>OU426985.1:2306119-4706119 GCA_911387785.2 Aelia acuminata | reverse complement strand
TTCCTCGAGACAAAATGAATATTTTGGAATTAAGCAATTCATTATCATCTCAAGAAAAGTGTATTGAAATACTAAGAAGTTATGGCATTCTACATAAGAAGAGGAAGTGTTCCCTGGAACATGACATGAAGCTGGAGATTACAGGAGGTCACACACCAAGATGGAGATGCTACAGAAAACGTTGCAGGTCAAGTTTTGTATTTTTAAGGAGACTTGGTTTAATTTTAGCCAGCTACATTTAAACAAAGCTTGGATGTTTATATAATCATGGACAAGAAATTATGCTACCGAAAAGGTTTGCAAAAATGAACTGTGACCTTGAGAATAAGAATAAGAAACAATTAGCCACCAGCGGAACAAGGCTACTGTTAATTAATAACTTTTCAAAGTTCTTTTTTTTCAAATAAAATTATTACCTATGACATTTATTTACTAAAATATACATGGTTTTATGAATTGATATCTGTTCTTATAAATGTAATTGTAACAGTTAAAAAGTAACATGAGGTCGTTTTGTAAAGAAGACCCCATTCTATCATCCAGAAAGAGATTGCAGGAATAAAAAGTTTGTTGAAAAAAATAAATTAATCCCAATTTATACTACAGTGAAAAAATCCAGTCTTCCTTTATGATATATATATGTTTCAATACATTAAACGTTTCGTTTCAATACATTAAATATTTAAGTCATAAATGTTTCCAAATTCTATAATTATTGTAAATTAAATTTTTAAAAAAGTTGTAAATATTATGTAAAACATTGTTGCAGTACACCTGAAGATGAGGAAATGAGCCTCGAAACGTTGAAAAATATAAGGTTGAACTAAATCATTAATGAAAGAAAGTATAACAAATTTAGATCATATAAACAATGAATATAGGAAAATAGATATAACCGAATTAATAGACAAATATAAGCATGTATTTGCTAAACAAAAATTTGAAGTTGGTAGAGTGAAGACATGAGAATCTGAAATCAAATTAATGAGGCAGGAGTGGGTTACCTCACGTGCTTATAAATGTTCTATACCGGATGAATAAGAGATAAAGACTCAAATAAAAAAAATTACTAGAAGCTGATCTTATAGAGGAATCGGATTCGCCTTTTTCATTACCCGTCACCCTCGCATTTGAGAAAGAAGATGGTCGCAGAACAAGGCTCAGTATTGATTTAAGAAAACTTGTTTAATGATCGGCATCGGCTTGCCCGGTCTGCCCACCATTAATTATAATTTACTGATATAAAATGAAATGACTCATTTTAGTGGAATGTATTACATGATGGGGTTGGCTCAGTTCAAAGTTCATTGCATACTTTATAAAGTGAAATATTTGTTTTTAATACAATGAAAACAAGAACAGTTGTTCATCTTCTATTTTTAGATTTTGCTATTTATGGTATAATGCATGAATTGAATAAAATAAATACATACAATAAATGAAATTAAATGTTGGACTTGCTTGCCCCTGTGATATTATAAGTCCATTATAAGTGATGCCTGCTCTTCTTCCTGCCATCTCAGTCCCCTTGTCTGTCCTTAGCCGGACATGAGTTGATGAAGAAAACTCTTCTTAAGGCTGAGGGCTGTGCTGGCCCTATAGATGTTGCTGCCCAGTAATGTCTCTTGACTCCTACTGTACTGATTGCCTACCTGGCCACCAGGGGTCATTACAATCATAAGTAATTTAAAATGTGTTCGCGGGTTGGCGCGAACATACCGCCCACCTTAAATTTGTGTTCAAATTTAATATTAAAAATAAAGTAAACTGAGGTGGTGAGCGAGTTTGTGGGTAATGAAAAGCAATGCTGTATGTTTTGAGTGAAGAGTGGCAAAAAAATGGAAGATCAATTAAAAATGTGAGTAAAGTAAAAGGTTAATACAATAGCTGATAAAGAAAATAAATAAAGGTGTCTCCTTTGAAAAAAAAAATTAGGAAATTCAATGAGAAAATAAACGGTCCTGTTACTTAAATAAAAAAAAAAATAGCAGTACTTCTCTCCTTCGAGAAGCATGCCAAAAGGAAAATGGAGGGCTTGCGCCTCCTTTTCCAATTGGGTTCGCAACCCTTTTCGAAACGCAGTGTTCGATGGTGACGACACTGGTTTGGATAGGATAGTATTCTACCCGCCGCCCACCTAGAAAATGCCCAGCTGTTAGAAAAGTTGGGAGAATGTTTTACCCCAAGATTGACGAGTGTCATGTTGTGTCTAGGGGTATGTAAGTTTACCTTTGAGTGGCATGATCTTGGTAGTGCGATAGTAAATGAACTAGGTGTGGCAGGAAAAACCCGAGGGATAGGTTTATTTTCATTTAAATCAAGGTAATTGGAAGGAGGATTAGAACTCAATTGGGTTTTAATGGATTGGACAAGAATGGGGGATGAACAATTGTTGTTAGAAAATGAGAGATACCTCACTACCTGTTGTGATTCTTTCTTGACTTTTGAATTATGGATCATAGCAGGTTGTTGTGATGTTGATCCATTATTTCCTGAAAAGTCTTTAGTTTGTAGGAAATCAGTAGAAGTGACAACAGGGGGTAGATAGTTACTATCTGAAGAAGAATGTTGTCCGGCCAATGTCGTTGCAGACGATCGGATAAAAGAATTAACCTCTTCATTGTTGCCTCCATCTGATTTCTCAACCACGTCCTTTTGAGATCCTTTGGAAACAGGTGGCTTGGGAGAAACCTTGGGCCTTGATGTTTGACTAAGGCTTGTCATTGTGGTCTGAGGAAGTGCGTGTGCATCTTCATGCTGCGGCTTGTTTGAGAGGACTGGAGCTCCGTGCAGAGAGTCCTGATTTGAAGACCGAACGTGCGATTCAAAAACACTTGTTGTGATTTTTGATTTCTTCAATTGGTCCTCTGCTGCAGCAGCTGGATATATTCTGCCTCTTGAAACATGAGACTTCGAGCTGATGGTAGGAGTAGTGATTTGAAGGCTGCTTTTATTATTTCTATCGGGATGCAATTTTTCCACATCTGGTGATATATGCTGAGTTGTTTTCAGCGGATACGCTCTGCTAGCGTCAGAAGCAGCGCAGAGGCTATTGTTTTCATGGGCCAATTTGTGTTGACCAGTTTGTTGAGGTGTCACATCTACTTTCTGAAGCTGTGCGAGATAACCTAGTGAGGTTGAGATCTCCTTCAGAAGCTCTTCGTGAATTGATTTCCAATGGTCGTTTGGAAAGGTAACCCCTTGACCTTGCTTGAGCTGTACAAGCATGTAAAAGTATCCTTTAAACTTATGCCATTCAGTGATGGCTGTTTCTAAAGTGGCCTCAAAGAAATATCTTAGGCTGATGTCAGCGATGGCTTTTTTACCGACATCAGCAGTGCCGATTATGTCTCGGCGAAGACGGCTCAGTTTTCGCTCCAGTGATTGAGCTTGAATCTCAAAGTTTGATGATAAATTTTTCATCATAATGAATTGAGTCAAGGGCGAGGATGGCAGGAGAAGGCAGTAGAGGAGAAAGGGCGACACAAAATGAAATGTTGCAGGAGCACAACACATAAATTATGATATAATGAAGAGAGAGGTTGAGCACAAGTGTGCTTTGGTGTAATGCTACACAGGGGATGCACAAGTGTTGGTGCAGATCCTGGTGTCGATGAAAGCTCATCATGATGTTAGCGTGGAATAAACATGAGTTCAGGAGCAGCAAGTAGAAATCAACTATCTGAATTTTAATAATAACTAAAGGAATGGCAATGGAGATCATGTCACCCACTGGGCAAAATAAAACCAATCAAAAGGGGTACATGTAAACAATAAATAGGTTTGATAACCAAATGGTATTGATGATAGTGCAAATAGATGGCGAAAATCATCAATTATAAATAAGCACGGCCGATGCTTGACCCTGTTGGTGCTTATGTGAATATGAGTACCAATAGATGGCAAAATGATTATTTATTAGTAAGCATGGTCAATGTTTGACGCAGTTTGCTCCTAATAAGTGCCAATCGATGGAGAAAAAGATCAGTAATGAATAAGCACGGTCAGTGATTGACGCAATGTGTGCTTCTGATATATTCCAATCGATGGCGAAAATGATCAGTAATGAATAAGCACGGTCAATGATTGACACAATGTGTGCTTTTACTAAAATAAATAGAGCACGGTCAATTGAGGACGCATAGATGCTGCTATTAGAGAGGAGGTATACAGAATTTCAATAAATGAAAAAATAATAATAATGAGATTATTAATGAGTGGGCTTCATATTTGTGGTACCACAAGGATTGAAGTAATTGTTTAACTTCAATGAATTGATCTCTAAATATTTATCCTGTTGAGTTTGGTACCCATGTAATTAGTGAGGACATGCTGCGAAGTTAACGTTTAACTTCAAAGAAAATGATTTCTAATTGATATTGTCAATTGAAAATGATTTTAATGAGATTTTAAAAAATCTCAAAATTTTGAAATGAGATATGCAACAAAGTTGTTGTTTAAAGTTAAAGAAATGATATATGATATTAAAGAAATGATAGGTTATTAGTGCTAATTGAGAATGTTACCCCTGTATGTAGTGAACATGGGAAAAAAAAAGTTATTGCCTAACTTGAATGATATCTCAATGATGTTCTTAGTAGTTGAAGAGTTTGTATCTCTATGGGCAATAACAGCGGTATAACCTAGCCAGTACCTCATGGCAATGGGGCTAAGTTAGCTTGAGTTAGTTTGGAGTAGTTGATTGAATAATATGCTATTCTTTAAAGGATATCTGAAATAAATGATTGATGTGTTTGTGATCACTATTAATTGTAATGCTATCAAAAGATAGAATGTTTATAAGTTCAGTAGAATGGTTGATTTGGAGTTTAAATTTGTTATTTGATTGAGTAAACTATTTAAGGTGAACAGTTTACAGTGGTTTAGTGACACATTACAAAATAATACTATAAAGTTAAAAAAAAAATTAGTTTTTGATATCAACCCATTCTTCTTAACAATTATTTTTCCAGAGGCCTAATTTTTTTTATGAATGAAATGCAAAAATAAGTGAATAAATTTAAGGGAAGGCAAAGGGTTTGAATTAAGATAGAAGTTGTAATAAAGAAGTTAATTTATGAATGAGCATTTTGTTATTTTGCCTCTGATCCAAAATAATTGTTTCAATAACATAAATTCGTTGAATGTGTTTTTTGCAATTTCAATCTATTATTTTAGACAATCATTTCCTAAAGATTTGATATAAATAAAATAAAAGTAAGTAAACAAGATAAATCCAAGGAGTATTTATGTAGAACATTTAAATCAAATTTGAATGACAATTATAATGAAACATTGTAGCAAGACAGGCAAAAAAAAGAGAAAAGGTAAAATTAAGTTAGGTTATTTACTGAAATGGCTTGACTTGGCCTTATTGCAATAACTACAATTAAAGAGAAATGTTAATATAGACTTATAAAAATTATATGATTTCAGCAATACAACTATCATTTTAAAATGAATGTTCAGCATTTCTTATTTTAGAAAATTATTAAATTATATTAAAATGAAAAGATGAAAATGAAATGATTGAGAGCATTTCAATATAATATGATTGTAAACTGGAATGCAATAGATATTTTAAACTAACTAAAATTTAGTAATTTTAGAACTGCATTGATGAATGCAAGTAATTTTAGAACATTTGAATGCAATATGAATGTCAGCATTGAACATATAATAAATAATTAAATATGCTTTATATCTTTAATAAACAAAATGTTTATCTGATGCTGGGCGATTACTGTTTATTAATACAATGCAACATGCATTTGTATTGTTTTATAAAACTATGCATATATAAAACCTGAGAAGATAAACCTGAAAATATTTATATAAAATAAACTCTTAGGTTTGCAAAGAACATGCTAACAATGTTTAACTACAGTTAAGATTGATACTTGCTTACTGCTGTATATGAGATGTATGCATTGACATATATCATTTTGATTATAATGACTATGACATTGATTATCATTGACATATCAATTTAATGATGACTAAGTTGCCTTAACAGAATTGTAATGCAGTTTATTAGGTTACTAATTTTGCATGTTATATTTTACCAATTTTATTTTATATGTGTTGCCAATAATCTGGCCAACGGAGGACCATTTGTTTAATGATCGGCATCGGCTTGCCCGGTCTGCCCACCATTAATTATAATTTACTGATATAAAATGAAATGACTCATTTTAGTGGAATGTATTACATGATGGGGTTGGCTCAGTTCAAAGTTCATTGCATACTTTATAAAGTGAAATATTTATTTTTAATACAATGAAAACAAGAACAGTTGTTCATCTTCTATTTTTAGATTTTGCTATTTATGGTATAATGCATGAATTGAATAAAATAAATACATACAATAAATGAAATTAAATGTTGGACTTGCTTGCCCCTGTGATATTATAAGTCCATTATAAGTGATGCCTGCTCTTCTTCCTGCCATCTCAGTCCCCTTGTCTGTCCTTAGCCGGACATGAGTTGATGAAGAAAACTCTTCTTAAGGCTGAGGGCTGTGCTGGCCCTATAGATGTTGCTGCCCAGTAATGTCTCTTGACTCCTACTGTACTGATTGCCTACCTGGCCACCAGGGGTCATTACAATCATAAGTAATTTAAAATGTGTTCGCGGGTTGGCGCGAACACTAAACAGCATAATAGTACCGTTTTACAACGACAAACGATGTCGTAGATCAACCGCAAGTACTTCAGTGTGGTTGATATTAATTCTGCTTTCTGGAGTATCCCTTTAAAAAAAGAAGATCAAGAGAAGACAACGTTCATAACTAAATTCGGTAAATTTATGTTCAAAGTTCTTCCATTTGGACTTAAGAATGCCCCAGCGATCTTTCAATGGATTCTATCAAACATCTTAAGGAGAAGGAATTTAGAAGAATTTTGCTTTAACTATATTGATGATATATTGATGTTTTCTGAATCATGGGAAGAACATGTTGAACACTTTGTGAAACTTTTACAGGTGATTGAAGAAGAAGGTTTCAAATTAAAGTTAGAAAAGTGTGTTTTTGCTTCTAATTATTCTAATAATTCTAATCTATGTGAAGTAAGTATCTTGGACATCAAGAGAATAAAATATCTACCGCTCAAGAGAATTTAATAGCAATAAAAAACCTTTAGAGACCGACAAACAAATCGGGAGTATGAAGTGTTTTAGTCTCAATTAATTTTTATTTGAAATACATCGAAAATAGGGCCGAGAAATTTGAACCGTTGCATCGATTGTTGAGAAAGAATATTGAATTCAAGTGGAATGATGAATGTGAAAATTGTTTCAATTTAATCAAAACGTATTTATGTTCATCCCCGATTTTAGCTATTTATGATAAAGATAAAGATGTATATATTGAAACAGATGCTTCTTATACTGGTATCGGAGAAACTTTAAAACAACCACAGGAGGACGGAAAATTGCATCCAGTAGCATATTTTTCTAGAAAATTGTCTGAAAAAGAAAAGAAAAGAAAATGAAAATTATATATCTTGAATGCAAAGCTATAAAGGATGCCATAAAGTATTGGCAATATTATTTAATTGGAAGGGAAATTACTATATGCAGTGACCATAAGCCATTGGAAAACCTAAGAACGAAATCCAGAACAGATGAAATTTTGGGTGATTTAATTCATTATTTATCGCAGTTCCCTTTTAAAAATATTTACAAAAGAGGAAAGGAAAATATTCTAGCTGACCTTCTGTCTAGTAACCGGTTTTGGAATATTTCGAAAATGAAGATGCAATTAGCGCAGTAAATTTAATAGAACTAAAAGAGATACTAAGTGATCAAAATAAAAAATTTGAAGAATTAAATGCCGCAAAAACTACAGATAAAAATCATATCATTTAAGAAGTTAAAAGGAAGAAAAAGAATATTTGTTTCAATAGACTTAGGCATCGAAATTATTCGTCACGTACATGAACATTGCGGCCACATTGGCATCGTTCATAAACGAGAGAAAATAAGATCAATACACTATTTCAAGAACATGGACTCATTATTGATCAGTCAATGTTCAAAAACTGTGCCATCTGCTTGGAAAATAAAGTACGGAGCAGCAGACCCATTGGCTTAATGTCAAAGCTAGGCCCCGCTCATGAGCCTTATGAAATCTTGTCCATCAATTCTGTTGGTGGTTTTGTGGAAATCGATCGCCGAAAAGATTTATGCACATCTTGGTTGACCAGTTTAGCAGGTACGCATGGATTTCTACTTCGACTGGTCAGTGTGCCCAAGATTTCATAAAACTTATTGATCCCATCGCGCGAAAGAATAAAATAAATATTATTCTAGCTGACCAATATACGGCATTGAAATCAAAAATTCTCAAACGATATCTAGAGAAGTTGAAAATCAAATTGATATTTACCTCTATAGATTGTCCACAATCAAACGGACTGAATGAGAGACTCAACCAAACACTAGTTCCACAGTAGTATACCAGTCCAGCGAGTGAGAAGCTAGCGGTATTCTTACGACAAAGGGAGTGGTCCGACAATATCTATGTGCACCGTTGCACGCCAATACTTGGTTTCCGGTGGTTGTAACTTGCGTGAAAAAAATCCAAGCAGTCGTAGGCCATGGACGTCTTGTTGGTGGATGACTCCACCAATGGCGTGGTTGGACGCGTTGGAATAAACAATTAAAGGGATTTGTCGATGAGCCGTTGGCTAATAGTTGTTTCGTTTTCTCGAAGGCTTCTACTAGGGTTGGAGTCCACTCTATAGTAGCTGTCTATTTCATATTACTCAATGAATGTAAGGGAGCTTGGATATTAGCTGCATGTGGCAAAAGACGCCTATAAAATTTAACAAAAAAGAATCTCTTCAACTGATTTACATTATTCGACCTTGGAAGATTATTATGGCCTCTACTTTCTCCTTACAAGGTTTGATGCTTTCCACCGAAACGTTGTACCCGAGGAAGTCGACCGACTCTGTGGCAAATACGCATTTGGAGAAATTTATAACTCCGTAGCTTTTTAAACATTCTAGAACTCCACGTAAGTCAGCGTAAGTCAGCGATGTGTTTTTCCATGTTGTCTGATGCGACGAGAATTTTATCAATATAGGCATAGCAATTGTTAGTTGTGGAGAACACCTCGTTAATGAACCGTTGGAAAGTTTGAGCCGCATTGCGCAATCCAGAGGGCATACAAGGAAACTTGTAATTTCGAAATTGAGTGCATACTGCATACTTCTTGATGTCGTCCGGGTGTATGGGCATTTGCTGATAAGCCGAGATTTACATATCCTATATATATCATTCCATTCAGTACGATCGACTTTTGTGAATATCTTTTTTCCGAGTAAAAACCTCGTGAAGTCTTGAATGTTCGATATGTATTACCAGTCAGGAACAGTGATTGTGTTTAGACGGCGAGAATCAACACAAGGGCACCTCTAGACATTCGCTTTACGCGCCAGGTGAATAGGACTCAGGGACTCAAGGGGGAATGATGCGCAATACACTACCTGAAGTGATCGGGCTAGCCCTCTTCCCCAACTCCGCTCTCACCTGCACGTTGGCGAGTCCTGCTAAGCCGATCAACTAAATCCGATGTGATGGTATCCAACTCCTAAGATGAAACTGATTGGTGAACCGACGAGAGACGGGGGTCGTGGAAGGACTGCACTAGGGTAACTGAGACCAGGCCTATCACGATAGAGTGTGCTGGCAGCAGGGTACACTTCTGAGGATGGTTGCGGATGAAAATCATTATAAGTATGTCAACAGCAGCGTCCATGGACTGAGTTAGATTGTCCACTGCGAAGGGGTAGGAAGCACCCTTTAGCCGAGGTGGAGGCAACTTCCTAGGGGTAGGAGGCCCCAAAATCAATCTCTTCGTTCCTCTGCGGTACGGGGGCTGGAAATAGGGCTAACAACTCTATCCCGGAAAAACTTAACCGTTACGAACCCAACAGATAAGCCTCGGATAGGTACGATTTCTGTTAAACGTCACCGCCGAGTTAATGGACTAAACTTAGGAACTTGGAATGTGAGAATTTTTTTTGCATCAGGAGCAAGTCGAAATCTTGAGAAGGAGCTGGTCAGGTATAGAGGAGCTGACTGCGACAGTGACTACTTCTTACTAAGGATAAAATACAAACAGAGGCTTGATGTGAAGAACAGAAGAGGTGGAACACGAATTAAAAAAATCGATCTGGCTAAACTTAAATCCGAATGTATTAGAGAAGGGTATGCCAGTACGCTGTCCGCAAAACTAGAAGTATCTCGGGACCATAATAACGTTGCAGGGAGATGGGAAGGGCTGAATGACATACTTCTTGAGATCGCAGAACAAATTTTAGAACTGGAGGAAAGGCCTCCTAGATCGGAGTGGTTCGGCGATGGGTGCTCGGAGGTCCTGGAAGTGCGAAGGAAAGCAGCTGTGGTAAGGAAAACAAGAGCATCGTGGCAGCATTACTCCGAAGAAAGAAGGGAAGCTAGTATGTAGGAAGAAGAAGAGATTTTTGGAGAGGAAAAAGCTTGAGGACCTCCAAGAGGCTTTCAGTGGAAAGAACTCAAGAGTATTCTACAGAGTGGTGAAGAAAGTAAGGAGTGGTTTTAAACGTAGGACGGACTTCATCAGTGATACGGAAACATCTTGACCGACAAACCAAGTATACAGGAAAGGAGCTGCTGAATACAGAGACAGGGACACAGAGTGAAAGGGGAGAAGAAACACCTGATTTCGACTTAAATAGGAGCCTGGAAACGCGCGAAGATCTCCCGCCGGATCGAGATGCGATAGAAGAGGTGATAGGAATGATGGAGAACCAAAAGTCCCCCAGGATGGATGGAGTGGAGGTTGAGCTCATTAAATATGGAGGCGAGACGGTGATTGAGGAGCTATACCATATCATCTGGAACGCATGGATCAGCGAGAAGATGCCTGAAGAATGGAGTATCGCTGTTATCTGCCCTATATATAAGAACGGTGATAAGCTAAACTGTAACAACTACCGGGGTATAGCACTGTTGATCGTCGCCTACAAAATTCTTTCCACCATTATTTGCCTCCGTTTGACTGTCCATCTGGACAGAGAAGTCGGTGATTACCAGAACGGTTTTCGGAAAGACAGGTCAACGATGGATAATATATTCTCCCTGAGAATTGCTTTGGAGAAGATACTAGAGTATGAAGTTGACCTGCATCACCTCTTAGTGAACTTTCGGCAAACATATGACAGGGTGGACCGAAATCATCTCATGAGGGATCTGAGGGCTCCAAGTGCCGAGTGGAGTTACAAAACATTTTGGGGGAGGAGTTCTCCATCAACAATGGATTGAGGCAAGGCGAGCCCGAGGCTGCGGTGTTGTTCAACTTCTCAATGGAAGGAGCTGTGCGGGCAATTAGGACTAATCCAGGCGGAACAATTGACAATTGACAATTGACAGCCTTTGGACCCTTTCCAACTTTCTAATGTTGTACATTTTCTTTAACGCAGGGTACCAAATTTCGATGCCATAGGCGAGGATGGGTAAAATTGCGCCCCTATACAGAATATCCAGAGCCTCCGTTCTTAACCCCCAGGTCGCTCTTGCCGCGATGGAAAGGGAATTTATTAGTTTTATGAGTTTGTATTGTAGTATGTCTACGTGGGTGTTCCATGAAAGTTTTCTGTCAATGGTTATACCGAGGTATTTTATAGAAGATACATTGCGAAGTTCAGAATGTTGTATCTGTACTTGAAGTTGTGGGATTTGCCTTTTCCTAGTTATCAACATATAATTTGATTTCTGTGTGTTGAATGTCAGTTTGTGTGAGTGGGCCCAATTGTTTATTTTGTGTGATACGATTTCGATTAATGTTTGTAAGTGTTGGAAATATTCAGAAGTTATAATAACAAGTATGTCATCTGCGAAAGCCAAAAGTGTTACATTAGGTGGTAATCTTTCTTTGAGTAGTGAATCAACTATTATGTTCCATAGGAGCGGAGAACAGCATGAGCCCTGGGGTGTCCCAATTGATTGATTCCGTATCATTGTATAGTTTTTTGAAACTAGACAAACAGATCTATCGCTCAGATAATCTTTCAGAATCCTGTAAATGTTTTTAGGACATTGAAATCGTTTAAGGGCACTCCATATTGACGGCCACCATGCACTGTCAAATGCTCCACTGATATCTAATGATATTAGTACACTGTGCTGGTTATTATTTAATGCATTTCGAACTATATGACAGTGTATAGTGCATGGGTAGTGCTTTTTTGCGGAGTGAACCCGAATTGGTTCTCACTAAGAAGTTTTTTACTGTAGAGATAATAGAACAACCTACTGTGAATTATTTTTTCCATAACTTTGCCTCCAGTTGGGATAAGACAGATAGGCCTGAGTGAGTTTATACCCTGCATTGGTTTATTAATGAGAACTAGTTTAGATTGTTTCCAAATACTAGGAAATAACCCTTGCCTGAAACAGGTTTCGTATATTTTGTACATGGTTCGTGGAAAAGTATCGTATAACTTTTTATATATCAAAGAGGTAATGCCTTGGCCGCCAAGGGACGCCAGGTTATTTTCTTGAATAATGAAAAATTTAATTATTTATAATAATTATGCATAATACAATATATAAGTCTTTTATATATACTATGTTACCGCGAAAGTACTGAATACGTACTCGCATTGTATTGAATTCCTTTCAAAAGGTATCGTGGGGGAAGAAGTGATTGCTTTGAAACAGATATTGACCTAATTGATGAATATCCCTGATTATTAAAATAAATATTAATAGTGATAATGTACCAATAACAGTGGGATCATGCATGTAAAAATTGTAACATTACTTGAAACAAAAATTAAATTTAACATTGATTCTCAAAGCAATTAAATTTGAATAAAATATCGTAAAATAAACTTAACCTTCAAAATTATTATTTAAAACTTGAATTGAAACTAAAGTTTGATTCTTGAGAGCAACATTAAGCAATCATTAATAAGATAAGGTATTATAGGAATACTTATTGAAACAAAAGATAATGATAAAAATAAAATAAAATATTATTTACATACCTTAATATTGATACTGGAAGTCGCTGAGCCAGAATAAGTTACAAGAAGGTACCCAATCATAATAAAACTCTAAATTACTATATACAAATAATAGGGTACTCATCTGTTGAAGGCTTGGCTATGATATTTCGAGTTCATGCAGCGACACACAGTAGTAGCAGTATAGGACACACCGATTGACAAAGATCTAAAACGAGGTTTTAAAATACACCCAAAACATCACTATATACCTTGTAAAACGGATAAAAAAATCTAAGACTTTAAAAAGTGGTTTAATAATACTTGTTTTAGATAATTGGAAGTTTCAGAACTACATTCACTGTAGGAACGGGGTTTCCCACGAGTGTCCAGCGCTCTTTAAAAAACATGATATTAAGTCTTAGTTTTATCAGAATATTTTTAAATAAAACAAATATTCCAAGTCAAACCAATATTCACTGATAAAGATTTAACCAATATTCACTGATAAACCTTTCGGGTAATCAAAATCCAAGATGATTAAAAATAAAACATTACACCATTTAAAAGTGTTAGGTAAGGAATATAGGAAAGTTAAAGTTTTTGTTTTTTTAAATCTCATATTTCGATATAGGTATAAATATTTCGTTTGGTAAGTTCTGCTTATCAAAAAATATAAAATAACATTTAAATATTTAATTTAAAATATTAGGTAGATAACGTTAATTTACAAATATTTATTTACAATTATATATTATTTTTCACATAATACAATCAAGAATTTTTATTTATTCAAGTACTTATTTGTGCACAATGTTTTTGGTTAACCTGTTTGTTTTTTTTCGCAAACCAAAGATTTGATGGTTTCCACAAACGTGAGCCGGGGACATACCATTACCCATGGGAAAAACACGGATTATTAAATTCCAAGCCGCAAGTCGACATTGTTTGCCCTTGGCATTTTTTTATGGTCATGGCAAAAGCCAAACGAAAAGGAAATTGAAGCCTTTTAAATTTTATTGGAAATTCTGACGGTGTCAGGGGAATAAGTGGCAACAGGATGGGATCTCCTCTAAACCTTCCAGTCGAAATTGTTGCTTCAATAATGTTTACCGTGATCCATTTATTAACCAAACGTGTAAAGAAAAAGAGTAAATAAATTTCGAACCAACAAAATCTCAAAGTTGACAGAATATATTTTAACAATTCCAATAATACTGAATGTACAGGTTGGTATTGAGTTCTGGTACAGTTCACATGTGCTCTTAAAAATTTATCTTTTTTACGTAGTTAAAAGCACTTTTTATTTGTGAAAATTGGCATATTTGGTGTTTAATAGGATTCCATTCGCTAAGTGAATTTTCAAAAAAATTTGTCAAGCCAATTTTTTTTAATTAGTGTGGAAAGAAAACTAAGTTCATTAGTGCAGTGGAGTGGAGTGGGGATATACCTCAATAAATATTGATTGATACCTGTGTATAAACAACTAAGGTAACAAAGTTATTATTACGGTTGTGTTTACACATTCACATCAATAAACTGTACACGCCTGGATTTATTTATATATATATATATCTTCTTTTCTTTTCTATTTTTTTCAATACTATACCATCTTTATTTATTCATATTAATTTTCTATCTACTTGGTCTTGTGTATGAACTGAATTTATATTTTTTATCATTGCATGCCACCTAAATTAGACCAGACTCCGCGTAAAACATCAACCTCATCTCGTTTTTAAAGAAGTAGAAGTTCTCCTGAGTTTAATATAAGTCCTATTAATAAAAAACCTTTAGTGGAATCTATAGATATGGCGAGTTCTGGCAATTCCCAAGACCTTTGTCAACTAAATATGGCCCAATTAATGGAGTGTATGTCGCAATTGCTCGACACAAAGCTTTTACACTTAGCCACTAAAGAAGACATTCTTAGCCTGCATAATGAAATAAATTTATTAAAAAAAGAAAACTTACAATTAAAATCAGATTTATTGGCTATCAAGAGTGCGAGTGTCAACACTGAGGATCTCGTGGATAATTTAGATAATAAAAATCGGCGAAATAATTTAATTTTTAAAGGTCTAAATTATAACACGCAAGATAACCTCTGCAAAGTTATTACTGATTTTTGCGGCGAAGTATTAGAAGTTCGATTGCAGCCTGATTTTATATATGCTTTCCCTCTGGGTCGAATAACAGTCCCTAATAGGCCTATTATGGTCTCATTCATGAGATATAGTGACAAAGTGTCAGTAATGAACTCTCTGAAACGGCTGCGAAGAACGGGATTTACAATACATCAAGATTTCTCTGAAAGAACAAGAAAAAGGAGAAGTAAATTATTCTTAATTAGAAAAGAGATTAGACGTATAAATAATGGCATTAAAGCTGCAGTTAGTGTGGATCGTCTCATTGTATTGAATCAAAGATTTACTTGGTCTGAAAATGTTGGTTTGATGCTTGGAAATGAGGATGGTTTAAGGAGCTTGAACGAATTGGTTGGCTCTGATATGTCGAATTTTGTATCTGCTGTTCGGACTAATTCTCTACCACGTGATTATTTTTCCTCGAATACGGTCTTGACTAAAAAGGTTACGGCTACATCATCTTCAACTAATGCTCACCAGGGATGAAATAGGGCAGTCTGCCGGCAGTACATTCACCAGGCCTCTTCTTCCGTTACAAATATTTCATTTATCGTGTATAATGTAGCTGGTTTAAAATCGAAACTAAATGACCCAGCTGGTTCTTTTTTACAATTTATTAAGAAATATGAGATTTTTGTATTATTAGAAACATTTATAGGTAGTAAATTTGATTATTACGGTAAATTCTTTGATGGATACTGTTTGTGTTGGATTTCTGCAACGAGACAAGCTCGGTTTGGTCGTGCAATGGGTGGTAAATTGTATGCAATCAGATCTAATTTAACTCAAGATCAGGTTAAATTTCTTGATATTGATGATGTCAAGGTGGTTTATATTAAAAGTCAAATTGAATTGTATATTTTGCCTGTATACCTGTGTGGTAACTCCTGGGATTCAGATTTTGGTAAATTAGAAAACTTTCTTGCAGAACATTCACAAATTAAATTTGTTTTAGCCGGTGACTTCAATGCTAGAATAGCGGCTTCTCAGTCTTTTCCCTGTGATATAATTTTAAATAACCCTACATGTAATTTGTTTAGGAGGTCTAAGGATCAGGTTATTAATGGTAGAGGTTCCAAATTACTCGGATTATGTGATAATTATGATTATATTTTTTTAAATGGTCGTTTTAATGATGTAGAAGGTGAATATACGTTTATTAATAGTTTAGGTAAATCTGTAATTGACTTCATTTGCTTTCCTGTTGATTATATTTTTTTTATTGTTAATTTTAGAATTTTGGCAGATCCTTTTTCTGATCACCTTCCTCTTTTATGTGAGATCTCATTTATTAACACTTTACAATGTAATGTTTTACCACTTCTGCCTCAGTTAGTTTGGTTAGATAAATATACAAATGTTACTGAAACCATTTCTTTTCTCCCCTCGAATTCTCAAGAGTTCTTAAATATTTTAGTTGATTGTATTAAGCACTCTTCCCTCTCACCTACTACATGTTCTCAATATGTTAAAAATATCCGACGAAACGATTGGTTTGATGGACAATGCCTTCGTGCAAGAAATAAATCATTTGCATTATTAAACCTTTTTCGTCGAACTAGATCTATTTTTGTCAAACATAATTATTTAGAAGCTAATAGGAATTATAAGGACTTATGCTTTAGAAAAAAGAGAGAACATCTTTATGCCGTAGTTGAGAGATTTAAAAGGGTAAGAGACTCGAAGGAATTTTGGCACCTAACTAATCATTTTAAAAGAAAAAATTTTACTTGCGGTAATATTGATCTTTCCAAATTAGTCAATCATTTTCGAAAATTACTTAATCCCCCCGATAAGATTTAGTTGTACTCTATGCAGAACCAATTATATATTCTACCACTCTAGATCTCCCTTTTGGCCTAAGTGAACTGCAGTCGGTAATAAGTAACCTACAAAACAATAAGGCCCCAGGTATGGATAGAGTACCATACGAATTCTATAAGCATGCTCCCGATATATTCTTGGATAAACTTTTGTCTCTTTTTAATCAAATTTACGAAACAGGCAACACTCCAGACTCCTTTAGTAGATCTATTCTATTTCCTCTATTTAAACGCGGAGACATCAATGATATGCAAAATTATTGGGGTATATCCTGTCTTGATGCAACTGCAAAAATTTTTACAGGTCTTCTTCTACAACGATTAGAAACTTTCGTAATAGAAAATGATATCCTCAGTCAATTCCAAACAGGTTTCAGACGTGGATACTCCACTATCGATAATTTATTTGTCCTGTTAAACATTATCAAACTTAAACTGCTCAAGAAAGGACAAAAAATCTTAGTATTTTTTGTGGACTTCAAAGCCGCGTTTGATAGCATTTCTAGAAATTCTTTATTTTTGAAATTATATAATTTAGGAGTTTCCAATAAATTTATCAATATTTTAAAAAATATTTATTCGAAATCTGAATCGCCTGTTAGGGGTACTGAGGGAATTTCTGAGTTTTTTTCTGTGAATAGTGGTGTACGCCAGGATTGTTTACTCAGTCCACTTCTATTTTCTTTGTATTTGGATGATCTTCCTCTTGCTCTTGAAGGAGGAGTTCATATAGGAGGTACATGTATCAGCATTTTGATGTATGCTGATGATATCGTGTTGCTTGCTGAAGATAGGGTTACAATGCAGAGAAATATACACCTTTTGGCATCCTATTGTGATAACTGGAATCTGACAGTTAATCTCTCTAAATCCAAAATTATGGTATTTAGAAATGGTGGTAGACTGGCCGCTACAGAAAAATGGAAATATAAGGGGCTGCCAATAGAAGTGGTGAATACTTACAGATATTTGGGCATTACATTAAACTCCCGCCTTTCTCTCAGGTACCATTTGAAAGAGGGCATATTGGCTGCTAAAATGGGGCTATACAGAAATTGGTCAAGTTTTATATCTCATGATCTAATCACTCTCTCTGCTAAAAAACATATTTTTGATGCTGTAATCCGATCTATAGTATGCTATGCAGCTCAAGTTTGGGGTTATCAAAGATATGAGGAGTTGGAAAAATTTCAGCGCTTTTTTATTAAAAAATTGTTCTCTTTGCCACCTGCTACGCCAAACAACATGGTTTATTAAGAAACAGCTACCGACTTGCTTGAGGTGTTTACCTTAAAGTTACATTTTAAGTATTGTCTTAAAGTGGTGAACGCAGCTGACGACCGTCTTTCTAAAATTATAGCGTTAGAAGTGATTAAGCGCAATATCTTTTGGTTTAAAGCATGGTGTGATTTGTCTGAAAGATACTCATGTAGGTTTGAAAGCACTCTGGATAGTGTTTCGTTATGGAAAGACCAGTTAGATGTATTATTGACCGCTATCAAGTGCCATCATAGGGAACAGTATGAACTGGCCGCGATGAATTCGAATAGATTTCTTTTGTATAAAGAAGAATCATGATATCACAATTTTTAGGTTCAAAGATGGCTGTTCTTGGGATCTTACTAGGAACGATTTATGTTGGATGTTTAAACTTAGATGCGAACTCCTTTATTTAAATTACACCCCATGGCTTGATAGGGAAAATACGAATTGCCAACTTTGTAACCTACCCGTAAAAGAGGACCTTTTTCATTTCCTGGCAGAGTGTTCAGCCCTCAGTAACATCCGAATACAGTTTCTAGGTTCTAGTACTGTCCATACTACTTTTTTAATTTCTCTCCTTAATGCCCCCACTGAAAAAGATTGCCGTAAAATTGTAAATTATACTCGACATGCATGGTCCCAACGCTACCACTTAATCCATCCAACATAGACAGAATTCATCTTTCGTTTCTTTTCACTCTTTATTTTTATATAATTTTTTATTTTATTATATAGTAATATTTACTTTATTTTCATTTCTTAATGCTTTTATATCTTTTGTTTTTGCAACCCTTACTTAACTTGAATTTTCTTTTTTAACCCATAATCAGAATTAGTAGTAATTTCCTTGTTTTATATTTGTACTTTAATCAGAAGAATCTAGTTCTTATTGTTTATTTTCATTTTTTATTTATTTATTTTTTTTATTACTTTATATCTCTGTTTTTTTTTGTTTTTTTTTAAATTTATTATTATTTATTCACTGTACCAGTAATTCTTGTATAAATTTTCCGGCAGACGGATTTCCATGCCGTACAATGTTTGTCTCTTTTGTGTATAATTTGTAATTATTATTATTCAATAAAACATTATTATTATTATTACTGAATGTACAATTAATAGAACGTATGTTTAAAACATATTGCCTATGCCGAACAAATCTTTCTCTTCTTAATTTGCGTATATAAAGTATTTTTCTCACATCCTCCCACCTAAGTCAGCAAAAGAGTAAACGCTTGCTGACTTACACCAAATTCAAACTAAGGCTTCAAAAGATGAAGCGATTCGGTATCTTCACTGCTCGTCGAGTAGTGCTAAAAATCTCAACCAAGTCGTCTTTCTGGGTAGCATTCCAAATATGTAAAATTTAATAAATGCCAGTGAAGATTTGTAATCCTTTCTTATCAACAAAGAAGATAATTTAATCCCAAAGAAATACAGACTGTTCCTTCCTGTTCAGCAGAGGTGTAATTATCTTTAAATGTAAAACTAAATAAATGTCAGCTAAGATTTGTAATCCTTACTTTAATTTGAAGAAGGCTATTATTCGGAATGATATTTTGGTGTAAATTTCACCAGAATACATTTATTTACTGATCTAAAAGTTGATATTTTTACATATGATGATAATGACACCCTCTACTGCACAGGAAGAAACTGTGTGTATTCCATTTATTTTTATTTCTTGTATTCCATTTTATTTGAATTATAAGCCAAAACCTGAAACGCTCTGCTGTGGCTCTTGTAGATGAAATTTACAATTATACATTGTGTAAACAATCTACAATTACACATTGTGTAAATAAATGTATTCCGGTGAAATTTACGAAAAATAAACTAATAGAAAGTCTCTTTCTTGATATTTTGAACAATTATTTGGACTATAATTGACTGAGTATTTGTGCTATTTTGGTAGCAAAAAAACGTTGATATAATAAATAAAAAAAGAAATAAACTTCCAAAATCATTTGAACATTGTCTAGATGAAAACTATCCTATCTTCTATGTTGGACAAAACTATATACATTGAGCCAAATTTCATTAAAATCGGTTGAGTAGTTTCTAAGTTTACCTCCGACAAACATCGGGTAAGATTTTTATATGTATAAGGATTATCATATTATTATTTAATCTTATTATTTTATTTAGGCATAATTATTTTTGTTTGTTCATGTTTTTATCAAAAAGAATTTTATTTTATGATCTGTGGTAAATACATCTTGGCAAACATATGTAGGTTAAAAAAGTCAGTTGTCAGTTGTATTTGGTTCGTTATTAGTAAAGTGTTCTGTTGTATATCATTATTAAAATTTTCATCGACCTGGAATTTATACAGTGATGGAAAAAAGTATTTTCACATCATGTTTTTATGAATAAATAAGTTCAAGGAAACAAAAAACTTCGCTTTCCTTGGCAAAAATGAAAAGTACATTTATTAAAATCTGAAAAAACCCTTTTTACATAAAAATAAAAAGACTTCATAACTAAACAAAAAAATTAAAACAATAAAAGTCCTTGGAAAAAAGTATTTGCACACTTCCACATTTACAAGTTTAAACCCAATTTTAATAGTTTTAATATTTTGTAAATAGGCCATTTGCTTCAATAATTGCTTGTAGACGCCTGGGCATTGAATGTACTAGGTTTTTAATTAAATCTAGGTTTAATTTGTTCCCATTCTTGAACAAGATGTTGTTTAAGGTGATGTTCACTAGTGATATGGTGTTTTCTTAGATTTTGGTCAAGGGTGAGCCATAAATTTTCAATTATATTTATTTATATATTTAAATCCAAGAAAAAGCGCGATGTCGAATAGAATCAGAAAAGAGGAGGAGAGGTGCACGGACCAATATGAAGTTGGCTGACAGGATGGGAAGTGTCAAGATAGGAACCGTGGTGTATCGCAGGGTTAGTTCAATCAGGGGCAAGGAAGTTGTACGGTATGAAGGACCTTTTAAAATAATTGTAATTCGGGAAAATCACATTGTTACGATACAGAGCATAAAGTGTTTAGATTAATTTATATTAGTTAATTAGCCTTGGCTAAATCATATGCTTTATTGTCAGTAATAAATAAGTTGTTGTGTGCTATTGTTATGGATTATGTGTTGCTACATATAAAATTAAACATGGCGCAGTCGTGAAATACCCTGGGTATAAACACTACAGAATTGTTTTATAAAGGACTCTAAAGTAACTGTTACTTATCATGGAAGGACCATCTCGGGGAGGAAATGTTTAGATGAATTTATATTAGTTAATTAGCCTTGGCTAAATCATATGCTTTATTGTCAGTAATAAATAAGTTGTTGTGTGCTATTGTTATGGATTAAGTGTTGCTACATATAAAATTAAACATAAAGGACCCTAGGGAAAGGAGGACGGTGCACATAGAGCAGTTAAAATTTCCACTAAGGGATTCGGGGAAATGGCCTTTTGAATTAATCCGATATGGATCAAGATTTTTTAATACTTTATCTACTGGAATAGATATATTGTTATTTTTGTTTAGTTAACGTCGTTTTGTTGGACATTTTTCAGATATTTTTCCTTATCGTTGAATTCTCAACTTCATAGGAGTTTACGCGGAATATTGAAGAATATCCGTAAACTGGTGGGTGGGAGTTAAGGTTGTGAGTAGAATTATATTATATTTAATCCCACACTAAACAATAATATTTTATTTTGCTCTCTACTCACAACGTTAATAATTTCTAATGTTATAAATGAAGATTTACATTATTGAATAAACAAGTCTTTTCCCAGCAAGTGAGTTGTTTATCATTATATAACTGTTTGGGTTAGGAAATGATTGAGGCTAGTTCATGTTAATGAAAATTCATCTACTTTGGTATAAATTCGAAATAAATCTTCTATATTTAAAATAAATTTACAATTGCGGGTTAGTACTTAATATTTGAGTTAAATTACAATTAAACAATTAAATGATTAAATAATTAAATGAGCTCATTTTTTTTATCGCTGTAATTGAGGTACCTCATGTCTTCTTTTGTCGCCGTCGTCGCCTCCGCCTCGCTCCCGATCCCCCAGGGCAGCTCCTGTCTTCTACTCGGACATCATATTACTTTTCGAGTCCATTCGGCAATAATTTGAAGAAGGTTCATCCATGGACCTGGCCAATAATGAGTTGCTTACAGGAACCAGCGCACAAGTGGTATGAGACATGCCGGCCGTATTGGTTCTAATTGAGCCTGGAGATGGCGACAGTATCATTTCGTTCCGAACGGAACAATAACATTATTAAAATTATTGCATTTTTTACTGTTCTTCGCCTGTCGATCATAAGTTATATATATATATATATATATATATATATATATATATATATATATATATATATATATGTGTGTAAAGTTGCTCTCTACTTGTAGCGTACCTGCTTATTACGAACCTTTCATTTAAACTATTAATGTTTATTGAGCCCATCTGTTATAATCTACCTTTTCTACTTTTGCATTTGGGAAAATATCTTGTAATTTAAATATTATTTTCAGGTATGTATATTGTTCCTATTTTTATGTAATGTGTTTAAAACCTCTCTAAAAGTTGTTTTACTATTTGTTAATTCTTTCCAGAATAATAAAATCTGTTACTAACCCAACCTATCTATCAATCTTACAAATTAAATTACAAGAAGGGAAACATGGATGAAGCTAGATTATTCGTCCACTTAGTAAAAAGAGGTGAAGAGGAGTACAAGCTTTCAGGAGTGTCTGAAGATAAAAAGCTCTGATTTGTATTACCTGAAGAGTACAGAAACATGGTGGTACATAAGTTACTCTTGTCTAAATCAACTATTAAAGCACCTCTCTCAGCTATCATAACCTACACTTTGTATTGTGAGGTGACACAACCTCTAAATAAGTTATCTTTAAGTGGACTGTTTGGGAAAATTGAATAAGATACATCTTAGATTACAATATATATCTATTAACCAATTTAAAATGAATAAAAGGGGGAAAATGAAATGTAAATAAAACAGGAACAATTCTGGTTAGTGATGTGAGTATGAAGATAAAGAATAGATGAAAATAAAATTGCGGAATAATATAAAATAAAGTAATTAGATCGGTGACAAAGCATCATGTTGAAATTGTTGGTGAATTTTAACTAGGTTGACTTACAGCGAATTTCGAATTGGCCATTCTTCTCTACGAAAAAATGTAATAATGTAATATCGTGTAGGATGTCATTAAGGCATGGAGTAATTTCAAATAAGATTGTGTTTTATTTCACCTTTCTTCAGAATTTCTATATATAAAGTTGATCAATAAGCAGATCTGCATACATCATTAGAAAACACTAGTCCATAATAGAAACAGGTAGGCGGCTAAATGTCTACAAATTAGTAAAGTCATGAAAAATGCAGTACCTATAGAAATAAAGAATTTCTTCACTTCATCGAAATATCCACTTCAACTAAGTTTCTCGTTATACTGGATGTTAATTATTTTAAACTGCAATATTCATGAAAGGGCAGATTAAATTAATTCCTGTAATTCGATTAATGAAAAATAAAATAACCATGTTATTATGTTGATAATCTGGCATTAATATCATTTAAAAAAAAAAGCTTAAAAAAATTAAATCTATTTGGTTGGGAGGGATGTGTTCACCAAAATCATATGTCACGGCTATTTTACAACGAACCATCAAATTGAGGAAATGGGATGTTGGGGCGACAAAATTGTTTACATTTATAACCAAGTACCAGCAATGTCGGAATATTTGTAATTGTCCAACAATGGTATAAGAGGTTAAGGAATTACTATCCATTTTTCTGATTCTAACTGAATTTGAAATAAATTAAATATGAGGAAATATTATTATGAAGTATTAAAGTAATACTTCTCAGTAATTGCGAATAAATATTTAAAATCAAAATAAAAAACAATAAAAAATCAAGACGAACGATGCATTTAGATTTAAATATGTATCAAGGTAAAACTTATACGAAATCCGGTAGCACTCAAAAATGAGAGAAATGTGTATGCTGTAATTGAAAATATGAAAATATGGGTTTTGAAGAATAAAACAATATAACTGTAATCAATATATATTACAATGAAAAGTGTACAATGTGCGTGCGATAAGGCTCAAAAACGCCTCCATTTTCGATCAAGGACGTTATGTCATCGTGTAGCCCTATAGACTCTAACGGTGAAGAAGGTTTCGGTTTTTAAATTTAGGTTATAAAATTGAAGAGAAAAGGAAGAGAATATTAAGACTTTCGCACTACGTAATTAGCCTATCTGTACGGGTTAGTGAATGAAAAATTTACTTGGTGCTCCAGACTGCGAGGAAGCGCTAAGGTGAATACCTAGCGCACTAAATGTTTATGTTACTCAATGTTTATTGTTCTTTCATTTATTTGGTAATGATTATATATTTTTTGCAGCTGTTCTTCTTACATTACTGAAAAATTAGCGAAAATAATTAGTTTCTCCTTTTCTGGAGTTTCCATGTTCAATGGTTTTTTTAATGTTTTTTTCACATAATTTATCAAAGATTTCATCTTCAGCCGCTTTCTTCAATTTCGAAAAAAAAAAAAAAAAACCGATACGAAAAAAAGTCTGCAACTTCTCAAGAATATTTAGTGCATCATTTTTAGTGACTGGTAGTCTCTCTGGCTCTTCTGAATTTTCTTGGTCTTCTTTTTCTTCTTAGTCTGGATTGTCACAATTTTCATTTCCGTCTGGCGTTTTAGATTTTTCAAAAATTTCTTCCTCATCCAGCTCTGCTGCTGTTATAATTTCGTCTTTCATGTGGGCATACTGTTTGAATGTTGGCAGCTTCTCATTGCTATCTCCCATCATATTTTCCTAATCCTGTGACTGAACAGGATAACCCTTTACGTCATCTTAGAAATGTGGATTCCACTTATAGAGGTGAAAACATTCCAGTTAAAGAGTTTATTTAAAAGAAAAATGATGGTACAACAAGTTTTGTAATATTTATAGAGGTATTCCACTTAAGCAGGTCCCACTTAACCAGGTTCAACTGTATAAGTAAATTTCATGAGTAACTGTTTCTTAGCAGTCCAGTGAGCTTATTAAAAAAAAAAAAAAAGAGATAAGGATTGAATATAAATCGAAAATAAAAAGTGTGAAATGTTCTTATTGTAGTTATGAAAAAGTTGTTTGATTACTATTTTTGATGAGCCATCCAGTTGACAAAATGACTAACTCCAAATCCCCCTTCATAATTCAGGATAGAATGAAATATGGGAAAAAATGTGTGCCTTCATCAAATTTTTGTTTTGGCTTTGTAATAGTAGTAAGATTCGAGGTCTGCAGCGTCCCCCAAATTAAGGGGGGTATTTTAAGAAAGGTCGAAATGGAAGAAAAGTCTTTAAAAAAAAGTTTCTATGAATCTTCGGTAGTTTTTATACTTTTGGATCCAATGGGACCATTTATATGACGTTCCATTCAACAGATCGAAAGCTGTAACGGATTATATTTGAAAAATCAAATCTTGCAAACACAATGATTACTGCGCACATATCGCACGTCGGCAAGAAGATGGTTAGAACTCAAAAAAACTATTTTTATTTTCTTTTTGGAAAATATCACATGTGACGTTTTAAGTGATTTCTCATTGTTATTGTTACAGCGTCTAGGGAAAATAGTCTATCATTGCAGCGTTTAGTACCAGTGGTACTAACTGTAACTCAAAAGTAGCCCTCTACTTGTGTGAACACGATCATCCCCACCGTAAAAGAATATAGTAAATTGCGCCTGAAGCTAAAGAAATTATTAATACTATTGTGACAATTATGGCACTGCTGGTTTTGTCATTCTGATTCAAGCGGTATTTTATAACTCAAAATTGATATTTTTAGAGCCGTAACAATCCGACGCGCGATGTACAGATATATACGAGTATAAGTCGATTAATCAGAAATAAGTTGATTGCGGATTTCTCTGTTAAATGTGGGTCTAGTATCTACGTAATTATTATATCAAAAATCTTGAGCTAAATATGAGTAAAATGTAATAAGATAATCATAAAATCTACAAGAAAGTTAAAAAATATTACGAATTATTGTACAGATTTTAATTTGTTAAAAACTTCATATATACACCATTCGCAAGATTGTCTATCCAGGGATTTTTGAGTGAATTTCTTACTTAATATGGTCGTGAAAGGTAAAATGAACTAAATTCCAGATTATTTTTGTTTTTAGAAGAAGAGTTATAACTCAGTAGTAACAAAGACTCCTTACAGTGAGCTTTAAATTATTCTACAATAACAGAAACAGGGCAAAATTGTACAAGAATAACTGTTAATAAAACCCCTGTAAAGCAAATTTAAGATTTGAGTATTTTTATCAATAATTCATTATTCAAATTATAAAATACTTAATTATAGCCTAAAATACTTACACTATCTATTATATATATATATATATATATATATATATATATTTATCTATATATCTATATTATATATATATTGTAGTGGTGCATTGTTACAATTCAAAATACTATTAATATGTTATCGATTATTGTTGTTATCATATGTTATCGATTGTTCTCTCTGTATGAATAACCTGCTTTCAGAATAAAGAATTTAATCTCTTGTGTCACATGTTTATCAATTTAACCGTACGGCTAAATTGGTGACTACGACGAGACCATCTCAGCTTTTGATAGAGATGAAAGCTCTTTGTGGGCCCCAAATATCAGAAGATGTAATTAAACAATTATTTATCCAAATGCTGCCAATTTCAAAGCAGGCTATATTGCAGGCTTCGGTACAAGACTTGGAGAAATTAAGTGATATAGCTGACAAAATTGCTGATGTTAGCAGACCCCAAGCGGTAGTCAACGCCACTTCTTGTGTCGGAGAGCAAGTAGATTATGAATTGGTTGAAGGTATATATGACTCTCTTGGTAAGAGAACAACAAACGTAGCTGAACCTAAGAAGGAATCTGATGTGGTCACACTTGGTTACCTAAACAAAGTACTTAAGAAGAAGTAGATGGATTCATCAATAATAAAAAGAACTGTTGTAAATGAATTACATAAGCCAGCTCGCAAGAAATATCCCAGGCGAAAGACAGATTCGAAAGGAATAAATGTCTTGTGGCAAATAGATCTAGTGGAGATGATACGTTATTCTCGAGGAAATAAAGGGTACAAATATTTATTAACAATTATCAAATGGTTTTCTAAATATGCTTAGGCCCTGCCTATAAAGCTGAAATCAGGAGAAAATGTGGCTAAAGCAACGGAAAGCATGTTTCTTTCGAGTGGACAAATTCCAAATATATTCAAATTGATCAGGGAAAAAAAATTTACAATTCCAAGTTTAAATCTTTAATGAAAAAATACTCTATTAATCATTATTCAACCTTTTCTAATATGAAAGCTTCCATTGTAGAAAGGTTAATAGAACATTAAAAGGGAAAATGTGGAAAGCCTTCAGTATGCAAGGAAATTACAAATTTTTAGATATCCTAACTCAGATTCTACAAGAACATAACTCATCATTTCATACAACAATCGGTATGAGACCAATTAATGCTTGTAATAAAAAATCGGAAAAATAACAATGTGTATTCTACAGTTCGGACTAAAGTGAGAAAGCAGAAGTTTGAAGAGGACGATTTTGTGAGGATATTGAGATGATATCATTTATTATCTCTACTATACTGCATGTTTGTAACCTCCTTGTTCTAATGTTTTATTGACATAAAATGTCAATTAAAGCCTTCAATTCTAAAAGGTATTTTATTTCAATTTAATTGACATTTTATATGTATCTGTCTTATATCGAAAGTTTATGACTACAAAGTGCTAGTACATATACAATCGAAGAAATGAACAAATTCTTAGAACCAGCTAGACTCGATGTAGAACCGACATCTACTAACGCCACGGATGAATGGACGCACTGGTTCAAAACATTTTATAACTTTTTGAAGGCTGTTCTTGCTAAGAGAGAGGAGGGAGACAGATCTCCTGAAAACGAGGTAAAACTTAATCGTCTAATTAATTATGTAGCTCCATCTGTATTTAGATATATCTCTGACTGTACTAAATACGAGGAAGCAATTAAAGCTTTACAAAGGATTTACGAGAAACCTAAGAACGAGGTTTTTGCCCGTTACACGCTACCTAATCGTCGTCAGCTACCTCATGAAAATCTTGAATCGTTTTTACAGGCTTTAAGGATCTTAGTAAACCATGCGATTTTAAGGCTGTCACAGCAGAGAAAAATAGAGATGATGCCGTCTGTGATGCCTTTATTACTGGACTCTCTTCAAGCGAAATACGCCAGAGATTACTTGAGAGTAAAACTCTAGAATTAGGTGAGGTTTTTAACCTATCTTTAGTCTTAGAATCAGCGGCTCGTTACTCAGCTTCATATCAGACTTCCAATTTAAATTCTGTTGCTCAAACTAATAGTCAGCCGCATTCCGTTGAAACTTTAAAAGATGCATCTGGGTCGAATTCAGATGATCAGGCATCGTGTGCTTCTTCTTCCCGATGCTATTTCTGTGGAGGCCAGAGGCATCCCAGAGAGAAGTGTCCAGCTCGAAACGTTGCTTGTAAATTCTGTTCCAAACTTGGTCACTATGCTAAGGTGTGCTTGGGGAAGCAGAGAAAGGTTTCGCACAACTCTTCAATAACAACAGCTGCTTTTAGTAAACAATCATTTGTCGCATCCGCTCCTTCTTGCCTCTTTAAATCTGTCATTCGCGTACTTGTTAACGGAGTCGAAATGGAACCATTAGTTGATACTGGGAGTTCAGAGAGCTTCATTAGTTCTAAGGCTGTCAAGAGTAATAACTTTAAAGTTCAACCTACAATAAGCAATATTGCAATAGCTTCAACCTCTCACCGGTCTACTATCAAACATTGCTGCGTATGCTCACTCGATATTCTCGGCCATGGATATAAATCAGTAAAGCTACTAGTCCTCCCGGAGCTATGTGCTGATGTTATTGTCGGCCATGACGTCCTTCAAAATCATTCCAGTCTCGAAGTAAAATTTGGTGGGAAAAAAGATCCTATAAAAATATGCTCTGTTTCTGCAGCTGAAGTGACTCCAGCTCGTCTGTTCTCCTCCCATCTCACTCCCAATATCAAGCCTATTGCTGTAAAATCTCGAAAGCATTCGAGAGAGGATTACATTTTTATAAAAAATGAAATACCAAAGCTCCAGGAGGAAGGAGTAATCGAACCTAGTCAGTCACCTTGGAGAGCTCAAGTTCTTGTGATTCGCAACGAGAATCATAGGAAGCGATTATGGTGGTTGATGGTATTATCATGGTGGTTGATTATTCCCAAACAATAAACAGATTCACACAACTAGATGCATATCCGCTCCCTCGTATTGATGAATTAGTCAACCGAGTGGCATCTTGGAATTATTTCAGCACCATAGATTTGAAAAGCGCATATCACCAGATTCCTATTCCAGTTGAAGATAGACCTTACACAGCCTTCGAGGCTGTGGGTAAACTTTGGCAGTCTTGCAGAATCTCCTTTGGCCTAACGAACGGTGTTGCTGCTTTTCAAAGGAAAATTGATGAGATAAGGGAACTAGAAACACTGGAAAATACAGAAGCTTACCTGGATGATGTAACTATCGGAGGAAAAACTAAAGAAGAACACGACAGACACCTCGAGCGCTTCATGGCTGCGGTTCGTAAGAATAAATTAACTATTAATAAAGAAAAGTCTAAATTTTGTCAAACTTCAATCAAAATTCTTAGTTATTTGATTGAAAATAATACTGTAAGACCAAACCCCGACAGAATCAAGTCACTGCTTAAAATTCCAGTCCCGACAAACAGCCAAGCTTTGAAGCGAACAGAGGGCTTTTTTCTCATTTTTCCAAGTGGGTAAGGTCTTTTTCTGAGAAAATTCACCCACTGAGCTCAACAAGCCGTTTCCCATTGTCTCCTGAAGCTATCAGCGCTTTTGAAACCCTAAAATCAGATATTGCAAACGCCACCATGACGCCTGTACTTGATGCTGTTCCATTTATTGTAGAAACAGACGCCTCTGAAGTAGCTATTGGAGCTACTCTCTCACAAAACTCCAAGCCTGTCGCCTTTTTCTCTCGAACATTGTGCACTTCAGAGCGTAAACATTCGTCAATTGAAAAAGAGCTCTACCAAGCTATGGTAGAGGCCATTCGTTACTGGAGGCAATACCTCGTTGCTCGGCACTTCACTGTTTTAACCGATCAGAAGTCGGTTTCTTACATGTTCAGCTCAACCATGACTTCCAAAATAAAAAACGATAAAATAATGCGTTGGCGTTTGGAATTATCTAATTATTCCTTCGACATTATTTATCGATCTGGGCTTGCGAATACTGCCGCTGATGCGATCTCCCGCTACTGCTCTTCTCCCTACAGCCTGAGTAATCTTCAAGACCTCCATAGCAAACATTGTCACCCAGGTGTGACAAGGATGAACCATTGGGTCAGGAGTAAGAACCTTCCCTATTCTGTTGAAGAAATCAGGCGCATCACATCCACTTGTAATGTCTGCAATCGGGTCAAGCCCAGATTTACGAAGTTTGAAGGCACATTAATAAAAGCCACACAGCCGTTTGAAAGACTGAGTATAGATTTTGAAGGTCCACTACCTTCCAAAACTAGGAACAAATATATTCTAACAATTGTGGATGAGTACAGCCGATTCCCGTTTGCGTTCCCGTGTACTGATATGACATCATCTACTGTCATCAAATGTTTAAAAAATATCTTCAGTGTTTTCGGTACCCCAAGCTACATTCATTCTGATAGAGGTGCTTCTCTGATATCCCTTGAAGTGAATGATTTCTTGGAGTGTCTTGGCGTAGCGACCAGCAGGACAACACCGTACAATCCACGAGGAAATGGCCAATGTGAGCGTTACAAAGGTATTATTTGGCAAACTGCTATGCTTGCTGTTCACTCAAGAGGCCTAAGTGAAGCTATTGGGAGATAGTGCTTGACGATGCTCTTTATTCTATCAGGTCTCTATTATGCACAGACTTGGCTTATGAATTCTGGGAAGGCTCTCATAAGATAATATAGCCGAAGAAGCAAGTACGATCTATGCACATATTCGATTTCCAGACGGACGTGAAGATACAGTATCCCTCAGAAATCTAGCTCCTGCAGGGACGGAGGTAAGAGCAGTTCATCCGTCAAATCAAGATTCAAACCTTAATGAAAGTCAACCCAACTTCGCTATTCAAGAGGAACCGACCCATGCTATAAGAAACAGCGAAGGACAGGAGCTGGCTGAAACATCTCTTTGAAGTTCTACTGAGGCTGAGACTGAAGTACAATCTCTTCGAAGATCCAGCAGACTCGAGACCCGACCTGGATACCTGAATGATTATGTCACTTCTGCTATTTCTTAGGGGGGGATGAATGAGATTATATCATTTATTATCTCTACTATACTGCATGTTTGTAACCTCCTTGTTCTAATGTTTTATACAATGTTACCTACTATTTATTTAAACATGTGTTTATAAAATGTCAATTAAAGCCTTCAATTCTAAAAGGTATTTTATTTCAATTTCTAAACAAAAAACAGTATTTTCAAAAGGTTACAAGCCAAATTGGTCAAGTGAAATATTTAAAGTAGTCAAGATTCAGAAGACGGATCCATGTACATATTTACTTGAAGATAATTGGCGTATCACAATACACTTTATTAGCAGCGTCATGAGCTGCGATTGGGTTTGCAACATTGATTATTCGTAAATTGCGTGCATCGATGTCCTTTACAGACTTCAATAAGCTAAACGGAAAATAGCGTTTTTAATACTTGGAGTGCTTTAATGGCATGTGAGATCCAAACTTGTTTATCGTCATGTTTATACTAAACCTACCTATATATGGTCTTTAATATATAATATTTTTTTCTCATAGCTGTTCCATTATTGATTCTATTTCGTTATGGTGTCCTTCATGAGCGGAAGCCATTAACAGATTTAGACGATTAACTAGCTCATTAGGATCGTTCCAAAACTTATACAAAGGTATATCGGCTTTCATAAGACCAGTGCCCCGCTTGTAAGTGTGAGAACGAAGCTTCAATCTCGGAGCTGAGGAAGGGTGACGGAGTTTTAAGGTTTCCGGTGGAAATAACTTGGATATTACATTTCTGTATTTCTCAGTTTTGTTTCTAAATACCCCTTGTTCTTCGATATAGCCTCTCCTGTGTGCATTGGTCGAGAGTAAAATATTCTTATAATTTTCCAAGTCGGTCTCGGTATAATCTTGTGGGTTTTTCATGTAAAGTAGCTGCAACAATCCCGGAGTTCCTTCATACTCTACGTTGTTTATAGAAATATCGCCGCTGTTTGGAAAAATCCGAACGTTTGTCGAATCTCCAATAGCTAATCCCCCTAAAGGCATGACTCTAATTCCATAACGATCGTCGTGCGTCTCATCGTCTTTTTTTAAAACCTTATCCAAGAATTCCCTTTGCAGGTTTCCAAATGCGGCGAGATGTTCCTTCAATTCGGCTTCTCCTTGTGGAGTTTTAACATATTCTTTGACTAGCTCTGATAGTGGTTCGTCAGTCACATACTCGTCCTCGCATTCTTTAGATGATAATACGGGAAAGGAAAAACTAGATAACGGTGTAGCTCTTTTGAAGTGAGGCATTATTTTCGCCAATAAAGTTGATTTTCGGTAAATACTATCAGACTCTTTTTTATCTGGCGATTTGTCCCACTCATTAACACATTCTCTGTGAGTCAGTTCCGGTTTGGATTCCTTTTTTAATGATTGTTTAATGTCTTTTAGAGGTTGAAGCACGGGTGTAAAAAATTCTTGACGACCCGTTTAAATATCCTGGAGGCTACGCTTCAATGCTCGAAATTAGTTTTTCAAAATCTCACTTGTTTTTATTATTTCACGAGTGACTTTCGGGTCCATGATTGTTAATGATAATTACTGCCGAGATCGCTCTTTATGTATCTACAATGTATGTGTCGATTCCTTTTCTAAAACGTCCTTCGTTCATGTCCCTTTTTTTATCAATAACGAGATAGCCAAACGGTTCTTTCCAGCATAACGAGCACGTGTCTTTAAAAGGAGTAAAACTTAAATTTGGCATGCTTACGTGTTCATCATAAATATCTTTTAAATTTAATTCATCTTGAGGAAAAACTATTAAAAAGTTAAAATTACACCTGATAAGATGTCTCGGGATGAAAACAACTTTGTGTTAAATAAAATCAATCGAGATTCATATGATGGCCATAACTAAAGTATCGTTTAATTAAATGCTGATCTTCCATGGTGACATCATGAAGTATGCAGACCGAATTCGATTCGAGTTTTTGAGGCAATTCCTTTGCATCTTCAAATTCATATAATTTTATTTCAGTACCAAGATTTATGACGCTTTTTAAATACTGGTATTTAGGTTGATGTAAAGTTTTTCCAAACAGATACACATTTTTAAATTTTAATCCGTTAGGATGTAATAGCAATCCAATCATAATATTGGTCTTTCCACATCCACTCGGACCACATATCGAGGCTCGGATAGTGTTTGGTAATGAACTATGTCTCTCCTCCGATTGTCCTTTAACTGGGGAAAAGTTGGTAGTAGGGGAACATTGCACTTGTTTAACTAATTTCATTCTGAAAGCAAACAACATCAAGACGGCTATATATACCCTATTGTTTCATTTTCTGAGTACAGTATGAGTCCCAAGGCTCGCAGAGGCAGAGGCTTGCTGAAAAGTCTTATCAATAGGTTGCCGATTGAATTGCACCTTCCAGGATATCAGTATTGCGGTCCCGGTACGAAACTAGAAAAACGCTTAGCTAGAGGTGATGGCGGAATAAACAAGCTTGATAGAGCTTGTAAAGAACACGATATAGCTAATAGCATAAATAAGGATATGGAGAGTCGTAAACAAGCGGACAAGATTCTTGCTGATAATGCTTGGAAACGGGTTAAAGCTCCAGATTCGTCATGGGGAGAAAAGGCCGCGGCTTGGTTAGTTACAAATGCCATAAGCGCAAAAAGGAAAATTGGTTCGGGACTGAGGAAGACAAATGAGAAGATTAGTTTTAAAGATTTGGTTAAATCGTCAAAAGGAGATGATGTATCATCAATTTTCAATGCATCAAAAGCGGCATGTAAAAAGGCTAAAATGTATCTACGTGGTACGGCGAATCCTTCACCACCCAGAGTTCTTCCGCTGCCAAAACAGGGAGGTTTTCTCCAATTTCTTGTACCATTGATAGCAGGACTTTTCGCTGTGGGGTCTTCAGCAGGGAGAGCCGCGAGTGAAGCCAAGGCAATCAACGAAGCTAAAGAAGCCAAACTAAAAGGAAGGTCAAAAAGTTGGAAACGGACTTTATTTGAAACCGTATAAGAATGGTTACGGTCTATTTATAACCCGACAAAAAAGACCAAGAAAATATGACTACCAAATAAACCACTGACCGATTTGGAATTGAATCATTTAATAAAAGTTTCAAATGTTCTCGTTGCTATCGGGCTCAAGTTAGCTCTCGCACAAGTAAATTTTCATTAACTAATTCATATTGGTTTTTTTCCCCAGCTAATTACCTCTCGCAAAAATAAATATTCAAAAAGTCTTTATTATGGGTGTAGTGGTGGGGGCGAGGAGGGTGGGACACTCCGTCCCCCCTTTGCCTACCCATTCCCCGACTGATACCCCGCGCGATCTACCTAGCTCTCGCGAACTTAAAATTTCAAACCGTAAAAATTTCAACGTAATTAATATGTTTTTTTTCGTGACTAATTACCTCTCGCATAGGTAATTAGTCCAAAAATCTTTATTAGGTAAGACTATAGATCAGGGTGGAGGGGAGGGTTTTCGCCGACCCCACCAGGAACCACCACTATCACCAACTCGTCGCCCTCGGGACAAGTTAGCTCTCGTATACGTAAATTTTCATTAACTAATTACTATGGGTTTTTTCCCCTATCTAATTACCTCTCGCAAAGGTAATTATTCAAAAAGTCTTTATTATGGGTTTAGTGGTGGGGGCGAGGCGGGTGGGACACTCCGTCCCCCCTTTGCTAACCCATTCCCCGACTGATGCCCCGCATTGATGGTGATTCAGTTACCGAGTTTTTAAAGTGATATCGAAAAATAGCCTGCATTTTTTGTCCTTTTTTAACCGACTTCGAAAGAGGAGGTTACTCAATTCGATCCATATGTGCCTTTTTTTTTTATATTTGTCCACCGATTACTCCGAGATGGATGGACCAATTGGAACGAAACCTTTTTCATATTCTAGTATTTTCCCAAGGTGGTCCCATTGAAACCTTTTTTGGGCTCTTAATTTATTTAAGAAGTTATTGGAAAAAAAACATAAAAATAGTTATTTAATTATCGCACAAAATATTTACTTATTTGAAAAACATATGGCATATATATCATAATCTATGCTCCAACAAACTAGTAAAACACGTTGATAAACTGATCATTTACCATCCCCACTTTTTTATTCTAAATTTGATTGGTTGATTTTAAGCCATGCTCAATGTGTTAATGATCGATGAATCGGTTGGGAAAACCAACCAATCAAATTCAGAATTAAAAGAGTGGGGGAGGACATGAACAGTGTGTTAGTTAATGACGTAGTTTAAGTGGTTGTTGGAACAAACCTTATACATAACCTTAGATAAATTTTTAACTAAAGATTTTAATAAAGATATATAATATCAGTAGAATATTGCTGTAGTTTTCTGAAAAATGAAACACTTCTTTATGGTTCCGGCAATGTTATAGCTATTTCGACCCTATTTCGACTTGGAAAATTTTGCCAAGAAATAAAACTCAAGAACATTTTTTGGGTTGCTAAAAAGATTTTTTTTATATAGATTTAAGAAGATGAAAGCATATTAAACACCGATAACGGTAAAAAATCCTAAATGTATGGTATGTCTAAACGACGGAAGGACAGCATAATCATAAAACCACAAAATAAAGCAGATTCGTAAAATCGCAGCAATTATTGTTTTAAATTAGATTTTGATTTCAGACTTCCACTCACTATGCACATTAAAAATGAATTCAATACTTCCTGGAAAAGCCCATTTTCAGTTGATTTAGAGGCCTTAACAAAGAATTCAGGCACCTCTGTGTGCTTCCGGATACAATCGATCACTGTCAGATGTTAATATAATCATCAAATCTTGACAGAGTGACACTTTTGTTATGTTATCCAGATTACTATTATCGGTTTTTAAATATGTTTCTGCAACTATTGATGTGTTTAGATGAAAATTGCTGTAAGTGCATATTAATTATTGATTTTCAGAAAACAAAAAACTATTAACTAAGTTAAATGTTGTTTGAAAATTAAGAAAAATATTATGGGTACGTCCAGTCATGAAATAAATTCGTCCTGCTAAAAAATTTCATTATTATTTTCTTCCATCTCCAATTCCATGTATGATGGTGAATTGTCTCATTTTTTTCTTTAAGTTACGAAAACGTCCCTCGCTGGTGGCACTCGATAAGAGAGTATAGAGACGAACATCTTAAAGGTAGTCATTTATCAGCAATACTTTCCATTTCGCGGCAGACTTATTCTCAGATACCGAAATAACAAACGTAAATGTTGTGTATCGAAAAACGGCCAAAATATCAACTGCTCAATGGCGTACATATGGCATCTTGAAGTGGCCGGATTCATGTTACAGCGGAGCAAAGCTGAACACCTCCTCTCGTAACACTGATGTATGTATGTAATTAACAAGTACTGAAGACAATATTCCGCAAAGGAAAAAGATTGTCATTGTGAAAAAAGTTTTATGTGTCTTCCCATATGGATCATTGGTCTTTAGAAAAAATCAAGGTAGACAGAGCGTTGAAAGGTGTGCACTGCACGTACCGCAAACTACTTTTCAATTTTCTGTGCATATTCATAAACTTGAAAAGGTAACTATTATAATACGAAGTTGATTAATATTGATATACATCACAATCTTTTCGGTTGATTAAAATTTAAAATTGTTAACACTAAAAATTAGGAAAATCTAAAAATTCTCTATAGATTTTCTATTTGCGCCACCTCCGAAAAGATTGTGATTTATTGAACATGGTATTTAATATTTTAATTTAATAATTTTTATTAACAGTTAGTACTAATCAAAATAAAACTATCCATTTAATGCATTTTTCCGCTTTTCATACCATTTTCAATTTTGCTGCGTATTCATAAAAATCAGAAGGTAATTATTTCATACTTTTCAGTGCATTTATTTTTGCTGGTTCTTAGTTTTCGAAGTCGGTTTAATTTTTTTTATAATATGTTTTTTTCAATCTGTTGTTCATAAAAATGCGTCTCTCACCCCCGTTCAGCGTTTTCATCGCAAATATTCAACACACCACAGAAAATTAGCAACTTGCTTTTACGGCTCTTGTAAATAGATATCAGGAATCCATCAGATTAGCTCATAAAATAATTTGAAGGATTTTCTTGAAGCACATCAGAAAATTCAGTACTGGCTATAAAAACGTTGTCTATTGACGATCTAGCAAAATTTCATTTTATTAACTTTGTCATTGAATAATCTAGATGCTCGCACTTCTAAAGCATTTGAAGATCTGCAATCTTAAAAACGCTCCCGTTATTTAATAATTTATTAAAATTTATTATAGGACAAATAAAAACATTAGAAATAATTTCCCCATACACTCACACTAGGAATTCTAAACTAAATTCTCTCATGGTTTACCGCAGTCCTTGAATGTCCTGGACTGTTTCCTTAGAATCAAATAAAAATCGTGCTGTGCTATCGAACTCTTCTAAAATCAAATGCATATTTTGTCCAAGGACAAACTCCCTGTCTTTCTGTTCTCCTATTTTTCCTCTCACACGAGATCAAAAAATTGAAATTCTCAAGAAACATAAGCGTTGTTTTAAATGTATCCAATCAAATCAATCGCAAATCCACGTTTACATGTCGTAAATGCAATTCTCACGAGGAATACACGGTCTTGCACCCATCTAGATCAAATTTAATCTAAAATCAAATGCGCATTTGAAATCCGCGTCTAATCGCGCTTCGGAGCATGCCATTCATGCATCAAGCATGTGCATTTATTTGGAAGTCCAGGGCGAATGATCTCCAACTTGGTAAGTTGTAGTTGTAACTAGGTAAGTTAATAATATAAATATTATTTAGATTAGATTTCTTCTATTTGAAATTTCCTTTATAATAGCGAGGCTTTTTCAAGTTTTTTTATGTACAGTCAACAAATCAGAATTGCAATTGTCAGAGTGTAATTATAATTCAGATGAAGTCTCGATTTATTTCCAATTATAAAAGGTCTTCCCGCCAACTTTGATTGAACATCAGCAGAAAAATAGATAAATATTCCGACTACTCATAAAACTCGTTGAGTCTACGCATGTTGATAAGAAAGAGTTGTCAAAGTGTTTTGAAACATACATATTTAAAGGAAATCATTTGTTTACATGTTAAATAAATAAAGTTTTTGGCAACTACTTAGAGAATTATATCCGGATTATCTGGATTGTTTCGAATTTGGGCAATCCTAACTTTTAAAACTTGCTCATCTTTCCTTCCTTTACATTTATTTTGTTTGATTTTAGTAAAATCATTTTTCCTACATAAATTTTTAAGAACTAAGCGGTAACAAATAATTTATAAAATTGATTAAATTTTTCTTAGGGTTGTTATATAAAAGGTATGTTTGTGGAAGGAGCAAAATGGGATTACTTACATTTTGCTTTGAAACCATCGACTTGTAATGTAAGCTCCGAAGCATTACCTATAGTAGCGATACGTCCCATTCAGAACAGATTAAAGAAGAAATTTGTAACGATCCTTTTAGTAAAATCTTGATAGTTGTTATTGACTTATTTTTATTCATTTGAAATTATTTTGGCTGCATTCAAGACTTTAGTGTTGTTTACAGAATAGCATATAATGAAATCAATCAGTGTTTACAAAATCTATGTTGCTGTAATATTTTATAGGACCTGCATAGTATTAAGGAAAAACATATAACATTTTTTGGTAATTTAACTTTTTTACTTTCACTTACCTATATATGAAATATATAGTAAGTGGAAGTATTGCGATCGTGAAAAATTTGGACATCCGGTTTTCAACGGAAATACACGTTTTGGGACCCCCTGAGTCGAAATAACCAAGTCCCGCGAAATGGTCTGTGTGTGTGTGTGTGTGTCTGTGTGTGTGTGTGTGAACAGACTAGCTCAAAAACTATAAACCGTGGGAACCTGAAATTGGGTATTTAGTGTAGGTATATGCCCGCGATGTGACAGCAAAAATTTCATCAAAATTGCTCAAAGGGAGGGGGTACTTTATTTAATAACTTTTTACGTTTTTTTCGATTTTCTCAAAAACGGCTCGAACGATTTTGATTAAACTGAGTATTTGATCTATTTATATGCCCGAAATATGACTGTAAAAATTTCATCAAAATTGGTCCAACTGAGGGGCACTTGATTTCATGACTTTTTTTCCAATTTTTAACTTTTTTTCGATTATCTCAAAAACGGCTTTAACGATTTTTATCAAATTCGCCATGTTTAATGAAAATTTGGTTTTCTTTAATATCAGGTAAGCTTTAGCATTATTAAAATGTTCTGAGGGGGCTTTTTTTTTTGGGGGGGGGGGCTTTTTTGTTTGTTTGTTTCTTATAAAGTACCTTTGTTTTTGTTTACATGGAGAAATTAACTGTCTCTCGTTACGCCTAAAAATAAGTAATGGCTAAATATGAGATAAGACAAAAATAAATAAAACATAAAGAGGAGAAAAAAAGAAAAATATTCAGTCAACTCATAAAACTCGTTAAGCCCACGCATACGGCACTCGTCTTTAATGACAAGCCATTGTTCATAATTAAAGCCGTTCTGTTCTTTTGAGAAGTGGCAATTAACAAAACGCATCAATTTCTAATCTAAGTAAGTTGGTAAGTGAACGTTGTGTGTTGCGAGCACGCACCAGATTTTTTCAAAATTCATTTTGATGAAAGAGCCCAAAATTTCTGAGGAAACCTCTCTGAGGACTTCAACCACGAACATCGAGCACGTGGCGCCCTTGGTGTGTCAAAGTTGCCAGCAAAAACATTTACGGTATCATCGTCAACGAGACCTCGCAGCTGAAGCAGGAAGAATTGTCACCAGCTGTGCTTCTGCGATGACAAATTTCACAGTAAGGCCACCAAGTCCAGACCTCCATGTTAGTGGTCGATCAAATCCGGAAAACTGTACGGCTGGGTAGCCGCGAAGTGCATACGCAGCTAGCTAGACGCGGTTAGGCGCAGCTTGACCAAATTGACCTAAGACTTCGAAGAAAGATTTTTTGGTGCTTTATCCGAACCGATGTTGGTGAACCCATCGGAGCCTACTTGCTGTACCACTTCAGCCTCATCGTAGATTTTGCCAATTTCCTGGCCCCAGCCATTTCCTCCATTCCGGCAGTGCAATGTTATTCCTAGCTGTTGCAGAGGTACAGCTACAGAGATACAGCAGAAATTCCAAGAACATCGGCCTAAAATAGACTGCTGGTTCCTAAATATCTACGCGAGTTTCCAGCAGAACTTTATCGAGGTGTTCGTTACATTTTTACTGGGAAGCTTGTGCAAAGCGCGTTTCTTGCACTCAACGTCCCCAAGTCACTCAAAATATTGCCACCGGATCGAACAAAGAGCATAAAAACAGAAAGAAGGGTGACGTACTATCAAGCCTTTCTTATCAGCAGGTACAGGTACTCCACACTGAGTACAGATCTGTGTCGTGTGGCGTTTTCACAAACTTAATAATCCTCATTTCAAATGATTCTTAGAGACCTACATTGGAAAAAAGAATTCATGATGAGAGCACCCTGCTGAAAAACTGTCTGAAAGATATCTTTGTATAAAGATACACTAGCCAATCATCAAGTAAGTCTACACTGAATACAGATCTGTATCGGGTTTTAGTCAGAGCAGACATTCCTTTCACTAACTTCATAATCCTCATTTCAAAGGATTCTTAGAAACAACCTACATTAAAGAAAAATGCTAGACGAGAACACTCAGCGGGAAAGCTATCCAGAAGATTTCGTTAAAGATATCCTAGCCAAGATTCGAGAACATATTGTCAAGTGGAAAAGCTAAGCAGGCCATTGAACCTAGGAGACCCTGAGAGAGAGGGAAATCCTAGAAGAGGCTGGCCCAGAAGAGTAGAGGGGCAGTCTGGGAGAGTCGGAGGCAGACCCAGAGGGCAGTCTGAGAGGAGCTGGCGGAGGCAGTCTGAGTCTGAGATGGGCAGTGGAGGTCCGAGAAGGACAGGCAGAGTGAGGCTGGGCCAGGAGTTGGATTCGAGTAGGATAGTATATAAGTGCATAAATAGCAAGTATATAAGTGGCCCCAAGTATTTATGAGTTATGAGACCTTTTTGGTAGTTGGGACCTGTAGATGGTTTATTGTAAATAATAAATGTTTTAAATAGTACTTAGTTTGAATTAATTACCACACAACCCTTGGCCCAAGATCCCCTTGTCAGATTGTGTTTGAGAGTGAATTAATATAAGTGATAACTAAGCAAAAAAAAAGGGGAAATGGAATGAACGAAAGGAGAGAATAATAGGAAATAATACTACACGGTTGCTGATGGACGAACAATGAAATGAATTTATTATTAAAGAAAAGTAAGATTAAAATAATTCACTGTAGTACAATGATAATAAAAAAAAAAAAAAAATGAGAATGACAAGAAAACTTAAACAAACTAATGAAAACACTATTGAATATTTTCAAGAAATAAAAAAAGGAGAATAGAACTTGAATACATAAAATTATTATAGCAATAATTACAACTAAGGCCTTTTAGATTTACCCACATTAAAGAGCTCTAATAACAATAAATAGGTGGCCACCGCGTTGAAACATTTACTTTCTAAATTTTTAGATTATATAGAAAAGGCAGTGGGTAATGATTGTTCAAGGCACGCATTGCCTGTTTTTTAAAATCAAAATTTTCTTACTATTTTATTTGAATAAGGAAAATGAAATAGTTAGACTGAGCTCACTTTCCTTTTCTGTTATTCATTTCAGATATAGTTTTACGTTTTGCTCTAATATTAAAAAAAAATAGTTTTATTCATTTTAGATATTAAGTGTGTTAAGTTTTTTTTTCTAATTTTGTTTTTAAATTTTATGAGTTTCAACCGCATTCATGAAGGAAGTAATTAAGTAAGAAAAGTACACATAAAATTAACTTGCAGAATCCTTAAATCAATAGTTTTCATCAGCTTAAACATTATTGAAGTTATAAATTATTAAATTAACTTAAAGAATCCTTAAATCAACATTGTTAATAAATAAATAAACATTATTGAAGTTGCTGAAACATTGGATTGGAAGGTGAGTTTTAATGCTTAAAAAAACCCTACAATAATTTTCTCAGTGCTAATGGTTTATGTTTTCCTGTAAAGTACCCTTGTTTTTATTTATATGGAAAAATTAACTGTCTCTCATTATGCCTAAAAATAAGAAATGGCTAAATATAAAATATGAAAAAAATCAAGTATACATATAGAGGAGAAAAAAAGAAAAATATTCCGTCAACTCATAAAATACATTGAGCACACGCATGAGGAGTACGCCTTCACAATTAAAACCGTTCTGTTCATTTAATGAAAATTATTCGTTTCATGGTAAATGAAGTTTTCAACAACTACATAGAGAATTATAAAATCAGATGACTTGGAGTATTATGCTTGCATTGCCGAATTACCACTAGCAAAAACTTTTATTTAATAATAAAAAAAATAGTGTTTTTTATAGAGCAAATAAAAACAAAAATAAGAAATGAATGTGGAAAAATGTGTCTTTGAGAAGTGGCAATTAACAAAACATATCAATTTCTAATTTAAGTAAGTTGGTAAGTGAAAGTTGTGTACCAAGCACCAGATATTTTAATTTTGTTTGAATACTGATAATTATAAAATTTAAACTATTAGTTGTTTTTTCATAATGATCTATTCTTGATTTTCTTAAATATTTCATCAGATATCAATTGTCTTGTAGTAGAAATATATATTTCTATTTATTTCTAAATATTTAAGGTATTGTATTGGAGGAATTTAAATTTAAAATAATGTTTATTGTATTAAACAGCATTTTGGCGTGTTATTAGTCATTTTTGCACAGGTTTTTAAATATACAGGAAATCATAACTAATTCATTAAAAGGTGGTCAAGAAAAGAGTTGGCAATCTATTTTTAAAAAGGATGTGCTTAAGAAGACTTAACCAGACCGAGTTACTTGGAGTGAATCTAATAAAAGAATCTTTATACTGCTGAGTGGTCGAGTCCCTGAGGGTGATAGAAATGATATAAAGAAGACTCCTAGCAATTTGTCCCCATGTTTCGGCGTGCGATTCTAACATCAGGGTGACAGCTGTAGGTTTCTCAGAGGAAGTTATGATAGGTAACAAGTTACGTAACGTCCTTACATGAGGTAATAATAGAAATTCTCATTTGGAAATGATAAAAAAATTTTTGTTAAAGTTTATCAGTCGTTTTCTCAGTCTTAGTATTTTATGTGCAGGTTCTTAATATGGATGACATGAAAATATTGTCAGTAGAAGTTGATTAAGGTTGGACTTAGCGATGTCAAAGCAGACAGGCGCTTGGAAATTTCAGGATTAACCAGCTATTTAGCGATGTCCAAGAAGTCCAAGCAATGTACAGACAGGCTCTTTGAGATTAAGCATTAAGCAGACTGAGATACTTGGAAACTAAGATGAAGATGAGTGGTACAGAGTCTTACATGATGAATATAATGATTTAAAAAAGACAAATTTTTTCTGAACAAGTTTCTGGTATTTCTCTGACATCAGGATGACAGCTGTAGGTTTCATTACAGGAAGTTTAGGATAGGTAATCAATATATTATTTCGTCTTTGTATTGAGATTAGTTTAAATCATTGGGTAAGCCATTTCCAATTTAAAAAGTGATTTAAAAAAAAAAAAAGGATTATCTGTAATTATCTAATTATTTCATGCACAGGTTCTTCTTGATGATATTTATACATTGTCCGAACATAAGTTTAAATCATTAAGGTAATTTATCTTTCCCATAACTGAACTGTAATTTGATTTGTAATCCTAGTAGAACAATGTGATAGAAATATTAATGCATCAGTTCAGAAAAAAGAATTTCCTTGTCTTACATTTTTGCCAATTTTAAAAATTAATTAGTTACTCCAGCCAGCATGTCAATTTAAAATTTATTCCTGCTAACGTGTCCCTTTTAAAATTTCTTTAAAATCACTTTCTATTCCTGCTTTCTTGCGAATTTATTTATTTTTTTTTTTAATCATTAGTATTTTAAACTACTGAGATGTATATTGTTTACTAGGATTGCAAATATCTTTATACTTAGCATTTATTTCATCTGATTATGTTGTATTTTTTTTTTTTTTTAAGAGCAAATCTTCCTCAGAAATTAAATTTCAATAAATGATTTAAATTCTTTACTTCAAATTTTAACTTAATACTTTGAAATCAGCTTAATTTAAAAAAATATTAAATTTACTTAATTAGTTACATTTTTGCCAATTTCTGTATTAACATTGGTTTGCTTTCTAAATTTTTAGATAATAGAGAAAAAGCAGTGGATAATGATTGCTCACGGCATGCATTGCCTGTTTTATAAAATCAAAATTTTCTTACTATTTTATTTGAATAAGGAAAATGAAATAGTTAGACTGAGCTCACTATCCTTTTCGGTTATTCATTTCAGATATAGTTTTACGTTTTGCTCTAATATAAAAAAAAATAGTTTTATTCAGTTTATATATTAAGTGTGTTAAGTTTTTTTTTCTAATTTTGTTTTTAAATTTTATGAGTTTCAACCGCATTCATGAAGAAAGTAATTAAGTAAGAAAAGTACACGTAAAATTAACTTGCAGAATCCTTAAATCAATAGTTTTCATCAGCTTAAACATTATTGAAGTTATAAGTTATTAAATTAACTTGAAGAATCCTTAAATCAACATTGTTAATCAACTTAAACATTATTGAAGTTGCTGAAACATTGGATTGGAAGGTAAGTTTTAATGCTTAAAAAAACCCTACAATAATTTTCTCAGTGCTAGTGGTACTAGCAAACAAATGCTTTCATTACTAGTTACTGTAAAACATGGTGGTGACTACATATACATAAATATAAATATTAATTGTCTATGAAAAGTATTGGAAATTATATTTTAATTGAAAGTAAAGTATTAATGTTATACAGTATTTTTATAAAATAAAAAACATTTTATAAAAAAATATTAAACCGACTTCGAAACCTAGGAACCAGTAAAAAAAAATTCACTGAAAAGTATGAAATAATTACCTTCTGATTTTTATGAATACACATCAAAATTGAAAATAGTATAAAAAGTGGAAAAGTGCAATAAGACGAATAATTTTATTTTGATTTGTACAAATACACACTAATTGTTAATAAAAATTTTAAATTTTGCGCCGCCTCCGAAAAGATTGTGTTGTATTGAACATAGTATTTAATATTTAAATTTAATAATTTTTATTAACAATTAGTGTGTATTTGTACAAATCATAATAAAATTATTCGTCTTATTGCACTTTTCCACTTTTTATACTATTTTCAATTTTGATGTGTATTCATAAAAATCAGAAGGTAATTATTTCATACTTTTCAGTGAATTTATTTTTACTGGTTCCTAGATTTCGAAGTCGGTTTAATATTTTTTTTATAAAATGTTTTTTATTTAACAATTTTTAGTTGGAGAAGATAAGAAATGTAGAAAACCGTACGTTGGTTTAAAAATTTCGTTGGTAATTGGTCGTTGATAAAATAAACGTTGGTTTAAAAATTTCGAAATCTTTCTACGCTCTACCACGTTTGTCTTTCCCAGGTCTTTTTATTATACAAATTGTATAAAATTATTATGAAATACACTTTACCTTTTCAATTTTATGAATACACACAGAAAAGTGGGAAAGCGGTGCGTGTATTATACAACTTTCAACACACTACGTTTTATGATTATTAATAGATTTTTTTTTTTTTTTAAAGATCAATGTTCAGTTGGGAAGGGAGCACATGAAATTTTATTCCACAATGACAATATTTTTCCTTTGCTAAATGTCGTCAGTACTTGTCGATTACGTAGAGAATCAGTGTTCCGAGATGTGTCGAGTTAAATATAAATAAATACATAAATCCGGCCATTCCAAGATGAAGTAGATAAGTCACTGAACAGTCGAGATTTTAGCCGGTTTTAGACTAGATATCGTTAATGGAGAATCGATGAGGATGCTAATATGACCTATAGTAAATTTGAAAGTAATTTTTAAATTCTGATTGCTTGAATATCCTTCTGAAAGCTATGGCGATATTAAACACGACTTCATTGGATTACATCATTGGATAGAAGTCCCTGCAAAAAAGAAGCAACCATAAAATTTATCGATATCAAAAAGACTGTCTCGCTAGGATAGAAGCAACAGGGTTTGGGACTCACATATGGTTAATTTATAATACAAATCAGAAATTAACATAAATTAAATGAACAATCATCTACTTTGTACATAGACCTTCCCATATCATTGGTTTTAATAAGTAAAAATTATAATAAAGTCTTTGCTATTTATGGGAGTAATGGTCTACGCTGTCCCAGGTGACCAACCTATTGGGAAGCGGAGTTCGTAATCTCACCCAACTTGTCTCTCCAAGCTTGCCCTCTTGCCAGTCTCCACCACATCGGACCAGCTAACTCCTTAAACCAGTCATTCCATCTCTTGGCTTGTCTTCCTCGCTTCCTCTTAAGATTGTTGGGTGTCCAGAGGGTTGCATCTCTCGCCCAACTAGGGTCTTGCCTTCTTAATACATGTCCACCCCACTTCCATTTGAGAGTATTGATGTGATGCTTTATATCTTTCAAACCAGATTTCTGCCTGGTAATGGTATTTTTGATTTTATATCAAAAATATTTTTCTCCTGATATTTAGCATACTCCGTTCCACAGATCTTTGCCAGGTTGTTATTTTCTGTTTCTGGACCTTGGTTAAGGACCAGGTTTGACTGCCATAGGACACCACCGGAATGATGCAAGACTCTAAGATCTTCTTCCTCATTTCTGGCGGAAAATCATTTTTGAAGATGTTTCTCAGTGACCAATACTTTTTCCAGCCGAGTGCTATCCTTCTGCTCACTTCTTTTCCTCGTTTATCCGAGAAGCTGATTAGTTGGCCCAGATATATATAACCTTCGACATATTCAAGTAGATGACCATCTATTTCCACAGCTGTTTTATCTGCATTTGACATTACTTTAGTCTTTCCAAAGTTCGGAGATAGCCCTATTTCTTTGCATGCTAGTAATAAGTTTGTTAGCATTATAATAATGTTTTCTGCAGAATGTGCCAACAGAACAATATCGTCTGCAAACCGGAGACAATTCAGCCATTTTCCATCAACCTTAATGCCTATGTCCTCCCAGCCTAAGGTCCAAAAAATCATTTCCAACACCAGGATGAAGAGAATTGGTGAGAGGGAATCCCCCTGTCTAACACCTTTTTGTACCTTAAAGCTCTTGCCTGTCTTTCCGTCCCTATGTCTGCTTCCATTTCCGTATAAAGCTCCATGATTATGCGGATATATTTCGCTTCTATCCCCACAGCTTTTAGGGCTTTATATATACTCGGATGAAGTATGCTGTCAAATGCTTTTTTAAAATCAACAAAACACATATATAATGGAAAATCATACTCCCTTTCCCTCTCAATAACCTGGTTAAGGGTCTGAATGTGGTCTATAACTGAGAAACCACTCCTAAAGCCTGCTTGTTCTATCCCTATAAAGTCCATTATTCTCATCTTTAGACGTTCCTTTATGATTTTTGTAAAAAGTTTTGCTATGGAAGGACAGAGTGAGATAGGCCTGTAATTATCAATGTTTTCTTTGTTGCCTTTTTTATGCAATAATATTATGTTGGCTGTTTTCCATTGTTTTGGCACCTTCTCTTCAGCTAGTACTAAATCAAATATGTTCTTGATTTCCTCTGCCAGTTGTCTGCCTCCTGCTTTTAAAACTTCATTTTTAATTTTATCCGGGCCCGGGTTTTTTTTATTTTTCAGGTTTTTAATAGCCGTTTCAACTTCTGCTAACATTATCTCTGGTATATCATCTTCCACAATCCTTGATTTTAATGGAAGTGTTGAATCGTTTCCCTCGTATTTGTAAACCTTACTAAAGTGTTTAGTAGCTCTTTCTATTATGCCTCTCCCGTCCGTTATTTTTTTGCCTCCCTGCGATTCAATAGCTGTTATCCAGTTCCTGCCATTACTTATTTCCCTCCTTATTTGTTTAACAGAGCTGTTCTTTTCGATGATGGCTTTAACAGTTCTTTTTTTGAAAGATTTTAGATCCTCCCTTATTGCAGTCCTAATTTCATTATTCAATGATGTTATCCTTGATTCTTCTTCTTTTGTTAGAATGGGCTTGGTCTTTATTACTCCTCTAACTCTTAATAATTCGACTGTTCCCTCTGACAGCTTTTTGTCTCTATTAGTACTAGGGCACCTACTACTTTCAAAGGTAAAATTTTCGATTATCCTTTCCAGATGGTCATACTTCTCTTGCATAAGGACATGTCTATCTTCCTTAACCAGCCTCTCTGCGAGGTCTTTCTGAAACCTAAGGGAATCCTCTTCGCCTTCCAGTGTTGGATATTTTTTCTTTGCTTTAAAAGGTCTCTGCTTCTTAAACTTGTTAAAACTTAGAACAGCCCTAAGCAATCTATGATCTGAGTTAAAGATAAAACCAGGTATTACTTCAACATCTTTTTATAGGTTCACCTTATTTGTTAGTTTGTAGTCTATTTCATAGACTTGGCCCTTAGGGGAACGCCAGGTCCATTTAAGTGAATTTCTCTTTTTAAAGTACGAATTTTCAATCCTTAGGCACTGGGAACAGGCAAAATCTATTAGACGTCTTCCTCCCTCGTTTCTTTTACCAGAACTGGTTGGGCCCATAGTAGGATATTCGCTATCTACTCTAGCACCAATTCTCCCATTAAAATCACCCATGACGAGTAGTATGGACCTGCTATAATCTACCCTATTAACAAATATCTCTAAGTCTCTATAAAACAGATCTTTTTCTTCTTCTAGGGCCTCTGAGGTAGGGGCATATACTTGCACTAGAACTATTTTTCTGTTTTTTCCAATCTCAACAGATAAGGCTGCCATTCTACAATTAAAGTCTTGAAACTCTAGGATATCTTTCTTTTATTTACCTGCTACATAGAAACCAACCCCATAATGACCATTTATTGCGGCTGAATGCATGAAAAGATTTCCATTCTTCCTTTCTATTATGGCAGGAGAATTTCTGCGGGTCTCAGATAGTCCAACAATATCCCAATTTATGTCGTCTAGAGCCTGTTCGAATTCTTCTAGTTGTTCCTCTCCTTTAAGTGTTCTCACATTCATAGTACAGATGCTGATGTCATTAGCCTTTGTGCCCAGCCGGTCCTTCATTTCCTGCTATTTATCTGTTAAGTTTTGGTCATACTTACTTCCATAAATGTACATAATAAAAGCCTATTATTATTATCATTATTATTTTTTATTTGTTTCACATGTTAAATGGTGTTACAATTATTGGGGACCAAAGTAGGTCAACCAATAATTATGCAAATATATTTAAAACTTTCGATCTATTTGATTGTCATAAATTTTCATTTCATGAAATTCATAAAATTTCACCATCGTGAATTTCACCATCCAGATGGAAGGTCCAGCTCTTGCAATGAAGACAGGGTTTCCTTTGGTATCAAGCCGTTGCTTGATATTATCAAAGGAAGAATGCGGCTTTCCTTTAAGCCATAAAGCTTCTTCATTTCTTCCGCTAATTCTATGTATTTTCTCTTTTTTTCTGTTACTACCTTATGTACATTATCGTCCGAAGGAACACCAATCTCTATTATCGACACCATTTTCCTTCCTTTGTCTAATATTAAAATATCAGGCCTATTGTTTTGTATAGTGTGATCCGTGATCATGGGATGATCCCAGAACATCTTGACGCTTTGCCTGGAGATGATTGGTTCCAGACGGTACTTATAATACGGGCAGTAGTAATCAATGAGCCCCATCTTCTCTGCTATGGCTTGATGCACTACCTTGGCTGCGTCGTTGTGCCTCTGCAAGTACTCCTTACCCGCAAGTATTCCACATCCCGAAGTGACGTGCTGTATTGACTCCGCAGTCTGTTTGCATAGTCTACATAAATCGGTGATATTCTCCCCACAAATATTTTTTCGGTACGCTCTTGTACCTATCACCTGATCTTGGATGGCCAGCAAGAATCCCTCAGTTTCGGGAAATAAATGACCATTTATTAGCCATGTCAAAGATGCTTTAGTATTTATACCACTGTCTGTTAATGAATGGTAAAAACGTCCATGTAGTGGTTTATTTTTCCATTCCTCTTTTAAGGTAGCATAGTCTGAGTCATTGCTTGGATTTTCAGCATTTAGTAGATTTAGAGCGGTATAATCTGCATCCAGCGAAGCAATAGTTGATAGCATGTTAGAGTTTTGACATCTAATATAAGAACGAAGATTATTTTCTTGCTCCCGGCATAACCTTAACAGGCTCATCAGACCACGGCCTCCCATTTTTCTAGGAAGATATAACCTTGAAACCGAGGATTTGGGATGCCTTTATCTTGAAAGCACCATCTGAACTCTTACAAGACGATCTAACCTTTCGAGATCTGTTTTGGTCCATTTCAGTATACCAAATGAATAGGCTAATGCTGGCACTGCCCACTTGCCACAAGAAACACACAATGCCTTAATGGTGTTTCTTCCGTTTAAGTGAGACTTCAGTACTAATTTAATTCTGTATACAAACTCATCTTCGAAGATTCTCTTCGAATTAGCTTTGAATTTCAGCAGTTGGTGCAGTCCCAGATATTTGTAAGAATCGGTTTCTCTCAACTGATTAAGAACAACATCATCTGAAAGTTCCATATTAGTTCCTTCTACGATCCTTCCTCTTTTTACATAGATGACGGCACATTTATCTATTCCTAAATCCATTTTAATATCATCGCTGAATGTTTTCACCGTTTTCAACAGAGCCTTCATTTCGTCTTCGTTCTTAGCGTAAAGCTTAAGATCATCCATATAAAACGAATGAGAGAGCTTTGTTTCTGAATTAAGTTGGTATCCCTTGCCTGTGTCTTCCAATAATTTGCTAATTGGATTGAGTGCCCAAACAAAACCAAAGAGGACTAAGAGAGTCACCCTGAAAAATACCCCTCCTAATTGTTATGTATGGATTGATAACCTCTCCATTCCATGTTGGTGTGGAGATTGATATTTTCCAGAGTTGCATTAGCCTTTTCAACAAGTCAATTATTGCGGCGTCGATTTTATATATCTTCAAAACCTCCAAAAGCCAATCATGAGGGATTGAATCGAATGCTTTACGGTAGTCAATCCAAGATAAAGCAATATTGCGAGATCTTTTTGTTAGATAGATAGTTGTTTTTGAGCGGCGACGAAGGAATCAATGATCAAGAGCTCTTTGCATCCTTTTGAACCTGATTTATTACCAAGTTGCTCTACTGCCATAATGCTCTTTGCCTGAATATATTCAGTCAGCTTGTTTTTGAGAATAGCCGTTAGTAACTTATATACGCCGTTAAGACAAGTTATGGGTCTCAAATCCTGCGGTTCCAATTTTTCTTTATTTACCTTTTTTATTAAATAGGTAATTCCTGTGCAGAAATTCGGAGGAACGATTATCTCTTCTGATAATAATTTTTGATACCAAGAAGCAAGATGGCTATGTGTATTCGTAAAATATTTCAGCCAATAATTTTGAATTTTATCTGGTCTTGATGCTTTCCAATTTTTCATTAGTTTAATAGCCTTTGTTACATCATCCGCAGTAATACTGGTTGCTTCCATCGGTTGAAGGTCTGTTACACTATTTCTAATCTTTTCCAGCCAGTATGCGTCACTGTTATAATATTTTTCGTTTTCCCAGATACCTTTCCAGTAGTTTAACGTATCAGCAGGGTTTGGGTATATAACATTATTACAATTTTCTTTAGGTTTGAGAAGCTTATAAAAATATCTCTCACTTGTATTAAATACACTGTTTTGTTTCCTTCTATTATAAGCTTCTGTATATCTCCTGATTCTATTAGCAAACACTGCTAATTTCTGTTTCAGTGTTTCCATGTAAATCCTAAGAGTTTGGTTCAACTCACTACTTGCAACACCTCCAATATAATTTATTTTTTGAAGAGAAAAGATTTGTCAATAAATATCATAAATTGGACAAAATTTGTCCACCTCCCGCTACTCGCAAAACTTGTGAGATAGGGGTGAGTAGGTATCAGTGAAGAGGAAGGATTTGCTCTGCCTTGAGCCGAGCTCTGTGGTGTAGCGGTTAGCATCCTCGCATGTAACGCAGGAGACCCGGGTTCGACTCCCGGCGGAGCCAAATCTTTTCTCTTCAAAAAATAAATTATTTAAAAATAATTTAAAAATGGTGGTCCGCCACAAATTAAGATTAGATTAATTAAAATAATTTAAAAAAATTGACTTAAGTCAATAAAATACCATAAATTGGACAAAATTTGTCCACCTCCCGCTACTACTCGCAAAACTTGTGAGATAGGGGTGAGTAGGTATCAGTGAAGAGGAAGGATTTGCTCTGCCTTGAGCCGAGCTCTGTGGTGTAGCGGTTAGCATCCTCGCATGTAACGCAGGAGACCCGGGTTCGACTCCCGGCGGAGCCAAATCTTTTCTCTTCAAAAAATAAATTATTTAAAAATAATTTAAAAATGGTGGTCAGCCACAAATTAAGATTAGATTAATTAAAATAATTTAAAAAATTGACTTAAGTCAATAAAATATCATAAATTGGACAAAATTTGTCCACCTCCCGCTACTACTCGCAAAACTTGTGAGATAGGGGGAGTAGGTATCAGTGAAGAGGAAGGATTTGCTCTGCCTTGAGCCGAGCTCTGTGGTGTAGCGGTTAGCATCCTCGCATGTAACGCAGGAGACCCGGGTTCGACTCCCGGCGGAGCCAAATCTTTTCTCTTCAAAAAATAAATTATTTAAAAATAATTTAAAAATGGTGGTCAGCCACAAATTAAGATTAGATTAATTAAAATAATTTAAAAAATTGACTTAAGTCAATAAAATATCATAAATTGGACAAAATTTGTCCATCTCCCGCTACTACTCGCAAAACTTGTGAGATAGGGGGAGTAGGTATCAGTGAAGAGGAAGGATTTGCTCTGCCTTGAGCCGAGCTCTGTGGTGTAGCGGTTAGCATCCTCGCATGTAACGCAGGAGACCCGGGTTCGACTCACGGCGGAGCCAAATCTTTTCTCTTCAAAAAATAAATTATTTAAAAATATTTTTTTTTTTTTAATTGCAATGTAACTTATATGCTAAGAACTCTTCAGATATTGTTTACCTGTGTTCTTAGCTTTATATTATAAGTTTTAGTTTTTATATGAACTCTACGGATCGCTTAGCATCCCTGGAATTTTTGAAAAAAAAAAAACAATATTGTTTTATGATTATTACATTTTTTTTTGTGCAGTGTGGCTGTTTTTTAACCGACTTCGAACGAAAGAGGAGGTTACTCAATTCGATACGTATGTGCCTTTTTTTTTTTTTTTTTTTTTGTTCTATGTATGTCCACCGATTACTCCGAGATGGAGGGACCGATTGGAACGAAACCTTTTGCATCTTGTAGAGTATTTTCCCAAGTTGGTCCCATTAAAACCTTTTTTCTGTTCTTAATTTATTTAAGAAGTTATCGGGAAAAAACATGAAAATAAATATTTAATTATCACTAAAAATGTTTACTTATTGGAAAAACATATGGCATATATAACATAAGGTATGCTCCAAGAAGCTAGTAAACTCATTGGTAACTAACAAATCTCAATAATGTTTTAATGCTGGATGAATCATGTGGGAAAACTAACCAATAAAATTTAGAATCAAAAGAGTGGGGGGAGAACATGAGCAGTCTATTAGTTACCGACGTGTTTTATGTGCTTGTTGGAACCAACCTATTCATAACCTTAACTAATTTTTCAACAGTAGATTTCAATAAAGATATTTAATATCCGCAAAATATAATATCGCTGTCGTTTTCTGTAGCGATATTAGTATACATATTAGATATATATATATATATATATATATATATATATATATATATATATATATATATATTCACCGATAACAGTGAACCTTCTGAATTCAGATCTAGTCGACGGTTGGACACCATAAACGTAAGACCACGCAATTCGTGGAATTCCAAGAAAGACTGAGTATTGATAACCGTTTTAAAACAGAATTTAAGACTTCTTCAAGTTCCCCAAGGTTCGTTTAAATTTAAAATCGTAGTCCTTATTGCTTTAAATCAGATTTCGATTTCCGACTTTCACTCGCTATGCACGTTAAAAAGGAATACAATAATTCCTGGAAAAGCTTATTTTCAGTTGATTTGAGAGCCATAACATTCAGGCATCTCTGTCTTCTTCCGGAATCACTCGGTCATATTAATATACAATGTAATCATGAAATCTTGTGCCAATTCTTCATGGAGTGAAACTTGTTATGTTTTCCGTATTACTACTATAGGTTTTTAATTTTGTTTCTGCAACTAGAATAAATAAATTAGAAAGTCTGTCAGAGCCAAATCATTTATTTTAAGAAGACGAAAATCTGCTATCAAAGCTCAAATGTGGCTCGAAAAAATATTAGGGGCATGTCTTCTTCTTCTTCTTCTGCTCAAAAACCCGCTAGCGAGTCGAGGCCTCTTCAATCAGTTTCCGCCAGTTGTTCCGGTCAAGTGCGGCCGCTTTCCAGTTTTGAGATTCAAGGAGCTCTCTGGCATCGTGTGACACTCCGTCTAACCACCTCAGCTTCGGTCTTTCGCGACGTCTCGTCCTATGCAGTACCTCTCCTAGGACCTTCTTGGGATGGCAGAGTCCTCCATTCTTATAACATGGCCTGCCCAGCGGAGCCTACCCAGCCTGATGAAGGACACGGCATCCACATCCTTGTAAAGGTGAGCCACTTTTCTGTTGGTTCTCCGTCTCAAGACTCCGCCCTCCTGCACTCCCCCTTAGATACTCCGGAGGACACGTCTCTCAAAATTGAGGATCGCCTGCATATCGCTCCTTGTCATGGTCCATGCTTCAGACCCATAACACAATACTGGGCGTATGAGGGATTTATAAATAAGCTTTTTGGTTAACCTTGTGATGAGGTTGCTTCTAAGATGTGGCCTTAGTCCAAAGTAAAATCTGTTAGCAGCTGTTATTCTCTTCTTAATCTCGGATGAGACGTCATTGCTGGTATTGACAACCGAACCGAGATATGTGAATTCGTTGACTTTCTCGAAGGCATATTCCCCGAATTTCATGCTCTCTCCAGGAACTGCAGGTTGATTCGTAACCGTGTACTTGATCTTACCTTCATTTACCAGCAATCCTAATCTTCTTGCTTCTGCTTCCAGACGTGCAAAGGCCTTCTCAACTGCTTTTTTGGACCTTCCGTCCAAAAAAGCAGTTATGAAATAATTTACGTTCTGCTAAATAATTTCAATATTAGTTTGTTCCATCAACAATTTAATCTATGATGGCTAATTGCCTAATTTTGTTTTATGATGCTAGCTGGTGGCATACAGGTTTTGCTATTGTCTAGATAGGAGAGTCTAGATATAAAAATCTTTAAGATAGGGACTTATTAGGAATTATTTCCATCAATCATTTCCCATTTGATTTTTCGATTTTTCACAGTTTTCCACTTGCCTAAATTGTGAGTTGTAATTGTTTGCAGTGAATTAACTGAAATGTAGTAGAAGAGCAAGACTGTCTTAAGAAAATTTCCATTGATTTGGAAGTTGCGATCGATCTTTATTAAATCGCTTAGAAAGAAATTTAAATATTCGATTTTCTAAAGGTTGCCGAAATTTTCAAAAGCCAAACCGTCATAAGTTCAGTGTTTGCGGTTCGTAAGAACCTAAGAGTGTTGTTAAGACCATAAGTCCAATAATGAATGAATGAATTTTATTGAAATAGACAGTGAAAATGAGCTTGCATGTGTTTAGGGGTATTTTGCGTTCGAGGTAGTCATCTCTCAGGTACCGAAATAACTAACACAAATATTGTGTATTGTATTTCCCAATTAATCAGAATTTTCCTATGACACTTTCCCTATAAAGACATTACACTATTTAACAAAGAAATTGAAATTTCAATGTTCGCTGATATTCATCCATCAATAAAAACTGCAAAATAAAAGTTGATATCTCCCAAAATCAACGTCTTTGTATGAAAGTCCCCTCAGCGAAAATTTGGCAGCCATGAAAATGCTTAATATCATAAATGCTACCCCACTAGAATTGAAGAAATTTATTTTCTAAATAATTTTTTATTACGAAGGATATTATTCTTAGTATTTCGCTTTTAAATTTAGTCAAAAATTCATCTAAAGGGGTTACGAACATAATTGACTCAACATTGATCTTATTAAAAAAAAATTCCAATTATAATTGTAGAAGGTAGGGTGTAGAAGTTGTATTATACAGGTACCGCTTTTAAACTGTGTGTACTCATAAAATTGAACAGGTGACTGTTTATATAATTATGTCTAATAAAAAAGGCCGGGAAAGACGAACGTGGTAGAGCGTAAAAATTTGTTTTACCCAACTTACGGTTTTCTACATTTGTTATCATCTCCAACTAAAAAGCATGAAATAAAAAACATTTTATAAAAAAAAAAATTGAACCGACTTCGAAACCTTGGAATAATAAATGCACAAAAATAAATGCACTGAAAAGTTTGAAATAATTACCTTCTGATTTTTATGAGTACACAGCAAAATTGAAAATGTTATAAAAAGCGAAGAAATGCAATAAGACGAATAATTTTACTTTTATTTGTACAAATACTAATTTTTATTAAAAATTGTGAAATTAAAATATTAAATACTATGTTCAATACAACACAATCTTTTCGGAGGCGGCGCAAAATTTAAAATTTTTAACACTAGAGATTATGAAAATCGTAAAATGGATCTTCTCTTCTCATCTATCCATTTTAATGCCTACTAATGGAATTGTATTGCTAAATGTCATTATTAATTTTTACTTTCACTTACCTATATATGAAATATATAGTAAGTGGAAGTATTGCGATCGTGAAAAATTTCGACTTCCGGTTTTCAACGGAAATACACGTTTTAGGGTCCCCTGAGTCCAATTAACCAAGTCCCGCGAAATGGTCTGTGTGTGTGTGTGTCTGTGTGTGTGTGTGTGTGTGTGTGTGTGAACAGACTAGCTCAAAAACTATAAACCGTGCGAACCTGAAATTGGGTATTTAGAGTATGTATAAGCCCGCGATGTGACAGCAAAAATTTCATCAAATTTGCTCAAAGGGAGGGGGTACTTTATTTAATAACTTTTCAAGTTTTTTTCGATTTTCTCAAAAACGGCTCTAACGATTTTGATTAAACTGAGTATTTGATCTATTTATATGCCTGAAATATGACTGTAAAAATTTCATCAAAATTGATCAACCGGAGGGGGGACTTTACTTTATAAATTTTGTATCATTTTCACATGTTTTTTTTATTTACTCAAAAACGGTTTTAACGATTTTGATCAAACTTGGTATTTGATGTATTTATATGCCAAAGATGTGATAACCAACATTTCATCACAATTGATCAACCGAAGGGGGGACTTTACTTAATAAATTTTGTATCATTTTCACGGGGTTTTTTTATTTACTCAAAAACGGCTTTAACGATTAACAAAAATAAGATATGAATGTAGAAAAATGTGTGACTTTGGGAAATGATATTTAGCAAAACACGTCAATTTCTAATCTAAGTAAGTTGGTAAGTGAAAGTTGTGTGTTGCGCGCACGCACCAGATTTTTTTTTATAAAATGTTTTTTATTTATATTTCAAAATTATATGTTCATAATGTTTTTTAAAAATGGCAAAGTAATGTAAATGCATAACTCTTCAGATATTGCTTATGTGTGCTCTTAGGTATATAGTATGAGTTTTAGTTTCTCCAGAACTTCGCGAATCGCTTAGCGTCCCTCGAATCTTTGAGAAAAACAAGATTGTTTTATAATTATTATTTTTTTTAGAAATCGCAAAGTAATCTTAATGTATAGAACTCTTCAGATATTGCTTATGTGTGCTCTTAGGTATATAGTATGAGTTTTAGTTTCTCCAGAACTTCGCGAATCGCTTAGCGTCCCTCGAATCTTTGAGAAAAACAAGATTGTTTTATAATTATTATTTTTTTTAGAAATCGCAAAGTAATCTTAATGTATAGAACACTTTAGATATTGCTTTTGTGTGCTCTCAGGTATATAGTATGAGTTTTAGTTTCTCAAGAACTCCGCGAATCGCTTAGCATCCCTCGAATCTTTGAGAAAAACGAGATTGTTTTATATTTATTTTTATTTTAAAAAATTGCAAAGTAATTTATATGCTTAGAACTCTTCAGATATGGTTCATATGTGTTCTTAGCTGTATAGTATGAGTTTTAGTTTCGCCAAAACTCCGAGAATCGCTTAGCAACCCTTGAATCTTAGAGAAAAACGAGAGTTTTTTAATTATTATTTTATTTAAAAATCGCAAAGTAATTTAAATGCATAGAACTCTTCAGATATTAGGTCAGTCTTTTAAATTTGATCCTTTATTGGCCTCACACTATTTTTACAATAGTTGGTTCAACGTTTCGGCACTAAGCCATTTTCAAGAAGAAGACCTAAAATTTAGAATATCAATACTTTTAAACTCAATAAATTAAAATAAAAAATATTCAAGTGAAAAAATATATGTTTTTACCCAACTGTGACCACAATTTTTAAATAAATTAGGCTGACTACCCTTGTCTAAAATTAAAAATCTTTATTACTAGTTAACAACTATTGTCACGTTTGGTAAGAATCACAGTCAAATGGATTATTTTACCAGTCCCCTTATCCCTTCTAACCTGTAACTTCACTATTACTTAAATAAACAATTTGCAAAATTTTAAATTAAAATCATGATTAAAATTCTTACATTTTTTATATTTTACTATTTATTAATTTTCTAAAATTTTAAAATTCATAATAAAAATTTTTTTTATATAAATTTCCAGACATATTACTTTTTATTATTAGGACAATCAATTATTAATTTTACTTAAAATTTCTGCATAGTATTTGTTTAAATTTTTGGAGTCATTTTTAAAATTTACTGTCTTATCAATATTTTCTGAAATTGACATGGCTTCAAGCATTCTTCTCTTATATACACTTGATTCCCTATGCATCACTTCAACTCCATCAAAATCAAATCTATGCTGTGTTTTATTTACATGTTCCACTAGACCTGTTTTTTTGTCATTTTTTTGTATATTTTTCACATCATTTTTATGTTGGTACATCCGGTCAGAAACATATTGCTTTGTTTCACCAATGTATATTGCTGGGCAATCCAAACAAGGTATTTTATAGACTACTTCGGATTGGTTTTTAACATTTATTTTATCTTTCATATTGCTGTATATGTTGCCCACTTTATTTGTCGGCTTAAAACTTAAATTATATTCACTTACATCATAATCTTCAAAAGATTTTTTGATATTTTCTCCTAGACCCTTTATATATGTACATTTATAAAACTTTCTGACATTATTATTATATTTTATTATTTCATTTTTTACATGTCCTTTTATTTTATTATAATTTTTTGCCCATACCTTTTTAATTAGCTTTAGAGGGTACATATTCTCAATAAACGTGTTTAATATATTTTTTTTTACTTCTGGGAGCCTCTCATTATCTGTAATTTTTATTGCTTTATTGATATGGTTTTGTAGAATGTTATATTTCATATGGAAGGGGTGGCAAGAAAAGAAATTGAGTATTTTATTACTGCAACATTCTTTCTTAGTCCATGCAGTTATTAATCTGTTTTCCTTTCTTATAATTAATAAATCTAAAAATCTTATCTGACTTTTATCTTCTTTTTTTTCTATAGTAAATTTTAACCTTTCATTATAATCATTTAATGCATTATGTAGTTTTTCAACTTTATTGTTTTTTATAATGCAAAAAATGTCATCAATATATTTAAACATAATTTTTACATTTATGCCAGATTTCCTGATTGCATTTTCAATTAACTCATTCATTATCAGTCCTGCCAGGCTTACTGATAAAACCCCACCCATTGGTAACCCATATAATTGTCTGTAAATTTCTGTATTATATTTGAAAATTCCATTTTCACAGCACAGTTTTATTCCTTCAATAAACACTTTTTTATTTTAGTTTGTAAAGAAATCTGCTCCCATTTTTGTTCTATTATTTTATATACGTTTTTTAAGGGGATGTTCGTGAAGAGAGAGGTGACATCATAGCTGATCATTATTTCATCTTCATCTATTTGAACCTCTTTCAATTTCTCTTTTGCTTGAATTACATTTTTTATATCAAAATTTTCATTTATATAAACATTGTCCAAAGCAGTTTTTAGAAATTTAGATAGTTTATATACCGGACTTTTTATACCATTTACGATAGGTATTAGTGGTTTTTCTATTTTATGCAATTTAATCAATCCATACATTCTTGGATGTACAGAATAATTATCTATTAATTTTTTCTTTTCAACCTCATCGATGAAATTATTTTTTTGTAATTTTTCTAAGTAAGTGTTTACACTCTTCTTTATATCTGGCAAAGGGTCAGTTCTAAGTTTTCTGTAAGTGTTTTCTACATTTAAAACTTTATTCATTCTTTCTTGGTATGAGTCCTTATTTATCAATACAACTATTTTAGTTTTATCAGATTTAATAATTAATAATTCTGGATTTTTCCTTATAAATTTTAAAACTTCTTCATAATCTCTAGTCCATAGGTCAAGAATTTTATTATTAATATTATTTTTATTTCTATTTTTCTTTTTATCAATGAAATTCCCTATTTTCCTTATTATATTGCTTCTTAAACTATTAATATGATTTTCACAAGTATCCATATTGTTAAAAACTATTTCTAGATCGGCAATTAAATTAATTATATTTTTCCTTATGTCTTTTGGAAATAGACTAACATTTTCTCCTAGACTTAAAATTTTTTTTACCTTAACAGGTATTTCAACGTTACTAAGGTTTTCTATATAATTACCTTTATGCAAATTTTCATATTTTTTTTTTTTTTTTTTTTTTTTTTTTTTTTTTTTTTTTTTTTGGCTTCAAGACTTGCCAATGCAAATCCTATTTAGCCAAAGTTAGTCGTTATTATGATTTAAATGATTAGAAGCTATTGTGAATAAAAATATTGTAATAAGCGAAAAATTAAGAATAAAAGATAAAATAAAAGGAAAAGTTTAGAATGTAGGTAACTAAATATAATTAAAAGTTGATGTTTGTATACTAGGAATTTAATTCAGGTCAGCTGTCGCATCGACTATATTGATACATTTATTTCTTTCAGAAATTTGCTCAAATCTTGGGCCCTATCTTTATTAATAGCTGTTAAATACGCCGTCGTATCGTCTATAAAGGGTCTCCCTAAGATTTCGCGTCTCTGTAGCTCAAACCTCCTACAGTGAAAAGCGATGTGCCTTGGATCTTCGGGACATTGGCATGTTGGGCAGTTCGCGACCCTGGCTATAGCCATTATATTTAGGAATTTCGCGGTGCACCCATGGTTTATCCTTATCCTCGTCAGCTTTACTAAACTAGGGCGATCAAGTTGGAAAGCGAGAGTCTCAAACCACGGGAGTAAGTCCACCTTCTTATGTACCGCGTGATGGTCCCTACCTTTAGATGCAGATTCCCAATCATAAAAACATTGCCACTCTTCGATTACATTTTGCTTTATAACCCTTATTAGGTCCGATAATGGGACTCTGGCATTTATCCGGTGCAGCTGGTTTTGATTGGCAGATCTATCCGCCATCTCATTGCCCGACAGTCCCACATGTCCCGGAACCCACTGAATGGAGTAATTGTTATGCGCTTTACTTAACAGTGCTATGATTTTGAAGGAAATATATGTCTTTGTGTTATTTAGATGCATTAATTCTAAGTGTTTGCATGCAGCTGCTGAGTCTGTGAGAATTACTATTTTTTGGCGAGCGTATGTTCTCTCGGAGTATATGATGGCGTTAAATATGGCATAGAGTTCGGCGCTAAAAATGCTGAATTTGTTTGGTAGTGAGAAGGAAAAAGTTTTATTCCTTTGGGGGTCGAAAACGGCTATAGAAGTGCGGTTATTTGTTTTTGATGCATCGGAATACAGTTGGAGGTTATTAGGGTATAGATCGGTTATTGTGTTAAGTGTTAGCTGTTTTAAGCAGTGCGGTGAGAACGAGCTTTTCTTTTCTGTCTTTCCAATCAGATTAGGACTACTATTGATTTGTGTCAACGATTTAGGAGAGGGGATGGTATATTCTAGAGGGGCTTCAGAGATGTAAACCGATTTAAGAAGAGGCTTTAGCTCATTTATGATGGCTGCTAATTGGGGACAGAAAATGGTTCCGTTTTTAATAGCTTTGCCTATAGGATGTTTATCATCGGAATAAACTTTGAGGAAGAATTTTTTTGTCAGCCAAGACCTTCTTATATGTAGTGGCATCTCTCCGGCTGATGCCTGAAGTGCATTTAAGGAGGACGTTTTAAAAGCGCCCAAACAGAGTCTGAGGGCAGTGTTCTGTACTGTGTTTAATTTATTGATGAGAGGGGATTTAGTTTGGTTGTAGATAATGCAGCAGTAGTCGAAAACAGGTCTGATTATTGCTTTGTAGAGCGTGATCATGTTATGTGGATGAGATCCCCAAGATACTCCGGCTATGGATTTGATAATGTTCAAGTTTTGTAATGATTGGGTATGAATATTTTTAAGATGGTTTTTGAAATTTAATTTTGTGTCTAATGTGACACCTAGAAACTTTAATTGTTCTCTGCTCATATTTATTTACAATTTCATTGAATGTTTGGATTGGATTTACTCAGAGAAGAGAAGAGAGGCTAAGAACGTTTGTAGAAGGAAAAAGAGGGAATTCGAAAAGAAAAAGATGGAAGAACTACAAGAGGACTTTTCGGGCAAACAAAGCAGAAAATTTTATAGAGGAGTACGTAATATGAAGACGGGTTTTGTTCCTAGATCAGATCTTTACAAGGACCTAAAAGGAAATATCTTGGGTAGCACTAAGGATATACTAGAAAGATGGAAACAGCACTTCGATGATATTCTGAATGCCACAAGGATACCACAATTTTTTTTAGGTTCAGTCGAGCTTAATATACTCAGGCGATGCCATTGAACAAGAGAATGAAGATGAAATAGACGAGAATGAAATACCACCGGACAAAGAAGAAATAGCTGAAATAATTGGCAATATGCATAACAACAAAGCCCCGGGAATCGATGAGATAAGTGTAGAGGTGTTAAAACACGGAGGTAAAACCACTATTAATTGCATTTATCAATTGATATGGGAGATATGGATGGGAGAAAAAATGCCGAGAGAATGGAGTAGGGCGGTTTTATGTCCAATCTTCAAAAAAGGTGATAGGCAGAACTGCGATAACTACAGAGGTATTGCCTTGCTCCCGACAATATATAAGATTCTGTCCATCGCTATAAATAAAAGAATTATGATCTGGATGGACAAAGTAGTCGGTGAATATCAGTGTGGCTTTCGCCCGGGAAGGTCTACTGTGGATCAAATCTTCTCGCTGCGTCAGATGCTAGAAAAATCATACGAATACAATGTAGACCTGCATCACTTATTCATAGATTTTAAGCAGGCGTATGATAGTATTAACAGAAAAGAACTGTTGATAGCGATGAAGACATTAGGCATACCTAAGAAACTAGTTAGCCTCACACAAATGACTCTGCAAGACACTAAGTCAGTAGTGAAAATCCATAATACCCTATCGGATGAGTTTTCAGTGGGAAGTGGTTTAAGGCAGGGTGACCCTCTCTCTCCAACACTCTTTAATCTTGGCCTCGAGTTAGCTATGAGAGCCATTAAGACTAACCGCGGTGGCACAATATATAACAGGCTTTCCCAGCACATGGCGTATGCAGATGATATAGTGATTTCAGCCCGAACAGAAGCTGCCTTGTCAGGAGCCCTACAGGAGTTGGAGGAAACTGCGTCAAGAATGGGCCTTGAGATAAATGAAGACAAAACGAAGTATATGATGACTTCAAGGCAAAAAAGACGGGTAGAAAAGTCTATTCGCTTTACGACCCATGAATTTAAGGCGGTGGAATCTTTCAAATACCTGGGTGTCACTGTTACCAACACTAAGGAGATGATGGCTGAAATTAAAACAAGAATGGCAGCGGGAAGCAGATGTATGTTCTCGTTACAAAAGCTGCTAAAATTTCGGAACCTGTCTAGAAAGGCAAAAATAATAGTATATAAGACAGTAATCCGACCAATTGTGACATACGCCTGTGAAACATGGACTCTCACCAAGGTCATGGAAATAATTCTTCTGGTATGGGAGAGAAAAGTTCTAAGAAAGATTTTTGGCCCGGTGTTTCGTCAAGGAACTTGGAAAATCCGCCGAAACACAGAATTAAGAGCACTCTTCCAGGAAGTTGACATAGTAACGTACGTCAAGAAGGCAAGGTTAAGGTGGCTTGGCCATGTGGAGAGGATGCCCGAGTATAGAATCCCCAAGAGGATGTTATACGGCAAACCTGGCGGCCAAAGACCAAGAGGGAGGCCAAGATTGACGTGGTTGAAAAATGTTGAGGAGGACCTAAAAAAAATGAGAGTGAGAGGATGGCGGATGAAGGCGAATGATCGTCAGGAGTGGCTGAAAATTGTGGAGGACGCCAAGGTTCTTCAAGAGCTGTAGTGCCCGTCAATAAATAAAATAAATAAAATTGAATGTTTGGTTAGATATAAACCTCTTCTTGGGGTTAACATTGTTACTTGCAATAAAAGTTTTGTTAACATCTTCATTAACTCTAATTCTGTTATATGACTTGTTAATTTTTATATTTATCATTTCATTTATCTTATTTTCTAATTTTTCGCAATATATTTTAAATATTTCCTTCTTTTTATTTATAATGAATTCTTCTAAAATGTTTTTATAGTTATAGTTTTGTGTGGCTTTTTTTTTTTATTTTATAATGTTTGTTTGTTTGTTTTTTAATTATTATTTTTTTTTTAAATCACAAAGTAATGTAAATGCATAAATCTCTTCAAGTTTTGTTTATTTACATAGTAGTTTATTATTATTAGTAGTAGTATATTTACATAGTTTACATAGTATGAGTTTTAGTTTCACCAGAACTCCGCGAATCACCTAGCGTCCATCGAATCTTTGAGAGAAACGAGATTGGCTTATAATGATTTTTTTTTTTTTAAAAAATCGCAGAGTAATTTAAATGCATAGGATATTTAGATATTGTATATGTGTGCTCTTAGCTAAATAAGTTTTAGTGTCACAAGAATTTTGCGAATTGCTTAGCGTCCCTCAAATATTTGAGAAAAACGAGATTGGTTTATATTTATTATTTTTTTTTAAATTGCAAAGTAACTTATATGCTAAGAACTCTTCAGATATTGTTTACCTGTGTTCTTAGCTATATAGTATAAGTTTTAGTTTCACCAGAACTCTACGAATCGCTTAGCATCCCTGGAATGTTTGAAAAAAACAATATTGTTTTATGATTATTATTTTTTTTTTTATAATCGCAAAGTAATTTAAATGCATAGAATTCTTCAGATATTGTTTACATGTGTCCTTAGCTATATAGTATGAGTTTTAGTTTCACCAGAGCTCCGCAAATCGATTAGCATCCCTCGAATCTTTGAGAAAAACGAGATAGTTTTATAATTATTATTTTTTTTTTAAATTGCAAAGTAATGTAAATGCATAAAACTTTTCAGATATTGTTTATATGTGGTCTAAGCTACATAGTATGAGTGTTAGTTTCACAAGATATCTTTGAATCGCTCAACGTCCCTCGAATCTTTGAGAAAAACGAGATGGTTTTATATTTATTATTGTTTTTTTTTAAATTGCAAAGTAACGTATATGCTAGGAACTCTTTAGATATTTTTTACCTTTGTTCTTAGCTATATAGTTTGAGATTTAGTTTCAACAGAACTCGCTTAGCATCCCTCGAATCTTTGAGATTGTTTTAATATATTATTTTTCTTTTGTGCAGTTTGGCTTTTTTTTTTAATTTCAAAATGTATGTTCATAATGTTTTTTAAAAATGGCAAAGTAATGTAAATGCATAGAACTCTTAAGATATTATTTATATGTGGTCTTTGCTACATATTATGAGTTTTAGTTTCACTGTTCTGCGAATCGCTTAACGTCCATCGAATCTTTGAGAAAAACGAGATTGTTTTATAATTATTATTTTTTTTTTTAAATCAAAAAATAATGTAAATGCATAGATCTCATCAGATATTGTTTATCTGTGCTCTTAACTGTATAGTATGAGTTTAAGTTTCACAAGAGATCTTCGAATCGCTTAACGTCCCTCGAATCCTTGATAAAAACAAGATTGTTTTATAATTATTATTTTTTTTTTTGTGCAGTGTGGCTTTTTTTTTTATTTCAAAATATATGTTCATAATGTTTTTTAAAAATGGCAAAGTAATGTAAATGCATAGAACTCTTAAGATATTATTTATATGTGGTCCTTGCTACATATTATGAATTTTAGTTTCACTATTCTGCGAATCGCTTAACGTCCATCGAATCTTTGAGAAAAACGAGATTGTTTTATAATTATTATTTTTTTTTGAAATCAAAAAATAATGTAAATGCATAGATCTCTTCAGATATTGTTTATCTGTGCTCTTAACTATATAGTATGAGTTTAAGTTTCACAAGAGATCTTCGAATCGCTTAACGTCCCTCGAATCCTTGATAAAAACGAGATTGTTTTATAATTATTATTTTTTTTTTTAATCGCAAAGTAATGTAAATGCATAGATCTCATCAGATATTGTTTATCTGTGCTCTTAACTGTATAGTATGAGTTTAAGTTTCACAAGAGATCTTCGAATCGCTTAACGTCCCTCGAATCCTTGATAAAAACGAGATTGTTTTATAATTATTATTTTTTTTTTGTGCAGTGTGGCTTTTTTTTTTATTTCAAGATTTATGTTCATAATGTTTTTTAAAAATGACAAAGTAATGTAAATGCATAGAACTCTTAAGATATTGTTGAATATGTGCTCTTAGCTATATAAAATCAGTTTTATTTTCACCAGAACGCCGCAAATCGGTTAGCGTCTCTCGAATCTTTGAGAAAAACGAGATTGTTTTATAAGGATAATTTTTTTTTAAAAATGTCGCAGAGTAATTTAAATGCATAGGACTTTTTAGATATTGTATATGTGTGCTCCTAGCTATATAGTATGAGTTTTAGTTTCACCAGAACTCCGCGAATCACCTAGCGTCCCTCGAATCATTGAGGAAAACGAGATTGTTTAATAATTATTATTTATTTTTTTTTAAATCGCAAAGTAATGTAAATGCATAGATCTCATCAGATATTGTTTATCTGTGCTCTTAACTGTATAGTGTTAGTTTAAATTTCACAAGAGATCTTCGAATCGCTTAACGTCTCTCGAATCCTTGATAAAAACGATATTGTTTTATAATTATTATTTTTTTTTTTGTGCAGTGTGGCTTTTTTTTTTATTTCAAAATGTATGTTCATAATGTTTTTTAAAAATGGCAAAGTAATGTAAATGCATAGAACTCTTCAGATATTGTTTAATATGTGCTCTGAGCTATATAAAATCAGTTTCATCTTCACCAGAACGCCGCGAATCGGTTAGCGTCTCTCGAATCTTTGAGAAAAACGAGATTGTTTTATAATGATAATTTTTTTTAAAAATGTCGCAGAGTAATTTAAATGCATAGGACTTTTTAGATATTGTATATGTGTGCTCCTAGCTATATAGTATGAGTTTTAGTTTCACCAGAATCCTGCGAATTGCTTAGCGTCCCTCGAATCTTTGAGAAAAACGAGATTGGTTTATATTTATTTTATTTTTTTTAAATTGCAAAGTAACTTATATGCTAAGAACTCTTTAGATATTTTTTACCTGTGTTCTTAGCTGTATAGTATGAGTTTTAGTTTCACCAGAACTCCGCAAATCGCTTAGCATCCCTCGAATCTTTGATGAAAACGAGATTGTTTTATAATTATTATTTTTTTTTGTGCAGTTTGGCTTTTATTTTTATTTCAAAATGTATGTTCATAATGTTTTTTAAAAATGGCAAAGTAATGTAAATGCATAGATCTCATCACATATTGTTTATGTGTGCTCTTAGCTATATTTTAGTATCACCAGAACTCCGCGAATCACTTAGCATCCCTCGAATCTTTGAGAAAACGAGATTGTTTTATAATGATTATTTTTTTTTTAAAATCGCAGAGAAATTGAAATGCATCAAACTTTTTAGATATTGTATATGTGTGCTCTTAGCTATATAGTATAAGTTTTAGTTTCACCAGAACTCTACGAATCGCTTAGCATCCCTGGAATTTTTGAAAAAAAAACAATACTGTTTTATGATTATTACATTTTTTTTTTTGTGCAGTTTGGCTGTTTTTTAATATTTTAAAATGTATGTTCATAATGTTTTTTAAAAATGGCAAAGTAATGTAAATGAATAGAACTCTTCAGATATTGTTTAATATGGGCTCTTAGCTATATAATATAAGTTTTATTTTCACCAGAACTCCGCGAATCACCTAGCGTCCCTCGAATCTTTGATAGAAACGAGATTGTTTAATAATTATTATTTTTTTTTAAATTGCAAAGTAATGTAAATGCATAGATCTCTTTAGGTATTGCTTATATGTGGTCATATCTACATAGTGTGAGTTTTAGTTTCACCAGAACTCCGTGAATCACCTAGCGTCCCTCGAATCTTTTAGAAAAAGAGATTGTCTTATAATGATTTTTTTTTTTTTTTTTAAATCGCAGAGTAATTTAAATGCATAGGATATTTAGATATTGTATATGTGTGCTCTTAGCTAAATAAGTTTTAGTGTCACAAGAATTTTGCGAATTGCTTAGCGTCCCTCGAATATTTGAGAAAAACGAGATTGGTTTATATTTATAATTTTTTTTTTAAATTGCAAAGTAACTTATATGCTAAGAACTCTTCAGATATTGTTTACCTGTGTTCTTAGCTATATAGTATAAGTTTTAGTTTCACCAGAACTCTACGAATCGCTTAGCATCCCTGGAATGTTTGAAAAAAACAATATTGTTTTATGATTATTATTTTTTTTTTTATAATCGCAAAGTAATTTAAATGCATAGAATTCTTCAGATATTGTTTACATGTGTCCTTAGCTATATAGTATGAGTTTTAGTTTCACCAGAGCTCCGCAAATCGATTAGCATCCCTCGAATCTTTGAGAAAAACGAGATAGTTTTATAATTATTATTTTTTTTTTAAATTGCAAAGTAATGTAAATGCATAAAACTTTTCAGATATTGTTTATATGTGGTCTAAGCTACATAGTATGAGTGTTAGTTTCACAAGATATCTTTGAATCGCTCAACGTCCCTCTAATCTTTGAGAAAAACGAGATGGTTTTATATTTATTATTGTTTTTTTTTAAATTGCAAAGTAACGTATATGCTAGGAACTCTTTAGATATTTTTTACCTTTGTTCTTAGCTATATAGTTTGAGATTTAGTTTCAACAGAACTCGCTTAGCATCCCTCGAATCTTTGAGATTGTTTTAATATATTATTTTTCTTTTGTGCAGTTTGGCTTTTTTTTTTAATTTCAAAATGTATGTTCATAATGTTTTTTAAAAATGGCAAAGTAATGTAAATGCATAGAACTCTTAAGATATTATTTATATGTGGTCTTTGCTACATATTATGAGTTTTAGTTTCACTGTTCTGCGAATCGCTTAACGTCCATCGAATCTTTGAGAAAAACGAGATTGTTTTATAATTATTATTTTTTTTTTTAAATCAAAAAATAATGTAAATGCATAGATCTCATCAGATATTGTTTATCTGTGCTCTTAACTGTATAGTATGAGTTTAAGTTTCACAAGAGATCTTCGAATCGCTTAACGTCCCTCGAATCCTTGATAAAAACGAGATTGTTTTATAATTATTATTTTTTTTTTGTGCAGTGTGGCTTTTTTTTTTATTTCAAGATTTATGTTCATAATGTTTTTTAAAAATGACAAAGTAATGTAAATGCATAGAACTCTTAAGATATTGTTGAATATGTGCTCTTAGCTATATAAAATCAGTTTTATTTTCACCAGAACGCCGCAAATCGGTTAGCGTCTCTCGAATCTTTGAGAAAAACGAGATTGTTTTATAAGGATAATTTTTTTTTAAAAATGTCGCAGAGTAATTTAAATGCATAGGACTTTTTAGATATTGTATATGTGTGCTCCTAGCTATATAGTATGAGTTTTAGTTTCACCAGAACTCCGCGAATCACCTAGCGTCCCTCGAATCATTGAGGAAAACGAGATTGTTTAATAATTATTATTTATTTTTTTTTAAATCGCAAAGTAATGTAAATGCATAGATCTCATCAGATATTGTTTATCTGTGCTCTTAACTGTATAGTGTTAGTTTAAATTTCACAAGAGATCTTCGAATCGCTTAACGTCTCTCGAATCCTTGATAAAAACGATATTGTTTTATAATTATTATTTTTTTTTTTGTGCAGTGTGGCTTTTTTTTTTATTTCAAAATGTATGTTCATAATGTTTTTTAAAAATGGCAAAGTAATGTAAATGCATAGAACTCTTCAGATATTGTTTAATATGTGCTCTGAGCTATATAAAATCAGTTTCATCTTCACCAGAACGCCGCGAATCGGTTAGCGTCTCTCGAATCTTTGAGAAAAACGAGATTGTTTTATAATGATAATTTTTTTTAAAAATGTCGCAGAGTAATTTAAATGCATAGGACTTTTTAGATATTGTATATGTGTGCTCCTAGCTATATAGTATGAGTTTTAGTTTCACCAGAATCCTGCGAATTGCTTAGCGTCCCTCGAATCTTTGAGAAAAACGAGATTGGTTTATATTTATTTTATTTTTTTTAAATTGCAAAGTAACTTATATGCTAAGAACTCTTTAGATATTTTTTACCTGTGTTCTTAGCTGTATAGTATGAGTTTTAGTTTCACCAGAACTCCGCAAATCGCTTAGCATCCCTCGAATCTTTGATGAAAACGAGATTGTTTTATAATTATTATTTTTTTTTGTGCAGTTTGGCTTTTATTTTTATTTCAAAATGTATGTTCATAATGTTTTTTAAAAATGGCAAAGTAATGTAAATGCATAGATCTCATCACATATTGTTTATGTGTGCTCTTAGCTATATTTTAGTATCACCAGAACTCCGCGAATCACTTAGCATCCCTCGAATCTTTGAGAAAACGAGATTGTTTTATAATGATTATTTTTTTTTTAAAATCGCAGAGAAATTGAAATGCATCAAACTTTTTAGATATTGTATATGTGTGCTCTTAGCTATATAGTATAAGTTTTAGTTTCACCAGAACTCTACGAATCGCTTAGCATCCCTGGAATTTTTGAAAAAAAAACAATACTGTTTTATGATTATTACATTTTTTTTTTTGTGCAGTTTGGCTGTTTTTTAATATTTTAAAATGTATGTTCATAATGTTTTTTAAAAATGGCAAAGTAATGTAAATGAATAGAACTCTTCAGATATTGTTTAATATGGGCTCTTAGCTATATAATATAAGTTTTATTTTCACCAGAACTCCGCGAATCACCTAGCGTCCCTCGAATCTTTGATAGAAACGAGATTGTTTAATAATTATTATTTTTTTTTAAATTGCAAAGTAATGTAAATGCATAGATCTCTTTAGGTATTGCTTATATGTGGTCATATCTACATAGTGTGAGTTTTAGTTTCACCAGAACTCCGTGAATCACCTAGCGTCCCTCGAATCTTTTAGAAAAAGAGATTGTCTTATAATGATTTTTTTTTTTTTTTTTAAATCGCAGAGTAATTTAAATGCATAGGATATTTAGATATTGTATATGTGTGCTCTTAGCTAAATAAGTTTTAGTGTCACAAGAATTTTGCGAATTGCTTAGCGTCCCTCGAATATTTGAGAAAAACGAGATTGGTTTATATTTATAATTTTTTTTTTAAATTGCAAAGTAACTTATATGCTAAGAACTCTTCAGATATTGTTTACCTGTGTTCTTAGCTATATAGTATAAGTTTTAGTTTCACCAGAACTCTACGAATCGCTTAGCATCCCTGGAATGTTTGAAAAAAACAATATTGTTTTATGATTATTATTTTTTTTTTTATAATCGCAAAGTAATTTAAATGCATAGAATTCTTCAGATATTGTTTACATGTGTCCTTAGCTATATAGTATGAGTTTTAGTTTCACCAGAGCTCCGCAAATCGATTAGCATCCCTCGAATCTTTGAGAAAAACGAGATAGTTTTATAATTATTATTTTTTTTTTAAATTGCAAAGTAATGTAAATGCATAAAACTTTTCAGATATTGTTTATATGTGGTCTAAGCTACATAGTATGAGTGTTAGTTTCACAAGATATCTTTGAATCGCTCAACGTCCCTCTAATCTTTGAGAAAAACGAGATGGTTTTATATTTATTATTGTTTTTTTTTAAATTGCAAAGTAACGTATATGCTAGGAACTCTTTAGATATTTTTTACCTTTGTTCTTAGCTATATAGTTTGAGATTTAGTTTCAACAGAACTCGCTTAGCATCCCTCGAATCTTTGAGATTGTTTTAATATATTATTTTTCTTTTGTGCAGTTTGGCTTTTTTTTTTAATTTCAAAATGTATGTTCATAATGTTTTTTAAAAATGGCAAAGTAATGTAAATGCATAGAACTCTTAAGATATTATTTATATGTGGTCTTTGCTACATATTATGAGTTTTAGTTTCACTGTTCTGCGAATCGCTTAACGTCCATCGAATCTTTGAGAAAAACGAGATTGTTTTATAATTATTATTTTTTTTTTTAAATCAAAAAATAATGTAAATGCATAGATCTCATCAGATATTGTTTATCTGTGCTCTTAACTGTATAGTATGAGTTTAAGTTTCACAAGAGATCTTCGAATCGCTTAACGTCCCTCGAATCCTTGATAAAAACAAGATTGTTTTATAATTATTATTTTTTTTTTTGTGCAGTGTGGCTTTTTTTTTTATTTCAAAATGTATGTTCATAATGTTTTTTAAAAATGGCAAAGTAATGTAAATGCATAGAACTCTTAAGATATTATTTATATGTGGTCCTTGCTACATATTATGAATTTTAGTTTCACTATTCTGCGAATCGCTTAACGTCCATCGAATCTTTGAGAAAAACGAGATTGTTTTATAATTATTATTTTTTTTTGAAATCAAAAAATAATGTAAATGCATAGATCTCTTCAGATATTGTTTATCTGTGCTCTTAACTATATAGTATGAGTTTAAGTTTCACAAGAGATCTTCGAATCGCTTAACGTCCCTCGAATCCTTGATAAAAACGAGATTGTTTTATGATTATTACATTTTTTTTTTTGTGCAGTTTGGCTGTTTTTTAATATTTTAAAATGTATGTTCATAATGTTTTTTAAAAATGGCAAAGTAATGTAAATGAATAGAACTCTTCAGATATTGTTTAATATGGGCTCTTAGCTATATAATATAAGTTTTATTTTCACCAGAACTCCGCGAATCACCTAGCGTCCCTCGAATCTTTGATAGAAACGAGATTGTTTAATAATTATTATTTTTTTTTAAATTGCAAAGTAATGTAAATGCATAGATCTCTTTAGGTATTGTTTATATGTGGTCATATCTACATAGTGTGAGTTTTAGTTTCACCAGAACTCCGCGAATCACCTAGCGTCCCTCGAATCTTTTAGAAAAAGAGATTGTCTTATAATGATTTTTTTTTTTTTTTTTTAAATCGCAGAGTAATTTAAATGCATAGGATATTTAGATATTGTATATGTGTGCTCTTAGCTAAATAAGTTTTAGTGTCACAAGAATTTTGCGAATTGCTTAGCGTCCCTCGAATATTTGAGAAAAACGAGATTGGTTTATATTTATAATTTTTTTTTTAAATTGCAAAGTAACTTATATGCTAAGAACTCTTCAGATATTGTTTACCTGTGTTCTTAGCTATATAGTATAAGTTTTAGTTTCACCAGAACTCTACGAATCGCTTAGCATCCCTGGAATGTAAAAAAAAAACAATATTGTTTTATGATTATTATTTTTTTTTTTATAATCGCAAAGTAATTTAAATGCATAGAATTCTTCAGATATTGTTTACATGTGTCCTTAGCTATATAGTATGAGTTTTAGTTTCACCAGAGCTCCGCAAATCGATTAGCATCCCTCGAATCTTTGAGAAAAACGAGATAGTTTTATAATTATTATTTTTTTTTTAAATTGCAAAGTAATGTAAATGCATAAAACTTTTCAGATATTGTTTATATGTGGTCTAAGCTACATAGTATGAGTGTTAGTTTCACAAGATATCTTTGAATCGCTCAACGTCCCTCGAATCTTTGAGAAAAACGAGATGGTTTTATATTTATTATTGTTTTTTTTTAAATTGCAAAGTAACGTATATGCTAGGAACTCTTTAGATATTTTTTACCTTTGTTCTTAGCTATATAGTTTGAGATTTAGTTTCAACAGAACTCGCTTAGCATCCCTCGAATCTTTGAGATTGTTTTAATATATTATTTTTCTTTTGTGCAGTTTGGCTTTTTTTTTTAATTTCAAAATGTATGTTCATAATGTTTTTTAAAAATGGCAAAGTAATGTAAATGCATAGAACTCTTAAGATATTATTTATATGTGGTCTTTGCTACATATTATGAGTTTTAGTTTCACTGTTCTGCGAATCGCTTAACGTCCATCGAATCTTTGAGAAAAACGAGATTGTTTTATAATTATTATTTTTTTTTTTAAATCAAAAAATAATGTAAATGCATAGATCTCATCAGATATTGTTTATCTGTGCTCTTAACTGTATAGTATGAGTTTAAGTTTCACAAGAGATCTTCGAATCGCTTAACGTCCCTCGAATCCTTGATAAAAACAAGATTGTTTTATAATTATTATTTTTTTTTTTGTGCAGTGTGGCTTTTTTTTTTATTTCAAAATGTATGTTCATAATGTTTTTTAAAAATGGCAAAGTAATGTAAATGCATAGAACTCTTAAGATATTATTTATATGTGGTCCTTGCTACATATTATGAATTTTAGTTTCACTATTCTGCGAATCGCTTAACGTCCATCGAATCTTTGAGAAAAACGAGATTGTTTTATAATTATTATTTTTTTTTGAAATCAAAAAATAATGTAAATGCATAGATCTCTTCAGATATTGTTTATCTGTGCTCTTAACTATATAGTATGAGTTTAAGTTTCACAAGAGATCTTCGAATCGCTTAACGTCCCTCGAATCCTTGATAAAAACGAGATTGTTTTATAATTATTATTTTTTTTTTTAATCGCAAAGTAATGTAAATGCATAGATCTCATCAGATATTGTTTATCTGTGCTCTTAACTGTATAGTATGAGTTTAAGTTTCACAAGAGATCTTCGAATCGCTTAACGTCCCTCGAATCCTTGATAAAAACGAGATTGTTTTATAATTATTATTTTTTTTTTGTGCAGTGTGGCTTTTTTTTTTATTTCAAGATTTATGTTCATAATGTTTTTTAAAAATGACAAAGTAATGTAAATGCATAGAACTCTTAAGATATTGTTGAATATGTGCTCTTAGCTATATAAAATCAGTTTTATTTTCACCAGAACGCCGCAAATCGGTTAGCGTCTCTCGAATCTTTGAGAAAAACGAGATTGTTTTATAAGGATAATTTTTTTTTAAAAATGTCGCAGAGTAATTTAAATGCATAGGACTTTTTAGATATTGTATATGTGTGCTCCTAGCTATATAGTATGAGTTTTAGTTTCACCAGAACTCCGCGAATCACCTAGCGTCCCTCGAATCATTGAGGAAAATGAGATTGTTTAATAATTATTATTTATTTTTTTTTAAATCGCAAAGTAATGTAAATGCATAGATCTCATCAGATATTGTTTATCTGTGCTCTTAACTGTATAGTGTTAGTTTAAATTTCACAAGAGATCTTCGAATCGCTTAACGTCTCTCGAATCCTTGATAAAAACGATATTGTTTTATAATTATTATTTTTTTTTTTGTGCAGTGTGGCTTTTTTTTTTTATTTCAAAATGTATGTTCATAATGTTTTTTAAAAATGGCAAAGTAATGTAAATGCATAGAACTCTTCAGATATTGTTTAATATGTGCTCTGAGCTATATAAAATCAGTTTCATCTTCACCAGAACGCCGCGAATCGGTTAGCGTCTCTCGAATCTTTGAGAAAAACGAGATTGTTTTATAATGATAATTTTTTTTAAAAATGTCGCAGAGTAATTTAAATGCATAGGACTTTTTAGATATTGTATATGTGTGCTCCTAGCTATATAGTATGAGTTTTAGTTTCACCAGAATCCTGCGAATTGCTTAGCGTCCCTCGAATCTTTGAGAAAAACGAGATTGGTTTATATTTATTTTATTTTTTTTAAATTGCAAAGTAACTTATATGCTAAGAACTCTTTAGATATTTTTTACCTGTGTTCTTAGCTGTATAGTATGAGTTTTAGTTTCACCAGAACTCCGCAAATCGCTTAGCATCCCTCGAATCTTTGATGAAAACGAGATTGTTTTATAATTATTATTTTTTTTTATGCAGTTTGGCTTTTATTTTTATTTCAAAATGTATGTTCATAATGTTTTTTAAAAATGGCAAAGTAATGTAAATGCATAGATCTCATCACATATTGTTTATGTGTGCTCTTAGCTATATTTTAGTATTACCAGAACTCCGCGAATCACTTAGCGTCCCTCGAATCTTTGAGAAAACGAGATTGTTTTATAATGATTATTTTTTTTTTAAAATCGCAGAGAAATTGAAATGCATCGGACTTTTTAGATATTGTATATGTGTGCTCTTAGCTATATAGTATAAGTTTTAGTTTCACCAGAACTCTACGAATCGCTTAGCATCCCTGGAATTTTTGAAAAAAAAACAATACTGTTTTATGATTATTACATTTTTTTTTTTGTGCAGTTTGGCTGTTTTTTAATATTTTAAAATGTATGTTCATAATGTTTTTTAAAAATGGCAAAGTAATGTAAATGAATAGAACTCTTCAGATATTGTTTAATATGGGCTCTTAGCTATATAATATAAGTTTTATTTTCACCAGAACTCCGCGAATCACCTAGCGTCCCTCGAATCTTTGATAGAAACGAGATTGTTTAATAATTATTATTTTTTTTTAAATTGCAAAGTAATGTAAATGCATAGATCTCTTTAGGTATTGTTTATATGTGGTCATATCTACATAGTGTGAGTTTTAGTTTCACCAGAACTCCGCGAATCACCTAGCGTCCCTCGAATCTTTTAGAAAAAGAGATTGTCTTATAATGATTTTTTTTTTTTTTTTTAAATCGCAGAGTAATTTAAATGCATAGGGTATTTAGATATTGTATATGTGTGCTCTTAGCTAAATAAGTTTTAGTGTCACAAGAATTTTGCGAATTGCTTAGCGTCCCTCGAATATTTGAGAAAAACGAGATTGGTTTATATTTATAATTTTTTTTTTAAATTGCAAAGTAACTTATATGCTAAGAACTCTTCAGATATTGTTTACCTGTGTTCTTAGCTATATAGTATGAGTTTTAGTTTCACCAGAGCTCCGCAAATCGATTAGCATCCCTTGAATCTTTGAGAAAAACGAGATAGTTTTATAATTATTATTTTTTTTTTAAAATGCAAAGTAATGTATATGCTAGGAACTGTTTAGATATTTTTTACCTTTGTTCTTAGCTATATAGTTTGAGATTTAGTTTCACCAGAAGTCGCTTAGCATCCCTCGAATCTTTGAGTTTGATTTAATATATTATTTTTCTTTTGTGCAGTTTGGCATTTTTTTTTTATTTCAAAATGTATGTTCATAATGTTTTTTAAAAATGGCAACGTAATGTAAATGCAAAGAACTCTTAAGATATTATTTATATGTGGTCTTTGCTACATAGTATGAGTTTTGTTTCACCAGAACTCCGCGAATCACCTATCGTTCCTCGAATCTTTTAGGAAAACGAGATTGTTTAATAATTATTATTTTTTTTTTTAAATCGCAAAGTAATGGTAATGCATAGATCTCATCAGATATTGTTTATCTGTGCTCTTAACTGTATAGTATGAGTTTAAGTTTCTCAAGAGATCTTCGAATCGCTTAACGTCCCTCGAATCCTTGATAAAAACGAGATTGTTTTATAATAATTATTTTTTTTTTGTGCAGTGTTGCTTTTTTATTTATTTCAAAATGTATGTTCATAATGTTTTTTAAAAATGGCAAAGTAATGTAAATGCATAGAACTCTTGAGATATTGTTTAATATGTGCTCTTAGCTATATAAAATCAGTTTTATTTTCACCAGAACGCCGCGAATCGGTTAGTGTCTCTCGAATCTTTGATTAAAACGAGATTGTCTTATAATGATTTTTTTTTAAAAAAAATCGCAGTGTAATTTAAATGCATAGGATATTTAGATATTGTATATGTGTGCTCTTAGCTAAATAAGTTTTAGTGTCACAAGAATTTTGCGAATTGCTTAGAGTCCCTCGAATATTTGAGAAAAACGAGATTGGTTTATATTTATTATTTTTTTTTTAAATTGCAAAGTAACTTATATGCTAAGAACTCTTCAGATATTGTTTACCTGTGTTCTTAGCTATATAGTATAAGTTTTAGTTTCACCAGAACTCTACGAATCGCTTAGCATCCCTGGAATGTTTGAAAAAAACAATATTGTTTTATGATTATTATTTTTTTTTATAATCGCAAAGTAATTTAAATGCATAGAATTCTTCAGAAGTGTATATGTGTGCTCTTAGCTATATAGTATGAGTTTTGGTTTCACCAGAACTCCGCGAATCACCTAGCGTCCCTCGAATCATTGAGGAAAACGAGATTGTTTAATAATTATTATTTTTTTTTTTTAAATCGCAAAGTAATGGTAATGCATAGATCTCATCAGATACTGTTAATCTGTGCTCTTAACTGTATAGTATGAGTTTAAGTTTCACAAGAGATCTTCGAATCGCTTAACGTCCCTCGAATCCTTGATAAAAACGAGATTGTTTTATAATTATTATTTTTTTTTTTGTACAGTGTGGCTTTTTTTTTTTATTTCAAAATGTATGTTCATAATGTTTTTTTAAAAATGGCAAAGTAATGTAAATGCATAGAACTCTTGAGATATTGTTTAATATGTGCTCTTAGCTATATAAAATCAGTTTTATTTTCATCAGAACGCCGCGAATCGGTTAGCGTCTCTCGAATCTATGAGAAAAACGAGATTGTTTTATAATGATAATTTTTTTTAAAAATGTCGCAGAGTAATTTAAATGCATAGAACTTTTTAGATATTGTATATGTGTGCTCCTAGCTATATAGTATGAGTTTTAGTTTCACCAGAACTCCGCGAATCACCTAGCGTCCCTCGAATCATTGAGGAAAACGAGATTGTTTAATAATTATTATTTTTTTTTTTTAAATCGCAAAGTAATAGTAATGCATAGATCTCATCAGATATTGTTTATCTGTGCTCTTAACTGTATAGTATGATTTTAAGTTTCACAAGAGATCTTCGAATCGCTTAACGTCCCTCGAATCCTTGATAAAAACAAGATTGTTTTATAATTATTATTTTTTTTTTTGTGCAGTGTGGCTTTTTTTTTTATTTCAAAATGTATGTTCATAATGTTTTTTTATAAATGGCAAAGTAATGTAAATGCATAGAACTCTTAAGATATTATTTATATGTGGTCCTTGCTACATATTATGAATTTTAGTTTCACTGTTCTGCGAATCGCTTAACGTCCATCGAATCTTTGAGAAAAACGAGATTGTTTTATAGTTATTATTTTTTTTTTTAAATCAAAAAATAATGTAAATGCATAGATCTCTTCAGATATTGTTTATCTGTGCTCTTAACTATATAGTATGAGTTTAAGTTTCACAAGAGATCTTCGAATCGCTTAACGTCCCTCGAATCCTTGATAAAAACGAGATTGTTTTATAATTATTATTTTTTTTTTTGTGCAGTGTGGCTTTTTTTTTTATTTCAAGATTTATGTTCATAATGTTTTTTAAAAATGGCAAAGTAATGTAAATGCATAGAACTCTTAAGATATTGTTTAATATGTGCTCTTAGCTATATAAAATCAGTTTTATTTTCACCAGAACGCCGCAAATCGGTTAGCGTCTCTCGAATCTTTGAGAAAAACGAGATTGTTTTATAAGGATAATTTTTTTTAAAAATGTCGCAGAGTAATTTAAATGCATAGGACTTTTTAGATATTGTACATGTGTGCTCCTAGCTATATAGGATAAGTTTTAGTTTCACCAGAATCCTGCGAATTGCTTAGCGTCCCTCGAATCTTTGAGAAAAACGAGATTGGTTTATATTTATTTTATTTTTTTTAAATTGCAAAGTAACTTATATGCTAAGAACTCTTTAGATATTTTTTACCTGTGTTCTTAGCTGTATAGTATGAGTTTTAGTTTCACCAGAACTCCGCAAATCGCTTAGCATCCCTCGAATCTTTGATGAAAACGAGATTGTTTTATAATTATTATTTTTTTTTGTGCAGTTTGGCTTTTATTTTTATTTCAAAATGTATGTTCATAATGTTTTTTAAAAATGGCAAAGTAATGTAAATGCATAGATCTCATCACATATTGTTTATGTGTGCTCTTAGCTATATTTTAGTATCACCAGAACTCCGCGAATCACTTAGCATCCCTCGAATCGAGAAAACGAGATTGTTTTATAATGATTATTTTTTTTTTAAAATCGCAGAGAAATTGAAATGCATCGGACTTTTTAGATATTGTATATGTGTGCTCTTAGCTATATAGTATAAGTTTTAGTTTCACCAGAACTCTACGAATCGCTTAGCATCCCTGGAATTTTTGAAAAAAAAACAATACTGTTTTATGATTATTACATTTTTTTTTTGTGCAGTTTGGCTGTTTTTTAATATTTTAAAATGTATGTTCATAATGTTTTTTAAAAATGGCAAAGTAATGTAAATGAATAGAACTCTTCAGATATTGTTTAATATGGGCTCTTAGCTATATAATATAAGTTTTATTTTCACCAGAACTCCGCGAATCACCTAGCGTCCCTCGAATCTTTGATAGAAACGAGATTGTTTAATAATTATTATTTTTTTTTAAATTGCAAAGTAATGTAAATGCATAGATCTCTTTAGGTATTGTTTATATGTGGTCATATCTACATAGTGTGAGTTTTAGTTTCACCAGAACTCCGCGAATCACCTAGCGTCCCTCGAATCTTTTAGAAAAAGAGATTGTCTTATAATGATTTTTTTTTTTTTTTTTAAATCGCAGAGTAATTTAAATGCATAGGGTATTTAGATATTGTATATGTGTGCTCTTAGCTAAATAAGTTTTAGTGTCACAAGAATTTTGCGAATTGCTTAGCGTCCCTCGAATATTTGAGAAAAACGAGATTGGTTTATATTTATAATTTTTTTTTTAAATTGCAAAGTAACTTATATGCTAAGAACTCTTCAGATATTGTTTACCTGTGTTCTTAGCTATATAGTATGAGTTTTAGTTTCACCAGAGCTCCGCAAATCGATTAGCATCCCTTGAATCTTTGAGAAAAACGAGATAGTTTTATAATTATTATTTTTTTTTTAAAATGCAAAGTAATGTATATGCTAGGAACTGTTTAGATATTTTTTACCTTTGTTCTTAGCTATATAGTTTGAGATTTAGTTTCACCAGAAGTCGCTTAGCATCCCTCGAATCTTTGAGTTTGATTTAATATATTATTTTTCTTTTGTGCAGTTTGGCATTTTTTTTTTATTTCAAAATGTATGTTCATAATGTTTTTTAAAAATGGCAACGTAATGTAAATGCAAAGAACTCTTAAGATATTATTTATATGTGGTCTTTGCTACATAGTATGAGTTTTGTTTCACCAGAACTCCGCGAATCACCTATCGTTCCTCGAATCTTTTAGGAAAACGAGATTGTTTAATAATTATTATTTTTTTTTTTAAATCGCAAAGTAATGGTAATGCATAGATCTCATCAGATATTGTTTATCTGTGCTCTTAACTGTATAGTATGAGTTTAAGTTTCTCAAGAGATCTTCGAATCGCTTAACGTCCCTCGAATCCTTGATAAAAACGAGATTGTTTTATAATAATTATTTTTTTTTTGTGCAGTGTTGCTTTTTTTTTTATTTCAAAATGTATGTTCATAATGTTTTTTAAAAATGGCAAAGTAATGTAAATGCATAGAACTCTTGAGATATTGTTTAATATGTGCTCTTAGCTATATAAAATCAGTTTTATTTTCACCAGAACGCCGCGAATCGGTTAGTGTCTCTCGAATCTTTGATTAAAACGAGATTGTCTTATAATGATTTTTTTTTAAAAAAAATCGCAGTGTAATTTAAATGCATAGGATATTTAGATATTGTATATGTGTGCTCTTAGCTAAATAAGTTTTAGTGTCACAAGAATTTTGCGAATTGCTTAGAGTCCCTCGAATATTTGAGAAAAACGAGATTGGTTTATATTTATTATTTTTTTTTTAAATTGCAAAGTAACTTATATGCTAAGAACTCTTCAGATATTGTTTACCTGTGTTCTTAGCTATATAGTATAAGTTTTAGTTTCACCAGAACTCTACGAATCGCTTAGCATCCCTGGAATGTTTGAAAAAAACAATATTGTTTTATGATTATTATTTTTTTTTATAATCGCAAAGTAATTTAAATGCATAGAATTCTTCAGAAGTGTATATGTGTGCTCTTAGCTATATAGTATGAGTTTTGGTTTCACCAGAACTCCGCGAATCACCTAGCGTCCCTCGAATCATTGAGGAAAACGAGATTGTTTAATAATTATTATTTTTTTTTTTTAAATCGCAAAGTAATGGTAATGCATAGATCTCATCAGATACTGTTAATCTGTGCTCTTAACTGTATAGTATGAGTTTAAGTTTCACAAGAGATCTTCGAATCGCTTAACGTCCCTCGAATCCTTGATAAAAACGAGATTGTTTTATAATTATTATTTTTTTTTTTGTACAGTGTGGCTTTTTTTTTTTATTACAAAATGTATGTTCATATTGTTTTTTTAAAAATGGCAAAGTAATGTAAATGCATAGAACTCTTGAGATATTGTTTAATATGTGCTCTTAGCTATATAAAATCAGTTTTATTTTCATCAGAACGCCACGAATCGGTTAGCGTCTCTCGAATCTATGAGAAAAACGAGATTGTTTTATAATAATTTTTTTTAAAAATGTCGCAGAGTAATTTAAATGCATAGAACTTTTTAGATATTGTATATGTGTGCTCCTAGCTATATAGTATGAGTTTTAGTTTCACCAGAACTCCGCGAATCACCTAGCGTCCCTCGAATCATTGAGGAAAACGAGATTGTTTAATAATTATTATTTTTTTTTTTTAAATCGCAAAGTAATAGTAATGCATAGATCTCATCAGATATTGTTTATCTGTGCTCTTAACTGTATAGTATGATTTTAAGTTTCACAAGAGATCTTCGAATCGCTTAACGTCCCTCGAATCCTTGATAAAAACAAGATTGTTTTATAATTATTATTTTTTTTTTTGTGCAGTGTGGCTTTTTTTTTTATTTCAAAATGTATGTTCATAATGTTTTTTTATAAATGGCAAAGTAATGTAAATGCATAGAACTCTTAAGATATTATTTATATGTGGTCCTTGCTACATATTATGAATTTTAGTTTCACTGTTCTGCGAATCGCTTAACGTCCATCGAATCTTTGAGAAAAACGAGATTGTTTTATAGTTATTATTTTTTTTTTTAAATCAAAAAATAATGTAAATGCATAGATCTCTTCAGATATTGTTTATCTGTGCTCTTAACTATATAGTATGAGTTTAAGTTTCACAAGAGATCTTCGAATCGCTTAACGTCCCTTGAATCCTTGATAAAAACGAGATTGTTTTATAATTATTTTTTTTTTTAATCGCAAAGTAATGTAAATGCATAGATCTCATCAGATATTGTTTATCTGTGCTCTTAACTGTATAGTATGAGTTTAAGTTTCACAAGAGATCTTCGAATCGCTTAACGTCCCTCGAATCCTTGATAAAAACGAGATTGTTTTATAATTATTATTTTTTTTTTTGTGCAGTGTGGCTTTTTTTTTTATTTCAAGATTTATGTTCATAATGTTTTTTAAAAATGGCAAAGTAATGTAAATGCATAGAACTCTTAAGATATTGTTTAATATGTGCTCTTAGCTATATAAAATCAGTTTTATTTTCACCAGAACGCCGCAAATCGGTTAGCGTCTCTCGAATCTTTGAGAAAAACGAGATTGTTTTATAAGGATAATTTTTTTTAAAAATGTCGCAGAGTAATTTAAATGCATAGGACTTTTTAGATATTGTATATGTGTGCTCCTAGCTATATAGTATGAGTTTTAGTTTCACCAGAACTCCGCAAATCGCTTAGCATCCCTCGAATCTTTGATGAAAACGAGATTGTTTTATAATTATTATTTTTTTTTGTGCAGTTTGGCTTTTATTTTTATTTCAAAATGTATGTTCATAATGTTTTTTAAAAATGGCAAAGTAATGTAAATGCATAGATCTCATCACATATTGTTTATGTGTGCTCTTAGCTATATTTTAGTATCACCAGAACTCCGCGAATCACTTAGCATCCCTCGAATCGAGAAAACGAGATTGTTTTATAATGATTATTTTTTTTTTAAAATCGCAGAGAAATTGAAATGCATCGGACTTTTTAGATATTGTATATGTGTGCTCTTAGCTATATAGTATAAGTTTTAGTTTCACCAGAACTCTACGAATCGCTTAGCATCCCTGGAATTTTTGAAAAAAAAACAATACTGTTTTATGATTATTACATTTTTTTTTTGTGCAGTTTGGCTGTTTTTTAATATTTTAAAATGTATGTTCATAATGTTTTTTAAAAATGGCAAAGTAATGTAAATGAATAGAACTCTTCAGATATTGTTTAATATGGGCTCTTAGCTATATAATATAAGTTTTATTTTCACCAGAACTCCGCGAATCACCTAGCGTCCCTCGAATCTTTGATAGAAACGAGATTGTTTAATAATTATTATTTTTTTTTAAATTGCAAAGTAATGTAAATGCATAGATCTCTTTAGGTATTGTTTATATGTGGTCATATCTACATAGTGTGAGTTTTAGTTTCACCAGAACTCCGCGAATCACCTAGCGTCCCTCGAATCTTTTAGAAAAAGAAATTGTCTTATAATGATTTTTTTTTTTTTTTTTAAATCGCAGAGTAATTTAAATGCATAGGATATTTAGATATTGTATATGTGTGCTCTTAGCTAAATAAGTTTTAGTGTCACAAGAATTTTGCGAATTGCTTAGCGTCCCTCGAATATTTGAGAAAAACGAGATTGGTTTATATTTATAATTTTTTTTTTAAATTGCAAAGTAACTTATATGCTAAGAACTCTTCAGATATTGTTTACCTGTGTTCTTAGCTATATAGTATAAGTTTTAGTTTCACCAGAACTCTACGAATCGCTTAGCATCCCTGGAATGTTTAAAAAAAACAATATTGTTTTATGATTATTATTTTTTTTTATAATCGCAAAGTAATTTAAATGCATAGAATTCTTCAGATATTGTTTACATGTGTCCTTAGCTATATAGTATGAGTTTTAGTTTCACCAGAGCTCCGCAAATCGATTAGCATCCCTTGAATCTTTGAGAAAAACGAGATAGTTTTATAATTATTATTTTTTTTTTAAAATGCAAAGTAATGTATATGCTAGGAACTGTTTAGATATTTTTTACCTTTGTTCTTAGCTATATAGTTTGAGATTTAGTTTCACCAGAAGTCGCTTAGCATCCCTCGAATCTTTGAGTTTGATTTAATATATTATTTTTCTTTTGTGCAGTTTGGCATTTTTTTTTAATTTCAAAATGTATGTTCATAATGTTTTTTAAAAATGGCAACGTAATGTAAATGCAAAGAACTCTTAAGATATTATTTATATGTGGTCTTTGCTACATAGTATGAGTTTTGTTTCACCAGAACTCCGCGAATCACCTATCGTTCCTCGAATCTTTTAGGAAAACGAGATTGTTTAATAATTATTATTTTATTTTTATAAATCGCAAAGTAATGGTAATGCATAGATCTCATCAGATATTGTTTATCTGTGCTATTAACTGTATAGTATGAGTTTAAGTTTCTCAAGAGATCTTCGAATCGCTTAACGTCCCTCGAATCCTTGATAAAAACGAGATTGTTTTATAATAATTATTTTTTTTTTTGTGCAGTGTTGCTTTTTTTTTTATTTCAAAATGTATGTTCATAATGTTTTTTAAAAATGGCAAAGTAATGTAAATGCATAGAACTCTTGAGATATTGTTTAATATGTGCTCTTAGCTATATAAAATCAGTTTTATTTTCACCAGAACGCCGCGAATCGGTTAGTGTCTCTCGAATCTTTGATTAAAACGAGATTGTCTTATAATGATTTTTTTTTTAAAAAAATCGCAGTGTAATTTAAATGCATAGGATATTTAAATATTGTATATGTGTGCTCTTAGCTAAATAAGTTTTAGTGTCACAAGAATTTTGCGAATTGCTTAGAGTCCCTCGAATATTTGAGAAAAACGAGATTGGTTTATATTTATTATTTTTTTTTTAAATTGCAAAGTAACTTATATGCTAAGAACTCTTCAGATATTGTTTACCTGTGTTCTTAGCTATATAGTATAAGTTTTAGTTTCACCAGAACTCTACGAATCGCTTAGCATCCCTGGAATGTTTGAAAAAAACAATATTGTTTTATGATTATTATTTTTTTTTATAATCGCAAAGTAATTTAAATGCATAGAATTCTTCAGAAGTGTATATGTGTGCTCTTAGCTATATAGTATGAGTTTTGGTTTCACCAGAACTCCGCGAATCACCTAGCGTCCCTCGAATCATTGAGGAAAACGAGATTGTTTAATAATTATTATTTTTTTTTTTTAAATCGCAAAGTAATGGTAATGCATAGATCTCATCAGATACTGTTTATCTGTGCTCTTAACTGTATAGTATGAGTTTAAGTTTCACAAGAGATCTTCGAATCGCTTAACGTCCCTCGAATCCTTGATAAAAACGAGATTGTTTTATAATTATTATTTTTTTTTTTGTACAGTGTGGCTTTTTTTTTTTATTTCAAAATATATGTTCATAATGTTTTTTAAAAATGGCAAAGTAATGTAAATGCATAGAACTCTTGAGATATTGTTTAATATGTGCTCTTAGCTATATAAAATCAGTTTTTTTTTCATCAGAACGCCGCGAATCGGTTAGCGTCTCTCGAATCTATGAGAAAAACGAGATTGTTTTATAATGATAATTTTTTTTAAAAATGTCGCAGAGTAATTTAAATGCATAGAACTTTTTAGATATTGTATATGTGTGCTCCTAGCTATATAGTATGAGTTTTAGTTTCACCAGAACTCCGCGAATCACCTAGCGTCCCTCGAATCATTGAGGAAAACGAGATTGTTTAATAATTATTATTTTTTTTTTTTAAATCGCAAAGTAATAGTAATGCATAGATCTCATCAGATATTGTTTATCTGTGCTCTTAACTGTATAGTATGATTTTAAGTTTCACAAGAGATCTTCGAATCGCTTAACGTCCCTCGAATCCTTGATAAAAACAAGATTGTTTTATAATTATTATTTTTTTTTTTGTGCAGTGTGGCTTTTTTTTTTATTTCAAAATGTATGTTCATAATGTTTTTTAAAAATGGCAAAGTAATGTAAATGCATAGAACTCTTAAGATATTATTTATATGTGGTCCTTGCTACATATTATGAATTTTAGTTTCACTGTTCTGCGAATCGCTTAACGTCCATCGAATCTTTGAGAAAAACGAGATTGTTTTATAGTTATTATTTTTTTTTTTAAATCAAAAAATAATGTAAATGCATAGATCTCTTCAGATATTGTTTATCTGTGCTCTTAACTATATAGTATGAGTTTAAGTTTCACAAGAGATCTTCGAATCGCTTAACGTCCATCGAATCTTTGAGAAAAACGAGATTGTTTTATAGTTATTATTTTTTTTTTTAAATCAAAAAATAATGTAAATGCATAGATCTCTTCAGATATTGTTTATCTGTGCTCTTAACTATATAGTATGAGTTTAAGTTTCACAAGAGATCTTCGAATCGCTTAACGTCCCTCTAATCCTTGATAAAAACGAGATTGTTTTATAATTATTATTTTTTTTTTTGTGCAGTGTGGCTTTTTTTTTTATTTCAAGATTTATGTTCATAATGTTTTTTAAAAATGGCAAAGTAATGTAAATGCATAGAACTCTTAAGATATTGTTTAATATGTGCTCTTAGCTATATAAAATCAGTTTTATTTTCACCAGAACGCCGCAAATCGGTTAGCGTCTCTCGAATCTTTGAGAAAAACGAGATTGTTTTATAAGGATAATTTTTTTTAAAAATGTCGCAGAGTAATTTAAATGCATAGGACTTTTTAGATATTGTATATGTGTGCTCCTAGCTATATAGTATGAGTTTTAGTTTCACCAGAACTCCGCGAATCACCTAGCGTCCCTCGAATCATTGAGGAAAACGAGATTGTTTAATAATTATTATTTTTTTTTTTTAAATCGCAAAGTAATGTAAATGCATAGATCTCATCAGATATTGTTTATCTGTGTTCTTAGCTGTATAGTATGAGTTTTAGTTTCACCAGAACTCCGCAAATCGCTTAGCATCCCTCGAATCTTTGATGAAAACGAGATTGTTTTATAATTATTATTTTTTTTTGTGCAGTTTGGCTTTTATTTTTATTTCAAAATGTATGTTCATAATGTTTTTTAAAAATGGCAAAGTAATGTAAATGCATAGATCTCATCACATATTGTTTATGTGTGCTCTTAGCTATATTTTAGTATCACCAGAACTCCGCGAATCACTTAGCATCCCTCGAATCTTTGAGAAAACGAGATTGTTTTATAATGATTATTTTTTTTTTATAATCGCAGAGAAATTGAAATGCATCGGACTTTTTAGATATTGTATATGTGTGCTCTTAGCTATATAGTATAAGTTTTAGTTTCACTAGAACTCTACGAATCGCTTAGCATCCCTGGAATTTTTGAAAAAAAACAATACTGTTTTATGATTATTACATTTTTTTTTTTGTGCAGTTTGGCTGTTTTTTAATATTTTAAAATGTATGTTCATAATGTTTTTTAAAAATGGCAAAGTAATGTAAATGAATAGAACTCTTCAGATATTGTTTAATATGGGCTCTTAGCTATATAATATAAGTTTTATTTTCACCAGAACTCCGCGAATCACCTAGCGTCCCTCGAATCTTTGATAGAAACGAGATTGTTTAATAATTATTATTTTTTTTTAAATTGCAAAGTAATGTAAATGCATAGATCTCTTTAGGTATTGTTTATATGTGGTCATATCTACATAGTGTGAGTTTTAGTTTCACCAGAACTCCGCGAATCACCTAGCGTCTCTCGAATCTATGAGAAAAACGAGATTGTTTTATAATGATAATTTTTTTTAAAAATGTCGCAGAGTAATTTAAATGCATAGAACTTTTTAGATATTGTATATGTGTGCTCTTAGCTAAATAAGTTTTAGTGTCACAAGAATTTTGCGAATTGCTTAGCGTCCCTCGTTTATCTGTGCTCTTAACTGTATAGTAAATCGCAAAGTAATGGTAATTTATAGATCTCATCAGATATTGTTTATCTGTGCTCTTAACTGTATAGTATGAGTTTAAGTTTCTCAAGAGATCTTCGAATCGCTTAACGTCCCTCGAATCCTTGATAAAAACGAGATTGTTTTATAATAATTATTTTTTTTTTTGTGCAGTGTTGCTTTTTTTTTTATTTCAAAATGTATGTTCATAATGTTTTTTAAAAATGGCAAAGTAATGTAAATGCATAGAACTCTTGAGATATTGTTTAATATGTGCTCTTAGCTATATAAAATCAGTTTTATTTTCACCAGAACGCCGCGAATCGGTTAGCGTCTCTCGAATCTTTGATTAAAACGAGATTGTCTTATAATGATTTTTTTTTTAAAAAAATCGCAGTGTAATTTAAATGCATAGGATATTTAGATATTGTATATGTGTGCTCTTAGCTAAATAAGTTTTAGTGTCACAAGAATTTTGCGAATTGCTTAGCGTCCCTCGTTTATCTGTGCTCTTAACTGTATAGTATGAGTTTAAGTTTCACAAGAGATCTTCGAATCGCTTAACGTCCCTCGAATCCTTGATAAAAACGAGATTGTTTTATAATTATTATTTTTTTTTTTGTACAGTGTGGCTTTTTTTTTTTAATTCAAAATGTATGTTCATAATGTTTTTTAAAAATGGCAAAGTAATGTAAATGCATAGAACTCTTGAGATATTGTTTAATATGTGCTCTTAGCTATATAAAATCAGTTTTATTTTCATCAGAACGCCGCGAATCGGTTAGCGTCTCTCGAATCTATGAGAAAAACGAGATTGTTTTATAATGATAATTTTTTTTAAAAATGTCGCAGAGTAATTTAAATGCATAGAACTTTTTAGATATTGTATATGTGTGCTCCTAGCTATATAGTATGAGTTTTAGTTTCACCAGAACTCCGCGAATCACCTAGCGTCCCTCGAATCATTGAGGAAAACGAGATTGTTTAATAATTATTATTTTTTTTTTTTAAATCGCAAAGTAATGTAAATGCATAGATCTCATCAGATATTGTTTATCTGTGCTCTTAACTGTATAGTGTTAGTTTAAATTTCACAAGAGATCTTCGAATCGCTTAACGTCTCTCGAATCCTTGATAAAAACGATATTGTTTTATAATTATTATTTTTTTTTTTGTGCAGTGTGGCTTTTTTTTTTATTTCAAAATGTATGTTCATAATGTTTTTTAAAAATGGCAAAGTAATGTAAATGCATAGAACTCTTCAGATATTGTTTAATATGTGCTCTGAGCTATATAAAATCAGTTTCATCTTCACCAGAACGCCGCGAATCGGTTAGCGTCTCTCGAATCTTTGAGAAAAACGAGATTGTTTTATAATGATAATTTTTTTTAAAAATGTCGCAGAGTAATTTAAATGCATAGGACTTTTTAGATATTGTATATGTGTGCTCCTAGCTATATAGTATGAGTTTTAGTTTCACCAGAATCCTGCGAATTGCTTAGCGTCCCTCGAATCTTTGAGAAAAACGAGATTGGTTTATATTTATTTTATTTTTTTTAAATTGCAAAGTAACTTATATGCTAAGAACTCTTTAGATATTTTTTACCTGTGTTCTTAGCTGTATAGTATGAGTTTTAGTTTCACCAGAACTCCGCAAATCGCTTAGCATCCCTCGAATCTTTGATGAAAACGAGATTGTTTTATAATTATTATTTTTTTTTGTGCAGTTTGGCTTTTATTTTTATTTCAAAATGTATGTTCATAATGTTTTTTAAAAATGGCAAAGTAATGTAAATGCATAGATCTCATCACATATTGTTTATGTGTGCTCTTAGCTATATTTTAGTATCACCAGAACTCCGCGAATCACTTAGCATCCCTCGAATCTTTGAGAAAACGAGATTGTTTTATAATGATTATTTTTTTTTTAAAATCGCAGAGAAATTGAAATGCATCGGACTTTTTAGATATTGTATATGTGTGCTCTTAGCTATATAGTATAAGTTTTAGTTTCACCAGAACTCTACGAATCGCTTAGCATCCCTGGAATTTTTGAAAAAAAAACAATACTGTTTTATTAGAGATGAGATGGTCAACTGTTCTTCAATTACGATAGGTTAAGTAATGGTCAGGATTTTCAGTTTACAATGATATTTATTATGGTAAGCCAACGTTTCGATCCAGCTTGTGGATCTTCATCAGGGCTAAAAGAAAACAAATATATGAGTATCTATGCTAGAGGGTGACAATAAATGGATACATTACCGAACTGATAATAATATAAAAGATGGTATACATAAATATTAAAATAAGAGGCTGGATAACAAGATAAAATAGAATCTGATATTTACCTACTGAGTCCAGGTGGATACTAAAACTAAAGGTAAAAATAAGGTGAGAGGTAGTAGGGGGTAGGTTTGCCGACTTCAAAGGTTTATGGGGAAATCCAACGCTTTTGAAGTGAAGGCACATGACAACTGAGTGAACAAAATATTTAAAAACTAACAAAATATATGGTACTGTATACAAATAGTTGTGTCTGGACTGAAAAATAACATAAAAATGAGATAATACATAATGTAACAATGCATACAAATTTGGAAAATATATAGAAAGAAGCATACAATACAAAAAATAATAATAGTATAAGAGGTACAGAGATAATTGCAGGTACCTATGAAATCAAAACTAGGATTTGAGGATGCGGAAGATGTTAGAATAAGTGGATGAAATTATCTCTTTATCTGTTTTGTGATTTACCGGGTTATTAGTTTCTAGATGGATGAAAATGGATTCTGAGAGGAGACGTTTGTCGTGGTTAGATACAGTTGCTAATATGGAGGGGTTCTCAAAGTCGAAGGAATGGTTGTGGGCAATGGCATGTTCTGCTAATTTAGATGTAGACGAATTACGCGTGGAAATACTGTATTTATGTTGATAAATACGTTTTTTAAAATAATTTTTGGTTTCACCTATATAGCAACTGTTGCAATTAAGCGTGGAGCACTGGATACGATAAACTACATTACACTTGTCTAGGAGAGGTACAGGGTCTTTGAGTTTTGTATAAAGATTTTTTAATTTATTGTTATTTTTTAATACTAGGCGCATGTGTGGGAAACTCGATGAGAAGGATTTTTTAATTTTGTTTGAGAGAATGGGGATATATGGGATAGATCTATATTGGAAAGTAGAAATCGGAGGTTGTGAAGAGTTGTTAGAGAGATTTTGAGTTTTAGCATTGTTATTGATAAGGGTTTTTATTAAATGCTCTGGAAAATCGTTAGATTGTAAGATATTTTTCAGGCGGATTTTGTTATGACAATGAAATTGTGGATCGGACAAGTTCAGGCTACGGTGGATGAGGTTTTTTGCGACGTTGATCTTTTGGTGATGTGGATGTTGGGAAAAATAGTTAAGGAGTCGGCCAGAATAAGTGGGTTTGGTGTACCAATTAGTGGATATAGAATGGTCCGGGTTTCTGGTAATGGAAATATCTAGGAATGGAAGGGTACAATTGGTTTCCAATTCTATAGTGAAACGGAGACGTGGATGGTAGGAGTTAAAGGCGGCGAGAATATCAGTGATAGAGTTAGGATTGAGAATCAATAGGAGGTCGTCTACATATTTTTTAATGAAAAAAATATCGTTGGGGAATTTAGGTATAACAGAATCAAGGAGGTCGTTGAGGACAATACCGGAGAGGTCGGGAGCTAGACAGCTACCCATTGCAAGGCCAGAAGTTTGGAGAAAATATTTATTTTGAAAACAAAAATATCCAGAATTACAGCATAAAGCAAGGGAGTCAATGTAGGCAGATTTATTGAGTTTACTATGGGATTCTAACAAGTTCCATTTTTCTTCAACGATTTGGAGGGCACGATCCGTCGGGATGTTAGTGAAAAGACTCTCGGCGTCGAAAGAGGCTAAGATAAAATTATCGGGAATATTGATGGTTTTTAATTGTTCCAAGAGATGGAAGGAATTTTTTACGTCGTATGGATTGTTATGGCTAAGGGATTGTAATGGAGGGAGAAGGAATTTGCTGAGCTTAGTGGAGGGAGAATTGATATTTGAAATGATGGGACGGATGGGATTACCGGGTTTATGGATTTTTGGTAGACCGTAACAACGGGGAGCAGTAGAATTATAAGAGATAAGGTATCTGTAAGTAGGGGTATTTATTTGTTTTGTATCAAGGAGATGTTTGAGATGTTGGTTGAATTTTGTAGTGAGAGAAGGTGTTGGGTCACGTTTACTGGGGCGATAAGTGTTCGTGTCAGAGAGAAGAGTGTTAATTTTATCATTGTAATCTGCGCGGTCCATAATGACAGTTTTGTTACCTTTATCCGCACGGGTTACAATGATTTGGTTATGAGTATTTAGGAATGAACGGGTTAAGGATAGGTCTTTATAGAATTGGGTTGAGAAAGGAGATGATCGGGTGGGTTTCTGTGAAAGGTAATTAGTAATGATGTTGCAAATCCTAGTACGCGACATCTCTCTGATGTCGTCGTCACGGGTTAAGATGTTGTCTCGGTGAATGTGTTCGATGTCTGTGATGAGTGAGGGGATAAGGTGTTTGGAATTAGATGTAGGGGTGGTGAAATTGGGTCCTAGACTAAGAATTTTGGAGACGTTGGAAGGAATATGTGTGGAGGATATATTATGGACCCACTCTTTATTGCCGGTAGGATAAATTTTAACGGTGTTAGAATAACTGAGAAGTTGGTTGAACTTTTTTTTGAGGGAAGTTTTTTTGGTTGATTTGGCATGGGTATATATTTTATGGGTTGCAGATTTTAATAGCGCGATGTCTTCAACGGAGAAATGTGTAGAAAGCGAATTTTTTAATTGGTTAATTTTTTGTTTTATGTCACCGGTTAAAAAAAGGTTATCTTTAATAAATATATTAAGCATAGATTTTTTGAATTTAGACTCTATAGTTTTGACTTTTTTGTCTAGTTTGTAATTGAATTTAAGATTTTTCGAAAGGTTACAAATAAATTTAGGTATAATAGATGATTTACGGCATTTTAATAGAAAAATTAGCGATTGTTCTTTGTTAGCGAGGTTTTTGTGGAGGTGGGAAAAGTGGTTCAAGTAGGATATATGAAGGGGGTATTTTGATTTCAAATACGTAAAGCAATTTACCTCTGTACATGTAGTTGTTGATGTTGATCGTTGTGCAGGATGGTCATGGTGAGTTGATCTTGTAGATGAGTCCAGATGGGTGATGTTGAAGTGGTGTGATGGTGATGATGATAGACTCATATCTTCGCTTTTTATGTTCCCAATATATAGACACTAGTAGAGATGAGAGATGGTCAACTGTTCTTCAATTACGATAGGTTAAGTAATGGTCAGGATTTTCAGTTTACAATGATATTTATTATGGTAAGCCAACGTTTCGATCCAGCTTGTGGATCTTCATCAGGGCTAAAAGAAAACAAATATATGAGTATCTATGCTAGAGGGTGACAATAAATGGATACATTACCGAACTGATAATAATATAAAAGATGGTATACATAAATATTAAAATAAGAGGCTGGATAACAAGATAAAATAGAATCTGATATTTACCTACTGAGTCCAGGTGGATACTAAAACTAAAGGTAAAAATAAGGTGAGAGGTAGTAGGGGGTAGGTTTGCCGACTTCAAAGGTTTATGGCGGGGAAATCCAACGCTTTTGAAGTGAAGGCACATGACAACTGAGTGAACAAAATATTTAAAAACTAACAAAATATATGGTACTGTATACAAATAGTTGTGTCTGGACTGAAAAATAACATAAAAATGAGATAATACATAATGTAACAATGCATACAAATTTGGAAAATATATAGAAAGAAGCATACAATACAAAAAATAATAATAGTATAAGAGGTACAGAGATAATTGCAGGTACCTATGAAATCAAAACTAGGATTTGAGGATGCGGAAGATGTTAGAATAAGTGGATGAAATTATCTCTTTATCTGTTTTGTGATTTACCGGGTTATTAGTTTCTAGATGGATGAAAATGGATTCTGAGAGGAGACGTTTGTCGTGGTTAGATACAGTTGCTAATATGGAGGGGTTCTCAAAGTCGAAGGAATGGTTGGAACTATAGAATTGGAAACCAATTGTACCCTTCCATTCCTAGATATTTCCATTACCAGAAACCCGGACCATTCTATATCCACTAATTGGTACACCAAACCCACTTATTCTGGCCGACTCCTTAACTATTTTTCCCAACATCCACATCACCAAAAGATCAACGTCGCAAAAAACCTCATCCACCGTAGCCTGAACTTGTCCGATCCACAATTTCATTGTCATAACAAAATCCGCCTGAAAAATATCTTACAATCTAACGATTTTCCAGAGCATTTAATAAAAACCCTTATCAATAACAATGCTAAAACTCAAAATCTCTCTAACAACTCTTCACAACCTCCGATTTCTACTTTCCAATATAGATCTATCCCATATATCCCCATTCTCTCAAACAAAATTAAAAAATCCTTCTCATCGAGTTTCCCACACATGCGCCTAGTATTAAAAAATAACAATAAATTAAAAAATCTTTATACAAAACTCAAAGACCCTGTACCTCTCCTAGACAAGTGTAATGTAGTTTATCGTATCCAGTGCTCCACGCTTAATTGCAACAGTTGCTATATAGGTGAAACCAAAAATTATTTTAAAAAACGTATTTATCAACATAAATACAGTATTTCCACGCGTAATTCGTCTACATCTAAATTAGCAGAACATGCCATTGCCCACAACCATTCCTTCGACTTTGAGAACCCCTCCATATTAGCAACTGTATCTAACCACGACAAACGTCTCCTCTCAGAATCCATTTTCATCCATCTAGAAACTAATAACCCGGTAAATCACAAAACAGATAAAGAGATAATTTCATCCACTTATTCTAACATCTTCCGCATCCTCAAATCCTAGTTTTGATTTCATAGGTACCTGCAATTATCTCTGTACCTCTTATACTATTATTATTTTTTGTATTGTATGCTTCTTTCTATATATTTTCCAAATTTGTATGCATTGTTACATTATGTATTATCTCATTTTTATGTTATTTTTCAGTCCAGACACAACTATTTGTATACAGTACCATATATTTTGTTAGTTTTTAAATATTTTGTTCACTCAGTTGTCATGTGCCTTCACTTCAAAAGCGTTGGATTTCCCCATAAACCTTTGAAGTCGGCAAACCTACCCCCTACTACCTCTCACCTTATTTTTACCTTTAGTTTTAGTATCCACCTGGACTCAGTAGGTAAATATCAGATTCTATTTTATCTTGTTATCCAGCCTCTTATTTTAATATTTATGTATACCATCTTTTATATTATTATCAGTTCGGTAATGTATCCATTTATGGTCACCCTCTAGCATAGATACTCATATATTTGTTTTCTTTTAGCCCTGATGAAGATCCACAAGCTGGATCGAAACGTTGGCTTACCATAATAAATATCATTGTAAACTGAAAATCCTGACCATTACTTAACCTATCGTAATACTGTTTTATGATTATTACATTTTTTTTTTTGTGCAGTTTGGCTGTTTTTTAATATTTTAAAATGTATGTTCATAATGTTTTTTAAAAATGGCAAAGTAATGTAAATGAATAGAACTCTTCAGATATTGTTTAATATGGGCTCTTAGCTATATAATATAAGTTTTATTTTCACCAGAACTCCGCGAATCACCTAGCGTCCCTCGAATCTTTGATAGAAACGAGATTGTTTAATAATTATTATTTTTTTTTAAATTGCAAAGTAATGTAAATGCATAGATCTCTTTAGGTATTGTTTATATGTGGTCATATCTACATAGTGTGAGTTTTAGTTTCACCAGAACTCCGCGAATCACCTAGCGTCCCTCGAATCTTTTAGAAAAAAGAGATTGTCTTATAATGATTTTTTTTTTTTTTTTTAAATCGCAGAGTAATTTAAATGCATAGGATATTTAGATATTGTATATGTGTGCTCTTAGCTAAATAAGTTTTAGTGTCACAAGAATTTTGCGAATTGCTTAGCGTCCCTCGAATATTTGAGAAAAACGAGATTGGTTTATATTTATAATTTTTTTTTTAAATTGCAAAGTAACTTATATGCTAAGAACTCTTCAGATATTGTTTACCTGTGTTCTTAGCTATATAGTATAAGTTTTAGTTTCACCAGAACTCTACGAATCGCTTAGCATCCCTGGAATGTTTAAAAAAAACAATATTGTTTTATGATTATTATTTTTTTTTATAATCGCAAAGTAATTTAAATGCATAGAATTCTTCAGATATTGTTTACATGTGTCCTTAGCTATATAGTATGAGTTTTAGTTTCACCAGAGCTCCGCAAATCGATTAGCATCCCTTGAATCTTTGAGAAAAACGAGATAGTTTTATAATTATTATTTTTTTTTTTAAATGCAAAGTAATGTATATGCTAGGAACTGTTTAGATATTTTTTACCTTTGTTCTTAGCTATATAGTTTGAGATTTAGTTTCACCAGAAGTCGCTTAGCATCCCTCGAATCTTTGAGTTTGATTTAATATATTATTTTTCTTTTGTGCAGTTTGGCATTTTTTTTTTAATTTCAAAATGTATGTTCATAATGTTTTTTAAAAATGGCAACGTAATGTAAATGCAAAGAACTCTTAAGATATTATTTATATGTGGTCTTTGCTACTTAGTATGAGTTTTGTTTCACCAGAACTCCGCGAATCACCTATCGTTCCTCGAATCTTTTAGGAAAACGAGATTGTTTAATAATTATTATTTTTTTTTTTAAATCGCAAAGTAATGGTAATGCATAGATCTCATCAGATATTGTTTATCTGTGCTCTTAACTGTATAGTATGAGTTTAAGTTTCTCAAGAGATCTTCGAATCGCTTAACGTCCCTCGAATCCTTGATAAAAACGAGATTGTTTTATAATAATTATTTTTTTTTTTGTGCAGTGTTGCTTTTTTTTTTATTTCAAAATGTATGTTCATAATGTTTTTTAAAAATGGCAAAGTAATGTAAATGCATAGAACTCTTGAGATATTGTTTAATATGTGCTCTTAGCTATATAAAATCAGTTTTATTTTCACCAGAACGCCGCGAATCGGTTAGCGTCTCTCGAATCTTTGATTAAAACGAGATTGTCTTATAATGATTTTTTTTTTTAAAAAATCGCAGTGTAATTTAAATGCATAGTATATTTAGATATTGTATATGTGTGCTCTTAGCTAAATAAGTTTTAGTGTCACAAGAATTTTGCGAATTGCTTAGAGTCCCTCGAATATTTGAGAAAAACGAGATTGGTTTATATTTATTATTTTTTTTTTAAATTGCAAAGTAACTTATATGCTAAGAACTCTTCAGATATTGTTTACCTGTGTTCTTAGCTGTATAGTATAAGTTTTAGTTTCACCAGAACTCTACGAATCGCTTAGCATCCCTGGAATGTTTGAAAAAAACAATATTGTTTTATGATTATTATTTTTTTTTATAATCGCAAAGTAATTTAAATGCATAGAATTCTTCAGAAGTGTATATGTGTGCTCCTAGCTATATAGTATGAGTTTTGGTTTCACCAGAACTCCGCGAATCACCTAGCGTCCCTCGAATCATTGAGGAAAACGAGATTGTTTAATAATTATTATTTTTTTTTTTTAAATCGCAAAGTAATGGTAATGCATAGATCTCATCAGATACTGTTTATCTGTGCTCTTAACTGTATAGTATGAGTTTAAGTTTCACAAGAGATCTTCGAATCGCTTAACGTCCCTCGAATCCTTGATAAAAACGAGATTGTTTTATAATTATTATTTTTTTTTTTGTACAGTGTGGCTTTTTTTTTTTATTTCAAAATGTATGTTCATAATGTTTTTTAAAAATGGCAAAGTAATGTAAATGCATAGAACTCTTGAGATATTGTTTAATATGTGCTCTTAGCTATATAAAATCAGTTTTATTTTCATCAGAACGCCGCGAATCGGTTAGCGTCTCTCGAATCTATGAGAAAAACGAGATTGTTTTATAATGATAATTTTTTTTAAAAATGTCGCAGAGTAATTTAAATGCATAGAACTTTTTAGATATTGTATATGTGTGCTCCTAGCTATATAGTATGAGTTTTAGTTTCACCAGAACTCCGCGAATCACCTAGCGTCCCTCGAATCATTGAGGAAAACGAGATTGTTTAATAATTATTATTTTTTTTTTTTAAATCGCAAAGTAATAGTAATGCATAGATCTCATCAGATATTGTTTATCTGTGCTCTTAACTGTATAGTATGATTTTAAGTTTCACAAGAGATCTTCGAATCGCTTAACGTCCCTCGAATCCTTGATAAAAACAAGATTGTTTTATAATTATTATTTTTTTTTTTTGTGCAGTGTGGCTTTTTTTTTTATTTCAAAATGTATGTTCATAATGTTTTTTAAAAATGGCAAAGTAATATAAATGCATAGAACTCTTAAGATATTATTTATATGTGGTCCTTGCTACATATTATGAATTTTAGTTTCACTGTTCTGCGAATCGCTTAACGTCCATCGAATCTTTGAGAAAAACGAGATTGTTTTATAGTTATTATTTTTTTTTTTAAATCAAAAAATAATGTAAATGCATAGATCTCTTCAGATATTGTTTATCTGTGCTCTTAACTATATAGTATGAGTTTAAGTTTCACAAGAGATCTTCGAATCGCTTAACGTCCCTCGAATCCTTGATAAAAACGAGATTGTTTTATAATTATTTTTTTTTTAATCGCAAAGTAATGTAAATGCATAGATCTCATCAGATATTGTTTATCTGTGCTCTTAACTGTATAGTATGAGTTTAAGTTTCACAAGAGATCTTCGAATCGCTTAACGTCCCTCGAATCCTTGATAAAAACGATATTGTTTTATAATTATTATTTTTTTTTTTGTGCAGTGTGGCTTTTTTTTTTATTTCAAGATTTTTGTTCATAATGTTTTTTAAAAATGGCAAAGTAATGTAAATGCATAGAACTCTTCAGATATTGTTTAATATGTGCTCTGAGCTATATAAAATCAGTTTCATCTTCACCAGAACGCCGCGAATCGGTTAGCGTCTCTCGAATCTTTGAGAAAAACGAGATTGTTTTATAATGATAATTTTTTTTAAAAATGTCGCAGAGTAATTTAAATGCATAGGACTTTTTAGATATTGTATATGTGTGCTCCTAGCTATATAGTATGAGTTTTAGTTTCACCAGAATCCTGCGAATTGCTTAGCGTCCCTCGAATCTTTGAGAAAAACGAGATTGGTTTATATTTATTTTATTTTTTTTAAATTGCAAAGTAACTTATATGCTAAGAACTCTTTAGATATTTTTTACCTGTGTTCTTAGCTGTATAGTATGAGTTTTAGTTTCACCAGAACTCCGCAAATCGCTTAGCATCCCTCGAATCTTTGATGAAAACGAGATTGTTTTATAATTATTATTTTTTTTTGTGCAGTTTGGCTTTTATTTTTATTTCAAAATGTATGTTCATAATGTTTTTTAAAAATGGCAAAGTAATGTAAATGCATAGATCTCATCACATATTGTTTATGTGTGCTCTTAGCTATATTTTAGTATCACCAGAACTCCGCGAATCACTTAGCATCCCTCGAATCTTTGAGAAAACGAGATTGTTTTATAATGATTATTTTTTTTTTAAAATCGCAGAGAAATTGAAATGCATCGGACTTTTTAGATATTGTATATGTGTGCTCTTAGCTAAATAGTATAAGTTTTAGTTTCACCAGAACTCTACGAACTTAGCTTCCCTGGAATTTTTGAAAAAAAAACAATACTGTTTTATGATTATTACATTTTTTTTTTTGTGCAGTTTGGCTGTTTTTTAATATTTTAAAATGTATGTTCATAATGTTTTTTAAAAATGGCAAAGTAATGTAAATGAATAGAACTCTTCAGATATTGTTTAATATGGGCTCTTAGCTATATAATATAAGTTTTATTTTCACCAGAACTCCGCGAATCACCTAGCGTCCCTCGAATCTTTGATAGAAACGAGATTGTTTAATAATTATTATTTTTTTTTAAATTGCAAAGTAATGTAAATGCATAGATCTCTTTAGGTATTGTTTATATGTGGTCATATCTACATAGTGTGAGTTTTAGTTTCACCAGAACTCCGCGAATCACCTAGCGTCCCTCGAATCTTTTAGAAAAAAGAGATTGTCTTATAATGATTTTTTTTTTTTTTTTTAAATCGCAGAGTAATTTAAATGCATAGGATATTTAGATATTGTATATGTGTGCTCTTAGCTAAATAAGTTTTAGTGTCACAAGAATTTTGCGAATTGCTTAGCGTCCCTCGAATATTTGAGAAAAACGAGATTGGTTTATATTTATAATTTTTTTTTTAAATTGCAAAGTAACTTATATGCTAAGAACTCTTCAGATATTGTTTACCTGTGTTCTTAGCTATATAGTATAAGTTTTAGTTTCACCAGAACTCTACGAATCGCTTAGCATCCCTGGAATGTTTAAAAAAAACAATATTGTTTTATGATTATTATTTTTTTTTATAATCGCAAAGTAATTTAAATGCATAGAATTCTTCAGATATTGTTTACATGTGTCCTTAGCTATATAGTATGAGTTTTAGTTTCACCAGAGCTCCGCAAATCGATTAGCATCCCTTGAATCTTTGAGAAAAACGAGATAGTTTTATAATTATTATTTTTTTTTTAAAATGCAAAGTAATGTATATGCTAGGAACTGTTTAGATATTTTTTACCTTTGTTCTTAGCTATATAGTTTGAGATTTAGTTTCACCAGAAGTCGCTTAGCATCCCTCGAATCATTGAGTTTGATTTAATATATTATTTTTCTTTTGTGCAGTTTGGCATTTTTTTTTAATTTCAAAATGTATGTTCATAATGTTTTTTAAAAATGGCAACGTAATGTAAATGCAAAGAACTCTTAAGATATTATTTATATGTGGTCTTTGCTACATAGTATGAGTTTTGTTTCACCAGAACTCCGCGAATCACCTATCGTTCCTCGAATCTTTTAGGAAAACGAGATTGTTTAATAATTATTATTTTTTTTTTTAAATCGCAAAGTAATGGTAATGCATAGATCTCATCAGATATTGTTTATCTGTGCTCTTAACTGTATAGTATGAGTTTAAGTTTCTCAAGAGATCTTCGAATCGCTTAACGTCCCTCGAATCCTTGATAAAAACGAGATTGTTTTATAATAATTATTTTTTTTTTTGTGCAGTGTTGCTTTTTTTTTTATTTCAAAATGTATGTTCATAATGTTTTTTAAAAATGGCAAAGTAATGTAAATGCATAGAACTCTTGAGATATTGTTTAATATGTGCTCTTAGCTATATAAAATAAGTTTTATTTTCACCAGAACGCCGCGAATCGGTTAGCGTCTCTCGAATCTTTGATTAAAACGAGATTGTCTTATAATGATTTTTTTTTTAAAAAAATCGCAGTGTAATTTAAATGCATAGGATATTTAGATATTGTATATGTGTGCTCTTAGCTAAATAAGTTTTAGTGTCACAAGAATTTTGCGAATTGCTTAGAGTCCCTCGAATATTTGAGAAAAACGAGATTGGTTTATATTTATTATTTTTTTTTTAAATTGCAAAGTAACTTATATGCTAAGAACTCTTCAGATATTGTTTACCTGTGTTCTTAGCTATATAGTATAAGTTTTAGTTTCACCAGAACTCTACGAATCGCTTAGCATCCCTAGAATGTTTGAAAAAAACAATATTGTTTTATGATTATTATTTTTTTTTATAATCGCAAAGTAATTTAAATGCATAGAATTCTTCAGAAGTGTATATGTGTGCTCCTAGCTATATAGTATGAGTTTTAATTTCACCAGAACTCCGCGAATCACCTAGCGTCCCTCGAATCATTGAGGATAACGAGATTGTTTAATAATTATTATTATTTTTTTTTTTAAATTGCAAAGTAACTTATATGCTAAGAACTCTTCAGATATTGTTTAATATGGGCTCTTAGCTATATAATATAAGTTTTATTTTCACCAGAACTCCGCGAATCACCTAGCGTCCCTCGAATCTTTGATAGAAACGAGATTGTTTAATAATTATTATTTTTTTTTAAATTGCAAAGTAATGTAAATGCATAGATCTCTTTAGGTATTGTTTATATGTGGTCATATCTACATAGTGTGAGTTTTAGTTTCACCAGAACTCCGCGAATCACCTAGCGTCCCTTGAATCTTTTAGAAAAAAGAGATTGTCTTATAATGATTTTTTTTTTTTTTTTTTTAAATCGCAGAGTAATTTAAATGCATAGGATATTTAGATATTGTATATGTGTGCTCTTAGCTAAATAAGTTTTAGTGTCACAAGAATTTTGCGAATTGCTTAGCGTCCCTTGAATATTTGAGAAAAACGAGATTGGTTTATATTTATTATTTTTTTTTTAAATTGCAAAGTAACTTATATGCTAAGAACTCTTCAGATATTGTTTACCTGTGTTCTTAGCTATATAGTATAAGTTTTAGTTTCACCAGAACTCTACGAATCGCTTAGCATCCCTGGAATGTTTAAAAAAAACAATATTGTTTTATGATTATTATTTTTTTTTATAATCGCAAAGTAATTTAAATGCATAGAATTCTTCAGATATTGTTTACATGTGTCCTTAGCTATATAGTATGAGTTTTGTTTCACCAGAACTCCGCGAATCACCTATCGTTCCTCGAATCTTTTAGGAAAACGAGATTGTTTAATAATTATTATTTTTTTTTTTAAATCGCAAAGTAATGGTAATGCATAGATCTCATCAGATATTGTTTATCTGTGCTCTTAACTGTATAGTATGAGTTTAAGTTTCTCAAGAGATCTTCGAATCGCTTAACGTCCCTCGAATCCTTGATAAAAACGAGATTGTTTTATAATAATTATTTTTTTTTATTGTGCAGTGTTGCTTTTTTTTTATTTCAAAATGTATGTTCATAATGTTTTTTAAAAATGGCAAAGTAATGTAAATGCATAGAACTCTTGAGATATTGTTTAATATGTGCTCTTAGCTATATAAAATCAGTTTTATTTTCACCAGAACGCCGCGAATCGGTTAGCGTCTCTCGAATCTTTGATTAAAACGAGATTGTCTTATAATGATTTTTTTTTTTAAAAAAATCGCAGTGTAATTTAAATGCATAGGATATTTAGATATTGTATATGTGTGCTCTTAGCTAAATAAGTTTTAGTGTCACAAGAATTTTGCGAATTGCTTAGAGTCCCTCGAATATTTGAGAAAAACGAGATTGGTTTATATTTATTATTTTTTTTTTAAATTGCAAAGTAACTTATATGCTAAGAACTCTTCAGATATTGTTTACCTGTGTTCTTAGCTATATAGTATAAGTTTTAGTTTCACCAGAACTCTACGAATCGCTTAGCATCCCTGGAATGTTTGAAAAAAACAATATTGTTTTGTGATTATAATTTTTTTTTATAATCGCAAAGTAATTTAAATGCATAGAATTCTTCAGAAGTGTATATGTGTGCTCCTAGCTATATAGTATGAGTTTTGGTTTCACCAGAACTCCGCGAATCACCTAGCGTCCCTCGAATCATTGAGGAAAACGAGATTGTTTAATAATTATTATTTTTTTTTAATTTCAGAATGTATGTTCATAATGTTTTTTAAAAATGGCAACGTAATGTGAATGCATAGAACTCTTAAGATATTATTTATATGTGGTCTTTGCTACATAGTATGAGTTTTGTTTCACCAGAACTCCGCGAATCACCTAGCGTTCCTCAATCTTTGAGGAAAACGAGATTGTTTAATAATTATTATTTTTTTTTTTAAATCGCAAAGTAATGGTAATGCATAGATCTCATCAGATATTGTTTATCTGTGCTCTTAACTGTATAGTATGAGTTTAAGTTTCACAAGAGATCTTCGAATCGCTTAACGTCCCTCGAATCCTTGATAAAAACGAGATTGTTTTATAATAATTTTTTTTTTTTTGTGCAGTGTGGCTTTTTTTTTTATTTCAAAATGTATGTTCATAATGTTTTTTAAAAATGGCAAAGTAATGTAAATGCATAGAACTCTTGAGATATTGTTTAATATGTGCTCTTAGCTATATAAAATCAGTTTTATTTTCACCAGAACGCCGCGAATCGGTTAGCGTCTCTCGAATCTTTGGTGAAAACGAGATTGTCTTATAATGATTTTTTTTTAAAAAAAAATCGCAGAGTAATTTAAATGCATAGGATATTTAGATATTTTATATGTGTGCTCTTAGCTAAATAAGTTTTAGTGTCACAAGAATTTTGCGAATTGCTTAGAGTCCCTCGAATATTTGAGAAAAACGAGATTGGTTTATATTTATTATTTTTTTTTTAAATTGCAAAGTAACGTATATGCTAAGGACTCTTCAGATATTGTTTACCTGTGTTCTTAGCTATATAGTATAAGTTTTAGTTTCACCAGAACTCTACGAATCGCTTAGCATCCCTGGAATGTTTGAAAAAAACAATATTGTTTTATGATTATTATTTTTTTTTATAATCGCAAAGTAATTTAAATGCATAGAATTCTTCAGAAGTGTATATGTGTGCTCCTAGCTATATAGTATGAGTTTTGGTTTCACCAGAACTCCGCGAATCACCTAGCGTCCCTCGAATCATTGAGGAAAACGAGATTGTTTAATAATTATTATTTTTTTTTTTTTAATCGCAAAGTAATGGTAATGCATAGATCTCATCAGATATTGTTTATCTGTGCTCTTAACTGTATAGTATGAGTTTAAGTTTCACAAGAGATCTTCGAATCGCTTAACGTCCCTCGAATCCTTGATAAAAACGAGATTGTTTTATAATAATTATTTTTTTTTTGTGCAGTGTGGCTTTTTTTTTTATTTCAAAATGTATGTTCATAATGTTTTTTAAAAATGGCAAAGTAATGTAAATGCATAGAACTCTTGAGATATTGTTTAATATGTGCTCTTAGCTATATAAAATCAGTTTTATTTTCACCAGAACGCCGCGAATCGGTTAGCGTCTCTCGAATCTATCAGAAAAACGAGATTGTTTTATAATGATAATTTTTTTTAAAAATGTCGCAGAGTAATTTAAATGCATAGAACTTTTTAGATATTGTATATGTGTGCTCCTAGCTATATAGTATGAGTTTTAGTTTCACCAGAACTCCGCGAATCACCTAGCGTCCCTCGAATCATTGAGGAAAACGAGATTGTTTAATAAATATTATTTTTTTTTTTTAAATCGCAAAGTAATGGTAATGCATAGATCTCATCAGATATTGTTTATCTGTGCTCTTAACTGTATAGTATGATTTTAAGTTTCACAAGAGATCTTCGAATCGCTTAACGTCCCTCGAATCCTTGATAAAAACGAGATTGTTTTATAATTATTTTTTTTTTTTTGTGCAGTGTGGCTTTTTTTTTTATTTCAAAATGTATGTTCATAATGTTTTTTAAAAATGGCAAAGTAATGTAAATGCATAGAACTCTTGAGATATTGTTTAATATGTGCTCTTAGCTATATAAAATCAGTTTTATTTTCTCCAGAACGCCGCAAATCGGTTAGCGTCTCTCGAATCTTTGAGAAAAACGAGATTGTTTTATAATGATAATTTTTTTTATAAATGTCGCAGAGTAATTTAAATGCATAGAACTTTTTAGATATTGTATATGTGTGCTCCTAGCTATATCGTATGAGTTTTAATTTCACCAGAACTACGCGAATCACCTAGCGTCCCTCGAATCATTGAGGATAACGAGATTGTTTAATAATTATTATTATTTTTTTTTTTAAATTGCAAAGTAACTTATATGCTAAGAACTCTTTAGATATTTTTTACCTGTGTTCTTAGCTATATAGAATGAGTTTTAGTTTCACTCCGCTAATCGCTTAGCATCCCTCGAATCTTTGATAAAAACGAGATTGTTTTATAATAATTATTTTTTTTTTTTTTGTGCAGTGTGGCTTTTTTTTTTGTTTCAAAATGTATGTTCATAATGTTTTTTAAAAATGCAAAGTAATGTAAATGCATAGAACTCTTGAGATATTGTTTAATATGTGCTCTTAGCTATATAAAATCAGTTTTATTTTCACCAGAACGCCGCGAATCGGTTAGCGTCTCTCGAATCTTTGAGAAAACGAGATTGTTTTATAATGATAGTTTTTTTTTTAAATGTCGCAGAGTAATTTAAATGCATAGGACTTTTTAGATATTGTATATGTGTGCTCCTAGCTATATAGTATGAGTTTTAGTTTCACCAGAACTCCGCGAATCACCTAACGTCCCTAGAATCATTGAGGGAAACGAGATTGGTTTATATTTATTTTATTTTTTTTAAATTGCAAAGTAATTTATATGCTAAGAACTCTTTAGATATTTTTTACCTGTGTTCTTAGCTATATAGTATGAGTTTTAGTTTCACCAGAACTCCACAAATCGCTTAGCATCCCTCGAATCTTTGATAAAAACGAGATTGTTTTATAATAATTTTTTTTTTTTGTGCAGTTTGGCTTTTATTTTTATTTCAACATGTATGTTCATAATGTTTTTTAAAAATGGCAAAGTAATGTAAATGCATAGATCTCGTCACATATTGTTTATGTGTGCTCTTAGCTATATAGTATGAGTTTTAGTATCACCAGAACTCCGCGAATCACTCAGCATCCCTCGAATCTTTGAGAAAACGAGATTGTTTTATAATGATTATTATTTTTTTTTATAATCTCAAAGTAATTTAAATGCATAGAACTCTTCTGATATTGTTTATATGTGTCCTTAGCTATATAGTATAAGTTTTAGTTTCCCCAGAACTCTACGAATCACTTAGCATCCCTGGAATTTTTTAAAATAAAACAATACTGTTTTATGATTATTACATTTTTTTTTGTGCAGTGTGGCTGTTTTTTTATAATTTAAAATGTATGTTCATAATGTTTTTTAAAAATAACAAAGTAATGTAAATGCATAGAACTCTTCAGATATTGTTTAATATGGGCTCTTAGCTATATAATATATGTTTTATTTTCACCAGAACTCCGCGAATCACCTAGCGTCCCTCGAATCTTTGATAGAAACGAGATTGTTTAATAATTATTATTTTTTTTTAAATTGCAAAGCAATGTAAATGCATAGATCTCTTCAGGTATTGTTTATATGTGGTCATATCTACATAGTATGAGTTTTAGTTTCACCAGAACTCCGCAAATCGATTAGCATCCCTTGAATCTTTTAAAAAAAGGAGATAGTTTTATAATAATTATTTTTTTTTTAAAATGCAAAGTAATGTATATGCTAGGAACTCCTTAGATATTATTTACCTTTGTTCTTAGCTATATAGTTTGAGATTTAGTTTCACCAGAACTCGCTTAGCATCCCTCGAATCTTTGAGATTGTTTTAATATATTATTTTTCTTTTGTTCAGTTTGGCATTTTTTTTTAATTTCTAAATGTATGTTCATAATGTTTTTTAAAAATGGCAACGTAATGTAAATGCAAAGAACTCTTAAGATATTATTTATATGTGGTCTTTGCTACATAGTATGAGTTTTGTTTCACCAGAACTCCGCGAATCACCTATCGTTCCTCGAATCTTTTAGGAAAACGAGATTGTTTAATAATTATTATTTTTTTTTTTAAATCGCAAAGTAATGGTAATGCATAGATCTCATCAGATATTGTTTATCTGTGCTCTTAACTGTATAGTATGAGTTTAAGTTTCTCAAGAGATCTTCGAATCGCTTAACGTCCCTCGAATCCTTGATAAAAACGAGATTGTTTTATAATAATTATTTTTTTTTTTGTGCAGTGTTGCTTTTTTTTTTATTTCAAAATGTATGTTCATAATGTTTTTTAAAAATGGCAAAGTAATGTAAATGCATAGAACTCTTGAGATATTGTTTAATATGTGCTCTTAGCTATATAAAATAAGTTTTATTTTCACCAGAACGCCGCGAATCGGTTAGCGTCTCTCGAATCTTTGATTAAAACGAGATTGTCTTATAATGATTTTTTTTTTAAAAAAATCGCAGTGTAATTTAAATGCATAGGATATTTAGATATTGTATATGTGTGCTCTTAGCTAAATAAGTTTTAGTGTCACAAGAATTTTGCGAATTGCTTAGAGTCCCTCGAATATTTGAGAAAAACGAGATTGGTTTATATTTATTATTTTTTTTTTAAATTGCAAAGTAACTTATATGCTAAGAACTCTTCAGATATTGTTTACCTGTGTTCTTAGCTATATAGTATAAGTTTTAGTTTCACCAGAACTCTACGAATCGCTTAGCATCCCTAGAATGTTTGAAAAAAACAATATTGTTTTATGATTATTATTTTTTTTTATAATCGCAAAGTAATTTAAATGCATAGAATTCTTCAGAAGTGTATATGTGTGCTCCTAGCTATATAGTATGAGTTTTAATTTCACCAGAACTCCGCGAATCACCTAGCGTCCCTCGAATCATTGAGGATAACGAGATTGTTTAATAATTATTATTATTTTTTTTTTTAAATTGCAAAGTAACTTATATGCTAAGAACTCTTCAGATATTGTTTAATATGGGCTCTTAGCTATATAATATAAGTTTTATTTTCACCAGAACTCCGCGAATCACCTAGCGTCCCTCGAATCTTTGATAGAAACGAGATTGTTTAATAATTATTATTTTTTTTTAAATTGCAAAGTAATGTAAATGCATAGATCTCTTTAGGTATTGTTTATATGTGGTCATATCTACATAGTGTGAGTTTTAGTTTCACCAGAACTCCGCGAATCACCTAGCGTCCCTTGAATCTTTTAGAAAAAAGAGATTGTCTTATAATGATTTTTTTTTTTTTTTTTTTAAATCGCAGAGTAATTTAAATGCATAGGATATTTAGATATTGTATATGTGTGCTCTTAGCTAAATAAGTTTTAGTGTCACAAGAATTTTGCGAATTGCTTAGCGTCCCTTGAATATTTGAGAAAAACGAGATTGGTTTATATTTATTATTTTTTTTTTAAATTGCAAAGTAACTTATATGCTAAGAACTCTTCAGATATTGTTTACCTGTGTTCTTAGCTATATAGTATAAGTTTTAGTTTCACCAGAACTCTACGAATCGCTTAGCATCCCTGGAATGTTTAAAAAAAACAATATTGTTTTATGATTATTATTTTTTTTTATAATCGCAAAGTAATTTAAATGCATAGAATTCTTCAGATATTGTTTACATGTGTCCTTAGCTATATAGTATGAGTTTTGTTTCACCAGAACTCCGCGAATCACCTATCGTTCCTCGAATCTTTTAGGAAAACGAGATTGTTTAATAATTATTATTTTTTTTTTTAAATCGCAAAGTAATGGTAATGCATAGATCTCATCAGATATTGTTTATCTGTGCTCTTAACTGTATAGTATGAGTTTAAGTTTCTCAAGAGATCTTCGAATCGCTTAACGTCCCTCGAATCCTTGATAAAAACGAGATTGTTTTATAATAATTATTTTTTTTTATTGTGCAGTGTTGCTTTTTTTTTATTTCAAAATGTATGTTCATAATGTTTTTTAAAAATGGCAAAGTAATGTAAATGCATAGAACTCTTGAGATATTGTTTAATATGTGCTCTTAGCTATATAAAATCAGTTTTATTTTCACCAGAACGCCGCGAATCGGTTAGCGTCTCTCGAATCTTTGATTAAAACGAGATTGTCTTATAATGATTTTTTTTTTAAAAAAAATCGCAGTGTAATTTAAATGCATAGGATATTTAGATATTGTATATGTGTGCTCTTAGCTAAATAAGTTTTAGTGTCACAAGAATTTTGCGAATTGCTTAGAGTCCCTCGAATATTTGAGAAAAACGAGATTGGTTTATATTTATTATTTTTTTTTTAAATTGCAAAGTAACTTATATGCTAAGAACTCTTCAGATATTGTTTACCTGTGTTCTTAGCTATATAGTATAAGTTTTAGTTTCACCAGAACTCTACGAATCGCTTAGCATCCCTGGAATGTTTGAAAAAAACAATATTGTTTTGTGATTATAATTTTTTTTTATAATCGCAAAGTAATTTAAATGCATAGAATTCTTCAGAAGTGTATATGTGTGCTCCTAGCTATATAGTATGAGTTTTGGTTTCACCAGAACTCCGCGAATCACCTAGCGTCCCTCGAATCATTGAGGAAAACGAGATTGTTTAATAATTATTATTTTTTTTTAATTTCAGAATGTATGTTCATAATGTTTTTTAAAAATGGCAACGTAATGTGAATGCATAGAACTCTTAAGATATTATTTATATGTGGTCTTTGCTACATAGTATGAGTTTTGTTTCACCAGAACTCCGCGAATCACCTAGCGTTCCTCAATCTTTGAGGAAAACGAGATTGTTTAATAATTATTATTTTTTTTTTTAAATCGCAAAGTAATGGTAATGCATAGATCTCATCAGATATTGTTTATCTGTGCTCTTAACTGTATAGTATGAGTTTAAGTTTCACAAGAGATCTTCGAATCGCTTAACGTCCCTCGAATCCTTGATAAAAACGAGATTGTTTTATAATAATTTTTTTTTTTTTGTGCAGTGTGGCTTTTTTTTTTATTTCAAAATGTATGTTCATAATGTTTTTTAAAAATGGCAAAGTAATGTAAATGCATAGAACTCTTGAGATATTGTTTAATATGTGCTCTTAGCTATATAAAATCAGTTTTATTTTCACCAGAACGCCGCGAATCGGTTAGCGTCTCTCGAATCTTTGGTGAAAACGAGATTGTCTTATAATGATTTTTTTTTAAAAAAAAATCGCAGAGTAATTTAAATGCATAGGATATTTAGATATTTTATATGTGTGCTCTTAGCTAAATAAGTTTTAGTGTCACAAGAATTTTGCGAATTGCTTAGAGTCCCTCGAATATTTGAGAAAAACGAGATTGGTTTATATTTATTATTTTTTTTTTAAATTGCAAAGTAACGTATATGCTAAGGACTCTTCAGATATTGTTTACCTGTGTTCTTAGCTATATAGTATAAGTTTTAGTTTCACCAGAACTCTACGAATCGCTTAGCATCCCTGGAATGTTTGAAAAAAACAATATTGTTTTATGATTATTATTTTTTTTTATAATCGCAAAGTAATTTAAATGCATAGAATTCTTCAGAAGTGTATATGTGTGCTCCTAGCTATATAGTATGAGTTTTGGTTTCACCAGAACTCCGCGAATCACCTAGCGTCCCTCGAATCATTGAGGAAAACGAGATTGTTTAATAATTATTATTTTTTTTTTTTTAATCGCAAAGTAATGGTAATGCATAGATCTCATCAGATATTGTTTATCTGTGCTCTTAACTGTATAGTATGAGTTTAAGTTTCACAAGAGATCTTCGAATCGCTTAACGTCCCTCGAATCCTTGATAAAAACGAGATTGTTTTATAATAATTATTTTTTTTTTGTGCAGTGTGGCTTTTTTTTTTATTTCAAAATGTATGTTCATAATGTTTTTTAAAAATGGCAAAGTAATGTAAATGCATAGAACTCTTGAGATATTGTTTAATATGTGCTCTTAGCTATATAAAATCAGTTTTATTTTCACCAGAACGCCGCGAATCGGTTAGCGTCTCTCGAATCTATCAGAAAAACGAGATTGTTTTATAATGATAATTTTTTTTAAAAATGTCGCAGAGTAATTTAAATGCATAGAACTTTTTAGATATTGTATATGTGTGCTCCTAGCTATATAGTATGAGTTTTAGTTTCACCAGAACTCCGCGAATCACCTAGCGTCCCTCGAATCATTGAGGAAAACGAGATTGTTTAATAAATATTATTTTTTTTTTTTAAATCGCAAAGTAATGGTAATGCATAGATCTCATCAGATATTGTTTATCTGTGCTCTTAACTGTATAGTATGATTTTAAGTTTCACAAGAGATCTTCGAATCGCTTAACGTCCCTCGAATCCTTGATAAAAACGAGATTGTTTTATAATTATTATTTTTTTTTTGTGCAGTGTGGCTTTTTTTTTTATTTCAAAATGTATGTTCATAATGTTTTTTAAAAATGGCAAAGTAATGTAAATGCATAGAACTCTTGAGATATTGTTTAATATGTGCTCTTAGCTATATAAAATCAGTTTTATTTTCTCCAGAACGCCGCAAATCGGTTAGCGTCTCTCGAATCTTTGAGAAAAACGAGATTGTTTTATAATGATAATTTTTTTTATAAATGTCGCAGAGTAATTTAAATGCATAGAACTTTTTAGATATTGTATATGTGTGCTCCTAGCTATATCGTATGAGTTTTAATTTCACCAGAACTACGCGAATCACCTAGCGTCCCTCGAATCATTGAGGATAACGAGATTGTTTAATAATTATTATTATTTTTTTTTTTAAATTGCAAAGTAACTTATATGCTAAGAACTCTTTAGATATTTTTTACCTGTGTTCTTAGCTATATAGAATGAGTTTTAGTTTCACTCCGCTAATCGCTTAGCATCCCTCGAATCTTTGATAAAAACGAGATTGTTTTATAATAATTATTTTTTTTTTTTTTGTGCAGTGTGGCTTTTTTTTTTGTTTCAAAATGTATGTTCATAATGTTTTTTAAAAATGCAAAGTAATGTAAATGCCTAGAACTCTTGAGATATTGTTTAATATGTGCTCTTAGCTATATAAAATCAGTTTTATTTTCACCAGAACGCCGCGAATCGGTTAGCGTCTCTCGAATCTTTGAGAAAACGAGATTGTTTTATAATGATAGTTTTTTTTTTAAATGTCGCAGAGTAATTTAAATGCATAGGACTTTTTAGATATTGTATATGTGTGCTCCTAGCTATATAGTATGAGTTTTAGTTTCACCAGAACTCCGCGAATCACCTAACGTCCCTAGAATCATTGAGGGAAACGAGATTGGTTTATATTTATTTTATTTTTTTTAAATTGCAAAGTAATTTATATGCTAAGAACTCTTTAGATATTTTTTACCTGTGTTCTTAGCTATATAGTATGAGTTTTAGTTTCACCAGAACTCCACAAATCGCTTAGCATCCCTCGAATCTTTGATAAAAACGAGATTGTTTTATAATAATTTTTTTTTTTTGTGCAGTTTGGCTTTTATTTTTATTTCAACATGTATGTTCATAATGTTTTTTAAAAATGGCAAAGTAATGTAAATGCATAGATCTCGTCACATATTGTTTATGTGTGCTCTTAGCTATATAGTATGAGTTTTAGTATCACCAGAACTCCGCGAATCACTCAGCATCCCTCGAATCTTTGAGAAAACGAGATTGTTTTATAATGATTATTATTTTTTTTTATAATCTCAAAGTAATTTAAATGCATAGAACTCTTCTGATATTGTTTATATGTGTCCTTAGCTATATAGTATAAGTTTTAGTTTCCCCAGAACTCTACGAATCACTTAGCATCCCTGGAATTTTTTAAAATAAAACAATACTGTTTTATGATTATTACATTTTTTTTTGTGCAGTGTGGCTGTTTTTTTATAATTTAAAATGTATGTTCATAATGTTTTTTAAAAATAACAAAGTAATGTAAATGCATAGAACTCTTCAGATATTGTTTAATATGGGCTCTTAGCTATATAATATATGTTTTATTTTCACCAGAACTCCGCGAATCACCTAGCGTCCCTCGAATCTTTGATAGAAACGAGATTGTTTAATAATTATTATTTTTTTTTAAATTGCAAAGCAATGTAAATGCATAGATCTCTTCAGGTATTGTTTATATGTGGTCATATCTACATAGTATGAGTTTTAGTTTCACCAGAACTCCGCAAATCGATTAGCATCCCTTGAATCTTTTAAAAAAAGGAGATAGTTTTATAATAATTATTTTTTTTTTAAAATGCAAAGTAATGTATATGCTAGGAACTCCTTAGATATTATTTACCTTTGTTCTTAGCTATATAGTTTGAGATTTAGTTTCACCAGAACTCGCTTAGCATCCCTCGAATCTTTGAGATTGTTTTAATATATTATTTTTCTTTTGTTCAGTTTGGCATTTTTTTTTAATTTCTAAATGTATGTTCATAATGTTTTTTAAAAATGGCAACGTAATGTAAATGCATAGAACTCTTAAGATATTATTTATATGTGGTCTTTGCTACATAGTATGAGTTTTGTTTCACCAGAACTCCGCGAATCACCTAGCGTTCCTCGAATCTTTGAGGAAAACGAGATTGTTTAATAATTATTATTTTTTTTTTTAAATCGCAAAGTAATGGTAATGCATAGATCTCATCAGATATTGTTTATCTGTGCTCTTAACTGTATAGTATGAGTTTAAGTTTCACAAGAGATCTTCGAATCGCTTAACGTCCCTCGAATCCTTGATAAAAACGAGATTGTTTTATAATAATTTTTTTTTTTTGTGCAGTGAAGTGTATATGTGTGCTCCTAGCTATATAGTATGAGTTTTGGTTTCACCAGAACTCCGCGAATCACCTAGCGTCCCTCGAATCATTGAGGAAAACGAGATTGTTTAATAATTATTATTTTTTTTTTTTAAATCGCAAAGTAATGGTAATGCATAGATCTCATCAGATATTGTTTATCTGTGCTCTTAACTGTATAGTATGAGTTTAAGTTTCACAAGAGATCTTCGAATCGCTTAACGTCCCTCGAATCCTTGATAAAAACGAGATTGTTTTATAATAATTATTTTTTTTTTGTGCAGTGTGGCTTTTTTTTTTATTTCAAAATGTATGTTCATAATGTTTTTCAAAAATGGCAAAGTAATGTAAATGCATAGAACTCTTGAGATATTGTTTAATATGTGCTCTTAGCTATATAAAATCAGTTTTATTTTCACCAGAACGCCGCGAATCGGTTAGCGTCTCTCGAATCTTTGATGAAAACGAGATTGTCTTATAATGATTTTTTTTTTTAAAAAAATCGCAGAGTAATTTAAATGCATAGGATATTTAGATATTGTATATGTGTGCTCTTAGCTAAATAAGTTTTAGTGTCACAAGAATTTTGCGAATTGCTTAGAGTCCCTCGAATATTTGAGAAAAACGAGATTGGTTTATATTTATTATTTTTTTTTTAAATTGCAAAGTAACTTATATGCTAAGAACTCTTCAGATATTGTTTACCTGTGTTCTTAGCTATATAGTATAAGTTTTAGTTTCACCAGAACTCTACGAATCGCTTAGCATCCCTGGAATGTTTGAAAAAAACAATATTGTTTTATAATTATTATTATTTTTTTGTACAGTGTGGCTTTTTTTTTTATTTCAAAATGTATGTTCATAATGTTTTTTAAAAATGGCAAAGTAATGTAAATGCATAGAACTCTTGAGATATTGTTTAATATGTGCTCCTAGCTATATAAAATCAGTTTTATTTTCACCAGAACGCCGCGAATCGGTTAGCATCTCTCGAATCTATGAGAAAAACGAGATTGTTTTATAATGATAATTTTTTTTAAAAATGTCGCAGAGTAATTTAAATGCATAGAACTTTTTAGATATTGTATGTGTGTGCTCCTAGCTATATAGTATGAGTTTTAGTTTCACCAGAACTCCGCGAATCACCTAGCGTCCCTCGAATCATTGAGGAAAACGAGATTGTTTAATAATTATTATTTTTTTTTTTTAAATCGCAAAGTAATGGTAATGCATAGATCTCATCAGATATTGTTTATCTGTGCTTTTAACTGTATAGTATGATTTTAAGTTTCACAAGAGATCTTCGAATCGCTTAACGTCCCTCGAATCCTTGATAAAAACGAGATTGTTTTATAATTATTATTTTTTTTTTGTGCAGTGTGGCTTTTTTTTTTATTTCAAAATGTATGTTCATAATGTTTTTTAAAAATGGCAAAGTAATGTAAATGCATAGAACTCTTGAGATATTGTTTAATATGTGCTCTTAGCTATATAAAATCAGTTTTATTTTCACCAGAACGCCGCAAATCGGTTAGCGTCTCTCGAATCTTTGAGAAAAACGAGATTGTTTTATAACGATAATTTTTTTTTAAAAATGTCGCAGAGTAATTTAAATGCATAGAACTTTTTAGATATTGTATATGTGTGCTCCTAGCTATATCGTATGAGTTTTAATTTCACCAGAACTCCGCGAATCACCTAGCGTCCCTCGAATCATTGAGGATAACGAGATTGTTTAATAATTATTATTTTTTTTTTTTAAATTGCAAAGTAACTTGTATGCTAAGAACTCTTTAGATATTTTTTACCTGTGTTCTTAGCTATATAGTATGAGTTTTAGTTTCACCAGAACTCCACAAATCGCTTAGCATCCCTCGAATCTTTGATAAAAACGAGATTGTTTTATAATAATTTTTTTTTTTGTGCACTTTGGCTTTTATTTTTATTTCAAAATGTATGTTCATAATGTTTTTTTAAAATCGCAGAGAAATTGAAATGCATCGGACTTTTTAGATATTGTATATGTGTGCTCTTAGCTATATAGTATAAGTTTTAGTTTCACCAGAACTCTACGAATCGCTTAGCATCCCTGGAATTTTTGAAAAAAACAATATTTTTTTATGATTATTATTTTTTTTTATAATCTCAAAGTAATTTAAATGCATAGAACTCTTCAGATATTGTTTATATGTGTCCTTAGCTATATAGTATAAGTTTTAGTTTCCCCAGAACTCTACGAATCGCTTAGCATCCCTGGAATTTTTGAAAATAAAATAATACTGTTTTATGATTATTACATTTTTTTTTGTGCAGTGTGGCTGTTTTTTTATAATTTAAAATGTATGTTCATAATGTTTTTTAAAAATGGCAAAGTAATGTAAATGCATAGAACTCTTGAGATATTGTTTAATATGTGCTCTTAGCTATATAAAATCAGTTTTATTTTCACCAGAACGCCGCGAATCGGTTAGCGTCTCTCGAATCTTTGATGAAAACGAGATTGTCTTATAATGATTTTTTTTAAAAAAAAAATCGCAGAGTAATTTAAATGCATAGGATATTTAGATATTGTATATGTGTGCTCTTAGCTAAATAAGTTTTAGTGTCACAAGAATTTTGCGAATTGCTTAGAGTCCCTCGAATATTTGAGAAAAACGAGATTGGTTTATATTTATTATTTTTTTTTTAAATTGCAAAGTAACGTATATGCTAAGAACTCTTCAGATATTGTTTACCTGTGTTCTTAGCTAGGAGAGAAATGCTTTATTTTTTAAAACAAAACAAAACAGTGCTGCCCAATTACATTGGGTTGCTACAATACACAGCATACTTATCAATACAATTACGTACATTAATTAAACTAAAATTACATTATAATTTTTCATGCATATAAACCTACGGTTACAAAATCTTACATTTTTTTTTTTTTTTTTTTCCTTTCCAATATTTTATTTACTTTTTATTTGTTTATTCTTTCTTTCTTCCTCCTTTTTCTTCTCTTTTTCTCCCTTAAACCATTATTTTTCTTACTTTTTTCTTCCCCCGTTATAGTTTACATCACTCTTGAGCAAATCTTTCAACATTCTCTCTCATTTTTCTCCCCGTCCTATCATGGCACGCATACAGAGCAAAAAACAAAATAGCTTACAGATAAATAACTAGACGAATATATAAATATATGAATAAATAAGTGAATAGACATAAATAAATACACAATTAATAAATAAATAAAAAATGTACACAAATATATATAAAAAAAAAAAAAAAAAAAATCTTTGACAGACAGAACTGCCACACATAATTAGTGGCCATATAGGTGATAGTGGATAATGCCCAGGGAGTCCAAGATTATATTTTCAGCCAACACCGAAATTTCTCTCATCTCGACACCTAGGTCTTCTAAAAAACTCCTTGTTCTTTTTGGGATCGTTCCGCGAGATCCGAACCAGAGGCCTGTCACGGAGAACTCTCTCTCTCCAAAGGTCTCGCGGAACTTCTCTTTAAGGAAAGGGATGCACTTTTCGTAGATATCTCTCTTTTCCCTTTCCACCTCACCCGCCTGGTCAAGGTCATTGTTTTCAAATCTAATTGTCGGATCCACCACCAGTGCTTTATTCCCGGTCTTAGGGAATGCGACAATGTCTGCATACCTCGTGGATCCATCTGTGTCAATGCAATAGACCTCGTCAAAGCAGGCGAAGTTCCTCTCTTTAAGGAGTCTTATAAGTTCATGCTTAACCCTATGGTGCCGGCGAGTTATGAGGAGGGAGTTGTTGGGGCATTTTCCCAGCACGTGGGCTGGTGTTTCAGACTCTCTGCCGCATTTACGACAGAGGGACCCAACTTCTCTCGGTTGTCCGCTGGCTCCTGGGACTCCTCGCAGAGGGGCATAATTAATGTTGAGTTTTAAGGAGTTCGACCATTCTGACCCCGAAAGAACCTGCTTGTCGTAGATGTATCTGTTAGCCTTCGGGGTCTCTTTAAAATGTCGAACTCCAATTCCCTGCCATTTATAATTGGCCCATTCCTCAAAAGCATTTTCACGCAGCGACTGACGTAGAGCTCTCGCACTTCGGTAGCCCTGATCAACACCCAGTCTCTCGGCGCATTCCGCCAGCTCTTCTTGGTAATTAAATATAGACTGAAACAGGGCATCCGGCACATTTGACAGCCGCTGAGCAATGGACCAATGCTGCAAAGGAGCCTCCCATTGGCAACGGATCAATCCCAGTCCTCTATACCTCCTTGGTGCGTAGAACATCGCTGTCGAGGTGTTGGCTGGGAGCCCAATTATGGCTTTGATACTCCTGCGAATATTGGTGTCAATACCATCCAATACTGCAGGACGTATTTTAGTTAGGGGTGCTGTCTGGAGAGGATAAGTAAGCCCCGGGAACACGTATTGATTCACAACGTTGACCTTCTGCTCTGGTTTTAACAAACACGAGCTTACCAATTTGTCGAGATTAGCGTTCACTATTGTCACCGCCTCATCATTAAAGACAATCTCTCCCGAGAACAAGCATCCCAAATATTTTATTCTCTCATTCTTATCTACAGTCTGAATGCTGTCTCCGTTCTCCAGGGAGAGTGTCGTCGTCTGCAGCTCTCCTTTTTCTATAACAATTCCCACGCTTTTTAGCGGATTTATAGCCAGACCTATCTCTGCTAGCACCCTCTGAGTGCTGTTAATAATTCTCTCGGCTGCACCCTTGTCGCGTGCCGAGACCGCCTGGTCGTCCGCGAATCCTGTAAGGACCACACATTCTTGGTCACTTAATTGGTAGCCAAACTTTTTGGCAAATTCTTGGTCACATAAGTCCCGGTAGAGGTGGTCTATGGCCAGGTTGAATAGCGAAGGCGACAAGGGCCCGCCCTGAGGCACTCCTCTGAGCACACTGATCTGGCTGGTCGAGTGCGCTCCTACACTAATCTTAATTTTATTAGAGGTAAGGAGAGCTGCTATTATATTTCTGAGGTCCGGTGACACCCCTCTTGCCTCTAGAGAGCTAACGATGTGATTGTGGCCAACGTTGTCAAATGCACCTACTACGTCGAGGAATGCCACAGCGCAGTCGTTTTTTTTATGCTTGGAATCTTTTAAAATCGCATCGATAATCCTCGCGCTCACATGTGCTCCCGGTAAGCCCCTGATGAAGCCTCTTTGATTTTTGCTGAAGGTGACCTGTTTCCTCAGTTCGTGGTCCAGAACCTTCTCTATGATTCGGCGCACTATGGAGTATATCGTGATTGGTCGCCATGAAGATATGCTTCTGACCTCACCTTTTCCTTTATATACCAATATTGTGCGCCCTTGACGAAGAGGCTCTGGCACATAACCCACCTTCAGCATTATCTCTGCAATATTCTTTATTATATGAGATACGTCAAAATATTTTATCGTGCGGATCAAGACTCCATCCGGCCCCGGTGATGTGTCCAATGAAGTTGATTTAATTGCCTTCCTTACTAATTTTGCGTCGATTGACACTACATTTGGCACCGGAGCGCATTTCTCGTAATCCGCACGTTTGCAGAGATTCTCTTTCTCAAAGAGGCCTCTAAAATGGCTCTCGATGTCGGCTACCTTCAGAGGGCAATGCTTGGGAGCGTCGGCATTCATAATGGTCTGTACCACTTTTTTCCGCCTATTATAGTAGTTGTATTGGGCTACTTCGAACTGGTACTGTTCTTGCCGACGGCTCCTATCTTTCTTGTTGGCTCGCTGAGGATTTGATGTTTTTCCAGCACCCTTGCTAGCCATATCGGTTTTATTTTTGTTCCTAATTTTGTAGAATTTTATAGCAGGATGCTGTGGGCCAGGCAGTTGGGCATTTATATTTTTCAGAAAATTCAAGAAACTGCCCACTGCTTCATCGAAATCCTCAGCCTTGAATATATTGCCCTTCGTAAAGTCTTCAAAGACAGCCGACCATCTGTTTATTTCTTTTTTAACATCATCAGCCTCATCCTCTCCAATATTTTCTTTTATATTGTTACCAAGTATACCCCTTAGTTTTGCGCTGTTTGCCTCCCTGGGATGCTTCTTGGCTATATGGGTTCTGAGGCCTCTATCGCCCTTAAATGACAGACCACAGACAGGACAGACTCTTTCATTTGCACCTGATGCAAGATCCGCCTGGCTGCGCTCTATTTCATCTACATCTTTATTAGTTATAGCGGTCCTCGGCGGCTTTTTGGGCCTCTTTGGCAAGACGTCTTCGATGGGGACAGTTTTGCCTAATACTGGGCCATTCCCATTTTCTTGCCATTCTACCTTCGCAAACTTTTTTTCGCCTCCTCCCGCGGTGGCCACGGACATAAAGGAGACAACTTCTGCTTCCTGTACGGGCCCCGCCGACCTCAAAACCCATACTCTCTGTCCTATTTCAACTTTCCCAGAATTACCTTCATTATAATCCATATCTCTTTACTTTAACAGTAGATACTGAAAACTAATTCTGTACTAACCTTAATGAATAAAATATTGTTTAGAATAATATATACATGAATAAATAATCTTTAAAATATATTAAAATAGATAAATAGCTAAACATTTATGTAATAATTAAACAGAAAACAACAAAAATAAAATATATTATAAGATAATATATATATATATATGAATAAATAATCTTTAAAATAGATAAATAGCTAAAAATTTATATAATAATTCAACAGAAAACAACAAAAATAAAAAAGAAAATATATGCAATCTAATTATTCATGTTTATAAGATAACAATAATATATATTAGTATAAAAGCAAGGAAAAAAAAAAAAAAAAAAAAAAAAAAAATACTAAAAACCATAAATAAAATTAAAGGTTAAAATTTTTAAATCAGTTGGTAAAACTATAATATGAAAAATACATAAAAGGTTTAAAAATTAGAAAAAAAAAAAAAAAAAAAAGATATATATATATATATATATATATATATATATATATATACACACATACATATAAGATGGTAACCATTAAAAAACCATTAAAAAAAAATAATAAAGTATCTAAAAAAATATTAATTTAAAGGTGGAAAAAAAAAAAAAAAAAAAAAAAAAAAAAAAAAAAAAAAAAAAAAAAAAAAAAAAAAAAATTCAGACTGAAAGAAAGAACCAAAACTAAATAAAATTAGAGATTAAAAATTTAAACCATATAAATCAGTTGGTATCACTATAATGAGAAATACCTAACAGTCTAAAAGATTAAAAAAAAAAAAAAAAAAAAAAAAAAAAAAAAAAAAAAAGGTATAAATGATTAAGAATTAAAACTATATAAGAGGCTAAAATATATACACACAAATATACATATATAATTTGGAGGAAAAAAAAAAAAACAATAACAATGAGATATATGCATACCAACAATTCAAAGCTAGATAATACTTATCACTGTATGCGTGCCCTTACACACCTTCGAGAAGACGATGAAGAAAAAAAAAAAAAAAAAAAAAAAAAAAAAAAAAAAAAAAAAAAAAAAAAAAAAAAAAAAAAGGTATAAATGATTAAGAATTAAAACTATATAAGAGGCTAAAATATATACACACAAATATACATATATAATTTGGAGGAAAAAAAAAACAATAACAATGAGATATATGCATACCAACAATTCAAAGCTAGATAATACTTATCACTGTATGCGTGCCCTTACATACCTTCGAGAAGACGATGAAGAAAAAAAAAAAAAAAAAAAAAAAAAAAAAAAAAAAAAAAAAAAAAAAAAAAAAGGTATAAATGATTAAGAATTAAAACTATATAAGAGGCTAAAATATATACACACAAATATACATATATAATTTGGAGGAAAAAAAAAACAATAACAATGAGATATATGCATACCAACAATTCAAAGCTAGATAATACTTATCACTGTATGCGTGCCCTTACATACCTCCAAGAAGACGATGAAGAAAAAAAAAAAAAAAAAAAAAAAAAAAAAAAAAAAAAAAAAAACGCCGCTCCAGTTGATCAGTCTATCCGAGTCTTAAGGGACTAATTTCCGGCGCAGCATCATTCTGGTAGACAATGGGAGAACTAGTATGACGCCTGGCTCGTCCGGTGATAATTATCCATGGAAGTACGTCGGTCCTGATAAGCTGTCCACAGTGCCGGGCAGGTGGTGGGGGGCTGCAGGTCCTAGGCTGCAGCGAGATAAGGCAGCCTCTTCACGCCAATAAGCCCAATTTGTTTTAATTAACTCCTCGCAAAGATTCCTGTTCGATTTTCACTAAACTCAGCAAATCGAACGAACGCTTCAAGACACAGCAGTATACAAAATTTTACAGTAATCGGACTATATAAACCTAGTCACAGGTAGAACAGACGTGGAGCCGATCTGTATCACTCACCGGCCTGAACCAGACTCAAATAAGTATAAGTTTTAGTTTCACCAGAACTCTACGAATCGCTTAGCATCCCTGGAATGTTTGAAAAAAACAATATTGTTTTATGATTATTATTTTTTTTTATAATCGCAAAGTAATTTAAATGCATAGAATTCTTCAGAAGTGTATATGTGTGCTCCTAGCTATATAGTATGAGTTTCGGTTTCACCAGAACTCCGCGAATCACCTAGCGTCCCTCGAATCATTGAGGAAAACGAGATTATTTAATAATAATTATTTTTTTTTTTTAAATCGCAAAGTAATGGTAATGCATAGATCTCATCAGATATTGTTTATCTGTGCTCTTAACTGTATAGTATGAGTTTAAGTTTCACAAGAGATCTTCGAATCGCTTAACGTCCCTCGAATCCTTGATAAAAACGAGATTGTTTTATAATTATTATTTTTTTTTTTGTGCAGTGTGGCTTTTTTTTTTTATTTCAAAATGTATGTTCATAATGTTTTTTAAAAATGGCAAAGTAATGTAAATGCATAGAAATCTTGAGATATTGTTTAATATGTGCTCTTAGCTATATAAAATCAGTTTTATTTTCACCAGAACGCCGCGAATCGGTTAGCGTCTCTCGAATCTATGAGAAAAACAAGATTGTTTTATAATGATAATTTTTTTTAAAAATGTCGCAGAGTAATTTAAATGCATAGAACTTTTTAGATATTGTATATGTGTGCTCCTAGCTATATAGTATGAGTTTTAGTTTCACCAGAACTCCGCGAATCACCTAGCGTCCCTCGAATCATTGAGTGCTCCTATGCAGTGTGGCAGTTTTTTTATAATTTAAAATGTATGTTCATAATGTTTTTTAAAAATGGCAAAGTAATGTAAATGCATAGAACTCTTCAGATATTGTTTAATATGGGCTCTTAGCTATATAATATATGTTTTATTTTCACCAGAACTCCGCGAATCACCTAGCGTCCCTCGAATCTTTGATAGAAACGAGATTGTTTAATAATTATTATTTTTTTTGTGCACTTTGGCTTTTATTTTTATTTCAAAATGTATGTTCATAATGTTTTTTTAAAATCGCAGAGAAATTGAAATGCATCGGACTTTTTAGATATTGTATATGTGTGCTCTTAGCTATATAGTATAAGTTTTAGTTTCACCAGAACTCTACGAATCGCTAAGCATCCCTGGAATTTTTGAAAAAAACAATATTTTTTTATGATTATTATTTTTTTTTATAATCTCAAAGTAATTTAAATGCATAGAACTCTTCAGATATTGTTTATATGTGTCCTTAGCTATATAGTATAAGTTTTAGTTTCCCCAGAACTCTACGAATCGCTTAGCATCCCTGGAATTTTTGAAAATAAAACAATACTGTTTTATGATTATTACATTTTTTTTGTGCAGTGTGGCTGTTTTTTTATAATTTAAAATGTATGTTCATAATGTTTTTTAAAAATGGCAAAGTAATGTAAATGCATAGAACTCTTGAGATATTGTTTAATATGTGCTCTTAGCTATATAAAATCAGTTTTATTTTCACCAGAACGCCGCGAATCGGTTAGCGTCTCTCGAATCTTTGATGAAAACGAGATTGTCTTATAATGATTTTTTTTAAAAAAAAAATCGCAGAGTAATTTAAATGCATAGGATATTTAGATATTGTATATGTGTGCTCTTAGCTAAATAAGTTTTAGTGTCACAAGAATTTTGCGAATTGCTTAGAGTCCCTCGAATATTTGAGAAAAACGAGATTGGTTTATATTTATTATTTTTTTTTTAAATTGCAAAGTAACGTATATGCTAAGAACTCTTCAGATATTGTTTACCTGTGTTCTTAGCTAGGAGAGAAATGCTTTATTTTTTAAAACAAAACAAAACAGTGCTGCCCAATTACATTGGGTTGCTACAATACACAGCATACTTATCAATACAATTACGTACATTAATTAAACTAAAATTACATTATAATTTTTCATGCATATAAACCTACGGTTACAAAATCTTACATTTTTTTTTTTTTTTTTTTCCTTTCCAATATTTTATTTACTTTTTATTTGTTTATTCTTTCTTTCTTCCTCCTTTTTCTTCTCTTTTTCTCCCTTAAACCATTATTTTTCTTACTTTTTTCTTCCCCCGTTATAGTTTACATCACTCTTGAGCAAATCTTTCAACATTCTCTCTCATTTTTCTCCCCGTCCTATCATGGCACGCATACAGAGCAAAAAACAAAATAGCTTACAGATAAATAACTAGACGAATATATAAATATATGAATAAATAAGTGAATAGACATAAATAAATACACAATTAATAAATAAATAAAAAATGTACACAAATATATATAAAAAAAAAAAAAAAAAAAATCTTTGACAGACAGAACTGCCACACATAATTAGTGGCCATATAGGTGATAGTGGATAATGCCCAGGGAGTCCAAGATTATATTTTCAGCCAACACCGAAATTTCTCTCATCTCGACACCTAGGTCTTCTAAAAAACTCCTTGTTCTTTTTGGGATCGTTCCGCGAGATCCGAACCAGAGGCCTGTCACGGAGAACTCTCTCTCTCCAAAGGTCTCGCGGAACTTCTCTTTAAGGAAAGGGATGCACTTTTCGTAGATATCTCTCTTTTCCCTTTCCACCTCACCCGCCTGGTCAAGGTCATTGTTTTCAAATCTAATTGTCGGATCCACCACCAGTGCTTTATTCCCGGTCTTAGGGAATGCGACAATGTCTGCATACCTCGTGGATCCATCTGTGTCAATGCAATAGACCTCGTCAAAGCAGGCGAAGTTCCTCTCTTTAAGGAGTCTTATAAGTTCATGCTTAACCCTATGGTGCCGGCGAGTTATGAGGAGGGAGTTGTTGGGGCATTTTCCCAGCACGTGGGCTGGTGTTTCAGACTCTCTGCCGCATTTACGACAGAGGGACCCAACTTCTCTCGGTTGTCCTCTGGCTCCTGGGACTCCTCGCAGAGGGGCATAATTAATGTTGAGTTTTAAGGAGTTCGACCATTCTGACCCCGAAAGAACCTGCTTGTCGTAGATGTATCTGTTAGCCTTCGGGGTCTCTTTAAAATGTCGAACTCCAATTCCCTGCCATTTATAATTGGCCCATTCCTCAAAAGCATTTTCACGCAGCGACTGACGTAGAGCTCTCGCACTTCGGTAGCCCTGATCAACACCCAGTCTCTCGGCGCATTCCGCCAGCTCTTCTTGGTAATTAAATATAGACTGAAACAGGGCATCCGGCACATTTGACAGCCGCTGAGCAATGGACCAATGCTGCAAAGGAGCCTCCCATTGGCAACGGATCAATCCCAGTCCTCTATACCTCCTTGGTGCGTAGAACATCGCTGTCGAGGTGTTGGCTGGGAGCCCAATTATGGCTTTGATACTCCTGCGAATATTGGTGTCAATACCATCCAATACTGCAGGACGTATTTTAGTTAGGGGTGCTGTCTGGAGAGGATAAGTAAGCCCCGGGAACACGTATTGATTCACAACGTTGACCTTCTGCTCTGGTTTTAACAAACACGAGCTTACCAATTTGTCGAGATTAGCGTTCACTATTGTCACCGCCTCATCATTAAAGACAATCTCTCCCGAGAACAAGCATCCCAAATATTTTATTCTCTCATTCTTATCTACAGTCTGAATGCTGTCTCCGTTCTCCAGGGAGAGTGTCGTCGTCTGCAGCTCTCCTTTTTCTATAACAATTCCCACGCTTTTTAGCGGATTTATAGCCAGACCTATCTCTGCTAGCACCCTCTGAGTGCTGTTAATAATTCTCTCGGCTGCACCCTTGTCGCGTGCCGAGACCGCCTGGTCGTCCGCGAATCCTGTAAGGACCACACATTCTTGGTCACTTAATTGGTAGCCAAACTTTTTGGCAAATTCTTGGTCACATAAGTCCCGGTAGAGGTGGTCTATGGCCAGGTTGAATAGCGAAGGCGACAAGGGCCCGCCCTGAGGCACTCCTCTGAGCACACTGATCTGGCTGGTCGAGTGCGCTCCTACACTAATCTTAATTTTATTAGAGGTAAGGAGAGCTGCTATTATATTTCTGAGGTCCGGTGACACCCCTCTTGCCTCTAGAGAGCTAACGATGTGATTGTGGCCAACGTTGTCAAATGCACCTACTACGTCGAGGAATGCCACAGCGCAGTCGTTTTTTTTATGCTTGGAATCTTTTAAAATCGCATCGATAATCCTCGCGCTCACATGTGCTCCCGGTAAGCCCCTGATGAAGCCTCTTTGATTTTTGCTGAAGGTGACCTGTTTCCTCAGTTCGTGGTCCAGAACCTTCTCTATGATTCGGCGCACTATGGAGTATATCGTGATTGGTCGCCATGAAGATATGCTTCTGACCTCACCTTTTCCTTTATATACCAATATTGTGCGCCCTTGACGAAGAGGCTCTGGCACATAACCCACCTTCAGCATTATCTCTGCAATATTCTTTATTATATGAGATACGTCAAAATATTTTATCGTGCGGATCAAGACTCCATCCGGCCCCGGTGATGTGTCCAATGAAGTTGATTTAATTGCCTTCCTTACTAATTTTGCGTCGATTGACACTACATTTGGCACCGGAGCGCATTTCTCGTAATCCGCACGTTTGCAGAGATTCTCTTTCTCAAAGAGGCCTCTAAAATGGCTCTCGATGTCGGCTACCTTCAGAGGGCAATGCTTGGGAGCGTCGGCATTCATAATGGTCTGTACCACTTTTTTCCGCCTATTATAGTAGTTGTATTGGGCTACTTCGAACTGGTACTGTTCTTGCCGACGGCTCCTATCTTTCTTGTTGGCTCGCTGAGGATTTGATGTTTTTCCAGCACCCTTGCTAGCCATATCGGTTTTATTTTTGTTCCTAATTTTGTAGAATTTTATAGCAGGATGCTGTGGGCCAGGCAGTTGGGCATTTATATTTTTCAGAAAATTCAAGAAACTGCCCACTGCTTCATCGAAATCCTCAGCCTTGAATATATTGCCCTTCGTAAAGTCTTCAAAGACAGCCGACCATCTGTTTATTTCTTTTTTAACATCATCAGCCTCATCCTCTCCAATATTTTCTTTTATATTGTTACCAAGTATACCCCTTAGTTTTGCGCTGTTTGCCTCCCTGGGATGCTTCTTGGCTATATGGGTTCTGAGGCCTCTATCGCCCTTAAATGACAGACCACAGACAGGACAGACTCTTTCATTTGCACCTGATGCAAGATCCGCCTGGCTGCGCTCTATTTCATCTACATCTTTATTAGTTATAGCGGTCCTCGGCGGCTTTTTGGGCCTCTTTGGCAAGACGTCTTCGATGGGGACAGTTTTGCCTAATACTGGGCCATTCCCATTTTCTTGCCATTCTACCTTCGCAAACTTTTTTTCGCCTCCTCCCGCGGTGGCCACGGACATAAAGGAGACAACTTCTGCTTCCTGTACGGGCCCCGCCGACCTCAAAACCCATACTCTCTGTCCTATTTCAACTTTCCCAGAATTACCTTCATTATAATCCATATCTCTTTACTTTAACAGTAGATACTGAAAACTAATTCTGTACTAACCTTAATGAATAAAATATTGTTTAGAATAATATATACATGAATAAATAATCTTTAAAATATATTAAAATAGATAAATAGCTAAACATTTATGTAATAATTAAACAGAAAACAACAAAAATAAAATATATTATAAGATAATATATATATATATATGAATAAATAATCTTTAAAATAGATAAATAGCTAAAAATTTATATAATAATTCAACAGAAAACAACAAAAATAAAAAAGAAAATATATGCAATCTAATTATTCATGTTTATAAGATAACAATAATATATATTAGTATAAAAGCAAGGAAAAAAAAAAAAAAAAAAAAAAAAAAAAATACTAAAAACCATAAATAAAATTAAAGGTTAAAATTTTTAAATCAGTTGGTAAAACTATAATATGAAAAATACATAAAAGGTTTAAAAATTAGAAAAAAAAAAAAAAAAAAAAGATATATATATATATATATATATATATATATACACACATACATATAAGATGGTAACCATTAAAAAACCATTAAAAAAAAATAATAAAGTATCTAAAAAAATATTAATTTAAAGGTGGAAAAAAAAAAAAAAAAAAAAAAAAAAAAAAAAAAAAAAAAAAAAAATTCAGACTGAAAGAAAGAACCAAAACTAAATAAAATTAGAGATTAAAAATTTAAACCATATAAATCAGTTGGTATCACTATAATGAGAAATACCTAACAGTCTAAAAGATTAAAAAAAAAAAAAAAAAAAAAAAAAAAAAAAAAAAAAAAAAAGGTATAAATGATTAAGAATTAAAACTATATAAGAGGCTAAAATATATACACACAAATATACATATATAATTTGGAGGAAAAAAAAAAAAACAATAACAATGAGATATATGCATACCAACAATTCAAAGCTAGATAATACTTATCACTGTATGCGTGCCCTTACACACCTTCGAGAAGACGATGAAGAAAAAAAAAAAAAAAAAAAAAAAAAAAAAAAAAAAAAAAAAAAAAAAAAAAAAAAAAAAAGGTATAAATGATTAAGAATTAAAACTATATAAGAGGCTAAAATATATACACACAAATAAACATATATAATTTGGAGGAAAAAAAAAACAATAACAATGAGATATATGCATACCAACAATTCAAAGCTAGATAATACTTATCACTGTATGCGTGCCCTTACATACCTTCGAGAAGACGATGAAGAAAAAAAAAAAAAAAAAAAAAAAAAAAAAAAAAAAAAAAAAAAAAAAAAAAGGTATAAATGATTAAGAATTAAAACTATATAAGAGGCTAAAATATATACACACAAATATACATATATAATTTGGAGGAAAAAAAAAACAATAACAATGAGATATATGCATACCAACAATTCAAAGCTAGATAATACTTATCACTGTATGCGTGCCCTTACATACCTCCAAGAAGACGATGAAGAAAAAAAAAAAAAAAAAAAAAAAAAAAAAAAAAAAAAAAAAACGCCGCTCCAGTTGATCAGTCTATCCGAGTCTTAAGGGACTAATTTCCGGCGCAGCATCATTCTGGTAGACAATGGGAGAACTAGTATGACGCCTGGCTCGTCCGGTGATAATTATCCATGGAAGTACGTCGGTCCTGATAAGCTGTCCACAGTGCCGGGCAGGTGGTGGGGGGCTGCAGGTCCTAGGCTGCAGCGAGATAAGGCAGCCTCTTCACGCCAATAAGCCCAATTTGTTTTAATTAACTCCTCGCAAAGATTCCTGTTCGATTTTCACTAAACTCAGCAAATCGAACGAACGCTTCAAGACACAGCAGTATACAAAATTTTACAGTAATCGGACTATATAAACCTAGTCACAGGTAGAACAGACGTGGAGCCGATCTGTATCACTCACCGGCCTGAACCAGACTCAAATAAGTATAAGTTTTAGTTTCACCAGAACTCTACGAATCGCTTAGCATCCCTGGAATGTTTGAAAAAAACAATATTGTTTTATGATTATTATTTTTTTTTATAATCGCAAAGTAATTTAAATGCATAGAATTCTTCAGAAGTGTATATGTGTGCTCCTAGCTATATAGTATGAGTTTCGGTTTCACCAGAACTCCGCGAATCACCTAGCGTCCCTCGAATCATTGAGGAAAACGAGATTATTTAATAATAATTATTTTTTTTTTTTAAATCGCAAAGTAATGGTAATGCATAGATCTCATCAGATATTGTTTATCTGTGCTCTTAACTGTATAGTATGAGTTTAAGTTTCACAAGAGATCTTCGAATCGCTTAACGTCCCTCGAATCCTTGATAAAAACGAGATTGTTTTATAATTATTATTTTTTTTTTTGTGCAGTGTGGCTTTTTTTTTTTATTTCAAAATGTATGTTCATAATGTTTTTTAAAAATGGCAAAGTAATGTAAATGCATAGAAATCTTGAGATATTGTTTAATATGTGCTCTTAGCTATATAAAATCAGTTTTATTTTCACCAGAACGCCGCGAATCGGTTAGCGTCTCTCGAATCTATGAGAAAAACAAGATTGTTTTATAATGATAATTTTTTTTAAAAATGTCGCAGAGTAATTTAAATGCATAGAACTTTTTAGATATTGTATATGTGTGCTCCTAGCTATATAGTATGAGTTTTAGTTTCACCAGAACTCCGCGAATCACCTAGCGTCCCTCGAATCATTGAGTGCTCCTATGCAGTGTGGCAGTTTTTTTATAATTTAAAATGTATGTTCATAATGTTTTTTAAAAATGGCAAAGTAATGTAAATGCATAGAACTCTTCAGATATTGTTTAATATGGGCTCTTAGCTATATAATATATGTTTTATTTTCACCAGAACTCCGCGAATCACCTAGCGTCCCTCGAATCTTTGATAGAAACGAGATTGTTTAATAATTATTATTTTTTTTTAAATTGCAAAGCAATGTAAATGCAGAGATCTCTTCAGGTATTGTTTATATGTGGTCATATCTACATAGTATGAGTTTTAGATTCACCAGAACTCCGCGAATCACCTAGCGTCCATCGAATCTTTGAGAAAAACGAGATTGTCTTATAATGATTTTTTTTTTTTTTAAAAATCGCAGAGTAATTTAAATGCATAGGATTTTTTAGATATTGTATATGTGTGCTCTTAGCTATATAAGTTTTAGTTTCACCAGAACTCCACAAATCGCTTAGCATCCCTCGAATCTTTGATAAAAACGAGATTGTTTTATAATAATTTTTTTTTTTGTGCACTTTGGCTTTTATTTTTATTTCAATATGTATGTTCATAATGTTTTTTTAAAATCGCAGAGAAATTGAAATGCATCGGACTTTTTAGATATTGTATATGTGTGCTCTTAGCTATATAGTATAAGTTTTAGTTTCACCAGAACTCTACGAATCGCTAAGCATCCCTGGAATTTTTGAAAAAAACAATATTTTTTTATGATTATTATTTTTTTTTATAATCTCAAAGTAATTTAAATGCATCTTCGAATCGCTTAACGTCCCTCGAATCCTTGATAAAAACGAGATTGTTTTATAATTATTATTTTTTTTTTTGTGCAGTGTGGCTTTTTTTTTTTATTTCAAAATATATGTTCATAATGTTTTTTAAAAATGGCAAAGTAATGTAAATGCATAGAACTCTTGAGATATTGTTTAATATGTGCTCTTAGCTATATAAAATCAGTTTTATTTTCACCAGAACGCCGCAAATCGGTTAGCGTCTCTCGAATCTTTGAGAAAAACGAGATTGTTTTATAATGATAATTTTTTTTTAAAAATGTCGCAGAGTAATTTAAATGCATAGAACTTTTTAGATATTGTATATGTGTGCTCCTAGCTATATCGTATGAGTTTTAATTTCACCAGAACTCCGCGAATCACCAAGCGTCCCTCGAATCATTGAGGATAACGAGATTGTTTAATAATTATTATTTTTTTTTTTAAATTGCAAAGTAACTTATATGCTAAGAACTCTTAAGATATTTTTTACCTGTGTTCTTAGCTATATAGTATGAGTTTTAGTTTCACTCCGCTAATCGCTTAGCATCCCTCGGATCTTTGATAAAAACGAGATTGTTTTATAATAATTATTTTTTTTTTTTTTGTGCAGTGTGGCTTTTTTTTTTGTTTCAAAATGTATGTTCATAATGTTTTTTAAAAATGGCAAAGTAATGTAAATGCATAGAACTCTTGAGATATTGTTTAATATGTTATGCTCTTAGCTATATACAATCAGTTTTATTTTCACCAGAACGCCGCGAATCGGTTAGCGTCTCTCGAATCTTTGAGAAAACGAGATTGTATTATAATGATAGTTTTTTTTTAAATGTCGCAGAGTAATTTAAATGCATAGGACTTTTTAGATATTGTATATGTGTGCTCCTAGCTATATAGTATGAGTTTTAGTTTCACCAGAACTCCGCGAATCACCTAACGTCCCTAGAATCATTGAGGGAAACGAGATTGGTTTATATTTATTTTATTTTTTTTAAATTGCAAAGTAACTTATATGTTAAGAACTCTTTAGATATTTTTTACCTGTGTTCTTAGCTATATAGTATGAGTTTTAGTTTCACCAGAACTCCACAAATCGCTTAGCATCCCTCGAATCTTTGATAAAAACGAGATTGTTTTATAATAATTTTATTTTTTGTGCAGTTTGGCTTTTATTTTTATTTCAAAATGTATGTTCATAATGTTTTTTAAAAATGGCAAAGTAATGTAAATGCATAGATCTCGTCACATATTGTTTATGTGTGCTCTTAGCTATATAGTATGAGTTTTAGTATCACCAGAACTCCGCGAATCACTCAGCATCCCTCGAATCGTTGAGAAAACGAGATTGTTTTAAAATGATTATTATTTTTTTTTTATAATCTCAAAGTAATTTAAATGCATAGAACTCTTCAGATATTGTTTATATGTGTCCTTAGGTATATAGTATAAGTTTTAGTTTCCCCAGAACTCTACGAATCGCTTAGCATCCCTGGAATTTTTTAAAATAAAACAATACTGTTTTATGATTAATACATTTTTTTTTGTGCAGTGTGGCTGTTTTTTTATAATTTAAAATGTATGTTCATAATGTTTTTTAAAAATGGCAAAGTAATGTAAATGCATAGAACTCTTCAGATATTGTTTAATATGTGCTCTTAGCTATATAAAATCAGTTTTATTTTCACCAGAACGCCGCGAATCGGTTAGCGTCTCTCGAATCTTTGAGAAAAACGAAATTGTTTAATAATTATTATTTTTTTTTAAATGGCAAAGTAATGTAAATGCATAGATCTCATCACATATTGTTTATGTGTGCTCTTAGCTATATAGTATGAGTTTTAGTATCACCAGAACTCCGCGAATCACTTAGCATCCCTCGAATCTTTGAGAAAACGAGATTGTTTTATAATGATTTTTTTTTTTTTTTTTAAATCGCAGAGTAATTTAAATGCATAGGATTTTTTAGATATTGTATATGTGTGCTCTTAGCTATATAAGTTTTAGTTTCACCAGAACTCCACAAATCGCTTAGCATCCCTCGAATCTTTGATAAAAACGAGATTGTTTTATAATAATTTTTTTTTTTGTGCACTTTGGCTTTTATTTTTATTTCAAAATGTATGTTCATAATGTTTTTTTAAAATCGCAGAGAAATTGAAATGCATCGGACTTTTTAGATATTGTATATGTGTGCTCTTAGCTATATAGTATAAGTTTTAGTTTCACCAGAACTCTACGAATCGCTAAGCATCCCTGGAATTTTTGAAAAAACAATATTTTTTTATGATTATTATTTTTTTTTATAATCTCAAAGTAATTTAAATGCATAGAACTCTTCAGATATTGTTTATATGTGTCCTTAGCTATATAGTATAAGTTTTAGTTTCCCCAGAACTCTACGAATCGCTTAGCATCCCTGGAATTTTTGAAAATAAAACAATACTGTTTTATGATTATTACATTTTTTTTTGTGCAGTGTGGCTGTTTTTTTATAATTTAAAATGTATGTTCATAATGTTTTTTAAAAATGGCAAAGTAATGTAAATGCATAGAACTCTTCAGATATTGTTTAATATGTGCTCTTAGCTATATAAAATCAGTTTTATTTTCACCAGAACGCCGCGAATCGGTTAGCGTCTCTCGAATCTTTGAGAAAAACGAAATTGTTTAATAATTATTATTTTTTTTTAAATTGCAAAGCAATGTAAATGCATAGATCTCTTCAGGTATTGTTTATATGTGGTCCTATCTACATAGTATGAGTTTTAGTTTCACCAGAACTCCGCGAATCACATAGCATCCCTCGAATCTTTGAGAAAACAAGATTGTTTTATAATGATTATTTTTTTTTTAAAAAATCGCAGAGTAATTGAAATGCATAGGATTTTTTAGATATTGTATATGTGTGCTCTTAGCTATATAAGTTTTAGTTTCGCAAGAATTCTGCGAATTGCTTAGCGTCCCTCGGATCTTTGAGAAAACGAGATTGTTTTATAATGATTATTATTTTTTTTTATAATCTCAAAGTAATTTAAATGCATAGAACTCTTCAGATATTGTTTATATGTGTCCTTAGCTATATAGTATAAGTTTTAGTTTCCCCAGAACTCTACGAATCGCTTACCATCCCTCGAATCTTTGATAAAAACGAGATTGTTTTATAATTTTTTTTTTTGTGCAGTTTGGCTTTTATTTTTATTTCAAAATGTATGTTCATAATGTTTTTTAAAAATGGCAAAGTAATGTAAATGCATAGATCTCATCACATATTGTTTATGTGTGCTCTTAGCTATATAGTATGAGTTTTAGTATCACCAGAACTCCGCGAATCACTTAGCATCCCTCGAATCTTTGAAAAAACGAGATTGTTTTATAATGATTATTATTTTTTTTTTATAATATCAAAGTAATTTAAATGCATAGAACTCTTCAGATATTGTTTATATGTGTCCTTAGCTATATAGTATAAGTTTTAGTTTCCCCAGAACTCTACGAATCGCTTAGCATCCCTGGAATTTTTGAAAATAAAACAATACTGTTTTATGATTATTACATTTTTTTTTGTGCAGTGTGGCTGTTTTTTTATAATTTAAAATGTATGTTCATAATGTTTTTTAAAAATGGCAAAGTAATGTAAATGCATAGAACTCTTCAGATATTGTTTAATATGGGCTCTTAGCTATATAATATATATTTTATTTTCACCAGAACTCCGCGAATCACCTAGCGTCCCTCGAATCTTTGATAGAAACGAGATTGTTTAATAATTATTATTTTTTTTTAAATTGCAAAGCCATGTAAATGCATAGATCTCTTCAGGTATTGTTTATATGTGGTCATATCTACATAGTATGAGTTTTAGTTTCACCAGAACTCCGCGAATCACCTAGCGTCCCTCGAATCTTTGAGAAAAACGAGATTGTCTTATAATGATTTTTTTTTTTTTTTTAAATCGCAGAGTTATTTAAATGCATAGGATTTTTTAGATATTGTATATGTGTGCTCTTAGCTATATAAGTTTTAGTTTCGCAAGAAATCTGAAGAAAACTCTTCAGATATTGTTTATATGTGTCCTTAGCTATATAGTATAAGTTTTAGTTTCACTCCGCAAATCGCTTAGCATCCCTCGAATCTTTGATAAAAACGAGATTGTTTTATAATAATTATTTTTTTTATTTTTTTGTGCAGTGTGGCTTTTTTATTTGTTTCAAAATGTATGTTCATAACGTTTTTTAAAAATGGCAAAGTAATGTAAATGCATAGAACTCTTCAGATATTGTTTAATATGGGCTCTTAGCTATATAATATAAGTTTTATTTTCACCAGAACTCCGCAAATCACCTAGTGTCCCTCGAATCTTTGATAAAAACGAGATTGTTTAATAATTATTATTTTTTTTCAAATTGCAAAGTAACTTATATGCTAAGAACTCTTTAGATATTGTTTACCTGTGTTCTTAGCTATGTAGTGTAAGTTTTAGTTTCACCAGAACTCTACGATACGCTTAGCATCCCTGGAATGTTTGAAAAAAACAATATTGTTTTATGATTATTATTTTTTTTTATAATCGCAAAGTACAGTCGATTCCGCTTAATTGGGACACACCGGGACTGAGGCGTTTCGTCCCAATTATGCGGCTGTCCCAATTAAACGAATTTGACTATTTCTTTGGAAATTCATTTGATTGGTTTTAGGAACAATGTCATTAACCAGTAACACACAAAATTAAACAATGCATATTTTTTAAAAATAATTTAACTTTATAAACTCTGGAAAACTTTACATAGGTACATAATATAAATAAAAAATATGTGATTCCTCACGCAGTTGTTTTTCTTGTCGTAAGACACGCGATATGGTAGATTTTGGTTCACCAGTTATCTCAGCGAGCCGACGTTAACTTGTATTAAGTGGCTGGCTTTTTATTTTATCGAGCAAAGCAGTTTTACTGGTAAGTGTCAAATCGTTTCTTGGCACTTTGGCAAGGGTAAAATTTTTGAAAAATACAATTGACAAAAAATAACTTCATGCACTGTTCACGCGCGAGGTGTATCGGTGAGCGAATAAACACACAATAATGACAATAACTTCACCTGCAAGGTGTATGTATGGTGAGTGAATGAACGCGCAAGAATTAAGACAGTTGTCACAGCGAAGTGTATCGGTAACTGAATAGGAAAAGACTGAAGCAAATGTCGATGTGAGGCTGCCGCGGCTTTTTAAAACACGAATGTCAGGATCAGAAAGAAGCCGCCTCTCCGGCTTTCCCGGAATTTGGAAGGGGGGGGAGTGTTTGTTTTGCCGCTGCACTGGCTCGGATGGAAAATATTGCAAATGTGAACATGAGGCAGCCGCGGATTTTTAAAACACGGGTATCGGGTTCAGAAAGAAGCCGCCCTTCTGGCTTTCCCGGGATTTAGGAGGGGGTGGTGTTTGTTTTGCCGCTGCACCGGCTCGGTTAAACCGGAACTCAGTTAAAACATACTCGGTTAATCAGGACTCTACTGTACTAAAATCTTAAATTTACTGTCCCAACTAAGCGGAATGTTGTCCCAATTAAACATACAAATTTACTATTGGTTTCATGGTTTGGTTTCCGTTCTTTGAGATTTGTCTCAAATAAGCGGCTGTCCCAATTAAGCGGTGTCCCAATTAAGCGGAACCGACTATAATTTAAATGCATAGAATTCTTCAGATATTGTTTATATGTGTCCTTAGCTATATAGTATGAGTTTTAGTTTCACCAGAGCTCCGCAAATCGATTAGGATCCCTCGAATCTTTGAGAAAAACGAGATAGTTTTATAATTATTATTTTTTTTTTAAATTGCAAAGTAATGTAAATGCATAAAACTTTTCAGATATTGTTTATATGTGGTCTTAGCTACAAAGTATGAGTGTTGGTTTCACAGGATATCTTTGAAACGCTCAACGTCCCTCGAATCTTTGAGAAAAACGAGATTGTTTTATATTTATTATTTTTTTTTTTTAAATTGCAAAGTAACGTATATGCTAGGAACTCTTTAGATATTTTTTACCTTTGTTCTTAGCTATATAGTTTGAGTTTTAGTTTCACCAGAACTCGCTTAGCATCCCTCGAATCTTTGAGATTGTTTTAATATATTATTTTTCTTTTGTGCAGTTTGGCTTTTTTTTTTAATTTCAAAATGTATGTTCATAATGTTTTTAAAAAATGGCAAATGTAAATGCTTATATATAGCTATTGTTTATATGTGTCCTTAACTACATAGTATGAGTTTTAGTTTCACCAGAGCTCCGCAAATCGATTAGCATCCCACGAATCTTTGATAAAAACGAGATTGTTTAATAATTATTATTTTTTTTTTTTTAAATCGCAAAGTAATGTAAATGCATAGATCTCATCAGATATTGTTTTTCTGTGCTTTTAACTATATAGTATGAGTTTAAGTTTCACAAGAGATCTTCGAATAGCTTAACGTCCCTCGAATCCTTGATAAAAACGAGATTGTTTTATAATTATTATTTTTTTTTTTGCAGTGTGGCTTTTTTTTTTATTTTAAAATGTATGTTCATAATGTTTTTTAAAAATGGCAAAATAATGTGAATGCATAGAACTCTTCAGATATTGTTTAATTTGTGCTCTTAGCTATATAAAATAAGTTTTCTTTCACCAGAACTCCGCGAATCGGTTAGCGTCTCTCGAATCTTTGAGAAAACGAGATTGTTTTATAATGATAATTTTTTTTAAAAAAATCGCAGAGTAATTTAAATGCATAGGACTTTTTAGATATTGTATATGTGTGCACTTAGCTATATAGTATGAGTTTTAGTTTCACAAGAATTCTGCGAATTGCTTAGCGTCTCTGGAATCTTCGAGAAAAACGAGATTGGTTTATATTTATTTTATTTTTTTTACATTGCAAAGTAACTTATATGCTAAGAACTCTTTAGATATTTTTTACCTGTGTTCTTAGCTATATAGTATGAGTTTTAGTTTCACCAGAACTCCGCAAATCGCTTAGCATCCCTCGAATCTTTTATAAAAACGAGATTGTCTTATAATTATTATTTTTGTTTGTGCAGTTTGGCTTTTTTTTTTATTTCAAAATGTATGTTCATAATGTTTTTTAAAAATGGCAAAGTAATGTAAATGCAAAGATCTCATCACATATTGTTTATGTGTGCTCTTAGCTATATAGTATGAGTTTTAGTATCACCAGAACTCCGCGAATCATTTAGCGTCCCTCGAATCTTTGAGAAAAACGAGATTGTTTTATAATGATTATTTTTTTTAAAAATCACAAAGTAATGTAAATGCTTAGATCTCTTCCGGTATTGTTTATATGTAGTCATAGCTACATAGTATGGGTTTTAGTTTCACCAAAACTCCGCGAATCACCTAGCGTCCCTCGAATCTTTGAGAAGAACGAGATTTTTTTATAATGATTATTTTTTTTTTTTAAATTGCAAAGTAATGTAAATGCATAAAACTTTTCAGATATTGTTTATATGTGGTCTTAGCTATATAGTATGAGTTTTAGTTTCTCCAGAGCTCCGCAAATCGATTAGCATCCCTCGAATCTTTGAGAAAAACGAGATAGTTTTATAATTATTATTTTTTTTTTTAAATTGCAAAGTAATGTAAATGCATAAAACTTTTCAGATATTGTTTATATGTGGTCTTGGCTACAAAGTATGAGTGTTGGTTTCACAAGATATCTTTGAAACGCTCAACGTCCCTCGAATCTTTGAGAAAAACGAGATTGTTTTATATTTATTATTTTTTTTTTTTAAATTGCAAAGTAACGTATATGCTAGGAACTCTTTAGATATTTTTTACCTTTGTTCTTAGCTATATAGTTTGAGTTTTAGTTTCACCAGAACTCGCTTAGCATCCCTCGAATCTTTGAGATTGTTTTAATATATTATTTTTCTTTTGTGCAGTTTGGCTTTTTTTTTTAATTTCAAAATGTATGTTCATAATGTTTTTAAAAAATGGCAAATGTAAATGCTTATATATAGCTATTGTTTATATGTGTCCTTAACTACATAGTATGAGTTTTAGTTTCACCAGAGCTCCGCAAATCGATTAGCATCCCACGAATCTTTGATAAAAACGAGATTGTTTAATAATTATTATTTTTTTTTTTTAAATCGCAAAGTAATGTAAATGCATAGATCTCATCAGATATTGTTTTTCTGTGCTTTTAACTATATAGTATGAGTTTAAGTTTCACAAGAGATCTTCGAATAGCTTAACGTCCCTCGAATCCTTGATAAAAACGAGATTGTTTTATAATTATTATTTTTTTTTTTGCAGTGTGGCTTTTTTTTTTATTTCAAAATGTATGTTCATAATGTTTTTTAAAAATGGCAAAATAATGTGAATGCATAGAACTCTTCAGATATTGTTTAATTTGTGCTCTTAGCTATATAAAATAAGTTTTCTTTCACCAGAACTCCGCGAATCGGTTAGCGTCTCTCGAATCTTTGAGAAAACGAGATTGTTTTATAATGATAATTTTTTTTAAAAAAATCGCAGAGTAATTTAAATGCATAGGACTTTTTAGATATTGTATATGTGTGCACTTAGCTATATAGTATGAGTTTTAGTTTCACAAGAATTCTGCGAATTGCTTAGCGTCTCTGGAATCTTCGAGAAAAACGAGATTGGTTTATATTTATTTTATTTTTTTTACATTGCAAAGTAACTTATATGCTAAGAACTCTTTAGATATTTTTTACCTGTGTTCTTAGCTATATAGTATGAGTTTTAGTTTCACCAGAACTCCGCAAATCGCTTAGCATCCCTCGAATCTTTTATAAAAACGAGATTGTTTTATAATTATTATTTTTGTTTGTGCAGTTTGGCTTTTTTTTTTATTTCAAAATGTATGTTCATAATGTTTTTTAAAAATGGCAAAGTAATGTAAATGCAAAGATCTCATCACATATTGTTTATGTGTGCTCTTAGCTATATAGTATGAGTTTTAGTATCACCAGAACTCCGCGAATCATTTAGCGTCCCTCGAATCTTTGAGAAAAACGAGATTGTTTTATAATGATTATTTTTTTTAAAAATCACAAAGTAATGTAAATGCTTAGATCTCTTCCGGTATTGTTTATATGTGGTCATAGCTACATAGTATGGGTTTTAGTTTCACCAAAACTCCGCGAATCACCTAGCGTCCCTCGAATCTTTGAGAAGAACGAGATTTTTTTATAATGATTATTTTTTTTTTTTAAATTGCAAAGTAATGTAAATGCATAAAACTTTTCAGATATTGTTTATATGTGGTCTTAGCTATATAGTATGAGTTTTAGTTTCTCCGGAGCTCCGCAAATCGATTAGCATCCCTCGAATCTTTGAGAAAAACGAGATAGTTTTATAATTATTATTTTTTTTTTTAAATTGCAAAGTAATGTAAATGCATAAAACTTTTCAGATATTGTTTATAAGTGGTCTTGGCTACAAAGTATGAGTGTTGGTTTCACAAGATATCTTTGAAACGCTCAACGTCCCTCGAATCTTTGAGAAAAACGAGATTGTTTTATATTTATTATTTTTTTTTTTTAAATTGCAAAGTAACGTATATGCTAGGAACTCTTTAGATATTTTTTACCTTTGTTCTTAGCTATATAGTTTGAGTTTTAGTTTCACCAGAACTCGCTTAGCATCCCTCGAATCTTTGAGATTGTTTTAATATATTATTTTTCTTTTGTGCAGTTTGGCTTTTTTTTTTAATTTCAAAATGTATGTTCATAATGTTTTTAAAAAATGGCAAATGTAAATGCTTATATATAGCTATTGTTTATATGTGTCCTTAACTACATAGTATGAGTTTTAGTTTCACCAGAGCTCCGCAAATCGATTAGCATCCCACGAATCTTTGATAAAAACGAGATTGTTTAATAATTATTATTTTTTTTTTTTTAAATCGCAAAGTAATGTAAATGCATAGATCTCATCAGATATTGTTTTTCTGTGCTTTTAACTATATAGTATGAGTTTAAGTTTCACAAGAGATCTTCGAATAGCTTAACGTCCCTCGAATCCTTGATAAAAACGAGATTGTTTTATAATTATTATTTTTTTTTTTGCAGTGTGGCTTTTTTTTTATTTCAAAATGTATGTTCATAATGTTTTTTAAAAATGGCAAAATAATGTGAATGCATAGAACTCTTCAGATATTGTTTAATTTGTGCTCTTAGCTATATAAAATAAGTTTTCTTTCACCAGAACTCCGCGAATCGGTTAGCGTCTCTCGAATCTTTGAGAAAACGAGATTGTTTTATAATGATAATTTTTTTTAAAAAAATCGCAGAGTAATTTAAATGCATAGGACTTTTTAGATATTGTATATGTGTGCACTTAGCTATATAGTATGAGTTTTAGTTTCACAAGAATTCTGCGAATTGCTTAGCGTCTCTGGAATCTTCGAGAAAAACGAGATTGGTTTATATTTATTTTATTTTTTTTACATTGCAAAGTAACTTATATGCTAAGAACTCTTTAGATATTTTTTACCTGTGTTCTTAGCTATATAGTATGAGTTTTAGTTTCACCAGAACTCCGCAAATCGCTTAGCATCCCTCGAATCTTTTATAAAAACGAGATTGTTTTATAATTATTATTTTTGTTTGTGCAGTTTGGCTTTTTTTTTTATTTCAAAATGTATGTTCATAATGTTTTTTAAAAATGGCAAAGTAATGTAAATGCAAAGATCTCATCACATATTGTTTATGTGTGCTCTTAGCTATATAGTATGAGTTTTAGTATCACCAGAACTCCGCGAATCATTTAGCGTCCCTCGAATCTTTGAGAAAAACGAGATTGTTTTATAATGATTATTTTTTTTAAAAATCACAAAGTAATGTAAATGCTTAGATCTCTTCCGGTATTGTTTATATGTGGTCATAGCTACATAGTATGGGTTTTAGTTTCACCAAAACTCCGCGAATCACCTAGCGTCCCTCGAATCTTTGAGAAGAACGAGATTTTTTTATAATGATTATTTTTTTTTTTTAAATTGCAAAGTAATGTAAATGCATAAAACTTTTCAGATATTGTTTATATGTGGTCTTAGCTATATAGTATGAGTTTTAGTTTCTCCGGAGCTCCGCAAATCGATTAGCATCCCTCGAATCTTTGAGAAAAACGAGATAGTTTTATAATTATTATTTTTTTTTTTAAATTGCAAAGTAATGTAAATGCATAAAACTTTTCAGATATTGTTTATAAGTGGTCTTGGCTACAAAGTATGAGTGTTGGTTTCACAAGATATCTTTGAAACGCTCAACGTCCCTCGAATCTTTGAGAAAAACGAGATTGTTTTATATTTATTATTTTTTTTTTTAAATTGCAAAGTAACGTATATGCTAGGAACTCTTTAGATATTTTTTACCTTTGTTCTTAGCTATATAGTTTGAGTTTTAGTTTCACCAGAACTCGCTTAGCATCCCTCGAATCTTTGAGATTGTTTTAATATATTATTTTTCTTTTGTGCAGTTTGGCTTTTTTTTTTAATTTCAAAATGTATGTTCATAATGTTTTTAAAAAATGGCAAATGTAAATGCTTATATATAGCTATTGTTTATATGTGTCCTTAACTACAAGGTATGAGTTTTAGTTTCACCAGAGCTCCGCAAATCGATTAGCATCCCACGAATCTTTGATAAAAACGAGATTGTTTAATAATTATTATTTTTTTTTTTTTAAATCGCAAAGTAATGTAAATGCATAGATCTCATCAGATATTGTTTTTCTGTGCTTTTAACTATATAGTATGAGTTTAAGTTTCACAAGAGATCTTCGAATAGCTTAACGTCCCTCGAATCCTTGATAAAAACGAGATTGTTTTATAATTATTATTTTTTTTTTTGCAGTGTGGCTTTTTTTTTTATTTCAAAATGTATGTTCATAATGTTTTTTAAAAATGGCAAAATAATGTGAATGCATAGAACTCTTCAGATATTGTTTAATTTGTGCTCTTAGCTATATAAAATAAGTTTTCTTTCACCAGAACTCCGCGAATCGGTTAGCGTCTCTCGAATCTTTGAGAAAACGAGATTGTTTTATAATGATAATTTTTTTTAAAAAAATCGCAGAGTAATTTAAATGCATAGGACTTTTTAGATATTGTATATGTGTGCACTTAGCTATATAGTATGAGTTTTAGTTTCACAAGAATTCTGCGAATTGCTTAGCGTCTCTGGAATCTTCGAGAAAAACGAGATTGGTTTATATTTATTTTATTTTTTTTACATTGCAAAGTAACTTATATGCTAAGAACTCTTTAGATATTTTTTACCTGTGTTCTTAGCTATATAGTATGAGTTTTAGTTTCACCAGAACTCCGCAAATCGCTTAGCATCCCTCGAATCTTTGATAAAAACGAGATTGTTTTATAATTATTATTTTTGTTTGTGCAGTTTGGCTTTTTTTTTAATTTCAAAATGTATGTTCATAATGTTTTTTAAAAATGGCAAAGTAATGTAAATGCAAAGATCTCATCACATATTGTTTATGTGTGCTCTTAGCTATATAGTATGAGTTTTAGTATCACCAGAACTCCGCGAATCATTTAGCGTCCCTCGAATCTTTGAGAAAAACGAGATTGTTTTATAATGATTATTTTTTTTAAAAATCACAAAGTAATGTAAATGCTTAGATCTCTTCCGGTATTGTTTATAAGTGGTCATAGCTACATAGTATGGGTTTTAGTTTCACCAAAACTCCGCGAATCACCTAGCGTCCCTCGAATCTTTGAGAAGAACGAGATTTTTTTATAATGATTATTTTTTTTTTTTAAATTGCAAAGTAATGTAAATGCATAAAACTTTTCAGATATTGTTTATATGTGGTCTTAGCTATATAGTATGAGTTTTAGTTTCTCCGGAGCTCCGCAAATCGATTAGCATCCCTCGAATCTTTGAGAAAAACGAGATAGTTTTATAATTATTATTTTTTTTTTAAATTGCAAAGTAATGTAAATGCATAAAACTTTTCAGATATTGTTTATAAGTGGTCTTGGCTACAAAGTATGAGTGTTGGTTTCACAAGATATCTTTGAAACGCTCAACGTCCCTCGAATCTTTGAGAAAAACGAGATTGTTTTATATTTATTATTTTTTTTTTTTAAATTGCAAAGTAACGTATATGCTAGGAACTCTTTAGATATTTTTTACCTTTGTTCTTAGCTATATAGTTTGAGTTTTAGTTTCACCAGAACTCGCTTAGCATCCCTCGAATCTTTGAGATTGTTTTAATATATTATTTTTCTTTTGTGCAGTTTGGCTTTTTTTTTTAATTTCAAAATGTATGTTCATAATGTTTTTAAAAAATGGCAAATGTAAATGCTTATATATAGCTATTGTTTATAAGTGTCCTTAACTACATAGTATGAGTTTTAGTTTCACCAGAGCTCCGCAAATCGATTAGCATCCCACGAATCTTTGATAAAAACGAGATTGTTTAATAATTATTATTTTTTTTTTTTTAAATCGCAAAGTAATGTAAATGCATAGATCTCATCAGATATTGTTTTTCTGTGCTTTTAACTATATAGTATGAGTTTTTAGTTTCACAAGAGATCTTCGAATAGCTTAACGTCCCTCGAATCCTTGATAAAAACGAGATTGTTTTATAATTATTATTTTTTTTTTTTGCAGTGTGGCTTTTTTTTTTATTTCAAAATGTATGTTCATAATGTTTTTTAAAAATGGCAAAATAATGTGAATGCATAGAACTCTTCAGATATTGTTTAATTTGTGCTCTTAGCTATATAAAATAAGTTTTCTTTCACCAGAACTCCGCGAATCGGTTAGCGTCTCTCGAATCTTTGAGAAAACGAGATTGTTTTATAATGATAATTTTTTTTAAAAAAATCGCAGGGTAATTTAAATGCATAGGACTTTTTAGATATTGTATATGTGTGCAATTAGCTATATAGTATGAGTTTTAGTTTCACAAGAATTCTGCGAATTGCTTAGCGTCCCTGGAATCTTCAAGAAGAACGAGATTGGCTTATATTTATTTTATTTTTTTTACATTGCAAAGTAACTTATATGCTAAGAACTCTTTGGATATTTTTTACCTGTGTTCTTAGCTATATAGTATGAGTTTTAGTTTCACCAGAACTCCGCAAATCGCTTAGCATCCCTCGAATCTTTGATAAAAACGAGATTGTTTTATAATTATTATTTTTGTTTGTGCAGTTTGGCTTTTTTTTTTTATTTCAAAATGTATGTTGATAATGTTTTTTAAAAATGGCAAAGTAATGTAAATGCAAAGATCTCATCACATATTGTTTATGTGTGCTCTTAGCTATATAGTATGAGTTTTAGTATCACCAGAACTCCGCGAATCACTTAGCGTCCCTCGAATCTTTGAGAAAAACGAGATTGTTTTATAATGATTATTTTTTTTAAAAATCACATAGTAATGTAAATGCTTAGATCTCTTCCGGTATTGTTTATATGTGGTCATAGCTACATAGTATGGGTTTTAGTTTCACCAAAACTCCGCGAATCACCTAGTGTCCCTCGAATCTTTTAGAAAAACGAGATTTTTTTATAATGATTATTTTTTTTTTAAAAATCGCAGAGTAATTGAAATGCATAGGACTTTTTAGATATTGTATATGTGTGCTCTTAGCTAAATGGTATGAGTTTTAGTTTCACAAGAATTCTTCGAATTGCTTAGCGTCCCTCGAATCTTTGAGAAAAACGAAATTGGTTTATATTTATTATTTTTTTTTTTTAAAGTGCAAAGTAACTTATATGCTAAGAACTATTCAGATATTGTTTACCTGTGTTCTTTGCTATATAGTATAAGTTTTAGTTTCACCAGAACTCTACGAATCGCTTAGCATCCCTGGAATTTTTGAAAAAAACAATATTGTTTTATGATTATTATTTTTTTTTATAATCTCAAAGTAATTGAAATGCATAGGACTTTTTAGATATTGTATATGTGTGCACTTAGCTATATAGTATGAGTTTTAGTTTCACAAGAATTCTGCGCATTGCTTAGCGTCCCTGGGATCTTCGAGAAAAACGACATTGGTTTATATTTATTTTATTTTTTTTACATTGCAAAGTTACTTATATGCTAAGAACTCTTTAGATATTTTTTACCTGTGTTCTTAGCTATATAGTATGAGTTTTAGTTTCACCAGAACTCCGCAAATCGATTAGCATCCCTCGAATCTTTGAGAAAAACGAGATTGTTTTATAATTATTATTCTTTTTTGTGCATTTTGGCTTTTATTTTTATTTCAAAATGTATGTTCATAATGTTTTTTAAAAATAGCAGAGTAATTGAAATGCATAGATCTCTTCAGGTATTCTTTATGTGTGCTCTTAGCTATATAGTATGAGTTTTAGTATCACCAGAACTCCGCGAATCACTTAGCATCCCTCGAATCTTTGAGAAAACGAGATTTTTTTATAATGATTATTTTTTTTTTTTAAATCGCAGAGTAATTGAAATGCATAGATCTCTTCAGGTATTCTTTATATGTGGTCATATCTACATAGTATGAGTTTTAGTTTCACCAGAACTCCGCGAATCACCTAGCGTCCCTCGAATACTTGAGAAAAACGAGATTTTTTTATAATGATTATTTTTTTTTTCAAATTGCAAAGTAATGTAAATGCATAAAACTTTTCAGATATTGTTTATATGTGGTCTTAGCTATATAGTATGAGTTTTAGTTTCACCAGAGCTCCGCAAATCGATTAGCATCCCTCGAATCTTTGAGAAAAACGAGATAGTTTTATAATAATTATTTTTTTTTTTTAAATTGCAAAGTAATGTAAATGCATAAAACTTTTCAGATATTGTTTATATGTGGTCTTGGCTACAAAGTATGAGTGTTGGTTTCACAAGATATCTTTGAAACGCTCAACGTCCCTCGAATCTTTGAGAAAAACGAGATTGTTTTATATTTATTATTTTTTTTTTTTTAAATTGCAAAGTAACGTATATGCTAGGAACTCTTTAGATATTTTTTACCTTTGTTCTTAGCTATATAGTTTGAGTTTTAGTTTCACCAGAACTCGCTTAGCATCCCTCGAATCTTTGAGATTGTTTTAATATATTATTTTTCTTTTGTGCAGTTTGGCTTTTTTTTTTAATTTCAAAATGTATGTTCATAATGTTTTTAAAAAATGGCAAATGTAAATGCTTATATATAGATATTGTTTATATGTGTCCTTAACTACATAGTATGAGTTTTAGTTTCACAAGAATTCTGCGAATTGCTTAGCGTCCCTGGAATCTTCGAGAAAAACGAGATTGGTTTATATTTATTTTATTTTTTTTACATTGCAAAGTAACTTATATGCTAAGAACTCTTTAGATATTTTTTACCTGTGTTCTTAGCTATATAGTATGAGTTTTAGTTTCACCAGAACTCCGCAAATCGCTTAGCATCCCTCGAATCTTTGATAAAAACGAGATTGTTTTATAATTATTATTTTTGTTTGTGCAGTTTGGCTTTTTTTTTTATTTCAAATTGTATGTTCATAATGTTTTTTAAAAATAGCAGAGTAATTGAAATGCATAGATCTCTTCAGGTATTCTTTATGTGTGCTCTTAGCTATATAGTATGAGTTTTAGTATCACCAGAACTCCGCGAATCACTTAGCATCCCTCGAATCTTTGAGAAAACGAGATTTTTTTATAATGATTATTTTTTTTTTTTAAATCGCAGAGTAATTGAAATGCATAGATCTCTTCAGGTATTCTTTATATGTGGTCATATCTACATAGTATGAGTTTTAGTTTCACCAGAACTCCGCGAATCACCTAGCGCCCCTCGAATCTTTGAGAAAAACGAGATTTTTTTATAATGATTATTTTTTTTTTTAAATTGCAAAGTAATGTAAATGCATAAAACTTTTCAGATATTGTTTATATGTGGTCTTAGCTATATAGTATGAGTTTTAGTTTCACCAGAGCTCCGCAAATCGATTAGCATCCCTCGAATCTTTGAGAAAAACGAGATAGTTTTATAATAATTATTTTTTTTTTTAAATTGCAAAGTAATGTAAATGCATAAAACTTTTCAGATATTGTTTATATGTGGTCTTGGCTACAAAGTATGAGTGTTGGTTTCACAAGATATCTTTGAAACGCTCAACGTCCCTCGAATCTTTGAGAAAAACGAGATTGTTTTATATTTATTATTTTTTTTTTTTAAATTGCAAAGTAACGTATATGCTAGGAACTCTTTAGATATTTTTTACCTTTGTTCTTAGCTATATAGTTTGAGTTTTAGTTTCACCAGAACTCGCTTAGCATCCCTCGAATCTTTGAGATTGTTTTAATATATTATTTTTCTTTTGTGCAGTTTGGCTTTTTTTTTTAATTTCAAAATGTATGTTCATAATGTTTTAAAAAAATGGCAAATGTAAATGCTTATAAATAGATATTGTTTATATGTGTCCTTAACTACATAGTATGAGTTTTAGTTTCACAAGAATTCTGCGAATTGCTTAGCGTCCCTAGAATCTTCGAGAAGAACGAGATTGGTTTATATTTATTTTATTTTTTTTACATTTCAAAGTAACTTATATGCTAAGAACTCTTTAGATATTTTTTACCTGTGTTCTTAGCTATATAGTATGAGTTTTAGTTTCACCAGAACTCCGCAAATCGCTTAGCATCCCTCGAATCTTTGAGAAAAACGAGATTTTTTTATAATGATTATTTTTTTTTAAAAAATCGCAGAGTAATTGAAATGCATAGGACTTTTTAGATATTGTATATGTGTGCTCTTAGCTAAATGGTATGAGTTTTAGTTTCACAAGAATTCTGCGAATTGCTTAGCGTCCCTCGAATCTTTGAGAAAAACGAGATTGGTTTATATTTATTATTTTTTTTTTTAAATTGCAAAGTAATGTAAATGCATAGAACTCTTCAGATAATGTTTATGTGTGCTCATAGGTATATGTAATGTAAATGCATAGATCTCCTAATGTATTGTTTATTTACATAGTAGTATATTATTATTAGTAGTAGTATACTTACATAGTTTACATAGTATGAGTTTTAGTTTCACCAGAACTCCGCGAATCACCTAGCGTCCCTCGAATCTTTGAGATAAACGAGAGCGTTTTATAATTATTACTTTTTTTTTAAATCACAAAGCAATGTAAATGCATAGATCTCTTCAGGTATTGTTTATTTACACAGTAGTTTATTATTAGTAGTAAGTAGTAGTATATTTACATAGTTTACATAGTATGAGTTTTGTTTCACCAGAACTCCGCGAATCACCTAGCGTTCCTCGAATCTTTGAGGAAAACGAGATTGTTTAATAATTATTATTTTTTTTTTTAAATCGCAGAGTAATTTAAATGCATAAACACTTTAGATATTGTTTATATGTGCTCTTGGCTATATATAATAAGTTTTAGTTTCACCAGAACTCTACGAATCGCTTAGCATCCCTCGAATTTTTGAAAAACACAAATGTTTTATCATTATTATTTTTTTTTATAATCGCAAAGTAATTTAAATGTATAGAAATCATCAGATATTATTTTATATAGCTATATAGTATGAGTTTTAGTTTCACCAGAGCTCCGCGAATCACTTAGCATCCCTCGAATCTTTGAGAAAACGAGATTTTTTTATAATGATTATTTTTTTTTTTTAAATCGCAGAGTAATCTAAATGCATAGATCTCTTTAGGTATTCTTTATATGTGGTCATATCTACATAGTATGAGTTTTAGTTTCACCAGAACTCCGCGAATCACCTAGCGTCCCTCGAATCTTTGAGAAAAACGAGATTTTTTTATAATGATTATTTTTTTTTTAAATTGCAAAGTAATGTAAATGCATAAAACTTTTCTGATATTGTTTATATGTGGTCTTAGCTATATAGTATGAGTTTTAGTTTCACCAGAGCTCCGCAAATCGATTAGCATCCCTCGAATCTTTGAGAAAAACGAGATAGTTTTATAATAATTATTTTTTTTTTTAAATTGCAAAGTAATGTAAATGCATAAAACTTTTCAGATATTGTTTATATGTGGTCTTGGCTACAAAGTATGAGTGTTGGTTTCACAAGATATCTTTGAAACGCTCAACGTCCCTCGAATCTTTGAGAAAAACGAGATTGTTTTATATTTATTATTTTTTTTTTTTAAATTGCAAAGTAACGTATATGCTAGGAACTCTTTAGATATTTTTTACCTTTGTTCTTAGCTATATAGTTTGAGTTTTAGTTTCACCAGAACTCGCTTAGCATCCCTCGAATCTTTGAGATTGTTTTAATATATTATTTTTCTTTTGTGCAGTTTGGCTTTTTTTTTTAATTTCAAAATGTATGTTCATAATGTTTTTAAAAAATGGCAAATGTAAATGCTTATATATAGATATTGTTTATATGTGTCCTTAACTACATAGTATGAGTTTTAGTTTCACTAGAGCTCCGCAAATCGATTAGCATCCCACGAATCTTTAATAAAAACGAGATTGTTTAATAATTATTATTTTTTTTTTTAAATCGCAAAGTAATGTAAATGCATAGATCTCATCAGATATTGTTTTTCTGTGCTTTTAACTATATAGTATGAGTTTAAGTTTCACAAGAGATCTTCGAATAGCTTAACGTCCCTCGAATCCTTGATAAAAACGAGATTGTTTTATAATTATTATTTTTTTTTTTTGCAGTGTGGCTTTTTTTTTTAATTCAAAATATATGTTCATAATGTTTTTTAAAAATGGCAAAGTAATGTGAATGCATAGAACTCTTCAGATATTGTTTAATTTGTGCTCTTAGCTATATAAAATAAGTTTTTTTTCACCAGAACTCCGCGAATCGGTTAGCGTCCCTGGGATCTTCGAGAAAAACGACATTGGTTTATATTTGTTTTATTTTTTTTACATTGCAAATTAACTTATATGCTAAGAACTCTTTAGATATTTTTTACCTGTGTTCTTAGCTATATAGTATGAGTTTTAGTTTCACCAGAACTCCGCAAATCGATTAACGTCCCTCGAATCCTTGATAAAAACGAGATTGTTTTATAATTATTATTCTTTTTTGTGCATTTTGGCTTTTATTTTTATTTCAAAATGTATGTTCATAATGTTTTTTAAAAATAGCAAAGTAATGTAAATGCATAGATCTCATCACATATTGTTTATGTGTGCTCTTAGCTATATAGTATGAGTTTTAGTATCACCAGAACTCCGCGAATCACTTAGCATCCCTCGAATCTTTGAGAAAACGAGATTTTTTTATAATGATTATTTTTTTTATTAAAATCGCAGAGTAATTGAAATGCATAGATCTCTTCAGGTATTCTTTATATGTGGTCATATCTACATAGTATGAGTTTTAGTTTCACCAGAACTTCGCGAATCACCTAGCGTCCCTCGAATCGTTGAGAAAAACGAGATTTTTTTATAATGATTATTTTTTTTTTTAAATTGCAAAGTAATGTAAATGCATAAAACTTTTCAGATATTGTTTATATGTGGTCTTAGCTATATAGTATGAGTTTTAGTTTCACCAGAGCTCCGCAAATCGATTAGCATCCCTCGAATCTTTGAGAAAAACGAGATAGTTTTATAATTATTATTTTTTTTTTTAAATTGCAAAGTAATGTAAATGCATAAAACTTTTCAGATATTGTTTATATGTGGTCTTGGCTACAAAGTATGAGTGTTGGTTTCACAAGATATCTTTGAAAGGCTCAACGTCCCTCGAATCTTTGAGAAAAACGAGATTGTTTTATATTTATTATTTTTTTTTTTTAAATTGCAAAGTAACGTATATGCTAGGAACTCTTCAGATATTGTTTAATTTGTGCTCTTAGCTATATAAAATAAGTTTTTTTTCACCAGAACTCCGCGAATCGGTTAGCGTCTCTCGAATCTTTGAGAAAAACGAGATTGTTTAATAATTATTATTTTTTTTTTTAAATCGCAAAGTAATGTAAATGCATAGATCTCATCAGATATTGTTTTTCTGTGCTTTTAACTATATAGTATGAGTTTAAGTTTCACAAGAGATCTTCGAATAGCTTAACGTCCCTCGAATCCTTGATAAAAACGAGATTGTTTTATAATTATTATTTTTTTTTTTTGCAGTGTGGCTTTTTTTTTTATTTCAAAATGTATGTTCATAATGTTTTTTAAAAATGGCAAAGTAATGTGAATGCATAGAACTCTTCAGATATTGTTTAATTTGTGCTCTTAGCTATATAAAATAAGTTTTTTTTCACCAGAACTCCGCGAATCGGTTAGCGTCCCTGGGATCTTCGAGAAAAACGACATTGGTTTATATTTGTTTTATTTTTTTTACATTGCAAATTAACTTATATGCTAAGAACTCTTTAGATATTTTTTACCTGTGTTCTTAGCTATATAGTATGAGTTTTAGTTTCACCAGAACTCCGCAAATCGATTAACGTCCCTCGAATCCTTGATAAAAACGAGATTGTTTTATAATTATTATTCTTTTTTGTGCATTTTGGCTTTTATTTTTATTTCAAAATGTATGTTCATAATGTTTTTTAAAAATAGCAAAGTAATGTAAATGCATAGATCTCATCACATATTGTTTATGTGTGCTCTTAGCTATATAGTATGAGTTTTAGTATCACCAGAACTCCGCGAATCACTTAGCATCCCTCGAATCTTTGAGAAAACGAGATTTTTTTATAATGATTATTTTTTTTATTAAAATCGCAGAGTAATTGAAATGCATAGATCTCTTCAGGTATTCTTTATATGTGGTCATATCTACATAGTATGAGTTTTAGTTTCACCAGAACTTCGCGAATCACCTAGCGTCCCTCGAATCGTTGAGAAAAACGAGATTTTTTTATAATGATTATTTTTTTTTTTAAATTGCAAAGTAATGTAAATGCCTAAAACTTTTCAGATATTGTTTATATGTGGTCTTAGCTATATAGTATGAGTTTTAGTTTCACCAGAGCTCCGCAAATCGATTAGCATCCCTCGAATCTTTGAGAAAAACGAGATAGTTTTATAATTATTATTTTTTTTTTTAAATTGCAAAGTAATGTAAATGCATAAAACTTTTCAGATATTGTTTATATGTGGTCTTGGCTACAAAGTATGAGTGTTGGTTTCACAAGATATCTTTGAAACGCTCAACGTCCCTCGAATCTTTGAGAAAAACGAGATTGTTTTATATTTATTATTTTTTTTTTTTAAATTGCAAAGTAACGTATATGCTAGGAACTCTTCAGATATTGTTAAATTTGTGCTCTTAGCTATATAAAATAAGTTTTTTTTCACCAGAACTCCGCGAATCGGTTAGCGTCTCTCGAATCTTTGAGAAAAACGAGATTGTTTTATAATGATAATTTTTTTTAAAAAAATCGCAGAGTAATTTAAATGCAAAGGACGTTTTAGATATTGTATATGTGTGCACTTAGCTATATAGTATGAGTTTTAGTTTCACAAGAATTCTGCGAATTGCTTAGCGTCCCTGGAATCTTCGAGAAAAACGAGATTGGTTTATATTTATTTTATTTTTTTTACATTGCAAAGTAACTTATATGCTAAGAACTCTTTAGATATTTTTTACCTGTGTTCTTAGCTATATAGTATGAGTTTTAGTTCCACCAGAACTCCGCATATCGCTTAGCATCCCTCGAATCTTTGATAAAAACGAGATTGTTTTATAATTATTATTTTTGTTTGTGCAGTTTGGCTTTTTTTTTTATTTCAAATTGTATGTTCATAATGTTTTTTAAAAATGGCAAAGTAATGTAAATGCAAAGATCTCATCACGTATTGTTTATGTGTGCTCTTAGCTATATAGTATGAGTTTTAGTATCACCAGAACTCCGCGAATCACTTAGCATCCCTCGAATCTTTGAGAAAAACGAGATTGTTTTATAATGATTATTTTTTTTAAAAATCACAAAGTAATGTAAATGCTTACATCTCTTCCGGTATTGTTTATATGTGGTCATAGCTACATAGTATGGGTTTTAGTTTCACCAAAACTCCGCGAATCACCTAGCGTCCCTCGAATCTTTGAGAAAAACCAGATTTTTTTATAATGATTATTTTTTTTTAAAAAATCGCTGAGTAATTGAAATGCATAGGACTTTTTAGATATTGTATATGTGTGCTCTTAGCTAAATGGTATGAGTTTTAGTTTCACAAGAATTCTGCGAATTGCTTATCGTCCCTCGAATCTTTGAGAAAAACGAGATTGGTTTATATTTATTATTTTTTTTTTTTAAAGTGCAATGTAACTTATATGCTAAGAACTCTTCAGATATTGTTTACCAGTGTTCTTTGCTATATAGTATAAGTTTTAGTTTCACCAGAACTCTACGAATCGCTTAGCATCCCTGGAATTTTTGAAAAAAACAATATTGTTTTATGATTATTATTTTTTTTTATAATCTCAAAGTAATTAAAATGCATAAAACTCTTCAGATATTGTTTATATGTGTCCTTAGCTATATAGTATAAGTTTTAGTTTCACCAGAACTCCGCGTAACGCTTAGCGTCCCTCAAATCTTTGTGAAAACCTAAATTGTTTTATAAATATTGTATTTTTCAAAATCACAAAGTAATGTAAATGCATAGATCTCTTCAGGTATTGTTTATTTACATAGTAGTTTATTAATAGTAGTAGTAGTATATTTACATAGTATGAGTTTTGTTTCACCAGAACTCCGCGAATCACCTAGCGTTCCTCGAATCTTTGAGGAAAACGAGATTGTTTAATAATTATTATTTTTTTTTTTTAAATCGCAGAGTAATTTAAATGCATAAACACTTTAGATATTGTTTATATGTGCTCTTGGCTATATATAATAAGTTTTAGTTTCACCAGAACTCTACGAATCGCTTAGCATCCCTCGAATTTTTGAAAAACACAAATGTTTTATCATTATTATTTTTTTTTATAATCGCAAAGTAATTTAAATGTATAGAAATCTTCAGATATTATTTTATATAGCTATATAGTATGAGTTTTAGTTTCACCAGAGCTCCGCAAATCTCTAAGCATCCCTCGAATCTTTGAGAAAAATGAGATTGTTTTATAATTATTATTTTTTTTTTTAAATCGCAAAGTAATGTAAATGCATAGAACTCTTCAGATAATGTTTATATGTGGTCTTAGATACATAGTATGAGTTTTAGTTTCACAAGAATTCTGCGAATCGCTTAACGTCCATCGAATCTTTGAGAAGAACGAGATTGTTTTTTAATTATTACTTTTTTTTTTTTTGTGCAGTATGGCTTTTCTTTTATATTTCAAAATATATGTTCATAATGTTTTTTTAAAAATGGCAAAGTAATGTAAATGCATAGAACTCTTCAGATATTGTTTAATATGTGCTCTTAGCTATATATTAAATCGCTTATTGTTTACTTGTGGTCCTAACTATATAGAATGAGTTTTAGTTTCATCAGAACTCCGCGAATCGCTTAGCATCCCTTGAATGTTTGAGAAAATCGAGATTGTTTTATAACTATTATTTTTTTTAAATATCGCAAAGTATTGTAAATGCATAGAACTCTTCAGATATTGTTTATTTGTGGTCCTAACTATATAGTATGAGTTTTAGTTTCACCAGAACTCTGCGAATCGCTTAGCATCCCTGGAATGTTTAAGAAAAACGAGATTGTTTTATAATTTTCCCATAAATGTTTGAGAAAAACGAGATTGTTTTATAACAATTATTTTTTTTTAAATATCGCAAAGCAATGTAAATGCATAGAACTCTTCAGATATTGTTTACTTGTGGTCCTAACTAAATAGAATGAGTTTTAGTTTCACCAGAACTCCGCAAATCGCTTAGCATCCCTGGAATGTTTGAGAAAAACGAGATTGTTATATAACAATTATTTTTTTTTAAATATCGCAAAGTAATGTAAATGCATAGAACTCTTCAGATATTGTTTACTTGTGGTCCTACCTATATAGAATGAGTTTTAGTTTCACCAGAACTCTGCGAATCGCTTAGCATCCCTGGAATGTTTAAGAAAAACGAGATTGTTTTATAATTTTCCCATGAATGTTTGAGAAAAACGAGACTGTTTTATAACTATTATTTTTTTTAAATATCACATAGTAATGTAAATGCATAGAACTCTTTAGATATTGTTTACTTGTGGTCCTAACTATATAGAATGAGTTTTAGTTTCATCAGAACTCCGCGAATCGCTTAGCATCCCTTGAATGTTTGAGAAAATCGAGATTGTTTTATAACTATTATCTTTTTTAAATATCGCAAAGTATTGTAAATGCATAGAACTCTTCAGATATTGTTTATTTGTGGTCCTAACTATATAGTATGAGTTTTAGTTTCACCAGAACTCTGCGAATCGCTTAGCATCCCTGGAATGTTTAAGAAAAACGAGATTGTTTTATAATTTTCCCATGAATGTTTGAGAAAAACGAGATTGTTTTATAATAATAATTTTTTTTTAAATATCGCAAAGTAATGAAAATGCATAGAACTCTTCAGATATTGTTTATTTGTGGTCCTAACTAAATAGAATAAGTTTTAGTTTCACCAGAACTCCGCGAATCGCTGTGCATCCCTGCAATGTTTGAGAAAAACGAGATTGTTTTATATTAATTATTTTTTTTAAAATATCGCAAAGTACTGTAAATGCATAGAACTCTTCAGATATTGTTTACCTGTGTTCCTACCTATATAGAATGAGTTTTAGTTTCATCAGAACAACGCGAATCGCTTAGCATCCCTTGAATGTTTGAGAAAAACGGGACTGTTTCATAAATATTATTTTTTTTAAATATCGCATAGTAATGTAAATGCAAAGAACTCTTTAGATATTGTTTACTTGTGGTCCTAACTAAATATAATGAGTTGCAGTTTCACCAGAACCCCGCGAATCGCTTAGCATCCCTGGAATGTTTAAGAAAAACGAGATTGTTTTATAATTTTCCCATGAATGTTTGAGAAAAACGAGACTGTTTTATAACTATTATTTTTTTTAAATATCGCATAGTAATTTAAATGCATAGACCTCTTTAGATATTGTTTACTTGTGGTCCTAACTATATAGAATGAGTTTTAGTTTCATCAGAACACCGCGAATCGCTTAGCATCCCTTGAATGTTTGAGATAATCGAGATTGTTTTATAACTATTATTTTTTTTTAAATATCCCAAAGTATTGTAAATGCATAGAACTCTTCAGATATTGTTTATTTGTGGTCCTAACTATATAGTATGAGTTTTAGTTTCACCAGAACTACGTAAATCGCTTAGCGTCCCACGAATATTAGAGAAAAATAAGATCTCTTTAAAACAATTATTATTTTTAAATATCGCAAAGTAATGTAAATGCATAGAACTCTTCAGATATTGTTTACTTGTGGTCCTAACTAAATATAATGAGTTTTAGTTTCACCAGAACTACGTAAATCGCTTAGCGTCCCTCGAATATTTGAGAAAAATGAGATTGCTTTATAATTTTCCCATGAATGTTTGAGAAAAACGAGATTGTTTTATAATTTTCCTATGAATGTTTGAGAAAAACGAGACTGTTTTATAACTATTATTTTTTTTAAATATCGCATAGTAATGTAAATGCATATAACTCTTTAGATATTGTTTATTTAGTTTTAGTTTCACCAGAACTACGTAAATCGCTTAGCGTCCCACGAATATTTGAGAAAAATAAGATCTCTTTAAAACAATTATTATTTTTAAATATCGCAAAGTAATGTAAATGCATAGAACTCTTCAGATATTGTTTACTTGTGGTCCTAACTAAATAGAATGAGTTTTAGTTTCACCAGAACTCCGCGAATCGCTTAGCATCCCTGGAATGTTTGAGAAAAACGAGATTGTTTTATAACAATTATTTTTTTTTAAATATCGCAAAGTAATGTAAATGCATAGAACTCTTCAGATATTGTTTACTTGTGGTCCTACCTATATAGAATAAGTTTTAGTTTCACCAGAACTCTGCGAATCGCTTAGCATCCCTGGAATGTTTAAGAAAAACGAGATTGTTTTATAATTTTCCCATGAATGTTTGAGAAAAACGAGACTGTTTTATAACTATTATTTTTTTTAAATATCGCATAGTAATTTAAATGCATAGAACTCTTTAGATATTGTTTACTTGTGGTCCTAACTATATAGAATGAGTTTTAGTTTCATCAGAACTCCGCGAATCGCTTAGCATCCCTTGAATGTTTGAGATAATCGAGATTGTTTTATAACTATTTTTTTTTTTAAATATCGCAAAGTATTGTAAATGCATAGAACTCTTTAGATATTGTTTATTTGTGGTCCTAACTATATAGTATGAGTTTTAGTTTCACCAGAACTCTGCGAATCGCTTAGCATCCCTGGAATGTATGAGAAAAACGAGATTGTTTTATAATTTTCCTATGAATGTTTGAGAAAAACGAGACTGTTTTATAACTATTATTTTTTTTAAATATCGCATAGTAATGTAAATGCATAGAACTCTTTAGATATTGTTTATTTAGTTTTAGTTTCACCAGAACTACGTAAATCGCTTAGCGTCCCACGAATATTTGAGAAAAATAAGATCTCTTTAAAACAATTATTATTTTTAAATATCGCAAAGTAATGTAAATGCATAGAACTCTTCAGATATTGTTCATTTGTGCTCTTAGCTGTATAGTATGAGTTTTAGTTTCACTAGAACTCCGCGAATCGCTTAGCATCCCTCGAATGTTTCAGAAAAACGAGATTGTTTTATGATTATTATTTTTTTTGAATATCGCAAAGTAATGTAAATGCATAGGACTCTTCAGATATTGTTTACTTGTGGTCCTACCTATATAGCATGAGTTTTAGTTTCACCAGAACTCTGCGAATCGCTTAGCATCCCTGGAATGTTTAAGAAAAACGAGATTGTTTTATAATAATAATTTTTTTTTAAATATCGCAAAGTAATGAAAATGCATAGAACTCTTCAGATATTGTTTATTTGTGGTCCTAACTAAATAGAATAAGTTTTAGTTTCACCAGAACTCCGCGAATCGCTGTGCATCCCTGCAATGTTTGAGAAAAACGAGATTGTTTTATAATTATTATTTTTTTTAAATATTGCAAAGTAATGTAAATGTATAGAACTCTTCAGATATTGTTTATTTGTGGTCCTAACTATATAGTATGAGTTTCAGTTTCACCAGAACTCCGCGAATCGCTTAGCATCCCTGGAATGTTTGAGAAAAACGAGATTGTTTTATATTAATTATTTTTTTTAAAATATCGCAAAGTACTGTAAATGCATAGAACTCTTCAGATATTGTTTACCTGTGTTCCTACCTATATAGAATGAGTTTTAGTTTCATCAGAACAACGCGAATCGCTTAGCATCCCTTGAATGTTTGAGAAAAACGGGACTGTTTCATAAATATTATTTTTTTTAAATATCGCATAGTAATGTAAATGCAAAGAACTCTTTAGATATTGTTTACTTGTGGTCCTAACTAAATATAATGAGTTGCAGTTTCACCAGAACCCCGCGAATCGCTTAGCATCCCTGGAATGTTTAAGAAAAACGAGATTGTTTTATAATTTTCCCATGAATGTTTGAGAAAAACGAGACTGTTTTATAACTATTATTTTTTTTAAATATCGCATAGTAATGTAAATGCATAGAACTCTTTAGATATTGTTTACTTGTGGTCCTAACTATATAGAATGAGTTTTAGTTTCACAAGAACTCCGCGAATCGCTGTGCATCCCTGGAATGTTTGAGAAAAACGAGATTGTTTTATAACAATTATTTTTTTTTAAATATCGCAAAGTAATGTAAATGAATAGTACTCTTCAGATATTGTTTACTTGTGTTCCTACCTATATAGAATGAGTTTTAGTTTCATCAGAACAACGCGAATCGCTTAGCATCCCTTCAATGTTTGAGAAAAACGAGATTGTTTTATAATTATTATTTTTTTTAAATATTGCAAAGTAATGTAAATGTATAGAACTCTTCAGATATTGTTTATTTGTGGTCCTAACTATATAGTATGAGTTTCAGTTTCACCAGAACTCCGCGAATCGCTTAGCATCCCTGGAATGTTTGAGAAAAACGAGATTGTTTTATAATAATTGTTATTTTTAAATATCGCAAAGTAATGTAAATGCATAGAACTCTTCAGATATTGTTTACTTGTGGTCCTAACTAAATATAATGAGTTTTAGTTTCACCAGAACTACGTAAATCGCTTAGCGTCCCTCGAATATTTGAGAAAAATGAGATTGCTTTATAATTTTCCCATGAATGTTTGAGAAAAACGAGATTGTTTTATAATTTTCCTATGAATGTTTGAGAAAAACGAGACTGTTTTATAACTATTATTTTTTTTAAATATCGCATAGTAATGTAAATGCATATAACTCTTTAGATATTGTTTATTTAGTTTTAGTTTCACCAGAACTACGTAAATCGCTTAGCGTCCCACGAATATTTGAGAAAAATAAGATCTCTTTAAAACAATTATTATTTTTAAATATCGCAAAGTAATGTAAATGCATAGAACTCTTCAGATATTGTTCATTTGTGCTCTTAGCTGTATAGTATGAGTTTTAGTTTCACTAGAACTCCGCGAATCGCTTAGCATCCCTCGAATGTTTCAGAAAAACGAGATTGTTTTATAATTATTATTTTTTTTGAATATCGCAAAGTAATGTAAATGCATAGAACTCTTCAGATATTGTTTACTTGTGGTCCTAACTAAATAGAATGAGTTTTAGTTTCACCAGAACTCCGCGAATCGCTTAGCATCCCTGGAATGTTTGAGAAAAACGAGATTGTTTTATAACAATTATTTTTTTTTAAATATCGCAAAGTAATGTAAATGCATAGAACTCTTCAGATATTGTTTACTTGTGGTCCTACCTATATAGAATAAGTTTTAGTTTCACCAGAACTCTGCGAATCGCTTAGCATCCCTGGAATGTTTAAGAAAAACGAGATTGTTTTATAATTTTCCAATGAATGTTTGAGAAAAACGAGACTGTTTTATAACTATTATTTTTTTTAAATATCGCATAGTAATTTAAATGCATAGAACTCTTTAGATATTGTTTACTTGTGGTCCTAACTATATAGAATGAGTTTTAGTTTCATCAGAACTCCGCGAATCGCTTAGCATCCCTTGAATGTTTGAGATAATCGAGATTGTTTTATAACTATTTTTTTTTTTAAATATCGCAAAGTATTGTAAATGCATAGAACTCTTTAGATATTGTTTATTTGTGGTCCTAACTATATAGTATGAGTTTTAGTTTCACCAGAACTCTGCGAATCGCTTAGCATCCCTGGAATGTTTGAGAAAAACGAGATTGTTTTATAATTTTCCTATGAATGTTTGAGAAAAACGAGACTGTTTTATAACTATTATTTTTTTTAAATATCGCATAGTAATGTAAATGCATAGAACTCTTTAGATATTGTTTATTTAGTTTTAGTATCACCAGAACTACGTAAATCGCTTAGCGTCCCACGAATATTTGAGAAAAATAAGATCTCTTTAAAACAATTATTATTTTTAAATATCGCAAAGTAATGTAAATGCATAGAACTCTTCAGATATTGTTCATTTGTGCTCTTAGCTGTATAGTATGAGTTTTAGTTTCACTAGAACTCCGCGAATCGCTTAGCATCCCTCGAATGTTTCAGAAAAACGAGATTGTTTTATGATTATTATTTTTTTTGAATATCGCAAAGTAATGTAAATGCATAGAACTCTTCAGATATTGTTTACTTGTGGTCCTACCTATATAGAATGAGTTTTAGTTTCACCAGAACTCTGCGAATCGCTTAGCATCCCTGGAATGTTTAAGAAAAACGAGATTGTTTTATAACTATTATTTTTTTTAAATATCACATAGTAATGTAAATGCATAGAACTCTTTAGATATTGTTTACTTGTGGTCCTAACTATATAGAATGAGTTTTAGTTTCACCAGAACTCTGCGAATCGCTTAGCATCCCTGGAATGTTTAAGAAAAACGAGATTGTTTTATAACTATTATTTTTTTTAAATATCACATAGTAATGTAAATGCATAGAACTCTTTAGGTATTGTTTACTTGTGGTCCTAACTATATAGAATGAGTTTTAGTTTCACAAGAACTCCGCGAATCGCTGTGCATCCCTGGAATGTTTGAGAAAAACGAGATTGTTTTATAACAATTATTTTTTTTTAAATATCGCAAAGTAATGTAAATGAATAGTACTCTTCAGATATTGTTTACTTGTGTTCCTACCTATATAGAATGAGTTTTAGTTTCATCAGAACAACGCGAATCGCTTAGCATCCCTTCAATGTTTGAGAAAAACGAGATTGTTTTATAATTATTATTTTTTTTAAATATTGCAAAGTAATGTAAATGTATAGAACTCTTCAGATATTGTTTATTTGTGGTCCTAACTATATAGTATGAGTTTCAGTTTCACCAGAACTCCGCGAATCGCTTAGCATCCCTGGAATGTTTGAGAAAAACGAGATTGTTTTATAATAATTGTTATTTTTAAATATCGCAAAGTAATGTAAATGCATAGAACTCTTCAGATATTGTTTACTTGTGGTCCTAACTAAATATAATGAGTTTTAGTTTCACCAGAACTACGTAAATCGCTTAGCGTCCCTCGAATATTTGAGAAAAATGAGATTGCTTTATAATTTTCCCATGAATGTTTGAGAAAAACGAGATTGTTTTATAATTTTCCTATGAATGTTTGAGAAAAACGAGACTGTTTTATAACTATTATTTTTTTTAAATATCGCATAGTAATGTAAATGCATATAACTCTTTAGATATTGTTTATTTAGTTTTAGTTTCACCAGAACTACGTAAATCGCTTAGCGTCCCACGAATATTTGAGAAAAATAAGATCTCTTTAAAACAATTATTATTTTTAAATATCGCAAAGTAATGTAAATGCATAGAACTCTTCAGATATTGTTCATTTGTGCTCTTAGCTGTATAGTATGAGTTTTAGTTTCACTAGAACTCCGCGAATCGCTTAGCATCCCTCGAATGTTTCAGAAAAACGAGATTGTTTTATAATTATTATTTTTTTTGAATATCGCAAAGTAATGTAAATGCATAGAACTCTTCAGATATTGTTTACTTGTGGTCCTAACTAAATAGAATGAGTTTTAGTTTCACCAGAACTCCGCGAATCGCTTAGCATCCCTGGAATGTTTGAGAAAAACGAGATTGTTTTATAACAATTATTTTTTTTTAAATATCGCAAAGTAATGTAAATGCATAGAACTCTTCAGATATTGTTTACTTGTGGTCCTACCTATATAGAATAAGTTTTAGTTTCACCAGAACTCTGCGAATCGCTTAGCATCCCTGGAATGTTTAAGAAAAACGAGATTGTTTTATAATTTTCCCATGAATGTTTGAGAAAAACGAGACTGTTTTATAACTATTATTTTTTTTAAATATCGCATAGTAATTTAAATGCATAGAACTCTTTAGATATTGTTTACTTGTGGTCCTAACTATATAGAATGAGTTTTAGTTTCATCAGAACTCCGCGAATCGCTTAGCATCCCTTGAATGTTTGAGATAATCGAGATTGTTTTATAACTATTTTTTTTTTTAAATATCGCAAAGTATTGTAAATGCATAGAACTCTTTAGATATTGTTTATTTGTGGTCCTAACTATATAGTATGAGTTTTAGTTTCACCAGAACTCTGCGAATCGCTTAGCATCCCTGGAATGTTTAAGAAAAACGAGATTGTTTTATAACTATTATTTTTTTTAAATATCGCATAGTAATGTAAATGCATAGAACTCTTTAGATATTGTTTATTTAGTTTTAGTATCACCAGAACTACGTAAATCGCTTAGCGTCCCACGAATATTTGAGAAAAATAAGATCTCTTTAAAACAATTATTATTTTTAAATATCGCAAAGTAATGTAAATGCATAGAACTCTTCAGATATTGTTCATTTGTGCTCTTAGCTGTATAGTATGAGTTTTAGTTTCACTAGAACTCCGCGAATCGCTTAGCATCCCTCGAATGTTTCAGAAAAACGAGATTGTTTTATGATTATTATTTTTTTTGAATATCGCAAAGTAATGTAAATGCATAGAACTCTTCAGATATTGTTTACTTGTGGTCCTACCTATATAGAATGAGTTTTAGTTTCACCAGAACTCTGCGAATCGCTTAGCATCCCTGGAATGTTTAAGAAAAACGAGATTGTTTTATAACTATTATTTTTTTTTAAATATCACATAGTAATGTAAATGCATAGAACTCTTTAGATATTGTTTACTTGTGGTCCTAACTATATAGAATGAGTTTTAGTTTCACCAGAACTCTGCGAATCGCTTAGCATCCCTGGAATGTTTAAGAAAAACGAGATTGTTTTATAACTATTATTTTTTTTAAATATCACATAGTAATGTAAATGCATAGAACTCTTTAGGTATTGTTTACTTGTGGTCCTAACTATATAGAATGAGTTTTAGTTTCACAAGAACTCCGCGAATCGCTGTGCATCCCTGGAATGTTTGAGAAAAACGAGATTGTTTTATAACAATTATTTTTTTTTAAATATCGCAAAGTAATGTAAATGAATAGTACTCTTCAGATATTGTTTACTTGTGTTCCTACCTATATAGAATGAGTTTTAGTTTCATCAGAACAACGCGAATCGCTTAGCATCCCTTCAATGTTTGAGAAAAACGAGATTGTTTTATAATTATTATTTTTTTTAAATATTGCAAAGTAATGTAAATGTATAGAACTCTTCAGATATTGTTTATTTGTGGTCCTAACTATATAGTATGAGTTTCAGTTTCACCAGAACTCCGCGAATCGCTTAGCATCCCTGGAATGTTTGAGAAAAACGAGATTGTTTTATAATAATTGTTATTTTTAAATATCGCAAAGTAATGTAAATGCATAGAACTCTTCAGATATTGTTTACTTGTGGTCCTAACTAAATATAATGAGTTTTAGTTTCACCAGAACTACGTAAATCGCTTAGCGTCCCTCGAATATTTGAGAAAAATGAGATTGCTTTATAATTTTCCCATGAATGTTTGAGAAAAACGAGATTGTTTTATAATTTTCCTATGAATGTTTGAGAAAAACGAGACTGTTTTATAACTATTATTTTTTTTAAATATCGCATAGTAATGTAAATGCATATAACTCTTTAGATATTGTTTATTTAGTTTTAGTTTCACCAGAACTACGTAAATCGCTTAGCGTCCCACGAATATTTGAGAAAAATAAGATCTCTTTAAAACAATTATTATTTTTAAATATCGCAAAGTAATGTAAATGCATAGAACTCTTCAGATATTGTTCATTTGTGCTCTTAGCTGTATAGTATGAGTTTTAGTTTCACTAGAACTCCGCGAATCGCTTAGCATCCCTCGAATGTTTCAGAAAAACGAGATTGTTTTATAATTATTATTTTTTTTGAATATCGCAAAGTAATGTAAATGCATAGAACTCTTCAGATATTGTTTACTTGTGGTCCTAACTAAATAGAATGAGTTTTAGTTTCACCAGAACTCCGCGAATCGCTTAGCATCCCTGGAATGTTTGAGAAAAACGAGATTGTTTTATAACAATTATTTTTTTTTAAATATCGCAAAGTAATGTAAATGCATAGAACTCTTCAGATATTGTTTACTTGTGGTCCTAACTATATAGAATGAGTTTTAGTTTCACAAGAACTCCGCGAATCGCTGTGCATCCCTGGAATGTTTGAGAAAAACGAGATTGTTTTATAACAATTATTTTTTTTTAAATATCGCAAAGTAATGTAAATGAATAGTACTCTTCAGATATTGTTTACTTGTGTTCCTACCTATATAGAATGAGTTTTAGTTTCATCAGAACAACGCGAATCGCTTAGCATCCCTTCAATGTTTGAGAAAAACGAGATTGTTTTATAATTATTATTTTTTTTAAATATTGCAAAGTAATGTAAATGTATAGAACTCTTCAGATATTGTTTATTTGTGGTCCTAACTATATAGTATGAGTTTCAGTTTCACCAGAACTCCGCGAATCGCTTAGCATCCCTGGAATGTTTGAGAAAAACGAGATTGTTTTATAATAATTGTTATTTTTAAATATCGCAAAGTAATGTAAATGCATAGAACTCTTCAGATATTGTTTACTTGTGGTCCTAACTAAATATAATGAGTTTTAGTTTCACCAGAACTACGTAAATCGCTTAGCGTCCCTCGAATATTTGAGAAAAATGAGATTGCTTTATAATTTTCCCATGAATGTTTGAGAAAAACGAGATTGTTTTATAATTTTCCTATGAATGTTTGAGAAAAACGAGACTGTTTTATAACTATTATTTTTTTTAAATATCGCATAGTAATGTAAATGCATATAACTCTTTAGATATTGTTTATTTAGTTTTAGTTTCACCAGAACTACGTAAATCGCTTAGCGTCCCACGAATATTTGAGAAAAATAAGATCTCTTTAAAACAATTATTATTTTTAAATATCGCAAAGTAATGTAAATGCATAGAACTCTTCAGATATTGTTCATTTGTGCTCTTAGCTGTATAGTATGAGTTTTAGTTTCACTAGAACTCCGCGAATCGCTTAGCATCCCTCGAATGTTTCAGAAAAACGAGATTGTTTTATAATTATTATTTTTTTTGAATATCGCAAAGTAATGTAAATGCATAGAACTCTTCAGATATTGTTTACTTGTGGTCCTAACTAAATAGAATGAGTTTTAGTTTCACCAGAACTCCGCGAATCGCTTAGCATCCCTGGAATGTTTGAGAAAAACGAGATTGTTTTATAACAATTATTTTTTTTTAAATATCGCAAAGTAATGTAAATGCATAGAACTCTTCAGATATTGTTTACTTGTGGTCCTAACTATATAGAATGAGTTTTAGTTTCACAAGAACTCCGCGAATCGCTGTGCATCCCTGGAATGTTTGAGAAAAACGAGATTGTTTTATAACAATTATTTTTTTTTAAATATCGCAAAGTAATGTAAATGAATAGTACTCTTCAGATATTGTTTACTTGTGTTCCTACCTATATAGAATGAGTTTTAGTTTCATCAGAACAACGCGAATCGCTTAGCATCCCTTCAATGTTTGAGAAAAACGAGATTGTTTTATAATTATTATTTTTTTTAAATATTGCAAAGTAATGTAAATGTATAGAACTCTTCAGATATTGTTTATTTGTGGTCCTAACTATATAGTATGAGTTTCAGTTTCACCAGAACTCCGCGAATCGCTTAGCATCCCTGGAATGTTTGAGAAAAACGAGATTGTTTTATAATAATTGTTATTTTTAAATATCGCAAAGTAATGTAAATGCATAGAACTCTTCAGATATTGTTTACTTGTGGTCCTAACTAAATATAATGAGTTTTAGTTTCACCAGAACTACGTAAATCGCTTAGCGTCCCTCGAATATTTGAGAAAAATGAGATTGCTTTATAATTTTCCCATGAATGTTTGAGAAAAACGAGATTGTTTTATAATTTTCCTATGAATGTTTGAGAAAAACGAGACTGTTTTATAACTATTATTTTTTTTAAATATCGCATAGTAATGTAAATGCATATAACTCTTTAGATATTGTTTATTTAGTTTTAGTTTCACCAGAACTACGTAAATCGCTTAGCGTCCCACGAATATTTGAGAAAAATAAGATCTCTTTAAAACAATTATTATTTTTAAATATCGCAAAGTAATGTAAATGCATAGAACTCTTCAGATATTGTTCATTTGTGCTCTTAGCTGTATAGTATGAGTTTTAGTTTCACTAGAACTCCGCGAATCGCTTAGCATCCCTCGAATGTTTCAGAAAAACGAGATTGTTTTATAATTATTATTTTTTTTGAATATCGCAAAGTAATGTAAATGCATAGAACTCTTCAGATATTGTTTACTTGTGGTCCTAACTAAATAGAATGAGTTTTAGTTTCACCAGAACTCCGCGAATCGCTTAGCATCCCTGGAATGTTTGAGAAAAACGAGATTGTTTTATAACAATTATTTTTTTTTAAATATCGCAAAGTAATGTAAATGCATAGAACTCTTCAGATATTGTTTACTTGTGGTCCTACCTATATAGAATGAGTTTTAGTTTCACCAGAACTCTGCGAATCGCTTAGCATCCCTGGAATGTTTAAGAAAAACGAGATTGTTTTATAATTTTCCCATGAATGTTTGAGAAAAACGAGACTGTTTTATAACTATTATTTTTTTTAAATATCGCATAGTAATTTAAATGCATAGAACTCTTTAGATATTGTTTACTTGTGGTCCTAACTATATAGAATGAGTTTTAGTTTCATCAGAACTCCGCGAATCGCTTAGCATCCCTTGAATGTTTGAGATAATCGAGATTGTTTTATAACTATTTTTTTTTTTAAATATCGCAAAGTATTGTAAATGCATAGAACTCTTTAGATATTGTTTATTTGTGGTCCTAACTATATAGTATGAGTTTTAGTTTCACCAGAACTCTGCGAATCGCTTAGCATCCCTGGAATGTTTGAGAAAAACGAGATTGTTTTATAATTTTCCTATGAATGTTTGAGAAAAACGAGACTGTTTCATAACTATTATTTTTTTTAAATATCGCATAGTAATGTAAATGCATAGAACTCTTTAGATATTGTTTATTTAGTTTTAGTTTCACCAGAACTACGTAAATCGCTTAGCGTCCCACGAATATTTGAGAAAAATAAGATCTCTTTAAAACAATTATTATTTTTAAATATCGCAAAGTAATGTAAATGCATAGAACTCTTCAGATATTGTTCATTTGTGCTTTTAGCTGTATAGTATGAGTTTTAGTTTCACTAGAACTCCGCGAATCGCTTAGCATCCCTCGAATGTTTCAGAAAAACGAGATTGTTTTATGATTATTATTTTTTTTGAATATCGCAAAGTAATGTAAATGCATAGAACTCTTCAGATATTGTTTACTTGTGGTCCTACCTATATAGAATGAGTTTTAGTTTCACCAGAACTCTGCGAATCGCTTAGCATCCCTGGAATGTTTAAGAAAAACGAGATTGTTTTATAACTATTATTTTTTTTAAATATCACATAGTAATGTAAATGCATAGAACTCTTTAGATATTGTTTACTTGTGGTCCTAACTATATAGAATGAGTTTTAGTTTCACCAGAACTCTGCGAATCGCTTAGCATCCCTGGAATGTTTAAGAAAAACGAGATTGTTTTATAACTATTATTTTTTTTAAATATCACATAGTAATGTAAATGCATAGAACTCTTTAGATATTGTTTACTTGTGGTCCTAACTATATAGAATGAGTTTTAGTTTCATCAGAACTCCGCGAATCGCTGTGCATCCCTGGAATGTTTGAGAAAAACGAGATTGTTTTATAACAATTATTTTTTTTTAAATATCGCAAAGTAATGTAAATGAATAGAACTCTTCAGATATTGTTTACTTGTGTTCCTACCTATATAGAATGAGTTTTAGTTTCATCAGAACAACGCGAATCGCTTAGCATCCCTTCAATTTTTGAGAAAAACGAGATTGTTTTATAATTATTATTTTTTTTAAATATTGCAAAGTAATGTAAATGCATAGAACTCTTCAGATATTGTTTATTTGTGGTCCTAACTATATAGTATGAGTTTCAGTTTCACCAGAACTCCGCGAATCGCTTAGCATCCCTGGAATGTTTGAGAAAAACGAGATTGTTTTATAATAATTGTTATTTTTAAATATCGCAAAGTAATGTAAATGCATAGAACTCTTCAGATATTGTTTACTTGTGGTCCTAACTAAATATAATGAGTTGCAGTTTCACCAGAACCCCGCGAATCGCTTAGCATCCCTGGAATGTTTGAGAAAAACGAGATTGTTTTACAACAATTATTTTTTGTTAAATATCGCAAAGTATTGTAAATGCATAACACTCCTCAGATATTGTTTATTTAGTTTTAGTTTCACCAGAACTACGTAAATCGCTTAGCGTCCCACGAATATTTGAGAAAAATAAGATCTCTTTAAAACAATTATTATTTTTAAATATCGCAAAGTAATGTAAATGCATAGAACTCTTCAGATATTGTTCATTTGTGCTCTTAGCTGTATATTACGAGTTTTAGTTTCACCAGAACTACGTAAATCGCTTAGCGTCCCTCGAATATTTGAGAAAAATGAGATTGCTTTATAATTTTCCCATGAATGTTTGAGAAAAACAAGACTGTTTTATAACTATTATTTTTTTTAAATATCGAATAGTAATGTAAATGCATAGAACTCTTCAGATATTGTTTATTTGTGGTCCTAACTAAATAGAATGAGTTTTAGTTTCACCAGAACTCCGCGAATCGCTGTGCATCCTTGGAATGTTTGAGAAAAACGAGATTGTTTTATAATTTTCCTATGAATGTTTGAGAAAAACGAGACTGTTTTATAACTATTATTTTTTTTAAATATCGCATAGTAATGTAAATGCATATAACTCTTTAGATATTGTTTATTTAGTTTTAGTTTCACCAGAACTACGTAAATCGCTTAGCGTCCCACGAATATTCGAGAAAAATAAGATCTCTTTAAAACAATTATTATTTTTAAATATCGCAAAGTAATGTAAATGCATAGAACTCTTCAGAAATTGTTCATTTGTGCTCTTAGCTGTATAGTATGAGTTTTAGTTTCACTAGAACTCCGCGAATCGCTTAGCATCCCTCGAATGTTTCAGAAAAACGAGATTGTTTTATAATTATTATTTTTTTTGAATATCGCAAAGTAATGTAAATGCATAGAACTCTTCAGATATTGTTTACTTGCGGTCCTAACTAAATAGAATGAGTTTTAGTTTCACCAGAACTCCGCGAATCGCTTAGCATCCCTGGAATGTTTGAGAAAAACGAGATTGTTTTATAACAATTATTTTTTTTTAAATATCGCAAAGTAATGTAAATGCATAGAACTCTTCAGATATTGTTTACTTGTGGTCCTACCTATATAGAATAAGTTTTAGTTTCACCAGAACTCTGCGAATCGCTTAGCATCCCTGGAATGTTTAAGAAAAACGAGATTGTTTTATAATTTTCCCATGAATGTTTGAGAAAAACGAGACTGTTTTATAACTATTATTTTTTTTAAATATCGCATAGTAATTTAAATGCATAGAACTCTTTAGATATTGTTTACTTGTGGTCCTAACTATATAGAATGAGTTTTAGTTTCATCAGAACTCCGCGAATCGCTTAGCATCCCTTGAATGTTTGAGATAATCGAGATTGTTTTATAACTATTTTTTTTTTTAAATATCGCAAAGTATTGTAAATGCATAGAACTCTTCAGATATTGTTTATTTGTGGTCCTAACTATATAGTATGAGTTTTAGTTTCACCAGAACTCTGCGAATCGCTTAGCATCCCTGGAATGTTTGAGAAAAACGAGATTGTTTTATAATTTTCCTATGAATGTTTGAGAAAAACGAGACTGTTTTATAAGTATTATTTTTTTTAAATATCGCATAGTAATGTAAATGCATAGAACTCTTTAGATATTGTTTATTTAGTTTTAGTTTCACCAGAACTACGTAAATCGCTTAGCGTCCCACGAATATTTGAGAAAAATAAGATCTCTTTAAAACAATTATTATTTTTAAATATCGCAAAGTAATGTAAATGCATAGAACTCTTCAGATATTGTTCATTTGTGCTCTTAGCTGTATAGTATGAGTTTTAGTTTCACTAGAACTCCGCGAATCGCTTAGCATCCCTCGAATGTTTCAGAAAAACGAGATTGTTTTATAATTATTATTTTTTTTGAATATCGCAAAGTAATGTAAATGCATAGAACTCTTCAGATATTGTTTACTTGTGGTCCTACCTATATAGAATGAGTTTTAGTTTCACCAGAACTCTGCGAATCGCTTAGCATCCCTGGAATGTTTAAAAAAAACGAGATTGTTTTATAATTTTCCCATGAATGTTTGAGAAAAACGAGACTGTTTTATAACTATTATTTTTTTTAAATATCACATAGTAATGTAAATGCATAGAACTCTTTAGATATTGTTTACTTGTGGTCCTAACTATATAGAATGAATTTTAGTTTCATCAGAACTCCGCGAATCGCTTAGCATCCCTTGAATGTTTGAGAAAATCGAGATTGTTTTATAACTATTATTTTTTTTTAATATCGCAAAGTATTTTAAATGCATAGAACTCTTCAGATATTGTTTATTTGTGGTCCTAACTATATAGTATGAGTTTTAGTTTCACCAGAACTCTGCGAATCGCTTAGCATCCCTGGAATGTTTAAGAAAAACGAGATTGTTTTATAATTTTCCCATGAATGTTTGAGAAAAACGAGATTGTTTTATAACAATTATTTTTTTTTAAATATCGCAAAGTAATGAAAATGCATAGAACTCTTTAGATATTGTTTATTTGTGGTCTTAACTAAATAGAATAAGTTTTAGTTTCACCAAAACTCCGCGAATCGCTGTGCATTCCTGCAATGTTTGAGAAAAACGAGATTGTTTTATAACAATTATTTTTTTTAAAATATCGCAAAGTACTGTAAATGCATAGAACTCTTCAGATATTGTTTACCTGTGTTCCTACTTATATAGAATGAGTTTTAGTTTCATCAGAACAACGCGAATCGCTTAGCATCCCTTGAATGTTTGAGAAAAACGGGACTGTTTCATAAATATTATTTTTTTTAAATATCGCATAGTAATGTAAATGCAAAGAACTCTTTAGATATTGTTTACTTGTGGTCCTAACTAAATATAATGAGTTGCAGTTTCACCAGAACCCCGCGAATCGCTTAGCATCCCTGGAATGTTTAAGAAAAACGAGATTGTTTTATAATTTTCCCATGAATGTTTGAGAAAAACGAGACTGTTTTATAACTATTATTCTTTTTAAATATCGCATAGTAATTTAAATGCATAGACCTCTTTAGATATTGTTTACTTGTGGTCCTAACTATATAGAATGAGTTTTAGTTTCATCAGAACTCCGCGAATCGCTTAGCATCCCTTGAATGTTTGAGATAAACGAGATTGTTTTATAACTATTATTTTTTTTTAAATATCGCAAAGTATTGTAAATGCATAGAACTCTTCAGATATTGTTTATTTGTGGTCCTAACTATATAGTATGAGTTTTAGTTTCACCAGAACTACGTAAATCGCTTAGCGTCCCACGAATATTTAAGAAAAATAAGATCTCTTTAAAACAATTATTATTTTTAAATATCGCAAAGTAATGTAAATGCATAGAACTCTTCAGATATTGTTCATTTGTGCTCTTAGCTGTATAGTATGAGTTTTAGTTTCACTAGAACTCCGCGAATCGCTTAGCATCCCTCGAACGTTTCAGAAAAACGAGATTGTTTTATAATTATTATTTTTTTCGAATATCGCAAAGTAATGTAAATGCATAGAACTCTTCAGATATTGTTTACTTGTGGTCCTACCTATATAGAATGAGTTTTAGTTTCACCAGAACTCTGCGAATCGCTTAGCATCCCTGGAATGTTTAAGAAAAACGAGATTGTTTTATAATTTTCCCATGAATGTTTGAGAAAAACGAGACTGTTTTATAACTATTATTTTTTTTAAATATCACATAGTAATGTAAATGCATAGAACTCTTTAGATATTGTTTACTTGTGGTCCTAATTATATAGAATGAGTTTTAGTTTCATCAGAACTCCGCGAATCGCTTAGCATCCCTTGAATGTTTGAGAAAATCGAGATTGTTTTATAACTATTATTTTTTTTTAATATCGCAAAGTATTGTAAATGCATAGAACTCTTCAGATATTGTTTATTTGTGGTCCTAACTATATAGTATGAGTTTTAGTTTCACCAGAACTCTGCGAATCGCTTAGCATCCCTGGAATGTTTAAGAAAAACGAGATTGTTTTATAATTTTCCCATGAATGTTTGAGAAAAACGAGATTGTTTAGAACAATTATTTTTTTTTTAAATATCGCAAAGTAATGAAAATTCATAGAACTCTTCAGATATTGTTTATTTGTGGTCTTAACTAAATAGAATAAGTTTTAGTTTCACCAGAACTCCGCGAATCGCTGTGCATTCCTGCAATGTTTGAGAAAAACGAGATTGTTTTATAACAATTATTTTTTTTAAAATATCGCAAAGTACTGTAAATGCATAGAACTCTTCAGATATTGTTTACCTGTGTTCCTACTTATATAGAATGAGTTTTAGTTTCATCAGAACAACGCGAATCGCTTAGCATCCCTTGAATGTTTGAGAAAAACGGGACTGTTTCATAAATATTATTTTTTTTAAATATCGCATAGTAATGTAAATGCAAAGAACTCTTTAGATATTGTTTACTTGTGGTCCTAACTAAATATAATGAGTTGCAGTTTCACCAGAACCCCGCGAATCGCTTAGCATCCCTGGAATGTTTAAGAAAAACGAGATTGTTTTATAATTTTCCCATGAATGTTTGAGAAAAACGAGACTGTTTTATAACTATTATTTTTTTTAAATATCGCATAGTAATTTAAATGCATAGACCTCTTTAGATATTGTTTACTTGTGGTCCTAACTATATAGAATGAGTTTTAGTTTCATCAGAACTCCGCGAATCGCTTAGCATCCCTTGAATGTTTGAGATAATCGAGATTGTTTTATAACTATTATTTTTTTTTAAATATCGCAAAGTATTGTAAATGCATAGAACTCTTCAGATATTGTTTATTTGTGGTCCTAACTATATAGTATGAGTTTTAGTTTCACCAGAACTCTGCGAATCGCTTAGCATCCCTGGAATGTTTGAGAAAAACGAGATTGTTTTATAATTTTCCTATGAATGTTTGAGAAAAACGAGACTGTTTTATAACTATTATTTTTTTTAAATATCGCATAGTAATGTAAATGCATAGAACTCTTTAGATATTGTTTATTTAGTTTTAGTTTCACCAGAACTACGTAAATCGCTTAGCGTCCCACGAATATTTGAGAAAAATAAGATCTCTTTAAAACAATTATTATTTTTAAATATCGCAAAGTAATGTAAATGCATAGAACTCTTCAGATATTGTTCATTTGTGCTCTTAGCTGTATAGTATGAGTTTTAGTTTCACTAGAACTCCGCGAATCGCTTAGCATCCCTCGAATGTTTCAGAAAAACGAGATTGTTTTATAATTATTATTTTTTTTGAATATCGCAAAGTAATGTAAATGCATAGAACTCTTCAGATATTGTTTACTTGTGGTCCTAACTATATAGTATGAGTTTTAGTTTCACCAGAACTCTGCGAATCGCTTAGCATCCCTGGAATGTTTAAGAAAAACGAGATTGTTTTATAATTTTCCCATGAATGTTTGAGAAAAACGAGATTGTTTAGAACAATTATTTTTTTTTTAAATATCGCAAAGTAATGAAAATGCATAGAACTCTTCAGATATTGTTTATTTGTGGTCTTAACTAAATAGAATAAGTTTTAGTTTCACCAGAACTCCGCGAATCGCTGTGCATTCCTGCAATGTTTGAGAAAAACGAGATTGTTTTATAACAATTATTTTTTTTAAAATATCGCAAAGTACTGTAAATGCATAGAACTCTTCAGATATTGTTTACCTGTGTTCCTACTTATATAGAATGAGTTTTAGTTTCATCAGAACAACGCGAATCGCTTAGCATCCCTTGAATGTTTGAGAAAAACGGGACTGTTTCATAAATATTATTTTTTTTAAATATCGCATAGTAATGTAAATGCAAAGAACTCTTTAGATATTGTTTACTTGTGGTCCTAACTAAATATAATGAGTTGCAGTTTCATCAGAACCCCGCGAATCGCTTAGCATCCCTGGAATGTTTAAGAAAAACGAGATTGTTTTATAATTTTCCCATGAATGTTTGAGAAAAACGAGACTGTTTTATAACTATTATTTTTTTTAAATATCGCATAGTAATTTAAATGCATAGACCTCTTTAGATATTGTTTACTTGTGGTCCTAACTATATAGAATGAGTTTTAGTTTCATCAGAACTCCGCGAATCGCTTAGCATCCCTTGAATGTTTGAGATAATCGAGATTGTTTTATAACTATTATTTTTTTTTAAATATCGCAAAGTATTGTAAATGCATAGAACTCTTCAGATATTGTTTATTTGTGGTCCTAACTATATAGTATGAGTTTTAGTTTCACCAGAACTCTGCGAATCGCTTAGCATCCCTGGAATGTTTGAGAAAAACGAGATTGTTTTATAATTTTCCTATGAATGTTTGAGAAAAACGAGACTGTTTTATAACTATTATTTTTTTTAAATATCGCATAGTAATGTAAATGCATAGAACTCTTTAGATATTGTTTATTTAGTTTTAGTTTCACCAGAACTACGTAAATCGCTTAGCGTCCCACGAATATTTGAGAAAAATAAGATCTCTTTAAAACAATTATTATTTTTAAATATCGCAAAGTAATGTAAATGCATAGAACTCTTCAGATATTGTTCATTTGTGCTCTTAGCTGTATAGTATGAGTTTTAGTTTCACTAGAACTCCGCGAATCGCTTAGCATCCCTCGAATGTTTCAGAAAAACGAGATTGTTTTATAATTATTATTTTTTTTGAATATCGCAAAGTAATGTAAATGCATAGAACTCTTCAGATATTGTTTACTTGTGGTCCTAACTAAATAGAATGAGTTTTAGTTTCACCAGAACTCCGCAAATCGCTTAGCATCCCTGGAATGTTTGAGAAAAACGAGATTGTTTTATAACTATTATTTTTTTTTAATATCGCAAAGTATTGTAAATGCATAGAACTCTTCAGATATTGTTTATTTGTGGTCCTAACTATATAGTATGAGTTTTAGTTTCACCAGAACTCTGCGAATCGCTTAGCATCCCTGGATTGTTTAAGAAAAACGAGATTGTTTTATAATTTTCCCATGAATGTTTGAGAAAAACGAGATTGTTTTATAACAATTATTTTTTTTTTTTTATCGCAAAGTAATGAAAATGCATAGAACTCTTCAGATGTTGTTTATTTGTGGTCTTAACTAAATAGAATAAGTTTTAGTTTCACCAGAACTCCGCGAATCGCTGTGCATTCCTGCAATGTTTGAGAAAAACGAGATTGTTTTATAACAATTATTTTTTTTAAAATATCGCAAAGTACTGTAAATGCATAGAACTCTTCAGATATTGTTTACCTGTGTTCCTACCTATATAGAATGAGTTTTAGTTTCATCAGAACAACGCGAATCGCTTAGCATCCCTTGAATGTTTGAGAAAAACGGGACTGTTTCATAAATATTATTTTTTTTAAATATCGCATAGTAATGTAAATGCAAAGAACTCTTTAGATATTGTTTACTTGTGGTCCTAACTAAATATAATGAGTTGCAGTTTCACCAGAACCCCGCGAATCGCTTAGCATCCCTGGAATGTTTAAGAAAAACGAGATTGTTTTATAATTTTCCCATGAATGTTTGAGAAAAACGAGACTGTTTTATAACTATTATTTTTTTTAAATATCACATAGTAATGTAAATGCATAGAACTCTTTAGATATTGTTTACTTGTGGTCCTAACTATATAGAATGAGTTTTAGTTTCATCAGAACTCCGCGAATCGCTTAGCATCCCTTGAATGTTTGAGAAAATCGAGATTGTTTTATAACTATTATTTTTTTTTAATATCGCAAAGTATTGTAAATGCATAGAACTCTTCAGATATTGTTTATTTGTAGTCCTAACTATATAGTATGAGTTTTAGTTTCACCAGAACTCTGCGAATCGCTTAGCATCCCTGGAATGTTTAAGAAAAACGAGATTGTTTTATAATTTTCCCATGAATGTTTGAGAAAAACGAGATTGTTTTATAACAATTATTTTTTTTTAAATATCGCAAAGTAATGAAAATGCATAGAACTCTTCAGATATTGTTTATTTGTGGTCTTAACTAAATAGAAAAAGTTTTAGTTTCACCAGAACTCCGCGAATCGCTGTGCATTCCTGCAATGTTTGAGAAAAACGAGATTGTTTTATAACAATTATTTTTTTTAAAATATCGCAAAGAACTGTAAATGCATAGAACTCTTCAGATATTGTTTACCTGTGTTCCTACCTATATAGAATGAGTTTTAGTTTCATCAGAACAACGCGAATCGCTTAGCATCCCTTGAATGTTTGAGAAAAACGGGACTGTTTCATAAATATTATTTTTTTTAAATATCGCATAGTAATGTAAATGCAAAGAACTCTTTAGATATTGTTTACTTGTGGTCCTAACTAAATATAATGAGTTGCAGTTTCATCAGAACCCCGCGAATCGCTTAGCATCCCTGGAATGTTTAAGAAAAACGAGATTGTTTTATAATTTTCCCATGAATGTTTGAGAAAAACGAGACTGTTTTATAACTATTATTTTTTTTAAATATCGCATAGTAATTTAAATGCATAGACCTCTTTAGATATTGTTTACTTGTGGTCCTAACTATATAGAATGAGTTTTAGTTTTATCAGAACTCCGCGAATCGCTTAGCATCCCTTGAATGTTTGAGATAATCGTGATTGTTTTATAACTATTATTTTTTTTTAAATATCGCAAAGTATTGTAAATGCATAGAACTCTTCAGATATTGTTTATTTGTGGTCCTAACTATATATTATGAGTTTTAGTTTCACCAGAACTCTGCGAATCGCTTAGCATCCCTGGAATGTTTGAGAAAAACGAGATTGTTTTATAATTTTCCTATGAATGTTTGAGAAAAACGAGACTGTTTTATAACTATTATTTTTTTTAAATATCGCATAGTAATGTAAATGCATAGAACTCTTTAGATATTGTTTATTTAGTTTTAGTTTCACCAGAACTACGTAAATCGCTTAACGTCCCACGAATATTTAAGAAAAATAAGATCTCTTTAAAACAATTATTATTTTTAAATATCGCAAAGTAATGTAAATGCATAGAACTCTTCAGATATTGTTCATTTGTGCTCTTAGCTGTATAGTATGAGTTTTAGTTTCACTAGAACTCCGCGAATCGCTTAGCATCCCTCGAATGTTTCAGAAAAACGAGATTGTTTTATAATTATTATTTTTTTTGAATATCGCAAAGTAATGTAAATGCATAGAACTCTTCAGATATTGTTTACTTGTGGTCCTAACTAAATAGAATGAGTTTTAGTTTCACCAGAACTCCGCAAATCGCTTAGCATCCCTGGAATGTTTGAGAAAAACGAGATTGTTATATAACAATTATTTTTTTTTAAATATCGCAAAGTAATGTAAATGCATAGAACTCTTCAGATATATATAGAATATCTACCTACCTATATAGAATGAGTTTTAGTTTCACCAGAACTCTGCGAATCGCTTAGCAACCCTGGAATGTTTAAGAAAAATGAGATTGTTTTATAATTTTCCCATCAATGTTTGAGAAAAACGGGACTGTTTCATAAATATTATTTTTTTTATATATCGCATAGTAATGTAAATGCAAAGAACTCTTTAGATATTGTTTACTTGTGGTCCTAACTAAATATAATGAGTTGCAGTTTCACCAGAACCCCGCGAATCGCTTAGCATCCCTGGAATGTTTGAGAAAAACGAGATTGTTTTATAACAATTATTATTTTTAAAATATCGCAAAGTACTGTAAATGCATAGAACTCTTCAGATATTGTTTACCTGTGTTCCTACCTATATAGAATGAGTTTTAGTTTCATCAGAACAACGCGAATCGCTTAGCATCCCTTGAATGTTTGAGAAAAACGGGACTGTTTCATAAATATTATTTTTTTTAAATATCGCATAGTAATGTAAATGCAAAGAACTCTTTAGATATTGTTTACTTGTGGTCCTAACTAAATATAATGAGTTGCAGTTTCACCAGAACCCCGCGAATCGCTTAGCATCCCTGGAATGTTTAAGAAAAACGAGATTGTTTTATAATTTTCCCATGAATGTTTGAGAAAAACGAGACTGTTTTATAACTATTATTTTTTTTAAATATCGCATAGTAATTTAAATGCATAGACCTCTTTAGATATTGTTTACTTGTGGTCCTAACTATATAGAATGAGTTTTAGTTTCATCAGAACTCCGCGAATCGCTTAGCATCCCTTGAATGTTTGAGATAATCGAGATTGTTTTATAACTAATATTTTTTTTTAAATATCGCAAAGTATTGTAAATGCATAGAACTCTTCAGATATTGTTTATTTGTGGTCCTAACTATATAGTATGAGTTTTAGTTTCACCAGAACTACGTAAATCGCTTAGCGTCCCACGAATATTTGAGAAAAATAAGATCTCTTTAAAACAATTATTATTTTTAAATATCGCAAAGTAATGTAAATGCATAGAACTCTTCAGATATTGTTCATTTGTGCTCTTAGCTGTATAGTATGAGTTTTAGTTTCACTAGAACTCCGCGAATCGCTTAGCATCCCTCGAATGTTTCAGAAAAACGAGATTGTTTTATAATTATTATTTTTTTTGAATATCGCAAAGTAATGTAAATGCATAGAACTCTTCAGATATTGTTTACTTGTGGTCCTACCTATATAGAATGAGTTTTAGTTTCACCAGAACTCCGCGAATCGCTTAGCATCCCTGGAATGTTTAAGAAAAACGAGATTGTTTTATAATTTTCCCATGAATGTTTGAGAAAAACGAGACTGTTTTATAACTATTATTTTTTTTAAATATCGCATAGTAATTTAAATGCATAGACCTCTTTAGATATTGTTTACTTGTGGTCCTAACTATATAGAATGAGTTTTAGTTTCATCAGAACTCCGCGAATCGCTTAGCATCCCTTGAATGTTTGAGATAATTGAGATTGTTTTATAACTATTATTTTTTTTTAAATATCGCAAAGTATTGTAAATGCATAGAACTCTTCAGATATTGTTTATTTGTGGTCCTAACTATATAGTATGAGTTTTAGTTTCACCAGAACTCTGCGAATCGCTTAGCATCCCTGGAATGTTTAAGAAAAACGAGATTGTTTTATAATTTTCCCATGAATGTTTCAGAAAAACGAGATTGTTTTATAATTATTATTTTTTTTGAATATCGCAAAGTAATGTAAATGCATAGAACTCTTCAGATATTGTTTACTTGTGGTCCTAACTAAATAGAATGAGTTTTAGTTTCACCAGAACTCCGCAAATCGCTTAGCATCCCTGGAATGTTTGAGAAAAACGAGATTGTTATATAACAATTATTTTTTTTTAAATATCGCAAAGTAATGTAAATGCATAGAACTCTTCAGATATATATAGAATATCTACCTACCTATATAGAATGAGTTTTAGTTTCACCAGAACTCTGCGAATCGCTTAGCAACCCTGGAATGTTTAAGAAAAATGAGATTGTTTTATAATTTTCCCATGAATGTTTGAGAAAAACGGGACTGTTTCATAAATATTATTTTTTTTATATATCGCATAGTAATGTAAATGCAAAGAACTCTTTAGATATTGTTTACTTGTGGTCCTAACTAAATATAATGAGTTGAAGTTTCACCAGAACCCCGCGAATCGCTTAGCATCCCTGGAATGTTTGAGAAAAACGAGAATGTTTTATAACAATTATTATTTTTAAAATATCGCAAAGTACTGTAAATGCATAGAACTCTTCAGATATTGTTTACCTGTGTTCCTACCTATATAGAATGAGTTTTAGTTTCATCAGAACAACGCGAATCGCTTAGCATCCCTTGAATGTTTGAGAAAAACGGGACTGTTTCATAAATATTATTTTTTTTAAATATTGCATAGTAATGTAAATGCAAAGAACTCTTTAGATATTGTTTACTTGTGGTCCTAACTAAATATAATGAGTTGCAGTTTCACCAGAACCCCGCGAATCGCTTAGCATCCCTGGAATGTTTAAGAAAAACGAGATTGTTTTATAATTTTCCCATGAATGTTTGAGAAAAACGAGACTGTTTTATAACTATTATTTTTTTTAAATATCGCATAGTAATTTAAATGCATAGACCTCTTTAGATATTGTTTACTTGTGGTCCTAACTATATAGAATGAGTTTTAGTTTCATCAGAACTCCGCGAATCGCTTAGCATCCCTTGAATGTTTGAGATAATCGAGATTGTTTTATAACTAATATTTTTTTTTAAATATCGCAAAGTATTGTAAATGCATAGAACTCTTCAGATGTTGTTTATTTGTGGTCCTAACTATATAGTATGAGTTTTAGTTTCACCAGAACTACGTAAATCGCTTAGCGTCCCACGAATATTTGAGAAAAATAAGATCTCTTTAAAACAATTATTATTTTTAAATATCGCAAAGTAATGTAAATGCATAGAACTCTTCAGATATTGTTCATTTGTGCTCTTAGCTGTATAGTATGAGTTTTAGTTTCACTAGAACTCCGCGAATCGCTTAGCATCCCTCGAATGTTTCAGAAAAACGAGATTGTTTTATAATTATTATTTTTTTTGAATATCGCAAAGTAATGTAAATGCATAGAACTCTTCAGATATTGTTTACTTGTGGTCCTACCTATATAGAATGAGTTTTAGTTTCACCAGAACTCTGCGAATCGCTTAGCATCCCTGGAATGTTTAAGAAAAACGAGATTGTTTTATAATTTTCCCATGAATGTTTGAGAAAAACGAGACTGTTTTATAACTATTATTTTTTTTAAATATCGCATAGTAATTTAAATGCATAGACCTCTTTAGATATTGTTTACTTGTGGTCCTAACTATATAGAATGAGTTTTAGTTTCATCAGAACTCCGCGAATCGCTTAGCATCCCTTGAATGTTTGAGATAATTGAGATTGTTTTATAACTATTATTTTTTTTTAAATATCGCAAAGTATTGTAAATGCATAGAACTCTTCAGATATTGTTTATTTGTGGTCCTAACTATATAGTATGAGTTTTAGTTTCACCAGAACTCTGCGAATCGCTTAGCATCCCTGGAATGTTTAAGAAAAACGAGATTGTTTTATAATTTTCCCATGAATGTTTGAGAAAAACGAGATTGTTTTATAACCATTATTTTTTTTTAAATATCGCAAAGTAATGAAAATGCATAGAACTCTTCAGATATTGTTTATTTGTGGTCTTAACTAAATAGAATAAGTTTTAGTTTCACCAGAACTCTGCGAATCGCTGTGCATTCCTGCAATGTTTGAGAAAAACGAGATTGTTTTATAACAATTATTTTTTTTAAAATATCGCAAAGAACTGTAAATGCATAGAACTCTTCAGATATTGTTTACCTGTGTTCCTACCTATATAGAATGAGTTTTAGTTTCATCAGAACAACGCGAATCGCTTAGCATCCCTTGAATGTTTGAGAAAAACGGGACTGTTTCATAAATATTATTTTTTTTAAATATCGCATAGTAATGTAAATGCAAAGAACTCTTTAGATATTGTTTACTTGTGGTCCTAACTAAATATAATGAGTTTTAGTTTCATCAGAACCCCGCGAATCGCTTAGCATCCCTGGAATGTTTAAGAAAAACGAGATTGTTTTATAATTTTCCCATGAATGTTTGAGAAAAACGAGACTGTTTTATAACTATTATTTTTTTTAAATATCGCATAGTAATTTAAATGCATAGACCTCTTTAGATATTGTTTACTTGTGGTCCTAACTATATAGAATGAGTTTTAGTTTCATCAGAACTCCGCGAATCGCTTAGCATCCCTTGAATGTTTGAGATAATCGAGATTGTTTTATAACTATTATTTTTTTTTAAATATCTCAAAGTATTGTAAATGCATAGAACTCTTCAGATATTGTTTATTTGTGGTCCTAACTATATAGTATGAGTTTTAGTTTCACCAGAACTCTGCGAATCGCTTAGCATCCCTGGAATGTTTGAGAAAAACGAGATTGTTTTATAATTTTCCTATGAATGTTTGAGAAAAACGAGACTGTTTTATAACTATTATTTTTTTTAAATATCGCATAGTAATGTAAATGCATAGAACTCTTTAGATATTGTTTATTTAGTTTTAGTTTCACCAGAACTACGTAAATCGCTTAACGTCCCACGAATATTTAAGAAAAATAAGATCTCTTTAAAACAATTATTATTTTTAAATATCGCAAAGTAATGTAAATGCATAGAACTCTTCAGATATTGTTCATTTGTGCTCTTAGCTGTATAGTATGAGTTTTAGTTTCACTAGAACTCCGCGAATCGCTTAGCATCCCTCGAATGTTTCAGAAAAACGAGATTGTTTTATAATTATTATTTTTTTTGAATATCGCAAAGTAATGTAAATGCATAGAACTCTTCAGATATTGTTTACTTGTGGTCCTAACTAAATAGAATGAGTTTTAGTTTCACCAGAACTCCGCAAATCGCTTAGCATCCCTGGAATGTTTGAGAAAAACGAGATTGTTATATAACAATTATTTTTTTTTAAATATCGCAAAGTAATGTAAATGCATAGAACTCTTCAGATATATATAGAATATCTACCTACCTATATAGAATGAGTTTTAGTTTCACCAGAACTCTGCGAATCGCTTAGCAACCCTGGAATGTTTAAGAAAAATGAGATTGTTTTATAATTTTCCCATGAATGTTTGAGAAAAACGGGACTGTTTCATAAATATTATTTTTTTTATATATCGCATAGTAATGTAAATGCAAAGAACTCTTTAGATATTGTTTACTTGTGGTCCTAACTAAATATAATGAGTTGAAGTTTCACCAGAACCCCGCGAATCGCTTAGCATCCCTGGAATGTTTGAGAAAAACGAGAATGTTTTATAACAATTATTATTTTTAAAATATCGCAAAGTACTGTAAATGCATAGAACTCTTCAGATATTGTTTACCTGTGTTCCTACCTATATAGAATGAGTTTTAGTTTCATCAGAACAACGCGAATCGCTTAGCATCCCTTGAATGTTTGAGAAAAACGGGACTGTTTCATAAATATTATTTTTTTTAAATATCGCATAGTAATGTAAATGCAAAGAACTCTTTAGATATTGTTTACTTGTGGTCCTAACTAAATATAATGAGTTGCAGTTTCACCAGAACCCCGCGAATCGCTTAGCATCCCTGGAATGTTTAAGAAAAACGAGATTGTTTTATAATTTTCCCATGAATGTTTGAGAAAAACGAGACTGTTTTATAACTATTATTTTTTTTAAATATCGCATAGTAATTTAAATGCATAGACCTCTTTAGATATTGTTTACTTGTGGTCCTAACTATATAGAATGAGTTTTAGTTTCATCAGAACTCCGCGAATCGCTTAGCATCCCTTGAATGTTTGAGATAATCGAGATTGTTTTATAACTAATATTTTTTTTTAAATATCGCAAAGTATTGTAAATGCATAGAACTCTTCAGATATTGTTTATTTGTGGTCCTAACTATATAGTATGAGTTTTAGTTTCACCAGAACTACGTAAATCGCTTAGCGTCCCACGAATATTTGAGAAAAATAAGATCTCTTTAAAACAATTATTATTTTTAAATATCGCAAAGTAATGTAAATGCATAGAACTCTTCAGATATTGTTCATTTGTGCTCTTAGCTGTATAGTATGAGTTTTAGTTTCACTAGAACTCCGCGAATCGCTTAGCATCCCTCGAATGTTTCAGAAAAACGAGATTGTTTTATAATTATTATTTTTTTTGAATATCGCAAAGTAATGTAAATGCATAGAACTCTTCAGATATTGTTTACTTGTGGTCCTACCTATATAGAATGAGTTTTAGTTTCACCAGAACTCTGCGAATCGCTTAGCATCCCTGGAATGTATAAGAAAAACGAGATTGTTTTATAATTTTCCCATGAATGTTTGAGAAAAACGAGACTGTTATATAACTATTATTTTTTTTAAATATCGCATAGTAATTTAAATGCATAGACCTCTTTAGATATTGTTTACTTGTGGTCCTAACTATATAGAATGAGTTTTAGTTTCATCAGAACTCCGCGAATCGCTTAGCATCCCTTGAATGTTTGAGATAATTGAGATTGTTTTATAACTATTATTTTTTTTTAAATATCGCAAAGTATTGTAAATGCATAGAACTCTTCAGATATTGTTTATTTGTGGTCCTAACTATATAGTATGAGTTTTAGTTTCACCAGAACTCTGCGAATCGCTTAGCATCCCTGGAATGTTTAAGAAAAACGAGATTGTTTTATAATTTTCCCATGAATGTTTGAGAAAAACGAGATTGTTTTATAACCATTATTTTTTTTTAAATATCGCAAAGTAATGAAAATGCATAGAACTCTTCAGATATTTTTTACTTGTGGTCCTAACTATATAGAATGAGTTTTAGTTTGACCAGAACTCTGCGAATCGCTGTGCATTCCTGCAATGTTTGAGAAAAACGAGATTGTTTTATAACAATTATTTTTTTTAAAATATCGCAAAGAACTGTAAATGCATAGAACTCTTCAGATATTGTTTACCTGTGTTCCTACCTATATAGAATGAGTTTTAGTTTCATCAGAACAACGCGAATCGCTTAGCATCCCTTGAATGTTTGAGAAAAACGGGACTGTTTCATAAATATTATTTTTTTTAAATATCGCATAGTAATGTAAATGCAAAGAACTCTTTAGATATTGTTTACTTGTGGTCCTAACTAAATATAATGAGTTGCAGTTTCATCAGAACCCCGCGAATCGCTTAGCATCCCTGGAATGTTTAAGAAAAACGAGATTGTTTTATAATTTTCCCATGAATGTTTGAGAAAAACGAGACTGTTTTATAACTATTATTTTTTTTAAATATCGCATAGTAATTTAAATGCATAGACCTCTTTAGATATTGTTTACTTGTGGTCCTAACTATATAGAATGAGTTTTAGTTTCATCAGAACTCCGCGAATCGCTTAGCATCCCTTGAATGTTTGAGATAATCGAGATTGTTTTATAACTATTATTTTTTTTTAAATATCTCAAAGTATTGTAAATGCATAGAACTCTTCAGATATTGTTTATTTGTGGTCCTAACTATATAGTATGAGTTTTAGTTTCACCAGAACTCTGCGAATCGCTTAGCATCCCTGGAATGTTTGAGAAAAACGAGATTGTTTTATAATTTTCCTATGAATGTTTGAGAAAAACGAGACTGTTTTATAACTATTATTTTTTTTAAATATCGCATAGTAATGTAAATGCATAGAACTCTTTAGATATTGTTTATTTAGTTTTAGTTTCACCAGAACTACGTAAATCGCTTAACGTCCCACGAATATTTAAGAAAAATAAGATCTCTTTAAAACAATTATTATTTTTAAATATCGCAAAGTAATGTAAATGCATAGAACTCTTCAGATATTGTTCATTTGTGCTCTTAGCTGTATAGTATGAGTTTTAGTTTCACTAGAACTCCGCGAATCGCTTAGCATCCCTCGAATGTTTCAGAAAAACGAGATTGTTTTATAATTATTATTTTTTTTGAATATCGCAAAGTAATGTAAATGCATAGAACTCTTCAGATATTGTTTACTTGTGGTCCTAACTAAATAGAATGAGTTTTAGTTTCACCAGAACTCCGCAAATCGCTTAGCATCCCTGGAATGTTTGAGAAAAACGAGATTGTTATATAACAATTATTTTTTTTTAAATATCGCAAAGTAATGTAAATGCATAGAACTCTTCAGATATATATAGAATATCTACCTACCTATATAGAATGAGTTTTAGTTTCACCAGAACTCTGCGAATCGCTTAGCAACCCTGGAATGTTTAAGAAAAATGAGATTGTTTTATAATTTTCCCATGAATGTTTGAGAAAAACGGGACTGTTTCATAAATATTATTTTTTTTATATATCGCATAGTAATGTAAATGCAAAGAACTCTTTAGATATTGTTTACTTGTGGTCCTAACTAAATATAATGAGTTGAAGTTTCACCAGAACCCCGCGAATCGCTTAGCATCCCTGGAATGTTTGAGAAAAACGAGAATGTTTTATAACAATTATTATTTTTAAAATATCGCAAAGTACTGTAAATGCATAGAACTCTTCAGATATTGTTTACCTGTGTTCCTACCTATATAGAATGAGTTTTAGTTTCATCAGAACAACGCGAATCGCTTAGCATCCCTTGAATGTTTGAGAAAAACGGGACTGTTTCATAAATATTATTTTTTTTAAATATCGCATAGTAATGTAAATGCAAAGAACTCTTTAGATATTGTTTACTTGTGGTCCTAACTAAATATAATGAGTTGCAGTTTCACCAGAACCCCGCGAATCGCTTAGCATCCCTGGAATGTTTAAGAAAAACGAGATTGTTTTATAATTTTCCCATGAATGTTTGAGAAAAACGAGACTGTTTTATAACTATTATTTTTTTTAAATATCGCATAGTAATTTAAATGCATAGACCTCTTTAGATATTGTTTACTTGTGGTCCTAACTATATAGAATGAGTTTTAGTTTCATCAGAACTCCGCGAATCGCTTAGCATCCCTTGAATGTTTGAGATAATCGAGATTGTTTTATAACTAATATTTTTTTTTAAATATCGCAAAGTATTGTAAATGCATAGAACTCTTCAGATATTGTTTATTTGTGGTCCTAACTATATAGTATGAGTTTTAGTTTCACCAGAACTACGTAAATCGCTTAGCGTCCCACGAATATTTGAGAAAAATAAGATCTCTTTAAAACAATTATTATTTTTAAATATCGCAAAGTAATGTAAATGCATAGAACTCTTCAGATATTGTTCATTTGTGCTCTTAGCTGTATAGTATGAGTTTTAGTTTCACTAGAACTCCGCGAATCGCTTAGCATCCCTCGAATGTTTCAGAAAAACGAGATTGTTTTATAATTATTATTTTTTTTGAATATCGCAAAGTAATGTAAATGCATAGAACTCTTCAGATATTGTTTACTTGTGGTCCTACCTATATAGAATGAGTTTTAGTTTCACCAGAACTCTGCGAATCGCTTAGCATCCCTGGAATGTATAAGAAAAACGAGATTGTTTTATAATTTTCCCATGAATGTTTGAGAAAAACGAGACTGTTATATAACTATTATTTTTTTTAAATATCGCATAGTAATTTAAATGCATAGACCTCTTTAGATATTGTTTACTTGTGGTCCTAACTATATAGAATGAGTTTTAGTTTCATCAGAACTCCGCGAATCGCTTAGCATCCCTTGAATGTTTGAGATAATTGAGATTGTTTTATAACTATTATTTTTTTTTAAATATCGCAAAGTATTGTAAATGCATAGAACTCTTCAGATATTGTTTATTTGTGGTCCTAACTATATAGTATGAGTTTTAGTTTCACCAGAACTCTGCGAATCGCTTAGCATCCCTGGAATGTTTAAGAAAAACGAGATTGTTTTATAATTTTCCCATGAATGTTTGAGAAAAACGAGATTGTTTTATAACCATTATTTTTTTTTAAATATCGCAAAGTAATGAAAATGCATAGAACTCTTCAGATATTGTTTATTTGTGGTCTTAACTAAATAGAATAAGTTTTAGTTTCACCAGAACTCTGCGAATCGCTGTGCATTCCTGCAATGTTTGAGAAAAACGAGATTGTTTTATAACAATTATTTTTTTTAAAATATCGCAAAGAACTGTAAATGCATAGAACTCTTCAGATATTGTTTACCTGTGTTCCTACCTATATAGAATGAGTTTTAGTTTCATCAGAACAACGCGAATCGCTTAGCATCCCTTGAATGTTTGAGAAAAACGGGACTGTTTCATAAATATTATTTTTTTTAAATATCGCATAGTAATGTAAATGCAAAGAACTCTTTAGATATTGTTTACTTGTGGTCCTAACTAAATATAATGAGTTGCAGTTTCATCAGAACCCCGCGAATCGCTTAGCATCCCTGGAATGTTTAAGAAAAACGAGATTGTTTTATAATTTTCCCATGAATGTTTGAGAAAAACGAGACTGTTTTATAACTATTATTTTTTTTAAATATCGCATAGTAATTTAAATGCATAGACCTCTTTAGATATTGTTTACTTGTGGTCCTAACTATATAGAATGAGTTTTAGTTTCATCAGAACTCCGCGAATCGCTTAGCATCCCTTGAATAATTGAGATAATCGAGATTGTTTTATAACTATTTTTTTTTTTTAAATATCTCAAAGTATTGTAAATGCATAGAACTCTTCAGATATTGTTTATTTGTGGTCCTAACTATATAGTATGAGTTTTAGTTTCACCAGAACTCTGCGAATCGCTTAGCATCCCTGGAATGTTTGAGAAAAACGAGATTGTTTTATAATTTTCCTATGAATGTTTGAGAAAAACGAGACTGTTTTATAACTATTATTTTTTTTAAATATCGCATAGTAATGTAAATGCATAGAACTCTTTAGATATTGTTTATTTAGTTTTAGTTTCACCAGAACTACGTAAATCGCTTAACGTCCCACGAATATTTAAGAAAAATAAGATCTCTTTAAAACAATTATTATTTTTAAATATCGCAAAGTAATGTAAATGCATAGAACTCTTCAGATATTGTTCATTTGTGCTCTTAGCTGTATAGTATGAGTTTTAGTTTCACTAGAACTCCGCGAATCGCTTAGCATCCCTCGAATGTTTCAGAAAAACGAGATTGTTTTATAATTATTATTTTTTTTGAATATCGCAAAGTAATGTAAATGCATAGAACTCTTCAGATATTGTTTACTTGTGGTCCTAACTAAATAGAATGAGTTTTAGTTTCACCAGAACTCCGCAAATCGCTTAGCATCCCTGGAATGTTTGAGAAAAACGAGATTGTTATATAACAATTATTTTTTTTTAAATATCGCAAAGTAATGTAAATGCATAGAACTCTTCAGATATTGTTTACTTGTGGTCCTACCTATATAGAATGAGTTTTAGTTTCACCAGAACTCTGCGAATCGCTTAGCAACCCTGGAATGTTTAAGAAAAATGAGATTGTTTTATAATTTTCCCATGAATGTTTGAGAAAAACGGGACTGTTTCATAAATATTATTTTTTTTATATATCGCATAGTAATGTAAATGCAAAGAACTCTTTAGATATTGTTTACTTGTGGTCCTAACTAAATATAATGAGTTGCAGTTTCACCAGAACCCCGCGAATCGCTTAGCATCCCTGGAACGTTTGAGAAAAACGAGATTGTTTTATAACAATTATTATTTTTAAAATATCGCAAAGTACTGTAAATGCATAGAACTCTTCAGATATTGTTTACCTGTGTTCCTACCTATATAGAATGAGTTTTAGTTTCATCAGAACAACGCGAATCGCTTAGCATCCCTTGAATGTTTGAGAAAAACGGGACTGTTTCATAAATATTATTTTTTTTAAATATCGCATAGTAATGTAAATGCAAAGAACTCTTTAGATATTGTTTACTTGTGGTCCTAACTAAATATAATGAGTTGCAGTTTCACCAGAACCCCGCGAATCGCTTAGCATCCCTGGAATGTTTAAGAAAAACGAGATTGTTTTATAATTTTCCCATGAATGTTTGAGAAAAACGAGACTGTTTTATAACTATTATTTTTTTTAAATATCGCATAGTAATTTAAATGCATAGACCTCTTTAGATATTGTTTACTTGTGGTCCTAACTATATAGAATGAGTTTTAGTTTCATCAGAACTCCGCGAATCGCTTAGCATCCCTTGAATGTTTGAGATAATCGAGATTGTTTTATAACTATTATTTTTTTTTAAATATCGCAAAGTATTGTAAATGCATAGAACTCTTCAGATATTGTTTATTTGTGGTCCTAACTATATAGTATGAGTTTTAGTTTCACCAGAACTACGTAAATCGCTTAGCGTCCCACGAATATTTGAGAAAAATAAGATCTCTTTAAAACAATTATTATTTTTAAATATCGCAAAGTAATGTAAATGCATAGAACTCTTCAGATATTGTTCATTTGTGCTCTTAGCTGTATAGTATGAGTTTTAGTTTCACTAGAACTCCGCGAATCGCTTAGCATCCCTCGAATGTTTCAGAAAAACGAGATTGTTTTATAATTATTATTTTTTTTGAATATCGCAAAGTAATGTAAATGCATAGAACTCTTCAGATGTTGTTTACTTGTGGTCCTACCTATATAGAATGAGTTTTAGTTTCACCAGAACTCTGCGAATCGCTTAGCATCCCTGGAATGTTTAAGAAAAACGAGATTGTTTTATAATTTTCCCATGAATGTTTGAGAAAAACGAGACTGTTTTATAACTATTATTTTTTTTAAATATCACATAGTAATGTAAATGCATAGAACTCTTTAGATATTGTTTACTTGTGGTCCTAACTATATAGAAAGAGTTTTGGTTTCATCAGAACTCCGCGAATCGCTTAGCATCCCTTGAATGTTTGAGAAAATCGAGATTGTTTTATAACTATTATTTTTTTTTAATATCGCAAAGTATTGTAAATGCATAGAACTCTTCAGATATTGTTTATTTGTGGTCCTAACTATATAGTATGAGTTTTAGTTTCACCAGAACTCTGCGAATCGCTTAGCATCCCTGGAATGTTTAAGAAAAACGAGATTGTTTTATAATTTTCCCATGAATGTTTGAGAAAAACGAGATTGTTTTATAACAATTATTTTTTTTTAAATATCGCAAAGTAATGAAAATGCATAGAACTTTTCAGATATTGTTTATTTGTGGTCTTAACTAAATAGAATAAGTTTTAGTTTCACCAGAACTCCGCGAATCGCTGTGCATTCCTGCAATGTTTGAGAAAAACGAGATTGTTTTATAACAATTATTTTTTTTAAAATATCGCAAAGAACTGTAAATGCATAGAACTCTTCAGATATTGTTTACCTGTGTTCCTACCTATATAGAATGAGTTTTAGTTTCATCAGAACAACGCGAATCGCTTAGCATCCCTTGAATGTTTGAGAAAAACGGGACTGTTTCATAAATATTATTTTTTTTAAATATCGCATAGTAATGTAAATGCAAAGAACTCTTTAGATATTGTTTACTTGTGGTCCTAACTAAATATAATGAGTTGCAGTTTCACCAGAACCCCGCGAATCGCTTAGCATCCCTGGAATGTTTAAGAAAAACGAGATTGTTTTATAATTTTCCCATGAATGTTTGAGAAAAACGAGACTGTTTTATAACTATTATTTTTTTTAAATATCGCATAGTAATTTAAATGCATAGACCTCTTTAGATATTGTTTACTTGTGGTCCTAACTATATAGAATGAGTTTTAGTTTCATCAGAACTCCGCGAATCGCTTAGCATCCCTTGAATGTTTGAGATAATTGAGATTGTTTTATAACTATTATTTTTTTTTAAATATCGCAAAGTATTGTAAATGCATAGAACTCTTCAGATATTGTTTATTTGTGGTCCTAACTATATAGTATGAGTTTTAGTTTCACCAGAACTACGTAAATCGCTTAGCGTCCCACGAATATTTGAGAAAAATAAGATCTCTTTAAAACAATTATTATTTTTAAATATCGCAAAGTAATGTAAATGCATAGAACTCTTCAGATATTGTTCATTTGTGCTCTTAGCTGTATAGTATGAGTTTTAGTTTCACTAGAACTCCGCGAATCGCTTAGCATCCCTCGAATGTTTCAGAAAAACGAGATTGTTTTATAATTATTATTTTTTTTGAATATCGCAAAGTAATGTAAATGCATAGAACTCTTCAGATGTTGTTTACTTGTGGTCCTACCTATATAGAATGAGTTTTAGTTTCACCAGAACTCTGCGAATCGCTTAGCATCCCTGGAATGTTTAAGAAAAACGAGATTGTTTTATAATTTTCCCATGAATGTTTGAGAAAAACGAGACTGTTTTATAACTATTATTTTTTTTAAATATCACATAGTAATGTAAATGCATAGAACTCTTTAGATATTGTTTACTTGTGGTCCTAACTATATAGAAAGAGTTTTGGTTTCATCAGAACTCCGCGAATCGCTTAGCATCCCTTGAATGTTTGAGAAAATCGAGATTGTTTTATAACTATTATTTTTTTTTAATATCGCAAAGTATTGTAAATGCATAGAACTCTTCAGATATTGTTTATTTGTGGTCCTAACTATATAGTATGAGTTTTAGTTTCACCAGAACTCTGCGAATCGCTTAGCATCCCTGGAATGTTTAAGAAAAACGAGATTGTTTTATAATTTTCCCATGAATGTTTGAGAAAAACGAGATTGTTTTATAACAATTATTTTTTTTTAAATATCGCAAAGTAATGAAAATGCATAGAACTCTTCAGATATTGTTTATTTGTGGTCTTAACTAAATAGAATAAGTTTTAGTTTCACCAGAACTCCGCGAATCGCTGTGCATTCCTGCAATGTTTGAGAAAAACGAGATTGTTTTATAACAATTATTTTTTTTAAAATATCGCAAAGAACTGTAAATGCATAGAACTCTTCAGATATTGTTTACCTGTGTTCCTACCTATATAGAATGAGTTTTAGTTTCATCAGAACAACGCGAATCGCTTAGCATCCCTTGAATGTTTGAGAAAAACGGGACTGTTTCATAAATATTATTTTTTTTAAATATCGCATAGTAATGTAAATGCAAAGAACTCTTTAGATATTGTTTACTTGTGGTCCTAACTAAATATAATGAGTTGCAGTTTCACCAGAACCCCGCGAATCGCTTAGCATCCCTGGAATGTTTAAGAAAAACGAGATTGTTTTATAATTTTCCCATGAATGTTTGAGAAAAACGAGACTGTTTTATAACTATTATTTTTTTTAAATATCACATAGTAATGTAAATGCATAGAACTCTTTAGATATTGTTTACTTGTGGTCCTAACTATATAGAATGAGTTTTAGTTTCATCAGAACTCCGCGAATCGCTTAGCATCCCTTGAATGTTTGAGAAAATCGAGATTGTTTTATAACTATTATTTTTTTTTAATATCGCAAAGTATTGTAAATGCATAGAACTCTTCAGATATTGTTTATTTGTGGTCCTAACTATATAGTATGAGTTTTAGTTTCACCAGAACTCTGCGAATCGCTTAGCATCCCTGGAATGTTTAAGAAAAACGAGATTGTTTTATAATTTTCCCATGAATGTTTGAGAAAAACGAGATTGTTTTATAACAATTATTTTTTTTTAAATATCGCAAAGTAATGAAAATGCATAGAACTCTTCAGATATTGTTTATTTGTGGTCTTAACTAAATAGAATAAGTTTTAGTTTCACCAGAACTCCGCGAATCGCTGTGCATTCCTGCAATGTTTGAGAAAAACGAGATTGTTTTATAACAATTATTTTTTTTAAAATATCGCAAAGAACTGTAAATGCATAGAACTCTTCAGATATTGTTTACCTGTGTTCCTACCTATATAGAATGAGTTTTAGTTTCATCAGAACAACGCGAATCGCTAAGCATCCCTTGAATGTTTGAGAAAAACGGGACTGTTTCATAAATATTATTTTTTTTAAATATCGCATAGTAATGTAAATGCAAAGAACTCTTTAGATATTGTTTACTTGTGGTCCTAACTAAATATAATGAGTTGCAAATTCACCAGAACCCCGCGAATCGCTTAGCATCCCTGGAATGTTTAAGAAAAACGAGATTGTTTTATAATTTTCCCATGAATGTTTGAGAAAAACGAGACTGTTTTATAACTATTATTTTTTTTAAATATCGCATAGTAATTTAAATGCATAGACCTCTTTAGATATTGTTTACTTGTGGTCCTAACTATATAGAATGAGTTTTAGTTTCATCATAACTCCGCGAATCGCTTAGCATCCCTTGAATGTTTGAGATAATCGAGATTGTTTTATAACTATTATTTTTTTTTAAATATCGCAAAGTATTGTAAATGCATAGAACTCTTTAGATATTGTTTACTTGTGGTCCTAACTAAATATAATGAGTTGCAGTTTCACCAGAACCCCGCGAATCGCTTAGCATCCCTGGAATGTTTAAGAAAAACGAGATTGTTTTATAATTTTCCCATGAATGTTTGAGAAAAACGAGACTGTTTTATAACTATTATTTTTTTTAAATATCGCATAGTAATTTAAATGCATAGAACTCTTTAGATATTGTTTATTTAGTTTTAGTTTCACCAGATTTACGTAAATCGCTTAACGTCCCACGAATATTTAAGAAAAATAAGATCTCTTTAAAACAATTATTATTTTTAAATATCGCAAAGTAATGTAAATGCATAGAACTCTTCAGATATTGTTCATTTGTGCTCTTAGCTGTATAGTATGAGTTTTAGTTTCACTAGAACTCCGCGAATCGCTTAGCATCCCTCGAATGTTTCAGAAAAACGAGATTGTTTTATAATTATTATTTTTTTTGAATATCGCAAAGTAATGTAAATGCATAGAACTCTTCAGATATTGTTTACTTGTGGTCCTAACTAAATAGAATGAGTTTTAGTTTCACCAGAACTCCGCAAATCGCTTAGCATCCCTGGAATGTTTGAGAAAAACGAGATTGTTATATAACAATTATTTTTTTTTAAATATCGCAAAGTAATGTAAATGCATAGAACTCTTCAGATATTGTTTACTTGTGGTCCTACCTATATAGAATGAGTTTTAGTTTCACCAGAACTCTGCGAATCGCTTAGCAACCCTGGAATGTTTAAGAAAAATGAGATTGTTTTATAATTTTCCCATGAATGTTTGAGAAAAACGGGACTGTTTCATAAATATTATTTTTTTTATATATCGCATAGTAATGTAAATGCAAAGAACTCTTTAGATATTGTTTACTTCTGGTCCTAACTAAATATAATGAGTTGCAGTTTCACCAGAACCCCGCGAATCGCTTAGCATCCCTGGAATGTTTGAGAAAAACGAGATTGTTTTATAACAATTATTATTTTTAAATATCGTAAAGTAATGTAAATGCATAGAACTCCTCAGATATTGTTTATTTTTGGTCCTAACTATATAGTATGACTTTTAGTTTCACCAGAACTCTGCGAATCGCTTAGCATTCCTGGAATGTTTAAGAAAAACGAGATTGTTTTATAATTTTCCCATGAATGTTTGAGAAAAACGAGACTGTTTTATAACTATTATTTTTTTTAAATTTCGCATAGTAATGTAAATGCATAGAACTCTTTAGATATTGTTTACTTGTGGTCCTAACTATATAGAATAAGTTTTAGTTTCACCAGAACTCTGCGAATCGCTTAGCATTCCTGGAATGTTTAAGAAAACGAGATTGTTTTATAATTTTCCCATGAATGTTTGAGAAAAACGAGACTGTTTTTATAACTATTATTTTTTTTAAATTTCGCATAGTAATGTAAATGCATAGAACTCTTTAGATATTGTTTACTTGTGGTCCTAACTATATAGAATGAGTTTTAGTTTCACCAGAACTCTGCGAATCGCTATGCATCCCTGAAATGTTTGAGAAAACCGAGATTTTTTTATAACTATTATTTTTTTTTAAATATCGCAAAGTAATGTAAATGCATAGAACTCTTCAGATATTGTTTATTTGTGGTCCTAACTATATAGTATGAGTTTCAGTTTCACCAGAACTCCGCGAATCGCTTAGCATCCCTGGAATGTTTGAGAAAAACGAGATTGTTTTATAATAATTGTTATTTTAAAATATCGCAAAGTAATGTAAATGCATAGAACTCTTCAGATATTGTTTACTTGTGGTCTTAACTAAATAGAATGAGTTTTAGTTTCACCAGAACTCCGCGAATCGCTTAGCATCCCTGGAATCTTTGAGAAAAACTAGATTGTTTTATAACAATTATTTTTTTTTAAATATCGTAAAGTATTGTAAATGCATAACACTCTTCAGATATTGTTTATATGTGCTCATAGCTGTATATTATGAGTTTTAGTTTCACCAGAACTACGTAAATCGCTTAGCGTCCCTCGAATATTTGAGAAAAATGAGATTGTTTTATAACAATTATTTTTTGTTAAATATCGCAAAGTATTGTAAATGCATAACACTCCTCAGATATTGTTTATATGTGCTCTTAGCTGTATATTATGAGTTTTAGTTTCACCAGAACTACGTAAATCGCTTAGCGTCCCTCGAATATTTGAGAAAAATGAGATTGCTTTATAATTTTCCCATGAATGTTTGAGAAAATCAAGACTGTTTTATAACTATTATTTTTTTTAAATATCGCATAGTAATGTAAATCCATAGAACTCTTCAGATATTGTTTATTTGTGGTCCTAACTAAATAGAATGAGTTTTAGTTTCACCAGAACTCCGCAAATCGCTGTGCATCCCTGGAATGTTTGAGAAAAACGAGATTGTTTTATAATTTTCCTATGAATGTTCGAGAAAAACGAGACTGTTTTATAACTATTATTTTTTTTAAATATCGCATAGTAATGTAAATGCATAGAACTCTTTAGATATTGTTTATTTAGTTTTAGTTTTACCAGAACTACGTAAATCGCTTAGCGTCCCACGAATATTTGAGAAAAATAAGATCTCTTTAAAACAATTATTATTTTTAAATATCGCAAAGTAATGTAAATGCATAGAACTCTTCAGATATTGCTCATTTGTGCTCTTAGCTGTATAGTATGAGTTTTAGTTTCACTAGAACTCCGTGAATCGCTTAGCATCCCTGGAATGTTTGAGAAAAACGAGATTGTTTTATAACAATTATTATTTTTAAATATCGTAAAGTAATGTAAATGCATAGAACTCTTCAGATATTGTTTATTTTTGGTCCTAACTATATAGTATGACTTTTAGTTTCACCAGAACTCTGCGAATCGCTTAGCATTCCTGGAATGTTTAAGAAAAACGAGATTGTTTTATAATTTTCCCATTAATGTTTAAGAAAAACGAGATTGTTTTATAAAAATAATTTTTTTTTAAATATCGCAAAGTAATGTAAATTCATAGAACTCTTTAGATATTTTTTACTTGTGGTCCTAACTATATAGAATGAGTTTTAGTTTGACCAGAACTCTGCGAATCGCTTAGCATCCCTGAAATGTTTGAGAAAACCGAGATTGTTTTATAACAATTATTTATTTTAAATATCGCAAAGTAATGTAAATGCATAGAACTCTTTAGATATTGTTTATATGTGGTCCTAACAAAATAGAATGAGTTTTAGTTTCACCAGAACTCCGCGAATCGCTGTGCATTCCTGGAATGTTTGAGAAAAACGAGATTGTTTTATAACAATTATTTTTTTTTAAATATCGCAAAGTAATGTAAATGCATAGAACTCTTCAGATATTGTTTACTTGTGGTCCTACCTATATAGAATGAGTTTTAGTTTCATCATAACAACGCGAATCGCTTAGCATCCCTTGAATGTTTGAGAAAAACGAGATTTTTTTATAATTATTATTTTTTTTAAATATCGCAAAGTTTCGTAAATGCATAGAACTCTTCATATATTGTTTATTTGTTGTCGTAACTATATAGTATGAGTTTTAGTTTCATCAGAACTCTGCGAATCGCTTAGCATCCCTTGAATGTTTGAGGAAAACGAGATTGTTTTATAACTATTTTTTTTTTTAAATATCGCAAAGTATTGTAAATGCAAAGAACTCTTCAGATATTGTTTATTTGTGGTCTTAACTATATAGTATGAGTTTTAGTTTCGCCAGAACTCTGCTAATCGCTTAGCATCCCTGGAATATTTGAGAAAAACGAGATTGTTTTATAATTTTCCTATGAATGTTTGAGAAAACCGAGATTGTTTTATAACATTTATTTTTTTTAAATATCACATAGTAATGTAGATGCATAGAACTCTTTACATATTGTTTACTTGTGGTCCTAACTAAATAGAATGAGTTTCAGTTTCACCAGAACTCCGCGAATCGCTTAGCATCCCTGGAATGTTTGAGAAAAACGAGATTGTTTTATAACAATTATTATTTTTAAATATCGCAAAGTAATGTAAATGCATAGAACTCTTGAGATATTGTTCATTTTTGCTCCCAGCTGTATAGTATGAGTTTTAGTTTCACCAGAACTCTGCGAATCGCTTAGCATTCCTGGAATGTTTAAGAAAAACGAGATTGTTTTATAATTTTCCCATGAATTTTTAAGAAAAACGAGACTGTTTTATAACTATTATTTTTTTTAAATATCGCATAGTAATGTAAATGCATTGAACTCTTTAGATATTGTTTACTTGTGGTCCTAACTAAATAGAATGAGTTTCAGTTTCACCAGAACTCCGCGAATCGCTTAGCATCCCTGGAATGTTTGAGAAAAACGAGATTGTTTTATAACGATTATTTTTTTTTAATTATCGCAAAGTATTGTAAATGCATAACACTCTTCAGATATTGTTTATATGTGCTCTTAGCTGTATATTATGAGTTTTAGTTTCACCAGAACTACGTAAATCGCTTAGCGTCCCACGAATATTTGAGAAAAATGAGATTGCTTTAAAACAATTATTATTTTTAAATATCGCAAAGTAATGTAAATGCATAGAACTCTTCAGATATTGTTCACTTGTGCTCTTAGCTGTATAGTATGAGTTTTAGTTTCACTAGAACTCCGCGAATCGCTTAACATCCTTCGAATGTTTGAGAGAAACGAGATTGTTTTATAATTATTATTTTTGGTTAATATCGCAAAGTAATGTAAATGCATAGAACTCTTCAGATATAGTTTATTTGTGGTCCTAACTATATAGTATGAGTTTTAGTTGCATCAGAACTCTGCGAATCGCTTAGCATCCCTGGAATGTTTAAGGAAAACGAGATTGTTTTATAATTTTCCCATGAATGTTTGAGAAAAACGAGACTGTTTTATAAATATTATTTTTTTTAAATATCGCATAGTAATGTAAATGCATAGAACTCTTTAGATATTGTGTACTTGTGGTCCTAACTATATAGAATGAGTTTTAGTTTTACCAGTACTCTGCGAATCGCTTAGCATCCCTGAAATGTTTGAGATAACCGAGATTGTTTTATAACAATTATTTTTTTTTAAATATCGGAAAGTAATGTAAATGCATAGAACTCTTCAGATATTGTTTATTTGTGGTCCTAATTAAATAGAATGAGTTTTAGTTTCACAAGAACTCCGCGAATCGCTGTGCATTCCTGGAATGTTTGAGAAAAACGAGATTGTTTTATTATTATTATTTTTTTTATATATCGCATAGTAATGTAAATGCATAGAACTCTTTAGATATTTTTTACTTGTGGTCCTAACTATATAGAATGAGTTTTAGTTTGACCAGAACTCTTCGAATCGCTTAGCATCCCTCAAATGTTTGAGAAAACCGAGATTGTTTTATAACAATGATTTTGTTTTTATATATATTGCAAAGTAATGTAAATGCATAGACCTCTTCAGATATTGTTTATTTGTGGTCCTAACTAAATAGAATGAGTTTTAGTTTCACCAGAACTCCGCGAATCGCTGTGCATCCCTGGAATGTTTGAGAAAACGAGATTGTTTTATAACAATTATTTTTTTTTAAATATCGCAAAGTAATGTAAATGCATAGAACTCTTCAGATATTGTTTACTTGTGGTCCTACATATAGTATGAGTTTTAGTTTCATCAGAACAACGCGAATCGCTTAGCATCCCTGGAATGTTTAAGGAAAACGAGATTGTTTTATAATTTTCCCATGAATGTTTGAGAAAAACGAGATTGTTTTATAATTATTATTTTTTTTAAATATCGCAAAGTAATGTAAATGCATAGAACTCTTCAGATATTGTTTATTTGTGGTCGTAACTATATATTATGAGTTTTAGTTTCACCAGAACTCCGCAAATCACTTAGCATCCCTCGAATGTTTGAGAAAAACTAATTTGTTTTATAACAATTATTTTTTTTTAAATATCGGAAAGTAATGTAAATGCATAGAACTCTTCAGATATTGTTTATTTGTGGTCCTAACTAAATAGAATGAGTTTTAGTTTACCAGAACTCCGCGAATCGCTGTGCATTCCTGGAATGTTTGAGAAAAACGAGATTGTTTTATTATTATTTTTTTTTTTATATATCGCATAGTAATGTAAATGCATAGAACTCTTTAGATTTTTTTTACATGTGGTCCTAACTATATAGAATGAGTTTTAGTTTGACCAGAACTCTTCGAATCGCTTAGCATCCCTCAAATGTTTAAGAAAACCGAGATTGTTTTATAACAATTATTTTTTTTTTATATCGCAAAGTATTGTAAATGGATAGACCTCTTCAGATATTGTTTATTTTTGGTCCTGACTAAATAGAATGAGTTTTAGTTTCACCAGAACTCCGCGAATCGCTGTGAATCCCTGGAATGTTTGAGAAAAACGAGATTGTTTTATAACAATTATTTTTTTTTAAATATCGCAAAGTAATGTAAATGCATAGAACTCTTCAGATATTCTTTACTTGTGGTCCTACCTATATAGAATGAGTTTTAGTTTCATCAGAATTCCGCGAATCGCTTAGCATCCCTCGAATGTTTGAGAAAAACGAGATTGTTTTATAACAATTATTTTTTTTTAAATATCGCAAAGTAATGTAAATGCATAGAACTCTTCAGATATTGTTTACTTGTGGTCCTTCCTATATAGAATGAGTTTTAGTTTCATCAGAATTCCGCGAATCGCTTAGCATCCCTTGAATGTTTGAGAAAAACGAGATTGTATTATAATTATTTTTTTTTTTAAATATCGCAAAGTAATGTAAATGCATAAAACTCTTTAGATATTGTTTACCTGTGGTCCTAACTAAATAGAATGAGTTTTAGTTTCACATGAACTCTGCGAATCGCTTAGCATCCCTGGAATGTTTGAGAAAACCGAGATTGTTTTATAATTATTTTTTTTTTTAAATATCGCAAAGTAATGTAAATGCATAAAAGTCTTTAGATATTGTTTACCTGTGGTCCTAACTAAATAGAATGAGTTTTAGTTTCACATGAACTCTGCGAATCGCTTAGCATCCCTGGAATGTTTGAGAAAACCGAGATTGTTTTATAATTATTATTTTTTTTAAATATCGCAAAGTAATGTAAATGCATAGAACTCTTTAGATATTGTTTACCTGTGGTCCTAACTAAATAGAATGAGTTTTCATTTCACATGAACTCTGCGAATCGCTTAGCATCCCTGGAATGTTTAAGAAAAACGAGATTGTTTTATAATTTTCCCATGAATGTTTGAGACAAACAAGACTGTTTTAAAACTATTATTTTTTTTTAAATATCACATTGTAATGTAAATGCATAGAACTCTTTAGATATTGTTTACTTGTGGTCCTAACTATATAGAATGAGTTTTAGTTTTACCAGAAATCTGCGAATCGCTTAGCATCCCTGAAATGATTGAGAAAACCTAGATTGTTTTATAACAATTATTTTTTTTTTAAATTTCGCAAAGTAATGTAAATGCATAGAACTCTTCAGATATTGTTTACTTGTGGTCCTACCTATATAGAATGAGTTTTAGTTTCATCAGAATTCCGCGAATCGCTTAGCATCCCTTGAATGTTTGAGAAAAACGAGATTTTTTTATAATTATTATTTTTTTTAAATATCGCAAAGTAATGTAAATGCATAGAACTCTTCAGATATTGTTTATTTGTGGTCCTAACTATATAGTATGAGTTTTAGTGTCACCAGAACTCTGCGAATCGCTTAGCATCCCTAGAATGTTTGAGAAAAACGAGATTGTTTTATAATTTTCCCATGAATGTTTAAGAAAAACGAGACTGTTTTATAACTCTTATTTTTTTTAAATATCGCAAAGTAAAGTAAATGCATAACACTCTTCGGATATTGTTTATATGTGCTCTTAGCTGTATATTATAAGTTTTAGTTTCACCAGAACTACGTAAATCGCTTAGCGTCCCCCGAATATTTGAGAAAAATGAGATTGCTTTATAACAAATATTATTTTTAAATATCGCAAAGTAATGTAAATGCATAGAACTCATTAGATATTGTTCATTTGTGCTCTTAGCTGTATAGTATGAGTTTTAGTTTCACTAGAACTCCGCGAATCGCTTAGCATCCCTCGAATGTTTGAGAAAAATGATATTGTTTTATCAATTTCCCATGAATGTTTGAGAAAAACGAGACTGTTTTATAACTATTATTTTTTTTAAATATCGCATAGTAATGTAAATGCATAGAACTCTTGAGATATTGTTTACTTGTGGTCCTAACTATATAGAATGAGTTTTAGTTTCATCAGAACTCCGCGAATCGCTTAGCATCCCTTGAATGTTTGAGACAAACGAGATTGTTTTATAACTATTATTTTTTTTTTAATATCGCAAAGTATTGTAAATGCATAACACTCTTTAGATATTATTTATATGTGCACTTAGCTGTATATTATGAGTTTTAGTTTCACCAGAACTACGTAAATCGCTTAGCGTCCCTCGAATATTTGAGAAAAATGAGATTGCTTTATAACAATTATTATTTTTAAATATCGCAAAGTAATGTAAATGCTTAGAACTCTTCAGATATTGTTCATTTGTGCTCTTAGCTGTATAGTATGAGTTTTAGTTTCACTAGAACTCCGCGAATCGCTTAGCATCCCTCGAATGTTTGAGAAAAACGAGATTGTTTTATAATTATTATTTTTTTTAAATATCGCAAAGTAATGTAAATGCATAGAACTCTTCAGATATTGTTTATTTGTGGTCCTAACTATATAGTATGAGTTTTAGTTTCACCAGAACTCTGCGAATCGCTTAGCATCCCTGGAATGTTTGAGAAAAACGAGATTGTTTTATAATTTTCCCATGAATGTTTGAGAAAAACGAGACTGTTTTAAAACTATTATTTTTTTTTTAATATCGCAAAGTAATGTAAATGCATAGAACACTTTAGATATTGTTTACTTCTGGTCCTAACTAAATAGAATGAGTTTTAGTTTCATCAGAACTATGCGAATCGCTTAGCATCCCTTGAATGTTTGAGAAAAACGAGATTGTTTGATAATTATTATTTTTTTTTTATATCGCAAAGTAATGTAAATGCATAGAACTCTTCAGATATTGTTTATTTGTGGTCCTAACTATATAGAATGAGTTTTAGTTTCACCAGAACTCTGCGAATCGCTTAGCATCCCTGAAATGTTTGAGAAAACCGAGATTGTTTTATAACAATTATTTTTTTTTTTAATTTCGCAAAGTAATGTAAATGCATAGAACTCTTCAGATATTGTTTACTTGTCGTCCTACCTATGTAGAATGAGTTTTAGTTTCATCAGAACTCCGCGAATCGCTTAGCATCCCTTGAATGTTTGAGACAAACGAGATTGTTTTATAACTATTATCAGTGAAGAGGAAGGATTTGCTCTGCCTAGAGCCGAGCTCTGTGGTGTAGCGGTTAGCATCCTCGCATGTAACGCAGGAGACCCGGGTTCGACTCCCGGCGGAGCCAAATCTTTTCTCTTCAAAAAATAAATTATTTAAAAATAATTTAAAAATGGTGGTCAGCCACAAATTAAGATTAGATTAATTAAAATAATTTAAAAAATTGACTTAAGTCAATAAAATATCGTAAATTGGACAAAATTTGTCCACCTCCCGCTACTACTCGCAAAACTTGTGAGATAGGGGGAGTAGGTATCAGTGAAGAGGAAGGATTTGCTCTGCCTAGAGCCGAGCTCTGTGGTGTAGCGGTTAGCATCCTCGCATGTAACGCAGGAGACCCGGGTTCGACTCCCGGCGGAGCCAAATCTTTTCTCTTCAAAAAAATAAATTAATTAAAAAAAATTTAAAAATGGTGGTCAGCCACAAATTAAGATTAGATTAATTAAAATAATTTAAAAAATTGACTTAAGTCAATAAAATATCGTAAATTGGACAAAATTTGTCCACCTCCCGCTACTACTCGCAAAACTTGTGAGATAGGGGGAGTAGGTATCAGTGAAGAGGAAGGATTTGCTCTGCCTAGAGCCGAGCTCTGTGGTGTAGCGGTTAGCATCCTCGCATGTAACGCAGGAGACCCGGGTTCGACTCCCGGCGGAGCCAAATCTTTTCTCTTCAAAAAATAAATTATTTAAAAATATTATTTTTTTTTAATATCGCAAAGTATATTAAATTCATAGAACTCTTCAGATATTGTATATTTGTGGTCCTAACTATATAGTATGAGTTTTAGTTTCGCCAGAACTCTGCTAATCGCTTAGCATCCCTGGAATGTTTAAGAAAAACGAGATTGTTTTATAATTTTCTAATGAATGTTTGAGAAAAACGAGACTGTTTTATAACTATTATTTTTTTTAAATATCGCATAGTAATGTAAATTCATAGAACTCTTTACATATTGTTTACCTGTGGTCCTAACTAAATAGAATGAGTTTTAGTTTTACCAGAACTCCGCGAATCGCTTAGCATCCCTGGAATGTTTGAGAAAAACGAGATTATTTTATATCAATTATTTTTTTTTAAATATCGCAAAGTAATGTAAATGCATAGAACTCTTCAGATATTGTTTACTTGTGGTCCTACCTATATAGAATGTGTTTTAGTTTCATCAGAATTCCGCGAATCGCTTAGCATCCCCGAATGTTTGAGACAAACGAGATTGTTTTATAACTATTATTTTTTTTTGAATATCGCAAAGTATTGTAAATGCATAACACTCTTCAGATATTATTTATATGTGCACTTAGCTGTATATTATGAGTTTTAGTTTCACCAGAACTACGTAAATCGCTTAGCGTCCCTCGAATATTTGAGAAAAATGAGATTGCTTTATAACAATTATTATTTTTAAATATCGCAAAGTAATGTAAATGCATAGAACTCTTCAGATATTGTTCGTTTGTGCTCTTAGCTGTATAGTATGAGTTTTAGTTTCACTAGAACTCCGCGAATCGATTAGCATCCCTCGAATGTTTGAGAAAAACGAGATTGTTTTATAATTATTATTTTTTTTAAATATCGCAAAGTAATGTAAATGCATAGAACTCTTCAGATATTGTTTATTTGTGGTCCTAACTATATAGTATGAGTTTTAGTTTCACCAGAACTCTGCGAATCGCTTAGCATCCCTGGAATGTTTGAGAAAACCGAGATTGTTTTATAACAATTATTTTTTTTTTTAATTTCGCAAAGTAATGTAAATGCATAGAACTCTTCAGATATTGTTTACTTGTGGTCCTACCTATATAGAATGAGTTTTAGTTTCATCAGAATTCCGCCAATCGCTTAGCATCCCCGAATGTTTGAGACAAACGAGATTGTTTTATAACTATTATTTTTTTTTGAATATCGCAAAGTATTGTAAATGCATAACACTCTTCAGATATTATTTATATGTGCACTTAGCTGTATATTATGAGTTTTAGTTTCACCAGAACTACGTAAATCGCTTAGCGTCCCTCGAATATTTGAGAAAAATGAGATTGCTTTATAACAATTATTATTTTTAAATATCGCAAAGTAATGTAAATGCTAAGAACTCTTCAGATATTGTTCATTTGTGCTCTTAGCTGTATAGTATGAGTTTTAGTTTCACTAGAACTCCGCGAATCGCTTAGCATCCCTCGAATGTTTGAGAAAAACGAGATTGTTTTATAATTATTATTTTTTTTAAATATCGCAAAGTAATGTAAATGAGTAGAACTCTTCAGATATTGTTTTTTTGTGGTCCTAACTATATAGTATGAGTTTTAGTTTCACCAGAACTCTGCGAATCGCTTAGTATCCCTGGAATGTTTGAGAAAAACGAGATTGTTTTATAATTTTCCCATGAATGTTTGAGAAAAACGAGACTGTTTTAAAACTATTATTTTTTTTTAAATATCGCAAAGTAATGTAAATGCATAGAACACTTTAGATATTGTTTACTTCTGGTCCTAACTAAATAGAATGAGTTTTAGTTTCATCAGAACTATGCGAATCGCTTAGCATCCCTTGAATGTTTGAGAAAAACGAGATTGTTTAATAATTATTATTTTTTTTTTATATCGCAAAGTGATGTAAATGCATAGAACTCTTCAGATATTGTTTATTTGTGGTCCTAACTATATAGAATGAGTTTTAGTTTCACCAGAACTCTGCGAATCGCTTAGCATCCCTGAAATGTTTGAGAAAACCGAGATTGTTTTATAACAATTATTTTTTTTTTTAATTTCGCAAAGTAATGTAAATGCATAGAACTCTTCAGATATTGTTTACTTGTCGTCCTACCTATGTAGAATGAGTTTTAGTTTCATCAGAACTCCGCGAATCGCTTAGCATCCCTTGAATGTTTGAGACAAACGAGATTGTTTTATAACTATTATTTTTTTTTAATATCGCAAAGTATTTTAAATTCATAGAACTCTTCAGATATTGTATATTTGTGGTCCTAACTATATAGTATGAGTTTTAGTTTCGCCAGAACTCTGCTAATCGCTTAGCATCCCTGGAATGTTTGAGAAAAACGAGATTGTTTTATAATTTTCTAATGAATGTTTGAGAAAAACGAGACTGTTTTATAACTATTATTTTTTTTAAATATCGCATAGTAATGTAAATTCATAGAACTCTTTACATATTGTTTATTTGTGGTCCTAACTATATAGTATGAGTTTTAGTGTCACCAGAACTCTGCGAATCGCTTAGCATCCCTAGAATGTTTGAGAAAAACGAGATTGTTTTATAATTTTCCCATGAATGTTTAAGAAAAACGAGACTGTTTTATAACTCTTATTTTTTTTAAATATCGCAAAGTAAAGTAAATGCATAACACTCTTCGGATATTGTTTATATGTGCTCTTAGCTGTATATTATAAGTTTTAGTTTCACCAGAACTACGTAAATCGCTTAGCGTCCCCCGAATATTTGAGAAAAATGAGATTGCTTTATAACAAATATTATTTTTAAATATCGCAAAGTAATGTAAATGCATAGAACTCTTTAGATATTGTTCATTTGTGCTCTTAGCTGTATAGTATGAGTTTTAGTTTCACTAGAACTCCGCGAATCGCTTAGCATCCCTCGAATGTTTGAGAAAAACGATATTGTTTTATCAATTTCCCATGAATGTTTGAGAAAAACGAGACTGTTTTATAACTATTATTTTTTTTAAATATCGCATAGTAATGTAAATGCATAGAACTCTTGAGATATTGTTTACTTGTGGTCCTAACTATATAGAATGAGTTTTAGTTTCATCAGAACTCCGCGAATCGCTTAGCATCCCTTGAATGTTTGAGACAAACGAGATTGTTTTATAACTATTATTTTTTTTTTAATATCGCAAAGTATTGTAAATGCATAACACTCTTTAGATATTATTTATATGTGCACTTAGCTGTATATTATGAGTTTTAGTTTCACTAGAACTACGTAAATCGCTTAGCGTCCCTCGAATATTTGAGAAAAATGAGATTGCTTTATAACAATTATTATTTTTAAATATCGCAAAGTAATGTAAATGCTTAGAACTCTTCAGATATTGTTCATTTGTGCTCTAAGCTGTATAGTATGAGTTTTAGTTTCACTAGAACTCCGCGAATCGCTTAGCATCCCTCGAATGTTTGAGAAAAACGAGATTGTTTTATAATTATTATTTTTTTTAAATATCGCAAAGTAATGTAAATGCATAGAACTCTTCAGATATTGTTTATTTGTGGTCCTAAGTATATAGTATGAGTTTTAGTTTCACCAGAACTCTGCGAATCGCTTAGCATCCCATGAATGTTTGAGAAAAACGAGACTGTTTTAAAACTATTATTTTTTTTTTAATATCGCAAAGTAATGTAAATGCATAGAACACTTTAGATATTGTTTACTTCTGGTCCTAACTAAATAGAATGAGTTTTAGTTTCATCAGAACTATGCGAATCGCTTAGCATCCCTTGAATGTTTGAGAAAAACGAGATTGTTTGATAATTATTATTTTTTTTTATATCGCAAAGTAATGTAAATGCATAGAACTCTTCAGATATTGTTTATTTGTGGTCCTAACTATATAGAATGAGTTTTAATTTCACCAGAACTCTGCGAATCGCTTAGCATCCCTGAAATGTTTGAGAAAACCGAGATTGTTTTATAACAATTATTTTTTTTTTTAATTTCGCAAAGTAATGTAAATGCATAGAACTCTTCAGATATTGTTTACTTGTCGTCCTACCTATGTAGAATGAGTTTTAGTTTCATCAGAACTCCGCGAATCGCTTAGCATCCCTTGAATGTTTGAGACAAACGAGATTGTTTTATAACTATTATTTTTTTTTAATATCGCAAAGTATTTTAAATTCATTGAACTCTTCAGATATTGTATATTTGTGGTCCTAACTATATAGTATGAGTTTTAGTTTCGCCAGAACTCTGCTAATCGCTTAGCATCTCTGGAATGTTTGAGAAAAACGAGATTGTTTTATAATTTTCTAATGAATGTTTGAGAAAAACGAGACTGTTTTATAACTATTATTTTTTTTAAATATCGCATAGTAATGTAAATGCATAGAACTCTTGAGATATTGTTTACTTGTGGTCCTAACTATATAGAATGAGTTTTAGTTTCATTAGAACTCCGCGAATCGCTTAGCATCCCTTGAATGTTTGAGACAAACGAGATTGTTTTATAACTATTATTTTTTTTTTAATATCGCAAAGTATTGTAAATGCATAACACTCTTTAGATATTATTTATATGTGCACTTAGCTGTATATTATGAGTTTTAGTTTCACTAGAACTACGTAAATCGCTTAGCGTCCCTCGAATATTTGAGAAAAATGAGATTGCTTTATAACAATTATTATTTTTAAATATCGCAAAGTAATGTAAATGCTTAGAACTCTTCAGATATTGTTCATTTGTGCTCTAAGCTGTATAGTATGAGTTTTAGTTTCACTAGAACTCCGCGAATCGCTTAGCATCCCTCGAATGTTTGAGAAAAACGAGATTGTTTTATAATTATTATTTTTTTTTAATATCGCAAAGTATTTTAAATTCATAGAACTCTTCAGATATTGTATATTTGTGATCTTAACTATATAGTATGAGTTTTAGTTTCGCCAGAACTCTGCTAATCGCATAGCATCCCTGGAATGTTTGAGAAAAACGAGATTGTTTTATAATTTTCTAATGAATGTTTGAGAAAAACGAGACTGTTTTATAACTATTATTTTTTTTAAATATCGCATAGTAATGTAAATTCATAGAACTCTTTACATATTGTTTATTTGTGGTCCTAACTATATAGTATGAGTTTTAGTGTCACCAGAACTCTGCGAATCGCTTAGCATCCCTAGAATGTTTGAGAAAAACGAGATTGTTTTATAATTTTCCCATGAATGTTTAAGAAAAACGAGACTGTTTTATAACTCTTATTTTTTTTAAATATCGCAAAGTAAAGTAAATGCATAACACTCTTCGGATATTGTTTATATGTGCTCTTAGCTGTATATTATAAGTTTTAGTTTCACCAGAACTACGTAAATCGCTTAGCGTCCCCCGAATATTTGAGAAAAATGAGATTGCTTTATAACAAATATTATTTTTAAATATCGCAAAGTAATGTAAATGCATAGAACTCTTTAGATATTGTTCATTTGTGCTCTTAGCTGTATAGTATGAGTTTTAGTTTCACTAGAACTCCGCGAATCGCTTAGCATCCCTCGAATGTTTGAGAAAAACGATATTGTTTTATCAATTTCCCATGAATGTTTGAGAAAAACGAGACTGTTTTATAACTATTATTTTTTTTAAATATCGCATAGTAATGTAAATGCATAGAACTCTTGAGATATTGTTTACTTGTGGTCCTAACTATATAGAATGAGTTTTAGTTTCATTAGAACTCCGCGAATCGCTTAGCATCCCTTGAATGTTTGAGACAAACGAGATTGTTTTATAACTATTATTTTTTTTTTAATATCGCAAAGTATTGTAAATGCATAACACTCTTTAGATATTATTTATATGTGCACTTAGCTGTATATTATGAGTTTTAGTTTCACTAGAACTACGTAAATCGCTTAGCGTCCCTCGAATATTTGAGAAAAATGAGATTGCTTTATAACAATTATTATTTTTAAATATCGCAAAGTAATGTAAATGCTTAGAACTCTTCAGATATTGTTCATTTGTGCTCTAAGCTGTATAGTATGAGTTTTAGTTTCACTAGAACTCCGCGAATCGCTTAGCATCCCTCGAATGTTTGAGAAAAACGAGATTGTTTTATAATTATTATTTTTTTTAAATATCGCAAAGTAATGTAAATGCATAGAACTCTTCAGATATTGTTTATTTGTGGTCCTAACTATATAGTATGAGTTTTAGTTTCACCAGAACTCTGCGAATCGCTTAGCATCCCATGAATGTTTGAGAAAAACGAGACTGTTTTAAAACTATTATTTTTTTTTTAATATCGTAAAGTAATGTAAATGCATAGAACACTTTAGATATTGTTTACTTCTGGTCCTAACTAAATAGAATGAGTTTTAGTTTCATCAGAACTATGCGAATCGCTTAGCATCCCTTGAATGTTTGAGAAAAACGAGATTGTTTGATAATTATTATTTTTTTTTATATCGCAAAGTAATGTAAATGCATAGAACTCTTCAGATATTGTTTATTTGTGGTCCTAACTATATAGAATGAGTTTTAATTTCACCAGAACTCTGCGAATCGCTTAGCATCCCTGAAATGTTTGAGAAAACCGAGATTGTTTTATAACAATTATTTTTTTTTTTAATTTCGCAAAGTAATATAAATGTATAGAACTCTTCAGATATTGTTTACTTGTCGTCCTACCTATGTAGAATGAGTTTTAGTTTCATCAGAACTCCGCGAATCGCTTAGCATCCCTTGAATGTTTGAGACAAACGAGATTGTTTTATAACTATTATTTTTTTTTAATATCGCAAAGTATTTTAAATTCATAGAACTCTTCAGATATTGTATATTTGTGATCTTAACTATATAGTATGAGTTTTAGTTTCGCCAGAACTCTGCTAATCGCTTAGCATCCCTGGAATGTTTGAGAAAAACGAGATTGTTTTATAATTTTCTAATGAATGTTTGAGAAAAACGAGACTGTTTTATAACTATTATTTTTTTTAAATATCGCATAGTAATGTAAATTCATAGAACTCTTTACATATTGTTTATTTGTGGTCCTAACTATATAGTATGAGTTTTAGTGTCACCAGAACTCTGCGAATCGCTTAGCAACCTAGAATGTTTGAGAAAAACGAGATTGTTTTATAATTTTCCCATGAATGTTTAAGAAAAACGAGACTGTTTTATAACTCTTATTTTTTTTAAATATCGCAAAGTAAAGTAAATGCATAACACTCTTCGGATATTGTTTATATGTGCTCTTAGCTGTATATTATAAGTTTTAGTTTCACCAGAACTACGTAAATCGCTTAGCGTCCCCCGAATATTTGAGAAAAATGAGATTGCTTTATAACAAATATTATTTTTAAATATCGCAAAGTAATGTAAATGCATAGAACTCTTTAGATATTGTTCATTTGTGCTCTTAGCTGTATAGTATGAGTTTTAGTTTCACTAGAACTCCGCGAATCGCTTAGCATCCCTCGAATGTTTGAGAAAAACGATATTGTTTTATCAATTTCCTATGAATGTTTGAGAAAAACGAGACTGTTTTATAACTATTATTTTTTTTAAATATCGCATAGTAATGTAAATGCATAGAACTCTTGAGATAATGTTTACTTGTGGTCCTAACTATATACAATGAGTTTTAGTTTCATCAGAACTCCGCGAATCGCTTAGCATCCCTTGAATGTTTGAGACAAACGAGATTGTTTTATAACTATTATTTTTTTTTTAATATCGCAAAGTATTGTAAATGCATAACACTCTTTAGATATTATTTATATGTGCACTTTTCATATATTTTTTTATCATATATTTCATATATTTTAGATATTATTTTATATGTGCAACTCATAATATACAGCTAAGTGCACATATAAATAATATCTAAAGAGTGTTATGCATTTACAATACTTTGCGATATTAAAAAAAAAAATAATAGTTATAAAACAATCTCGTTTGTCTCAAACATTCAAGGGATGCTAAGCGATTCGCGGAGTTCTGATGAAACTAAAACTCATTGTATATAGTTAGGACCACAAGTAAACAATATCTCAAGAGTTCTATGCATTTACATTACTATGCGATATTTAAAAAAAATAATAGTTATAAAACAGTCTCGTTTTTCTCAAACATTCATGGGAAATTGATAAAACAATATCGTTTTTCTCAAACATTCGAGGGATGCTAAGCGATTCGCGGAGTTCTAGTGAAACTAAAACTCATACTATACAGCTAAGAGCACAAATGAACAATATCTAAAGAGTTCTATGCATTTACATTACTTTGCGATATTTAAAAATAATATTTGTTATAAAGCAATCTCATTTTTCTCAAATATTCGGGGGACGCTAAGCGATTTACGTAGTTCTGGTGAAACTAAAACTTATAATATACAGCTAAGAGCACATATAAACAATATCCGAAGAGTGTTATGCATTTACTTTACTTTGCGATATTTAAAAAAAATAAGAGTTATAAAACAGTCTCGTTTTTCTTAAACATTCATGGGAAAATTATAAAACAATCTCGTTTTTCTCAAACATTCTAGGTTGCTAAGCGATTCGCAGAGTTCTGGTGACACTAAAACTCATACTATATAGTTAGGACCACAAATAAACAATATGTAAAGAGTTCTATGAATTTACATTACTATGCGATATTTAAAAAAAATAATAGTTATAAAACAGTCTCGTTTTTCTCAAACATTCATTAGAAAATTATAAAACAATCTCGGTTTTCTCAAACATTTCAGGGATGCTAAGCGATTCGCAGAGTTCTGGTGAAACTAAAACTCATTCTATATAGTTAGGACCACAAGTAAACAATATCTAAATAGTTTTATGCATTTACATTACTATGCGATATTTAAAAAAAATAATAGTTACAAAACAATCTCGTTTTTCTCAAACATTCAAGGAGTGCTTAGCGATTCGCGGAGTTCTGGTGAAACTAAAACTCATTCTATTTAGGTAGGACCACAAGTAAACAATATCTGAAGAGTTCTATGCATTTTTTATTACTTTGCGAAATTTAAAAAAAAAATAATTGTTATAAAACAATCTCGGTTTTCTCAAACATTTCAGGGATGCTAAGCGATTCGCAGAGTTCTGGTGAAACTAAAACTCATTCTATATAGTTAGGACCACATGTAAACAATATCTAAAGAGTACTATGCATTTACATTACTATGCGATATTGAAAAAAAATAATAGTTATAAAACAGTCTCGTTTTTCTCAAACATTCGTGGGAAAATTATAAAACAATCTCGTTTTTCTACACATTCCAGGGATGCTAAGCAATTAGCAGAGTTCTGGCGAAACTAAAACTCATTATATATAGGTAGGACCACAAGTAAACAATATCTGAAGAGTTCTATGCATTTACATTACTTTGCGATAATTAAAAAAAAATAATTGTTGTAAAACAATCTCGGTTTTCTCAAACATTTCAGGGATGCTAAGCGATACGCGGAGTTCTGGTGAATCTAAAACTCATTCTATATAGTTAGGACCACATGTAAACAATATCTAAAGAGTACTATGCATTTACATTACTATGCGATATTGAAAAAAAAATAATAGTTATAAAACAGTCTCGTTTTTCTCAAAAATTCATGGGAAAATTATAAAACAATCTCGTTTTTCTACTCATTCCAGGGATGCTAAGCGATTAGCTGAGTTCTGGCGAAACTAAAACTCATACTATATAGTAAGGACCACAAATAAACAATATCTGAAGAGTTCTATGAATTTACAATACTTTTCGATATTTAAAAAAAATAATGGTTATAAAACAATCTCGTTTTTCTCAAACATTCAAGGGATACTAAGCGATTCGCGGAGTTCTGATGAAACTAAAACTCATTCTATTTAGGTAGGACCACAAGTAAACAATATCTGAAGAGTTCTATGCATTTTTTATTACTTTGCGAAATTTAAAAAAAAAATAATTGTTATAAAACAATCTCGGTCTTCTCAAACATTTCAGGGATGCTAAGCGATTCGCAGAGTTCTGGTGAAACTAAAACTCATTCTATATAGTTAGGACCACAAGTAAACAATATCTAAATAGTTTTATGCATTTACATTACTATGCGATATTTAAAAAAAATAATAGTTACAAAACAATCTCGTTTTTCTCAAACATTCAAGGAGTGCTTAGCGATTCGCGGAGTTCTGGTGAAACTAAAACTCATTCTATTTAGGTAGGACCACAAGTAAACAATATCTGAAGAGTTCTATGCATTTTTTATTACTTTGCGAAATTTAAAAAAACAATAATTGTTATAAAACAATCTCGGTTTTCTCAAACATTTCAGGGATGCTAAGCGATTCGCAGAGTTCTGGTGAAACTAAAACTCATTCTATATAGTTAGGACCACAAGTAAACAATATCTGAAGAGTTCTATGCATTTACATTACTTTACGATAATTAAAAAAAATAATAGTTATAAAACAGTCTCGTTTTTCTCAAACATTCGTGGGAAAATTATAAAACAATCTCGTTTTTCTACACATTCCAGGGATGCTAAGCAATTAGCAGAGTTCTGGCGAAACTAAAACTCATACTATATAGTTAGGACCACAAGTAAACAATATCTGAAGAGTTCTAAGAATTTACAATACTTTGCGATATTTAAAAAAAATAATTGTTATAAAATAATCTCGTTTTTCTCAAACATTCAAGGGATACTAAGCGATTCGCGGAGTTCTGATGAAACTAAAACTCATTCTATTAAGGTTGGACCACAAGTAAAAAATATCTGAAGAGTTCTATGCATTTACATTACTTTGCGAAATTTAAAAAAAAAATAATTGTTATAAAACAATCTCGGTTTTCGCAAACATTCCAGGGATGCTAAGCGATTCGCAGAGTTCTGGTGAAACTAAAACTCATTCTATATAGTTAGGACCACAAGTAAACAATATCTAAAGAGTTCTATGCATTTACATTACTATGCGATATTTAAAAAAAATAATAGTTATAAAACAGTCTCGTTTAACTCAAAAATTCATGGGAAAATTATAAAACAATATCGTTTTTCTTAAACATTCCAGGGATGCTAAGCGATTCGCAGAGTTCTGGTGAAACTAAAACACATACTATATAGTTAGGACCACAAATAAACAATATCTGAAGAGTTCTATGCATTTACATTACTTTGCGATATAAAAAAAAATAATAATTATCAAACAATCTCGTTTTTCTCAAACATTCAAGGGATGCTAAGCGATTCGCATAGTTCTGATGAAACTAAAACTCATTCTATTTAGTTAGGACCAGAAGTAAACAATATCTAAAGTGTTCTATGCATTTACATTACTTTGCGATATTTAAAAAAAAATAATAGTTTTAAAACAGTCTCGTTTTTCTCAAACATTCATGGGAAAATTATAAAACAATCTCGTTTTTCTCAAACATTCCAGGGATGCTAAGCGATTCGCAGAGTTCTGGTGAAACTAAAACTCATACTATATAGTTAGGACCACAAATAAACAATATCTGAAGAGTTCTATGCATTTACATTACTTTGCGATATTTAAAAAAAATAATAATTATAAAACAATCTCGTTTTTCTCAAACATTCGAGGGATGCTAAGCGATTCGCGGAGTTCTAGTGAAACTAAAACTCATACTATACAGCTAAGAGCACAAATGAACAATATCTGAAGAGTTCTAAGCATTTACATTACTTTGCGATATTTAAAAATAATAATTGTTATAAAGCAATCTCATTTTTCTCAAATATTCGAGGGACGCTAAGCGATTTACGTAGTTCTGGTGAAACTAAAACTCATAATATACAGCTAAGTGCACATATAAATAATATCTGAAGAGTGTTATGCATTTACAATACTTTGCGATATTCAAAAAAAAATAATAGTTATAAAACAATCTCGTTTGTCTCAAACATTCGGGGATGCTAAGCGATTCGCGGAATTCTGATGAAACTAAAACTCATTCTATATAGGTAGGACCACAAGTAAACAATATCTGAAGAGTTCTTTGCATTTACATTACTTTGCGAAATTAAAAAAAAAAATAATTGTTATAAAACAATCTCGGTTTTCTCAAACATTCCAGGGATGCTAAGCGATTCGCAGAGTTCTGGTGAAACTAAAACTCATACTATATAGTTAGGACCACAAATAAACAATATCTGAAGAGTTCTATGCATTTACATTACTTTGCGATATTTAAAAAAAATAATAATTATAAAACAATCTCGTTTTTCTCAAACATTCGAGGGATGCTAAGCGATTCGCGGAGTTCTAGTGAAACTAAAACTCATACTATACAGCTAAGAGCACAAACGAACAATATCTGAAGAGTTCTATGCATTTACATTACTTTGCGATATTTAAAAATAATAATTGTTATAAAGCAATCTCATTTTTCTCAAATATTCGAGGGACGCTAAGCGATTTACGTAGTTCTGGTGAAACTAAAACTCATAATATACAGCTAAGTGCACATATAAATAATATCTGAAGAGTGTTATGCATTTACAATACTTTGCGATATTCAAAAAAAAATAATAGTTATAAAACAATCTCGTTTGTCTCAAACATTCGGGGATGCTAAGCGATTCGCGGAATTCTGATGAAACTAAAACTCATTCTATATAGGTAGGACCACAAGTAAACAATATCTGAAGAGTTCTATGCATTTACATTACTTTGCGATATTTAAAAAAAAATAATTGTTATAAAATAATCTCGTTTTTCTCAAACATTCCAGGGATGCTAAGCGATTCGCGGAGTTCTGGTGAAACTAAAACTCATTCTATTTAACCCTTGGGAGGTCGCAATGTAAAAGTAACAGTGGGGCGCGCGTGGCCTGTGAGGCCCAACTATTTTATTTCACTATTTACACATCTAATCACACTAAAAATGAAGTTTCTATATTATATTGCTTTTAAAAATAAAGTGAATGAAACTTAAAAAAATATATATTTAACTGTATAATAGTTAATATCGATTTACCAAGAGTTGTAAACCAAAGCCTGAAACTCACTAATTGTACCAAAATATCTTCAATTTTGCAGATCTAATCAAGTACTTTAAAAATAAGAATACTTTATTAGTCATAATTTAAAATAAAGTAACTAAATACTTGAAATAAGTAGGAACAGACAAACTGCTTTGCTGTGGTTTTTGAATCTGTAGGAGTCCGTCATTATACCCCTATATTGAATAAAACTTTTTTTTTCAATAGGTCAAAAATAATTGTTATTTTTTAAAAATTCACTTTACTTATTTATTAATTATCGCAAAGTAATGTAAATGCATAGAACTCTTCAGATATTGTTTACTTGTGGTCCTACCTATATAGAATGAGTTTTAGTTTCATCAGAACTCCGCGAATCGCTTAGCATCCCTCGAATGTTTGAGAAAAACGAGATTGTTTTATAATTATTATTTTTTTTAAATATCGCAAAGTATTGTAAATGCATAGAACTCTTCAGATAGTGTTAACCTGTGGTCCTAACTAAATAGAATGAGTTTTAGTTTCACCAGAACTCCGCGAATCGCTTAGCATCCCTGGAATGGTTGAGAAAAACTAGATTGTTTTATAACAATTATTTTTTTTTAAATATCGCAAAGTAATGTAAATGAATAGAACTCTTCAGATATTGCTTACTTGTGGTCCTACCTATATAGAATAAGTTTTAGTTTCATCAGACTTCCGCGAATCTCTTAGCATCCCTTGAATATTTGAGATAAACGAGATTGTTTTATAATTTTCCCATGAATGTTTGAGAAAAACGAGACTGTTTTATAACTATTATTTTTTTTTAAATATCGCAAAGTAATGTAAATGCATAGAACTCTTCAGATATTGTTTACTTGTGGTCCTACCTATATAGAATGAGTTTTAGTTTCATCAGAATTCCGCGAATCTCTTAGCATCCCTTGAATGTTTGAGAAAAACGAGATTGTTTTATAATTTTCCCATGAATGTTTGAGAAAAACGAGACTGTTTTATAACTATTATTTTTTTTTAAATATCGCAAAGTAAATTAAATGCATAGAACTCTTCAGATATTGTATACTTGTGCTCCTACCTATATAGAATGAGTTTTAGTTTCATCAGAACTCCGCGAATCGCTTAGCATTCCTTGAATGTTTGAGAAAAACGAGATTGTTTTACAACTATTATTTTTTTTAAATATCGCAAAGTATTGTAAATGCATGACACTCTTCAGATATTGTTTACATGTGCTCTTAGCTGTTTATTATGAGATTTAGTTTCACCAGAACTACGCGAATCGCTTAGCATCCCTCGAATGTTTGAGAAAAACGAGATTGTTTTATAATTATTATTTTTTTTAAATATCGCAAAGTATTGTAAATGCATAGAACTCTTCAGATAGTGTTAACCTGTGGTCCTAACTAAATAGAATGAGTTTTAGTTTCACCAGAACTCCGCGAATCGCTTAGCATCCCTGGAATGGTTGAGAAAAACTAGATTGTTTTATAACAATTATTTTTTTTTAAATATCGCAAAGTAATGTAAATGCATAGAACTCTTCAGATATTGTTTACTTGTGGTCCTTCCTATATAGAATGAGTTTTATTTTCATCAGACTTCCGCGAATCTCTTAGCATCTCTTGAATATTTGAGATAAACGAGATTGTTTTATAATTTTCCCATGAATGTTTGAGAAAAACGAGACTGTTTTATAACTATTATTTTTTTTAACTATCGCAAAGTAATGTAAATGCATAGAACTCTTCAGATATTGTTTACTTGTGGTCCTACCTATATAGAATGAGTTTTAGTTTCATCAGAATTCCGCGAATCTCTTAGCATCCCTTGAATGTTTGAGAAAAACGAGATTGTTTTATAATTTTCCCATGAATGTTTGAGAAAAACGAGACTGTTTTATAACTATTATTTTTTTTAAATATCGCAAAGTAAATTAAATGCATAGAACTCTTCAGATATTGTATACTTGTGCTCCTACCTATATAGAATGAGTTTTAGTTTCATCAGAACTCCGCGAATCGCTTAGCATTCCTTGAATGTTTGAGAAAAACGAGATTGTTTTACAACTATTATTTTTTTTAAATATCGCAAAGTATTGTAAATGCATGACACTCTTCAGATATTGTTTACATGTGCTCTTAGCTGTTTATTATGAGATTTAGTTTCACCAGAACTACGTAAATCGCTTAGCCTCCGTAGAATATTTGAGAAAAATGAGATTGCTTTATAACAATTATTATTTTTAAATATCGCAAAGTAATGTAAATGCATAGAACTCTTAAGATATTGTTCATTTCTGCTCTTAGCTGTATAGTATGAGTTTTAGTTTCACCAGAACTCCGCGAATCGCTTAGCATCCCTGGAATGGTTGAGAAAAACTAGATTGTTTTATAACAATTATTTTTTTTTAAATATCGCTAAGTAATGTAAATGCATAGAACTCTTCAGATATTGTTTACTTGTGGTCCTTCCTATATAGAATGAGTTTTATTTTCATCAGAATTCCGCGAATCTCTTAGCATCCCTTGAATGTTTGAAAAAAACGAGATTGTTTTATAATTTTCCCATGAATGTTTGAGAAAAACGAGACTGTTTTATAACTATTATTTTTTTTAAATATCGCAAAGTAAAGTAAATGCATAGAACTCTTCAGATATTGTATACTTGTGCTCTTACCTATATAGAATGAGTTTTAGTTTCATCAGAACTCCGCGAATCGCTTAGCATTCCTTGAATGTTTGAAAAAACGAGATTGTTTTATAACTATTATTTTTTTTAAATATCGCAAAGTATTGTAAATGCATGACACTCTTCAGATATTGTTTACATGTGCTCTTAGCTGTTTATTATGAGTTTTAGTTTTACCAGAACTACGTAAATCGCTTAGCCTCCGTAGAATATTTGAGAAAAATGAGATTGCTTTATAACAATTATTATTTTTAAATATCGCAAAGTAATGTAAATGCATAGAACTCTTAAGATATTGTTCATTTCTGCTCTTAGCTGTATAGTATGAGTTTTAGTTTCACCAGAACTCCGCGAATCGCTTAGTATCCCTTGAATGTTTGAGAAAAACGAGATTGTTTTATAACTATTATTTTTTTTAAATATCGCAAAGTATTGTAAATTCATAGAACTCTTCAGATATTGTTTATTTGTGGTCATAACTATATAGTATGAGTTTTAGTTTCGCCAGAACTCTGCTAATCGCTTAGCATCCCTGGAATGTGTAGAAAAACGAGATTGTTTTATAATTTTCCCATGAATCTTTGAGAAAAACGAGACTGTTTTATAACTATTATTTTTTTTCAATATCGCATAGTAATGTAAATGCATAGTACTCTTTAGATATTGTTTACTTGTGGTCCTAACTATATAGAATGAGTTTTAGATTCACCAGAACTCCGCGAATCGCTTAGCATCCCTGAAATGTTTGAGAAAACCGAGATTGTTTTACAACATTTTTTTTTTTTTAATTATCGCAAAGTAATGTAAATGCATAGAACTCTTCAGATATTGTTTACTTGTGGTCCTACCTATATAGAATGAGTTTTAGTTTCATCAGAACTCCGCGAATCGCTTAGCATCCCTCGAATGTTTGAGAAAAACGAGATTGTTTTATAATTATTATTTTTTTTAAATATCGCAAAGTATTGTAAATGCATAGAACTCTTCAGATAGTGTTAACCTGTGGTCCTAACTAAATAGAATGAGTTTTAGTTTCACCAGAACTCCGCGAATCGCTTAGCATCCCTGGAATGGTTGAGAAAAACTAGATTGTTTTATAACAATTATTTTTTTTTAAATATCGCAAAGTAATGTAAATGAATAGAACTCTTCAGATATTGCTTACTTGTGGTCCTACCTATATAGAATGAGTTTTAGTTTCATCAGACTTCCGCGAATCTCTTAGCATCCCTTGAATATTTGAGATAAACGAGATTGTTTTATAATTTTCCCATGAATGTTTGAGAAAAACGAGACTGTTTTATAACTATTATTTTTTTTAAATATCGCAAAGTAATGTAAATGCATAGAACTCTTCAGATATTGTTTACTTGTGGTCCTACCTATATAGAATGAGTTTTAGTTTCATCAGAATTCCGCGAATCTCTTAGCATCCCTTGAATGTTTGAGAAAAACGAGATTGTTTTATAATTTTCCCATGAATGTTTGAGAAAAACGAGACTGTTTTATAACTATTATTTTTTTTAAATATCGCAAAGTAAATTAAATGCATAGAACTCTTCAGATATTGTATACTTGTGCTCCTTCCTATATAGAATGAGTTTTAGTTTCATCAGAACTCCGCGAATCGCTTAGCATTCCTTGAATGTTTGAGAAAAACGAGATTGTTTTACAACTATTATTTTTTTTAAATATCGCAAAGTATTGTAAATGCATGACACTCTTCAGATATTGTTTACATGTGCTCTTAGCTGTTTATTATGAGATTTAGTTTCACCAGAACTACGTAAATCGCTTAGCCTCCGTAGAATATTTGAGAAAAATGAGATTGCTTTATAACAATTATTATTTTTAAATATCGCAAAGTAATGTAAATGCATAGAACTCTTAAGATATTGTTCATTTCTGCTCTTAGCTGTATAGTATGAGTTTAAGTTTCACCAGAACTCCGCGAATCGCTTAGCAGCCCTGGAATGGTTGAGAAAAACTAGATTGTTTTATAACAATTATTTTTTTTTAAATATCGCTAAGTAATGTAAATGCATAGAACTCTTCAGATATTGTTTACTTGTGGTCCTACCTATATAGAATGAGTTTTAGTTTCATCAGAATTCCGCGAATCTCTTAGCATCCCTTGAATGTTTGAGAAAAACGAGATTGTTTTATAATTTTCCCATAAATGTTTGAGAAAAACGAGACTGTTTATAACTATTATTTTCTTTAATTATCGCATAGTAATGTCAATGCATAGAACTCTTGAGATATTGTTTACTTGTGGTCCTAACTATATAGAATGAGTTTTAGTTTCATTAGAACTTTGCGAATCGCTTAGCATCCCTGAAATGTTTGAGAAAACCGAGATTGTTTTATAATTTTCTCATGAATGTTTGAGAAGAACGAGACTGTTTTATAACTATTATTTTTTTTCAATATCGCATAGTAATGTAAATGCATAGTACTCTTTAGATATTGTTTACTTGTGGTCCTAACTATATAGAATGAGTTTTAGATTCACCAGAACTCCGCGAATCGCTTAGCATCCCTCGAATGTTTGAGAAAAACGAGATTGTTTTATAATTATTATTTTTTTTAAATATCGCAAAGTATTAGAAATGCATAGAACTCTTCAGATAGTGTTAACCTGTGGTCCTAACTAAATAGAATGAGTTTTAGTTTCACCAGAACTCCGCGATTCGCTTAGCATCCCTGGAATGGTTGAGAAAAACTAGATTGTTTTATAACAATTTTTTTTTTTTAAATATCGCAAAGTAATGTAAATGCATAGAACTCTTCAGATATTGTTTACTTGTGGTCCTACCTATATAGAATGAGTTTTAGTTTCATCAGAATTCCGCGAATCTCTTAGCATCCCTTGAATGTTTGAGAAAAACGAGATTGTTTTATAATTTTCCCATGAATGTTTGAGAAAAACGAGACTGTTTTATAACTATTATTTTTTTTTAAATATCGCAAAGTAAAGTAAATGCATAGAACTCTTCAGATATTGTATATTTGTGCTCCTACCTATATAGAATGAGTTTTAGTTTCATCAGAACTCCGCGAATCGCTTAGCATTCCTTGAATGTTTGAGAAAAACGAGATTGTTTTATAACTAATATTATTTTAAATATCGCATAGTAATGTAAATTCATAGAACTCTTCAGATATTGTTTATTTGTGGTCCTAGCTATATAGTATGAGTTTTAGTTTCGCCAGAACTCTGCTAATCGCTTAGCATCCCTGGAATGTGTAGAAAAACGAGATTGTTTTATAATTTTCCCATGAATTTTTGAGAAAAACGAGACTGTTTTATAACTATTATTTTCTTTAAATATCGCATAGTAATGTAAATGCATAGAACTCTTTAGATATTGTTTACTTGTGGTCCTAACTATATAGAATGAGTTTTAGTTTCACCAGAACTCTGCGAATCGCTTAGCATCCCTGAAATGTTTGAGAAAACCGAGATTGTTTTATAACAATTATTTTTTTTTTAAATTTCGCAAATTAATAAAAAATGCATAGAACTCTTCAGATATTGTTTACTTGTGGTCCTACCTAAATAGAATGAGTTTTAGTTTCATCAGAACTCCGCGAATCGCTTAGTATCCCTTGAATGTTTGAGAAAAACGAGATTGTTTTATAACTATTATTTTTTTTAAATATCGCAAAGTATTGTAAATTCATAGAACTCTTCAGATATTGTTTATTTGTGGTCATAACTATATAGTACGAGTTTTAGTTTCGCCAGAACTCTGCTAATCGCTTAGCATCCCTGGAATGTGTAGAAAAACGAGATTGTTTTATAATTTTCCCATGAATTTTTGAGAAAAACGAGACTGTTTTATAACTATTATTTTTTTTCAATATCGCATAGTAATGTAAATGCATAGTACTCTTTAGATATTGTTTACTTGTGGTCCTAACTATATAGAATGAGTTTTAGTTTCATCAGAACTCCGCGAATCGCTTAGCATCCCTCGAATGTTTGAAAAAAACGAGATTGTTTTATAATTATTATTTTTTTTAAATATCGCAAAGTATTGTAAATGCATAGAACTCTTCAGATAGTGTTAACCTGTGGTCCTAACTAAATAGAATGAGTTTTAGTTTCACCAGAACTCCGCGAATCGCTTAGCATCCCTGGAATTGTTGAGAAAAACTAGATTGTTTTATAACAATTATTTTTTTTTTAAATATCGCAAAGTAATGTAAATGAATAGAACTCTTCAGATATTGTTTACTTGTGGTCCTACCTATATAGAATGAGTTTTAGTTTCATCAGGCTTCCGCGAATCTCTTAGCATCCCTTGAATATTTGAGAAAAACGAGATTGTTTTATAATTTTCCCTTGAATGTTTGAGAAAAACGAGACTGTTTTATAACTATTATTTTTTTTAAATATCGCAAAGTAATGTAAATGCATAGAACTCTTCAGATATTGTTTACTTGTGGTCCTACCTATATAGAATGAGTTTTAGTTTCATCAGAATTCCGCGAATCTCTTAGCATCCCTTGAATGTTTGAGAAAAACGAGATTGTTTTATAATTTTCCCATGAATGTTTGAGAAAAACGAGACTGTTTTATAACTATTATTTTTTTTAAATATCGCAAAGTAAATTAAATGCATAGAACTCTTCAGATATTGTATACTTGTGCTCCTACCTATATAGAATGAGTTTTAGTTTCATCAGAACTCCGCGAATCGCATAGCATTCCTTGAATGTTTGAGAAAAACGAGATTGTTTTATAACTATTATTTTTTTTAAATATCGCAAAGTATTGTAAATGCATGACACTCTTCAGATATTGTTTACATGTGCTCTTAGCTGTTTATTATGAGTTTTAGTTTCACCAGAACTACGTAAATCGCTTAGCCTCCGTAGAATATTTGAGAAAAATGAGATTGCTTTATAACAATTATTATTTTTAAATATCGCAAAGTAATGTAAATGCATAGAACTCTTAAGATATTGTTCATTTCTGCTCTTAGCTGTATAGTATGAGTTATAGTTTCACCAGAACTCCGCGAATCGCTTAGCATCCCTGGAATAGTTGAGAAAAACTAGATTGTTTTATAACAATTATTTTTTTTTAAATATCGCTAAGTAATGTAAATGCATAGAACTCTTCAGATATTGTTTACTTGTGGTCCTTCCTATATAGAATGAGTTTTATTTTCATCAGAATTCCGCGAATCTCTTAGCATCCCTTGAATGTTTGAGAAAAACGAGATTGTTTTATAATTTTCCCATGAATGTTTGAGAAAAACGAGACTGTTTTATAACTATTATTTTTTTTAAATATCGCAAAGTAAAGTAAATGCATAGAACTCTTCAGATATTGTATACTTGTGCTCCTACCTATATAGAATGAGTTTTAGTTTCATCAGAACTCCGCGAATCGCTTAGCATTCCTTGAATGTTTGAAAAAACGAGATTGTTTTATAACTATTATTTTTTTTAAATATCGCAAAGTATTGTAAATGCATGACACTCTTCAGATATTGTTTACATGTGCTCTTAGCTGTTTATTATGAGTTTTAGTTTCACCAGAACTACGTAAATCGCTTAGCGTCCGTAGAATATTTGAGAAAAATGAGATTGCTTTATAACAATTATTATTTTTAAATATCGCAAAGTAATGTAAATGCATAGAACTCTTAAGATATTGTTCATTTCTGCTCTTAGCTGTATAGTATGAGTTTTAGTTTCACTAGAACTCCGCGAATCGCTTAGCATCCCTCGAATGTTTGAGAAAAACGATATTGTTTTATAATTTTCCCATGAATGTTTGAGAAGAACGAGACTGTTTTATAACTATTATTTTTTTTTAATATCGCATATCAATGTAAATGCATAGAACTCTTTAGATATGGTTTACTTGTGGTCCTAACTATATAGAATGAGTTTTAGTTTCACCAGAACTCTGCGAATCGCTTAGCATCCCTGAAATGTTTGAGAAAACCGAGATTGTTTTATAACTATTATTTTTTTTAAATATCGCAAAGTATTGTAAAGTCATAGAACTCTTCAGATATTGTTTATTTGTGGTCCTAACTATATAGTATGAGTTTTAGTTTCGCCAGAACTCTGCAATATGTTTAGCATCCCTGGAATGTTTGAGAAAAACGAGATTGTTTTATAATTTTCCCATGAATGTTTGAGAAAAACGAGATTGTTTTATCATTATTATTTTTTTTAAATATCGCAAAGTAATATAAATGCATAGAACTCTTCAGAAATTGTTTATTTGTGGTCCTAACTATATAGTATGAGTTTTAGTTTCACCAGAACTCTGCGAATCGCTTAGCATCCCTGGAATGTTTAAGAAAAACGAGATTGTTTTATAATTTTCCCATGAATGTTTGAGTTAAACGAGACTGTTTTATAACTATTATTTTTTTTAAATATCGCATAGTAATGTAAATGCATAGAACTCTTTAGATATTGTTTACTTGTGGTCCTAACTATATAGAATGAGTTTTAGTTTCACCAGAACTCTGCGAATCGCTTAGCATCCCTGTAATGTTTGAGAAAACAGAGATTGTTTTATAACATTTATTTTTTTTTTTAATTTCGCAAAGTAATGTAAATGCATAGAACTCTTCAGATATTGTTTACTTGTGGTCCTACCTAAATAGAATGAGTTTTAATTTCATCAGAACTCCGCGAATCGCTTAGTATCCCTTGAATGTTTGAGAAAAACGAGATTGTTTTGTAACTATTATTTTTTTTAAATATCGCAAAGTATTGTAAATACATAACACTCTTCAGATATTGTTTATATTTGCTGTTCGCTGTATATTATGAGTTTTAGTTTTACCAGAACTACGTAAATCGCTTAGGGTCCCTAGAATGTTTGAGAAAAATGAGATTGCTTTATAACAATTATTATATTTAAATATCGCAAAGTAATGTAAATGCATAGAACTCTTCAGATATTGTTTATTTGTAGTCCTAACTATATAGTATGAGTTTTAGTTTCGCCAGAACTCTGCTAATCACTTAGCATCCCTAGAATGTTTGAGAAAAACGAGATTGTTTTATAATTTTCTCATGAATGTTTGAGAAAAACGAGACTGTTTTATAACTATTATTTTTTTTAAATATCGCATAGTAATGTAAATGCATAGTACTCTTTAGATATTGTTTACTTGTGGTCCTAACTATATAGAATGAGTTTTAGATTCACCAGAACTCCGCGAATCGCTTAGCATCCCTGAAATGTTTGAGAAAACCGAAATTGTTTTACAACAATTATTTTTTTTTAATTATCGCAAAGTAATGTAAATGCATAGAACTCTTCAGATATTGTTTACTTGTGGTCCTACCTATATAGTATGAGTTTTAGTTTCATCAGAACTCCGCGATTCGCATAGCATTCCTTGAATATTTGAGAAAAACGAGATTGTTTTATAACTATTATTTTTTTTAAATATCGCATAGTAATGTAAATTCATAGAACTCTTCAGATATTGTTTATTTGTGGTCCTAACTATATAGTATGAGTTTTAGTTTCGCCAGAACTCTGCTAATCGCTTAGCATCACTGCAATGTGTAGAAAAACGAGATTGTTTTATAATTTTCCCATGAATTTTTGAGAAAAACGAGACTGTTTTATAACTATTATTTTCTTTAAATATCGCATAGTAATGTAAATGCATAGATCTCTTTAGATATTGTTTACTTGTGGTCCTAACTATATAGAAAAAGTTTTAGTTTCACCAGAACTCTGCGAATCGCTTAGCATCCCTGAAATGTTTGAGAAAACCGAGATTGTTTTATAACAATTATTTTTTTTTTAAATTTCGCAAAGTAATAAAAAATGCATAGAACTCTTCAGATATTGTTTACTTGTGGTCCTACCTAAATAGAATGAGTTTTAGTTTTACCAGAACTCCGCGAATCGCTAAGCACTCCTTGAATGTTTGAGAAAAACGAGATTGTTTTGTAACTATTATTTTTTTTAAATATCGCAAAGTATTGTAAATGCATAACACTCTTCAGATATTGTTTACTTGTGGTCCTACCTATATAGAATGAGTTTTAGTTTCATCAGAACTCTGCGAATCGCTTAGCATCCCTCGAATGTTTGAGAAAAACGAGATTGTTTTATAATTAAAATTTTTTTTAAATGTCGCAAAGTATTGGAAATGCATAGTACTCTTCAGATAGTGTTAACCTGTGGTCCTAACTAAATAGAATGAGTTTTAGTTTCACCAGAGCTCCGCGAATCGCTTAGCATCCCTTGAATGTTTGAGAAAAACGAGATTGTTTTATAATTTTCCCATGAATGTTTGAGAAAAACGAGACTGTTTTATAACTATTATTTTTTTTAAATATCGCAAAGTAAAGTAAATGCATAGAACTCTTCAGATATTGTATACTTGTGCTCCTACCTACATAGAATGAGTTTTAGTTTCATCAGAACTCCGCGAATCGCTTAGCATTCCTTGAATGTTTGAGAAAAACGAGATTGTTTTATAACTATTATTTTTTTTAAATATCGCATAGTAATGTAAATGCATAGAACTCTTCAGATAGTGTTAACCTGTGGTCCTAACTAAATAGAATGAGTTTTAGTTTCACCAGAACTCCGCGAATCGCTTAGCATCCCTGGAATGGTTGAGAAAAACTAGATTGTTTTATAACAATTATTTTTTTTTAAATATCGCAAAGTAATGTAAATGCATAGAACTCTTCAGATATTGTTTACTTGTGGTCCTTCCTATATAGAATGAGTTTTATTTTCATCAGACTTCCGCGAATCTCTTAGCATCCCTTGAATATTTGAGATAAACGAGATTGTTTTATAATTTTCCCATGAATGTTTGAGAAAAACGAGACTGTTTTATAACTATTATTTTTTTTAAATATCGCAAAGTAATGTAAATGCATAGAACTCTTCAGATATTGTTTACTTGTGGTCCTACCTATATAGAATGAGTTTTAGTTTCATCAGAACTCCGCGAATCGCTTAGCATTCCTTGAATGTTTGAAAAAACGAGATTGTTTTATAACTATTATTTTTTTTAAATATCGCAAAGTATTGTAAATGCATGACACTCTTCAGATATTGTTTACATGTGCTCTTAGCTGTTTATTATGAGTTTTAGTTTCACCAGAACTACGTAAATCGCTTAGCGTCCGTAGAATATTTGAGAAAAATGAGATTGCTTTATAACAATTATTATTTTTAAATATCGCAAAGTAATGTAAATGCATAGAACTCTTAAGATATTGTTCATTTCTGCTCTTAGCTGTATAGTATGAGTTTTAGTTTCACTAGAACTCCGCGAATCGCTTAGCATCCCTCGAATGTTTGAGAAAAACGATATTGTTTTATAATTTTCCCATGAATGTTTGAGAAGAACGAGACTGTTTTATAACTATTATTTTTTTTTAATATCGCATATCAATGTAAATGCATAGAACTCTTTAGATATGGTTTACTTGTGGTCCTAACTATATAGAATGAGTTTTAGTTTCACCAGAACTCTGCGAATCGCTTAGCATCCCTGAAATGTTTGAGAAAACCGAGATTGTTTTATAACTATTATTTTTTTTAAATATCGCAAAGTATTGTAAAGTCATAGAACTCTTCAGATATTGTTTATTTGTGGTCCTAACTATATAGTATGAGTTTTAGTTTCGCCAGAACTCTGCAATATGTTTAGCATCCCTGGAATGTTTGAGAAAAACGAGATTGTTTTATAATTTTCCCATGAATGTTTGAGAAAAACGAGATTGTTTTATCATTATTATTTTTTTTAAATATCGCAAAGTAATATAAATGCATAGAACTCTTCAGAAATTGTTTATTTGTGGTCCTAACTATATAGTATGAGTTTTAGTTTCACCAGAACTCTGCGAATCGCTTAGCATCCCTGGAATGTTTAAGAAAAACGAGATTGTTTTATAATTTTCCCATGAATGTTTGAGTTAAACGAGACTGTTTTATAACTATTATTTTTTTTAAATATCGCATAGTAATGTAAATGCATAGAACTCTTTAGATATTGTTTACTTGTGGTCCTAACTATATAGAATGAGTTTTAGTTTCACCAGAACTCTGCGAATCGCTTAGCATCCCTGTAATGTTTGAGAAAACAGAGATTGTTTTATAACATTTATTTTTTTTTTTAATTTCGCAAAGTAATGTAAATGCATAGAACTCTTCAGATATTGTTTACTTGTGGTCCTACCTAAATAGAATGAGTTTTAATTTCATCAGAACTCCGCGAATCGCTTAGTATCCCTTGAATGTTTGAGAAAAACGAGATTGTTTTGTAACTATTATTTTTTTTAAATATCGCAAAGTATTGTAAATACATAACACTCTTCAGATATTGTTTATATTTGCTGTTCGCTGTATATTATGAGTTTTAGTTTTACCAGAACTACGTAAATCGCTTAGGGTCCCTAGAATGTTTGAGAAAAATGAGATTGCTTTATAACAATTATTATATTTAAATATCGCAAAGTAATGTAAATGCATAGAACTCTTCAGATATTGTTTATTTGTAGTCCTAACTATATAGTATGAGTTTTAGTTTCGCCAGAACTCTGCTAATCACTTAGCATCCCTAGAATGTTTGAGAAAAACGAGATTGTTTTATAATTTTCTCATGAATGTTTGAGAAAAACGAGACTGTTTTATAACTATTATTTTTTTTAAATATCGCATAGTAATGTAAATGCATAGTACTCTTTAGATATTGTTTACTTGTGGTCCTAACTATATAGAATGAGTTTTAGATTCACCAGAACTCCGCGAATCGCTTAGCATCCCTGAAATGTTTGAGAAAACCGAAATTGTTTTACAACAATAATTTTTTTTTAATTATCGCAAAGTAATGTAAATGCATAGAACTCTTCAGATATTGTTTACTTGTGGTCCTACCTATATAGTATGAGTTTTAGTTTCATCAGAACTCCGCGATTCGCATAGCATTCCTTGAATATTTGAGAAAAACGAGATTGTTTTATAACTATTATTTTTTTTAAATATCGCATAGTAATGTAAATTCATAGAACTCTTCAGATATTGTTTATTTGTGGTCCTAACTATATAGTATGAGTTTTAGTTTCGCCAGAACTCTGCTAATCGCTTAGCATCACTGCAATGTGTAGAAAAACGAGATTGTTTTATAATTTTCCCATGAATTTTTGAGAAAAACGAGACTGTTTTATAACTATTATTTTCTTTAAATATCGCATAGTAATGTAAATGCATAGATCTCTTTAGATATTGTTTACTTGTGGTCCTAACTATATAGAAAAAGTTTTAGTTTCACCAGAACTCTGCGAATCGCTTAGCATCCCTGAAATGTTTGAGAAAACCGAGATTGTTTTATAACAATTATTTTTTTTTTAAATTTCGCAAAGTAATAAAAAATGCATAGAACTCTTCAGATATTGTTTACTTGTGGTCCTACCTAAATAGAATGAGTTTTAGTTTTACCAGAACTCCGCGAATCGCTAAGCACTCCTTGAATGTTTGAGAAAAACGAGATTGTTTTGTAACTATTATTTTTTTTAAATATCGCAAAGTATTGTAAATGCATAACACTCTTCAGATATTGTTTACTTGTGGTCCTACCTATATAGAATGAGTTTTAGTTTCATCAGAACTCTGCGAATCGCTTAGCATCCCTCGAATGTTTGAGAAAAACGAGATTGTTTTATAATTAAAATTTTTTTTAAATGTCGCAAAGTATTGGAAATGCATAGTACTCTTCAGATAGTGTTAACCTGTGGTCCTAACTAAATAGAATGAGTTTTAGTTTCACCAGAGCTCCGCGAATCGCTTAGCATCCCTTGAATGTTTGAGAAAAACGAGATTGTTTTATAATTTTCCCATGAATGTTTGAGAAAAACGAGACTGTTTTATAACTATTATTTTTTTTAAATATCGCAAAGTAAAGTAAATGCATAGAACTCTTCAGATATTGTATACTTGTGCTCCTACCTACATAGAATGAGTTTTAGTTTCATCAGAACTCCGCGAATCGCTTAGCATTCCTTGAATGTTTGAGAAAAACGAGATTGTTTTATAACTATTATTTTTTTTAAATATCGCATAGTAATGTAAATTCATAGAACTCTTCAGATATTGTTTATTTGTGGTCCTAACTATATAGTATGAGTTTTAGTTTCGCCAGAACTCTGCTAATCGCTTAGCATCCCTGGAATGTTTGAGAAAAACGAGATTGTTTTATAATTTTCTCATGAATGTTTGAGAAAAACGAGACTGTTATATAACTATTATTTTTTTTAAATATCGCATAGTAATGTAAATGCATAGTACTCTTTAGATATATTTTACTTGTGGTCCTAACTATATAGAATGAGTTTTAGATTCACCAGAACTCCGCGAATCGCTTAGCATCCCTGAAATGTTTGAGAAAAAGGAGATTGTTTTATAATTATTATTTTTTTTAAATATCGCAAAGTATTGGAAATGCATAGAACTCTTCAGATAGTGTTAACCTGTGGTCCTAACTAAATAGAATGAGTTTTAGTTTCACCAGAGCTCCGCGAATCGCTTAGCATCCCTGGAATGGTTGAGAAAAACTAGATTGTTTTATAACAATTATTTTTTTTTAAATATCGCAAAGTAATGTATATGCATAGAACTCTTCAGATATTGTTTACTTGTGGTCCTACCTATATAGAATGAGTTTTAGTTTCATCAGAATTCCGCGAATCTCTTAGCATCCCTTGAATGTTTGAGAAAAACGAGATTGTTTTATAATTTTCCCATGAATGTTTGAGAAAAACGAGACTGTTTTATAACTATTATTTTTTTTAAATATCGCAAAGTAAAGTAAATGCATAGAACTCTTCAGATATTGTATACTTGTGCTCCTACCTATATAGAATGAGTTTTAGTTTCATCAGATTTCCGCGAATCGCTTAGCATTCCTTGAATGTTTGAGAAAAACGAGATTGTTTTATAACTATTATTTTTTTTAAATATCGCATAGTAATGTAAATTCATAGAACTCTTCAGATATTGTTTATTTGTGGTCCTAACTATATAGTATGAGTTTTAGTTTCGCCAGAACTCTGCTAATCGCTTAGCATCCCTGGAATGTGTAGAAAAACGAGATTGTTTTATAATTTTCCCATGAATTTTTGAGAAAAACGAGACTGTTTTATAACTATTATTTTCTTTAAATATCGCATAGTAATGTAAATGCATAGAACTCTTTAGATATTGTTTACTTGTGGTCCTAACTATATAGAATGAGTTTTAGTTTCACCAGAACTCTGCGAATCGCTTAGCATCCCTGAAATGTTTGAGAAAACTGAGATTGTTTTATAACAATTATTTTTTTTTTAAATTTCGCAAAGTAATAAAAAATGCATAGAACTCTTCAGATATTGTTTACTTGTGGTCCTACCTAAATAGAATGAGTTTTAGTTTCATCAGAACTCCGCGAATCGCTTAGTATCCCATGAATTTTTGAGAAAAACGAGACTGTTTTATAACGATTATTTTTTTTCAATATCGGATAGTAATGTAAATGCATAGTACTCTTTAGATATTGTTTACTTGTGGTCCTAACTATATAGAATGAGTTTTAGATTCACCAGAACTCCGCGAATCGCTTAGCATCCCTGAAATGTTTGAGAAAACCGAGATTGTTTTACAACAATTATTTTTTTTTAATTATCGCAAAGTAATGTAAATGCATAGAACTCTTCAGATATTGTTTACTTGTGGTCCTGCCTATATAGAATTAGTTTTAGCTTCATCAGAACTCCGCGAATCGCTTAGCATCCCTCGAATGTTTGAGAAAAACGAGATTGTTTTATAATTATTATTTTTTTTAAATATCGCAAAGTATTGTAAATGCATAGAACTCTTCAGATAGTGTTAACCTGTGGTCCTAACTAAATAGAATGAGTTTTAGTTTCACCAGAACTCCGCGAATCGCTTAGCATCCCTGGAATGGTTGAGAAAAACTAGATTGTTTTATAACACTTATTTTTTTTTAAATATCGTAAAGTAATGTAAATGCATAGAACTCTTCAGATATTGTTTACTTGTGGTCCTACCTATATAGAATGAGTTTTAGTTTCATCAGAATTCCGCGAATCTCTTAGCATCCCTTGAATGTTTGAGAAAAACGAGATTGTTTTATAATTTTCCCATGAATGTTTGAGAAAAACGAGACTGTTTTATAACTATTATTTTTTTTAAATATCGCAAAGTAAAGTAAATGCATAGAACTCTTCAGATATTGTATACTTGTGCTCCTACCTATATAGAATGAGTTTTAGTTTTATCAGAACTCCGCGAATCGCTTAGCATTCCTTGAATGTTTGAGAAAAACGAGATTGTTTTATAACTATTATTTTTTTTAAATATCGCAAAGTATTGTAAATGCATGACACTCTTCAGATATTGTTTACATGTGCTCTTAGCTGTATATTATGAGTTTTAGTTTCACCAGAACTACGTAAATCGCTTAGCGTCTACGTCTCTATCTCATAGTATCCTATGCCGGAAACTAATCGAATTAGAATGCCCTGAGCAGCTCTATAATATTATTAAATCATTCCTTCAAGATCGTACCACTTCCGTAAAAGTACGAGATTAAATTTCCAGAAAAATAGCAGTAACATGTGGAGTGCCACAGGGAGCCGTTTTATCACCAGTGTTGTTTTCAATATATACCGCTGGCGTGGTCGGCAAACACTACAGAAGGGTTACAGTCGCCGCATACGCGGACGATATAGCAATCTATAGCAATAGTATGAGCCCGAAAATGGCACTGCATCAGGCCGAAAAAGCTTGTCAGGACATCACAAGACAGCTGAGTTACCTAAACATCTCTGTAAACCCCAACAAGACGGATTGTGTGGTGTTCGATAGACAGAAGGGGAAAAAGTCGACTTTGCCGAGAACTCTCCGTGTTGCGGACACCACAATTTCCATAAAAAATTCAATAATTTATTTGGGCATAAGACTGGACAGACATCTTACATTATCAACCCATATTTATCAAAAAACCAAGAAAATCAGGAAAAGATCATACCGCCTCAGTCACTTATTAACTATACCTGCACTATCACTCCGCCTCAAACTCCAAATTTATAAAAGCATACTAAGACCGGCTCTCTTATACGGAGCACCATTGTTCACGCATCTCTCCGACGGCACACAAAGACACCTCCAGCGTTTTCAAGATTCAGTGCTGAGAAAGATGGTGAGAACAACGATGTGGAAAAAAGAAAAACCCCCGGCACTACATTCCATACTTAACCTTCCTACAGTTCCGGAATTTATTAAAAGAAGACATATAAAATTCTTCGACTCCTTACAGTACCTAACGAACCCACTTTTTCAAACATTAACACCAGCACCACCACCAATTCGGTGGCAAAACTATGTTTCAAGATTAAATACTTAAATACATAAAATTGTAATTGTATATATAGATTACTAGATTAATTAGATTTAGTTAGGCTAAGTATATAAGTCAGCCATTTGGTGTGCCCCAACACCAAATAAAATTCATGATTATGAAAAATAAATAATAACACATCACAACACAAAACTGCTTTAAAATGGAACACAGTTCCAGTAAAAAGCCAGACTACAATGTTTTGAGTGGATATAAAGCTTTACCACCCCCATCCTCACCTCCCAAAAGCAATAAAATAAGGGGTTCTGAAAAAAAAAAAAAAAAAAAAAAAAAAAAAAAAAAAAAAAAAAAAAAAAAAACTCTTTCTCATTCTGTTAAGTGTTGCGCTAGAGTGAACATCGACTAGTCTCCTTAACGGCTTTTGTAAAAATTGTTTATTCTATTTTTTTTTGTGAAGTTAAATTTTTTCTCTTATTGTTTTTTTTTTTTTTTATTTGTTGTTGCATAATTATACAGTTTTTTTTGTTTAGAGTGGATTCAAATTATTTATTAGCAGAGGTTTTTTTTTGTTTTTTCACAAGTAATTTATCATTTTTCATTTCGTTGTTTTTAATATTTTCGAAAGTTATTATTTTATTTTTATTTTTATTTTTAACATGTTTATTGTAAATATATAACTGTACAGTTAGATTCATTTTCGGATCACACATATTCCTCGAGGTTCTATAGAATTTTGACTTTCTTTTATTATGTCATTAAATAAGTGTCAGTACTGCGACATGCCTTTTAGCAAGGGGGATAATAAGGTCCGTCATGAAAATTCCTGTCGGAATACTCAGCAACGACGCACATGTTTTACCTGCGGTACGATTTTTCAATCTCAAAAGGAATGTATTAAGCATTTACGTTCTTGTCAATTAAGATTAGGTGGAATGAGGTGGAAACTTCACACGGGGGGATCCTCAAAACGTTCTTTCTCCCATCCACTGAAACTATAGACACAGTTGAATTACTAAATTCCCAGAAGGAGACTATATATAGCTTACTTAGAGATTACATGGAAAAAACTATTTCCCCTGTAAAGTACAATTAGGTCTTGGAGGCAACGTTTGAAAATATTGTGAGTGAAACTTGTGACAGAGCTTTTAAGACCAAGAACATAATATTGTTTGAAGACTCTCCCATTTTGGATAGCTTGAGCTCCAGCTACAAAAAGATAAAAACTGAGATAGAAGAATCTGCTTTGAAGGGAAGGGGTTGGACTCTTAAAAACATTGACGGCGTACTACTCCGTATTACCGGTTTAAGCCGATAGGAGGCTCGAGTTTTATTCCTTTGCCTCCACTTATAGCCACTAAGAAAGCCATTATTAATGTGAAAAATAACGATGACCGATGCTTCATGTATGCTATATTATCTCGACTCATCGATGAGACCGCCAAAGCAAATATAAAAATCTTGTCCACGGCTATGACTTTAGTTGCATTTCCTTCCCCACTCCTCTCCACGAAGTGAAAAAATTTGAACAATGTAATAATGTAAGTATTAATGTCTTTGGTCTTGGAGAGAATGAGGAAGTTTATCCCCTAAAGGTGGTTAGACAGGAGAAGGAAGACCATAGAGACCTACTTTTATTGACAACTGATGATGGCTGTAGTCACTATGCATATATATAAGATTTTAATAAACCAGTTTATGCTCAAATCAGTAAAAAAAAAGAAGGGTACACGTTTGTAAGCGATGTTTCCAACATTTTAGATCAAATCGAGAAGGTATTAGCGAATGGGTGAAAGAACATATGGAATTCTGAGGAGAGAATAGACCGACTCGCATCGTATTGGCTGAACCTAGTGAGGACGGGAGACCACCTACGGTATCATTTACTAAAGTACAGAATCAGATGAGGATTCCCATCGTCATCTATGCAGATTTTGAGTGTGTGTTAAAGAAAATAGATAATAACAATCCCATACATTCGCACACAACTCCCTACCAACGCCACCTCCCTATGAGCTTCTGCACGTATATTAAGGTTGCAGAAGACATTCCTCGTCACTGCCTACCCACTGACTTCCCTATGGAGCCCTACATTTATACCGGCGAGGATGCAGCAGAGGAATTCTTGAAGCATATAAAGTATGTAGCAGAAAAAGTATCAAAAGTGTACTCGATGAAAAAACCTATGCTACCACTTACACCATCTCAACAATAAAATTTTTCAAAATCTCAGAATTGCTATCTTTGCTGCAAACCTTTTGTTCCCTCCAACAAAAAAGTGGCGGACCATGACCACATCACTGGTATTTATCGTGGAGCAGCTCACTCACAGTGTAATATACTATATCGTACTCCTTGATTTCTCCCCGTCTTCCTCCACAATCTGAGTGGTTATGACTCTCATTTCATAGTTCGAGAGTTGGGCAATGATAAAGGTCGTATTAACGTCATACACAACAGTGAAGAAAAATATATTTCTTTTAGTAAACAGGTAGAACCGCTAACGGTTAGATTTGTGGATACTTTTAGTTTTATGAAATCTAGCTTAGATAAATTATCGAAAAATCTACCACGCCCTAAATTTGTCGGCACAGCTAAATTCTTCCTTGCTGACAAAATGGACCTAGTAATACGTAAAGGAGTGTGTGGTTGGTGTTTGGTCTTAAACCACAATATTGTAAAAATAATTGAACCTTTTAATAATGAGAATTAACTCAGAACATTTTTATTTTTACAATAACACAATATTTTGAATGTAATATTAACAACACATGTTAAAAAAGTCATATGAGTTGCAAAGCACCACATACTCCCTCCCCAGTGATAACGGAGAGGTACTTCGAAGGAAATGTTACTTGGCGTCCTGAACGTGTTCGGTTGTTCTTGGGAGGCGAAGTTGCTTTAAAAACGGGAGCACTAGATGAATTCTGTTGCGATCCTTCTGTTGTTGAATTCTGTTGCTGCTGGTGGTGCGATGTTCCGTCCTCCGATAACAAATATGCCGGTTTGAGGCGGTCAATAGAGATCCTTTTCGTGCCCCTCGGAGTTTCAAGGTCAAAGAATTTGTCTGTTCGTGAAATTACCTTAAATGGTCCTTCATAAATAGGTTGTAAGGGTTTTCTCACAGCGTCTTGTCGCACGAAAACATGGGAGGTTTTTTTAATATTCTGGTGAATGTAGGGTCGCTTAGCTGAGTGATGGCTTGTAACTACCGGTCTAAGCGCTTGGATGTGTTCCTTTAATTTATGTACCAGCATAGGTAGGTCATTTGATGGTGCTCCATCTTCGAAGAAGTCTGCTGGTAGTCTCAAAGGTTCTCCGTACACTATTGATGCTGGTGTCGCTTGGAGGTGAGGTACCAAGAGGGAACGTAGACCAAGAAGAACTGTGGGTAGTTTGGTAATCCAGTCATTTACCAGCTGAGCACGTAGGGATGCCTTAAGCTGCCGATGCCATCTTTCTATTTTGCCATTAGACGCAGGATGATATGCCGTAGTTTGGATATGTTGGATGCCCAGAAGATTGGTCAGGTGGGCGAAGAGTGAGCAATCAAATTGTCTGCCACGATCTGTCGTAATCTTAGATGGAACTCCAAACCTGGCGATCCATGAAAATAAGAGAGACCGTGCGACTGATTCCGCTGAAATGTCCTTTAAAGGTATTGCCTCCGTCCAGCTAGAAAAACGGTCAATGATTGTCAGTAAGTAGATATACCCATCGGAAGGTGGCAGAGGACCAACAATATCCAGATTTAGGTGAGAAAATCTACTACTGGCTGGTTCGTAGGCACCTATTTCGCTAAAAATATGTTTGGTAACTTTTGAACGTTGACAACCCATACATGTTTTAGCCCATAGTCTGACATCTTTTTTAAGGGAAGGCCACACATATCGTTGCTTGACGAGCTCGATGGACGCTTTTATTCCAGGGTGTGCCATGTTATGGAGAGAGTCGAAAGCTGGTTTCCGAAATGCTAGCGGTAAGTAAGGCCTCAAACGACTTGTAGATGTGTCTACTATCAATTCTGCTCCTGATGTTAATGCGATTGGTGCAAATTTAAGGGAACAATTTTTATTAGCCTTTAGCTGTCGTAGTTCCTCGTCCGTACTTTGTAGTTTCGCTACGTCGTCAAAGGAAATCACGGATGGGACAGATATAGCGGATAGGCGAGAAAAGAAGTCGGCCGGAGTGTTGGATTTGCCAGGAAGGTACTGGAGGTTTGTGGTGAACTGCCCTATGAAATCCAATTGTCGTAATTGGCGTGGGGAAGCCTTGTCGAGCCGTTGCTTAAACGCGTATGTCAGAGGCCTATGATCCGTGTATAATACAAAATCCCTACCTTCTAATATGTAACGAAAGTGTTTAACGGACATATATGCGGCAAGTAACTCTCTATCATACGTACTATACCGCTTTTGAGCGTCTGTTAATGATTTTGAAAAGAACCCAAGTGGTTCTAAAACACCATTACGAAGTTGGTTGAGCGACGATCCAACTGCATAATCTGAAGCATCAACGAGAAGCGCTAATGGTAAGTCATCTGATGGGTGGGCTAAGAGTGTTGCGTTTGTGATTTGAGTTTTAAGTTTCTCAAAAGCACACAAAGCCTCAGGAGTCCATTCCACGTTGCGTTTATCATTTTTGCGCGTATCTTTGCAAAGGTTAAATAACAGCTGTTGCGTTTCGGCGGTTGCAGGCAACGATCTTCTGTAGAAATTTATTAACCCAAGAAAACGTCTGAGATCGGCAATGGTTTTAGGTTGTTTGTACGAGACGATCTTGTCAACTCGATCAGGTAACGGCTCAATACCCTCGACAGATACAGAGTAACCTAAAAACGAAATTTTTGTTATCCCGAATTCACATTTTGCTATATTAATGTTTATGCGGTATTCGTTCAAGCGCCTGAATAGTGAGGTGAGATGACAAATATGTTGTTCTTCATTATTTGAAAACACGAGAATGTCATCTAAATAACAAAAAACAAAATCTAAATCTCGTAAAATGCTATCGATGTATCTCTGGAAAGATTGAGCGGCATTTCTCAATCCAAAAGGCATCTTTAGAAACTCAAATAATCCGAAAGGGGTAATCACAGCTGTTTTATGTACATCTTCTGGTGCAACCGGAATATGGTGGTAGGCGCGAACTAAATCGATTTTAGAAAAGAAAGTCTTACCGGCGAGTCTGGAGTTAAAATCGTTTAAATATGGTATAGGGTAGCGGTCGGGAACTGTTATGGCATTAAGTGCCCTATAATCGCCGCAAGGTCTCCATGAACCATCTTTTTTGGCTACCATATGTAAGGGACTCGACCATGGACTTTTGGAGGGCCTACATATTCCCAAGTCGATCATTTTTTGAAATTCTAATTTAGCCTGTTCCAATTTTGTGCGAGGTAGACGTCTGGGCCTAGCAACAACGGGTGGACCGGTTGTCTTAATGCTATGAAAATATTTTATATCCGTGGCACAGAAATTTGGATCTTCGCGCAGTAATGTTGGGAACTTTTGAAGTAGTTCAGTGTATTTGCTAAGCGGATCTAATAAGTGAATTTCACTCTCGGGTGAGTTAACCGTAGTCAATGTAGAAGTAGATAGCTGTGTTGTATTGTCAATAAGCCGCCTATTTTTTAGATCAATTAATAGTCCAAAATGATTTAAAAAATCAGCTCCAATAATAGGAGCCTGAACTTTAGCGATTGTGAAAGGCCAACAATAAGAACGTCTCGTACCTATATTCAGGTTAATTAGACGCTCACCATAAGTGTTTATAGGCGTTCCATTAGCCGCAAAGAGTACCCGTTTGGTCGGTCGCATTTGGGGAGAGGAAGGAACGACAGAAATATCTGCCCCTGAATCCACAAGGTATTTTGTTCCAGTAGGAATATCCGTGACGAACAGACGGCGTGTAAGTATTTGGCCTGTGCTCTCCTGCGCCATCTCAAGAGAGTGGCCTACTCGTTTTCCGATTTAGAAGGAGATGTTTGTTTATAAGAGCAAGGTTTGTTACATTTTGTGGCTTTTTCACGAAATTTACGGTGATACCAGCAAAGAGGACCACTAGAGGAAGGGTGGGATCGCGAACGAGAGCGCGAACGTGAACGACCTGCAGCAGATAAGCTACTAATAGCAGCGGTTAATTCGGCAATTTGTGATTCTAAACGCGATAGCCTATTAGTGGGTAAGATGCTAGAAGATGAACTATGGGAAGGATTATTATTTATAGAGGTTATGTAATGCGAGGAATGTGTGCAGTCGAGAATCCTGTCAGCCATAATGGCAGTGTTGTCTAGTGTGTCATTGCTAGAGGCTAATATTGATCTCAAATTAACTGGGAGACGTTGCATGAAAATAGTTTTTAGAAAATCATCATTGACTTGCGAACCAGCAAGGGTACGCATTTCGCGTAACAACTGACTGGGCCGTTAGTCTCCAAGATCTATTTCAGTAAGTAATTTGGTTACCTTCCGTCCTTCAGATTCTTCGAATTCGCGTTGCAGCCTTTCCATAAGATGAGTATATGGGGTTGTAGAAAGTTCCTTACCTAAAAAATCTGCGATTAGCTCCGCGACGTCTGAATCCAATGAAGCTAAAACATAATTAAATTTAGTTAATTCGGAGGTTATTTTATAATTGTAAAATTGAGCTTCCACCTGCAGTTTCCAGATCTTGATGTTTTTTCGCCAAATAGGTGGAATTTTAATTGATACCCGGCTGATTTCTTCATAACTGCTACGTTGGGGCCTTGTCTCCGTGTTCTCGGAATCACACATTATAAATGAAAATATCTAAAGTCTTCAACTTACCGATTGTAGCTGTCCAAATCGGTGGTCACCACTGTGGTTGGTGTTTGGTCTTAAACCACAATATTGTAAAAATAATTGAACCTTTTAATAATGAGAATTAACTCAGAACATTTTTATTTTTACAATAACACAATATTTTGAATGTAATATTAACAACACATGTTAAAAAAGTCATATGAGTTGCAAAGCACCACAAGTGTATCCATACGATTACACAGATTCCTTTGAGAAACTTAAGGAACACGCTTTACCACCTAAGGAGGCATTCTATAGTACCCTTAACGAATGCGACATCTCAGATGAAGATTAACATCATGCCCAGTCAGTCTGGAATGCATTTCAAATAAAGACCCTAGGCGAGTACAGTGAGCTCTACCTTAAAGTAGATGTTATGCTCCTATGCGATATATTTGAAAATTTCAGAGATGTTTGTATGGGAACATATTGTTAGATTAGATCCTGCTTGGTATTTCACGGCTCCTGGTCTGGCATGGAATGCCATGCTCAAGTATACTGGCATACACCTTGACCTTTTAACTGATTATGATCAGTTACTTATGATCGAACGCGGGATCAGAGGAGGAATATGTCAATGCAGCCAACGTTATAGCAAAGCTGATAACAAAAATCTTAACCCCAACTACGACCCTCAACACGAATTGAAGTACATCGCCTACCTTGATGCGAATAGCTTATATGGATGGGCAATGTCAAATCCCCCCTCCATATGGCAGTTTTGAATGTGTTGAAGATCCAAATGCTCTAAAATGGGAAAATATAAGAGAAGATGGTCCATTTGGCTACATTGTTGAAGCGGACATTGAGTACCCCGAAGAGTTGCATGATGTTCACAATGATTTTCCTCTTCTTCCAGAGAATTGGGTCCCTCCGAAAGGTACCAATAAGAAATTATTAGCTCCTTTGTCTAAAAGGGAAAAATATGTAGTCCATTTTGTCAACTTAAAACAAGCGATGAATCTTGGTCTCCGATTAGTAAGCGTACATCGAGCGCTACGCTTCAAGCAGTCCCGTTGGCTAAGTTCATATATTGAACTCAATACCCGAATGAGGCAGCAGTCAACTAACGATTTCGACAAGGATTTTTTCAAACTTATGAATAACGCCGTATTTGGAAAATTTATGGAAGATGTGAGGAAACGAATAAAAATCGAACTGGTTACTGACGATAAGAGATTACAAAAACTCATTGCTAAACCCACTTTTAAGGACAGGACAATATATAGTGAAACTTTAGTAGCTGTACATCTCAACTATGAACAGATCACAATGAACAAACCTATTTATGTAGGAATGGCCATTCTCGATCTGTCCAAAGTCAGGATGTATGACTTCCACTATAGGATAATGTTAACGAAGTACGGACCTGACAAACTGAAATTACTGTATACCGACACAGACAGTTTCATTTATGAGATAAAAACTGACGACTTTTACATTGACCTGGCCACTATGTTGGACGAACTTGACACATCCGATTATCCCGAAACCCACCCTTGCCATAGCAATAGAATTAATTGTCCCAGATATAGTCTAATGTATAGTCGAAAAGGTACGAATGTAATGATCGACGTTACTCTCAAGGTCACAGAGGCTCTGCTCCCTCCTCAAACAGTCATTTTAATGAAAAACTAGCTTGTAATAAATAAAAAGAAAAAAACTACTTTATATGAAAATATTTATATACAATCTTATAAAATAAAAAATATTTATATTGTAAGTCATTTACAATTGTGAGTATTGGGGGAAATCTTTCAGAAGGAGAAATCTTTACACCCTGTATGGAATAATGTCCGTGAGCAAGAGTATGTACAGGATCTGCGAGATGGCGTTTGTCATCGTACGGTGAAAGTGAAACTTTTTTCTGTTCAACTGAAAATATTTTATGCTCTTTGTATAAGATCGTCCGGAATGATGTTTCAAATTCCTTTTTATCAAACAGGGCAGTCACATAATCATCAAAAGTTATTTTTTTCTCAACGGCTGCCCTCTATCCCTTCTGCTCTTTGCATCTCTTGTCCCCGAACACTTAAAGCATACATTTTGGCTCGGAGGCCCACAAATTCAGAGATGGGTTCGCCATTACTTTCATCTTTGAATTTTCCCAACACTTTTTTGTTTCTATTGCTATGGCAAGGGTGGGTTTCGGGATAATCGGATGTGTCAAGTTCGTCCAACATAGTGGCCAGGTCAATGTAAAAGTCGTCAGTTTTTATCTCATAAATGATACTGTCTGTGTCGGTATACAGTAATTTCAGTTTGTCAGGTCCGTACTTCGTTAACATTATCCTATAGTGGAAGTCATACATCCTGACTTTGGACAGATCGAGAATGGCCATTCCTACATAAATAGGTTTGTTCATTGTGATCTGTTCATAGTTGAGATGTACAGCTACTAAAGTTTCACTATATATTGTCCTGTCCTTAAAAGTGGGTTTAGCAATGAGTTTTTGTAATCTCTTATCGTCAGTAACCAGTTCGATTTTTATTCGTTTCCTCACATCTTCCATAAATTTTCCAAATACGGCGTTATTCATAAGTTTGAAAAAATCCTTGTCGAAATCGTTAGTTGACTGCTGCCTCATTCGGGTATTGAGTTCAATATATGAACTTAGCCAACGGGACTGCTTGAAGAGTAGCGCTCGATGTACGCTTACTAATCGGAGACCAAGATTCATCGCTTGTTTTAAGTTGACAAAATGGACTACATATTTTTCCCTTTTAGACAAAGGAGCTAATAATTTCTTATTGGTACCTTTCGGAGGGACCCAATTCTCTGGAAGAAGAGGAAAATCATTGTGAACATCATGCAACTCTTCGGGGTACTCAATGTCCGCTTCAACAATGTAGCCAAATGGACCATCTTCTCTTATATTTTCCCATTTTAGAGCATTTGGATCTTCAACACATTCAAAACTGCCATAAGGAGGGGGGATTTGACATTGCCCATCCATATAAGCTATTCGCATCAAGGTAGGCGATGTACTTCAATTCGTGTTGAGGGTCGTAGTTGGGGTTAAGATTTTTGTTATCAGCTTTGCTATAACGTTGGCTGCATTGACATATTCCTCCTCTGATCCCGCGTTCGATCATAAGTAACTGATCATAATCAGTTAAAAGGTCAAGGTGTATGCCAGTATACTTGAGTACAGTATATTTAAGGTAGAGCTCACTGTACTCGCCTAGGGTCTTTATTTGAAATGCATTCCAGACTGACTGGGCATGATGTTAATCTTCATCTGAGATGTCGCATTCGTTAAGGGTACTATAGAATGCCTCCTTAGGTGGTAAAGCGTGTTCCTTAAGTTTCTCAAAGGAATCTGTGTAATCGTATGGATACACTCCTTTACGTATTACTAGGTCCATTTTGTCAGCAAGGAAGAATTTAGCTGTGTCGACAAATTTAGGGCGTGGTAGATTTTTCGATAATTTATCTAAGCTAGATTCCATAAAACTAAAGGTATCCACAAATCTAACCGTTAGCGGTTCTACCTGTTTACTAAAAGAAATATATTTTTCTTCACTGTTGTGTATGACGTTAATACGACCTTTATCATTGCCCAACTCTCGAACTATGAAATGAGAGTCATAACCACTCAGATTGTGGAGGAAGACGGGGAGAAATCAAGGAGTACGATATAGTATATTACACTGTGAGTGAGCTGCTCCACGATAAATACCAGTGATGTGGTCATGGTCCGCCACTTTTTTGTTGGAGGGAACAAAAGGTTTGCAGCAAAGATAGCAATTCTGAGATTTTGAAAAATTTTATTGTTGAGATGGTGTAAGTGGTAGCATAGGTTTTTTCATCGAGTACACTTTTGATACTTTTTCTGCTACATACTTTATATGCTTCATGAATTCCTCTGCTGCATCCTCGCCGGTATAAATGTAGGGCTCCATAGGGAAGTCAGTGGGTAGGCAGTGACGAGGAATGTCTTCTGCAACCTTAATATAGGTGCAGAAGCTCATAGGGAGGTGGCGTTGGTAGGGAGTTGTGTGCGAATGTATGGGATTGTTATTATCTATTTTCTTTAACACACACTCAAAATCTGCATAGATGACGATGGGAATCCTCATCTGATTCTGTACTTTAGTAAATGATACCGTAGGTGGTCTCCCGTCCTCACTAGGTTCAGCCAATACGATGCGAGTCGGTCTATTCTCTCCTCAGAATTCCATATGTTCTTTCACCCATTCGCTAATACCTTCTCGATTTGATCTAAAATGTTGGAAACATCGCTTACAAACGTGTACCCTTCTTTTTTTTTACTGATTTGAGCATAAACTGGTTTATTAAAATCTTATATATATGCATAGTGACTACAGCCATCATCAGTTGTCAATAAAAGTAGGTCTCTATGGTCTTCCTTCTCCTGTCTAACCACCTTTAGGGGATAAACTTCCTCATTCTCTCCAAGACCAAAGACATTAATACTTACATTATTACATTGTTCAAATTTTTTCACTTCGTGGAGAGGAGTGGGGAAGGAAATGCAACTAAAGTCATAGCCGTGGACAAGATTTTTATATTTGCTTTGGCGGTCTCATCGATGAGTCGAGATTTTAATTTCGTATATGTGTTGTCATTTTTGTTAAATTTTAACAATTTTCGAACAAACTCTAATACATGTTCCAGTATTTTTCTTATTATTTCATATTTATGTTATAATGTTGTTTTGATTTTAATGATTTTAGGATAAAATCTGCTGCATTTTCATCGTTTCATGATAACCTTTAATACATACAAAACCGATTTACAGCAAAATAATACTCTCGTACTTCTTCAATCCGATATTTTTTTTTTTATTTCATATTTCTATCATCATTTTATAAGATTTTATCAATTTCATGTCGAAATATACTGTATTTTCATCGAATTTCATGAATTTTGGCACTTGAATCATTATTTCGAAGATTTTCCTTCCCTCCAATGCCAAAAACTATCGATTTAGTTGGATTATGTATATTGCAAAATCTCTCCATTTATTATCTGGCCATTACTTTCAAACTTATAGGCTTTTATTTTTTTTCTTCGTGTTTTTTTTTTTTTTTTTTTTTTTTTTTTCGTTGAGTAAAATAATCATCTCCATAATAGTATTATTATTCTCATATTAGATAACTGTATGCGAAATATTTGCACGGAACAACTAATAAATATATCCACAAGTTATTTAAGTATGTAAATTTATTTCTATTGAATGGTAGATGAAATAACAGAATATCAAATCAAACCTGACTAATATTGTTGTCTTTCCCTAAGTAAAAATGAGAATGAAGGTAAATAAATAAAAAAATATTTTGTTTTGACATAGTTTATTTGAAATAATACATAGGATAAATTACCGATATAATAGTACAATTAATAGTTAATATATTCATTGAGGTAAGAAAGTCTTCGCTTCTGGATAAATTCCTCGTCCTCTTGCCACTCCTCAGGTAAATTGTCCCAGATATATTCTAATGTATAGTCGAAAAGGTACAAATTTAATGATCGACGTTACTCTCAAGGTCACAGAGGCCCTGCTCCCTCCTCAAACAGTTATTTTAATGAAAAACTAGCTTGTAATAAATAAAAAGAAAAAACTACTTTATATGAAAATATTTATATACAATCTTATAAAATAAAAAATATTTATATTGTAAGTCATTTACAATTGTGAGTATTGGGGGAAATCTTTCAGAAGGAGAAATCTATACACCCTGTATGGAATAATGTCCGTGAGCAAGAGTATGTAGCAGGGCCTCTGTGACCTTGAGAGTAACGTCGATCATTAAATTTGTACCTTTTCGACTATACATTAGAATATATCTGGGACAATTTACCTGAGGAGTTGCAAGAGGACGAGGAATTTATCCAGAAGCGAAGACTTTCTTACCTCAATGAATATATTAACTATTAATTGTACTATTATATCGGTAATTTATCCTATGTATTATTTCAAATAAACTATGTCAAAACAAAATATTTTTTTATTTATTTACCTTCATTCTCATTTTTACTTAGGGAAAGACAACAATATTAGTCAGGTTTGATTTGATATTCTGTTATTTCATCTACCATTCAATAGAAATAAATTTACATACTTAAATAACTTGTGGATATATTTATTAGTTGTTCCGTGCAAATATTTCGCATACAGTTATCTAATATGAGAATAATAATACTATTATGGAGATGATTATTTTACTCAACGAAAAAAAAAAAAAAAAAAAAAAAAAAAAAAAAAAAACACGAACAAAAAAAATAAAAGCCTATAAGTTTGAAAGTAATGGCAAGATAATAAATGGAGAAATTTTGCAATATACATAATCCAACTAAATCGATAGTTTTTGGCATTGGAGGGAAGGAAAATCTTCGAAATAATGATTCAAGTGCCAAAATTCATGAAATTCGATGAAAATACAGTATATTTCGACATGAAATTGATAAAATCTTATAAAATGATGATAGAAATATGAAATAAAAAGAAAAATATCGGATTGAAGAAGTACGAGAGTATTATTTTGCTGTAAATCGGTTTTGTATGTATTAAAGGTTATCATGAAACGATGAAAATGCAGCAGATTTTATCCTAAAATCATTAAAATCAAAACAACATTATAACATAAATATGAAATAATAAGAAAAATACTGGAACATGTATTAGAGTTTGTTCGAAAATTGTTAAAATTTAACAAAAATGACAACACATATACGAAATTAAAAGAAAAATATCGGTGCGAAGAAGTAAGATATAAAGAAATTATATATTTATTTGCTATTTGTACGAAATTTGTTAAAATCCTATAAATTTATATAAGAGATATGAGAAACCAAAGAAAAAATATATCGGATCGAAGAAGTTAGAATAAAAGAAAATATATGGTTATTTCTTATAATGCTTAGTTGTTAAATTTATATAAAAGTTGTAAAATGTAGAAAATGCATTAGAATAGATACGAAAATTGTTAAAATCTAACAAAATGACAGGACAAATGCGAAATCAAAAGAATAATATCGGTACCAAGAAGTAAGAGATAAAAAAATTATATGTTTATTTGCTATTTGTACGAAATTTGTTAAAATTTCATGAAATTATAAGAAAAGTATGAAATCCAAAGAAACATGCCTGAATGAAGAAGCATTTAAGCAATTAATGAAGAAGCAATTAAAGAAAATATATGGTTATTTGACATAAACTTTGTTGAATTTATAGTAAAGTTGTAAAAAATGTAGAAAATGCATTAGGATTTGTACGAAAATTGTTTATATCTAACAAAATGACAGGACAAATACGAAATTAAAAGAAAAATATTGGTTCAAAGAAGTAAGAAATAAATTATATATTTGCTGTTATAAAAAAAAAAAAATGAATAAAATGTATATATTAGAATTTGTATGAAATTTGTGTATCAATGAGATAATGCCTCCTTAATTTCATTAAATTATCACTGCCTTCTAAATATTTAATGTATAACCACGTTCGAGGTTTAAGTGATTTATAATAAAAGATAAAAAGTTGCTGAGTAAATTACCCGTTTTGATGTTCTTTCTAGTGAGCTGATTTTTAAAATGACCGCTTAGCTTGGATTCTATCCTTATATAACAATGAGCAAATTCTTAACGAAATTATATGTTTATTTGTTATAAAAATGTAGAAGATACGCAATAATATGTAAGAAAATTGTTAAAATCCTATAAAGTTATATGAAAACCAAAGAAAAAATATCCGATCGTACAAGTCAGATTAAAAGAAAATATATGGTTGTTTGACAGACTTTGTTAAATTTATATAAAAATTGAAAAAATGTAGAATTTACATGAAAATTGTTAAAATCTAACAAAATGACAGGACATATACGAAATTAAAAGAAAAAATATCAGTAGGAATAAGTAAGATATAAAGAAATTATAAGTTTATTTGTTATAAAAATGTAGAAGATACGCAATAATATGTAAGAAAATTGTTAAAATTATATAAAAGATCTGAAAACCAAAGAAAAAATATCCGATCGTAGAAGTCAGAATAAAAGAAAAAAATATATGGTTGTTTGACATAAACTTTGTTAAATTTATATAAAAGTTGTAATACGAGTAATGTAGAAAATGCATGAGAATTGTTTAAATCTTATAAAATGATATGAAACCGTTAATTAAGATATGAATCTTTATAAAAATACCGTAATGGAGAAGTAAGTAAGAAAGAAAGTATATATGGTTATTCCTTGTAAGCATTGTTAAATTTTTTTTTATAAAAGCTGTAAAAATTAAGAGAATATGGGTTACTAGAGCATGGCGGAGAATAATTTAAAAAAGGTATTTGTACACCCTTATAATGCACTAGTAATAGTTAGATTCGGTAGAGGTGAACATTGTTTACCAAAAAAAAAAAACGATTTGCATGCAATTTGTCACTTTGGCATCCCTTGTGGGGATAGAAGACATTGAGCTCTGGACAAATACTACATTTTGGCATCCCTTGTGAAGGATTACGATTTAAATAACCGTCCTTTGATAAAAGAAGAAATGGAGAAGATACCTATAGAGAAATGGAGAACCAAGAAAGTTTTGATGAAGCGACTAGTATCATTGAAGAAGACAGTTATGAAAAGGGGGCTACAGCTATCAAAAATTATAATCTAAGACCTAGAAAGGAAGGTATGGGCAGAAAAAGGATGAAGGGAGAAGATTGTGAAGAAGAATTGTAGACAGAGATAAACTCTGGAAGAGACGAGTTGTGGATAGAGATGATGTTCGCCAGATTAACGAAACAATTATTAGAAGACCTTAAAAACCAAGCTCTTCAAGAAAAGGCCGAAATGAAAGAGTTAATCCAGAACCAAGCTCTTCAAGAAAAGTCTGAAATGAAAGAGTTTATTTATTTATTTATTGTAATTTGTTTTTGGGGAAAACCCCATACAAATAGAGTTGGTCACTACTAATACCATACTAATAGTAAGAAAAAAAAAAATAATAATAAAAATACACATACACTACATACCTACTTCGACAAACTAATAATAAGGAGAAAAAACAAAAAACAAAAAACAAACATATTTAACAATGAAAAAATATCTCACTATAAATGGACAATAGATATAAATAAATACAAAAAATGTCAACATATTTTAGAATCTATACAGGTGTTTACAATACTATTTACATCAGTGTTTATAACAGTGTTTACACTATTTGTTTACATCTACTAGTTTTATGTAAACAATAATAAAAGTGTTTCTTTCATCCTTTTTTTTTTTTTTCTTTCTTTTTTTTTTTTTTATAATAGCGAAAATAAATAGAAAATTCTCTCCTTATGCTGATTATGTAACTAATAATTGTTTAAATTAAAATAATAATATAAGTATATTGTAAAATATATTAAAGTGTAGATATATGTATACTTAAATACTGTTAATGAAAATACGTCAATATTGTATCGAAATGAATTAATGAAAATGAAACGTATCTTATCCCTCAAGTATGAATTGCCTCAGTTTCATAGAATAGATAATAAAAAAATACAAATTCCGGATTTGTTCTGCACTATTTACTTTCAAAATTGCAGGTAATTCTACTACGGATTTGTTTTGAACGCCTGGTAAATATTTACGTCTTATATCTGCATACATGGGGCATCCTACTAGCAGGTGGTATAAATCCTCGTTTTGCTTCCTATTGCATATAGAGCACTGTTCTAATGTGTTAATTATATAAGTATTATCTTTTAGGGAAAGCTTAATGATATATTTGCCGGAAAGTCTTAACTGCGCTATTATTTTGATCATTCTGAATGGCAGATTTAAATTTAGGTAACTTTGTATTTCGTCAGTTGGGTCATAAATGTTCAAATAATAAGGATTATATTTAGAAGATAGTAGTTGCAGTTTATCTTTTTGCTCGAGATAATTTTTAAAGTTATATAGTACCGGGGATATTTTACTTTTGAATAATGTTGCATTAAATTCATTAAGTATGTGTGCTTGATTTATTTCGTTAAGCCACTGCTTGATTTGACATAACCAGTTAAATTTTATAATGTCCTTCTTTTGAGACATTTCGTGGAGTTTTAAATAACATTCATTGGGGAATCTGTTGTTTTTCAACAATAATAATTTATAAATCCATTTTAAACAATATTTTAACACATAACATTTACTATTGGTTATGTTAAACTCTAATCTTATCATCCAAGCTGGTGTGGTTTTGCAAAGAGAGTTAAGATTTTTATAAAAGTTTAAGTTGGCTTTTTCTATCCTATCAGAATATCTTAACCCCCAAATTTGTACACCATAGTATAAACTGCTGGTATTAATGGCTTCATTTAATCTAATTCTAGCTTGCCAATTTCTTATCTTAGCTTTACTGCATATGCTTAAAACTGCTCCAGTTGATATTCTGTTTTTTGTTTCTGCCATTTGAGCTGCTTTTAGAAAAGTTCCGGAACTGGATATTGTTATACCTAAATATGTAAAAGATTTAACGATTTCTATTTCTGATTCGTTATACTTAATTTTTGGAATTAATTTGTTTTTACCTCGGTGGAACTGAATTATTTTTGTTTTAGTCGTATTTACTTCTAACTGATTAATATTACAGTATTCTAAAAGAATTTTTAATTTTTTTAATGAGTCCGAATATGAATCTGAGAATATGACCACATCATCTGCATACAATAATATCATAATATTACATGAATGCGAGATTTGAATCCCATCAGCCCCCTTTGATCTCATATATTCTTCCATATCGCTTAAAAAAGCACTGAAGAAGTATGGGCTAGTAACCTCACCCTGAGGCACCCCTTTGGTCACCTTAATTTCACTAGTAAGATTGTGGCCATGGCATTTAATCCTCATCGTCATTGAGTTATACAGATTTCTGAATAACCTTATTATTTTGGGGCTAATACCTATCTTGAATAACTTTTCCCACATGATTTCTCGATTTAACGAGTCAAAGGCCCTCTTGAAATCGATAAATATACCAAAAAGCTGTTGCTTTTTGAAACCTATTTGGTATTGAACAACGGTATTTAATGTAAAAAGGTTATCCAAACATCCGCGACCCTTTCTGAAGCCTGATTGTGATTCGGGAATACAATTCGTTTCCTCATCCCACAAAATTAATCGCTCCAAGAAAATTTGAGTTAAAATTTTTAGAATACAATTAAGTAATGAGATAAGGCGGTAATTGTCCGGTTCCGCTCTGTCCCCTTTCTTATAGATTGGTACGTTTAGTATATTAGACCAGCTCCTCGGGATTATCTCGGTGTCTAAGATTCTATTGTAAAGCGTCAATAAATATAGTTTCCAGTTCTGTGGTAGATTTATATAAAATTCATACGAAATGTTATCCATTCCTGGGGTTTTATTAAGTTTGCATTTATCTAGAGACATTTGTAATTCTTCTATTGATATAGGGGAATCTAGTAAAGGATGTAAAACTCCAAAATAAGTGTATTGTTTAAGTACACATGTAGGGAAATTAAATTCACAGTAGGATTCCCAGGCTTCTATTGTTATGGGATTGGTTCGATTGGATGTATTTCGAAAGCTATTTATTGTTTGCCAGAATTGTTTACTGTTGGTAGTGTTACTTATTGTATTGATTATATTTAATTCATAGGAATTTTTCTTATATTTTAGAAAATTTTTGTACAATTTTTTGGAGGCCAAAAAAACTGTTCTTAATTCTTCATTATAATTATTCTTTTTCCAATTTTTATAATTACTCTTAACCCATTTTTTTGTGATATAGCATTCATGATCGAACCAATTTTTGTTTCTTTTAAGGCTATTGCTTGTAACATTGTTTTTTCGACGGATTAGGCCAAGCTGGCTCGCGGTCTGCTGAATTGAATTTGATAAATTATTGTATAAATAATCAGTATCAGAATTGTAATCAAGGATATTCAAACCTACTCTGGGGGAATGCTTTAATAGATTTATATATTCATCTTTTTTCTTACTATCCCATTTCATTACATTATATGGTTTGTCTGTTATTGGAAATTTTGGTTTAAATGTGTACGACATTGGGTATTTAAGTATTATATTTAAAGCTAAGTGATCAGAGTTTGATAGTTTATTTACTATGCTAAAATCCGCAACATTATGAGCCTGTTCGAGATTACACCAAGCAGTATCAACTACACTTTGACCCCGTGCTTGAATACAAGTAAAGTGCCCTTGCCTGTCTCCTCGGGTCCTACCATTTAATAATACAAAGGACCTATTTTCCATCATTTCAATAATGGCTTTACCTTTCTTGTTTTCAACTTTGTCAAAGCTATGTCTTTCACTAAATAGATCAGTTTCTGACAACATATAGGGATCTAACTGATTTAATTCCGCTAATCTACAATTCAGGTCCCCTACGACTAAAATTAAATCATTATTATATTTTTCTTTTGTTTTAGTTAAGTGCTTGCCTAATGATTCAGTAATTAGATGAATTGTTAAACTAGGTTTAAGATAAGTGTGTACAATTATGAATGATGTTTTGGTTTGAATTATTGTTACCCTTGTAAATATATACATTTCTGTTATGGTTAAGGTTTTTAAGCTATATACCGTGTTATGGTAGAATAAACTGATACCTCCGCTCCCTCTTCCATATTTTGATGTTTTCTGAGCTGGTGATGATACACAGGAGAATCCTTCCAGGCATCTTGGGTTGGTTCCAATTTCCTTCGTTAGCCAGGTTTCGGCGAGGCATACAATTTCGGTCTGTTTAAAGTTTTCATTGTAATCAGCAATGTTTTTATATCCGTTAATATTCCAATAAATTATTGTAGGTGTAGTATGATTCAATTGCTATATTGGTTTATTGTTTTGACTTGATGCATTTGGTTCGGAACCAGATCGGGGCCTGAATGAGTATTTCTCGAGTCTTGTGGCGATTTTATTTTGAAATTCTTCTGATCCCCTGGGTTTCCTATTAATCAATGCCGGGTCAAAGTCTGGGAGGAATGATTTAATTTCGTCTAACGTGTAAAGAGTTTTTTCTAACATAATTTTTCTATTTCTTATTTTTGGAGATTTGTTCATTTTACGAAGTTCGACTAAATATGGAAATGCTTCTTTATAAAAATCTCTATCTTCTTTGAGCCTATCGTGGGTTAAGATGTATCCCATATCCTTCAAAGCGTCTCTAGAGTCCATAATTTCATGTTTTTTCAGATTGGAAGAAAATTTTAATATGATGGGTCTCTTGTTTCCTTCTCTACCTATCCTGAAGCAATCACTGATATCTGTTTTATTTATTGATTTTCCAATCCTCTGGAATATTGCTTGAATATTTTCAAATGTGTCTAGTTTATTCCTCTCATTTATTTCTGGAATTTTTAAAAGTACGGCATTATTTTCAATATCTTTATACTTCAGGCGTTTTATTTCTTGATTTTGGGTCTCGATTATTTTTTCCAGCTGTAAGCATCTTGTTTTTGTTTCTTTGGTTTCACTAATACAGAGTTCTAAAGATTTCACTATTGTGGCTATATTCGTGTTTAAGGCTGTTATTTGAGTACTGTTGTTCAATACAGCTTCCTTCAGCTGCGAAATTTCAGCGAGGATTTTACCTAAATTTTCATTGATAATTTCCATGTTTTAGCCTTCTAAAATCAACTTAAAAACAAAAATTTCAACTAAGAAACAGAATTTATTTAATTCCAGAGGGCTTGGTGATTACCTTGAACTTGATTTTCAAGAAGATATCAATAATTACTCACGTACAGGCTTCGTAATTAAGGAAAACCAATCACAGACACTAAAACTACACCTTTGATATTTTTCACTATATTATCTTAACTTCAAACTAAAGAATATCGACTGTGAGCGAGAGAGATGTACGAGAGATGCTTCCTCAATGGCGGACAGTGACCAACTCAAATGAAAGAGTTAATCCAGAAACAATCAGAAAGCCTTAAAAACCAAGCTCTTGAAGAAAAAGCCGAAATGAAAAGTTTGATCCAGAAACAATCAAAAGAATTTAAAAACCAATCCAAAAAATTGGAAGAAAGACTTAAAAATGTAAGTGACTATATGGACTTAGTCGTAGAAAAATTAGGAAAAAGATTGGAACAAGTACAAATTGATATGACTAATAAAATAAGAAAAAATGAAGACCGCCTGAATAATCTGGAACAGGACGTTGGAACTACATTAGTATTATTAGAAGAAAAGAATCAGATGGAAATCACGGATAAATGTGAAAATCTAAAGAAACATTTTAATAAGGAAAATGAAGAAAGGAAAGAGGAAATAAAACATTTAAAAAACATTATGGAAAATAATATGGAAGTATTAAACTACCGAGTAAACCTGCTGGAAGAAAACGTATCAAAGAGAGTTGAATAGGTTGAAAGGGGAACTTCGGACAGACCAGAGACCAACATAAGTAACCTGCCGAGCACAAGCGCCGTCAAAGACAACATCACCGACGTATTCAAGGCTCTGAATTCAACCTTAATACAACAAAATAATAATTCACCCCAGAAACCTCTGTTCTTCATAAACAGTATGGAGGATATCCCTACAGAATTTATAAATTCTTTGAAAACTCAATACCACCTATGGGGACATACACTTTTATTCCAAGATTTCATAAGACAACACCTGAGAGATGATGCTTTAGTATGGTGGTTGATGCAGGAAGCAAATATAAAGGGAATTGATGCCTTCAGTGAGGAATTCTTGAACAGATTCTGAAAAGGAAAATATGATCCTATATTCTGGGAAGAATTAAATCATGGGAGCTATTATTACCACACTAATCTAACTCCGCAGCAGTACTTCTGCAATATGATTTTAAGAGCTCGGGCCTGTGAACATAAACTGGAAGTAGAATTTATCTGCAAATCTATGGCACGACATTTTGGGAAAACGATAGAAGAAGTCACGCTTTATCAAGGAATCAAGAGTATCGATGGATTTCTCGAAGTATTAAACAGGTTTGGAAGAAACAGAAACTGATACGAAACCTTATGATAGAGGTTATTCAAACCAAGTAGAAGGAAGAAACTTCGATAGGAGCAATAATTGGCTACAGTCTAATCGACATGTAAACCAGATTACAAAAGGAAATGAGAAAAATTACCACGGACTTGTCAAGGGTTATCAAGATGAAGCATATCTTGACAACCGGGCAGGATGCCCAACCAAGAATCATAAAATAGAAGAGCCAGACAGTTTAACATCTGATGAGAAACCATCAAAGCATAAAGATGATGATCAAATAAATAAATTTTCTACTTATAGAAGAGAAGAGAGTCACGAGGACTGACGATCGAAGAAGTGTGTTTTAGAAGACTATACTCAAGATACGTCTTTAAATAATGAATGTGAACCAAATACAACTAATGAAGAAAATTTCTTTCAAGAATTTCGACATCTAGAACCGGAAATAACGCTAAATCATAGAGATCTCCCAACAAAATTTAAAAAGAACACATCAGAAGAGCTACCATATGGTGATAGAGCTTACAATAAAGAATACATTCATTATTCTGCATAAAATGAGGAACTTTTTAATGAAGAAACTGGGTGTCAAGAAACGGAGATAATATCAGGAAATAGCAACATTCAAATAAATTCAGTGAAATAAATAACAAGTTTAAGACCAGAAATAGTTCAAAGGAACTTGGAGGAATACAGAATAGAAAACTTGCCAGAAGATGTTAGTTTGACAACTCTCAGTGAAACTGTTGAAAGGATGTCCAATCCTGTCAAGAATACACCAAACAAACTAAACATTCCGAAACAGGACATCACTGAGAACGACAAAATTATTCAACATTCGACTACAGAAAGGTGGTCTGAGCGAATGGAGAAGACAAGATCCGATGTAATTATCCATAACCAGGATGTCACAAAGGACAGCAGAATTCTTCAAGAAGAAGTCGAAGATCCACAAAGCTATCTTCGGGGAAAGGTGAAGATAAAGGGGCAATTGTAACCAGATGATAGTCTTTTCGGAAATGGCTTCAAGAACTTCTTCGATGGAATTCCACATGTCTTATGGTATTTGTTAATTGTGAAAAGTGTAATTACATGTGTTTGAAAGGCTACTCAATTGAGAGGATCATTATAATTTCAACTTGTAAAATTTTAATGGTTCAAACTTTTATTTAAAAACTTAAGTTGTTTGTGATTTAATAATTTTAATGATTTGTAAATGTGTTGAAACCAAAATTTTTTAATTTTTAAAAAAATAAAATTATTTAAAATATTTTTTTTTCAACACATAAGAGGGTAATGTAATATAGTCAGGGAGGCCCTAAGGGTATATTTTTAAATAAAATTGTAAATAGTACTTGTATAGGTTTGATTCTAACAAAGAAGTTTATTTTTTTAAGAATACATAGTTCTTATCTTAGTTATTCTATACTATAGTTAATAAACTATAGTTAATAACTATAGTTAATAAACTATAGTTAATAACTATAGTTAATAAACTATAGTTAGTAATCTTGTTATCTTTGAATATTAATTCAGTTAGGTAAAACCTTTTTTTTTGGAATAATGTTATTATTTGTTTATTTTATAATCTCATTACTTTTAGTTATTTGTTTAAATGTTTAATTAAGATAAGTTAATGTCATTTAATAATATCTAATAGTAAAGGAAAGTAGCTACTACTTGTTTTCATTTAAATGTTAGATATATTGTTATCAACAACATAACCTACTTGTTCTTTAGTTTTTATTACTTAATTGTTTATTCACGGTAAATAGTTAAATATTCTTTTTATTTTGTTTAATTATAATTATAATGTAGTACAGTCATGTAAAAGAATGACATTATGATTGAAAAACAGATGTGAAAGAAATATAACCTATTGTAATCTGCTGGGTGCCAATGCCCCCAAAAGTGTGTATATAACAAACACATGCGCTATCTGTGGCCGATCCGGCAACTACATTTTCAAACATTACGAACTTATTTAATTTAAAATCTATTTTAAAAGAGAAATTCTTTTGTATTTTGTCATCTTTTTGAAAATAATGGCTTGTAAAAACATAAAAACAATAAAATAAAGCCTAAAGATACCAGGTCCTATCTTCTCAACTATAGCAGTGCAGGGCTGTGATTGGTCAATTGCTTGTCCCCTGAGGTATAAATAGGGCCGTTTTGCCCAACATTAATCAGTCTTCATTTGTCAGTCTTAGACATTCCTCTCCCTGCCCGATAGCTCCTGGTGTCTCTAGGATGTTTAAACCTATCTGTCTTATTTAATTCAATTCCCTTCCCTACCCTAACTTTACCCTACCTATAGAATCCTGGGGGTTGTCCTCCCAGGGCTTGGACATTGTTTGGCTCTCTGAACAGGTGGCCTTGCTTAGATAAGCACCCTAGAGCTGTCAAGGCCCACGTCTCTCCCGTGGAATCAGCTTTGATCAGTTTTACCTTTCGGGGTAAAAGGGTAGCGTTGCTCTGGCAAGGATCTTCAGTCCATCTTTACCTTTACCCTACCAATAGAATCCTTTCCCTCTTTTTGATAAATAATTTTATTATAGACATTGTGGTGGAGACATCTGAGGAGAGATTAGGAGCTTATTGAATTTTTTATTCCCACAGAAGTTAACAAATATTACACTTTGGCATCCCTTGTGGGGATAGAAGACATTGAGCTCTGGACAAATACTACAGTATATACATAGAATGGATGGCAGGTGGAGATTATTGTTTACTCTCAGTAATCGGTTCAATGCATCGTGTTTATTGATATATTGTCTAATAACTTATTATCTACAATTGTTTATGAATTGTTACAAAAGAATACTATTTTATTCGTGGATGAGGCAATTAATTAGGTAGTAATACATCTGTTTTATTTTTGACGGGTCTTGGACATTGAGTATTGTCGGAAACTCATTTTCGGATATGTTATCGATGTCGGGTATATATTGGTTCCTAATTGAATAATAAATGGGACATACTGCTATCAAATGGTAAAGAGTTTCGTAAGAATTCGTATTACATATTGTGCATATTTGTTTGGGTTTAATGTTGTATACATGGTTTTTGTGGGTGAATTTAATGTGGTATTTTCCCGATAGACGTGCCTGTGTTAGTATTTTCATAATGTTAAACGGGATGCTTTCGTTAATTACATTACTTTGACCAGTTTGATTAGGTTGATATATAATATTGTAAATTATAATATTGGCTGTACTGGCTTTTTCTTAAGGATTCAAGATCATTTTCAATCAGATATTGTTTATATAAGACAAGAATGTTTGGAATTTCATTTTTGAAGATAGAAGGGTTGCTTTCAAAAAGAATGTATGAGCTATTGACTTTATCTAGAATATTGTAAATTTGAGTAAACCAATTATATTTTGCTGACGGTTGGAGTTGATGTTTATTCTTTAGTATCACGAGGCAGGTTTTGGTAATTCTATCATCCGACATGCATAATATTTTTTGAATACAGGTTAATACTCGTTTTAGTACCATAACAGTTGAATGTTCTAGATCGAATTCCATTCTAATTAGCCAGAAAGGGGTATTTTTATTAAGATTGAAGAGTCTCTTAAAATAATTTAAGTGTGATTTTTCGATAATATCAAGGTACCTAAATCCCCAAATCTCAATTCCATAGAATAATGTGCTGATGGCAATGGCTTCATTTAGTAACAGTCAACTCCCCCAGGATTGTAATTTTGATTTTCGGCAAATATCTATTACTGTCCCTACTGCACAGGCTGTTTTAGATTGAGAATATTTACAGGCTTGATAAAAAACACCGGAGGAGGATAAAGGAACACCTAATTATGTATAATATGTCACTATTTCTATGGGTTCTCCATTATAATAAAATGTTTTCAATCTTTTTTGTTTGCCTTTGTGGAAGTAAATAATTTTTGTTTTATTAAGATTGACTTCTAAGTAGTTGTCTTTAGTGTATGAGGATAGGATTTCAAGTTTTTTGTTTGTATCGCTATGAGAGAAAGAAAATATAGCCATGTCATCTGCATAGTACGAGCTTAATATTTCATAATTGGGTTTTAATTGAATACATGTTGCGCCCTTTTTTTTAAAATAGTCATCCATGTCTGATATGTAAAGGCAGAAGAGATATAATAATAATAATAATAATAATTGTTTATTTGTTTACGGGGATGTCCCCCATACAAATAGAGTGTGTACAATTACAATTAATTATAGTGTATACAATGCATTTTTTTTTCAATATTAATTCCTAGTGCCATCTTTTTAACATTTATTTTTTTTAACAAAAACAAAACAAAGAAAAATAATAGCAGACGAACAAGCAAGTCAATAACAATAACAAACAATAACAAGAAAATAGCAATAAAGAGTAAATAAGAGGCACCAAAATATTATCCAAACATCCGCGACCCTTTCTGAAGCCTGATTGTGATTCGGGAATACAATTCGTTTCCTCATCCCACAAAATTAATCGCTCCAAGAAAATTTGAGTTAAAATTTTTAGAATACAATTAAGTAATGAGATAAGGCGGTAATTGTCCGGTTCCGCTCTGTCCCCTTTCTTATAGATTGGTACGTTTAGTATATTAGACCAGCTCCTCGGGATTATCTCGGTGTCTAAGATTCTATTGTAAAGCGTCAATAAATATAGTTTCCAGTTCTGTGGTAGATTTATATAAAATTCATACGAAATGTTATCCATTCCTGGGGTTTTATTAAGTTTGCATTTATCTAGAGACATTTGTAATTCTTCTATTGATATAGGGGAATCTAGTAAAGGATGTAAAACTCCAAAATAAGTGTATTGTTTAAGTACACATGTAGGGAAATTAAATTCACAGTAGGATTCCCAGGCTTCTATTGTTATGGGATTGGTTCGATTGGATGTATTTCGAAAGCTATTTATTGTTTGCCAGAATTGTTTACTGTTGGTAGTGTTACTTATTGTATTGATTATATTTAATTCATAGGAATTTTTCTTATATTTTAGAAAATTTTTGTACAATTTTTTGGAGGCCAAAAAAACTGTTCTTAATTCTTCATTATAATTATTCTTTTTCCAATTTTTATAATTACTCTTAACCCATTTTTTTGTGATATAGCATTCATGATCGAACCAATTTTTGTTTCTTTTAAGGCTATTGCTTGTAACATTGTTTTTTCGACGGATTAGGCCAAGCTGGCTCGCGGTCTGCTGAATTGAATTTGATAAATTATTGTATAAATAATCAGTATCAGAATTGTAATCAAGGATATTCAAACCTACTCTGGGGGAATGCTTTAATAGATTTATATATTCATCTTTTTTCTTACTATCCCATTTCATTACATTATATGGTTTGTCTGTTATTGGAAATTTTGGTTTAAATGTGTACGACATTGGGTATTTAAGTATTATATTTAAAGCTAAGTGATCAGAGTTTGATAGTTTATTTACTATGCTAAAATCCGCAACATTATGAGCCTGTTCGAGATTACACCAAGCAGTATCAACTACACTTTGACCCCGTGCTTGAATACAAGTAAAGTGCCCTTGCCTGTCTCCTCGGGTCCTACCATTTAATAATACAAAGGACCTATTTTCCATCATTTCAATAATGGCTTTACCTTTCTTGTTTTCAACTTTGTCAAAGCTATGTCTTTCACTAAATAGATCAGTTTCTGACAACATATAGGGATCTAACTGATTTAATTCCGCTAATCTACAATTCAGGTCCCCTACGACTAAAATTAAATCATTATTATATTTTTCTTTTGTTTTAGTTAAGTGCTTGCCTAATGATTCAGTAATTAGATGAATTGTTAAACTAGGTTTAAGATAAGTGTGTACAATTATGAATGATGTTTTGGTTTGAATTATTGTTACCCTTGTAAATATATACATTTCTGTTATGGTTAAGGTTTTTAAGCTATATACCGTGTTATGGTAGAATAAACTGATACCTCCGCTCCCTCTTCCATATTTTGATGTTTTCTGAGCTGGTGATGATACACAGGAGAATCCTTCCAGGCATCTTGGGTTGGTTCCAATTTCCTTCGTTAGCCAGGTTTCGGCGAGGCATACAATTTCGGTCTGTTTAAAGTTTTCATTGTAATCAGCAATGTTTTTATATCCGTTAATATTCCAATAAATTATTGTAGGTGTAGTATGATTCAATTGCTATATTGGTTTATTGTTTTGACTTGATGCATTTGGTTCGGAACCAGATCGGGGCCTGAATGAGTATTTCTCGAGTCTTGTGGCGATTTTATTTTGAAATTCTTCTGATCCCCTGGGTTTCCTATTAATCAATGCCGGGTCAAAGTCTGGGAGGAATGATTTAATTTCGTCTAACGTGTAAAGAGTTTTTTCTAACATAATTTTTCTATTTCTTATTTTTGGAGATTTGTTCATTTTACGAAGTTCGACTAAATATGGAAATGCTTCTTTATAAAAATCTCTATCTTCTTTGAGCCTATCGTGGGTTAAGATGTATCCCATATCCTTCAAAGCGTCTCTAGAGTCCATAATTTCATGTTTTTTCAGATTGGAAGAAAATTTTAATATGATGGGTCTCTTGTTTCCTTCTCTACCTATCCTGAAGCAATCACTGATATCTGTTTTATTTATTGATTTTCCAATCCTCTGGAATATTGCTTGAATATTTTCAAATGTGTCTAGTTTATTCCTCTCATTTATTTCTGGAATTTTTAAAAGTACGGCATTATTTTCAATATCTTTATACTTCAGGCGTTTTATTTCTTGATTTTGGGTCTCGATTATTTTTTCCAGCTGTAAGCATCTTGTTTTTGTTTCTTTGGTTTCACTAATACAGAGTTCTAAAGATTTCACTATTGTGGCTATATTCGTGTTTAAGGCTGTTATTTGAGTACTGTTGTTCAATACAGCTTCCTTCAGCTGCGAAATTTCAGCGAGGATTTTACCTAAATTTTCATTGATAATTTCCATGTTTTAGCCTTCTAAAATCAACTTAAAAACAAAAATTTCAACTAAGAAACAGAATTTATTTAATTCCAGAGGGCTTGGTGATTACCTTGAACTTGATTTTCAAGAAGATATCAATAATTACTCACGTACAGGCTTCGTAATTAAGGAAAACCAATCACAGACACTAAAACTACACCTTTGATATTTTTCACTATATTATCTTAACTTCAAACTAAAGAATATCGACTGTGAGCGAGAGAGATGTACGAGAGATGCTTCCTCAATGGCGGACAGTGACCAACTCAAATGAAAGAGTTAATCCAGAAACAATCAGAAAGCCTTAAAAACCAAGCTCTTGAAGAAAAAGCCGAAATGAAAAGTTTGATCCAGAAACAATCAAAAGAATTTAAAAACCAATCCAAAAAATTGGAAGAAAGACTTAAAAATGTAAGTGACTATATGGACTTAGTCGTAGAAAAATTAGGAAAAAGATTGGAACAAGTACAAATTGATATGACTAATAAAATAAGAAAAAATGAAGACCGCCTGAATAATCTGGAACAGGACGTTGGAACTACATTAGTATTATTAGAAGAAAAGAATCAGATGGAAATCACGGATAAATGTGAAAATCTAAAGAAACATTTTAATAAGGAAAATGAAGAAAGGAAAGAGGAAATAAAACATTTAAAAAACATTATGGAAAATAATATGGAAGTATTAAACTACCGAGTAAACCTGCTGGAAGAAAACGTATCAAAGAGAGTTGAATAGGTTGAAAGGGGAACTTCGGACAGACCAGAGACCAACATAAGTAACCTGCCGAGCACAAGCGCCGTCAAAGACAACATCACCGACGTATTCAAGGCTCTGAATTCAACCTTAATACAACAAAATAATAATTCACCCCAGAAACCTCTGTTCTTCATAAACAGTATGGAGGATATCCCTACAGAATTTATAAATTCTTTGAAAACTCAATACCACCTATGGGGACATACACTTTTATTCCAAGATTTCATAAGACAACACCTGAGAGATGATGCTTTAGTATGGTGGTTGATGCAGGAAGCAAATATAAAGGGAATTGATGCCTTCAGTGAGGAATTCTTGAACAGATTCTGAAAAGGAAAATATGATCCTATATTCTGGGAAGAATTAAATCATGGGAGCTATTATTACCACACTAATCTAACTCCGCAGCAGTACTTCTGCAATATGATTTTAAGAGCTCGGGCCTGTGAACATAAACTGGAAGTAGAATTTATCTGCAAATCTATGGCACGACATTTTGGGAAAACGATAGAAGAAGTCACGCTTTATCAAGGAATCAAGAGTATCGATGGATTTCTCGAAGTATTAAACAGGTTTGGAAGAAACAGAAACTGATACGAAACCTTATGATAGAGGTTATTCAAACCAAGTAGAAGGAAGAAACTTCGATAGGAGCAATAATTGGCTACAGTCTAATCGACATGTAAACCAGATTACAAAAGGAAATGAGAAAAATTACCACGGACTTGTCAAGGGTTATCAAGATGAAGCATATCTTGACAACCGGGCAGGATGCCCAACCAAGAATCATAAAATAGAAGAGCCAGACAGTTTAACATCTGATGAGAAACCATCAAAGCATAAAGATGATGATCAAATAAATAAATTTTCTACTTATAGAAGAGAAGAGAGTCACGAGGACTGACGATCGAAGAAGTGTGTTTTAGAAGACTATACTCAAGATACGTCTTTAAATAATGAATGTGAACCAAATACAACTAATGAAGAAAATTTCTTTCAAGAATTTCGACATCTAGAACCGGAAATAACGCTAAATCATAGAGATCTCCCAACAAAATTTAAAAAGAACACATCAGAAGAGCTACCATATGGTGATAGAGCTTACAATAAAGAATACATTCATTATTCTGCATAAAATGAGGAACTTTTTAATGAAGAAACTGGGTGTCAAGAAACGGAGATAATATCAGGAAATAGCAACATTCAAATAAATTCAGTGAAATAAATAACAAGTTTAAGACCAGAAATAGTTCAAAGGAACTTGGAGGAATACAGAATAGAAAACTTGCCAGAAGATGTTAGTTTGACAACTCTCAGTGAAACTGTTGAAAGGATGTCCAATCCTGTCAAGAATACACCAAACAAACTAAACATTCCGAAACAGGACATCACTGAGAACGACAAAATTATTCAACATTCGACTACAGAAAGGTGGTCTGAGCGAATGGAGAAGACAAGATCCGATGTAATTATCCATAACCAGGATGTCACAAAGGACAGCAGAATTCTTCAAGAAGAAGTCGAAGATCCACAAAGCTATCTTCGGGGAAAGGTGAAGATAAAGGGGCAATTGTAACCAGATGATAGTCTTTTCGGAAATGGCTTCAAGAACTTCTTCGATGGAATTCCACATGTCTTATGGTATTTGTTAATTGTGAAAAGTGTAATTACATGTGTTTGAAAGGCTACTCAATTGAGAGGATCATTATAATTTCAACTTGTAAAATTTTAATGGTTCAAACTTTTATTTAAAAACTTAAGTTGTTTGTGATTTAATAATTTTAATGATTTGTAAATGTGTTGAAACCAAAATTTTTTAATTTTTAAAAAAATAAAATTATTTAAAATATTTTTTTTTCAACACATAAGAGGGTAATGTAATATAGTCAGGGAGGCCCTAAGGGTATATTTTTAAATAAAATTGTAAATAGTACTTGTATAGGTTTGATTCTAACAAAGAAGTTTATTTTTTTAAGAATACATAGTTCTTATCTTAGTTATTCTATACTATAGTTAATAAACTATAGTTAATAACTATAGTTAATAAACTATAGTTAATAACTATAGTTAATAAACTATAGTTAGTAATCTTGTTATCTTTGAATATTAATTCAGTTAGGTAAAACCTTTTTTTTTGGAATAATGTTATTATTTGTTTATTTTATAATCTCATTACTTTTAGTTATTTGTTTAAATGTTTAATTAAGATAAGTTAATGTCATTTAATAATATCTAATAGTAAAGGAAAGTAGCTACTACTTGTTTTCATTTAAATGTTAGATATATTGTTATCAACAACATAACCTACTTGTTCTTTAGTTTTTATTACTTAATTGTTTATTCACGGTAAATAGTTAAATATTCTTTTTATTTTGTTTAATTATAATTATAATGTAGTACAGTCATGTAAAAGAATGACATTATGATTGAAAAACAGATGTGAAAGAAATATAACCTATTGTAATCTGCTGGGTGCCAATGCCCCCAAAAGTGTGTATATAACAAACACATGCGCTATCTGTGGCCGATCCGGCAACTACATTTTCAAACATTACGAACTTATTTAATTTAAAATCTATTTTAAAAGAGAAATTCTTTTGTATTTTGTCATCTTTTTGAAAATAATGGCTTGTAAAAACATAAAAACAATAAAATAAAGCCTAAAGATACCAGGTCCTATCTTCTCAACTATAGCAGTGCAGGGCTGTGATTGGTCAATTGCTTGTCCCCTGAGGTATAAATAGGGCCGTTTTGCCCAACATTAATCAGTCTTCATTTGTCAGTCTTAGACATTCCTCTCCCTGCCCGATAGCTCCTGGTGTCTCTAGGATGTTTAAACCTATCTGTCTTATTTAATTCAATTCCCTTCCCTACCCTAACTTTACCCTACCTATAGAATCCTGGGGGTTGTCCTCCCAGGGCTTGGACATTGTTTGGCTCTCTGAACAGGTGGCCTTGCTTAGATAAGCACCCTAGAGCTGTCAAGGCCCACGTCTCTCCCGTGGAATCAGCTTTGATCAGTTTTACCTTTCGGGGTAAAAGGGTAGCGTTGCTCTGGCAAGGATCTTCAGTCCATCTTTACCTTTACCCTACCAATAGAATCCTTTCCCTCTTTTTGATAAATAATTTTATTATAGACATTGTGGTGGAGACATCTGAGGAGAGATTAGGAGCTTATTGAATTTTTTATTCCCACAGAAGTTAACAAATATTACACTTTGGCATCCCTTGTGGGGATAGAAGACATTGAGCTCTGGACAAATACTACAGTATATACATAGAATGGATGGCAGGTGGAGATTATTGTTTACTCTCAGTAATCGGTTCAATGCATCGTGTTTATTGATATATTGTCTAATAACTTATTATCTACAATTGTTTATGAATTGTTACAAAAGAATACTATTTTATTCGTGGATGAGGCAATTAATTAGGTAGTAATACATCTGTTTTATTTTTGACGGGTCTTGGACATTGAGTATTGTCGGAAACTCATTTTCGGATATGTTATCGATGTCGGGTATATATTGGTTCCTAATTGAATAATAAATGGGACATACTGCTATCAAATGGTAAAGAGTTTCGTAAGAATTCGTATTACATATTGTGCATATTTGTTTGGGTTTAATGTTGTATACATGGTTTTTGTGGGTGAATTTAATGTGGTATTTTCCCGATAGACGTGCCTGTGTTAGTATTTTCATAATGTTAAACGGGATGCTTTCGTTAATTACATTACTTTGACCAGTTTGATTAGGTTGATATATAATATTGTAAATTATAATATTGGCTGTACTGGCTTTTTCTTAAGGATTCAAGATCATTTTCAATCAGATATTGTTTATATAAGACAAGAATGTTTGGAATTTCATTTTTGAAGATAGAAGGGTTGCTTTCAAAAAGAATGTATGAGCTATTGACTTTATCTAGAATATTGTAAATTTGAGTAAACCAATTATATTTTGCTGACGGTTGGAGTTGATGTTTATTCTTTAGTATCACGAGGCAGGTTTTGGTAATTCTATCATCCGACATGCATAATATTTTTTGAATACAGGTTAATACTCGTTTTAGTACCATAACAGTTGAATGTTCTAGATCGAATTCCATTCTAATTAGCCAGAAAGGGGTATTTTTATTAAGATTGAAGAGTCTCTTAAAATAATTTAAGTGTGATTTTTCGATAATATCAAGGTACCTAAATCCCCAAATCTCAATTCCATAGAATAATGTGCTGATGGCAATGGCTTCATTTAGTAACAGTCAACTCCCCCAGGATTGTAATTTTGATTTTCGGCAAATATCTATTACTGTCCCTACTGCACAGGCTGTTTTAGATTGAGAATATTTACAGGCTTGATAAAAAACACCGGAGGAGGATAAAGGAACACCTAATTATGTATAATATGTCACTATTTCTATGGGTTCTCCATTATAATAAAATGTTTTCAATCTTTTTTGTTTGCCTTTGTGGAAGTAAATAATTTTTGTTTTATTAAGATTGACTTCTAAGTAGTTGTCTTTAGTGTATGAGGATAGGATTTCAAGTTTTTTGTTTGTATCGCTATGAGAGAAAGAAAATATAGCCATGTCATCTGCATAGTACGAGCTTAATATTTCATAATTGGGTTTTAATTGAATACATGTTGCGCCCTTTTTTTTAAAATAGTCATCCATGTCTGATATGTAAAGGCAGAAGAGATATAATAATAATAATAATAATAATTGTTTATTTGTTTACGGGGATGTCCCCCATACAAATAGAGTGTGTACAATTACAATTAATTAGAGTGTATACAATGCATTTTTTTTTCAATATTAATTCCTAGTGCCATCTTTTTAACATTTATTTTTTTTAACAAAAACAAAACAAAGAAAAATAATAGCAGACGAACAAGCAAGTCAATAACAATAACAAACAATAACAAGAAAATAGCAATAAAGAGTAAATAAGAGGCACCAAAATAGAATAAATAGCATATAGTGATTTAATAACAGTAAATTAAAATATCAGGACTATTATCATGTCTTCGGATCTATTCTTCTTCGGAGGTTGAGACTTCGCACTGTATACTCGAACAAAGCTCTGTAGGTAGGTATGTCGGCGTTTTGTATAATCTGGTGGTACTGATGTGGTAAAATGTTGATGAAGTTAGGCAAGTAGTATTTTCTATAAGCTGAGTAGATTGGGGCAAGTACAGATGAAGTGTTAGAGAGTTTCGTTTTCTTCCTTATTACAAACGAGGCATTTGTCTGCAGGACTTAACTTATATGTGGAGTACCGGTGAGAGATACTTATAAATTTTACGCTGGATGTTCGGATTTACGTGATTATTTTTGCTTGCGAGTGGGGTAGATTTATCTGTAGATGGCGCTGTGGAGTGAATGCTGGATTGTAAAAATCTTGATAATTTGGACAAAAAGATGAACTGTACATCCTTTCCAGGTCTGTTCTGTGAAGGGTTTCCTTAATAGAGCTAAGGGCTTTTTCTATTTCTTTTCTTCTCTCTGTTGAACTTATCGCGGATGTTATACGGTCCTCGACTCGAAGTGATTTTAATATATCTTGCAGCTGCAGGAACCAGTTATGCTTTGAACTGTTAGGGTGCAAAGTGGCAAGTCTACAAAGGGCGTCAAAGCACACTCTGTTGTTTGGCATTTCTAATATTTTTGTTACCCAGTTTAAGGCCTGTTCTAAAACTTTATGCGCAATATGGACGGTGCCTGTTCGAATGTACTGTGGAGTTGATGGATGCATGTTCAGCAAGCGTTTATAAAATGAAATATGACACCTTTCTATCATATCGAGATATCTGAGTGACCACACGCTTGCACCGTAAAGCAGAACACTAACCACCATGGATTGGCAAAGCTTTTCTTTTGTTTTCCAGCTTCTTGACTTAGACTGAGTGCAAATGCTCCTTACCATCCCACTCGCTATATTTGTTTTGGTAATCGCCTGCTTCGCTGCACACAAAAATAGTCCAGATCTAGAGAACATCACACCCAGGTAGGTAACCGCAGAGACTGTTCCGATTTCCTGATCATTGTACTTGAATTTGCGCTCTACTTTAGGTCTCCCATTCTGAAATATAATAACTTTAGTCTTATCTACATTCAAATTTAGTCTGTTTTGTTCACAATAATTGTATAAGAGTGACAATTTTTCCGCCATGTCGTAATGCGATTTTCCAAATATGATGAGGTCATCTGCATACATTAAAAGAAGTATATCGTATTTATCATTGACTCTTATACCTCTTACTCCATTTGTCCTGAAATGATGTTCAATATCAGCAATACACAAGTTGAACAAAACTGGACTGAGAGAATCTCCCTGTAGCACCCCCTCCGTCACTTCCACGAAGCTATCCCCACTCTTGGAAATCAATAGGCACGCATTCTCATACAGACTCTTGACTATTCTTATTAATCGACCGCTGATTCCCATGTTGAAGAGCTTGTGCCAAAGTAGCATATGATTTACAGAGTCGAATGCTTTTTTGAGATCGATAACTGCAGCGTAAAGTTTTGGGCCAGTGCGTGAAAGTTGGATGAGCGAGGTAAAAACGAAAATATTATCCAAGCACCCTCTTCCCCGACGAAAGCCAGCTTGGGATTCAGGCATACTGTCAGTCTCTTCTATCCATAGGTTGAGTCTTTCTAGGATGATCTGTGTAAATAATTTAATTATACAGTTGGCTAAAGAAATATTTCTATAGTTTTCCGGAGATTTTGGAGATCCTTTCTTATAAATCATGATGTTGCGGAGTTTGCACCAGTTAGTTGGGATTTCTTCCAGCGATAAAATACGGTTAAATAAGGCCAATAAATATAATTTCCAGTTTAATGGCAGACCTTTGTAAAATTTATAGGGCACTGAGTCGGGTCCAGATGCCTTTCCGTTTTTGGCGGAATATATTGAGTTGTCAAGCTCTCCTAATGAAATTTCGCCATCCAATAATGGGTGTGTTACCGATGTAAATGTTGTGCTGCAGTGAAGGCGAGTCGGATACAATTTTTTAAGGTATGATTCCCATTCAGAAGCGGATATATCATTTCTGTGTGGCAATTTAGGACGGAATAATCTGACTGTTGTCCAGAACGATTTCGAGTCTCTTGCACACCATAAAGTTGCGTTAATATTTTCCAGGAATAGTTGTTTTTTCCGTTTTAGGAGGTTCTTATACTGTTTCTTACTTTTTATGTACTGAAACACTAATTGTGTGTGAAAATTATTTTTTTTGCAGTTTTTCAGGAGCTCGTTTATATTTTTTTGTGCATACGGCATTCTGAGTCATACCATTTTTTATTTTCCGAGTGATTCAGAGTAACATTATGAACACGCTTAACCATACCAAGATTATTAGCAGAGCGGTAAATTTCATTGATGAGGTTCTCATATATGCTATTTGTGGAATTATCCTGGCCATTATAACTAATATTAACGGAGTAACGCATTTCATCAAAATACGATTTTTGTAGATTACTGTTCCATATTAGTCTATATGGGGCAATAATTTTATTTTTTGAAGTCCTATTAGGTATTTCATTACAATTTGACATTTGGTAAACAGAGATTTTTAAAGGAAGATGATCCGAGTTAGTAGTTTTCGTTTCTATTTCCATGTCTTTTATTAAGCTGCAGAAGGAAAGGTTGCACCACACCAAGTCGATGACACTGCCGCCAGTAGAGCATAAGTAGGTATAGCTACCATTTGGATCACTTGGGGTTCGTCCATTTAACAAGATAAATGAGTTTTGCTCCATAACATCAACCAGCGCAAGTCCTCGAGCATTGAGTTCCTTATCCATGCTTCTCCTGATTGGTTGTGGGTACGTACCTTGGATTACATTTTTATCTACTTGATTAGCATCCACAACTCTGCAGTTGAAGTCACCCAGGACAGCAAAAGGTAAATGTTTATTTTTATCTGAAATACATTTTATGTCAGCATCTAGAGATTCCAAAGCAAAATTTGTATCAATTGTGGGTTTAAAATATATTAGCGCCAAAACAATGATAAATTTTTTAAATGTAATTTTAGAAAAATGGAGATATTATTTTTTTTTTTAGTATTTCTACTTTAAAACGATTTTTAATCAAAATTGCAAGGCCGCCACTCGCCCTTCCAAATCTCATATCTTTTACAGCTGGTGTAGAGACTATTTTATAATTTAACATATGTGAAGGCAGATTGATGGGTTCCTTTATATGGTGGGTCTCAGTGAGGCATATTATATCCATTTCAAAAATATTGTCATAGCTAGGAAGATTGTGTAATCCATTGCAATTCCATAATAATATTTGTCCATGTCCAGTTATCTGTTCAGTTTCCAAAGTTTCATTATTGTAAAATTTGGAGCTTAAGAATTTTTGTTTATCGGTTGACTGTCTGGTCCGGGCTTCTCCTTTAAAAAAGGGGCAGAAGAGATATGCAAAGAGGACCTCGCCCTATAATACTCCTTTACTAACACCGATCTCATCAGATAATGCCCCTTCTAATTTTATTCTTAGTGTGGCCTGGTCATATAGATTTTTTATGATTCTGATAATTTTCCCACTTAAACCCAGCGAATGTAATTTGTACCATAAAATGTCATGATTTACACAGTCAAATGCTCGTTTATAGTCTACAAAGATTGGAAATAGGTCACTATTAGAGAATTCTAATTTTAGTTCAATTAGGCAATTCATTAGAAAAAGGTTGTCTAGAGATGGCCTGCCTTTTCTAAATCCGTTTTGAGTTTCTGGGAGAATATTTTTTTTCGTTTTCTCATAAAGTTAGCCGATCTAAAAGAATTTGAGTAAAAATTTTTAAGGCACTGTTCATTAAAGAGATGGGTCGGTAGTTCTCAGGTTGTTTTCTGTCCCCTTTTTAATAAATCATGGTTACATTTGATTTTGACCAATTTTTAGGTAAATTTTCGGTGGCTAGAATTTTGTTAAACAGAGAAACTAGATATAACTGCCAATTCTCGGGTAAGTTTTTGAAGAATTCGTTGGGTATATAATCAGGTCAAGTCTCCAATCAGAATTCACAAACAGGTGACATTACTGCTTTTCGGTGTATCAATATTCATACAGAACCTTAAACTATTGTAGTATACATTAGTCCGAATAAAACAATCTATATAAATAAAGATGAAATTCTGTTTGTTTGTTTTTTCTTTATAGTCATCCAAACCGTTTGTCTTAAATTCTCCAAATTTCGCTCAATGGTTCTTTGATACCAGGTGCCTAACACCTATCCATGTTTCACCAGGGGAATTTCATTTTACTAATAAAAGTAAACAATTCTGAAAACAAAACATATAACAATAATAGCACTATTAGATTATTATTCCAAACCTTTAGAATATACCATATTTTCAGTTTTACCCTCTAGGGAATATATAATTAGGTCTTTAGATGAACCTGCTCTAGAGCATGCAACCTAAAGCTGATCATGAGAAAAACATGGGGATTCCAAATTAATACCTGCTACCCTCAGTGATTGCCTTTGAGCTTTATTTATAGTCATCGCAAATGGGACCAGAACTGGGCTGGGAATTATGCACCTTTGAAATGATATGGCATATCACGGGGTACAACCGGGATTCCAGGCATGGAAAGCCGTAAGGGCAGAAGGGGATCAGCAAGGAGGTGATAGTTTTCAATTAACCCTATAAACAGTCCGGGTAGTTTCCATTAATCAATCAGGTAAAAAATATCAAAGTACAAAGATCCAGTCCCAAAAAACAATGAGAAAAGCGTGGGCCAAGAAAAGTTCGTTATGACAGAAGAGAGAGACAGGAGCGAGGAACGGTTAGCAGGGAAACGCACACTCTTTGGCCAATAACTCGAAAAGAACTCGTTCAGCCTTAAAACGTGGAACCCGGTCCATTCCGCAGGAACGGCCTTACCGAGCCTTGTTGGCCTCTTTATAATCTCTACTCAAACGTTTTTCGTAAAAACCTAATGTAAAGCGAGATCATCACAATTTTTCAATAAAGAATATACCCTGAGATTGGCTGAAGTTATGGAGATTGGCAACTTTAATATGGACAGGTGTTCGCACCTGGTATGAAAGAACCACTGAGCGGAATTTGGAAACTAGAGGACAAACAGATTTTATCAAGAACAAACAGAATTTCATCTGTTTAGTTTCAGAGTATATTAAAAAAAAGCTAGAGGAAAATCAAATGATTATAATTGTTATTTGGAACAGATGTTCAGTTGTTGTTTTTGGAATCCGAAAGTGAATTAAAATATGTTATTATTGTTTTTATTTTTGTGACAAATATATTTGAATTATAAAGTACATTAGTGCGTTCCATTATTAAGATTGGCATCTTTAATATGGATAGGTGTTAGCACCTGGTATCAAAGAACCAATGAGCGAAATTTGGAGAATTTAGGACAAACAAACAAACAGAATTTCATCTTTATTTATATAGATTGTTTTATTCGGACTAATGTATACAACAATAGTTCAAGGTTCTGTATGAATATTGATACACCGAAAAGTAGTAATGTCACCTGTTTCTGTAAATTCTGATCGGAGACTTGTTTTAAAATAATTGATGAAATACGCTGCATTTTATTTATATTGTGAGATGTATATGTAGATGGGTGATACACTGCTACACCACCAGCTCTTGAGTTTGGTCGCATGTATTGGGTAACATAGTTGAAATTTTCAATATCAATTTGTTCTTCATTTTTCAACCAAGTTTCAGAAAGTAACGAAAATGAGGATGTTCGTATCAATCTTTGATAGTAATTCAGCACTAATCATGCTTACCTCATCTATTATCACAACAAATTTAATTAGAGTTATATTGTTGAAAAACCTTAGAATATAGTGGAATAAATGCTGTAAGCGGAATTTTTAAGGCTGTATGGATATCTATGCTGTCAATAGCCACAGCTGCTTTACCAGTTGAGGCACAAGATATATATGCGTTACAATACTTTTCAATAATAGAAAACCTATTATAAATATCCATAAACAATTTTATGAAATAAGTCTTTCCACAGCCAGCTGGTCCAGTATTTATCTACTCGGACACAATATCTAATTTAGGCATATTTTCAGGAATGGGAGGAAATATAAGTTCATTAAAATCAAAGCCATTTGATCATTATAATCAAGGTTCGAAAAACCCTCATTGACCTGTTTTTAAGTAGAATTTAAGATTTTTAAATAACTTTAAAACCAAAGACGATCCACAGTGGGACGAATCGCCAATCTAGGCGGAAATAGTTAACATCAACAAAATGAAAAAATCATGTCCGTCTCTTGAAAACAACAGTCTAGCTAGGTCATTTACAAATTATTAATCGCTTGAAGCAAATATTAACAGAGTTACGGGTGTTTAAATACGGTAGTTCCCCCTTAATGCTTAGTCAGCTTATTTCCAAATTATATTGTAAAACCAAATATATCGTTGAGTGGATCGCGTTTTTTTGAAAAAAAAATTATGCTAGGCAATGCAAGACGATTCAGAAATTAAGTTTATATAAGTTGTTGGTTCTTTAAATATGGATATAGTTACCAGCACCCTCCTTTATTTTCAATAGTCGATAACTTAAGTATTAATCTTCAAATAGAAGAAAATTAAAAGACCACTATAATGATGAAGGAAGGTTCACAAATTGTAAGCTTTTCGAGTCTCGAAATTTTTTTTTTTTTTTTTTTTTTTTTTTTTTTTTTTTTTTTTTTTTTTTTTTATTGACCTTTATACAGTCATAGTCACAGTTCTAAAAGCTGACGTTTCGCTCCTGTTTGAGCATTTTCAAAGCTAAAAAATCAAAAGGGAAATCACAGCTTTGTGGTTAAAATTATTTTTACTTTCACTTATTAACAATTAAAAACATTATGAATATTAGTACAATTTCAGGAAAATAACCTCACCACATTCATGAACTATTCACAAGTTAAAAACTGTGTCATTTAGTACAATAATTTATATATATATATATATATATATATATATATATATATATATATATATATAGGAAGAATCATAATGGTCAAAAATCTTGTTAATACATTGAGCTGGTGTAATCATAAATAGTATTAAAAGTATAAACAGACTGATATAAGATGGACCTATGTAAATAAATATATTTGAAAGGAAAATTAAAAATAATTCTCAATTAACAAAACTAACAGAAAAACAACAATTCACAGTCTTAAATTAATAGAGGTTTAAAATGACATAACAATATACATTATTAATTATTACAATTTACATTTTTATTGATTTAGAGTAATACATATACTTATAAGTACAAGAATATTGGTGTTGTAAATTTGAAGGTAAAAAAAAAAAAAAAAAATAAAATTAAGATATAAAACCGCATTCTTAAATTTAAAACTTATTTATAATATTACCGTAATTTTTTTTTATTTCTGAACCTTCTTTTCTGCAGTTAACTAAATTGTTTATGTTTTTATTTATATATATGCTCTCTATAATTTCTCTTTTTTTCCTGTGTGTTTCTGAGCAAATTATTTTGGTTTTTTGGAAAATGAATTCATGATTAGTAATTTTATGGTGTTCGGTGTAAATCTGTCAGTGTTGAGAGCCTATATTTTTAGTATTTTGAGGCATTAGAGAGGTGCAAATGAAAGTTATAGATATTATAGTATACCAGTTTCATTGGAATACATTACGGAAATCTTCGAATCTATGAAACAACGAGATTTTTTGACCATATGAACAACGATTAAAAGCAAATAGCAAGATTTTTCTGAAATGAGATCTTTCCCTTTCGAGGAATAAGGTACTATATATAATATGCGGATGAATATATATTTTTGCTCACAATGTTTGATAGTAGGGTGTGCAGTGCTCTCATGAATGAAAAATCAAGCTAAACCTGCTATATTTGTGGAGCAACTCTTAATTCGATCGAAATTGCAACGAAAAATAAATTACCGTTTCCGTCTTTCAAGTTTACCCGGTGGATCAGAATATTCGAATATTTTTTTATTATTAGGTACAGACTTTTCTTCTTCTGAAGAAGAAGATAATTGGTGTAATGAAAAAGGAAAACAGACATTCAGAACGAATTTAAAGAAAAAATGGGTTTGATCGTCGATAGACCGCAACGGTTGGTTCTACAAATTCTGCCATACGTTTCTTTAAAAATTCTGTCTTGAGTTCTCCTATTACAGTTATAGATGAAAATATTCTTAATCAATTTTACATACTTTTATCCGCAATTTCATCTGGGTACAATGATGATGTGCAAAATTTAAATGATTTCATAACTGAAATGGGGCAATTATACATTCGCTTATATCCATGGTATCATATGCCGGTGACGTCATATGGCGTTGAAATCATAAAATATTGTCTACTACCTATTGGTATCCTTTCTGAAGAAGCTCAAGAAGCCAGAAATAAAGATTTAACAGGCTTTATGGAGTTTCATACACGTAAGAACTCACGAGTACCTACAAACAGGGATACCATGAATATGCTACTGTTGACATCAGGTCCTCTCATCAATACCTTTAGGGATACCCCACCAAAATTCAGAAACGCATTACCTAGAGATGTACTTTCCTTGCTGCAACCTATAGATGTCGATAACATTAGGTTGATGGTGGATTCTGAAATGAATCTAACCTGGATTCAGATCCTTCAGATTTAGATGATTTGGAATGAAAAACAATTCGGATATTTTCTTCCTTTTACAGTTCGATATTACAATTTAATATATACTTTTTTTTAATGTATTTTACGTTGTTTTATAGTTAATATCTTTTTTTTTCTTTTTGAATAATAGAAATTTTAATAAATAAATATAAATACAATTGCTTTATTACCTAAAATTTATCTGAATAAATTTATTTTGTTTTAATATTTTAATTATAATTTTTTTTTTTTTTTATGAAAACTTTGTCAAAAAACATTATTTTGACTTTTATTTATTAATTCATACTTAAATTTAATTTTCTACAAACATTAACATGAAATAAGTCGCTTCCAGAATTATTTCCACCTAGATTGGTGATTCGTCCCACTGTGCGATCACACGATGCTAGCCAAACCTATCATTTTTAAATTGCTTCTCATACATTTTTGGTGCATATTTGTGTATACTCTTTATCTATTTTATAAACTGAATTGTTTATAAGGTAGTTGAAATATGTCACTAGTTACAACTCTTTTATCTGCAACTTCTTACTATTGAGTATTATTATTCATCACGGAATCTGATGGCAGCTTATTGTTGTAACAGTATTTAAAATAGTAGTTGCACCTTAAAACAAAAAATCAACTATGAATTTTGAATACTGTTTGTAAGAGGCTTATCAGTTAATTAAATTACAATACTTACTTATCATCATAGTATCTGCAGGAGCCCTTGAATTGCAGTTTAAATCAATGAGTTCACTTTTTTCCAACAAAATAGAAGCATTTTTCCTTTGTTTCTGCCTTTGACGGAATAATCTCACCTTTTCTGTACTTATGAGAGTTATTTTGCCTATTAAAACATCTTAATTATGTTAAAGTAAAAAACAAACATTTTCATGTTATAGTTATAAATGTGAGCAGCTATTTTATGTTTTGTATTTATTGAATGACATTTTAAAATAACATAAACATCTGAAGTGTTTACTAAAAATTATTTCTGACATCAAATCTAAATTCACAAATTGAGGAAAATCAGTTTGAAAATGTTTTAACTTGAGAAATTTTGTTTCTTCAAAAGTAATTTAATGTGAGAAATTTTTATTTATGTTAATAAACAACCAAACACTTACGTGTTACAGAAGAATCATTTCCATTATTTGATCCATTAACCTATTTTCCTTGTGAACCCTGATATGATATGATGCTTTGAACAGCAGCATTATCTTTCTTACCTATATTTTTTTTTTTATTATTGATTACAATTTGTAATTTCAACTATATACCATATTCCTATTGAGATATCAGTCACCTCAAATCAGAGAGTGGTTAGTATCTTTATTTTATAAATATCAATTACTGTAAATATTTGAAAAAATAATAACTTACGTTTTCTAGGATGCTAAATACATTTAGTTGGTTCATGTTTTCGCTTTTTTCCATTGATATATGAAATATCATCAGTTCATCTATTTTAATTGACTTCAGCACCTATGTTGTGACGCCAATCAGAAGTCAAAATGGCGTGCTGAAAAGGTCTGTTAAGCGTCCCCAGTGATAAAAACGTTATCACATATTTTAATTCGCAATCAAACATAATTATTTAAATAATGAGAACATATATAGCGATATATTTCTATTATATTTTCAATACGAAACATCGTTAAAATGATGATGTTATTTTTTGGATCAGCTTTGTGACCGGAACCACAGACCGTTTCACCCAACTCAAAGCGCCTCTGTATAACTTTGTACCTTCCAAATGGAGTTTCAATTAAAAATAAATTTAGCCAAGAATTTAATCAACCGAAGTCTTTCTGTTTCTGATCCCAATTTCCATGAAACTAATATCAACCGCATCAAAACCATCCTTTTAGCCAACAATTTCCCCCATCACCTCATAAAAAAACTTATAACTGACCACAAAAACCGTCTATCCTCAAATCTGACAACTACCAACGTTTTTCCACAACAAAATACGTCCTCCATATATAGATCTTTACAATACATTCCCACAGTTTCTGACGATATTCTCTGACGCTCTAGAACTCCATACTTACGCCTCGCCTTCAAATGTCTAAACAAACTATCAAGATCCTTTTCCTCTTACATATCGCACTCAAGTTGTTTATCATATACCATGTAATTTTCCAAATTGCAACTCCTCTTACATAGTTGAAACTGAAAATCTCCTCAAAGACCGCATCACCCACCACAAATATTTTAATTTCCTCATAAAACGGCAAGCTTTACGGCTTCAAAACTTTCTGAACATTCCATTATTCTCCACTATTCATTCGCGTTGGACAAAACTTCTATCCCAGCAACTGTTTATAACCATCAAAAACGCCCCATTACTGAAAGTGTCTCCATCCAATTAGATCGAAAACCCTTTAGTCTCAAGAACGACAAAAAAACTTATTCTAAACATATTCCCAAATCTTGAATTTGGAAAAACATATCATAACTCACCCACCCAAATATATTCATACCATATATTTTATTATATACGTTTTTGAACTTCAACACCATACCAACATATAAATTATTCAACATTTTTAAATGTATAGTGTATAATATTACGGATTAAATGCCAACAACCTCTTCGTTATTTAACACGGATTTAAGGTCAACCATTTGTTAATTTTAATATGCCACCTCTTTGTTATTTTTAATCACTTTATACACATTTTTCATTCACCCAGTTCTTTTAAAAAAATATAAGTAATTACTATTAACCGGTTGAGCAAGAGCACGAAGGAATGACCTTGAGCTGTGCTGTAGGAGGGGTTTTGTGTGACATTGAGGTCATTGACCGTCCTTCTTAGAGCGAGGGGGTGTTGTTCTAGGGCAAGGGGGGTGTCCTTGAGGTGTGGTATGAGGTTTTGGCTGACCTTGAAGTGGTCAATGGATGTGAGATGCAGAACATGGCAACGTTGGAGAGTAGATGCGGCAACAGTGCAACTTGGCGCTGGTGCTCGGGTGTGAATGGAGGTGTTTTTGGTGTGAGGTGATTACTCATAGGTTTTTTTTTACTTGTCTTACTATCCCACCATTAATTTTTTCAGTTAAAGACGGGGAAGCGAAGAAGGGGAAGCCTAAGGTATGAGGACGATCGTCTGTCGACATTTGTCGGCTGGACGTGACCAGTGAGAGCTGTAAAGCTAGCGGCTGCAGGATTTTATTACTTGAAGACCTCTGACCTGACAAGTTGTGCATTTTGCGGAATACTTTTGTATAAATGGCAACGCTATGGCGATCCATTAGAAGAACACAGGAAATGGTCTGAAAAGTGTTCATTTATTGAGTACTTGGATCGGTTGGAGAGCTTGCCCATGAAAACATCTGTAGAGGATAAGGTTGATTGCGAAGAAGAAAATAAGGAAAAAATATATGGTTGTTGTTAGTCCATCTATGAGACTGGGATTATTTCTTCGTCACCTTACCGAATTGAAAAAACGCATTGCATTGTATGAAATTAAAAGAAATGAGGTGAATGAACCGATAAAAAATCTAAAAAAACTTCATCTTTCTCCCCTTCACTCTGTTAAAACTCTTAAACTTAAAGGTTAAACTTAAACTTAAAGGTTAAACTTAAAGGTTGATATTTGTTTAGCAATGTTTAACCAGAGTTCACCAGCTTTTCAGCTTCTGCATGTTTTAACAGAAACGATACAGCCAAGCTATGTAAAAGAATTCAGAAAATCAACGATTCAGTTAGCTTGATAAGCAAGATGGTGGAACTCTACAAGGAACATGAAGAAGGTCAGCAGAATGAAGCAGTGGAATCTAGTTCAATGTACATCAAACACTCTTTTTTATAATTTAAATGAGCTCAGAAAATATGTAATAATGCCCACTTAAGTTGAAAGTTTACCCAATCAATAATTACCTCATGCATTTGTTTTTTATTTACTACCGTAAGTAGGAACGGGAATAAAGGTTAAAAAAAAAAGTTTTTTTTTTTTTAATTTACATGGTTTATTTGAAGTAAAACATGGAATAAAGTACAGATATAATAATGATACAATTAATAATTTATATTTTCATTGAGGTATGAGAGCCTTCTTTTCTGGATAAATTCCTCGTCCTCTTGCCATTCCTCAGATAAGTTGTCCCAGATGAAGTCTAAGGTGTAGTCGAAAAGGTACAAAAGTAATGATCGAGGTAAAGCTCTCAATTCTTCATTAGTTAAACTTTCTATTGGTTCCTCTCCCAAACGCCGTATCGCTGCCTTCATTCTATCTATCATACTGATACAACATTCTTAGTAATGTATGTATAAATACTCCTCTTTCTGCAACCAGAAACACTGTGGACTATTTTTTTTATTGTATCTGAGAGGGTTGACTAATGATGTGCTGTCGAATACCAGTCCGCAGTACAAATACTTATCCTTGACACTCTATCCTAGACTCCTCGAATAAATCCAGCACATGAGAGCAGATGATGAGGCGAACCAATGTTTTTAAATGTTTGTCTTCTTATCTCTTCTTTTTTTAAATTTACAGCTTCAGAATTTGTTTTTTGATCCATACAGCCAAACGATGAGCTTGATTAAAAGGGAAACAAAGGAAGTGTTTAAATGAAAATGACAAGCCACTGGTATTTATCTAACTGTTTTAAGTTTGGACAACCGAAATCGTGAAGATCATAAACAGGTTTATCAATGAGTTGTACGATAAACTTGCACTTTTCCTTTCCCTTTCCCCACTATATGTCATAGTCTTCTGTAACATATGCTAAGAAATACTTCATATCTTCATACTGTACATCAACATAGTCCCAGTCCAATCCGAGAATGTGTTTTTTCACCAAAAGATTTGTCCTCGACTGACACACTTCCACAATGTCATGAAGAACCGTGACTGATTGAGATGATAGACAGCTCTTTAACAATTAAAGATTTGGAAGCCGTGCGAAAGCCTTGAAAATCAATAACCGCCGAACGCATCTTCTTCAAGTCCTACGTTACGTGACATTATCGAGTTTAATATAGCGGCTATATATATTATCGGCATCAGTACATCCTACCGACCAAACCGGTTCCTACTTCATATTTCACAATGTTATCATGAATAATGAGACAATAGGCCTTAGTATTAAGCGGGAAGTTCTCACTTGCCTCTAGTTGTACGCGAATATCAATTGTGTTCTCTTTTTTGCTTCAGATTGTTTAGAAAAATCTATAACGACTGTGAAGGCGTAAAATTTAGTCTTCACGGCAATTGAATAAAATTAAAATTTATAATAAGAAAATTATCAAGACATATACGAATAAATCTGGTAGTACTCAGACATGAGAGAACTAATGTGGACTGTAATTGAATGGTTCGAAAACACATGAAAATATATGTACAATATAAGTAAAAATGTAATAATAAATACAAATATGGTAGACTTACGGAATTTATCTCCGCTCTTCACTGCGTCCTGTACAAGATTCTGGTCTGAATAAGATTCCTGGAGAACCAGGAATAGGAAATAAAAGGATTTTGGTGGACCAGAGTTACCTGTATTTAGAAACAGTCTTAACTCGTTAGCTGCGAAGCAAATAAACTGGGATTTTCGTTAACTGCGACGAGGGGTCAAATGAACCCATGCTACCACACCGCTAAACTGCGTCAAGGGGCTGATTGACCCCTTGTCCCTTAGACATTAAAATTAACTCTCTGTAAACATTGATGAATGTTTTAAAGTGAAATCCATTTTTTTTACAAATACCTGACGTACTAGAATTCGTAACAGAAGCAGGGTTGAATTCTGTTGCTTCTGAATATGTTTTTTTATTAGTTATTTTTTCCACAACATCTGTGTTATACTAACAGTAATTTTTTTCTTTCCTTTTACGTTCAATCATAAAATGTTTACTATATGTTTTTAATTTACTTAATTGTCAGCATATAATATATGCTGACAATATTGATAATATTATATGCTGACAATTATATTATAATTCATGAAAGGAAGAATTCAGATATCAAAAATAAAACCAAACCTATGTTTTTATTATAAATAAATAAACATAGGTGTAGCTTTTGAGTATTTAAAAAAATAAACCTTATTATTACAAATTAAATTATTAAAAAAAATAACACGTGAAAACTACATTTTATAATGTTTATCATTGAAGCACTGCAAGCAAAGACACGGTTGTCGGCACAGTCGTCATAGTCTGTCCGGACCTTCTTCACCTTTTTTTGGGCTTCTGCACTGCTCATAGCTGTTCTTAGCTTTTCATAACAGCCCGAACATTTCTTCCTTATATGAATCATAACTATCTTCAAAACTTGAACTAGTTCCTTCATCTTTGCTTGAAGTTGAATTCCGCTATGAAAGGGCTAAATCGGCAAGTTTCATACCACGTGAATACGTATCGAAATTATTTACTGAATCGAGACAAATAAATGAGAGCTCAGGTGTCAAAAATACTAAGTAGAATCAGTCGAAGAACAAGAAAGGAAGGTGAATCTGTGATTCACGGAAAATTACTGTCGCTTTCACAGCTTTCAAACATTTACGGAAATAGAAAAAATATTTTTTATTTACATATTCATTAATATTTGATATAATATGCTAAAACAATAGTAAGATGAAGTGTAATGAGCATTAAAAGACCAAGGGGTCATTTGACCCCTTGCCGCATTAAGGAAAACATTCAAACTATAATGCGACAAGGGGTCAAGTGACCCCTTACATTTTTTTTCGATATATAAGTAGTATTAAGTAGTGCATTATAAAAAAAAAATAAAAAATCTAAAAAATATTAAAACAGGATGCGTGACAAGCATCGCAGTTAACGACAAATACACGTTTAATGGCTCGCAGTAAAGGAAGCCACCGCAAGGGGTCAAATGACCCCTCGTCGCAGTTAACGTGTTAACTTCGAAACCAGCGTACGCAGATATCCTTTACCAATGAAAGGAGTTTTAAGAGACGTGTTGACTGCACAAGGGTTCGAAACCAATGTTCGAAAACATGTGACGGCATTGCGTATTAACGGTACTATGTTCAATAGCAGACAGGACAAGCGCATATCGGCCAGTTCGTCCCCCCACCGCCAAGGCTTGTTTGATTACGCTGCCACTTTTAATTTAATAATAATTGAATATATACTGCACAACGACTATAGGTGCGAGGGTCTTAAATTTGTATCATGATAGCAGAGGTTGAGAATGACGATTACCATAATAACTCGTTTGAAATTCGTTATAGATTTCGTAGAAGAGAGCCACTTTTTTAACCGACTTCGAACGAAAGAGGAGGTTACTCAATTCGATACGTATGTGCCTTTTTTTTTTTTTTTTCTATGTATATCCACAGATTACTCCGAGATGGATGGACCAATTGAAACGAAATCTCTCGCATCGTGTAGAGTATTTTCCCACGGTGGTCCCCTTAAAACCTTTTTTGGGTTCTTAATTTATTTAAGAAGTTATCGGAAAAAAACATGAAAATAAATATTTAATATCGCTAAACATTTTTACTTATCGAAAAAACATATGGCATATATAACATAAGGTATGCTCCAACAAGCTATTAAACTCATTGGGTAACTAACAAATCTCAATATTGTTTTAATGTTGGATGAATCATATGGGAAAAACCAACCAATCATATTTAAAATCAAAAGAGTGGGGGAAGAACATGAGCAGTCTATTAGTTATCGACGTGTTTTATGAGCTTGTTGGAACCAAAGTATACATAACCTTAACTTACTTTTCAACAATCGATTTCAATAAAGATGTTTAATATCCGCAAAAGATAATATTGCTGTCGTTTACTGTATATTAGTATATATATATTAGATATATACATATATTTACCGATAACAGTAAACCTTCTTAATTTAGATCTAGTCGACGGTTGGATACCATAATCATAAAACCACGAGATTCGTGGAATTCTAAGAAAGTCTGAATATTGGTAACCATTTTAAAGCAGAATTTAAGACTTCTTCAAGTTTCCTAAGGTTCGTTTAAATTTAAAATCGTAGCCATTATTGATTTAAATTTTGATTTGATATATTTTGATTTCCGACTTTCACTCGCTATACACGTTAAAAAGGAATACAATAATTCCTGGAAAAGCTTATTTCCAGTTGATTTGGGGGTCTTAACAAAGGATTCAGGCACCTCTGTCTTCTTCCAGATAGACTCGATCATACACTTGTGACACTTCTGTTATGTTATCCGGATTACTACTATATGTTTCTAATTTTGTTTCTGCAACTATTGAGTTATAAAAATTAGAAAGGTTGTCGGTGCCGAATCATTTATTTTGAGAAGACGAAAATCTGCTATCTAAGCTCAAATGTAGCTCGAAAAAATATTAGGGACATATCCAGTTATGAAATAATTTATGTTCTGCTAAATAATTTCAATATTTGTTTGTTCCATCACCAATTCCAACTATTATGGCTAATAGTCTCATTTTTTTTTTAAGTTATGGTAACGTTGCTAGCTGGTGGCACTCAGGCTTTTCTATGGTCTAGATAGGAGAGTCTAGAAATAAAAATCATTAAGATTGTCACTTATTAGGAATTATTTCCATCATTCATTTTCCAGTTAATTTTTCGATTTTTTACACTTCTCAACTAGCCTCAATTGTGAGTTGTAATTGTTTGCCGTGCATTAACTGAAATGTAGTAGAATAACCTTATCAAAGAGCCAGAATCTCTTAAGTCAATTTTCATTGATTTAGAGGTTTCGATCGATCTTTATTAAACCGAAAGAAATTTAAATATTCCACTTTCTTCTAAAGGTTGACGAAATATTCAAAAGCCAAACCGTCTTATGTTCAGTGTTTGTGGTGTTGTTGAAAGCTTAAGTCCAATAATAAATTAATGAATTTCATTTAAACAGACAGTGAAAATGTACATGGATGTGATTATGGGTTTTTCGCAGTCGAGTTAGTCATCTCTCAGGTACCGAAATAACTAACATAAATATTGTGTATTGTATTTCCCAATTAATGAAAATTTTCCTATGAAACTTTCCCCAAACTGTAATGTCAGTTTTGTCAGTTTACATTATTTAACAAAGAAACGAAAATTCCTATATTTGCTGATTCATCCATCAATAAAAACTGCAAAAAAAACTTGATATCTCCCAGAAAACAACCTCATTGTATGAAAGTCCCGTTAGCAAAAATTTGGCAGCTATGAAAATGGTTAATATCATAAATGCTACGCCACTAGATTTGAAGCAACAGTGTTGAGCAATTTATTTTCTCATTAATTTTTTATTACGTAGAATATTACTCTCAGTACTTCGTTATTAAATTAACTCAAAAATTCATCGAAAGGAATTACGAACATAATTGACTCAGCATCGATCTTATTAAAAAAAAAATTCGATTATAATCGTAGAAGGTAGGGTGTTGAAAGTTGTACCGCTTTTCCACTCTTCTGTGTGTACTCATAACATTGAAATTAAATGTTCATATAATTATTTATAATAAAAAGGCCCGGAAAAGACGAACGTGGTAGAGCGTAAAAAAATTTTGAAATTTGTTTTACCCAACTTACGGTTTTCTACATTTGTTATCTCCTCCAAATAAAAAGTATGAAATAAAAAATATTTATAGAAAAAAAAAATTAAACCGACATCGAAACCTAGGAACCAGTAAAAATAAATGCACTGAAAAGTATGAAATAATTACCTTCTGATTTTTATGAATACACAGCAAAATTGAAAATGTTATAAAAAGCGGAAAAATGCAAGACGAATAATTTTATTTTTATTTGTACAAATACATGCTATTTGTTATTAACAATTGTGAAATTAAAATATTAAATGCTATGTTCAATACAACACTATATATTCGGAGGTGGCGCAAAGTTTAAAATTTTTAACAATAGACATTATGAAAATCTTCTAAATGGATCTTCTCTTCCCATCTATTGATTTCAGTGCATTTATTTTTACTGGTTCCTAGCTTTCGAAGTCGGTTTAATTTTTTTTTTTTTTTTTTTTTTATGAAATGTTTTTTTCCTTGTGTGAAATCTAAATTCAAATCGTTATAAGGATATTGTTCGCTACTCAGACAGAGTTTCAAATTTTTCAATGTACAGCTATCAAACTGACTGCTATCTTTGGTAGCTTTTCTGGATTGATTAGTCAGGAATGCGATTATAACTGGATTGATTAGTCAGGAATGCGATTATAACACATTGCGGCTTTTCTAAATTTGCAGATGTTTTTACAGTCCAATTTTCTTGCTGTGTCGCAGGTAAATTATGGTATTCGTAAAGATCCCATGATCGGAATGGAATAGAAATGACCTTGTTTTTCTCAACCATTTTCAACAAGCTCAACCGTTCTTGATCAGAAACACGATCATGAGGCATCCTCCAAACTACTTTATCTAATTTTATTTTTACATCATCGCTACCCTTTACACAGTTCAAGTCCTTACTCGATCGGATTAAAACTAGTTCTTGATTAAGATTAATTAAAATTTTTTCGATTGTCCTCATATATTCCTAAGAGAATATGCAGTGGCAAGATTGCGCTGAAAAAGCCGTTTTTATCTAAAGAAAGAGTTTTTTCAACACCGGGGCTCACCCACCCCGAATTTTTAAGACCTTTGACTTGATTAGATGAAACCGAAGCATAACCTTTAAGCGTTGCAGTTATTCCAAGGTTTCTTAATCTATTAACTTCAATGCCATTTAATTCGTATCTTATCTCATCAAACAACACAAACGCATTATTAGTCAATTTTGAAGTAATTGCTGGAGTACCATATTTTTTTTTAAAATTCGACCTTCCAAATAAACAAAGCTTAATAAACGGAATGTGTATACATATTGTTGATGAACAGGAGTAGGGAGAATATGGCGGTTCAGGAGTCAACCTCTCCCTCCCATGGTGGGCTTCTGACGGACTCCAGGTTTAAGAAGCTGAACGTCGCATGGCATGACCTTGAGCTTGTAACTGGGTGGGTACCTTGGGCGGTTGGTAGTACAATTTGGCGGTCATTGACCCGATCTGCTAGGGCGGGTGGGGGTGTCCTTGGGCAGTTGGTTGCACAATCTGGCAACGTCGCATGGAATGTGGCAATACCGCTTTGTTTATATTTTTGATACCCCCCACCTACGGGGTGCGTTGACCCAGTGTACAACACGGTTGTTTGGTTCAGTGAACCTAAGTTTTGAACTGTAGTAAATGAACAATGATGTGTGTTTATAAGAATAATGGTCAGTTACAACCCATACCGTCCTGATGGTCTCACTCTTATATAGCCAGCGCCGCGGCCATCCTATCTATGCACAGTCGGCATATAAGAAGTTATCGCAATACGTGTTATCTACTTGAAAGGACGCCGCCACGACATGAAAGAGAGCCGCCACCATCCTATCTATGCAAAGTCAGCATATGAGAAGCTATCGCATTCGTGTTATCTATTTGAAAGGATGCCGCCCCGACATGAAAGTCGCTTTGTTTACATTCGAGCTGTAACATGACCTTGAGTTACTCGATTAGACCTTGAGGGTCTAGTCAGCACTATCAGTGTCTATGTCTAGTATAGAGTATCAGAGTCAGCACTACTGCATCACACGTGCGCATTGTTTACATTCGAGCATCGCCCTAAGCTAGTAGACCTTGAGGAGTTAAGGCGCGTGCTTATTTCGAGTTATTTTTAACTTTTTAGTTTTGGACAATAATGAAGTCTAAAATATGGTTTTGAAGGTATTGGTTTCAAATTTAAATTCGGATTAACGCTCGAGCATGCGCAATTCAAGTTATCTGTAATTTTATAGTTTTCAATTGTTTTAAATATAAAAATTACAAAAATCACAGCGATATTAAAAAATCCGGGAAATGTCGCAAGGAATGTGTGAGATGTGGCAACATCGCTTTGTTTACATTCGAACTGTCATTGCCGGCGGTCTGCTAGGGCGGGAGGGGTATTTACTTAGGGTAGGAGGGGTATCCTTGGGCGGTTCTGGGCCAATGTTGCAGCAAACTCCCTGACTGTTATGTGTAAGGTTATGTTACTTTTACAAAGCAGCATGTTACAACTAGGTAAGGTTATGTTCCTCTTTCAAAAAAGTAGATTACAACGTGGTAATGAGTAAACGTTATCAACAGTACCACCATACCACTCATTGTTACTTCTGTTAAGTTGACGCGAAGGGATTCAATTCAAAAAACAAAAGAAGCATAACTTATCCTAACCTTGACTCTGGCTATACGTCCAGTGCCCCATAGCTCTGAAATATCTATCTCACAGCCACCTTCCAGTTTAGATGAATACCTTCTCAGGGTGAATCAAGCTCAGAAAATTAGTGTTTAGAAGAAGATGAAAGGCCTCAACTATTTTCTCAAAGTGAGCTCCATGATCTAGATCTTTCAAAAGATGCAGCTGAACTGTTAGGTCCCCGATTAAAAAATAAAAACCTTTTATCATTTGGCACCTCATTTTAATGGTATGGCAGTGACCTATTCTAAGCCGGCACAGGATTATTTCTTCTCTCCTAGATTTTTTGTTGCTGGTTAACGATTTTTTACAATCTGCTTTTATTTGTAGCAGTTTGGAGAGGTTTCTTCTCCAGGCTTCATTTTTGACTTCACAGTCCTGCACCAAAACCGGAGAAGAGGTGGGTAGAAGGTATAGACGAGGTGGACTATAGATGGTAGCCAGAGGACTCTGCGAGGAAGATTGGTGCGACAGAAAGAAATGGCAAAAAGGTTTATTGGGCAACGACATATGACCTTGGTCGTAACAAAGTCGTTTATATATATATATATATATATATATATATATATATATATATATATATAATATAAATATTCTTATTCATCTTTTTTATAAAACCTTTTCCTCTTTTCCTTGATACTTCGCCGAGTCCTTTTCCGATTTCCTTCGTTAGTTTTCCGCTTAAGCATCCAACAGTAGTCTTCAAGCATAGTGACATCCCATCTTCCTTGGTACCGTCTCTCGAAATCGCGGATATCCTGGTGAAACCGCTCCCTCTAGTCTAGATCCTTAGCATTTCACAAAAACTTTCGCACTACATCCTTGGACGATACCCAAGCTTCTTTTTCCTACTCATACATACTTTCCCCAAAGAGGGTGTTGGTTAAAAGCTTTCTTATGTCGGGGCCAGTGAAAACTCCCTCTTTCAACTTTGCTTCTGACAGCTTCGGAATTTTGTACATATGTAGATATTTATAATAGTCTTCATCAACCCCAAAGTAGTATTCTTTGTCCGGTGCAGTAGAAACTAATGATAAAAAAGAAGAAGATAAGCCCTTCGACCTTGATCCTCAAGTGAGTGTTGAAGAGGTGAAGGTGACGCTTGGCGGTTTGAGAGAGATGGATGCCCTTGTGTTTGGATCTTATCGCAATACTATTCATTTCGAGTGGGAATTCATGAAAAACAAGCCTGAAAGAATAGGAAATGCAGGGTTAGCTGCTGTACAGACTGTCATGAATTCGAGTACTTTTGGGTATGATAAACATGACACGGTAAATTGTGATGAAGCCGCTGAGTGGGAAGGCTTGTTCAGGTGGATTCGACAAGAGAAGTCATGGAAGTTGAGTCAACCGCTGGTGGTTGAGGGTGTGAGAGGGGGGGGTATTGAGAGCATGTGAGATCAGCTTAAGGATAGTGACAGCTGATAAGGAAGAAGAGTTTGTTGTTTCCCGAAGGTTCCATCCAGGAAAGAAGCAATCTGGATATTTGCTTGGATGGGAGGGATGCCCTGCTGAACAAAATGGCTGGGAGCCGGCTGGAAGCTTGGAGGCTTGTCGGCGCCTGCTTGGAGCATTTGAGGAGAGTTTGACCAAGCGGTCTTTGAATGAACAGAGGAATGCCATAGCGGGGAGGGCTGGAAACGTTTAGCTGACAAACTCTGGAAACTTTTTAACCGGTGGTTGGCCAATCAGGTGCAGCAAGCAAGGAACCTTGAATCAGGGAAAGGCTTGGTGTGGGTCTATGAAGCCTGATGATGCTGAACTTGGAATGTTAGAAAGGAGAATGCCTGCTACTGATTCTGAAGAGGATGATGACCCCTTTGCCCCTCCTCCTGGTCCTCAACCCCGAAAAAATCCTGTCATCCTTCAATACCTACCACCACCGACTTCGAATCACAGTCGAAAAAGAAATCAACCACCAAATCTCTTTCCTCGAGCTCCTCATCATAAGAAATACCGATGGCACCCTTACAACAGATTGGTACACCAAACCTACATATTCAGGTAGACTTATCAACTTTTACTCACAACACCCCTATCATCACAAACTCAATGTGGCAAAGAACTTAATTGACCGATCACTTTCATTGTCTGACCCTTTCATTGTATTCCCACCAATATACGACGCCCTTCTGATATACTGATAACCAACAATTATCCATCAAAACTTATAACCAAACTCATCAATATCTACAAAAACAGAACCAATACTAGTATCGTGACCCCTAGCCCCTTACCTAGCATAGCCCCCCCCCCCCCAATATAGTTCTCTCCCTTATATCCCTACGCTCACGGACAAAATACAAAAATCTTTAACAACCTCAATCCCTTCCCTACGTTGCGGCCTTAAGCCACTCAATAAACATTCCCATCTTTTTTTCAACCTTAAAGATCCCATTCCTACACAATCCCAATCCAACATTGTTTACCGGGTCCCATGTTCAACCACTAATTGCAATTCAGCCTATATCGGAGAAACCAAAAATCACCTCAAAAAAGAAATCGCATTTCCTAACATAAATATTCAATAACATCCCGTAACCTTTCCGCGTCTAAACTCTCAGAACACGCCTTAAGCCTAAACCATTCCTTTGATTTTGATAAAACCTCTATCCTTGCTACAGTTCCTAACCATGAAAAAAGAGTTATATCCAAATCCATATACATTCATCTCGAACCAAACCCTGTCAACCACAAGATAGACAAAAATTGTATCTCACTTACTTACATGAACATATTAAACCTAATTAAACAACAATAACCTATAATATCCCTCCGTTACCACCTTCACAATACCGCCCTCCCAGTATCTCATATTCTATTAACAAAATTTCCATCCCCGCCACCACTTCTTGACACAAAACATGTATAGATTACATAAATTCTTTTCATTACTTGTTGTATAACCTCTCCTTCTCTCTCCTTACTTAACATATCGTCCTATTAATATTATATACTTATTTTATGTAAGAGAACTAGATCAATTCATGTAATAGAATACATCTACTATTATTTATTTAATAGAATGATGTACCTTGTATGAAACAACAATTATTATTTGTACTTAACCTATAAAAAAATGTCAACTTCCACAATTGTATAATTTCTATCACCTAAGGATAAATAGATAATTAATAGGCCCATATCAAATACAGAAATAGCCTATTTATATCAATAGTAATGTAATTTTTTTTAATGTTTAATTCAAATTTAATGTTTTCGCAAAATATTAATTATATACATACAGTCAGCTAGTTATAAGTTTCCTCAATTTTGTTATCCTATTAAAAATGCCACTATTTATTCTTGGAACCAATGTTAATTATCTTTGTAAAGTTAGTTTATCTAAACAAATCCTAACCCTCCTTTCGGCCCTTTCATTCTGACATACCCCCCATCCGACAAATCTTTACCTTCCTTCTGACCCTGGTGCCCTCATTCTTGCCGTGACATTCATCCCTGTCATAAGGTTAGCTCCTTTATTTACTATATTTTTAATCCATCATATATTAATCCCCCTTCAACTCTGCCCCAGTTTTGCCTCCATATCTACTCATAGTACACCATTCTCATAACATATCCACTATCTATGTACCTTACCCCATCTTATCAAATCACCTATACTATCAGTATCAATAGCCATATTACACCTTGTGTATATAAATTATATGTTTAACCTTAAGTTTACAGTCATTTATATTTTATCTAGTCAGTTCATATTCTTTGTTTTTTCATATTTCATCTAGCCAGTTCATATTCTTTGTCCTAATTACATACTCATATTTTTGTCTGTGTCTTGTTTATTTAGTCCTGACGAAGACCTGCATAGTTGGGTCGAAACGTCGTTAACAATAAAATAGTTTTATACTTTTTTGTATTTTATTGACCGCCTCCCCGGACTATTTTGATCCTTATTCTTTATCCGGTCAACTATCATCTATCCAATGCCAAATCGTTATAGTTTTCTTCCATATGCACCTAATACCACATTGGAAGCGAAGCTAATTTATTTTCATTGTGCAATAATACTACTTTAAAACTACTTTTGGATGAATCAATGAACCATTTCCACATTATTGCAAAAAACTAAATTTCCTTCTTTTGAGAAAAACTGGGTAAATTCTTTTTCTCGGTGTCTATACCATGAAAATGAGGTGCCAGACGATAAAAGGTTTTTATTTTTTAATCGGAATTCCAAATCGAAATGCATTTTTCTTACCGTTAAACCACAAACGAAGATCTTCTTCACTCCTTATGGGGGGCCCATGGTTTATCTTAATCACCAAGTTTTAATTTAAAGTAAGCAAAATAAACTTTCTTCCCAAAATCACTTTTGTATCTCTGTTGACTTTTAATAGTGTATTCACCACATATGTAACAAAAACTGACAAATAACACAGCCTCTTGTAGCCATGACAAGACAGAAACAACAGCATGGCTCACTAAAATAGCAGCATGTCTACTGAGGGTTTCTCTTCATTTCATGCGAGATACAAAGCGTCGTTTGACTTGTCGTAACACGATAAAACCTAATAATAAGATTGTTTGCATTTGCTTCTAGCGCCCAGGAGTTTGCGTAACACCATCCTCAGTCCCACTAGCCAACTTCCCCATTTATCAATTAAAACCGCTTCGACGTGAATAAACACGATCTCTGAACTTCTTAACAAAAAATCTACTCTCCCGTACCCCCCCCCCCCCCCTGTCTTCTAGGAAGTGGTAAGAATAGTTAACATTGTAAATTATTCAATTTTAATTATATTAAATAAAAAAAACCACATAGGTTTATTTTTTGACCATATTTTTACTTTCACTTACCTATATATGAAATATATAGTAAGTGGAAGTATTGCGATCGTGAAAATTTTCGACTTCCGGATTTCAACGGAAATACACGTTTTGGGGTCCTCTGAGTCAAAATAACAAAGTCCCGCGAAATGGTCTGTGTGTGTGTGTGTGTGTGAACAGACTAGCTCAAAAACTATAAACCGTGCGAACCTGAAATTGGGTATTTAGAGTATGTATATGGCCGCGATGTGACAGCAAAAATTTCATCAAATTTTCTTAAAGTGAGGGGGTACTTTATTTAATCATTTTTTAAGTTTTTTCGATTTTCTCAAAAACGGCTATAACGATTTTGATCAAACTGAGTATTTAATCTATTTATATGCCCGAAATATGACTGTAAAAATTTCATCAAAATTGAACAACCGGAGGGGGGACTTTACTTAATAAATTTTGTATCATTTTCACATGTTTATTTATTTACTCAAAAACGGTTTTAATGATTTTGACCAAACTTGGTATTTGATGTATTTATATGCCCGAGATATGACTGTAAAAATTTCATCAAAATTGATCTACGGGAGGGGGGACTTTACTTAATGAATTTTGTATCATTTTCACGTGTCTTTTTATTACTTTCACTTACCTATATATGAAATGTATAGTAAGTGGAAGTATTGCGATCGTGAAAATTTTCGACTTCCGGTTTTCAACGGAAATACACGTTTTGGGGTCCCCTGAGTCGAAATGACCAAGTCCCGCGAAATGGTCTGTGTGTGTGTGTGTGTGTGTGTGTGTGTGTGTGTGTGTGTCTATGTGTCTGTGTGTGAACAGACTAGCTCAAAAACTATAAACCGTGCGATCATGAAATTAGGTATTTAGTGTAGGTATATGCCCGCGATGTGACAGCATAAATTTCATCAAAATTACTTAAAGGGAGGGGGTACTTTACTTAATAACTTTTTAGGTTTTTTTCGATTTTCTCAAAAACGGCTCTAACGATTTTGATTAAACTGAGTATTTTATGTACTTATGTGCCCGAGATATGACTATAAAAATTTCATCAAAATTGATTAACCGGAGGGGGGACTTTACTTAATAAATTTTGTATCATTTTCACGTGTTTTTTTTTATTTACTCTAAATCGGCTTTAACGATTTTGATCAAACTGGGTATTTGATGTATGTACATGCCCGAGATATGACTGTTAAAATTTCATGAAAATTGATTAACCGGAGGGGGGACTTTACTTAATAAATTTTGTATCATTTTCACGTGTTTTTTTTATTTACTCAAAAACGGCTTTGAAGATTTTGATCAAACTGGGTATTTGATGTATTTATATGCCCGAGATATGATTGTAAAAATTTCATCAAAATTGATAAACCGTATGGGGGACTTTACTTAATAAATTTTGTATCATTTTCACGTGTTTTTTTTATTTACTCAAAAACGGCTTTGAAGATTTTGATCAAACTGGGTATTTGATGTATTTATATGCCCGAGATATGATTGTTAAAATTTCATTAACCGGAGGGGGCACTTTACTTAATAAATTTTGTATCATTTTCACGTGTTTTTTTATTTACTCAAAAAACGGCTTTAACGATTAACAAAAATAAGATATGAATGTAGAAAAATTTGTGAATTTGGGAAATGATATTTAGCAAAACACGTCAATTTCTAATCTAAGTAAGTTGGTAAGTGAAAGTTGTGTGTTGCGCGCACGTACCAGATTTTTTTTCCTGTGATCGGTGATTTCGGTCCTTATAGAATTTAAAACAACCGTGATTTAATAATAACTAATAATAATATAATAACCGCCAGCAAGTCTTCGATGGTGACTGTCATGTTGTACTTATGGCACAGCTGAAGTGGGAAGATATCTCACTGATGATCTAGATAAGAGCTGCCTGATTCGTGGCAATTCCTTTTTATTCAAAACACGTCAATTTCTAATCTAAGTAAGTTGGTAAGTGAAAGTTGTGTGTTGCGCGCACGCACCAGATTTTTTACTCTAAAACGGTTTTAACGATTTTGATCAAACTGGGTATTTGATGTATGTATATGTCAAAGATGTGATAGCCAATATTTCATCGAAATTGGTCAAACGGATGTGGTACTTTATTTCATAATTTTTTTTTCAATTTTTACCTTTTTTATCGATTATCTCAATAACGGCTTTAACGATTTTTATCAAATTCGTCTTGTTTAATGAAAATTAGTTGTTCTTTAATTAATTATTAAGTTGTTCTTCAGAAGTGGCAATTAGCAAAACGCATTAATTTCTAATCTAAGTAAGTTGGTAAGTGAAAGTTGTGTGTTGCGAGCACGCACCAGATTTTTTTAATATTTATTTTATGTAGGAGTTCTGCCCTGGTAGTGTACAGTGTAGGATCGGTCCTACATTTAGTTAGTGTTAATAAGGTTTAATTGCGTCCTATAACAGTAATTTTTGGCTCGGTTGTGTAATCACTATTAAAGAGTGCACCTACAAATTTCGGCAGCTTTCTGATAAATCTATCAATAATTATAAATTTACGAATAAAAAGGAATTGCCACGAATCAGGCAGCTCTTATCTAGATCATCAGTGAGATATCTTCCCACTTCAGCTGTGCCATAAGTACAACATGACAGTCACCATCGAAGACTTGCTGGCGGTTATTATATTATTATTAGTTATTATTAAATCACGGTTGTTTTAAATTCTATAAGGACCGAAATCACCGATCACAGGAAAAAAAATCTGGTACGTGCGCGCAACACACAACTTTCACTTACCAACTTACTTAGATAAGAAATTGACGTGTTTTGTTAAATATAATTTCCCAGTCACACATTTTTCTATATCCATATCTTATTTTAGTTAATCGTTAAAGCCGTTATTGAGTAAATAAAAAACCTCGTGAAAATGATACAAAATTTATTAAGTAAAGTCCCCCCCCCGGTTAATAAATTTTAATCAAATTTTAACAGTCATATCTCGGGCATATACATACATCAAATACCCAGTTTGATCAAAATCGTTAAAGCCGATTTAGAGTAAATAAAAAAAACACGTGAAAATGTTACAAAAATTATTAAGTAAAGTCCCCCCTCCGGTTTATCAATTTTGATGAAATTTTTACAGTCATATCTCGGGCATATAAATAGATGAAATACTCAGTTTAATCAAAATCGTTAGAGCCGTTTTTGAGAAAATCGAAAAAAACCTAAAAAGTTATTAAGTAGAGTACCCCCTCCCTTTAAGTAATTTTGATGAAATTTATGCTGTCACATCGCGGGCATATACCTACACTAAATACCCAATTTCAGGATCGCACGGTTTATAGTTTTTGAGCTAGTCTGTTCACACACACACACACACACACACACACACACACACACACACACACACACACACACACACAGACACACAGACACACACACACACACACACAGACCATTTCGCGGGACTTGGTCATTTCGACTCAGGGGACCCCAAAACGTGTAATTCCGTTGAAAACCGGAAGTCGAATTTTTTCACGATCGCAATACTTCCACTTACTATATATTTCATATATAGGTAAGTGAAAGTAAAAATGTAGAACAAGATAAAAAAATTATTGCACTGGAAAAAAAATTAAGGAATTAAAAATGGAAAATAACAGAAATAACCTTCATATTTTTAATGCACCCTTTACGTAAAATGAGGATATTCTTATAAAAGATGTTAATCTGTGCCAAGCTGTCAATGTTTAAGTGCCATAATATACTATAAATAATTGTTTCCAGATTGGGAAAGGTCAGGAACCAAAACCAATTTTTATCTCTCTTAATAATAACCTTATTAAACAGCCAATAATAAAAAAAAAGAAGCATTTGCTGCCAAAAATATTAGAATAAATCATGACAGATCTCCAGAAGACAGGGAAGAAGGCAAAAAGATCTTCGCTGCCATAATGAAAATGAAAGAGGTAGATAAAAACGTCTATTTCATTATTAACAAAAAAGGATATTTCAGAATAAGAGGTAACTCATACAGCCTAAAGGAAGTTGAAAATATGCTCAGCGCTTCACCAACGATTGTAGATCAAGAAGATGAAAAATCCAAACAATTGCAGAAGAAAAGAAAAATTAAAAGAGTACGATTTTCGATCAAGATCAAATTCAATCAGCGGTCTATCTGTGGAAAACAACTCCTGATCTCACAATCTCAGGCGTGTGGATGTACATCGGCAGCGGCTAAAGGAGCAGCGAGATTTTGGTGATTTAACAAAGATTTTAAAATATGTTTTTGGAACATTAAAGGTTATAATTCATTATTCCTTTTAGATAAAAGTAGAATAAGTTTTCTTTTAAATATTGATATTTTATGTTTTTGTGAAACATGGCTACATTCCAATAATTTTAATATTCCCCAATTCTTGAATAACTACGTTTCATACAGTGTAGAAGCTATAAAGGATTAAAGTAGAGGTAGGGCAAGGGTAGGGATATTAATATTTATTAAAAAGAAATTAAAATGGAATATTGAAATAAGCAGTTTTTGGATAATCAAGAAAAAATACCGAAATTATGAGTCTGTATAACGAGCCTGATGCCATTAAAATAATAAAGGTTAAGCGCTTGAGATGGGCTGGGCACATTGTTCGATCAAACAATAATGAGGTCCCAAAAATGCTATCGGAGAAAAAAATCTTTGGACAAAGAAATGATGGTAGACATCGCCTGCAGATTGTGTGGTGGTAGATGACCAAAAAATGTTTGGCATTGGAAATGGGAGAGCAGCTGCACAAAACAGAGAAGACTAGCGGTTCCGACTGCGGGATGCCCTGACTCTTCATGAGTTGTAGCGCCATCGAAGAAGAAGAAAAATATTTCAGCTCATCTTAAACCTATTACGGAAAGGCAAAAAGGAATAGGAAATATCGGTCATAGTCCCAATCTTCAAGAAAGGGAATAATATTAAATAAATAAGAGAATTAATATTTACTCAAAGTAAATATAATGCATTTTCAACATTTTTTTTTGTTCTGACTGTACAATGACCCGAAACCGTAGGAATGGGTTAGGTTAAGAGATGATTATTCTTACAAACGTTAGGGTCTTATAAGGCCAACTTTAGAAAAAGGAAAAAACCCTTGGACTCTAAGCTTAATACAATTTAAATAATATAAAATATTAAGAAAATAGGTTTCTAAAGTTTATCGTAAAAAGTAAAATTTACTAGGTTACTAGTTTTAACAACAATGTACCTTAATAACCATAATTTGTTATAAAAGTGAACTAGCAAACTACACTGGGTGTCCCAGACCTAGTGTAAAAAGCAATTGGGTGATACTGCATGTTAAACGGGGTATAGTGGCGCAGAAACGAGTTTCCTAGCTCAATCTGTTGAGGAGATAGAATTTTTTTTGTTTTTATTTTTAAAATCTTATTTTTTTCTGAAAAATGACAGTTTTCTCTACTTTGGGTTTAGCGTAGAAACAAGAACGATGATATTTTCTTAATCAGCATTAATTTTTTTAAAAGAAGAGATGGGTCTGGGTATTTCAAATACACTTTCAGTGGGACTTTTAAAGCACTAAACACCAAACATTTATTAAAATTTAAATTTTCAATAGTTTTTGAAAATTCCTCACCCCCTACTGGAGCACACTAGAAGCTGTCAAATTTCCCAAAAACTGCGGAATTTAGTTAGCTCTTTAGCGGTGTAACCCATGATACAATTGCAATTCTATGAGTCTAAAAGAAGTGTGATGGCGTAAAATTTAGTCTTCACGGCAATTGAATAAAATTAAAATTTATAATAAGAAAATTATCGAGACATATACGAATAAATCTGGTAGTACTCAAAAATGAGAGAACTAATGTGGACTGTAATTGAATAGTACGAAAACACATGAGAATATACAGACAATATAAGTAAAAATGTAATAATAAATACAAATATGGGAGACTTACGGAATTTATCTCCACTCTTCACTGCGTCCTGTACATGATTCTGGTCTGAATGGAGAACCAGGAATAGGAAATAAAAGGATTTTCGTGGACCAGAGTTACCTGTATTTAGAAGCAGTCTTAACTTCGAAACCAGCGTACGAAGATATCCTTTACCAATGAAAGGATTTTAAGAGACGTGTTGACTGCACTGCGTACTAACGGCACGATATTCAAAAGCAGATTGAACAAGCGCGTACCGGCCAGTTCGTCCCCCGCCCCCCACCACCAAGGCTTGTTTGATTGCACTGCAACTTTAATAATAATTGAATAAATACTGCACAAGAAGTTTTTCTGATGAAAAACACGCTAGAGAATGTCACTGCAGGGGGCTATCCAAAGTAATGGATGCCCAACTTCCCATGAGTTAGAATTAGTTTTACTTTTTTAATACTAAAAAGAACAATGTAAGAATTCTAAATTATATAAAAAGGGTAATAATGATCTAAAATTAAAAAAAAAAAAACCTACATAACAAATGTTTAATATAAACCTGCATCCCAAATAATGGAGGAAAATTTGAACTTCTAAATAATATAAAAAGGGTAATAATTTTTTCTCTTTTACTAAAATTTGAAAAATCCTACGTAAAAAATGTTGAAGATTAAAAATAATATTATTATTGTAGAACCATATTAAAATGGATTATTGCAGCGCTTGTTCAATTTCCTCCATTACTTTGGATGCAGGCTCTAGCGCGTTTCTTCATTGCGGGTTAGAATCCTTATAAGATGATTCAAGAGATACATTTTCTATAGTGGTGACATGACGAAAATTTAATGCCGATTAAGAAAATATAATCGTTTTTGTTTCTACACGAACCAAATTAGAGAAAACTGTAGTTTTTCAAAAAAAAAAATTAGGTTTTAAAAATAAAAACAAAAAAAATTCGATAGTGGTGACATGACGAAAATTTAATGCCGATTAAGAAAATATAATTGTTTTTGTTTCTACACGAACCAAAGTAGAGAAAACTGTAGTTTTTCCAAAAAAAAAATTAGGTTTTAAAAATAAAAACAAAAAAAATTCTATCTCCTCAACAGATTGAGATAGGAAACTCGAAACTCTGCTCCATTATACCCCGTTTAACATGCAGTATCACCGAGTTTTTTTTTACGCTAGGTCTGGGATACCCAGTATATAAAATGATAAATAAAATTTCTTAGAGAAATTAATTAGTGTGAAAGATAGTATAACATCGGTTACCATGGATACAGTAGTAGACACATGTAACCTTAGCTTCAATTGAACTATTTATACAATTATTAGTCTCTATTTTCACACACAATAAATCCAAATAAGTCCCCGCAATGGGCACCATTTATTTATATAACCCTAGGTGTGCCAGATGGTTATAATATTGTTAAGCGCCTGGCTATTAAGTCATATTTTTAAATTTATAATAAAGGTAAAAGAAAGTATCTGAAGATTTATATAAACTTAAGTCAAACAAGCTGCATGCAATGCTCAGGGAGATAGTGCTGGTTTCCTCTTAATAAGCAGACAATACGTGCATGCAATATATTTACAAAAATATGTACAGTTAAAATTAGTACAATAAAGAAACATAATATAAAGTAATACAATAAAGAAACAAGTAATACAATAAAGAAACAAGGATAACAAAGAAATAAAATGAATAACCTAAACATATATATACAACTTAAAATTAAGGAATACAATTATATACAAACTATAAACAACCATTTTACGTGCAAGCGAAGCAATAGTGATAGAAATAGTCTCTTAGTCCATAATATCAATATAAAGGTATTAAATCAAGGTATAAAGTAGAGCAAAACATGCTAGCATGCCTTTAAACTAACATACTAGCATACTTCTAAACTAACTAATTCAAAATAACAGATTTTTTAATTAGTCAATGTTTTCCAGCATTGTCACGGTACTAGCAGTGTTATTACAAGATATCAACGAATAAAGGGAACTTTGAACATATATTTTTTGATGTGGAAGAGGACTGGATGCACACGTGTCTGCCGCTTATTCACTGTTCAGGTCCGTTTTCAATGAAACTACTTTAAATATTTTTAAATCTCACTAGTGTTTCCTAAACAAGAATAGTTTCTCCAGAAGTATTATCCCAAGTTTTTTTCGTTAATGTTGGCCACTCAATCACAGATTACTTAAGTAGGAATTTGAACTATTACGTGCTCGACTTGAAAAATTGTCTATTAAGATATTTTAAGTTGTCTACATAATTTCTTGTAATATTCCATTATTTAGTCTGACTCTAGAACTATCCAGCTTTAACAGAAAGTCCAATCATGACGGATATGGACATTTATCTTAATTGTGAATGTCAGTGATAAAAAAACAACTCATATCAAATTCGTCATTCCGCCATGTTTGAACGCCTCAAGTTTTTTTTCTGGGAACATTGAATTTTCTTTAATTTTTTATTACAAGCAACAAAACGATTTGCAGTTTGTAGGGATGTAGGGGGGAGGGTTCACGATAGGGGGTTCTGGCCAGGTACTATTTGATAACTGTGAACCCACCCATTATATAACAGCAACTATTTCATAATATTGAGTTAGTTGGGTGGCGGGATGGCCGAGTGGGCAACGCGTCAGAAAATACGCGTTGCCCATGGCAACTTATGATTGAAAACCGAAACATAGCAAGTTCAAAACCCGGAGCCAGGGGACATTTAATAATTCTCGGCATTAATCCCCCACCCTCTCCCCTGGCTCGGGAAACCCCGTATAGCCTAACAGGCGAGGAAGGGGAGGACCAATAAAAAAAAAAATATTGAGTTAATTTTCTCTTAATTACTTAAATGTTACTCATATTTAGCTATAGATCTTCGAAACAATACTTATATACATAAGTACATCCGTTCTCGATTCATTACCGATCATCCAATTTAATAATCATTTTGTTATCTGGAAGATCTTGCCGCCGCAAAATGTGGTTTTCAAAATATAATCTCCTAAAGCTTTCGATATGTCTTCTGCTTTGTCATAGGAATAGTTTCATTGGCTTGAGAAGCATAAAATCTATCAAAAACGATATATCACTCCACTTCATCCAGTGCGCATTCAATTTGCAGACATCTCCCTATCAACATGCCTCTACCCTTAAATTGGTTGCCTCTTTTAATTTAAAGTGAAATCCGCAAGTATCGAATCCTATTGCTAATACGAAATCACCCATAACTGCCCAGTATGTCCTTATATACATGAATTTTTTTCTTGGCGCATATAATCATTTTAAATTGATATTGATATTAATTTATTTGTATATTATTATATTTAAAATAAGAACATTGTTGTGTTATATTTCAATGATATACGGAAACATGGGGACAGCACCCATGAAGGATATTTTTTCTTTTTATGTAGGCAGCAACCACTTGGGTCATCATAGCCTACAGTCAATTTTTGTTTATATTTTATTATATCAATTATGAATATTTATATTTTATTATTCAGTTTTGCCAGTTTCAGAAATTCAAATAGTTTGTCGGTTGTCTGAAATGCTGTCTGTAGGTCAATAGGTATTTCTAGGAGGTATCTGTACGTGTCATATATCCTGCAGTCCGTTAATATATTGTGACACCCGCAAGTCTGGAAGTCAAGTGTTGGCTCACGTGTCATACGATAACCGTGGGTTACTCTTGTGTGACCAATACGCAGGAGCGTCAGGATAATTTCCTCCCTTCGTTTTCCTCTGACAGATGATTTCCATTGCGATACACTATTTTTTATTTCTCTTAATTTATTTTCTGTTGTTCTAAACCACATTTGTTTCCATTTTATCTTTATTTTTTGCTCTGTTGATTATTGCACACAAGCGCGGCTCCCACACCCGTGGAGCTCTTCGAGCCCTCTGTGTGGATGTAGTCAGCCTCACCTACTCTGTCTTGTAGTCTGTTGAATTCGAATTGGTACATGCATGGCAGGGAATCGTGAATGAAGGATTGTAATTGAAGCAGGGAAATGCATAAGTGCCAAAAATAAAATAAACCAAAGTTTTTTTCTTGCCTAATTGTTATATGTGCCAAAGCCATTCTTCAGAAATAGGTATAATTAATGTTTTGTTGTTGTAAAAGAAATATGGCATGGGTGAAAACACTGAACGTAGTTCTCTCCGGAGGGTATAAGTCATTTTTAGTAAAAATTTCATAAGACACTTATACCCTTATGCATTTCCACGCTTCAATTGATTTAATGTTTTTGTGACTTTTTTTTTTTTTTTATTAAGGGTTTCTTCATGCTTGAAGTTTCCCTCAACCAAACTCTTCTTCCATTCTCATCTTCCACACCTTCCTGTCTTTCGTTTCCCCTTCCCTCAATCCACCACCGGCCATACTTTCCTTTACTTTATTTATCCACTGTATACGTGGTCTTCCCCTTTTTCTTCTTCCTTCTGCCTCCTATTCAAATATCATTCTTGGTACTCTATTTAAACCCATTCTTTTCACGTGGCCATACCATTTTAGTTTTCTTTTTTCTATTGCTTTAAGTATATTTCTTTTAAGATTCATTTTTTCTCTGATCTGGCTGTTTTTTATATAGTTTATCCTTGAAATCCTGGCCAACCTCCTCCAAAAATCCATTTCTACCGCCAAGAGTTTTTTTTCTTGTGCTCTGTTAAGAGTCCATGTCTCGGAGCCATACAGCATGTCACTCTCAACCAGTGCACTATATATTAATTTTTTGGTTTTACCAAGAATATTGCTGCTCCAGAGAAGAGAATTCAGCAAACCAATCACTTTTCGGCCACTGATTATTCTTTTATTTACTTTCGAGTCCGTACAGCCATTACTCTCTAATATGGATCCAAGGTGTCTAAAGTGTTCCATTCTTTCTAGATTTGATATAACAGAGTCGTTAGCTTCACCCACATCTGTACACATGTATTTTGTCTTCTTCTCATTCACTTTCAATCCCCATTCTTAGTAATGTTCCATTACATTCCTAAAAAAGTAGCTTACATCATGTTCATCTTGTGCAATGATCACCTGTTCATCGGCGAATAATAGATGGTGTAAGTGTACCATTGATTGGAATACCGATTGGGCTACATTTATCTGTCCAAGTTTTTAGGCAAGCATCAATTAATATTTTGAACAATGTCGGAGACATACAACATCCTTGTGGAAGGCCTTTGCTACTCTCCAAATCTTCGGACAGGTAACTTCCTACTTTTATTTGGCATTTATTATTTTTGTTAATTTCCTTTATTAAGTTTATACTTTACTTATGCCAGCTAATTCCATGGACTTCCAAAGTAGTTTCCGATGGACACTATCATAGGCTTTTTCCAGGTCCATAAATACCATGACAACTCTTTTAGCTTTCGCTGCTTGTTTTTCCAGCGGTTGGCTGAGCGTAAAAAATGTGGACAGTGCAGGATTTTCATGCTGTAAACCCACATTGCTCCTCTGATTGAAGGAATTGGGCTTCTAATTTATTCTTTATTACTCTGCCAAGTAGCTTCATTATACGATTTGTCACAGAGACCCCTCTGTAATTGCCACAATCTTTTCTCTCTCCGGTTTTGAATATAGGTGTGAGGTATCCCAATTTCATTTCCTGCCGAATGAAATTGCCTCCTTCGATTATATTATTGATAAGGTCGGTAAGCAGCATAGTTATTTCCACATCGCCATACTTGAGCAGTTCAACACATAAACCCCCTGGGCCAGCAGCTTTCCCATTTTTTGTTTTTTTAATTTCTGACTCTAAATCCTCTTTGGTGATTCGTAGCGACGTACGAATTCTGGCCTATTCTCTTTTAGCAGGTTACTGAAACGGGCAGTCCAATCACTCATTTGTATCAAAGTCATTCTGGCATCCTTTTTTTCACCTTTCCTCATTTCTTTCAGTACAGACCATGCTTCCGCTGCCCTTTCGAAACCCAATTTACAGTTTATTCTCGCACACACCTTTTCCCAGCTTTCATTTTTCGCACTTCTTACTGTTTTATGAATCTCTTTCCTTTCTAGCATAAGTTTCCCTGTCCTCGTCCTTTTTTAAGCTTTTTTTGTTAGCTATTGTTTTGTCCTTATATTCTTCTTTTTTTCACCAAGAACTTCTGAAGCAGTCTTCCTTAAAACATGATAAATTTCCTTGACACAGTTACGTTTGAATTCCTTGATTGATTTTATGACTGCTGCATATAATTAGACCAAGTTTTATTTTTACCCAACGGGGATTTTGTTTTACCGAGAAGAATCAGCAATTTCATACTTCCATATCTATCGGAATTTAATTGATAACTAAACTTTGATAATGATAGAATGTGTTAATTGTGAAGTGGTGTTTCTTATTTAGTTTTTTTATTTTTTTTTTTATTTAGGAGTTTCTTCAATATGAAGTTTTCCTCAACCAAACTCTTGTATTAATAGGTTTCTCCATCTCTGCCGGTCCATCGTATCCTCCTCCGACAGTCCCCTACCAGCCATACTCTCCATCACTCTATCCTTCCATCTGACTGCAGGTTTTCCTCTTCTCCTTCTGCCCTCTGCCTCCCAATCCATAATTATCTTTGGTATCCTCTCGTCACCCATTCGTCTAACATGCCCATACCATCTGAGTCTCCTCTCTTCCGTCACATCAAGGATATTCTTTCCTACTCCTAACCTTTCTCTTATGGTGTCATTTCTTATCCATTCAGCTCTGGATATCCTTGCTGCTCTCCTCCAGAAATCCATTTCAACTGAAAGGAATTTTTTTCCTTCGGTTATATTGGGTGACCATGTTTCCGAACAGTATAGCATTAAGCTTTCTACTAGGGTTTTGTATATCAGTTTTTTTGTTTTTACTAGAATATTAGGGCTCCATAGTATAGGGTTGAGTAACCCCACTTCTTTTTTACCATTTGTAATCCTTTTTTGGGTTTCTGCTTCTACTCTACCATTATTTTCAATTATGGATCCCAAATAACAAAATTTTTCAACTTGGCTCAATTTGCATGAAGTTGGATCGGTACACACTTCTTTCTCCGTGCACATATATTTTGTTTTTTCAAAATTGATTTTGAGGCCTTCTTGTTCATAATGGTCTATTATCTTTCTAAATAAATAGCTAATATCCTATTCATCTTGTGCTATCAGTTTAGTTTAGTATTTATAATAAACCGTTATAAGCTCATTACTTCTTTTAACAAAACATAACACATTATGATCAAAGAGCATGGTTAATTTTCATTAATGTGTATTACAATTACTAATACAATTAATCGATGACTCTTTGAACGAAAAAAACATTGAGATTATATAAAAATTTATCCTCTACAATGATTTCACATTTTTTTTTTTTTAATGACCACCTTTTTCTATCAAACAGTAATGGTTACATTGATGCTATAATTAAATTATGTCTGATTCTATCATCTAAGGCGCTTTAAGACTACCGATAGCATACGTTAACTTTATGAACTTTCCTAATAATTCTCGATTATTAGTATTATATAATACTACACGTTGTGTTAGCTTTAAGAACTGTCCTATTGCTATAATAATAAACCATAACCCTCCCTTTCTCTAAAGCTAAGTAGTTTATCTTGATGAAATATGAGAAAATTCTCAGGAAGAAGATCAATATTCAATTAATTATATACCAAGATCATTATTATAATCTTGGTATTTAATATATTATAGTATATTAATATTGTTAATGCTACACAACATGATAGCTACTGATTCCTCCATCAGCATCTTCTTGGTCTACTCATATTACCTGTAACAAACTCCTCCCATTTTAGTCTCAATTTTCTTTCGGATTAATATCCTTGAATGGTCTTGTCAATAAGGTAACGTTAAGGTATACCCACTCAAAGAAGTAGATTCATCAAGCAATCGTAACAATAATCTCTTCTTATATTAAACATAATTATATGATATAATATGCTTCTTCGTACAACTTCTAATTTTACTATAAAACGGTTATTCAAGAGTAAATTAACGTTAGACCAATATTGTCGTGCCTGTTTACAATTGTTCTTATTCTAAGACTTTGAATGAAATAATTTTTCAGGCTGACATGCGATCAAGATCTCATTCGAACTTTTGGGTATTAAAACATACTTTTATTTCGTTAAATAAATTTTGAATATTCCTCAGTTGAATTAAACGATCTTTTTATGATTATAATTTCTAATCTAATAACTAAAACATTGGACAAGAACATTTAGATATGTAGCTGAATAAAAACATGAAAATTTTATTTTCGGTATTCTAAACCGATTCTACCGAACCAAGGACTCATTTTATTTTATTTTCTTCATAATGAGGAAAAGTCAGAGTGGACCAACACTAGTGCTTTAGCCTGATCGCAGCAATAATAATCTTTAAGGGAATAATATAATACTGTTTATAATATATATATCGTATAGATAAGACACGCGTCCCTTTATAGATTCAAATATCACATTGCGGTTCTTCCAGGAGATTCTCTATGTGGTCCTTTCTAAAACTCCCCTATATATTTTTCCAACGATACTCCTCAGTAATACACCACTATGATTTTGTCATAAAATATTGTACCCGTTTTTTAAGATGTGTATAATAATTGATAATTCCCAGTCCCTAGGTAAGATAAGTTTTTCACCATTTTAGAACATTATATAGTAAGTATATTTTCCCCAAACAATACCATGTATCAAAGCATCTCAGAGCTAATCCCAACATGACCAAATGCTTTACCAGATCCTTTACCAACCCATTATTCATTTTTGTAGGGACTCTAATACTTCTTTTCACTTTATTATTCCTTCCATCTTTGCATGCTATCCATTTCTCTTGTCAGCAACATTCATTTCTATCCTTCAGGAATTTTTAATAGGCACTCATTTTCATTATCTGTTGTGGCTGATTAAATTAAATTAAACTTATATTAGTTATAGTTAAATTACATATAATGTACCTGGTACGAAGTATCCTTCGAAAGCCCTATGAAGACTTCGGGTCACTTTGGATCTCTAGGTATGATTTTAAGGAGTCTGAGACACATTTTTGCTCGCCAATCTGCTCCGTGAGTACCACGTGTCCAATTCCTACTAACTTATGTCATTTTAGCCACGTGACCTGCAGACCTTGCCACGTGTGGAGTTCTATTATACCTTCACCTCCTACATTTTTAATCACGTGATCTTCACCATTTTAATCTCCCCTTCCTTAGTGAGGGAGGTTAAAACCTGTTAGGGTCAGGAACCTAACTTAAGAATATTGTTTGTGTTTTCTCTTGCTCGCTCACCCCCCCCCTACTTAATGATTAGGTCTTTAGTGCGCTATTTTAGACTCCGCCATTTTTAGAATTAGTCCGCCATTTTGTATTTCCATAGCCGCTATTTTGTTTGTAGCCAATATCAGATTATATAAGGATAGTGCGATTTCACTCTTCCTCATTTAGTTAAGGCAAGCTAGAGCTTGCCTTGATGATATATCCGTCAAGGCAACGGGGTTCCCTATCGATGCTGCTAGTGGGCTATGGAAGGTTTCATTCGTTTACTTTGTTTACATTCGATACCGTAGTAGGGTTATATGTGACCTTGGGGGTTTGACTCAGCACTATCAGTGTCTAGTCATACAGTTTGAGCAAGAACTACAGTGTCACTTTGTTTACATTTTTACGCCACATCCATTGAGGACATAAGGCGTGTGCGTATTTCGATTTATTTGTAACCTTTTCGGCAAAATTGGGGTCTAACATATGGTTTTGAAGGTTGTTGATTTTGAATTTAATGTCGGATTAAAGCTCCACCATCAATGCGAGTCAGCACTACTGCTTCACACGTGTGCTTTGTTTACATTTTTACGCCACATCCATTGAGGAGTTAAGACGTGTAATTAAATTACATATATATAAGGCCGGGCTCCCCGTAACGTCTTCCTCTGAGTGGGTCGGGGCCTTCAGCGGTTGGTGGCCTTTGTTTACAATTTACAGTGGTGACACAATTTAATGGTCCGACGAATCTGACGAAAAGCCGCCTCTTCCGTCGCTGAAACTGGTTTCCCGGCGGCTTCAGTGGCGGTCAAGACTTTCAATCACATGGAAATCGATATTTGGTAGCCTTATAGCGAAACCGCTCGTGGTGGAAGCATAGTCGTCGACCTTTGCTTCTGCTCCTACTGCGAATGGTCTTCTCAATCGTCCTGGTGGAATCTCCTCTTGTCACCAGGGCCGCTTCCCGCTCGGTAAGCATTTCTAGCGCTCTAAGCAGTCTTCCAATTCTCATATATTCTAGTTCACCAAACCTTTCATTAACCTGGCCTTTAACGTCTCATCTGGAGGTTGCCTAACTAATTATTTAACTTCCATCACAGCATTACTGTCCAACTGAGATACGACATACCTAAACCTATTAACGGAATTAACAATATGGTAGAGGTTTGAATTCACCTCACATTGTACAAAAAAAACCTCAGGGTCGTTCTTTGAAAAGAAAAGGAAGATAGGACTTAACAGTAGCTTCTAAGGCCGCCCCTACCGGCTGTGGTATGGGCGCCGCTGGCTTGCCATTTTCTTGGTAAAGTGATAGTAAATCGTGAAATACAGCGTGAGCCATAATAAATATGTAAATTCTACTCGCCAATGGAGAGGACGATCACGTCGGGGTCACCACTTTGGAGTTTTATAGAAGATGAACAAAAATATAAACAAGAAGTGAACAAAGAGCACAAACAAAAAAACAATTTTATTTAAATACGCTAGGAACAATATAAGATCGCAAATCAGTAGTATAAACGACGGATTGTGCAATTGTGAACTAGGTCACGCCGTCTCCCAGGGCGAGAGGGGTGTGGGTGCCCTTCAGCGGTTGGTTGCACAATCCGGCAATGTCGCATGGAATGTGTGAGATGTGGCAACATCGCTTTGTTTACATTCGATACAGCGTGCCGTAGTATGGTTATATGTGACCTTGAGGGTTTGACACAGCACTACCAGTGTCTAGTCATACAGTGTGACCCAGCACTACAGCGTCACTTTGTTTACATTTTTACGCCACATCTATTGAGGTCTTAAGGCGTGTCCGAATTTCGATTTATTTGTAACCTTTTAGTTTTCGGCAAAATTGGAGTCTAACATATGGTTTTGAAGGTTGTTGATTTTGAATTTAATGTCGGATTAAACGTCTCGGTTAAAACGTCCTCCTCTGAGTGGGTCGAGGCTTTCAGCGGTTGGTGGCCTTTGTTTACATTTATAGTAGTGACACAATTTAGCGGTCATTGACCCTTTGTTTACATTATGCCTGTGACGTCATCCTCTGAGTGGGTCGGGGCCTTGAGCGGTTGGTGTACTACCTAGTATAAACGAAAGTCGAACGTTGCGGTAAATCAGAACAGATAATTAAAGAAGAAAATCTTTTATTTTTTAAAAGCCAATTATTTATTTTTATAATTTTCTTTTAAAGAAAAATCTTATTTAATTTTCAATTTGTTTAAGATATTTCTTTAGTCCTAGAGTTCCAGCATCTCAACAGTTTGTTGCTTTTTACATTCACTTACCTATATATGAAATATATAGTAAGTGGAAGTATTGCGATCGTTAAAAATTTCGACTTCCGGTTTTCAACGGAAATACACGTTTTGGGATCCCCTGAGTCCAAATGACCAAGTCCCGCGAAATGGTCTGTGTGTGTGTGTGTGTGTGTGTGTGTGTGTGTGTGTGTGTGTGTGTGTGTATGTGAACAGACTAGCTCAAAAACTATAGATTGTGCGAACCTGAAATTGGGTATTTAGTGTAGGTATATGCCCGCGATGTGACAGCATAAATTTCATTAAAATCACTTAAAGGGAGGGAGTATTTTACTTAATAACTTTTTAGGTTTTTTTCGATTTTCTCAAAAACGGCTCTGACGATTTTAATTAAACTGAGTATTTCATCTATTTATATGCCCAAGATATGACTGTAAAAATTTCATCAAAATTGATTAACCGGAGGGGGGACTTTACTTAATAAATTTTGTAACATTTTCACGTGTTCTTTTTATTTACTCTAAATCGGCTTTAACGATTTTGATCAAACTGGGTATTTGATGTATGTATATGCCCGAGATATGAATGTTAAAATTTCATTAAAATTGATTAACCGGAGGGGGGACTTTACTTAATAAATTTTGTATCATTTTCACGGGGTTTTTTATTTACTCAAAAACGGCTTTAACTATTAACAAAAATAAGATATGGATGTAGAAGAATGAGTGACTTTGGGAAATTATATTTAACAAAACACGTCTATTTCTTATCTAAGTAAGTTGGTAAGTGAAAGTTGTGTGTTGCGCGCACGCACCAGATTTTTTGATACAGTAGATTTAAGGTTATGTTATTCTTATAAAACAGTATGGGTCTTTTTTACTTTCACTTACCTATATATGAAATATATAGTAAGTGGAAGTATTGCGATCGTGAAAAAATTCGACTTCCGGTTTTCAACGGAAATATACGATTTGGGGTCCCCTGAGTGATGACCAAGTGCCGCGAAATGGTCTGTGTGTGTGTGTGTGTGTGTGTGTGTGTGTGTGTGTGAACAGACTAGCTCAAAAACTATAAACCGTGCGATCCTGAAATTAGGTATTTAGTGTAGGTATATGCCTGCGATGTGACAGCATAAATTTCATAAAAATTACTTAAAGGGAAGGGGTACTTTACTTAATAACTTTTTAGGTTTTTTTCGATTTTCTCAAAAACGGCTCTAACGATTTTGATTAAACTGAGTATTTCATATATTTATATGCCCGAGATATGACTGTAAATATTTCATCAAAATTGATTAACCGGAGGGGGACTATACTTAGTAAATTTCGTATCATTTTCACATGTTTTTTTTAATTTACTCGAAAACTGCTGTAACAATTTTGATCAAACTGGGTATTTGATGTATTTATATGCCTGAGATATGACTGAAAAAATTTCATCAAAATTGTGTAACCGGAGGGGGGACTTTACTTAATTAATTTTGTAACATTTTCTCGTGTTTTTTTGATTTTCTCAAAAACGGCTTTAACGATTTTGATTAAAGTTAGTATTTGATATATTTATATGCCCGAGATATGTCTGTAAAAATTTCATCAAAATTGATCAACCGCAGGACGCACTTTACTTAATAAATTTAGTATCATTTTTACGTACGTTTTTTATTTACTCAAAAACGTCTTTCTCGATTGTGACCAAACTGGGTATTTGATGTATGTATATGCCAAATATGTGATAGCCAACATTTCATGAAAATTGATCAACCGAAGGGGGGACTTTACTTAATAAATTTTATACCATTATCACGGGGTTATTTATTTATTCAAAAACGGCTTTAACGATTAATAAAAATAAGATATGAATGTAGAAAAATGTGTGACTTTGGGAAATGATATTTAACAAAACACGTCAATTTCTTATCTAAGTAAATTGGTAAGTGAAAGTTGTGTGTTGCGCGCACGCACCAGATTTTTTACATTTACAGTGGTGACACAATTTAGTGGTCATTGACACTTTGTTTGCATTATGATTACGTTGCCTCCCTGTAATGTCATCCTCTGAGTTGGTCGTGGCCTCAAGCGGTTGGTGTACTACCTAGTATGAACGAAAGTCGAACGTTGCGGTAAATCAGAATAGACAATTAAAGAAGAAAATCTTTTATATTTAAAAAAGCCAATTAATTATTTTTATAATCTTCTTTTAAAAGTAAAATCTTATTTTATTTTCAATTTGTTTGAGATATTTCTTTAGTCTTACAGCTCCAGCATCTCAACAGTTTGTTACTTTTTTAATGCATTAGATGTAAGGTTATGTTATTCTTACAAAACAGTAGGGGTCACCTGTGGTATAGTGGTTAGCATGGCAGCCTACAATACTAAAGGTCGCAGGTTGGCGCCCAGCGGTAGCACTAATAATTAGAATATTACAACGCCTTTCCAATGGAACATTGCATTAAATTATTATATTTAACAAATATAAAGTTTATTTTATGTTATAATGACAAGGTGCATACTCCTTCATCAAGGATGTGTCTTTTATCATCGAAAGATGATAATGATATTTTATTTGTTTTAATAGTAAATACAAAATGGTTGAATGATCTGAAGTTTGTAACATCATGTGTATTTAACCCGATATTTGGTTATTTTAGATAAATAAATAACTATGTCACTCAATAAGCCTACTTTTATTATACAGATTATGACTAACAAAATAAATACTTATACTTAAGACAATTTCAGAAAATAAACATTAAAGCAGAACATAATATACAAAAATTAATAAAGGAAACAAAATGAATAACCTAATTTCGTAACTAATAAATTAATAATTAATGAATAATGTCCTACTTACAAACTTAGGTGCACCTCATAGCTAATATTATTAACAAAAACAATATTTACAACAGGCCTGTCACCCTACTGAGCTCAATTTTTTATTTTCACTCATTTATGTCCACAATGGTACCTCTTCTACCTTAATTGCTTGATTAGTGACAATCGTCATATGTCTCGTATAATTCATCTGTCTTCAACCCAAAGAGGTCGGGACGAGATTATTTATTTGAAAATAATGCACCGCTACAGGTCTCCCTATCGTTTCCGGGCTTGGAGATGGAAAACCATTGTTGAAGGGACACTTATCGCTATTTTCCGTCATTTTTACCTATTTATTTATTAATGATGAAATAATTAGGTATTTTACAATTTCTAAATTTATCAATGAATGAAAAGAATTATAAAATTAAATGTGTTCAATGAGTGACATATGGTGAACGTAAACATATGTTTTATAAAAATTAATATTGACGGGTTATATTAATATTTTAAATAAATACAGAAAAGAACAATTTAATTAATCATCAAAATAAGTTTATGTAAGCTTTAATTACTCTCTGTAATTACTATTAATTTACTATATCATGACAACTGTCGGGGGTCACCACTTTAACCCGATATTTGGTTATTTTAGATAAATAAATAACTATGTCACTCAATAAGCCTACTTTTATTATACAGATTATGACTAACAAAATAAATACTTATACTTAAGACAATTTCAGAAAATAAACATTAAAGCAGAACATAATATACAAAAATTAATAAAGGAAACAAAATGAATAACCTAATTTCGTAACTAATAAATTAATAATTAATGAATAATGTCCTACTTACAAACTTAGGTGCACCTCATAGCTAATATTATTAACAAAAACAATATTTACAACAGGCCTGTCACCCTACTGAGCTCAATTTTTTATTTTCACTCATTTATGTCCACAATGGTACCTCTTCTACCTTAATTGCTTGATTAGTGACAATCGTCATATGTCTCGTATAATTCATCTGTCTTCAACCCAAAGAGGTCGGGACGAGATTATTTATTTGAAAATAATGCACCGCTACATGTACATCGTACATACGTTATTTTAAGCCGGTGACATAATGTTTAAATTTGATTTTATTTTTAACAGCAGATTTACTAATTCCTTTTATTTGTTTTTTATAATTATGCTTTAAATATCTAGCATGCATTTTAGACCTTAAGGCTACAAATTTATGAATTATTTCACCATTTGCCTCATCTTTAAACTTACCCATTACTATCTTGTTCCTAACATTATATAATTTATGGTTTGGAAGATAATCTGAAGTATCCAAGTAGTTTTTCATACTTACCACATCTTCGTAGAGGTCTTCAGTACTTATAAAATAATTAAACGAGTCAGTATCCATATACATTAGCTTAACATTTTGTTATAATGATATTTATACATAATGTTTTTTTGATATATCTAATATTGACATTCCCACGTATATCGGTTTGTCAAATTTTATTTTAGTCTTTTCCATATGAACGAGAGACAAATTCTCAGAATAAATTGTACGGTCCTTAAAATTTGGTTTAGATATTAATTTTTCTAGCTTTTTAGGGTCTGTAATTAAATGCATATCAACTCTTTTTCTTATTGATTTCATAGTTTTACCAAAAACTGCGTTGTTGTAAAGCTTATACTGAACTTTTTCAAAATCATTTAAAGCTTTCTTTCTTAAACTGGTGTTATACACTATGTAAGATTTTAACCACAAGGACTGGTTGAATTTTAATGCTCTGTTTACTTTTACAAGCTCTATACCGTGTGACAATGCTTGAAGAAGGGTGGTGTAATGAACAACATAGTTTTTTCTTTCATTGAAGTGCGCTATTAATTTGTTGTATTTTCCATATGATAGAAATATGAAATAAAAAGAAAAATATCGTAATAAAGAGAGAAAGAGAGTATTAATCGTTGTAAATGCGGTTTGTGTGTATTGAAGATTATCATGAAACGATTAAAATGTAGCTGATTTTACCCTAAAACGTTAAAATTAAAAAAATTATAACAATTATGTGAAATAATAAGGAAAGCACTGGAACTGACAATAAAGAAATTATATGTTTATTAGTTACAAAACGTTGTTCATTTGGTATAAACGATATTCATTTGTTATAAAAATTGTAGAAAAATTAAGAAAAACGCAATCGAATTCATCATAAATTTGTTAAAATCTTATAAAATTATAAAAAAGAAAAAAAAAAACATGAAATCCGAAGAAAAATGTCGGATCGAAGAAGTTAGAATAAAAAGAAAATATATGGTTATTTGTTATAAACTTTGGTAAATTTATATATAAAAGTTGTAAAAATGTAGAAGATAAATTAGAATTGGTACGAAAATCGTAAATTCTAACAAAATGACAAAAAATTCCAAGAAAAAATGACTTTGAAGTGAAGATGAGAAAAGTTCAAGTCTTAATAAAATAAAGGGGGCTAAAGGGGTTTCCAATCACTCTTTAAATAAATTAATAAATCAGGAATCTTATAAAAATATTTTATTTTGCAATCAAATAATACCTGATAATATTGACAAAGATGAAAATCATGATAAATCTGTCATTAGAGTTCCAATGAATATGATTCTCTTGAAAAACCAATTGGTAAGTTCAATACAAATATATAAGGAATCACTATCAAACAATGATGATAAAAGGGTTTTTTCTTTAAGATTCAATTACTTCATTATCGTACTATCAATACAGCATATATTCATAATTATTTATTAAATCTAATCTTATTTCGTGGCCCTATTGTAGGTATCAGTGAAGAGGAAGGATTTGCTCCGCCATGAGTCGAGCTCTGTGGTGTAGCGGTTAGCATCCTCGCATGTAACGCAGGAGACCCGGGTTCGACTCCCGGCGGAGCCAAATCTTTTCTCTTCAAAAATAAATTATTTAAACATAATTTTTTATATTATAAAAATTATTCTCTTAAAAAAAACATATATGTTATAGAAACTTTAAAATTAGACTTGAACTTTCTGAAAGGAACAATCGAATTAGTCGCTTATTTCTCAACAGAGGTCAACTGCATTCCTGCAATTTCCTGAAGCATATTATGGAAGATTAGCAGACCGATCAAGTATGACATGGAAAAGTCATAAGTGTTATGGGTAATTTTTCTTACCTGTATTTTATTCTTCATTTGTTTCTTTTTAAAAATTAACTTTACGTTTATAAATATGTGGTATAATAGACCCTGATTATCGAGGAACAATTAAGGTTATTTTACATAATCATTCAAACGAAGATTATCATGTTAAACGTGGAGCCAAAATCGCTCAACTTATTTTACAAAAATGTTACTCTCATATACAAGTGCATCATATAGACTTCAACACCAAATTACCAGCAGACCTAGAGGCAATATTCAACAAGCCAAACAATAAAAGAAAAGGAGGGTTTTGTTCGACAGGAAATTAAAAATATTTGTATTACATGTTTATGGAAAAAATATATATCCTGATAGTAAAAAAAATATATATGTGTATAATTATATTAATATATTTCAAGACATTTTTGTTTAATCTATATATATATTTATATATTTATCTCATATATATATATATATATATATATATATATATATTTATATATTTATATATTTATCTCCTTTCTATTTTAATACTTTTTCTATAAAATAAAGTTAATGGTAAGATGTGGGTTATTAAAAAAAATAAAATGATTTACTATCAGGATATATATTTTTTCCATAAACATGTAATACAAATATTTTTAATTTCCTGTCGATCAAAACCCTCCTTTTCTTTTATTGTTTGGCTTGTTAAATATTGCCTCTAGGTCTGCTGGTAATTTGGTGTTGAAGTCTATATGATGCACTTGTATATGAGAGTAACATTTTTGTTAAAATAAGTTGAGCGATTTTGGCTCCTCGTTTAACATGATAATCTTCGTTTGAATGATTATGTAAAATAACCTTAATTGTTCCTCGATAATCAGGGTCTATTATACCACACATTTATAAACGTAAAGTTAATTTTTAAAAAGAAACAAATGAAGAATAAAATATAGGTAAGTAAAATTACCCATAACACTTATGACTTTTCCATGTCATACTTGATCGGTCTGCTAATCTTCCATAATATGCTTCAGGAAATATAACAGTTAAATATGTTTCAACAAGCACCTTGCCTCTAGCTGTTATTGTATAATCATGAGGAATAATTAAAAAAATTATATAAAATAAATTTTTATTAAAGAATTATCTTTATTAAATACAACCCCCCCTAGGGAGTTATATTAGTGGTTATAGCCTCGACGCTTAGGGGTAGAGGCTATACAACAAATAAATATAACTAAGTAAATGATATACCTGGCTAAGTCATAACCGACTGAATCAGGTGTTCCTTTCACTGGATTGAAAGCTAGCTCAGATCTTTTTACAACATACATGATGATTTTGTTTTTTAAGAGAATAATGTTTTTATAATCTAAAAACATACCAGCGACACTAGAATGAATTTCACAAAAGCAGGAATAATCGCTTATAAGCTATGTACTGCTAAAAAAAAGCTACTTACAAGAATGCAGTTGACCTCTGTTGAGAAATAAGCGACTAATTCGATTGTTCCTTTCAGAAAGTTCAAGTCTAATTTTAAACTTTATATAACATATATGTTTTCTATCATATATGTATTCTATAACCTATATGTTTCTATAACATATAAATTTACCAAAGTTTATAACAAATCATCATATATTTTCTTTTTATTCTAACTTCTTCGATCCGACATTTTTCTTCGGATTTCATGTTTTTTTCTTTCTTTTTCATAATTTCATAAGATTTTAACAAATTCAGGATGAATTCGATTGCGTTTTTAAATAAGTTGAGCGATTTTGGCTCCTCGTTTAACATGATAATCTTCGTTTGAATGATTATGTAAAATAACCTTAATTGTTCCTCGATAATCAGGGTCTATTATACCACATATTTATAAACGTAAAGTTAATTTTTAAAAAGAAACAAATGAAGAATAAAATACAGGTAAGAAAAATTACCCATAACACTTATGACTTATCCATGTCCATAATATGCTTCAGGAAATTGCAGGAATGCAGTTGACCTCTGTTGAGAAATAAGCGACTAATTCGATTGTTCCTTTCAGAAAGTTCAAGTCTAATTTTAAAGTTTCTATAACATATATGTTTTTTTTAAGAGAATAATTTTTATAATATAAAAAATTATGTTTAAATAATTTATTTTTGAAGAAAAGATTTGGCTCCGCCGGGATTCGAACCCGGGTCTCCTGCGTTACATGCGAGGATGCTAACCGCTACACCACAGAGCTCGACTCATGGCAGAGCAAATCCTTCCTCTTCACTGATACCTACAATAGGGCCACGAAATAAGATTAGATTTAATAAAGAATTATGAATATATGCTGTATTGATAGTACGATAATGAAGTAATTGAATCTTAAAGAAAAAACCCTTTTATCATCATTGTTTGATAGTGATTCCTTATATATTTGTATTGAACTTACCAATTGGTTTTTCAAGAGAATCATATTCATTGGAACTCTAATGACAGATTTATCATGATTTTCATCTTTGTCAATATTATCAGGTATTATTTGATTGCAAAATAAAATATTTTTGTAAGATTCCTGATTTATTAATTTATTTAAAGAGTGATTGGAAACCCCTTTAGCCCTCTTTATTTTATTAAGACTTGAACTTTTCTCATCTTCACTTCAAAGTCATATTTTCTTGGAATTTTTTGTCATTTTGTTAGAATTTAACGATTTTCGTACCAATTCTAATTTATCTTCTACATTTTTACAACTTTTATATATAAATTTACCAAAGTTTATAACAAATAACCATATATTTTCTTTTTATTCTAACTTCTTCGATCCGACATTTTTCTTCGGATTTCATGTTTTTTTTTTTCTTTTTAATAATTTTATAAGATTTTAACAAATTTAGGATGAATTCGATTGCGTTTTTCTTAATTTTTCTACAATTTTTATAACAAATGAATATCGTTTATACCAAATGAACAACGTTTTGTAACTAATAAACATATAATTTCTTTATTGTCAGTTCCAGTGCTTTCCTTATTATTTCACATAATTGTTATATTTTTTTTAATTTTAACGTTTTAGGGTAAAATCAGCTACATTTTAATCGTTTCATGATAATCTTCAATACACACAAACCGCATTTACAACGATTAATACTCTCTTTCTCTCTTTATTACGATATTTTTCTTTTTATATCAAATTTCTATCATATGGAAAATACAACAAATTAATAGCGCACTTCAATGAAAGATAAAACTATGTTGTTCATTATACCACCCTTCTTCAAGCATTGTCACATGGTATAGAGCTTGTAAAAGTAAACAGAGTATTAAAATTCAACCAGTCCTCGTGGTTAAAATCTTACATAATGTATAACACCAGTTTAAGAAAGAAAGCTTTAAATGGTTTTGAAAAAGTTCAGTATAAGCTTTACAACAACGCAGTTTTTGGTAAAACTATGAAATCAATAAGAAAAAGAGTTGATATGCATTTAATTACAGACCCTAAAAAGCTAGAAAAATTAATATCTAAACCAAATTTTAAGGACCGTACAATTTATTCTGAGAATTTGGCTCTCGTTCATATGGAAAAGACTAAAATAAAATTTGACAAACCGATATACGTGGGAATGTCAATATTAGATATATCAAAAAAAACATTATGTATAAATATCATTATGACAAAATGTTAAGCTAATGTATATGGATACTGACTCGTTTAATTACTCTATATGTACTGAAGACCTCTACGAAGATATGGTAAGTATGAAAAACTACTTGGATACTTTAGATTGTCCTCCAAACCATAAATTATATAATGTTAAGAATAAGAAAGTAATGGGTAAGTTTAAAGATGAGGCAAATGGTGAAATAATTCATAAATTTGTAGCCTTAAGGTCTAAAATGTATGCAATATACATTAAAAGTAAAATTAGTTATACTTAGGTACTCCAGATTATCTTCCAAACCATAAATTATATAATTTCAGGAATAAGATAGTAATGGGTAAGTTTAAAGATGAGGCAAGTGGTGATATAATTCATAAATTTGTAGCCTTAAGGTCTAAAATGCATGCTAGACATTTAAAGCATAATTATAAAAAACCAATAAAAGGAATTAGTAAATCTGCTGTTAAAAATAAAATCAAATTTAAACATTATGTCACCGGCTTAAAATAACGTATGTACGATGTACACATGATGTTACAAACTTCAGATCATTCAACCATTTTGTATTTACTATTAAAACAAATAAAATATCATTATCATCTTTCGATGATAAAAGACACATCCTTGATGAAGGAGTATGCACCTTGTCATTATAACATAAAATAAACTTTATATTTGTTAAATATAATAACTTAATGCAATGTTCCATTGGAAAGGCGTTGTAATATTCTAATTATTAGTGCTACCGCTGGGCGCCAACCTGCGACCTTTAGTATTGTAGGCTGCCATGCTAACCACTATACCACAGGTGACCCCTACTGTTTTGTAAGAATAACATAACCTTACATCTAATGCATTAAAAAAGTAACAAACTGTTGAGATGCTGGAGCTGTAAGACTAAAGAAATATCTTAAACAAATTGAAAATAAAATAAGATTTTACTTTTAAAAGAAGATTATAAAAATAATTAATTGGCTTTTTTAAAAATAAAAGATTTTCTTCTTTAATTGTCTATTCTGATTTACCGCAACGTTCGACTTTCGTTCATACTAGGTAGTACACCAACCGCTTGAGGCCACGACCCACTCAGAGGATGACGTCACAGGGAGGCAACGTAATCATAATGCAAACAAAGTGTCAATGACCGCTAAATTGTGTCACCACTGTAAATGTAAAAAAAGACCCCTACTGTTTTATAAGAATAACATAACCTTACATCTACTGTATAAAAAAATCTGGTGCGTGCGCGCAACACACAACTTTTACTTACCAACTTACTTAGATAAGAAATAGACGTGTTTTGTTAAATATAATTTCCCAAAGTCACACATTTTTCTACATCCATATCTTATTTTTGTTAATAGTTAAAGCCGTTTTTGAGTAAATAAAAAAACCCGTGAAAATGATACAAAATTTTGTTTTATTGAAATTTCAACGTTTTAATTTGTATTTTTATATTTTGTATTGTTTATTATTTTTATAGTGTTGTTATAGTTGTTTGGAAGTGTAAAAGAATTGTAATGTAAAATGTTAAATATGCTTCAACTCCATTTGTACAGGGGTCTTCCCTAAAAAACAAATTATGATTAAATAAATAAAAAAATATTAAATAAAATGATACAAAATTTATTAAGTAAAGTCCCCCCTCCGGTTAATCAATTTTGATGAAATTTTTACAGTCATATCTTGGGCATATAAATAGATGAAATACTCAGTTTAATTATAATCGTTAGAGCCGTTTTTGAGAAAATCGAAAAAAACCTAAAAAGTTATTAAGTAAAGTACTCCCTTTAAGTGATTTTAATGAAATTTTTGCTGTCTGTTCACATACACACACACACACACAAACACACACACACACACACACACACAGACCATTTCGCGGGACTTGGTCATTTGGACTCAGGGGACTCCAAAACGTGTATTTCCGTTGAAAACCGGAAGTCGAAATTTTTCACGATCGCAATACTTCCACTTACTATATATTTCATATATAGGTAAGTAAAAGTAAAAAGCAACAAACTGTTGAGATGCTGGAACTCTAGGACTAAAGAAATATCTTAAACAAATTGAAAATTAAATAAGATTTTTTTTTAAAAGAAAATTATAAAAATAAATAATTGGCTTTTAAAAAATAAAAGATTTTCTTCTTTAATTATCTGTTCTGATTTACCGCAACGTTCTACTTTCGTTTATACTAGGTAGTACACCAACCGCTCAAGGCCCCGACCCACTCAGAGGATGACGTCACAGGCATAATGTAAACAAAGGGTCAATGACCGTTAAATTGTGTCACTACTGTAAATGTTAACAAAGGCCACCAACCGCTGAAGGCCTCGACCCACTCAGAGGAGGACGTTTTACCCGAGACGTTTAATCCGACATTAAATTCAATATCAACAACATTCAAAACCATATGCTAGACTCCAATTTTGCCGAAAACTAAAAGGTTACAAATAAATCGAAATTCGCACACGCCTTAAGTCCTCAATAGATGTGGCGTAAAAATGTAAACAAAGTGACGCTGTAGTGCTGGCTCACACTGTATGACTAGACACTGGTAGTGCTGTGTCAATCCCTCAAGGTCACATATAACCCTACTACGGCACGCTGTATCGAATGTAAACAAACCGATGTTGCCAAATCTCACACATTCCATGCGACATTGCCGGATTGTGCAACAAACCGCTCAAGGGCGCCCCCCCCCCCCTCACCCTGGGAGACGGCGTGACCTAGTTCACAATTGCACAATCCGTCGTTTATACTACTGATTTGCGATCTTGTTTTGTTGCGCAGCGTATTTGAATTAAATTGGTTTTTTGTTTGTGCTATTTGTTCACTTCTTGTTTATCTTTTTGTTCATCTTCTATAAAACTCCAAAGTGGTGACCCCGACGTTATCGTCCTCTACATTGGCGAGTACAATTTAAATATTTATTATGGCTCACGCTGTAGTTCACGATTTACTATCATTTACCAAGAAAATGGCAAGCCAGCGGCGCCCATACCCCAGCCAGTAGAGGCGGCCTCAGAAGCTACTGTTAAATCCTACCTTCCTTTTCTTTTCAAAGTTCTTTTCAGGTTAATGAAAGGTTTAGTGAACCAGAATATACGAGAGTTGGAAGACTGCTTAGAGCGCTAGAAAAGCTTACCGAGCGGGAAGCGGCTGGTGACAAGAGGAGATTCCACCAGGACGATGGAGAAGACCATTCGCAGTAGGAGCAGAAGCAAAGGTCGACGACTATGTTTCCACCACAAACGGCTACCAAATATTGATCTCCATGTGATTGAAAGTCTTCACCGCCACTGAAGCCGCCGGGAAACTAGTTTCAGCGACAGACGAGGCGGCTTTTCGTCAGACCGGAAGTCCTGGATCAGACACCTAGTAAATACTGAAACCGCCCTGTCTGTTTTCCCGGTGAAGTCAACGACCAAGAAGCAGGACGAGGTCTTTATACAGTGGGCAGCGAACGGACCCCAATTCCCACTTATGGCGCTGTTTTTATGGTCCTGGACTTAGGTCTTTGCTAGATATGGCGCTTTATTCAGGCGAGGGTCAGTTACCCTATCATCGGCGCAGACCTTCAAATCCATTTTGGTATTGTAGCGGACTACGCCGAATGCCGGCTTATAGACAGCACCCCTGGTCTAACGTCACAAGGATGATATGCCGTTGTCGAGGAGTCTACTGGTTATTCAGTACCACCTGGAGAATGGTACACAAACCTTCTGAGGTAAAGTGACACAGCCCACCTCTTTCGTAAAGCAGCCCAAGCCGGATGTAGTGCACCACATTGAGACGAATGTTGCACCTGTGTTGGCCAAAGCACGCCAATTAATGCCAGAGATATACAACCTGGCTAAGCGGGAACCTATGCTGATGGTCGAAGAGGGGATCTACAGGCCGTATAGTAGTCCTTGGGCCAGTCCCCTGCACCTAGTGGAGAAGAGGAATGGTAAAGTACCCTCTTTGGAGGCTATCGGCAGCTCAAAGCCAAGACCTGACCGCTACACACTACCCTACTTGGCGGACTTTAACATATGCATGGTAAGAAGCTCATTATCAAGCCTCACGGATAATCCGTACATACTACCAGGTCCTCGGAGCGAAAGAGGACGTGCAGAAGGTTGCAGTGATACCTTTCGGGCTGTTTGAGTTCTTTCGGATGTGTTTATGTCTCAGACTTTTCAACGCTTAATCGAAGGAATTCTTCAAGGTCTGGAGTTCTCATAGTGGTACATAGATGCTATCATCATAGGATCGGAAGATGAAGGGGAACATCGGACACACCTGAAAGAAGTCCTCCAACGACAGAAAGACCATGGTATCACTATTAATTTAACTAAGTGTGGCTTCGCACAATCCGAAGTTGAGTTTTCGGGGCACAAAGTCCACAAAGGTGGCATTACAGCGCGCCCTGTTAAGGTGGACCCACTCGCAAACTATCCCCGACCATCTATAGTTAAGGAACTTCGACGCTTCTTGGGCATGTTCAACTTCTATAGATGTTATATACCCTGGGCAGATAACTTCAGGCCCTCAACAGATATCAAGCTGGAGTGTGGATGAATGACAAGACTCCCATACAATGGACCGAGGAGAGTACAAAAGCCTTGGAAGACTGGAAGGCAGCGATCTAAAGAGCAGCGGTCATTGGTTATCCCAAGCCCTACGCAGAGCTCGTTTCGGTATGTGGCTTCTCTAATGTAGCCATGGGCGCAGTCTTGCAGCAGAAGGAGGGCAAGGAGTGGCGTCCCTTAGGATTTTTTACTAAATCACTCTCTCCTCAGCAAAAGTACTCGACTTACGACATGGAACGACTAGCGATCCACCTAGCCATCAAGTATTTTCGATGCTATCTGGATGGAAGACATTTTGTTTTATGGACGGACCAAAAATCTCTGGAGCATGTCTTTTATCAAAAGCCGGAAACCACAATGCCCATGAGGATCCATGAGGATTCGGCTAATGAACTACATTAGTCAGTTTACTACCGATATCCGTCACGTACCCGAATATGAAAAGAGTGTCACTGAGGTTTTTTCGAGAGTGGAGGACTTCGATTGCACTAAGGATTTTCATCGTCTTGCCGCTTCAAGACTTTAAGGTCCGAAGATCGTGGTACTGCATAGATAAAAATTAGATCTCTATACCGCTACAATGTTGTGGAATGTGACGGTGATATTAAAAGTAGTAACCGACCGAAGTTTCGGTATCGGATTCGGCCAGTTCCGGCCGAAAAATCTGGTAACAGCCGCTGTTATGGTTTCGGCCAAAAATCGGCCCTAATTGTTGGCCAAGTTGAAACTAGAATTCGTGTCTGATTTCGCCGAGAAAGAACTATGACTACACGATTTCAGCTTGTAAGCTCGATCTGTTTCACGGCCTTTAACACCATTTGATTTAATAGCGTGAAGTATATGTTATTCTAGTTAATTGCACTTGTATTGTATTTCGATAAAGCATAGATTTTTTTCATACTTTTGGTATCATTAATTAATTGAAAAAATTAATTTGGGTTTGGAGACAAAAATGTGATAATGACAAACAGGGATGTAATGTTAATACATTATATCTTAATGTGTAATGAAAGCATTCTTTTCATAGAGAATTCTTCAAGTTTAGTGTAAAAAATAGTATTTATTCTTTATATTAATACAATCATTATTGTGGATAGCCACCTTGTTCTTTAAATTATTTTAAATAATTTATTTTTGAAGAAAAACGATTTGGCTCAACCGGGAATCGAAACCGGGTCTTCTGCGTGACATGCGCGGTATGCTAACCGTTGCACCATGGAGCTCGCTTCCAAATGGTGCCAAATCCTTCCTCTTCAATGACACCTCTCCCACGATCTCACAAATTTTGCGAGTATTTACGAGAGGTGGACAATTTTTGTAAAATTTTGGGCATCTCTTGACGTTCGTCAATTTTTAAATAATTTAAATTAATCAATCATTATTGTGGATAGCCACCTAGTTTCTTAAAATATTGAAGAGAAACAAGGTGGCTATCCACAATAATGATTGAATTAATATAAATAATTTAAAAATTGACGAACGTCAAGAGATGCCCAAAATTGGACAAAAATTGTCTACCTCCCGTAAATACTAGCGGGTAACACATAAAGGGGGTATTAAATAAGGGGTAAAAGTATGCAATTTTGCAATACTTAATCACTATAGCATTTAGCCGCTATGTTGGCTGGACGCTTAAATATAGATACCGTTATAATGAGGCTCACGGTTTTATAATATGTTTAATTAATTATAAATTTCGAAATATATGAATATTCATTTTAAATTACGAGTGGGGGAGCCCAAAAAAAGTAATAATTCAAGTTTTTCAGATTTTATCGGTTTGAGGGTGGATTCCATTATAATGGGGACGGTATATTTAAAATATGACATTCATTTTAAATTTCATGTGGGGGGGGGCCAAAAAAAGTAATAATTCAAGTTTTTCAGATTGTATCGGTTTGATGGTGGATTCCGATATGATGGGCGTGGTACATTTAAAATATTATATTCATTTCAAATTTCGAGTGGGGGGACCCAAAAAAAAGTAATAATTCAAGTTTTCATATTTTATCGATTTGATGGTGGATTCCAATATAATTACGGTTGCACATTTCAAATATGATTTACATTTTAATTAATCTAATCTTAGATCGTGGCGGACCACCATTTTAAATTATTATTACAGAGCTCGGCTCAAGGCAGAGCGAATCCTTCCTCTTCACTGATACCTACTCCCCCTATCTCACAAGTTTTGTGAGTAGTAGCGGGAGGTGGACAAATTTTGTCCAATTTATGATATTTATTGACATAAGTCAAGTTTTTAAATTATTTTAATTAATCTAATCTTAGACTAATCTTAGTCAGGAGACCCGGGTTCGACTCCCGGCGTAGCCAAATCTTTTCTCTTAAAAAAATAAATTATTTAATAATAATTTAAAATGTTGGTCCGCCACGATCTAAGATTAGATTAATTAAAATAATTTAAAAACTTGACTTATGTCAATAAATATCATAAATTGGACAAAATTTGTCCACCTCCCGCTACTACTCACAAAACTTGTGAGATAGGGGGAGTAGGTATCAGTGAAGAGGAAGGATTTGCTCTGCCTTGAGCCGAGCTCTGTGGTGTAGCGGTTAGCATCCTCGCATGTAACGCAGGAGACCCGGGTTCGACTCCCGGCGGAGCCAAATCTTTTCTCTTCAAAAAATAAATTATTTAATAATAATTTAAAATGGTGGTCCGCCACGATCTAAGATTAGATTAATTAAAATAATTTAAAAACTTGACTTATGTCAATAAATATCATAAATTGGACAAAATTTGTCCACCTCCCGCTACTACTCACAAAACTTGTGAGATAGGGGGAGTAGGTATCAGTGAAGAGGAAGGATTTGCTCTGCCTTGAGCCGAGCTCTGTGGTGTAGCGGTTAGCATCCTCGCATGTAACGCAGGAGACCCGGGTTCGACTCCCGGCGGAGCCAAATCTTTTCTCTTCAAAAAATAAATTATTTAATAATAATTTAAAATGGTGGTCCGCCACGATCTAAGATTAGATTAATTAAAATAATTTAAAAACTTGACTTATGTCAATAAATATCATAAATTGGACAAAATTTGTCCACCTCCCGCTACTACTCACAAAACTTGTGAGATAGGGGGAGTAGGTATCAGTGAAGAGGAAGGATTTGCTCTGCCTTGAGCCGAGCTCTGTGGTGTAGCGGTTAGCATCCTCGCATGTAACGCAGGAGACCCGGGTTCGACTCCCGGCGGAGCCAAATCTTTTCTCTTCAAAAAATAAATTATTTGATTTACATTTTAAATTTCGAGTGGGGAGGCAAAAAAATGTAATAATTCAAGTTTTTCAGATTTTATCGGTTTGATGGTGGATTCCAATATAATTGCGGTAGTAAATTTAAAATATGATATTCATTTTAAATTTCGAGTGGGGGGCCAAAAAAAGTAATAATTCAATTTTTTTAGATTTTATTGGTTTGACGGTGGATTCCAATATAATTGGGGTTTTAGATTAGGGGGAAAGATGTAATGTTCTGCATGGTTCATTCTAAAATATTTTAAGCATTATCTAAAATCTTAACGGAAGTGTAATTGAGCTGCACATAATTAGCTACAATATCTTATTGTGATATGAATGTAACGATTTAATTCGTTTCCCTTATTAAATACGAGTCCCAGCCAAGCGGTGCTGTGGCCCAGTAGCTATACACAGACACACACACACACACACACATGTTCAGCGCAACAACTCGTCACCGAGTCAGGGCCGTTTCAAGTAGTCTCCGTTCCCGGTACAGGTCTTCCGTTCCGACCATACAGTTCCAGGTTCTTTCTTCTTCTCCATGTCTCGCCTACTTTGATGGGTCCATATATCCTCCTCAATATCCCCCTTTTGAACACCAGTCTGCTTTGTTAAGTGCCTCTCTGAAGTGCCGTCTTCATCTTCTGAGTATATCCTCTTTTTCTGTGAGGAGGTTGCCAGCCTCATCCTTACAGCATGTAACTTTTTGTTTGGCACGTCTGCCTTCATTTATTCTTTGGAAGAAGAGTCTGCATTCATTAGCAGTACGTAGGTTCTCGATTTCCTCCATCCGCTTGTTTTCCCATTCTCTTTTCTTTCTTTGGTGCAGTCGTTTCTCAGCCCTTCTCTTCTCGCGATAGGTCTCATCCGTGTTCCTGGTGTGTCTTTGAACTCTTTTATTATATGCCTTATTCTTTTCTTCGGAAACTCGAAGGCACTCTTCGTCAAACCATGGAGACCTTTGTATCTTTGGTCTGGGTCCCAGTGCTTCCTCTGCTGCTGCTTTGATGGAATTAGAAATTCCCTTCCACTGTACATCAATGCTGGGGCCTGCTCTCTGTAGTTCTTCCGTAAGCTTCTCTGTGAGTTTTCTCTAATACTCCTCCTGGTGTTCTGGTTCCTTTAGTTTCCTAGTGTTGAACATCCTCTTGATCTATTTCCTGGGAGCTTTATTGAAAGGAAATTTTGATCGAATTCTCGCTATGCTAAGGTAGTGGTCAGTATCCATGTTGGCTCCTCTATATGTTCTGTTGCTTACAAGTTCAGATTTGTACCTGGAGCTTATGAGTATATGGTCTATTTGGTTGGCCACTTTTCCATCTGGTGATCTCCATGTTTGCTTATGTATGTTTCTTCTTTGGAGCAGCGTACTTCCCACACTTAGTCCGTGCTCGGCCGCAAAGCTTACTAGACGGTGCCCATTGTCGTTGCATGTTTCGTGTAAACTGTATTATCCGATAATGGGTTGGTATGCCTGTTCTCGGCCGACCTAGGCATTGAGGTCTCCAAGGATTAGCTTCACATCTCGGTGCGGGCATTTGTTTAGTGCTTTCCTAAGATCTTCATAAAAGAGGTCTTTATCCTCCTCTGTGGCAGTCTCGGTTGGTGCATGACAATTTATGATGGAGTAGTTCAGGAATTTTCCTTTGAGCCTGATATAGCACATACGTGGGTTATATGGCACGAAGTGTCTTACGAGTTCCCTGGCTCTTCCCTTGACAACAAATCCGGTTCCAAAAGTGTGGTGGGTTTCATGGCAGCTATAGTATATGGTGTGATGTTTTATTTCTTGTATTCCTTTTCCCAGCAAGCGGATTTCCTGGATTCCTGCTATGTCCACATTGTATGAGTCCAGTTGCGTGAGGAGGTTCCGCAGAGTCCCCAGTCGGTTAAGTGTTAAAACATTCCAATAGGCTATTCGTTGGTCCCTATGGCGTTTCCTGGGTCGTATCGATTGAGACAATCCAAGACAATAGACATTAACTTAAATGTACCAAATTAGTCTTTTGCAATAATGAAAATGAATGAAAATATACTGTATTTTGTAAATTAGATTACATTACAGGGTGTTTGGCCCTTAGAGAATATATATACAAAAATGTATTTACTCGGATTACAAGTTTTTTTTCTTTTTTTCTTCTTTTTTCGCATAATGCCTCTTATATGATAAAATTAATAATGCATTAAAAGTAAAAGAACAAATGATACAATAAATAAATAAAAATAAAATCCATGAATGAAACAGCTAAACAATTCTTCTGATTACATAAAAAAAATAAAGAAATAAAAATAATCCTCTAATTGAAAATATATACAATACTTAATATATACACAATACAATATATACACAATACTTAATATATGAATTGGGTTTCGTATATTAAACAAAATTGTCTAACAAAGCTTAAAAATGAAAACTTCAACGGTATGCAAACACAATAATAAAGAAATAAAAAAAAAAATCAATATCAATAATCTTACTGTACATGTCTGAAGAATTGAACACATTTTCCATAATTATTGAACACCCATGATCAGCTTTAGAGATGAAACTGTAAATAGGTAGATATCTCTGAGTTTATTGTTGTTTTCGACAGTTAATAAATCGGCTATTAACTGGGGGGTGGAGGGTGTATTAATATATTTGCTCAAATACTTTTCCCTATTTTCAACAAATTTCGGACCTATTAAGAGGAAATGGGTAATGTCGTCGTTCATACCGACCTGGCAATGTTGACATGGCTCTCTACTGTTAAATTTCCTGTACATACCATTTACAATTATTCGAGTTACCGTTTTGTTCGCCATTCGGAGTTGAGCAAGCACTCTTTGTTGGCTTATGTGGACATTGAGGGACAAGTACTGCTCGCGCATTCCCAGGCTGCTAGCTTCCCTGTAGTACAGGTTGAAAGAAGAGTTAATCACCATTTCCACGTCTCGGCTTAAGAGATGATTTTCCATTGCTTCCATTACATCATTTCTAAAATGTATTGCCCAGTCAGGATTCTGGCATGCCCAAATATCATCCCTCCCCACCAAAGCTAAAACATTTCTCATTTCAAGGGCCCAGTTATATGGAATGGAGCTATCGATAATTTCTGTCAACCTTGAATAACAAATTTTCGGTAAGGATTGCTCTGGCATCATGAGAACTTTAACCCACCAATTGTACATTCTTGAGAATATTTTTTTTAATACATGACACCTACCAGTTTCCAGTCTCACGTACGAATTAGGCGTGTTTTTTGGCAGCTGCAACAGTTGTTTGTAAAATTTTAAACATCCCCTTTCTATTAAATTGTAATAAGGCGCTCCCCATATTTCTGTCATGTGTAGTAGGACACTTTCTGATATTGCCTCAAATATTTTTCTTTTGAATCCCAACAGTCGGATTTGCATGACTTTAAAATTTTTATTACTATTGAATTGGCAGCATTGTTTTTTGATAAAGCCAGAGTGGGAGCATCTGTGAACATACCGGAGCTATTGATTGGAATACCTAAATATGTGAAACTATTTTTTGTTTGTAATTCGCGTGAATTATAAATAAATTTATTCAATTTTTCCAAACGGCCCCCTTTGTGGAATACTACAATTTTGGTTTTGTCGGTGTTAACTACTAATTTGTTTTCGTTACAGTATTCGCTTAAAATTCGCAGGTTTTTTTGGGTTTCCATCCAAGAATGAGTGAGCATGACAATATCATCTGCATACAACAGAAAAAGAAGGTCATTTTTTCCTTTTAAGTTGATACCCACTGCGCCTTTACTATTAAAATAATTAGTTATGTCGGAAATGTAGAGTGAGAACAAAAGTGGGCTCAAAATTTCCCCTTGGAGTACCCCTTCAGACACGTCTATTTCCTTGGAAACCTGTCCATTCATAGATATTTTGAATGCTGCTTGGTCATAAAGCTTCTTTATAAAACTAATACATTTGCCACTCAAGCCGAGATTCTGTAACTTGTGCCAGAGAATCTCATGCGGGACAGAATCAAATGCTCTTTGAAAATCGACAAATGTACCAAAAACTTTCCTTCTTTTTAATCTTAGCTGTATGTTTATAGCAGCGGAGAGGGTGAAGAGTGAGTCCCTGCAGCCTCTTCCCTTTCTGAATCCCATCTGTTCTTCTGGAATTAATGAATTATTTTCTGCCCAAGACATTAATCGTTTGTAAATCATATTTGTGAATATTTTTGTAATTGTGTTGAATATGGCAATACCTCTGTAGTTGTTCGGGTTTAATGGGTCACCTTTTTTGTGGATAAGGATCATTTTGATAGAGGCCCAGCTATCCGGAATATTTTGATCCTGCCATATTTTGTTCAATAAATCTAATAAAACTAATAACCATTTTTCATTTAGTTGTTTAAAACATTCGTTTGGTATCAAATCAAAACCCGTTGCTTTATTATTTTTACTACTTTTGATACTTTCTAACAATTCTTCCATGGTAAAGGCAATATCCAATTCGGGATGAAAGGGACTGAAAAATGTAGACTTTATTTTTAGTTTAGGTGGTAGAACGATATTGTAAAATGCTTCCCATTGCTCTAGGTTTATAGGACAATCTGGAAATTTTTTGTTTTGAAATAGTTTTATTGTGGACCAGAATTCAGAAGGATTATTAATATTTCTAATTTTATCTTTCATATTATTAAAAAAATTGTATTTGGATTTGAGGACTAATGATTTGTAATTCTTTTTAGATTGCGTATAGTTATAAACATCATTATCGTTAAATAAAGATTTTTTGCATAATTTAAGCAATTTTCTAGTTTCCCTTTTTGCCTTTAAACAATCCTATGTGTACCAGGGTTTGTAATTGTATTGTATTTGAGTATTTTTTTTTCTTTTAAAATACCTGCTTGTAACATAAGGTTTTGAAAAGTATTGTAAAAAATATTGTAGGCCTCTTTAGCTGATTGCACTATTTCTACTTTCACATCATGATTATTTATCAGATATTTGAACTTATTCAAATGCACTTCTGTTCTATTTACAGAATAGAATGAATTCGGTGTAATTTGTTCTTGACTACATGATTCTAAGTTGATATCGAGAGTTAATTTACATAAAAAATGATCCGAAAAGCCTGAGAACTCTTCAACTTTAAAATCGGTCGCATAATTAAAACATTGAGCCGATATCCACACCTGGTCTATGACACTCATACCGTTATCACCTACATATGTAAAATTGGCTGGACTGTCGTGAATAGATCTACCATTACAAATGATCATTCCGAATGATTCCAAGATGTTAACCAGTTTATGACCCCTCTTGTTAACTACTTCGTCAAAAGATGATCTATTGCTTTTGAAATAAAATCCTGGAACTATTTCATTACCAAAACTGTTTAAATCAGCTATTCTACTATTAAAGTCCCCTCCCAATATTACGTTGGTATAACTATGGATAGACATTATATTAAATAATTCATCGTCTAGTGCATTTAAATAAAAATCAGTTTTATTGTTATTACCTGGTGGAAAGTAAACTAAGCCCAATATAAAAGTTTCTTTCATTAATCTAAATTTAAGAAAGAGAAACCAACGGGTAAGGCTAATTATTTCAATATCCGAAAATATATTTTTATTTAGACATATAAGTAAACCCCCACTAGCTCTACCTCTACTGTGTTCTTTTTTTTCTGCGTAGGCTATGTAGTGATCATAAGTGTTCAAAAAATTAGGTAGTTCAGTTTTTTTACACCAGATCCATGTTTCATTAAAGCACAGAATTTGAAAATTTAACAGAAAACCTATTTCCTTATTTGATAAATTCAATAAAGTTTTTAGGCCTTTAATGTTCCAAAATCCTATATTTAACCTATTATTTTCAATTTTAACCTCTTTTCCTATTTTTTCTTGTTTATTGTGACTCAGCTCGCGGACGAAAACGAAATTCCTTTAACTTCTGCATCACTTTCGATTCGTTTTTATTTTCCTCTGCTTCCGATTTTAATAGTGAATCTATAAATTCTTCAGCTTCCTCTAAAGAATAAAGTACTCCTCTTATCTTGAATTTTCGGTAACTGTAACTCGCATTCTTATCGATTTTTTTTACTTGATTTAGGCACTTGAAAATCCTTTTACCTAGTTCTCTATCTTCCGGAATTTTGTCATGAGAAATAGGAGTGTTATTTTTATAAAAAAGATCTTTTCTTTTCATTATTTCTTCTTTGAACAAATAATTGGTCATTGATACAAGAATTGGGCGGTCTTTTACATTTTTGCCAATTCTAAAACAGTTATTGACCGCAGTATCTGGTAGTGTTAAGCCAACCCCATTACATACTTGTTTTACTTTTTCTAAGACATTTTCTGAATTTTCTTCCGGGACTTTATGTATAAGAAAATTGTTTTTCCTTGCTTGTCTCTTAATATTGTTTATTTCATTTTCGAGAAATTCATTTTTTTTCTGTAGATGGGCACATTGCGATCGTAGAGAGGAGATTTCTTCAAGAGCTACTTTTAGGGTGTCGGTTAATTTTTGGATCGATGTTTGTGTTTCTATTGTACCCTGCTTTATTGCCGTCATTATATCCTCATTTGTATAAGCCATTTTTATTTTACTATTATTACTAATTAGAAAAAGAAATAAGTCACAGCAATAACAATAATATACGAGAAAGCGAGAGTTGTGTATATCGCGTAGAATAAACACCGTTGATCCTCGCAGATGAGACAACACTGGCCCCCACTACTCTGGTATAGAATGATAAGGACACCTACCTCAGGAAATTGTTCCAATAATTATTCTTCTGTATTAGAATAACTGCTTGTCCTTTTTCTTTGAAACTTCGTGTACTTAACTACAGTAAATATAACAACACTATTGTTAAGTTTAAAGAAAATCTATCGTCAGAAAACCACTTTACACACAACTTATACAGAGAGCGATATTCACAGTACGAGCGCTAGGGCCAAACTCCCATGCCAATTTAGTTGGTGCATGACAATTTATGATGGAGTAGTTCAGGAATTTTCCTTTGAGCCTGATATAGCACATACGTGGGTTATATGGCACGAAGTGTCTTACGAGTTTGTTACGGTGTAACAAGGTTTTTGGTATATTTTTTTTGAAAAAAAAAAAAATGGTAAAGGTTCAAGAGACCAAGGCCTTTTCTTCTCATTACAGCTTGGTCCGAACAATTTTTATTGTTAGTTTTGGTCATGATCTTTTTTTTTTCATTCGGTAGAAATTTTTTGCTTAAACAGGTTAGAATAAAATTTTGTAAATATTGGCCATAGTTTATATTGTGATTTAAATTAATTAACCTAGTGTTATAAAGCAATAAACAAAAGGGAACCAAATCGAGTGAGCTTAATAACTCGAAATTTAATAGCAATTTCATTAGAATATTTTTTTTATAGTTCGCTATATAAAATGTAAGATTAAATGTAAATTAAACTAGTATAAAATAAAATAACCGTTACAATATTAGTGGAATTCAAAGACATATTGTTTAAAGAAGTGAAAGTGAAGAAATATTAACTTATAACAACGAGCGCTACGTGATGGCAGAGAAAAAAAAAGACGAGCGGGGAGAGACAGTCGAGGCGAGGCGGGAGTTGTGACGGCTCTGCCGGATTTAAATTTTTTCCTGAGGCTTTTTTTTTAAGTTCCAAAGTGAGTGTGGTAGCCGAACATTACCCGAGGAGGGGACTTACAAGATCAGGAAAATCTGAGGCTGTTTTGGCGAGCAAAGAGTCAAAAATTGAAAATAGAAGAGGACTGGGGGCGAGCGACCGACGGGTGCACCCACCAACCAGCTAAGTTTAAGTTTTCTTTATTTTCAGAGCTCTGAATTAATATTTTAATTATGTTGGAGAGCAATGAATTTTTTTGTAATAATTTGAGGGAATAATAGTAGTTGTAAAAATAAGAATAGAAAAGTAGTTTTTGTAATTATTATTATATAGTTTGTGGGATGGAGGAGTTTTTTTTTGTTTTGAGCATTTTTGCCTCTCATTGTAAATATTTATAGGGTTAATCAAAAGTTGGTTTTTTTTTATGATTGTATTATTTTTTTTTAAATGTAAATAAATCAATATTAATTGCTTTTGATGTTCAATTTGTTTTGTTTTTTTTGTAAATGAATTTTATATTCCCTCAAAGAGAAAGGAATTGCTATTAAATTCACAGTACTGATTTTTTTTTCCTACCAAATTATTATTTATTTCACAAGGTAAGTTTGATCCAAAAAGGAAGAAAAATAATTAACATAAGAGATGTTGGTTCCCTGGTATCCATATTGAATTTCATTGTAGAGATAAGGATTCAATTTTTATTTTTTTTAATTTTTTTAAATAGTACTTACTTCAATCAATCATTTGCCTTGTATGGGTTAGGTTTTCGACGTTTTTCCGGATCTTAGGTTTTAAGAACAAAAAAAACGGCGTGGCGCCTACAATTTTTTTTTATTATATTTCTATTTCCCTCCCTGTTAATCGGCATTTATTCATTGAATTATTTTTATTTACTTCTTGATTAATTTATAATTATTTAATTTTTTTTTCATTTTTTTTTTTTGTTGCTTCTTTTTCTACCCACCCCTTCTCCACTGAGTAGGGCATATATTTACGTTCCCGGTATTGGGTAACAAAGTTTGGCGCCCAACGTGGGGCCCTTAAAAAATATATATATAAATAAAACGGTATAATAACAAAAAAAAAATTAATAAATAGATACATGATTTTGTTTTTATTTTTGGTCCGTGGCGAAAAAAAAAAATCGACATGGATGTCTATCGATTGGCAAAAGATGAGTTGGAGTACGAGCTCCAAGTTCGTGGTATAAAGGGAATCTCAGATGTCGAGGGGATGCGGAAAAAACTTAGACCGCTTCTGAGACGTGAAGTGGAAGGGAAAATACCTAGGCCAACGGTAGTTATGACCGAAATTTCTGAGGTTGAAACATGCCATAAAAAACTAGAAAAGCTTTTAGCGAAAATCAATTTGCTGGATGAGTCCTCGAGTGCAGGGGATCGGGCTAAAATCGATACTGGGCTGCAGCATGTATATAATCGCCTCGCGCGGGTCCATGTAGTGGAACCGCAGGATGTAGAGCGGAAGGAGACAGTGAGCGCATTTTGTCTCGAGCTTTTTGATTTGTTTGATTCGAAAAGTGCGGTTGAAGGAGAAGGTGTTAGGAAACAACCTGCCATAACCAAACCAATCAATTCGGAATCAGATGGACAATCTAATCTCATGAATCGGGAGACCGAGGGTCAGTCTGAATTCCTTGAAACAAAAAGGATGCTAGACACTATAAGGGGGTCCCTTGATAATTTTAGTGGGAGTCGAGAAAGTCCGATGGGCCGGCTATTAGACGAGTTGATCGCAAATCTTCTGGGGACTCTTTCGACTATGACTGTGTCAGGTACTGAGCAAGAAAAACTGAAGTCTGAATATTTAAAAGAATCAGTCTCTTGTTTGCAAATATTCAACAATATCTGCAACGGAACGGGACTAGTAGATAAATCACCAGATATTAGTGATGCACGTGGCGAGGAAAGAACCTTTGGGATTAACAGATATCAGGTTCCAGTCAAAGATTGGGGCATTCGGTTCCTTGGGGATGGTACAGGGCTAAGTGTAAACGCATTTTTGGAGGCTATCGATGAGATGAAATTAGCTAGGAACACCTCCGATTATGACCTCTTGTCCTCTGCTTACGATCTGTTCGGGGGAAAAGCGTTAATTTGGTATAAGGCTATGAGGCGACGGGTCAAGACCTGGTCTCAATTGGTAGTCGAGTTGAAAGGGGAATTTGAACCGATGGATTACTCTGAGAGATTGTGGGAGGAAATAAGAACGAGAACACAGGGCAGCGAGGAATCCATTGGCATATTTATAAGTGTAATGGAAAATTACTTTTACCGACTCCCATCTCCCCCAAATGAAGATGAAATGCTCAAGGTTATTAAAAGGAATTTACATCCGTACTACTTAAAGGGATTAGCATTGCAAAAGATAGAATCGTTGGAGACTCTTCGCAGACTGGGAAAAGAATTAGAGCAAACCCGATGGCGTGTACAAAACCACCGACCCCCTCCCGTTGATTGTGATTTACTTGAACCTGACCTTGCATACAGGCCAACCCCGCCTACCTCTCAGAATGACAAATACAAAAAATTACCGAGACCAGATAACAACCTAGCGAGGTCCTTAGACAGCCAGGAGCCAAAGAAATATGATTCGAATTGGGAACAGCGTCCAATACCGAGGGTGAATTGCTGGAATTGTGGGGAGCCTGGCCATGTTTCACGAGAATGCCGTAAACCAAAGAAAAAATCATTCGAAGTATCGAAGCAGAGCCCTAATGAAAATAGGCCGGGAAACGCAGAAGGGGGGCGAACTTAGGAGGACGGAGTTCGCACAACCCCTTGATGTCCTACAGAAATTCTCCTGAATGGAAGGAGTGGCTGGATACGGTGCGGGAATTTACGGAACGGACAACGAAGCATCTCACTACGCTACAAGGGAAGGATGACAGGCCTTACCTCTCTGTCAATATTTTAGGGATGAAGTTCGTGGGATTACTCGATTCTGGAGCCACAAGATCACTGCTAAGTCATGAAAGTTGGCAAAAGTTTTCTTCTCTGGGCATGGAACTTAAACCTCAGAAAGAAATCAAGATAGCACTGGCAGACGGATCATCTATTGAAGCTGCTGGTTCTGTAACGCTTCCAGTCGAGATTGGGGGAAAAGTTGCGGCACTGAACGTTTTGGTTATTCCAGGGCTGACAACGAATCTGATATTGGGAGTTGATTTCTGGCGAAAGGTTAAGGTCGTTCCAGACATATCACGAGGTACCTGGGAATTTTCTAACACCATTTCGGCAACTGAAACACCGTCTTTAGTAAGTCGGACTTCGTTGGATAGTAGCCAACAGAACCGACTCGAGGAGCTGATTGAACACTGGAGAGGAAAAGGAACTCCTAAAATCGGTTGTACCAGCCGAGTACAGCACGTAATAGAGACGGGCGACGCACGCCCAATAAAACAGCGCTATTACCCTGTATCCCCCCACGTACAGAAGATTTTGGATGCAGAACTTGAAGAAATGCTTAAGGACAAGATAGTCGTCCCTTCAAGAAGTCCTTGGTCGTCCCCGGTTGTTCTCGTTCAGAAACCAGATGGGTCGCATCGCTTCTGCGTGGATTATAGACAGCTGAACTCGGTAACGAAAAGAGATGCCTATCCGTTGCCATTTATTTCCCATATCTTGGACAGACTTCGAGACAGCAAATACCTCTCGTCAATAGACATTAAGTCGGCTTATTGGCAGGTTCCGCTGAGCCCCGAAAGCTGTGAGAAAACTGCCTTTACAGTCCCAGGGCGGGGGCTTTACCACTTTTTACGTATGCCATTTGGGCTCCACAACGCTCCAGCTACCTGGCAGCGTCTTATAGACGATATATTAGGTCCAGATTTAGAGCCATACGTATTTGTTTATCTGGATGATGTGGTAATCACGAGCCCAGAGTTTGAGAAGCATTTAGAGGTGTTAGAAGAAGTACTAAGAAGGTTATTCGAGGCGGGGCTCACTTTAAATTGGGAGAAAAGTCAGTTTTGCCGCTCGGAATTAAAATATCTCGGCTACGTAGTTAATGAGAATGGTCTGCAGGTAGACCCAGAAAAAGTTACCGCTATTTTGGATTTTCCAACTCCTAAAAATGTGAGGCAGGTCAGACGTCTGGTTGGGCTGGCTTCGTGGTACCGAAGATTTGTACCCCATTTTTCGTCTGTTATATCCCCATTGACAGAGCTACTGAAAAAGAACCGTCGGTGGCATTGGGGAGAGCAACAACAGAAAGCGATGGAAACCATTAAAGAGAAACTGGTATCCGCTCCTATCTTGACTTGCCCTGATTTTTCATTACCGTTTTTGTTGCAAACGGACGCCTCATCAACCGGACTTGGCGCCATTCTTTCCCAGGAAACCGAAGCTGGAGAAAAAGCAATTGCATATGCTAGTAGAGGATTAACCGCTGCAGAACGTAAGTTTTCAACAACTGAACACGAATGTTTAGCGGTCCTCTGGGCCATTGAAAAATTTAGACCGTACTTGGAGGGAATGCCCTTCACTGTCATTACCGACCACATGGCACTGAGATGGCTTCAGAATCTCAAGGACCCCAATGGAAGATTGGCTCGTTGGGCGGTTAAATTACAGCAATATAATTTCGAGATCAAGCATCGACCCGGTAAACATAATGCTGCAGCAGACGCCTTGTCTCGTACGAGGGAATCCGATGCTGATATAAATGTGGTGGCTGTTGAGTACCCGGACATGGACGCGTGGTACCTAAAAATGTTAAAGTCGGTCGGAGAGCGTTCGGCCGAATTCCCAACTTGGAAAGTAGAGGGAACGAAGTTGTTCAAACGCATAATAGATCCCAAAAAGATTCTCGGAGATGATAAGCCATGGAAAATTGTTCTACCTAAATCTAAAAGAGGGGAAGTGCTGATGGAATATCACGATAATCCTTTATCAGGACACCTCGGCACTTTTAAGACGTTGCAGCGCATCAAAGAAATTTATTACTGGCCAGGCATGGCTTCAGATGTAGCCAAATATGTGGCTCGATGCCAGACATGCTTATCGCTGAAACCATCACAACAGACTCCAGCTGGATTAATGGGTGCTCAACGGAAAGTGACCCGGCCGTGGCAGATTATCACCACCGATATCATGGGACCATTACCAAGATCGACCCAGCAGAATAGGTATCTGTTAGTTGTCAGCGATTACTTCACCAAGTACTCAGTGTTGCTGGCCATGAGAGAAGCGACATCGAAAAAGATTGCCCAGCTAATTGAGGAAAGAGTCTTTTGCATGTTTGGAGTGCCGCAGGTAATCGTTTGCGATAACGGAGTACAATTTAAGGGTGCTTACTTCTTGAATAAGATGAAGGAGTACGGCGTAAACATATGGTTCACACCATTGTACCACCCGCAAGCAAACCCCACTGAAAGAATTAATCGAGTTGTCAAGACCATGATGGCATCGTATGTGCGAGACAATCAGCGGTTATGGGACAAAGACTTATATAAATTGGAATTTGCCCTGAAGACTTCAGTCCATGAGACAACGGGATTTTCACCAGCGTATCTAAATTTCGGGCGTGAGCTGCCGCGATCGGTGGATTATTATGAGGATAAAGTCGATGGGCCATCAGATGTCGTAAGAGATAAAGAGGATCGTTTGGAAAGACTGAAAAAACTGCCGGTTTTGTTTCAAGAGGTCGAAGATAGGTTGGAAAGAGCCTATGAAAAGAGCTCGAGGAGTTACAACTTGCGAAGGCGGCCAGTATCATACAGTGTTGGTCAGTTTATTTGGTGTCGGGCACATCCCCAATCTAGTGCGGTGGATTACGTATCCAGCAAACTATGTCCGAAATTCAAACGATTCCGCATCAAAAATAAGATATCGTCTGTAACATATGAGCTAGAAGATCCTTCATCGGGTTGTTCAGCCGGAATTTTCCATGTCAAGGATTTTAAGATGGACCCCGGAGAACCCAGCGATGGGGTGTGAAACTCTAGGCTAGTTTTTATTACGCTGTCTAAGTACTACCTTGTAAATATCTACTATTTACTATTCGTTTCTTTTGTTCGTATTTCTCGGTGAGTAACAGCGATGTTGAGGTGGTATTTTGATGAGGTGATGATGACTGAATTAGTTATTCTTGCTTTTGAGGTTTTTAAAGGTATAAGTAGTTACGGGTTAATAAACAAGATTTCTTTTTGTCTTAAGTTTGAGTCACTGGGTTTCCATTTTTTTTTTTTTTTCTATGAAAGGGGAGAGTTGTTACGGTGTAACAAGGTTTTTGGTATATTTTTTTTGAAAAAAAAAAAAATGGTAAAGGTTCAAGAGACCAAGGCCTTTTCTTCTCATTACAGCTTGGTCCGAACAATTTTTATTGTTAGTTTTGGTCATGATCTTTTTTTTTTCATTCGGTAGAAATTTTTTGCTTAAACAGGTTAGAATAAAATTTTGTAAATATTGGCCATAGTTTATATTGTGATTTAAATTAATTAACCTAGTGTTATAAAGCAATAAACAAAAGGGAACCAAATCGAGTGAGCTTAATAACTCGAAATTTAATAGCAATTTCATTAGAATATTTTTTTTATAGTTCGCTATATAAAATGTAAGATTAAATGTAAATTAAACTAGTATAAAATAAAATAACCGTTACAATATTAGTGGAATTCAAAGACATATTGTTTAAAGAAGTGAAAGTGAAGAAATATTAACTTATAACAACGAGCGCTACGTGATGGCAGAGAAAAAAAAAGACGAGCGGGGAGAGACAGTCGAGGCGAGGCGGGAGTTGTGACGGCTCTGCCGGATTTAAATTTTTTCCTGAGGCTTTTTTTTTAAGTTCCAAAGTGAGTGTGGTAGCCGAACATTACCCGAGGAGGGGACTTACAAGATCAGGAAAATCTGAGGCTGTTTTGGCGAGCAAAGAGTCAAAAATTGAAAATAGAAGAGGACTGGGGGCGAGCGACCGACGGGTGCACCCACCAACCAGCTAAGTTTAAGTTTTCTTTATTTTCAGAGCTCTGAATTAATATTTTAATTATGTTGGAGAGCAATGAATTTTTTTGTAATAATTTGAGGGAATAATAGTAGTTGTAAAAATAAGAATAGAAAAGTAGTTTTTGTAATTATTATTATATAGTTTGTGGGATGGAGGAGTTTTTTTTTGTTTTGAGCATTTTTGCCTCTCATTGTAAATATTTATAGGGTTAATCAAAAGTTGGTTTTTTTTTATGATTGTATTATTTTTTTTTAAATGTAAATAAATCAATATTAATTGCTTTTGATGTTCAATTTGTTTTGTTTTTTTTGTAAATGAATTTTATATTCCCTCAAAGAGAAAGGAATTGCTATTAAATTCACAGTACTGATTTTTTTTTCCTACCAAATTATTATTTATTTCACAAGGTAAGTTTGATCCAAAAAGGAAGAAAAATAATTAACATAAGAGATGTTGGTTCCCTGGTATCCATATTGAATTTCATTGTAGAGATAAGGATTCAATTTTTATTTTTTTTAATTTTTTTAAATAGTACTTACTTCAATCAATCATTTGCCTTGTATGGGTTAGGTTTTCGACGTTTTTCCGGATCTTAGGTTTTAAGAACAAAAAAAACGGCGTGGCGCCTACAATTTTTTTTTATTATATTTCTATTTCCCTCCCTGTTAATCGGCATTTATTCATTGAATTATTTTTATTTACTTCTTGATTAATTTATAATTATTTAATTTTTTTTTCATTTTTTTTTTTTGTTGCTTCTTTTTCTACCCACCCCTTCTCCACTGAGTAGGGCATATATTTACGTTCCCGGTATTGGGTAACAAGTTCCCTGGCTCTTCCCTTGACAACAAATCCGGTTCCAAAAGTGTGGTGGGTTTCATGGCAGCTATAGTATATGGTGTGATGTTTTATTTCTTGTATTCCTTTTCCCAGCCAGCGGATTTCCTGGATTCCTGCTATGTCCACATTGTATGAGTCCAGTTGCGTGAGGAGGTTCCGCAGAGTCCCCAGTCGGTTAAGTGTTAAAACATTCCAATAGGCTATTCGTTGGTCCCTATGGCGTTTCCTGGGTCGTATCGATTGAGACAATCCAAGACAATAGACAATTAACTTAAATGTACCAAATTAGTCTTTTGCAATAATACATATTAATTAAATTCAAAATATAACACACGGTGAATTAGACAACGTCTACTTGTTGAGGTTCTACCAGAAAACAGGTTATGAAAAGCGAGCAACCTCAAACCGAGCTGAATGTTTTACAAGCTACTTATTAAAAGATAAAACTTAAATTTTATAAATGTTATAGATAACGTTAATTTATAACTTTTTACAACAATTATGTACATTTTTTTATTATTAAAATTCAAAATATCTATTTACTGTAGTGCTAATAGATGCACAATGATTTTATTTAGCCTGTCTTTTGCTAAAACCAAGGGAAAAACGGTTTTTCTCCTAGTCCAAGCCGGAAAAAATAAAGTTCTGCTTAATTATCCTAAATATCGAAAGAAAATGAAGTGTTGTGTAATATATCAACTTACACCGCCATCTGTTTGAAATTTATAGAACTTACAAATAATCACACTGTAGTATAATAAGCATTTTATTTGAAAAAAAAAAAGAAATATTGAGGCCATTAATCGAGATAAATAACTACCCTATCTTTTAAGTTGGACAAAACTACACACAATGAGCAAAATTTTATAAAAATCGGTTGAGTAGTTTCTGATTTTACACCCCGGCAAACAACAAAAAGGTTATGAAATCGACATATGACGCCATGTTAATACATCGAAAGATGACCTACTGTATTTGCAATAATTCGCAATAAAAGAAATATTGTGGTCAATAATGAAGATAAAGAATGACAATTAAACTATACGAAGGCATTCATTTTTTCATTTGAGGACAAAAAAATGTTAGCTAATCTTTTGAAGAATCTTAGGCAGTGAAAACACTTTTTGAAATATCTAGGCTTGATTTCCCGCCACTCCGGAAGACAACGTTGGTCGCACGTGAGCAATTCCCATTATTGCTCACGTTTTAATATAATTGCTATTTTGTCATTTTTCAGCGGTATTATTCATTATGGCAGATTTTTGTTTCTTTTAATTTAGAATATGTTTATCAATAAATTATTAATCTATTTAAGGTATGTTCATCAGTTAAATGCATTTATTATAATTTATTTATTGGAGTGGAATGAATAGATGAGAATAAACAAGAATAAAATTCATTATTAACTTATAGAATTGCTTATACCTTCTCAAAGACATTTTCTTAACCTACCAAAAGAATACACAATCATTTGAAGAAACATAATACCACAGTTCACTATAGAGTGCCCTGGAATAGAAAAAAATGTAAAAAAACGCAAATTCTTGGAAAAAGTCATCTCTCACTTTAGCAAATAACCTCTACTCTTAGAAGGTTCGAGCCCAAATCAATTTTTTTTTTTTTTTTCCATTTTCCTATATATGAAATATATAGTAAAGGAAAAGTATTGAAAATTTTTGGTCGCACGTGAGCAATTCCCATTATTGCTTACGTTTTAATATAATTCAATTATGTTATTTAATATAATTCAATAGTCTAGTCTGTTTCTAGCTTGCTTGCGAAACCCCTGTAGCCCTGAAGATGCCTGAATAGGTGAAAATATGGAATGTAATCTGCATGATTAAGTGAATTATTGAAATAATACGAGACTTTGAGGCCTTGCATTCTATATCTGAAAATTTCTGATATAAGTGTGTGTGTGTTTGTGTGTGAGTGAGTGTGTGTGTCGGTGTGGGTGGGTGCGTACGTGCGTGTGTGTGTGATTTGCCATAAAAAATTGGTCAAACGGAGGGGTACTTTACTTAGTAACTTTTTACGTTTTTGTCGATTTTCTCAAAAACGGCTCTAACGATTTTGATCAAACTGAGTATCTGATCTATTAATATGCACGAGATATGACTGCAAAAATTTCATCGAAATTGATCGACAGAAGGGGGCACTTTACTTAATAAATTTTATATCATTTTCAAATCCTTTTTTTTTACTCAAAAACGGCTTTAACGATTTTGATCAAACTGGGTATTTGATGGATGCATATGCCAAAGATGTGATTCTTCAATCAAAATTGGTCTAACGGACTCACCTCTGCTGAAAAAAACCAATAAGTGCTAAATAAATGGAGCGTTAATACTTACTATGGTCAAATATAAGATGTAAAAAATAAAAACTTTTACGCTTCTTAATTCTTTTCCAAAAAATATTAAAGTTCTATTTTAAACCGGTTGGTTTTTAGATTAGCTGGATACACAAGATTTTCAGCAAGTGTGAGGGAAATGCTCACGAAACGACCAACGCCAGGTTAACGTAATTATAAATTTAAATTTTATCAATTCCTTGTTAAGTAAATTGTAAATGTTTGTAAACAAAATGATTCGAATGGAAATTTAAGCTATTAGAATGTCAATACGTGTTATTTAAATAATTTTACTCATCGAAAGAGCTAAACTGGAATTATTTTACTTGACATAGTATTTCCTAAAGGCTGCATATTTTGGTTCAAACTTTGTCATTTCATTTAAAGAAATATTTCTTAAATGTTAAATTAACGAAAGAACAGTAAATGAAAGTAAACGAAGGGTTTCATAAATTACCTATTAATGAAATATAATAACATTTAAAATTGAAATAAAAATAATAATAATAAAATAGTAGCTGACCCGTGCGAAGCATTCGCACTCTAACCAGTCGCAAGTGCGCTGCTGCAATTGACTGAAATCTCAGGGTTTTGCTTGTAACTCGCAAAGAACGGGGACAATCGGAAAAGTGTATACATATAACCAAAAATGTTTGTCTCGACAAACTGATAAAAGCGACACCATCGAAAAAGCCCTGCGACTATTTTCGCTGAGAATTGCAGTTTTTCGCATACAACTCTCAAACGATGGGGTTAATAAAAAAAAATGTTCATGACCGAAAATCATCTTCTTGAAAATCCGAAATTATTTAGACCATTTTGAATTCCAATAACCGCGGTTTTGCTTATAACTCGTAATCGAAAATTAAATGAGTGATTCGTATATTTTTCCTGAGTAGCGTTTGAGGAAAGCTTTGAAATGATGCTTCATTCGTGAAATTTGATGAAGTATTAAAGAAGCTACGGCGTTCCGAAAAAAAAAAAAAAAAAGCTCTTCAGAAATAAAATATATGATGATTATTACTCAGATAAATAGTTTATAATGGAATATTAGAGATAAGAGATGGTGAACTGTTCATCAATTACGATAGGTTAAATGATGGTCAGGATTTTTTTTTTATTATTAAGATTTAAGTAGTCCTTTTTACTCTTTCGATCTAATTGGCAATTTTTATACTGCCTAACACTCCGCTCTCGTTCAATTTGTATGCTTTCGAGGTATGATAACTCAAGCCATAAATTAGGGTTTAGGGGGTGGGTAAGAGCGGTTACACCGATTTTTAATATTATTCCCGCAACTACCCCCCTATTTTTGGGGGGTATATATATTATAGGGGTATATATATTATATATATATATACATCAATGATTTTTTATCTTTTAATGAAACTCAACTAAACTCTAAACCAAATTTTTTGTGTAACTTTTTAAATATACTTATAAGACGTTCAGTTCTTGAGACTATATTGTTCAATAGGATATCAAGAAGGGGACCAAATTAGTCTCAACAATACATTTTTTTATTTATAAGACGTTTCGGCTCATTTGAGCCATCTTCAGTTCTAAAACATTTAACAATACAATTAATCAATCAAAAACATTTTTTAGTATATCTTAGTCAATTCACTAATATATTGCATCCTAGCAGTTTGCAATTTATTACTCCTCCTCCTCGCCTTTTAGTCTATAGGTTACAATGATAAAATTAACACTCTTCTCTCTGACACGAACACTTATCGCCCCAGTAAACGTGACCCAACACCTTCTCTCACTACGAAATTCAACCAACATCTCAAACATCTCCTTGATACAAAACAAATAAATACCCCTACTTACAGATACCTTATCTCTTATAATTCTACTGCTCCCTGTTGTTACGGTCTACCAAAAATCCATAAATCCGGTAATCCCATCCGTCCCATCATTTCAAATATCAATTCTCCCTCCACTAAGCTCAGCAAATTCCTTCTCCCTCCATTACAATCCCTTAGCCATAACAATCCATACGACGTAAAAAAGTCCTTCCATCTCTTGGAACAATTAAAAACCATCAATATTCCCGATAATTTTATCTTAGCCTCTTTCGACGCCGAGAGTCTTTTCATTAACATCCCGACGGATCGTGCCCTCCAAATCGTTGAAGAAAAATGGAACTTGTTAGAATCCCATAGTAAAGTCAATAAATCTGCCTACATTGACTCCCTTGCTTTATGCTGTTATTCTGGATATTTTTGTTTTCAAAATAAATATTTTCTCCAAACTTCTGGCCTTGCAATGGGTAGCTGTCTAGCTCCCGACCTCTCCGGTATTGTCCTCAACGACCTCCTTGATTCTGTTATACCTAAATTCCCCAACGATATTTTTTTCATTAAAAAATATGTAGACGACCTCCTATTGATTCTCAATCCTAACTCTATCACTGATATTCTCGCCGCCTTTAACTCCTACCATCCACATCTCCGTTTCACTATAGAATTGGAAACCAATTGTACCCTTCCATTCCTAGATATTTCCATTACCAGAAACCCGGACCATTCTATATCCACTAATTGGTACATCAAACCCACTTATTCTGGCCGACTCCTTAACTATTTTTCCCAACATCCACATCACCAAAAGATCAACTTCGCAAAAAACCTCATTCACCGTAGCCTGAACTTGTCCGATCCACAATTTCATTGTCATAACAAAATCCGCCTGAAAAATATCTCACAATCTAACGATTTTCCTGAGCATTTAATAAAAACACTTATCAATAACAATGCTAAAACTCAAAATCTCTCTAACAACTCTTCACAACCTCCGATTTCTACTTTCCAATACAGATCTATCCCATCTATCCCCATTCTCTCAAACAAAATTAAAAAATCCTTCTCATCGAGTTTCCCACACATGCGCCTAGTATTAAGAAATAACAATAAATTAAAAAATCTTTATACAAAACTCAAAGACCCTGTACCTCTCCTAGACAAGTGTAATGTAGTTTATCGTATCCAGTGCTCCACGCTTAATTGCAACAGTTGCTATATAGGTGAAACCAAAAATTATTTAAAAAAACTTATTTATCAACATAAATACAGTATTTCCACGCGTAATTCGTCTACATCTAAATTAGCAGAACATGCCATTGCCCACAACCATTCCTTCGACTTTGAGAACCCCTCCATATTAGCAACTGTATCTAACCACGACAAACGTCTCCTCTCAGAATCCATTTTCATCCATCTAGAAACTAATAACGCGGTAAATCACAAAACAGATAAAGAGATAATTTCATCCACTTATTCTAACATCTTCCGCATCCTCAAATCCTAGTTTTGATTTCATAGGTACCTGCAATTATCTCTGTACCTCTTGTACTATTATTATTTTTTGTATTGTATACTTCTTTCTGTATATTTTCCAAATTTGTATGCATTGTTACATTATGTATTATCTCATTTTTATGTTATTATTCAGTCCAGACACAACTATTTGTATACAGTACCATATATTTTGTTAGTTTTTAAATATTTTTTTCACTCAGTTGTGCCTTCACTTCAAAAACGTTGGATTTCCCCGCCATAAACCTTTGAAGTCGGCAAACTAACCCCCTACCACTACCTTTCACCTTATTTTTACCTTTAGTCTTAGTATCCACCTGGACTCAGTAGGTAAATATCAGATTCTATTTTATCTTGTTAACCAGCCTCTTATTTTAATATTTATGTATACCATATTTTATATTATTATCAGTTCTGTAATGTATCCATTTATTGTCACCCTCTAGCATAGATACTCATATATTTGTTTTTCTTTTAGCCCTGATGAAGATCCACAAGTTGGATCGAAACGTTGGCTTACCATAATAAATATCATTGTAACTGAAAATCCTGACCATCATTTAACCTATTATAATGGAATAATTATAGTACCTAATATTGATTTTTAAAACGTTGCGTTATTCTAATGTTGGAAAATAATGAAGATATATGGGTGATTCTAAAATTATTGTGGTATTTGTGTCAGAACGTGATGTATCGACAACCACCTGAAGGATTTGTAAATTTTTTTTCTATTTATTACCTCATTGGTAAAGAACACTGCTATCTTATTTTCAAGCGCCTAAAGACAGGATAACATTCACTAAAAGAAATGAAAATGCTCTTTTTGTCACTCCCTAGCTTGTCACAAAATAGCGGTGATGTACTTTGAAAAATAATTAAACCCTTTTCCGTCACAACAATTCTAAAAAATATGGCACGGATCCTATCAGCAAACTTTCAGGATGCCAAATAAAATTGAGCCAAGTACCACAACTGCTTTCACACAGTTGCGAGGTCAATCGCTAGGACGTGAAGGAAGGTGCAAAGCTAAAAAATATTTTTATAGTGAGTCACCCCCTATAACTTATTAACATTATGATAGTAAACTATGTAAATATTTCTTCTATTACAGTTTTATAGATCTTTCGAATCTCTTCACAGCCATAACCTCCTTTTAGTGAATTTTGTACTACTTTTGCCAAAATTTTTGATAAATGGTCGATTTGTCCCCCCTCCCTTACCTGTCACTCCCTGGCCTGATACTGATTTTGTTTTAGCTAGGGAGTGACAATATTGGTCAGGGAGAGACTTGTGATTAAATTTGTAGCTTGGTTATGTTGATTAATAATCATTGAGAGGTCAGAAAGTTAGTTTTCGATTAAGAATGCATATGTTAAAGCTCCTTCTCACCCTCAAACCAGCAAATAAACTTTTAAGTTTCAATAGTTAATTTTTAGATCTTTGACTATTTTGATGGTAGTGATGAAACTCATACTTATAAAAAAACGAGACGGACTTTAGATGTAACGAGACTTTAAAATTTAGAGAATTATTCATTTAAGGTTCAAATTAATGTAATAATGTGATATTACATTTTGTCACTCCCTATAACAATACTTTCGTTGAAAATCACTATCTCGAAAACTATGAATGTAAGTTTATGCACACTTCACATCATTGGTAAGGAGCGAATGACCATGCCATCTGCAACCAGAAACATAAGAAAAGATGACTTTGAAATTCCAAAAAATTAAGTGCCAAATGTCACCAAAATTTTAGAATCACCCATATACTTATTGTAAATATTGTAAGATATTTCACTAGTTTTTTTTTTAAAATATTTTCTATAGAACCATTCATTTTTTACAATCCACAAGAAATAAACATTTCAATTAAATAAATAATATATATTTCAATTTTCTATTTATTTTTTCAAATCCGCTATCAAAACACAGCAGTTCACTTCAACAGGTTTTAGCAAGGAAAGTACTCTTCTTGGTAATGATTTTTTTAGGATCACCGTCGAGTAACCATAAACCTAATAACAAGAGGATGTAAACTAAAAGATAATTGCATTTTCCCTGTTTACCGAGACACGTGAGCATTTACAATTACGATTTATTGTTTGTATTTGACTTTTAGAATATTAGATTTTAAGATACCTCCATGGGAATATTAAAACTGATTCCAGCTACGTCCAACTGTGAGATTTTTTTTATTGAATTGCCTCTGTTAACTGCAGTATATTCGCTATGGAGCTTGTACTTCTAATTGGATTATTACAGTCCTATTCTGACTTAGCAACTAATTACCTATATTGTTTCTTGAAGTAAATTCGCTGTGGATAGCTTGTGCTTCGAATTAGATTATTAGTGACCGTTAATAAAGCATCCTGCCTTATCAGTCTTTAGCATTATTTATGAAGTCAGTTTCAATAATTATTTGGTCGATGGTAGTTCAATTTTTTCCTGCCAATTTTATAAAACACAAAATTTTAAGATATCCCCACCAATCCCATTTTGTGTTAGTAAGTAAAAAAGGGATTAATGGAACCCAACAATAGGATTATGACTACTAGCATAAAATTTTTACTATTCTTATAGTTACGTAATATTTATGAGCTTAAATTTAATAAAGTGCCTGTTCTTGTTGTTTGTTTCTTAACTTCACTATATGCCACTAAGGCTATTCAGACGATGCTACAGTGGGAGTCCTAAATTTTGCCTATCCAGGTATAATTAGGACAGGGATCTTTAACCAGTACTTGACATCTTACAGTCTCGGGACCTCCAATTTACGCCCTATCCGAGGGACGGAATGGTTAAGGATTTTTTACTCCCATTAAAAAATCCTAGGGCTACCGCTGGGCGCGAACATGCGACCTTTAGTATTGTAGGTTGCCATGCTAACCACTATATCACAGGTGACACCAAGAGCCTATTCTTTTTCGAAAATATTATGTAATGTTATGTTCAGATCTTATGCAACAGTATGCGAAAATGTTCACTTTTTTAGTGTTTTTTTATTTGGAGCAAAATCCAACGTTCGTCATTACCTGTGAATATTTTTGTTGTACTCATCCTAGCTTTTCTTATTATTCCTTTTTAAACGTTAAATAATATGTTGAACGGTTGCACAGCTCTCATTGTTAATAAAGACGATTTCTCGCAGAGTTTTGTGCATTTTGAAATTGGTAATCACTATTTCTTGTCCAGAAATAGTTGTATGTGCACCCATTTTGACCTAAAGCTCGAAATGGACTAGTTACTTATGTTTAAATTGTTTCTTTTTGTTTTCATTGAAAGAATGAAAAGGTTAGCCCCCACTCGAAATTTTACTCATTCATATGTTTTGTACTTTAAATAAACAGATTACAATTATAATAAATAGTAATTATAATACACAACACATTAAAATTAGACTATGGAAATCAAGCCTAGATTTTTCAAAAGGTTGTTTCTCTGCCAAAGATTCTTCAAAAGATTAGCTAATTTTTTATGTCCTCAAATGAAAAATAAATATCTATGGATAGTTTAATTGCAATTTTTAACGTTTATATGTAGTAATAATCCAAATTACTCATGATTATTTCAAATTACTTCATGAGTGATCAAATCGAGAAAAAAAAACGCGATAAAAAAAATATTATGACCTCTTTTTAATTTATGCTAATTATTTCCTGAATATCAACATCATTTATTACCGACGTGGGAGTAACTCTGGCATCAATTATGATGTTATAGATGCAAACCTCATCTACACAAAAATATAGCGGGTTTGGTACAAATCAATTGAAATTAGCGATAGAAAATACATGCAAACTATTTCCTAAATGTAATACTTTATCGATGGTGTCGGCCCCCCAATATAATATATTTTTGACCGATGAGAAATAAAATTGCTAACATTGAAATAAAATCATCGACATTGATGTGCACTGGGTATTACGTAATTCACCTAATACTTATAATATATCTTTTGTGATATTTCCAGAAATATCACTAACATTTCCTTTTGATTAATATCTCCAGAAATTACCTAATCTGAAGGTATAGGTACAATATTACTGACACATTCCTTTTTAATTTTAAAATTGTATTGCTTTTTATTTATTGAACTTTTACCACACATTTTCAATTTAATCTTATACATAATACTTATAACTGTGAACTTCTCAGTTCAAAATCAAAATAAGTAAAGATAGAAATAAAGTTATAAGAAACTCTTTTACTATAATTAATAATAGCTGTACACGTGAAATAAAATGTTACTTAAACAATAAAAAAAAAAAAATAAATAAATAACAACTATAAACAATGACATTGCTGAAGACGAAGCTAAAAAACATGTAGTGAAACAACAATAGGATCTGCTCCATGAATTCTGAGTCATCAACGAGGGTGATTGAAGATCCTGACTTTTTGGCCAGAATAACGCCTTATATGAAATTTGTTTCGATAGCAATGTTTTACATTTGACAAAAGTACTTGATTTTCTGGCGCTCATCTGCTGAAACATTTTCCTATAATCTTCCTGATACTATTAAATTTACTACTATAAAACTACCAATAAGAATATAGCACAGTCCATGGATATTCTTTCTACATTATGATTTTAACTACTTAAGACACACACTATTTAATTATTTGATGTACATATTACTGACAAAAGGTATAAATGAATAGGTTAAATTTCAATAATGCTAATAAATTGGTTTCTTGATGTGAACGATTATATTGTCTCTTCCCCTCTAATTTTTAGAAAGCTATAAAGCCTAATCTTTAAAAAGGATACATCATAAATATCTCCACTATTGAAGTATAATAACAATTCACCAGGGGTTTAAACGGAAAATCTAGTTTACTTAAAATGGAACTCGGAATATGTTCTACCCAAATTCCTGTTTGTCCTGTTGTGATCCGCCGATTTGACCTCTCCCAGTTTACTTGATGCCTTCCATATTTTCTACAAGGATGCAAAATAAAATAGACTTTTAAAATCATCACAATAGAGTGAGTTTTTGCTCGCGGGCATATTATCGATACACATACCAAATACCCAATGTCAGGTTCGTACGGTTTATAGTTTTTTCCAAGTCTGTTCACACACAGACCATTTGGCGGGACTTGGTTATTTGGACTCAGGAGACCCCAAAACGTGTATTTCCGTTGAAAACCGGGAGTCGAAATTTTTCACGATCGCAATACTTTTCCTTTCTATATATTTCATGTATAGGTAAGTGAAAGTAAAAAAGAATGATTGTAGTAAGAACTATATCCCAATTTTTCTTATGCTATTTGAATTCTGAATCCAACTACACCACATATATTTAATTAAATTACACCACTTTTAAGTATAACAGAAGCTTACAATGCAGAGAAAACCTTTTTTAACTTTGTGAAATAATATGTGTGCAGATATATAAGAAGATACATCAATCTATTCAGTTTTTACAAAATCTTGTATTTTTTTTGTTTATGTCAGTTCAGCGGTCTTGTCTAAATATACGAAGCTATTTCTTCTTAATTTCTTGTTTAATTTTTTTATGGAATGGGGGATAAGGATTTTGTTTCAAGGTCAATTTTACTTCGAAAGATTTGTTTTACTGGAGTTCGGTAAAAAAAAAAAAAAAAAAGACTTTTTGCCTAAAATACAAATTTTAACAAAATCTTTGACCAGTGATTGAAAATATGACAAAGTTACAAATGCTCTTAAGGATGTTAAAAAGAATTTTTTTTCATTAACAGCGTCCGTCGGTTTATCTGGAGAGTCAGTTGAATGGGAGTCGGTTAAGCAAGAGTATACTGCAATTGCTAATTGTGAGAGTGCAATTTTCTAAAGGTACAGTTAATTCTAATTAGACGAAACCACATTTATCATAGCACGACGGGACCTTGCATTTCCTGTAACGTTAGAGGATTAGTAGTTGGCCACGTACGGCGGCACTTAACCAGCCGTTACGGTACAAAAACGGTAGGTTTTAGGGCTTTATCATATAAACCCCAGTTTAGTTTTATAAGAACTAAACTATTAAGATCCAGTTTTAGTTTTAAAAGAACTAAACTATTAAGATCCAGTTTTAGTTCTAAAAGAACTAAACTGGGTCTTAATGCTCGTATCACAATTTATTAAACCCAATTTGATCCGTTGAATCACTACGTTTAGGTCGATATTTTATTTCGGACCAAAAAACGAACATTGAGAATGCAATACCTAAAAGCTCCGTGAAATTCTGAATCCAACGATACCACATTCAAGGCATTTAAGCACGTCAGGACCTTATAATTCAAGAAAACCCGATTTTTAGGCTTTGTGAAGTAATATATGTGGGATGGGTTGGGATTTTATTACCATGTTGACGTTGCGGTTCAATTAGGCATTAATAAATTACAACAGGCCTACAATGGTCTTGGTGCCGAGAGTTTTATAGCTGATTGTGAGTATAATTGCTGCGCTGAATCCAAATTTGCCATTAGTTTTCCTCTATCAGTTCTAAGTGTTGAGATATATAAATGGCGTGACTTACCTCTTAAAACACAATTACTCGAATAAATATGCAGGTTAATAGCAGGTGAAAAAAAAAACAACAACAAAGATATCAAAATTCTTTACATAAAACATTTTAAGTCAATTAAAACCATATAAACACACACGTAATTTATATAATAATTTTGTAACTAAGGTAAATGTTAGTTTATATTTTTTTTCAAGAAAAACCTATTAAATTTCAAAGATACTCTATTTCACACTTCGGAAGGTTCTTTTGCGTGACTTTCTTGTATAATACTATTATTAAGGTGTACTGAAGCTAGAAAAGACGAGCTGATAGAAAAAATCTGATTGCATTATTGGAATCAGCGCCCCAAATATATTTAACCCTCTGTTGAGTTACATCAGCAGGCGTGCTGCGGTTAACTATATACCGCAGCTTTGTTTTTTATATATTTTATTATAAAATGAGCAATAACTTACCTTTTTTGTTATTGTTTACTCATGGCTTTAATTTTATACTATTTCTAATGAAAGAAAATCATCAGTTGTATAAAGAAAAGGATGGCAAAAAAAAATAAAAAAAAATAGCTTTGGAGATAAAAACAAAAAAAGTTTACAATTGTTAATATAATGTATAGGGATAATATAATAATAAATGTTGCTCATATGAACATAGGAATGATGGTGGAAGATGGTTGACCGTTGTTATAACCGTTGAATCACATATTTCATTTTTACCAATCGTTATCAGTATCGATCCAAATTTTAGGTCCTCATCAATCCTCTTTGGCTGATGCTGTCCCAGTGAACCCATAAGGTAGAGAGTATTGCATTTATAAGCATATACACGGTGGGCCAGACCCCCCTACCGTGCACCCCCCCCCACATCCCTATAAATTGCATATCGTTGTGTTCCTTGTGATAAAAGATTAAGAAAAAACCAATGTTCCCAGAAAAAAAAGTGGCCGCACTAATCCAAAATGGCGTTCAAACATGGCGGAATGAGGAATTTGATTTTAGTTAGTTTTTTTATTACTGACATTCACCATTATGCTTAATTTCGCCATAACTGGTCTTTTATTAAAGCTAGGTAGTTTTAAATTCAGAATAAATAAACAAACGTTATAAAATAATTAGCCTTGACAACATAAAATACCTTTAAAGTCAATTTTTTCAAGTCACTCACGTAAAAGTTAAAATTCCAAGTTAATTTGTGATTAAATGGCCATCGTTAACGAAAAACGCCCTGAAATAAAACATCTGGAGCAATTATTCTTCTTTAAAAATCAGTGGTCAAATTTCAAAATATATCAACTAGTTTTATAGAAAACGGACCTTAGCGGCGAAAAGGCGCCAATAACTCGGGCGCATCCAGTCCTCTGCCACATCGTTAAGTTCTCATACACGATATAATTACAGCGGATTTAGGATATTATTTTGAATGTATAATCGAGTCTATGTAACTGCAAGTATTTAATTGACAGAAATAATTAATATAACCTTTTTTTTTTCTTTTATTTAACATATATAAATCTGATTAATAAAGGATATGAATATGATAAATAATAATGAATTAGTCTCAGATTGCACATTATCTAAACCTCACTTATGTTGACATAAACTGGTTCCCTTGAAATGAAATAATAATGTACTCATAGTAGTAGTTGGGTTACAGACACTGAGGGCATCTGTTCATTCGTGAAATTTGAAATAAATGCATTTTCGCAAAGTATTGATTGTTTACAGATTTAAAAACAATCAAAATAAAAAAGATAAATAAAAAGTTCTGTTTGTTCGTTGGTATGTAGAAATTATTCATAATACAATTTAGGAAGTATATACCTAACACAATTTATATATATATATATATATATATATATATATATATATATATATGTATATATATATATATATATATATATATGTATATATATGATTAATTTAAAATTAAACCACTACTGGAGAGGAAAACCACGTACTAATAGGCTTGAGGTATGGGTCAAGCTTTTAAAGGAAAATAATCAAATACACAGCTGGATTTGACGATATACTAATTCAGTAAAACAAGCCTAAAAAAAATAGTATGTGTAAAAATAATTCAAACAATATCAGACAACATAAAAATCAAAATACTTGCATTTCAATTTGTGAACAAAGCGAAAAAATTATAAAATAGTTCATCAGAGATTATCTGAAACTGTAACACGAAAGGGCGCGCCGCTGCGTTTGGACCGCACTTACAGACGTACTACAAATAAGGCAATATAACTATTGAGGTAAACCGGAAGATGTCGGGTGAGACCGTCTGTCGGTACATGTCGGGTAACAAATACCTGGAATCCTCAGCTCAGTGATTCTATTAGTATTTGTAATATTTTGACAAATGTTCAGATTGCGGTCCAAATGCCGCAGCGCTCCCGCCGGAGGGTTAAATTGAGCTATTAGATTCTAGGCACTAAGAAAAAAAATCTGGTGAGTGCGCGCAACACACAACTTTCACTTACCAACTTACTTAGATTAGAACTTAATGCGTTTTGTTAATTCCCACTTCTCAAATGAACAGAACATCTAGAGGTAATAATAACGCATTGGTTTGTCATTAAAGGCGTACGGCGGATGCGTGAGCTCAAGGTGTTTTATGAGTTGACGGATTATTTTTCTTTTTTTCTCCTGTATATGTTTACTTGATTTTCTTCATATATCATATTTAGCCATTTCTTATTTTTAGGTGTGACGACAGACAGTTAATTTCTCAATATAAACTAAAACAAAGGTACTTTATAGGAAAACAAAAAAGGCCCCTTCCCCATTTAAGCCCTCTCAGAACATTTTAATAATGATAAAGCTTACCTGGTAATAAATAACAACTAATTTTCATTAAACATAACGAATTTGATAAAAATCGTTAAAGCTGTTCTTGAGATCATCGATCAAAAAGGTAAAAATTGAAAAAAAATTATGAAATAAAGTGACCCCTCCGTTTGACCAATTTTGATGAATGTTGACTATCACATCTTTGGCATATATATACATCAAATGCCAAGTTTGATCAAAATCGTTAAAACCGTTTTTGAGTAAATAAAAAAAACACATGAAAATGATACAAAATTTATTAAGTAAAGTCCCCCCTCCGGTTGATCAATTTTGATGAAATTTTTACAGTCATATCTCTGGCATATAAATACATCAAATACTAAGTTTTATCAAAATCGTTAAAACAGTTTTTGAGTAAATAAAAAAAAACACGTGAAAATGGTACAAAATTTAATAAGTAAAGTCCCCCCTCCGGTTGATCAATTTTGATGAAATTTTTACAGTCATATCTGGGGCATATAAATAGATCAAATACTAAGTTTAATCAAAATCGTTAAAGCCGTTTTTGAGAAAATCGAAAAAAAACGTAAAAAGTTATTAAATAAAGAACCCCCTCCCTTTGAGCAATTTTGCTGTCACATCGCGGGCATATACATACACTAAATACCCAATTTTAGTTTTGTACGGCTTAGTTTTTGAGCTATTTTGTTCACACACACACACACACACACACACACACACACACACACACACACACACACACACAGACACACACACACACAGACCATTTCGCGGGACTTGGTCATTTGGACTCAGGGGACCCCAAAACGTGTATTTCCGTTGAAAACCGGAAATCGAAAATTTTCGCATAAGCTTTTCCACACTTTCCTCCGAATCTTGCAGAATTTCAGGTATTGACTCGTTCAACTTTAATTTTCTTCTTATTTCTTGAAAATAATTACAGTCCACTAATATTTGTGAAACGGTCATAGGGGCGCCACATTTAACGCAGGTAGGCTGTACTAAGTTGTGCAGAAGGTATGAGTGGGAGAATTCGCAGTGACCAATTCTTAGGCGACAAAGGATTACTTCTTCTCTCCTCGATCTTCTACAGCTAGTTGCCTATTTTTTACATTCCTTTTTTACTTGCAGTAGTTTAGACGGGCTCCTTCTCCAGGCTTCATTCCACTGATCCATTTGTTTTGACTTTACATGCCTCACCCAATCCTCTCGGGGAATGAGGTCTATGGACTTGACCTGACTTTGATCCCCTGTACGGGCCAGTTTCGATGCGCCATCTGCTTTTACATTTCCACCAATGCCACAATGGGATGGGGCCCAGATGAATCAATTGTTCTGCCTACCCTCTGGACGTCATAAATCAGATTAAGTATTTCGAGGATAGTGGTCTGTTCTGTTCTTTGGCTTCTTATTGCCAGTAGGACACTCATCGAGTCAGTGATGATAGCTGATTTTTGATGATTAGCTACTTTACAATGGAGGAAGGGGTTCCCTTATAGCAGTTGCCTCTCCTGTGAAGACCGAACATGCTCAAGGTAGTTTATAGAGGTGTGAGTCCTTTCCTTTTATAAAAGCACATCCTACTGCCGAATCTTCATATTTCGAAGCGTCGGTATAGATTATTTCGTTGTCCCGGAATTGTTCTAAAATTTCTAAAAACATATTTTGAATTTCTAAGGGGTTTTCCTGTTTTTTTGTCTCTTTGGAGAGTTTTGTATTCATGTTTATATTGTAATGGCTCCCGGGAGGTTTATTTTTTTCTGGATGTTTTTGTAACTGGACAAAGCTCATGTTCTCGCCGTGATCTGGGGCTAAGCTTGTAATCCTTCGCTATCATCTCCCTCTGTATCCTAGATTCCGTTTCCCCAGCAGCTGGGTGCAATGGGTGCCCCGGTAGTGAAGCCAATTTTGCAAAGTGTTTTAGTGATAAGTATGATCTTCTTAACACCAACGAGGGCTCTGCACTCTCGACATTGAGGCTCTGGACTGGCGATGTTCTGTACGCTCCGGTACATATCCTGAGAGCTGTGTTATGTACCACGTCCAGCATCCTCAGAGCAGATGTCCTGGCAGAACAATGTATAGTCGAGCCATAATCTAATGTGCTTACTATTGTAGCCCTGTAGATTTTCGAAAGGCTTGACCTGTCAGCCCCCCAACCTGAGTGGGAAAGACACTTGATTAGCCCCAATCTTTTTGAACAAATATCATTGAGATATTTGATGTGCTCGTTCCAAATGAGTCGTTTGTCTAGTCGCATTCCCAAATATTTTCGTTCATTGAGAAAGATAATATTATTTGTTCCCATTGAGAGCTTGGGATTATGTGTGCAACTTCTTAAACGGCAAAAATGCATGGATTAGTTTTTGATGCTGAAATAGTAAAGCCGCTAGTGTTCGCCCATTCTGCAGCTCTATTCAGCGCTACTTGCATTTTCCATTCGATAAATCCTACGGACTTGCTGCGAGCAAAGAGAAGGATATCGTCTGCAAATAATATGACTTTTACTGTCTTTTCAAATATTGTTGCCAATTCATTAATTGCTATTAAGAATAATGTCACGCTGAGTGGCGATCCTTGTGGAGTGCCGTTCTTCAGTGTGTGCGTTCGTGAATATAAATTGCCAAATCTTACGCAGAATTTTCTGTTTTGCAGGAAGTTCTTTATATAAATGTATATATTTCCTGTTATTTTCCAGGTCCTTAGGATTTTTAATACTCGTTCCCTCCACATTGTGTCATATGCTTTTTCAAGATCGAGGAATACAGCTATCAGATGTTCCTTACTAGAGAAAGCTTTTTCCGATTCTCCCTGTAGTATTAGGATGGGATCTATCGTGGAAAGATTTTTTCTAAAACCAAATTGATAGTCGGAAAACAATTCTTTTCTTTCTATAATATCAACTAGCCTCGTATTAACCATTTTCTCTTGAAGTTTCGATAAGCACGAACAAAGGGATATGGGTCGAAAATCTTTCAGTTGATTGCTACTAGGTTTTTTGGGGATTGGAGCGACTAAAATGGTTCTCCAAGAGTCAGGGAAACTGTTCCACAAATGATTATAAAGTTTTAACAAGTACGCCTTTCCCTCGTGTGGTAGATTTCTAATCATTTCATAAGAAATTCCATCAATGCCAGGGGCCGATACCTTTTTACATTTATTTAAGGCCTGTTCTAATTCATTCCAACCAAACGGTTTGTTGTAGGCTTCGCGAGGTTGGGTTATGCTTGATTGTTCAAATCCACCACCATTATCCCTTATCTGCGAGTCATCGAATTGCACAGATGATATTTTGGAGAAAAAAATTGCAAATAGATTTGCTATTTTTTTGGATTTGTAACAATTGCATCTTCCAGTTTCAAACCTGATACTTGTTTCTGTTGCCTTATCCCTCTTATAGAGCGAATTTTGTTCCATATCTCTTTTTGAGGTGTGAGGATATTGATAGAAGAGACATAATCCCGCCAAGATGATTTTTTACTGTCTTTAATGCTTCTATTTGCAATCGCTCTTAACTTTTTAAATTCTATGGCATTCTCAAGAGTCTTATGTTTTCTATACCTATTTAGAGCCTTTTTTTTGCTCTGATGGCCTCCTCACTTTGTTTGTTCCACCATGGAACTCGTTAATCGGAATATATTGATGGGTTGCTTGTATAATTATTTTAGTAAAAGCACCTACTTGTTCATCTATGCTGCCTCCCTGAAGCCATCCCAATTAGCTAACTGATATTTCCAATGGATTAGTGGCGGTTGGGATGGTGAAGCATTCCTTATCCTGAGGACTATGGGGAAGTGGTCGCTACCATACAAGTGGGGTTTCGTTTCCCATGTGATCTTTGGAGCTAGTCTAACATCAGCAAAACTGAGATCAATGGAGGAAAATGAATTACTTTTAGAGCAGAAGTGGGTATGGTCTCCTGAATTGAGAAGGGTAGTTGTTTGGTTCCTATTTAGGAAACATATTACCCTTTGGCCCCTGTGGTCTAGATCTGGTAGAGGGGAACCCCACATAGAGCTATTGGCGTTGAAATCCCCGAGAATAATATAGGGCCTAGGAAGTTGGGATAATATTTCTTCAATGTCTTCAGTGGATAAGCTCACAGCTGGAGTAATATATATATTACAGACAGTGAGTGGTTCAGTTAGATGCAGCCTTACTGCGAGTGCTTCATGTGATGTTGTAAGTATTATTTCTTCAGCGAAAATATCTTCCCTTACAGATGTTGAAACACCACCCCATGATCTACCAATGTATAGTCTATCTTTTCTAAAGGTTATATAGCCTTTGATTTTCACGTTATTGTTTTTATTCAGATGGGTTTCCTGAAGACAGCAGCACAGTGGATTTTCTTCACTTAATAGTTTCTGAAGGTATTCTAGATGGCGGAATAATCCATTACAATTCCACTGTATTACTGCGTCCATTTTGATCGTAAGCTGTTTAGTTTTCTAAGGTAACATTCCCAGCGGTGGGAGTTACATCTTCGGGCTCTGAGATATCTGAAAAAGTTTTGTTGGATATAGTTAAATATAGAGATTTTATTATTTTTGAAAATCTTATTTTCATTCCTCTATGTGTAGTTTTGTTCCTATGTTCATCAATCATTTTTTGTAAGCCCGTTGTGTCATTAGTAAACTGTTTCAATACTTCATTAATATTTGAGCAGCTTTCACCTTGGACCATGTCCATCAACATGCAAAGCTGGTCAAATGTCAATGGATATTCATTGCTTATAAAGCAGTGAAAGGGTTCCAGGAACTGTTTGGCATTTTGTTTTAGTTTTGCTTTTGTTTCATTGCTTCTGATTTGTACCCTACAATTTGTCTTATTTATTTTAAAGCTTTGGTTTTTTTGTTCTATAAGGGAAATTTTCTGTTTTGGATTTGTGTTTGTGTTCGAGGGTGTTTGTATTGGAATTTTGGGGGTTTTCGAGTCTCCCTTTTTTCCCTGTTTATGTCCTCGCTATGTTCTGGTTTTTTTATATTAATGATTTCCTTCTCCTTTTCCATGCTACCTTCGAATCTGGAAGCAGCATTGGTAAGGTTATGCCGATTAATTGTTGAATGTTCATTGACCGATACGATAGAATGGTCAGTACAGTAGTTCCTCTCTGCTGTAGATTCTGGTTCTGTACGACTTGTCAAAGGGTGCCCAATAAAGGAGTTCAAAGATTTTTCATCGAGCTAACCGGATGAGTTGTTATTTTTGGGGTCCTTGCAATGCGGTTGCAAATAAGTTCTTTCACTGTTATCAAGAAAACAGTTTTTGTTTTCTTCGCTTTTGTTTGAAGATTGATTGTTGCCAGCCCATAGATCTTCTGGAGGTTTGAGAAAAATATTGTTGGTTGGTGCATCTGGGTTAATTTTGGGGGCTCCTTCAGGGATATCTGATTCAAACAATATGCAGCAAAATGCCCAGGTTTCCGACATAGATAGCAGATAAGAACATCTTCTGAAAGGAAAATGCGGAAGGTAAGACCTTCATTAGAAACTTCCATTGATTTTGGCAATCTTGTTAGGTCCTCTGGAGCAATGAAGACCTGCCTCCGAAAGCTCAAAATATGACTAGTTTTTGGCCCTACGTAACCTCCTTTTTAGGAGGTGACTGGTGATAATAATTTAATGCCTAATTTTTTATTTCGTTTTCTATAACCTCGTGAGGTATGCTGGGGCAACTGTTCGAAATGATGATGCGCTTAGCGGGATTCACTAGGCGCCTGATAGGGATAGAATATTCCCCAATGTTAAGTGAATTGTGTTTTGCCAGTAATCTGTCAACCTGTTCTTTACTACTCAAGTGTACGCAAAAACGATTATTAGATATACGTGAAGCGTATTTGATACTTAGTGGATCAACTAATTCAGCTAAACTTTCAATGTAGTTCCTCTGCTTTAATCCTCTAATTGTTGGTAAAACTATTGCATACTCACGTTTGCTAGGTAGTTGGTTAGCCATCATCTCAGCGTATGTTGGTCGATTTGAGTTTAACTGACCGTTACTAGGGTTTGCTACACGGTTCTCCCCATCGTTATCCTGCAATGCTATTCCTCTGAAAGCACCAACTCCTTCAAAAGATTGCATTTTTACCGAGTAGTGCAGTTGTGGTTGCACACTCGGCAAAAACACAGTTGCTGCGCTTAAAAAATATTTATCCGAGTTCCTGCGCTTCAGTTGCACCAGTAGTCAGGAAAAGAGTCTTAAATATGCCTATTAACAGCTCAAAAAATCAATTTGATTTTTGCGAAATATTTTTAAAAGTTTTTTTCTAAAAAATAATTGTTCTTAAAAACGTTTATTTTCAAAACAGTTTGCGTTTCAAAATTTTACAATTATTGAAAAGGAATGTATTTGAAATTAATTGATCATCATGAAATATTTAACTTTCATAAGAGAGTATATGCATGAGTAATAGTTAAATAATTACTTCTATTTGCAACTTGCTATAGACCCTTGTAAAGTCTCTTTCAACGTTAGATTAATTTAGTAAATAGTAGTTTTGCAAACTTACCCAGTCGGAGTGGAAGTGAGTTCTCTCTCGAGTTACAACATAACTCGCTAATAATTATCAAAAATAAATTAAGGAATATTGGAATGAGCAAAAATATATTATTAACATGAACAAAAAACTTTACATATAACAACATTAATGAATTCAAAAGTCTTACAACCTTGTTAGCACTTTTTTCCAAAAACCAAATCAAAACAGTCTGTAACCTTCCTGTATATCTTTTCATTTGATTATTTTCCACCTGATTTATAGTGATAAGGGATGTAAACACTATTTATATAAACACTATTGTCTATTGTGACATTCTCCCCTCTTCCTGGGGTTGGGGAACGTCTGTTCCAGCATCCGAAGACTCTACCTATAGCTCTTCAATGTGCCTATTACCTACTACTACCCGCTTCGTCCACTACTTCATATACAGAGGCGACAAAACCTTTTTAATAACACCTTTTTCATATTTAGGGGCTAGTTTGGCGGTGAAATATTTACCTAACTCTGAGATAGGGTGCGTTTTCACCCATACCTGTTGACCCTCATCCAACCGAACTGGTCTCCATCTAAGATTGTAATACCGGGCGTTCTTCTCTTCGGCCTGTCGTAACCGAATTTTCACATCTTCGAGAATTAACTTGAGCTTCTCTTCGATCTTTCCTATGCTCTCCGGCCCATCAGTTACCACATATTGCGAGGCATGGCTTACGAGTTCGCGACCAAAGTTAAGGAAGGCTGGTTTGTATCCAATTGCCTCATGAGCTGCAGTCCTCAGCGCGAAGCTGAACTCCGCAATATGTCTGGCCCAGGAGCGTCGGTTATCTCCCACAAAGATGAAATCATGGTTTTGAGCACCCTTTTTACTCTCTCAGTGGGATTCACCTGGGGATGGTATACTGGGTTGTACCTATAAGCCGTGCCATATTTTTTCAGCATATTCTGAAAGTTCTTACTCTTGTATTGTGTACCATTGTCACAAAATAACACTTCAGGTACTCCAAACCTGAGAAACACGTCGTTCTCTATATGTTTAGTTACTGCCTGCGCAGATGGCTGCCTTAATGGAAACAACAAGCTGAATTTTGTGAGGTAATCGGTCACCACTAACAAATACCGATTCTGTTTGGATGAACGAGGAAATGGCCCCATGAGATCAGTAGAAACCACCTGCCAGGGCTTTGAAGGTAGGGGCGTCATACCCATCAATCCAGCAGGGGATTTCTGTTCCGGCTTCATCTTTTGACAGATGGAGCACTTTTTCACAAATCGAGCGACGTCTCGAATCATTCTCGGCCAGAAATAATAAATAGCTATTCTATTCTTGGTCTTGTTAACCCCCATGTGCCTTGCAGTCGTATCTTAGTGGTATTGTTTGAGAACTGCTTCTCTTTGGTCTTTCGGTACCACAACTTTCCATTGACTGTCCCCAACTTTTAAGGGATTTCTCTCAAACACATGTTTGAGGAGGCGACCTTCGGTAATTCACCAAGTTGGGAACTCCTCCGGCTTATCCGTCACATCATTCTTCAAATCCTGATACCAGGGATCAGCACCTTCTCCGTCAATCACGACTGCTGCTACAGTAGGGTTTCGATCACTGGAAGCATTGTCTATCGCACGTGATAAAGCATCAGCTGCGATATGCTCCATTCCTGGTCGATGTTTTATCTGGTAATCCTAATTCTGGAGCCGTAATGCCCATCGAGCCAGTCGGCCTGTCGGATCTTGTAGGCGATGAAGCCACATCAGAGAGTGGTGATCAGTGACCACAGTAAATTTTGTTCCTTCGATATAAGGTCTAACCTTCTCAATCGCCCAAATTACCGCTAAACATTCCAACTCAGTTGCGGAGAGTTTTTGTTCTGCTTTCGTTAGAGCTCTGCTGGCGTAAGCAATAACTTTCTCTCCTTCGTCAAGCTCTTGTGATAAAATCGCTCCTAATCCAACGGATGAAGCATCTGTCTGAACTATAAACGGTTTTGTGAATTCGGGGCATGCTAAGACGGGTGCTTCTACCAATTTCGTTTTAATGTCTAGAAACGCTTGTTCTTGTTCCTCACCCCAGGTCCACTTCTGCCCTTCCGCAAGAGATGAGTTAGAGGGGCCATCCTAGTGGCAAATTCAGGAATAAACCTTCTATACCTAGAGGCTAATCCGGTGAAGGCCCTTATTTGACGTAATGTTTTCGGACGTGGGTAGTTAAGGATACAAGCTTTTTTTTCTGGATCCACTCTTAGTCCATGCTTATCTACCAAGTAACCGAGGTACCTAAGCTCCTTTCTAGCAAACTTCCATTTCTCCATATTTAACGTAAGGCCAGGATTTGTAATCCGCTCTAACATAGTTCTGAGAGTCTCAAGATGTAACTGGAAAGTTGGTGTGACTATAACCACGTCATCCAGGTATACAAAAACATACGGTTCCAGTTCGGGTCCAAGAACCTGGTCTATCAGCCTTTGCCAAGTAGCTGGAGCATTATGAAGACCAAAAGGCATCTGTTAAACTGAAACAGACCACGCCCAGGAACGCTGTCTTTAATTTACTTTCTTCTGACAGCTCAATCTGTCAATAAGGCGATTTTAAGTCTAGTGTGCTGAGATATTTAACATTTCTCAACCAATCCAATATATTTGATAAATAAGATAATGGATAGGCGTCTTTCTTGGATACCGCATTCAGACGCCTGAAATCTACACAGAACCTATAAGATCTGTCAGGCTTTCTAACCATTACAACAGGTGAGGACCAGGGACTACGACTTTTCTCGACGACACCCATCGCTATCATCTCATCCAATTCCTTATGAATTTCTCTGAGAACTGCAGGTAATACGGGATAGTATCGTTGTTTTATTGGCTGATGATCTCCTGTATCAATTTTATGCGTGTAGTTCTTAACTAATCCGATCTTCGGTCCTTTCCGATTGAGTTGTTGATCTAAAAGCTCTTGAAGCTGTTTTCTTTCGTATTCTGAAAGATAATCCTTCGAAACCAGAGCGCTAGCAACGGGACAGTTTTTAGTTAGATTGGAATCCGTGAACTTCCAAATATTATTGCTCAAATCCGGAACAACCTCCATCGATTTTCAGAAATCTACTCCCAGGATTAAGGGGATAGTTAAGTCAGGCGCCACCAACGTAGTTACCACCCTAACTCTTTCTTCTAATTTGAAGGGTATAGTTACCTCACCTAAGACGGGACATCGTTGACCAGTCGGGACCAAGATCCCTTCAATATTAGATTTCCGCAACCGTAGATGCCCTTTTACAAGTTCCCAGCCAGGGCCCCCTAAAACTGTCCAGGATGCACCTGAATCTAATAATCCCAACATGTACCTATCAAAGATGTTCACTCGTAGGTGGGGTAGTTGGTCATGAGAATTAGGACTACAGATTTTGTAACTTCCCGCAGAAGCCTCAACCGTGGACGAAATTTCTTCTTAATCTTCAGAAGAAGGCCCCATAGGCGGCAGAGAGGTATGGGGCACGTCTAGTTCCCCTCTGCCTCGCCGTTTCCCTTCTTTAAGGATTTTTCGGTCCCTACACACGCTGCATTGGTAAATCTTCACCCCTTTCTTACCGCAGTCATTGCAGAAAATAACCCGAGCTTCCTTACTGACCCTAAATCGAGGCCCCTGTACGTTGCAGCACCAACAAACTGCATTGCAGACTTTTAATTGTTGCTTAGATCATTTCGGCTATTCAACAGAATTAACTTCCACTTCTGAAGCCCTTTCGCGAGAAGTTTCTATATTGAAAGTGGCGATATTTTTGGTGTTCCTACTCTGGTTCCCATAGTGACCCAAATCCGGCTCTGACAAACCGCTTAATGGTGGTTCTCTAAACCTTGTGGCGAGCACCTTGCCCAATGACAATTTAACTAGAATCTCTTCTAGCTCGTCGATATTATCGTACCGCGTTAATCCTAGAAGTTTCAGGTATTCCGGCCTTAAATTTCTTTCAATTATGGCTAACTGTTCCCTTTCGGTTAACGGTGTTGACAGTCGACCCATGAGTGACCTAATCTTTGCGATGAATACAGCTGGTGATTCACTTGTGTCCAATGTCCGGCGGGTGATCTCGTTCATAAGCATTCTATCATAATCTGGGTCCCTGAATGCCTGCTTAAGTCGGCTGACCGCCTCGTTCCAATCAGAAAACTGATGACGATTCATCCGGAACCAGACCAAAGCCGACCCAGTAAAAAGATCTCCTGCTGCTCGAAATAAACCCCCCGGACTTATCCCTCGTGCTATTCTTCGCTCTTCTACGCTTTCCAGAAAAGAACTTAACGAAGGGCGGGAGGAATCACCCGAGAACTGTAAACCCCACTTGAATGCTTTTATGTCCCTTAACGCCACTTCTGTAGGCTTCGGTTCATCAGTGGGTTGTGAAGAGGCTTTATCGATATGAGCAGAAACTGGTAACCTAACATATGGTTTCTTTTCCCAAAGTTCTGCTATTAGAAAAGTAACCCGCTCAAAAAGCTGTCTCGTACGTTCGTACACCTCGTACACCAGCTCATCCTTGAGTAATTTGGTTGCATCCATTTCCCTTTTAAATACTCTTAAGCCCCACGTTGGGCGCCATTGTAACGTCTCTTTCAACGTTAGATTAATTTAGTAAATAGTAGTTTTGCAAACTTACCCAGTCGGAGTGGAAGTGAGTTCTCTCTCGAGTTACAACATAACTCGCTAATAATCATCAAAAATAAATTAAAGAATATTAGAATGAGCAACAATATATTATTAACATGAACAAAGAACTTTACATATAACAACATTAATGAATTTAAAAGTCTTACAACCTTGTTAACCAAATCAAAACAGTCTGTAATCTTCCTGTATATCTTTTCATTTTTGATTATTTTCCACCTGACTTATAGTGATAAGGGATGTAAACACTATTTATATAAAACACTATTGTCTATTGTGACACCCTGATACCAATAAAATCCAAAAACGATGAAATACTCTTTGTTTAGGCCACCTTCTCCCCCACTCGACGGGGTTTTTGAAGAAAATATTCATTTTGTATTTTAGTGGCGGGGGGGAGGGGTCATTATAAAATAGTTAGAATTTCGAATTTCTTTCACACGGGTGTCCCATTTTACGTTATCGGGTACGGTGTTTTTGAAGAATCTATTCACTTTACATTTTAGTAGCGGGGGGGGGGGGGGGGTGGTCCTACTATGTTATACTTGGAATTTTGGATTTCTTTCACACGGTGATGCAAATGTGTGATGTGTGTTGAACTGGTCCAATACCAGATTTTGATTGCTTTATTTGGTAATCATGATTATGTCATCTACACATTTTTAAATTAAAATCGGCCTTGAATTTAATTTTTCCAAATTTTTGTCTAAAAGATCATTTAAGTATATTCCACTTAAATTTACAGAAATTCTTGATCCCATTTGTAATTCAAATAACTGCTTAAAATATTTACCATTATATATGAAAAAACTATTTTTTATGCATAAACTTATACATTCTCTGAATAAATTTCTATCTTTTATTAATGTATTATTTTTTATTAATTGGCCGGTTGAGCAGGAGCACGAAGGAAATGACCTTGAGCGTGCTGTAGTAGAGCTATATGTGACCTTGAGGGTCATTGACCGACCTTATGAGGGCGAGGGGGGTGTTGTTCTAGGGTGAGGGGGGTGTCCTTGAGGTGTGTTATGAGATTTTGGTTGACCTTGACGGGGTCAACGGATGTGAGATGCCCAACATGGCAACTTTGGATTGTAGATGTGGCAACAGCGCGTGCTTGAGCCGTGCTCTAGCTTGTTTTTTGTAAACAAAGTGATGTTGCCACATCTCACTCATTCCATGCGACATTGCCCGTATTTCTGAATATCGAGGTGATTTCTGTAATTTTTATATTTAAAACAATTGAAAACGGCAAAAGTACAGATATCTTGAATTGCGCATGCGCGATCATTAATCCAACAATAAATTCGAAATCAGCGACCTTCAAAACCGTATGTTAGACCTCATTGTCGAAAACTAAAAAATTAAAAAAAACTCGAAATACGCACGCGCTTAAACTCCTCAAGACTGTCCGGCGTTGCCACGGAAAAAAATAAATTCCTCGCTTTTATTAAGCTTGAATACGATACAATAAATTCAAAAGACGACACTTTGCGACTCGTTACATCATTCCCTTTAAACGAAGAGGAGCTCGAAAGGTTTGACGTAATTACACCCGGCGGATGATAAATATTGTTATCATTCCTCGACAAACCTACTCGGGGCGGCATCCTTTCAGATAGAAACCACAGATAAGCAAATGAATGGTTCTTTGTTGTCAGGTCTCCACCTGCAGTAGGAAATGCATCTGCAGCGATTTCCAGAGAAACCGCGCTGCATCCTTTCAAATAGATAACAAGTTTAGCGATTCATCTGCTGACATTGATAAAATACTACTTCATATCTGGGCGCCTTACAAAACGCTGACTGACCATCGGTAAGTAAATGAATGGTTCTTTGTCGTCTTAACTCCTCGATTATCATAGTGCACATCATGTTGACTGAGCGCTATGAATGGTTTTTTGCCGTCTTGTTTATAATCAGCGGCGGCTGATGTCTGGGCGGCGTCCTTTCATATAGATAACAGATCCCGTCGCGAGCTAGCTCAAGGTTTTCATGATAAATATTGCTCAGCGGCGGCACTCTTTCATGTCTGGGCGGCATCCTTTTAAGTAGATAACAAGTAGCGAACGACATCTCCCCACCACTGCAAGCGGACTATATAAGAGCGACCCCGACAGGACGGCATGGGTTTAGAAATGACCGTTATTCCTCCGACATCATTGCTTCGTAACGACAATTATGAATGAACTTGACCACTAAGCTAAGAGTCATGCACCAGTAAACTAATTAAATCACACACCTGCAGCCACCGCATTTACTAAGTTTAGTCAATGAATTCAAATGGGCTTCGATTATGAATGAAACAGCTGTGGTTGGGGTCACCTGTGGTATAGTGGTTAGCATGGCAGCCTACTACTACTAATACTAAAGGTCGCAGGTTTGAGCCCAGCGGCGCCCCTAATAATTAGAATATTACAAAGCCTTTCCAATGGAACATTGGATTAAATTATTAAATCTATATTATATTTAACAAATATTAAGTTTATTTTACCTTATAATGGCCGAGGGGCAAAGATGGATACTCCATCATGAAGGATGTGTCTTTTATCATCGAAAGATGATAATGATATTTTATTTGTTTTAATAGTAAATACATTATGGTTGAATGATCTGAAGTTTGTAACATCATGTTTACATTGTACATATGTTATTTTAAACAGGTAACATAATGTTCAAATTTGATTTTATTTTTAACAGTAGATTTACTAATTCCTTTTATTTGTGTTTTATATTTTTCCTTTTAATGTCTATTGCATACATTTTAGACCTTAAGGCTAAAAATTTATGAATTATTTCACCATTTGCCTCATCTTTAAACTTACCCATTACTTTCTTATTCTTAACATTGTATAATTTATGGTTTGGAAGATAATCTGGAGTATTTAAGTATAACTAATTTTGCTTTTAATGTCTATTGCATACATTTTAGACCTCAAAGCTACAAATTTATTAATTATTTCAAATTTATATTTCAGTGAAAAATCCAGTCTTCCTTTTTGATAATATATATTTTTTAAATATGTTAAAACATCACAACGTTTCGAGACTCATTGCCTCATCTTCAGGTGACTGCAACAATATTTTACATGATATTTACAACTTTTTTTAAAATTTAATTTACAATAATTATAAAATTTGGAACATAAACATTTATGACTTAAAATCCTATATTATAATATACTCATTATATACATACCAAGTTATATGTTATAATTATAAAATATATCAATTCCTTAAAACCTCGTCAATTATTAAAGTCAAATAATCAAATAATCAGAATGCACTTCTTATTTTGGCCACCTCACTGTTACTGGCTTTAGTCTGTTGCTACTTAATCCTATTAATACTTGTACACCTCTTGTCTAATTATTATTATTTCATGATATATACATACACAAACCATTTATGTACACACACACACACACACACACACACACACACACACACGCGCGCGCACACACACACACACACACACACTCACACACACACACACACGCTCACACACACGCTCACATACCCACACATAGTTACACAATACATGTCTAATTTATATGTATATATCATTAAATTTTTAATTTTTTAATTATGTCCATGTAATGGCTGCCTATGGTTTTAATATCTGTTTTATAATTGACTGTTCTATTGATATTTTTGGTGATGTATATGGCCTCTGCAGTTTTCCTATTGTTTGTGTTGTTGATTGTTTCTATTATTTTGGGATTGTTAAAATCAAATTTATGTTTTTTTGTTATGCTATGTTGGGCAAGTGCTGTTGTGCCTACATTTTTTATACTTTTGCAATTGCTAATATGTTGCGATATTCTTGTTTTTAGCTTTTTGGAAGTTTCTCCAATGTGAATCCTTTCACAATCTTGGCAGTCTATCTTATAAATTATATTTTGTTTATCATTCAATTCTGTTTTATCCTTCATATTGTTTAAATAGTTACTTAACTTATTATTATTATATTGCCCCAACCTCAAATTATAGTGATCATAATTTTTAAAAGCCTTATTTATTTTTTCTGTTAATTTAGGTATATAATTCATTTTATAAAATCTGTAACCTTTTTCATTTTTTTGTTTTCTCTTAATTTTTTCTTCATCTGATATTACTTTTCTTTTGTCATCTATCGTATTATTTTTTGTGTAAAAATCAGTTATTGTGGTTTGTTTTCGTTTTAATGATCTACTATTATCTTTATTTTTATGATTGTTGTTTTTAATAATTTCCTGATTATTTTCTCTTATAATATTTACATTTTTATTTTTATTTATTCCAAACTTCTCCTTATTTAGTTTAGTGTACCACAGTTTATTGATCAGTTTTTTTGGGTAAAAATTCTCAATTAAAATTTTATATACTTTTTCTTTTATACTTGTTAAATATTCATTATCAGTTAGGGCTATGGCTCTATTAATAAGGTTTTCCGCTACATTTATTTTTTGTGTGTGGGGATGGTTTGAGTGATAATTTAAAATTCTATTGCTGGTAATGTCTTTTTTAGTCCATTTTGTTTTAATATTTCTGTCTTTATCTATTGTTATATCCATATCAAGGAATCTTATCGTATCATCTTTAGGTTTTTCTATGGTGAATTTCATTCTATTGTGATGTGTGTTTAACTGGTCCAATATTAGATTTTGATTGCTTTTTTTGGTTATCATTATTATGTCATCGATATATTTTTTAATTAAAATCGGCTTTGTATTTAATTTCTCCAAATTTTGATCTAATAAATTATTTAAGTATATTCCACTTAAATTTACAGCTAGTCTTGGTCCCATTTGTAATCCAAATAACTGTTTATAATATTTACCATTGTATTTGAAAACACTGTTTTTTATGCATAATTTTATACCCTCTATAAATAAATTTTTATCTTTTATTACTGTGTTATTTTTTATTTTGTCCCGATTCTCCTCTAGAAGTTTTACACATACTTCTATGGGAATGTTGGTAAACAGGGATTTCACATCTAGGCTTATTATTTCTAGCTCGGTATCTTTTACTGTTATCTTTTCTAATATCTTTTTCAATTCAATCGAATTTATAACATCATAATTGTTATTTCTGTTTAATTCATTTAGTGCCGGATTTAGAAATTTCGATAATGCTTCCGTAGGTCCTTTGATATTGTTGATGATTGGTCTCAGTTCATTATTTGCTTTATGCGATTTCAATAATCCATGTATTCTTTTTTCTGTGTAATCTGTAATGCTAATCATGTTCTTAGTTTTTTTGTCTATAAAAACCTTTTTTGAATAATTTAGTTGCATATGTATTAATTTTATCAGCTAATTCTTTAAAAGGATTAATCATTTCATCATTAGCTTCATCTTTAAACTTACCCAATACTTTCTTATACTTAACATTATATAATTTATGGTTTGGAGGATAATCTAAAGTATCCAAGTAATTATTCATACTTACCATATCTTCGTAGAGGTCTTCAGTAATAATAATAATATAATAATAATAATAATGTCTTTATTGGAATAAAAATACAAAACAAAAAAAAAAATAATTAGACACATGCTCTTGCCATTAGGCCATTAAAGGAGAGTCGTGGCTTGTTTACAAAATAAGTATGTACATTTAAATCTTCAGCATTAGGTTAGTAAACTGTTGTTTATTTACATATCTCACTCATTATAAATTATAATACTCCTTTACAAATATACAATTATGATAAAGTATATGAAAAATGATATAATTACATACAAACAGAAAAATAATAAATAGAAAAAGAACAATAATCAAAAAATATAAAAAAAGAATTAAGAAGAAAAAAAAATGAGAAAAATACAAATATATAAGATAAAATACAAAGAATACAAAGGTAGCTATCAGCGGGAGTCAATTATAACCATATACCTGTATTTCCAGGTTTCTTTCGCATATCCGATTAGAGAAACCCAATTTTTCCCATTCAAAAAATTAATCAATTCTGTTTTGGTTAATGTATTTTTTCCAAGCCATTTCCGCCTGTGTTCATTTAATATCGGACATACACCTATAAAATGGAATATATCTTCCTTTTCTTGTTTGTTGCATAAACAGCAATTTATTTCCGAGTTTGATGAATACCTCCGGTAATTCAGACACAACAATTCACCCCTCAGCTTGATAATCCATTGTATATCATTTCTTTTGAAATTGTTGAAATATTGTACGTTATCAGGTAGTTCGAACATTAGATCTTTATACAGGGTGCTTCTTGATGAATTTTTAGCAAAGTCTATATGGTCATTTTTTAAGCTAACCCGTACATTTTTAATTAAGCTTTTAAAGATATCTGGCCAGTCGTTTAAATTATCCAGATTTATCAGCGGGAGATTATGTTTCTGTAATAGTGAATATATTTTTTTAAACCAAGAAAGGTATTTTTCTATTACCTCGATCGCGGTATCTTGTGTGAGCCTGTTAGATATTCATAACTTTAAAAATATAATTTAAATGAAGTTTAAGACTATGGATAAATATGGGGTCTAAATTGGTTTCAATAAATATTATATAATTAGGTGTATTAAGAGGCAGATTGTATAACTTTTTAAAAAAAAAAATTTAATAAACTTTCAACCTTCCTATATCTTTGTCCTCCCCAAACCTGCGCTCCGTAACACAAAATTGACCTAGAAACTGTATTAAATATATGTAGTTTAGACGAATGCGAAATATCATTATTCATTACATATGTGTGCCAGAGAGAATTTAAGCCTTGTTTTGCAGGTTGTAGTCTTTCAATAAGATGCTTTTCCAAAGAGAGACCAGAAGATAGCGTTACGCCTAAATATTTGTAGTTGTTTACCACTTCGATATTGCTATGTCCAAACTGACATTTTTCATTTTTTGCTGGTTTCTCTCCGTTACGGAAAACAATTATTTTGGATTTATTTAAATTTATTTTCAGATTCCATTCTAGAAAATAAGATTCAATTTGATTTATCATAAGCTGCATTGTAACGGGATTTGAAGATAATAAAACTAAGTCATCTGCATAAGCCAGTAGTTTTATTCTAAAGTTATGCACCTGTACACCCCCATCAAGATATTCATCTATATCATTTAGGAAGAAGGAGAATAACAAAGGCAAAAAAAGAGCACCCTGTTTGACACCCATAGAGATTGGAAAACCTTCAGAAATTCCTGTTTTACCCCAAACAAATCCCTCGTTATTTTCGTGAAGGCCACGGATTATGTGAAGCATTTTTGTAGACGTACCTAGCCGCATTAATTTATACATTAAAGAATACCGATCAATACTGTCAAATGCAGACGATAAATCAACAAAAAAATGCATAAATTTTCTGTTTCTTAGTGGCTAGTTTCAGATTTATTGTATTAATTAATACAAATATATTATCTACAGCAGAATAGCCTTTTCTAAACCCTGACTGAAATTCCTTAAGTATATTATTCATTTCTACCAATTGAGTTAATCGCTGTAAAATTAGACCCGAGAAAATTTTAGCTATAACATTTTCGAATGCAATTGCTCTGTAATTGGTAACAACTCCTTTATCACCTTTCTTATGTAAGGGAAAAATTATAGATTGATTATAACTGCTGGGAACTTTGCCAGATGAAAAAATATTATTATAATGAGACAGTAACAGATCTATAAATTTGTCCGGAGAATTTTTAAAGAACTCGTAATAGCCCAGGCAATGAAGGCCAAAAATGACCGAATGTCGGGAATAATTAGAGACAAGCTGAATTTTTGCCAGTTGTTAGTACTTACTAAAAGCAGCTTTTTCTCAAAAGTCCCCGCCCCTGCCACTTGTGCTGACCCCCCCACCAACATTTTACTGTAATTTTCTATTGGTTCAGGTTTCACTTCACACCTCCGTTATTAATAATCCAATTCAGAAATTGTTTAAGACATCATTTTCTATATAAGCTATCCTTTAAAATAATGTATAGGAAGTTTTTCCTAAAGCCCATACTTCGGCAGTTATTTGTCAAAATACATTTGTTTTTGCGAAAAATAAATTTCATAGCCACAACTTTCTTTTACAAAATTTAGCCTAATGGTAATTCTTAAAAATTGTACAAATAAAATTTTTAGCGCAAGAATTAAGCTTTAATATGATGTGTAAAAAAACCGATTCCCACTACAGGGACGCCAACAAAACTAATATATAACAAAAAATGTGCTGCTGCCGGCAGCCGTACGGCAGCAGGCACGCCTATTAAGCATCTCTGTTTATTTCTATTTTAATATATTTAATAAATTTATCATTTACTATTTTATAATTTATTGAGTAATATAAACTTAATCGATTTAAAAATAAATAAATAATTAAATACATCAAATTTCATCAATTAAAAAGTTAAGTATAATCAAAGTTAAAATTATATTTTGATAAAGAGAGGGGTTTAAGTTATTATTATTTTATTACTCTTTTCTAGGAAAAATAAATTAATTAATATTAGTATATATTTATACAACATTATGTTATGCTGCTGTACAAAGTAGGAAATAAAATCAGTCATGTATCGTAACAACCTTTGTTTTTAAAAGCTTCCGAGATCGTAGCTTCTGCGGAAAGTGATAGTGAAATTGGGAAAGCCGTGTTGAGGCATGAAGGGTTTCATCTTCTGATGTCATTTATGGGTTCATAGGGATATATAACGGAAGATAAGAGGGCTAGAAAGTTTGTGGGGTACAATTTATGACCTGAATACGGTTCAACGTATGCTTAATGGCCATTCTAGTGCACGGTGTATCCGAGCGTAAATGCTAAGCGTAGCCGCATTAATAAACATTCTAAAAGAACACGATATTCAGTTTCAAGATAATATATCAATCTTAGAGAAGTATCATACTCAGGTATCGAATCATGTGATGAACCCGGAAGACATAACAACAGAATCAGAGATACTGAAATCTTGTTCCATGATAAACGATTCATTGAAAAATATTGTATTATAAAGTAGAACTTCAAACCTTTGGATTAATTTACTAAAATTTATTGATATTATTTTTCAATTTATTTATGCCGAACGAAATGGTGATTGGAATTTGCACACATCAACAACGATTAAAATGCTACCTTACTTCCATTCCGCTGGACATTTACCTTATGCGAAATCGGCCCACTAATACGTACAACAAATGTAAACAACTAACAAAAAGAGACCTAGAGATGTTTAAAAATAACGGCTGCTTTACATTAAGACTTACCGGCAAATTTTGGTCGGGTACTTGGGCAAATATGTCAATTGAGCATGAGGCCAATGAAATCCGTTGGAGGTTTAACCCATGGTAGAGGCATTACAGAAAGCAGTCTTTCAAAGTCAAGTTTCAAGTTTCAAGGAACTTCAATAACGTTTAATGAACAGCATGTTGAAGTTAAAGATTCAAGAAAGAAGAGAGAGCAATTAGATATTCATAAGTTTACATCCTGGCTTCAAGAAAATAATCCATTTACAATAGAATCTGTAGAACTTGTATCACTATCATCGGGCTATGTTACCGACGGCTCAGTCAATTGTGACCAGACGTATGAAGTAGGAATTGCACCAATGCAAAAGATATGCGGAAAAAACATTGGTGAGATAAAATTACGGATTAAGGATAAAGTGCAGACGCAGGCACTGCCTATGTAGGTAAAAGTTCGATCATTTATGCGATAACCCATACAAATTAAAAGAATATCTATCATTCGAGCTAGCTTCAAAACAACCAGCCTTATTTGATAATGTGTAAGGGATAAGGGAAAAGGGCGTAAGGGAACAAAGTCTTCCTTAATGAAAATTTTTGAAAATGGCATGCAAACTTATGCTGATCTTAAAATGCAACATTTGTTATACACGGAGGATTTTTGATACATTACGTAAGTTGGCCTTATGTTGCCACTTATGGAGGAATTGCATATTGTGACTATATAATAAGTAGTTAATATTGGCCGGTTGAGCAGGAGCACGAAGGAAATGACCTTGAGCGTGCTTTCCATGCTACTCCTTTATAGCCCGCATGCAGTGGTGGGGGGATGACGTTCGCTACTTGCTATCTACTTGAAAGGGGGGCAGACATGAGCCGGCACTGATTACGATGCCTTGAGCTAGTTCGCGACGGGCCTGTTATCTGTTTAAAAGGATGCCGCCCAGGCATCAAGACGACAAAGAACCATTCACAGCGCTCAGTCTGTGCAAGCTCTGCACTACGATAATCGAGGACTTAAGAATTTACTTATCGATGGTCAGCCAGCGTTTTGTAAGCCGACCAGTAATATTTTATCAATCTCAGCAGATGAATCGCTATCTATTTGAAAAGATGCCGTGCCGACTATTTATTTATTATCCGTGTTATCTATTATCCGCCCAGACAAAAAAGAGCGGTTTCTCTGGAAATCGCTGCAGATGCATTTCCTGTACTGTAGGTGGAGACAAGGCGATATCATTCATTCGCCTATCTATTGTGTTCACCGCTATACTTGTTATCTATTTGAAAGGATGCCCTCCGAGTTGCCTGACGCCATTTTATCAATGCACAGCCAGCACTGATTACGATGCCTTCAGTGGGTTGAATAAATAGAAGGCGAAGAGGAAGCCCTGCCTTAGAGACCAGCGCATACATCAGACGTCAAATACAGTCCTCACCTCCTCAACCGCAGTAAGTACTAAGTAATTTAAGAACTGTTCGTTGAATAATTAGCATGTGAATTGCCAATAGAATGTATTTTATTGTGTGCATGTCTTAGATGTCTCTCCTTAAAAAATTGAATGAAACAAAACTCATTTACAAAAACATTGGGGAACTGACTATAGGAAAAACATACAAAATTAACAAATTAAGAAAAAATGAGACAGAATATGACTTAAGCATTGAAGCCATTATTGAGAACTTGGAAGTTGACGAGGGACAGATAAGAACATATTTGCCGAAAAGATATCTGTTTGTAATAACTGATGAAGATATAGCACAGTATGATGGTAATTATTATTAAACTACTTAATAAAGTTGTAAAAACATTATTATACTTAGCTAATTGATGTTTTATGTTTCAAATTTCAATTTCAGGTCAACTGAAGTTTGCGGGAAAAAGAAAAATTCATATGAATTAACGTTTATGTAAATATTACTATAGTGTAAGACCTAGTTATAATTTATGTTTAATTTAATTTAAGGATTTAATAAAATGAATAATAAAAACAATTATTTGTGTGAGAAATGTGGGTTATTGGTTCCAAATAGACGGCACAGATGTAAATGGTTGTTTTTTTATTGTCAAAGCTGTGGGAAAGAATTTAATAGAAAGTTCAATTTTGAACGTCATAAAATAAACTGTCAAGTTGTTAGTGGGGTTAGTAGTAATTATACGTTCAACGTGAGCACAATGGAAATACCGAATAAAAAAAGAAAATATAGCATGTTTGATAGACAGATGCCAGAGAAGGCTGCTTGCAGCTGCGTTTGCTGAAGAAAACGGGATTATTAGAGCTTCTTTAGGAAATTCGGTTGAGGATGTATACATTCCTAACGATAATAAAAAATTAGTAGCTACCAAATTTTTAAACAATAAAAAAGAACTCTTAGTAAATTTATTAAATTCTTATGTTAAAGATTGGAAATCGTATAAAATAAATGTAATGTTAGAATGTACATATATTAAGAAAAACGGAAACACTATTAGTGAAAGAACGGATTTTAATTTTAAATCGAAAAGTAATACGATATATGTTAGCATAAATGTTGAAAATTATGTTGAAACAAATTTTGAAAAAAATTTAACGGGACAGGACGAGTTTGAAAAAAAAGGTTCTGGTTGGATGTATATTTCATCAAACTACATATGCTTACATTTAACAAAATATAGACCTTTTGGAGGATCCCAGTATATTGAATCACCTAAAACAATTAAGGATAAACGTTGTGTTATAAATGTAAAAAATAATACTAATGATTGCTTCCGTTTAGCTATACTTAGTGATGATATTAGATCAAATAAATTTAATGAATACAAAAATATTCAAACCACATATTCCTTTGATTCGATATCGTTCCCGACTCCAATAAAGGACGTAAAGCGATTTGAAAATTTAAATAATGTGTCTATAAATGTTTATGGCTTAGATGAGAAAAATAATGTGTATCCAATTAGAATTAGTAAAAAGGAAAAATATACTAAAATGTTCGATTTATTGTTTTTACAAAATGGGGAATATTTTCACTATTGTTTGATTACGAATCTTTCACGATTAGTAAGTTCTCAAATATCGTTGAAAGAACATGCATATACTATATGTCGTAGATGTCTGACCACATTTCCAAAGACGTACAAACAAGTTTGGGAAAAATGGCGATGAGCGAAAGCGAGAACATGAATTATATTGTCGTAATCATAAACCAATTCTATCTGATTTTCCGAAAGAAGATAAAATTGAATTTAAACATGTGGAATATACACAAACCATTCCAATTGTAGTTTATGCGGATATAGAATCTCTTTTAATACCAATTTTAGGGGCTTGTCCGAATCCGTCAACACCTTGGAACAAAGCTATACACGAGCATCGAGCCTTTTCTGTTTCACTTCTGGTCAAGTCTAATATGTTTGATTTGAAACCATTTGTTTATACAGGAGAAAACTGTATGCAAGTTTTTTAGAAAAACTTGAACAAAATGCTGTTGAAGCGGATAATATATATGCTAATCCGCTTCCGATGGAAGAAATGAGTGAAGAGTCAGCCTTTTATTCTGCTAAAGACTGTATATTATGTCAATACCGTTTAGATGAACACGATCGCGTGCGACATCATTGCCACTTTACAGGAAAATGTATTGGACCAGCACATAATGCATGCAATTTAAGGGCAAAAAAGCCTGATTTTATACCCGTTTTCATGCACAACTTGCAAGGCTATGATTCTCATTTTGTAATCCCTTTCTTAGACCGTTGTGAAAATGTTTTTGTAATCCCCAGTAATACTGAAAAATATATAAGTTTTAGCATAAAATTTAAAGGGTGTAGAACCAAAATACAATTTGTTGACTCGTTTAAATTTCTTTCATCAAGTTTGGATACATTAGTAAACAATTTAAAAAATCAATCAAAATCAATTAGTGAAATATTTCCAAATATGGCTGGTATAATTAAAGATGCATCACTTATTCATAGATTTTAAGCAGGCGTACGATAGTATTAACAGAAAAGAACTGTTGATAGCGATGAAGACATTAGGCATACCTAAGAAACTAGTTAGCCTCACACAAATGACTCTGCAAGACACTAAGTCAGTAGTGAAAATCCATAATACCCTATCGGATGAGTTTTCAGTGGGAAGTGGTTTAAGACAGGGTGACCCTCTCTCTCCAACACTCTTTAATCTTGGCCTCGAGTTAGCTATAAGAGCAATTAAGACTAACCCCGGTGGCACAATATATAACAGGCTTTCCCAGCACATGGCGTATGCAGATGATATAGTGATTTCAGCCCGAACAGAAGCTGCCTTGTCAGGAGCCCTACAGGAGTTGAAGGAAACTGCGTCAAGAATGGGCCTTGAGATAAATGAAGAAAAAACGAAGTATATGATGACTTCAAGGCAAAAAAGTCGGGTAGAAAAGTCTATTCGCTTTACGACCCATGAATTTAAGGCGGTGGAATCTTTCAAATACCCGGGTGTCACTGTTACCAACGCTAATGAGATGATGGCTGAAATTAAAACAAGAATGGCAGCGGGAAGCAGATGTATGTTCTCGTTACAAAAGCTGCTAAAATTTCGGAACCTGTCTAGAAAGGCAAAAATAATAGTATATAAGACAGTAATCCGACCAATTGTGACATACGCCTGTGAAACATTGACTCTCACCAAGGTCATGGAAATAATTCTTCTGGTATGGGAGAGAAAAGTTCTAAGAAAGATTTTTGGCCCGGTGTTTCGTCCAAGGGACTTGGAAAATCCGCCCAAACACAGAATTAAGAGCACTCTTCCAGGAAGTTGACATAGTAACGTACGTCAAGAAGGCAAGTTTAAGGTGGCTTGGCCATGTGGAGAGGATGCCCGAGTATAGAATCCCCAAGAGGATGTTATACGGCAAACCTGGCGGCCAAAGGCCAAGAGGGAGGCCAAGATTGAGGTGGTTGAAAAATGTTGAGGAGGACCTAAGAAAGATGAGAGTGAGAGGATGGCGGATGAAGGCGAATGATCGTCTGGAGTGGCTGAAAATTGTGGAGGAGGCCAAGGTTCTTCAAGAGCTGTAGTGCCCGTCAGTAAGTAAGTAAGTAAGTAAGTAAGTAAGTAAGTAAGTATAATTAATGATGAAAACAAAGTTAAATTGCTCACAAGGAAAGGTGTATTTCCATAAAATTATTTTAGTTCGTTTGAATGCCTAAATGAAACAAAACTACCATCTCAAAATTCATTTTTTAATGATTTAACAAACCAATCCATTAGCGATGTAGATTATGATCATGCAAAAAATGTCTGGGAAACGTTTAAAATCCAAACATTAAAAGATTATGCAGAATTATATGTAAAAACAGATGTAATTCTGTTGTGCGAAGTTTTTGAAACATTCCGACTTCTCTGTCAACAACTTTATCAACTTGACCCCGCATGGTTATTTACTTTACCGCAGTTATCTTGGAATGCAATGTTAAAATATACAAAAATAAAATTAGACGTAATAAAAGATATTGATACAGTACAGTTTTTTGAAAAGGGGATAAGGGGAGGTATTTGCCAAATCGTTTCCCGATATGCTAAAGCTAACAATAAATATTTAAATGAGTATGATTCCACAAAACCCAGTAATTATTTATTATATGTAGACGTTAACAATCTTTATGGTTACGCTATGAACCTTCCCCTACCATATGCCGAATTTGAGTGGACTGATGAAAAATTGAATGTATTAGATCTAGAAAACGGTTCAGAAACCGGTTATGTGCTAGACGTTGACATTGAATACCCTATAGAAATTCATGATAAACATGCTCAACTACCTTTGTTAGCTGAAAAAAATAAGCCACCTAATACTAAAACCGATAAATTATTAACGTCTTTGCTACCCAAAACACGTTATATAGTACATTATGTGAATTTAAAACAAGCTTTACAACTAGGGGTAAAAATCACAAAAGTTCACAGGGTATTAAAGTTTAAACAAAAGAATTGGTTGGCACCATATATAAAAATTAATTCAAAGATGAGAGCATCAGCAAAAAATACATTCGAGTCTGATTTTTACAAATTAATGAATAATAGTTGCTTCGGTAAATTTATGGAAAACGTGCGTAACAGAATTGATTTAAAAATAGTAACAAATGAAAAATCATTATATCGTCAAGTTAATAAACCAAATTTTAAAGGCAGGATTATATTTGCAGATCATGTTACAGCGGTTCAGTTGGAAAAAGTGAGTTGAGCAAAGTTTTGATGTATCATTACCATTACAATGTTTTCTTGAAAAAATATGGTATAGGAAATGTTACTTTATGTTATACCGATACCGATTCATTTTTATACAATATTAAGACTGAAGATATTTATTCTGATATGTCTGGAGAGTTACAAAAATATTTTGATATAAGCAATTTTCCAACTTCTCATTTCTGTTATAATGAAAAAAATAAAAAAGTAGTCGGTCTGTTGAAAGATGAAACCTTTGGAGATCCTATGGTCGAATTTGTCGGATTGAGACCTAAAATGTATTCTTACATAACAAACAATAATATAACGGTTAAAAAGTCAAAGGGAATAAAAAAAACAGCTGTTAGCGAATTTACTTTTAATGATTATTTATACACACTTAAAGAGAGTAAAAGTGTATATTCTTCGTTTTATGTAATTCAATCTAAAAAACATAACGTTACAACCTCACTAATAAATAAAAAGTCATTATGCTCATTGGATGACAAAAGGCGTACATTAAGCGATGGAGTGCAAACATTCCCTTATGGTCACTATAGCCTTGATGAATAAAAAAAAAACAGCCATTGAATGTAATATGTCAAAATGATAATAGAAGACAATTTAATGTCTATTTGTAACATTAGCACTAGTACTATTTAGTAAGTTTAGGTTATAGAAAAACAACAGTTTGTGAGAAATAAATATATTTTAAATGTAGAGGTACAATAAATATATAAAATACACAGTTTTTGTAAAAAAAAATAATAAATGTATATTATAACAGCAAGTGTTTTTTTCTTTTAATACATTATGCAATATCCGTTTTGTCAATCCAGCTGCGTTCATCTAATCCCAGCCACTTTACATACAATTTATTTCCTTTTCTTTTGAAAACTTTTTCCACAAGGTATACATCTGGATATTTTACTTTTTGATGCTCTTCAGCATAAAAAGAGCCACTGATAGGTTGACCTTTTAGATCTTCAAGTAAATATGTATATGGATCCGTCTTCTGAATCTTGACTACTTTAAATATTTCACTTGACCAATTTTGCTTGTAACCTTTTGAAAATGCTGTTTTTTGTTTAGACATCCTTACAAAATAGTCCTCTTCAAACTTCTGCTTTCGCATTTTAGTCCGAATAGAAGAAAACACATTGTTTAGCAAGTATTTTTCCAATTTTTTATTACAAACATCAATTGGTTTCATACCAATTGTTGTATGAAATGATGAGTTATATTCTTGTAAAATCTGAGGTAGGATATCTAAAAATTTGTAATTTCCTTGCATACTGCAGGCTTTCCACATTTTCCCTTTTAATATTCTATTAAACCTTTCTACAATGGAAGCTTTCATATTAGAAAAGGTGGAATAATGATTAATACAATATTTTTTCATTAGAGATTTAAACGTGGAATTGTAAAACTCCTTTCCCTGATCACTTTAAATAATTTTTGGAATTTGTCTACTCGAAAGAAACACGCTCTCCATCGCCTTAGTTACATCTTCAGCAGATTTCTTCTTTATTGGTATGGCCCATGCATATTTAGCAAAGCAGTCTATTACTGTTAATAAATATTTGTACTCTTCATTTTCTCGAGAATAAGGTATCATCTCTACTAAATCTATCTGCCACAAGTCATTTATTCCTTTCAAAACTGTCTTTCTCCTAGGAGATTTCTTGCGAGCTGGCTTATGTAATTCATTTATAACAGTTCTTTTAATTATTGATGAATCCATTATCAAGTACTTTGTTTAGGTAACCAAGTGTGACCACATCAGATTCCTTTTCAGGATCAGCTACGTTTGTTATTCTCTTATCAAGAGAGTCCTATATACCTTCAACCAAGGTTAAAGCAACGCATTTTAAGAATTCTTTGGTAACAACATCCTGTTTATTTATAGGTGGTGCAAATTTGAAAAGTCTTTTCCTTTTTCCATCAATCCAATTACCAGGCCAATTGTTTAAATCAGTGTAAGTAGCCGCTAGCGTATCACAATACACTTTATTAGCAGCGTCATGAGCTGTGATTGGGTTGGCAACATTGATTATTCGTAAATTGCGTGCATCGATGTCCTTTACCTACTTCAATATGCTAAACGGAAAATAGCGTTTTTTATATTTGGAGTACTTTAATGACATGTGAGATCCGAACTTGTTTATTGTCATGTTTATACTAAACCTAGCAATATATAGTCTTTAATATATAATATTTTCTTCTCGTAGCTCTTCAATTATTGATTCTATTTCGTTTTGGTGTCCTTCGTGACCAGCATGAGCGGAAGCTATTAACAGCTTTAGACGATTTACTAGCTCATTTGGATCGTTCCAATACTCATACAGAGGTTTATCGGCTCTCATAAGACCATGGCCCCTTTTGTGAGAACGGAGCTTCATTCTCGGAGCTGAGGAAGGGGCATAGTGTTTTAAGGTTTCCGGTGGAAATAACTTGGATATTACATTTCTATATTTCTCAGATCTGTTTCTAAATACTCCTTGTTCTTCGCTATAGCCTTTCCTGTGTACATTGGTCGAGATTAAAATATTCTTGTAATTTTCCAAGTCGGTCTCGGTATAATCTTGTGGGTTTTTTAAGTAGAGTAGCTGCAACAATCCCGGAGTTCCTTCATACTCTATGTCGTTTATAGAAATATCGTCGCTGTTTGGAAACAGCGGAACGTTTGTCGAATCTCCAATAGCTAATCCCCCTAAAGGCATGACTCTAATTCCATATCGATCGTCATATGCCTTATCATCTTTTTTTTAAATCTTATCCAAGTATTCCCTTTGCAGGTTTCCAAATTCGGCGAGATGTTCCTTCAATTCGGCTTCTCCTTGTGGAGTTTTAGCATATTCTTTGACTAGCTCTGATAGTGGTTCGCCAGTCACATACTCGTCCTCGCATTCTTCAGATGATAATAAGGGAAAGGAAAAACTAGATAACGTTCTAGCTCTTTTGTAGTGAGGCGTTGTTTTCGGCAATAAAGTTGATTTTCGGTAAATACTAGCAGACTCGTTTTTATCTGGCGATTCGTCCCGCTCATTAACACCTTCTCTGGAAGCCTGTTCCGTTTTAGGTTTTAATGATTAGTTAATGTCTTCTAAAGGTTGAAGCACGGGTTTAAAAAATTCTTGAAGACCCGTTTCAATATCCTGGAGGTTACGCTTCAACGCTCGAAATTTGTTTTTCAAAATCTCACTTGTTTTTATTATTTCACGAGTGACTTTCTGGTCCATGATTGTTAATGATAATTAATGCCGAGATCGCTCTTTATATATCTACAATGTATGTGTCGATTCCTTTTCTAAAACGTCCATCTTTCATACATCTACTTATATCAATAACGAGATAGCCAAACGGTTCTTTCCCGCATAACGAGCACATGTCTTTAAAAAGAGTAAAACTTAAGTCTGGCATGCTTACGTGTTCATCATAAATATGTTTTAAATTCAATTCATCTTGAGGAATAACTATTTAAAAGTTAAAATTACACCTGATAAGATGTCTCGGGATACAAACATAACCTTGTGTTAAATAAAAGCAATCGAGGTTCATATGACGGCCATAACTAAAGTATCGTTTAATTATATCCTGATCTTCCATGGTGACATCATCAAATATGCATACCGAATTTGATTCGATTTTTTGAGGCAATTCCTTTGCATCTTCAAATTCATATAATTTTATTTCAGGGACAAGATTTATGACGCTTTTTAAATACTGATATTTAAAGTGGTCTGGAGGATGCCACATGTTCGTGTTTCCGATCAAGAACGACTGAGGTTGTTGAAAATGGTAGAGAAAAACAAGATAATTACTATACCGTTCAGATCATGGGATCTTTATGAATACCCAAATTTACCTACTTCGCAGCAAGAAAATTGGACTGTCAAAACATCGACAAATTTAGAAAAGCCGCGGTATGTTATTATCGCATTCCAGACTGGTCGAACGAGAAACGCAACCAAAGATAACAGTCATTTTGATAGTTGTAAATTGAAAAACTTGAAACTGTATCTGAATAGTGAACATTATCCTTATGATGATTTGAATTTAGATTTTGCACAAGGAAAAGTTGCCCTTCTCTACGAAATGTATAATGAGTTTCAAACGAGCTATTATGGTAATAGACACTCTCAACCTCTGCTATCACGATCCGATTTTGAGACCCTCGCACCTATAGTCGTTATAGATTGTTCTAAACAATCTGAAGCAATAAAAAGTACGACTATTGATATTCGCGTTCAACTAGAGGCGAGTGAGAACCTTCCGCCTAATACTAAGGCATACTGCTTCATTCTTCATGATAATATAGTGAAATATGAAGTGGGAACCGTTTAGCTGCATATATTCATTATTTAAAACCTAAACGAAATCAATCCACTGCAGGACTTTGACTATGACACATATGATGCATTCAGCGGTCATTGATTTTCAAGGCTATCGATCAGCCTCCAACTCATTAATCGTTAAAGAACTATCTATAGTCTCTGTGAGTCATGGCTCATCATGGCATTGGTTTTTCGAACCGCCTTAAGGTCCGAGTGAAGAACTGGCTAAAGCACGGACGAACATCTGGGTAATGAAAAATATTCACGGATTGAACTGGACCTATGGCGATGTAGAATATGAAGATATGAAGAATTTATTAGTATATGTTACAGAAGACTATGACATATTATGAAGAAAGGGAATGGAAAAGTGCAAGTTTATAGAAGAACTCATCGATAGACCAGTCTATGATCTTCATGATTTCGGCTGTCCAAACTTGAAACAGTTAAATAATGAACAGATAGCTTGTCATTTCCATTTGTACACTTGCCTTGTTTGCTCATTAAATCAAGCCCATCGTTTGGCGGCAATATGGGTCAGAAAAAATTCTGAAGCTGTAACTTTAAAAAAAGAAGAGATAAGAAGACAAACATTTAAGAATATTGGTACACCTCATCATCTACTCTCATATGCTGGATTTATTCGAGGAGTCAAGGATAGAGTTGAATGTGTATACTGTGGACTGGTATTCGACAGCACATCATTAGGCAACCATTTCAGATACCATAAAAAATCTGGTGCGTGCGCGCAACACAAAACTTTCACTTACCAACTTACTTAGATTAGAATTTAATGCGTTGTTGTGGTCCCCTTCGTTAGACCAATTTTGATGAAATGTTAGCTATCACATCTTTAGCATATAAATACATCAAATACCCAGTTTGATCAAAATAGTTAAAGCCGTTTTTGAATAAAAAAAAAAATACACGTGAAAATGATACAAAATTTATTAAGTAAAGTCCCCCCTCCGGTTGGTCAATTTTGGTGAAATGTTGGCTATCACATCTTTGGCTTATGAATACATCAAATACCCAGTTTGATCAAAATCGTGAATGCCTTCTTTGAGTAAATAAAAAAAACACTTGAAAATGTTACAAAATTTATGAAGTAAAGTCCCCCCCCCCGGTTAATCAATTTTGATGAAATGTTGGCTATCACATCTTTGGCATATACATACATCAAATACCTAGTTTGATCAAAATCTTTAAAGCCGTTTTTGAGTAAATAAAAAAAACACGTGAAAATGATACAAAATTTATTAAGTAAAGTCCCCCCTCCGGTTGGTCAATTTTGGTGAAATGTTGGCTATCACATCTTTGGCTTATGCATACATCAAATACCCAGTTTGATCAAAATCGTTAAAGCCTTTTTTGAGTAAATAAAAAAAACACGTGAAAATGTTACAAAATTTATTAAGTAAAGTCCCCCCTCCGGTTAATCAATTTTGATGAAATTTTTACAGTCATATCTCGGGCATATACATATATCAAATACTCAGTTTAATCAAAATCGTTAGAGCCGTTTTTGAGAAAATCGAAAAAAAACTAAAAAGTTATTAAGTAAATTACCCCCTCCCTTTAAGTAATTTTGATGAAATTTATGCTGTCACATCGCGGGCATATACTTACACTAAATACCCAATTTCAGGATCGCACGGTTTATAGTTTTAGAGCTAGTCTGTTCACACACACACACACACACACACAGACACACAGACACACACACACACACAGACCATTTCGCGGGACTGTCATTTCGACTAAGGGGACCCCAAATCGTGTATTTCCGTTGAAAACCGGAAGTCGAAATTTTTCACGATCGCAATACTTCCACTTACTATATATTTCATGTATAGGTAAGTGAAAGTAAAAAAATAGTCCACAGTTTTGTCTGTAGTTCCAGGAGGAGTATTTATACTCCTCCTAGGAAGTACCTTATCAGTATGATGGATAAAATGGAGTCAGCAATACGTCGTTTGGGAGAGGAGGGAATCGAAACTTTAACTACAGAAGAATTGAGAGCTTTACCTCAATCATTACTTTTGTACCTTTTTGACTATACATTAGACTACATCTGGGAAAATTTACCTGAGGAGTGGCAAGAGAACGAGGAATTTATCCAGAAGCGAAGACTTCCTTACCTCAATGAATATATTAATTATTAATTGTAGTATTATATCTGTAATTTATCCCATGTATTATTTCAAATAAACCAAATAAATTAATTTTTATTTTTATTTATTTACCTTTATTCTCATTTTTACTTAGGGAAGGGTTCAAGAAATAAAAAAAAGTATATAAAGAAATATTATTTATTACATAAATTACAACTCATAAGGGTCCTTATGACCTTCTTCATGTTTTTTATGTAGTTTAGCCATTTTGGTTATCAATTTCAATGAGTTGTTGATGTTCTTAACGTCTTCACAAAGGTTTGCCGTTTCATTTCTGCTAAAACATGTCGAAGGTGAATCGAGCTGAAGGGTTGGCGAACTCTGATTAAACATTGCAAAAGAAATAACAACCTGTTCTATTTTCATAACTCTGTTCCTTCCCCTCTTGGAAAGTGTTCAATACACATTTTTACAGCTTAATCGGTCTTCAACCTCCAATTTCTTTGGCCTGCTTTGCAAAAGAGATAACATCCTTGGAATCTGATCGGCGATGAATCTCCATTCTTCCGTATCCATATACACTGTAGTTTTCTTGTCGATGACCGCGACAGTGGGTACAAAATCGCAAAGACCTACTCGCACTATTTTGTTAGTGGTGATGGAGTAGTCGGTCACCAGTTCCAATCGACGCGGCACAACCATCTTTCAAGGCTTAAACATTGAGACTAAAAGGTTCAATATAGAAGAGGGGAGAAAGATGAAGATTTTCCTTTTTTTTTTTTTATTAGTTGAGTTATTTTGTCTCTCTTTATTTCATACATCGATATCTGGTTTTTCAAGTCGTTAATCTGTTGCAGAAAATTTCTAAGTCTCTTGCGGACATCAGCAGCATCCCCAACAATTTTCCTCTTCTTTTTTATCACATACGTCATCTATCATCATTGGTAGCTTCTCTAGTTGTTCCAAGTACTCAATAAAAGGACAATATTTAGAACATTTCTTATGATCTACAAGAGGATCGTCATGTTCCAACCATTCATGTATTATTACTCCACAAAAAGGACACCTCGTCCGATCTGAGTTTTTCAAATAATAAAATCCGGCTGCTGCTAGTTTCAATGCACTCACTTGTGAATTCCAACCGACGAATGTGGACAGTAGGTCGGCCTCATACCTCATATTCTTACTAGTTAGTCGTCCCATAATAGACTGGTTTATCAGTACTAGGACTATGACGAAGGCTTATGTATGTGGTGGGGGAAGAAACCTCCTGCTTTTACTAAGCTTAGTCAATGAATTCAAATGATTAATTATGAATGAAACAGCTGAACCAGTAAACTGGTTTATCAGTACTATGACTATGACGAAGGCTTATGTATGTGGTGGGGGAGAAAGCTTGATCAATGAATTCAATTGATAAATTATGAATGAAACAGCTGAGTAAATATAGCCTTGCTACAGCACGATGTAAACAAAGCGCTGTTGCCACATCTACAATCCAACGTTGCCATGTTGGGCATCTCACATCCGTTGACCCCTTGAAACCTCATAACACACCTCAAGGACACCCCCCTTACCCTAGAACAACACCCCCTTCGCCCTCACAAGGTCGGTCAATGACCCTCAAGGTCACATATTGCTCTGCTACAGCACGTAAACAAACAAAATTCCCATTCAGAGGATGACGTTACAGGCATAATGTAAACAAAGAGTCAATGAACCGCATGCACCTACACACACCTAGCCGGGTTGTGAACTGGGTCAACCCGTTATATGTAAACAATTAAAACTCCCACTCAGAGGATGACGTCACAGGCATAATGTAAACAAAGGGTCAATGAACCGCATGCACCTACACACATCTGACCGGGTTGTGAACTGGGTCAACCCGGTTAAATGTAAACAAACAAACCCCCCCCTCACCATAGAACAACACCCCCCTCGCCCTCACAAGGTCGGTCAATGACCCTCAAGGTCACATCTTGCTCTGCTACAGCACGATGTAAACAAAGCGATGTTGCCACATCGCCCACATTCCATGCGACGTTGCCGGATTGTGCAATCAACGCCCTGCCAGATGGCGTGACCTAGTTCACAATTGCACAATCCGTCGTTTCTACTACTATAACAGCCAACCTATATGATATGGTATAATGTTACCATGGTCTTCGATAGATATCCTCAGTATCCGACTGTTAAAAACAGAAGAACATCGTGAAGAGCCTCCAGGAAAAATTCTTGTAATATCAATTTTGAAAAAAACACAGAATGTACAACACCAAAGAATAGCTGTTTAGGAAATGCAAGAAACAAACGAAATTTGCTGCGAGCAGTGACTTCAGAAATGAATAAAGGAAAAATACCAACTTTCACATCTGAAGAAGATGCAGATGTAGATGTAGTAACCATTGCTATAGAAAAGCTGAAGGAATGCTTTAATGTTGTTGTTGTAGGTTCGGATACAGACTTAATAATTCTATTAATGGCTCTTGCACCAGAAAACCAAGATATTTACTTCTGTAAACATAAGATTGGACATATTCCGACCAAACAATATTATAATATTGATATTTTGATCAAGCAGCATAATGATATTAGAAAATGTTTGTTCTTTGCCCATGCAATGACAGGATGTGATACAACATCCAGCTTTTATGGTTTAGGAAAGATAAAAGCGACGAAATAATTAAATCTTCACCTGAAGCTAAGAATCACGCTTCTTTATTTCTACCGAAAAATGCACCAAAAGAACAATTACTAATAAATGGGGAAAGATTCGCACTTGAGTTGTATGGTCTTAACTGGTTTGCAAACTTAAATGAAGCTCGTTATTTCGAATTCATGAACCTGACAAAAAAAAACTAATCTCAGAGCAAATTTCGATATGGCAAAATTACCCCCCGACAACTGAGGCATGTCATCAACATATATTGAGAGTGTATTTGCAAGTGCAAAAATGGTTAGCCTACTACGTTTACCGGCTACAGAATGGGGATGTTAGAGGAAGTAAGTGATGGTGGAAGTGAGAGGAATTGATTTCAACCTGTAACCTCATTAAAGCTATTTGCTCCAGAAGATCTACGTATAGTATCATGCTCCTGTAAATCTCTTTGTGGAGTTTATTGTGGCTGCAGGAAGATAGGTCTGCTTTGTACAAATATGTGCGCGCACTGCACAGTGTTGTCACAACACTTAAATCATGGATGAAGAACCAGAGATAATCGATGATGAATGATATATATAAATTAAGCGTTATTAGTGAGATTATTTTTATTGTGAGAAATATTTTTTAATAAATAACAATGGTATCTATTTTTAAAAATAAAAATAAATATTAAGTGTGAGGGTAGTCCGTGATGCTGTGAATTATTAAAATTTATAGAACATCAAAAAACCAGTTTTCCAAATTTCACAGCTGCCGGTTTTTGTAAGTCCGTAACACGGAGGGTCCATAGTTTGTGGATAATGGGAAGATCTTTAGTATTAAGATCAGGAGTAAAAATCTTCCTTGAACCAAAACTTGCATAGAAAAAAATCTAATACATTTTTATGTCAATTAAAGTATTTTTTATCAAAATGAATACATTTTTAATTTTTTTTAAATATAAATAATATTTTTCTGCAATATTATGCTATCGGTTTTAATGTATCATGAAAGCGTTATCTATGATGAATAAAAATCAAATAAGCTATAAATGTCACAACTACCGGTCACGCGTTATAGCTTGGTAAATGTCGGGCCCGCACTAATACGTAACTTCGCATTCATGACCTCCAAAATGTAAAGTTAGCTACATATTTTTAAAGAGTGAAAAACGAGCAAAAACTTTTATTTGAGAAGTTTTTTCATAATATTTCAATACAATGAACTGTTCCCTAAAAACTATAAAAGATACAAATTTTTACTCGAAAATTTGGCATATTTTAGGGAATTATAGCAAAAGGGTTAATTTCTCGAAGAAACATTATTTGACAACGTTTGAAGAATAGGTAATGAGGAATAAAAGCATACAAGCAATATCAATATGAATGAAAAATATTGGAGTTATGATTAATACCAAAAAGAGTCCCGAAACGGATGTTCAAGGGGGCCTCCCCAAGTTAGCACAAGGGGGAGAGTCGGGGACTTTTGAGGAAATACTACTTTTAGTAAGTACTAACAACTGGCAAAAATTCAGCTTGTCTCTAATTATTCCCGACACAAAACCTTCATTGCCTAGGCTATAAGGAATTCGATCAATTCCAGGAGCCTTGTTATCTTTAGCGATGTGGATTACCGTTCTTAATTCCTCTATAGTAAACGGAGCATCGAGAAACTCATCAATTATAAAAGGCTCACACATCTGTATCCTTTCTGCGTTGAGTTGGGGGTTATACATATTTTCAAAGTAGATTACCCAATCCTCTATTTTTATTCCTACATCTATTGACCAGAACTGTATACCTCTCAAACACCTTACCTTACGCAATACTTCCACTTACTATATATTTCATGTATAGGTAAGTGAAAGTAAAAAAATAGTCCACAGTTTTGTCTGTAGTTCCAGGAGGAGTATTTATACTCCTCCTAGGAAGTACCTTATCAGTATGATGGATAAAATGGAGTCAGCAATACGTCGTTTGGGAGAGGAGGGAATCGAAACTTTAACTACAGAAGAATTGAGAGCTTTACCTCAATCATTACTTTTGTACCTTTTTGACTATACATTAGACTACATCTGGGAAAATTTACCTGAGGAGTGGCAAGAGAACGAGGAATTTATCCAGAAGCGAAGACTTCCTTACCTCAATGAATATATTAATTATTAATTGTAGTATTATATCTGTAATTTATCCCATGTATTATTTCAAATAAACCAAATAAATTAATTTTTATTTTTATTTATTTACCTTTATTCTCATTTTTACTTAGGGAAGGGTTCAAGAAATAAAAAAAAGTATATAAAGAAATATTATTTATTACATAAATTACAACTCATAAGGGTCCTTATGACCTTCTTCATGTTTTTTATGTAGTTTAGCCATTTTGGTTATCAATTTCAATGAGTTGTTGATGTTCTTAACGTCTTCACAAAGGTTTGCCGTTTCATTTCTGCTAAAACATGTCGAAGGTGAATCGAGCTGAAGGGTTGGCGAACTCTGATTAAACATTGCAAAAGAAATAACAACCTGTTCTATTTTCATAACTCTGTTCCTTCCCCTCTTGGAAAGTGTTCAATACACATTTTTACAGCTTAATCGGTCTTCAACCTCCAATTTCTTTGGCCTGCTTTGCAAAAGAGATAACATCCTTGGAATCTGATCGGCGATGAATCTCCATTCTTCCGTATCCATATACACTGTAGTTTTCTTGTCGATGACCGCGACAGTGGGTACAAAATCGCAAAGACCTACTCGCACTATTTTGTTAGTGGTGATGGAGTAGTCGGTCACCAGTTCCAATCGACGCGGCACAACCATCTTTCAAGGCTTAAACATTGAGACTAAAAGGTTCAATATAGAAGAGGGGAGAAAGATGAAGATTTTCCTTTTTTTTTTTTTATTAGTTGAGTTATTTTGTCTCTCTTTATTTCATACATCGATATCTGGTTTTTCAAGTCGTTAATCTGTTGCAGAAAATTTCTAAGTCTCTTGCGGACATCAGCAGCATCCCCAACAATTTTCCTCTTCTTTTTTATCACATACGTCATCTATCATCATTGGTAGCTTCTCTAGTTGTTCCAAGTACTCAATAAAAGGACAATATTTAGAACATTTCTTATGATCTACAAGAGGATCGTCATGTTCCAACCATTCATGTATTATTACTCCACAAAAAGGACACCTCGTCCGATCTGAGTTTTTCAAATAATAAAATCCGGCTGCTGCTAGTTTCAATGCACTCACTTGTGAATTCCAACCGACGAATGTGGACAGTAGGTCGGCCTCATACCTCATATTCTTACTAGTTAGTCGTCCCATAATAGACTGGTTTATCAGTACTAGGACTATGACGAAGGCTTATGTATGTGGTGGGGGAAGAAACCTCCTGCTTTTACTAAGCTTAGTCAATGAATTCAAATGATTAATTATGAATGAAACAGCTGAACCAGTAAACTGGTTTATCAGTACTATGACTATGACGAAGGCTTATGTATGTGGTGGGGGAGAAAGCTTGATCAATGAATTCAATTGATAAATTATGAATGAAACAGCTGAGTAAATATAGCCTTGCTACAGCACGATGTAAACAAAGCGCTGTTGCCACATCTACAATCCAACGTTGCCATGTTGGGCATCTCACATCCGTTGACCCCTTGAAACCTCATAACACACCTCAAGGACACCCCCCTTACCCTAGAACAACACCCCCTTCGCCCTCACAAGGTCGGTCAATGACCCTCAAGGTCACATATTGCTCTGCTACAGCACGTAAACAAACAAAATTCCCATTCAGAGGATGACGTTACAGGCATAATGTAAACAAAGAGTCAATGAACCGCATGCACCTACACACACCTAGCCGGGTTGTGAACTGGGTCAACCCGTTATATGTAAACAATTAAAACTCCCACTCAGAGGATGACGTCACAGGCATAATGTAAACAAAGGGTCAATGAACCGCATGCACCTACACACATCTGACCGGGTTGTGAACTGGGTCAACCCGGTTAAATGTAAACAAACAAACCCCCCCCTCACCATAGAACAACACCCCCCTCGCCCTCACAAGGTCGGTCAATGACCCTCAAGGTCACATCTTGCTCTGCTACAGCACGATGTAAACAAAGCGATGTTGCCACATCGCCCACATTCCATGCGACGTTGCCGGATTGTGCAATCAACGCCCTGCCAGATGGCGTGACCTAGTTCACAATTGCACAATCCGTCGTTTCTACTACTATAACAGCCAACCTATATGATATGGTATAATGTTACCATGGTCTTCGATAGATATCCTCAGTATCCGACTGTTAAAAACAGAAGAACATCGTGAAGAGCCTCCAGGAAAAATTCTTGTAATATCAATTTTGAAAAAAACACAGAATGTACAACACCAAAGAATAGCTGTTTAGGAAATGCAAGAAACAAACGAAATTTGCTGCGAGCAGTGACTTCAGAAATGAATAAAGGAAAAATACCAACTTTCACATCTGAAGAAGATGCAGATGTAGATGTAGTAACCATTGCTATAGAAAAGCTGAAGGAATGCTTTAATGTTGTTGTTGTAGGTTCGGATACAGACTTAATAATTCTATTAATGGCTCTTGCACCAGAAAACCAAGATATTTACTTCTGTAAACATAAGATTGGACATATTCCGACCAAACAATATTATAATATTGATATTTTGATCAAGCAGCATAATGATATTAGAAAATGTTTGTTCTTTGCCCATGCAATGACAGGATGTGATACAACATCCAGCTTTTATGGTTTAGGAAAGATAAAAGCGACGAAATAATTAAATCTTCACCTGAAGCTAAGAATCACGCTTCTTTATTTCTACCGAAAAATGCACCAAAAGAACAATTACTAATAAATGGGGAAAGATTCGCACTTGAGTTGTATGGTCTTAACTGGTTTGCAAACTTAAATGAAGCTCGTTATTTCGAATTCATGAACCTGACAAAAAAAAACTAATCTCAGAGCAAATTTCGATATGGCAAAATTACCCCCCGACAACTGAGGCATGTCATCAACATATATTGAGAGTGTATTTGCAAGTGCAAAAATGGTTAGCCTACTACGTTTACCGGCTACAGAATGGGGATGTTAGAGGAAGTAAGTGATGGTGGAAGTGAGAGGAATTGATTTCAACCTGTAACCTCATTAAAGCTATTTGCTCCAGAAGATCTACGTATAGTATCATGCTCCTGTAAATCTCTTTGTGGAGTTTATTGTGGCTGCAGGAAGATAGGTCTGCTTTGTACAAATATGTGCGCGCACTGCACAGTGTTGTCACAACACTTAAATCATGGATGAAGAACCAGAGATAATCGATGATGAATGATATATATAAATTAAGCGTTATTAGTGAGATTATTTTTATTGTGAGAAATATTTTTTAATAAATAACAATGGTATCTATTTTTAAAAATAAAAATAAATATTAAGTGTGAGGGTAGTCCGTGATGCTGTGAATTATTAAAATTTATAGAACATCAAAAAACCAGTTTTCCAAATTTCACAGCTGCCGGTTTTTGTAAGTCCGTAACACGGAGGGTCCATAGTTTGTGGATAATGGGAAGATCTTTAGTATTAAGATCAGGAGTAAAAATCTTCCTTGAACCAAAACTTGCATAGAAAAAAATCTAATACATTTTTATGTCAATTAAAGTATTTTTTATCAAAATGAATACATTTTTAATTTTTTTTAAATATAAATAATATTTTTCTGCAATATTATGCTATCGGTTTTAATGTATCATGAAAGCGTTATCTATGATGAATAAAAATCAAATAAGCTATAAATGTCACAACTACCGGTCACGCGTTATAGCTTGGTAAATGTCGGGCCCGCACTAATACGTAACTTCGCATTCATGACCTCCAAAATGTAAAGTTAGCTACATATTTTTAAAGAGTGAAAAACGAGCAAAAACTTTTATTTGAGAAGTTTTTTCATAATATTTCAATACAATGAACTGTTCCCTAAAAACTATAAAAGATACAAATTTTTACTCGAAAATTTGGCATATTTTAGGGAATTATAGCAAAAGGGTTAATTTCTCGAAGAAACATTATTTGACAACGTTTGAAGAATAGGTAATGAGGAATAAAAGCATACAAGCAATATCAATATGAATGAAAAATATTGGAGTTATGATTAATACCAAAAAGAGTCCCGAAACGGATGTTCAAGGGGGCCTCCCCAAGTTAGCACAAGGGGGAGAGTCGGGGACTTTTGAGGAAATACTACTTTTAGTAAGTACTAACAACTGGCAAAAATTCAGCTTGTCTCTAATTATTCCCGACACAAAACCTTCATTGCCTAGGCTATAAGGAATTCGATCAATTCCAGGAGCCTTGTTATCTTTAGCGATGTGGATTACCGTTCTTAATTCCTCTATAGTAAACGGAGCATCGAGAAACTCATCAATTATAAAAGGCTCACACATCTGTATCCTTTCTGCGTTGAGTTGGGGGTTATACATATTTTCAAAGTAGATTACCCAATCCTCTATTTTTATTCCTACATCTATTGACCAGAACTGTATACCTCTCAAACACCTTACCGCTGTCCAAAACTCTTTCGAATCCTTACAGTTCTTTATTATAACTATTTGTTCTAGGTAATATTTCCTCTTAGCTTCCTTACAGATTAATTTATACTCCTTGTTTAGGTTTAAATAAATTATCTTATCCTCTACTAAGTTCGTTTTTTTAAAGATTCTAACACTTTTATAAGATTGTAATCTAGCCCTAGCGCATTCTTTAGTAAACCATTTATTATTTCTAAACTGTTTTCGTGAGGAATTCGAAACTAATATTGTGGCACTGCTTTTAATAATGTCAAGAATAGAATTTACATTATTAAGGTCGATAGAGTTTTTACAGTTATCCACCTTTTCTTCAATTGACATCCTATATTTTTTTACATTTTGGTCCTTCCAATTCAATTTTGGCAACAAAAGTAACATATTACTGGGATCATAAATGAATGAATGAATGAATAAAGCCTTTATTACAAAATTAACAGTTTTACAAGACTTCTTTTTTTTTCACAAAATTTTTGGATATTATTTACAACATTTACACATTTAAGGCAATATTAACATTTTATTTATTTTTCTTCTGTTAATAATGTAGGCCTTCCCCTTAGGGAGTAATGGTCTAACTTCCCTGGAGACCAATTCCTACTGGGAAGTGGTTACTGGGATCATAATACTCTCTAAATGCATAAACTAAAACTATGGGCATATGGAGTGAAAATAGCTGTGACTCTACCTTAAATGAGACAACTTGGTTAACACATTCCCTTGACACACAACATAGGTCAATAACGGAGGAACCGCCCCTAGTTATATAAGTTAATTCACCATTAAGGTCCCCAGTTGTTCTTCCATTGAGTATAATCATATCTTCCGTGTCACACAATTCTAATAATTTTCTACCCCGTTCATTTTCAATAAGGTCTTTTGATTGTTTATAATCCCTTATGCCAGAATTTGTTATTCTTAATTGGTTATTAATTACCTGAGAATTTGCAATTCTACCAATTAAGTCCCCAATCAAAGTGAAATGATAGCCTGAATATTCATTAAAAATTTGGCACAATTTAGAAAAATCATTTTCCCAGTTGCTGTAATTAATATAAGCCGGAACTAAGTAGTTATGTTTACCTTCACAATTTAACCTGAGGACCCAATAATCAGATAGTTCACAGAATGAAATTACTCTATTTAAGTTCCTTTTAATACCATAAAGTGAACCTCCTGTAGCTCGCCCCAGCCTATCGTTTCTTATAGCTGGAATCCATTTTATTAGATATTCGGAAAAATTATTTTCATACAACTTAATGCCTTCTATTTCAATAAATGTTTCATATAAAAGAAATATTTCATATTGCTTCACGAAACTTAAAAAATTATTGTCCTTTATCTTATTGCTTAGGCCACCTATATTATAACTTAAAATTCTAACATTATTATTAGAGTCCATTGTATTGTTTAAATTACTTAAATTATTATAATTCGATATTTTACAAAGTTCTGAGTTTTTTTCCAACCTACATATATTTTTATTGAAGAGTTGGTTCTCGAACAAAAGGCCTCAATTTTCAGGGTCTGTTGTTTTAGCTTTTTTGTGTTGCTAGAATCTTGTTGTCCAGTGTCCTGTGAATATGCTTGTACTAGTTCTTCTACTTCTTCGATATTATAAAAAATGCCTCGAAATTTAATTCTATTACTGCGATATGTAGCATTTTTGTCCATTTTTTTTAGGTGGTTCATAAGATTGAATATTTTCCTGCCATGATCCCTATCTTCTGGTGACCTATCGTGGCTGATTGGAGTGCTGAGTTTGGAAAAATTTTCTTTTCTGACCATTATTAAATTTTTAAGTAGTTTACTGGTCAAGGAGACGAGAATTGGCCGGTCTTTAGTACCTCTGCCCAGTCTAAAACAATTATTAATTGAAGTTTCTTTTAAATCTAAGCCCGCAGCTTCACAGGTCTTTTGAACGGTTTTTAAGACATTTTCCTGTGCTCCGTCCTCTTGTTCAGGAACATTATATATAACAAAATTATTGTTGCGAGAATGACGTTCAATCTGATTTCGCTTTCCAGTCGACTGTTCTCCTCTTCCAAAGAAGTAAATTTCGTTTTAAGGTTGGATATTTCAACAAGAGCTTTTTGTAGAGCTGCAGCTATATTCTCAACCACAGCTTTAAGCTCTCTAGTCTCTTGGATACCCTTCTTTATTTCCGCCATTATGTCATCAATTGTATACACCATTTTATTAATTTGTGTTTAGTAAGGGATGAAGAATAAATGAATATTGAAAATGCTTTGATAATTTAAGTGAGGTATTACGTAAACGGTTGTTAGTAAAAGTGGCGTTATCGTAGTGCTATTAGGCAGGAGACTGGATTAGTAAAGCAAAGTTACTGGCCCCCACAACTAAGACTAATACTGATAAGCGCACGTACCTGCACAGATTGGTTCCTGTTGAATATTTTACTTCTTCAAAATTACAGGGGAACCACTGGAGATATTCACTTTAAACTTCACAGCACGGTTATTGGTATTGTATCAAACAACTGTGAGAAATTTCAATTCAATTGGATGGAAAAAACCCACTATTTTCACAAAGTACACAGAGAGCGATCTTTACACTTCAGGCAGCAGAGCCAGTCTCTAGAGGTCTTCAGTACATATAGAATAAACAAACGAGTCTGTATCCATATATATAAGCTTAACATTTTGTCCATACTTTTCCAAAATTATGTCATAATGATATTTATACATAATGTTTTTTTGATACATCTAATATTGACATTCCCACGTATATCGGTTTGTCAAACTTTATTTTAGTCTTTTCCATATGAACGAGAGCCGAATTCTCAGAATAAATTGGCTACTTAAAATTTGGTTTAAATATTAATTTTCCTAGATTTTTAGGGTCTTTAATTAAACGCATATCAACTCTTTTTCTTATTGATTCTATAGTTTTACCAAAAACTGTGTTGTTGTAAAGCTTATACTGATCTTCTTCGAAATCATTTAAAGCTTTCTTTCTTAAACTGGTGTTATACTCTATGTAAAGTATTAACCATCAGGAGCGCGCTATTAATTTGTTGTATATTCCATATGATAGAGATATGAAATAAAAAAGAATAATATCGCAATAAAGAGAGAATTAATCGTTGTAAATGCGGTTTGTGTGTATTGAAGATTATCATGTAACGATTGAAATGTAGCAGATTTTACCCTAAAACGTTAAAATAAAAAAAAAAATGATAACATATATGTGAAATAATAAGAAAAACACTGGAACTGACAATGAAGAAATTATACGTTTATTAGTTACAAAACGTTGTTCATTTGGAATAAGAGATATTCATTTGTTATAAAAATTGTAAAAAATTAAAAAAAACGCAATCGAATTCATCATAAATTTGTCAAAATCTTATACAATTATAAAAAAGAAAAAAAAACATGAAATCCGAAGAAAAATGTCGGATCGAAGAAGTTAGAATAAAAAGAAAATATATGGTTATTTGTTTTAAACTTTGATAAATTTATATATAAAAGTTGTAAAAATATAGAAGATACATTGGAATTTGTACGAAAATCGTTAAATTCTAACAAAATGACAAAACAATCCAAGAAAAAATGACTTTGAAGTGAAGATGAGAAAAGTTTAAGTCTTAATAAAATAAAGAGGGCTAAAGGGGTTTCCAAACACTCTTAAATAAATTTATAAATCAGGAATCTTATAAAAATATTTTAAAATCAAACAATGCCTGATAATATTGACAAAGATGAAAATCATGATAAGTCTGTCCTTAGAGTTCCAATGAATATGATTCGCTTGAAAAACCATTTGGTAAGTTCAATTTAAATGAATAAAAAAGCACTACCAAACAATGATGATAAAAGGGTTTTTTCTTCAAGATTCAATTACTTTATTATCGTACTATCAATACAGCATACAATCATAATTTTTTATATTATAAAAATAAATCTCTTAAAAAAAACCATATATGTTATAGAAAGTTTAAAATTAGACTTGAACTTTCTGAAAGGAACAATCGAATTAGTTTCTTATTTATGCTTATAGTTCTCAACAGAGATCAACTGCATTCTTGTAAGTAACCTTTTTTTAGCAGTACATAGCTTATAATATTATATATTGTAAGCAGATTATTTCTGCTTTTGTGAATTTCAATCTAGTGTTGCTGGTATGTTTTAGATTATAAAAAAATTATTCTCTTAAAAAACAAAATCATCATGTATGTTGTAAAAAGATCCGAGCTGCCTTTTTTAGCACATAGCTTATAAGTGATTATTCCTGCTTTTTTGAAATTCATTCTAGTGTTGCTGGTATGTTTTAGATTATAAAAATATTATTCCCTTAAAAAACAAAATCATCATGTATGTTGTAAAAAGATCTGAGCTAGCTTTCAATGCAGTGAAAGGAACACCTGATTCAGTCGGTTATGACTTAGCCAGGTATATCATTTACTTAGTTATACTTACTTGTTGTATAGCCTCTACCCCTAAGTGTCGAGGCTAAAACCCCTAATATAACTCCCTAAGGGGGGTTATATTTAATAAAGATAATTTTTTAATAAAGATTTATATAATTTAATTTTTTTAATTAGCGCTCATGATTATACAATAATAGAGGCAAGGTGCTTGTTGAAACATATTTAACTATTAAATTTTCTGTAGGATATCATGGAAGATTAGCAGACCGATCAAGTATGGCATGGAAAAAGTTCATAAGTGTTATCGGTAATTTTTCTTACCTGCGTTTTATTATTAATTTGTTTCTTTTTAAAAATTAACTTTATGTTTATTAATAGGTGGCATAATAGACCCTGATTATCGAGGCACAATTAAGGTTATTTTACATAATCATTCAAACGAAGATTATCATGTTAAACGAGGAGACAAAATTGCTCAACTTATTTTACAAAAATGTTACTCTCATACATAGTTGAGTTACTCATACAATTACTCATACTGTTACTCATACAAGTGCATCATATTGACTTCAACACTAAATTACCAGCAGACCTAGAGGAAATATTCTTAAAATAACTTGACCCCGCATGGTTTTTTACTTTACAGCAATTGTCTTGGAATGCAATGTTAAAATATACAAAAATAAAATTAGACGTAATAAAAGATATTGATATAGTACAGTTTTTTGAAAAGGGGATAAGGGGAGGTATTTGCCAAGTCGTTTCCCGGTATGCTAAAGCTAACAATAAATATTTAAATGAGTATGATTCCACAAAACCCAGTAATTATTTATTATATTTAGACGTTCACAATCTTTACGGTTACGCTATGAACCTTCCCCTACCATATGCCGAATTTGAGTGGACTGATGAAAAATTGAATATATTAGATTTAGAAAACGATTCAGAAACCGGTTATGTGCTAGATGTTGACATTGAATACCCTATAGAAATTCATGATAAACATTCTCAACTACCTTTGTTACCTGAAAAAAATAAGCCACCTAATACTAAAAATGTTAAATTATTAACATCTTTGCTAGCCAAAACACGTTATATAGTACATTATGTGAATTTAAAACAAGCTTTGCAACTGGGGGTAAAAATTACAAAAATTCACAGGGTATTTAAGTTTAAAAAAAAGAATTGGTTGGCACCATATATAAAAATTAATTCAAAGATGAGAGCATCAGCAAAAAATACATTCGAATCTGAATTTTACAAATTAATGAATAATAGTTGCTTCGGTAAATTTATGGAATATGTGCGTAACAGAATTGATTTAAGAATAGTAACAAATGAAAAATCATTATATCGTCAAGTTAATAAACCAAATTTTAAAGGCAGGATTATATTTGCAGATGATGTTACAGCGGTTCAGTTGAAAAAAGAAAGCATTATTTTTGATAAACCTTTGTATGTAGGATTCTCAGTGTTAGATTTGAGCAAAGTTTTGATGTATCATTACCATTACAATGTTTTCTTGAAAAAATATGGTATAGGAAATGTTACTTTATGTTATACCGATACCGATTCATTTTTATACAATATTAAGACTGAAGATATTTATTCTGATATGTCTGGAGAGTTACAAAAATATTTTGATACAAGCAATTTTCCCACTTCTCATTTCTGTTATAATGAAAAAAATAAAAAAGTAGTCGGTCTGATGAAAGATAAAACCTTTGGAGATCCTATTGTCGAATTTGTCGGGTTGAGACCTAAAATGTATTCTTACATAACAAACAATGATATAAAGGTTAAAAAGTCAAAGGGAATAAAAAAATCAGCTGTTAGCGAATTTACTTTTAATGATTATTTAAACATACTTAAAGAGAGTAAAAGTGTAAATTCTTCGTTTTATATAATTAAATCTAAAAAACATAACGTTACAACCTCACTAATAAATAAAAAGTCATTATGCTCATTGGATGACAAAAGGCGTGCATTAAGCGATGGAGTGCAAACACTCCCTTATGGTCACTATAGCCTTGATGAATAAAAAAAAAACAGCCATTGAATGTAATATGTCAAAATGATAATAGAAGACAATTTAATGTCTATTTGTAACATTAGCACTAGTACTATTTAGTAAGTTTAGGTTAAAGAAAAACAACAGTTTGTGGTAAATAAATATATTTTAAATGTAGAGGTACAATAAATATATAAAATACACAGTTTTTGTAAAAAAAATTAATAAATGTATATTATAACAGCAAGTGTTTTTTTCTTTTAATACATTATGCAATATCCGTTTTGTCAATCCAGCTGACTTTCGGGTCCATGATTGTTATTGATAATTACTGCCAAGATCGCTCTTTATATATCTACAATGTATGTGTCGATTCCTTTTCTAAAACGTCCATCGTTCATTCCCCTACTTTTATCAATAACGGTACTTTCCAGCAAAACGAGCACATGTCTTTAAAAAGAGTAAAACTTAAATCTGGCATGCTTACGTGTTCATCATAAATATGTTTTAAATTTAATTCATCTTGAGGAAAAACTATTAAAAAGTTAAAATTACACCTGATAAGATGTCTCGGGATACAAACATAACTTTGTGTTAAATAAAAGCAATCGAGGTTCATATGACGGTCATAACTAAAGTATCGTTTAATTATGTGCTGATCTTCTTTTGTGGCATCATCAAATATGCATACCGAATTTGATTCGACTTTTTGAGGCAATTACTTTGCATCTTCAAATTCATATAATTTTATTTCAGGGACAAGATTTATGACGCTTTTTAAATACTGATATTTAGGTTGATGTAAAGTTTTTCCAAACAGATACACATTTTTAAACTTTAAGCCGTTAGGGTTCTATTAGTCTTTCCACATTCGCTCGGGCCACATATCGAGGCTCGGATAGTGTTTGGTAATAATGAACTATGTCTCTCCTCCGATTGTCCTTTAACTGGGGAAAAGTTGGTAGTAGGGAAACATTGCACTTGTTTAACTAATTTCATTCTGAACGCAAACAACATCAAGACGGCTATATATACCCTATTGTTTCATTTTCTGGAGTACAGTATGAGTCACAAGGGTCGCAGAGGCAGAGGCTTGCTGAACAGTCTTATCAATAGGTTGCCGATTGAATTGCTCCTTCCAGGATATCAATATTGCGGTCCCGGTACGAAACTAGAAAAACGCTTAGCTAGAGGTAATAGCGGAATAAATGAGCTTGATAGAGCTTGTAAAGAACACGACATAGCTTATAGCATAAATAAGGATATGGAGAGTCGTAAACAAGCGGACAAGATTCTTGCTGATAATGCATGGAAACGGGTTAAAGCTCCAGATTCGTCATGGGGAGAAAAGGCCACGGCTTGGTTAGTTACAAATGCCATGAAAGCAAAAAGGAAAATTGGTTCGGGGCTGAGGAAGAAAAAGAAGAAGATTAGTTTTAAAGATTTGGTTGGATGTATCATCTATTCTCAATGCATCAAAAGCGGCATATAAAAAGGCTAAAATGCATCTACGTGGTAAGGCGAAACCTTCACCGCCAAGAGTTCTTCCGCTGCCAAAACAGGGAGGTTTTCTCCAATTTCTTGTACCATTGATGGCAGGACTTTCCGCTGTTGGGTCTTTAGCAGGTGGAGCCGCGAGTGTAGCTAAGGCGATCAATGAAGCTAAAGATGCCAAACTAAAATTGGAAGAGCAAAAGAGGCATAATTTGGCCATGGAAGGTCAAAAAGTTGGAAACGGACTTTATTTGGAACCGTATAAGAGTGGTTACGCTCTATTTATAACCCGACAAAAAAGACCAAGAAAAATATGACTACCAAATAAAACATTGACCGATTTGGAATTGAATCATTTAGTAAAAGTTTTAAATGTTCCAAATTTTCGTGGAGTGTTTATGATTGATAATCTTCCAAAATATCCAAAAAAACTCGAGTCAGCTATTGTAAATTTAAATACAAGTTCAGAACCTGGTTCTCATTGGGTCTGTTATGTAAAAAAAGATAATGTAGTGAAATACTTTGATTCTTTTGGAAATTTAAAACCTCCTCCTCAATTGTTAGATTATTTCAAAAGTTGTCAAGTATTATATAACCGCCGTCGTCATCAAAAGTGGAATACTCCGGTTTGAGGACACCTTTGCTTAAAGTATTTAGCCGATGTTTCTCATAAATTTTGATCGTTAATAATCATGAGCTACACAGTAACGTTTACTGGCAATTCTAGCGTTCTTCATGCAAACTTTCTACCTACTCTAGATCTACCTCAGGGATTGTACAATCGGGTTATTATCTTTTGACACATATAATACTATTCCAAACATAAGAAAGGGCGTTAACGATATGTTTTATATCGGTGATATGGCCATTCAAATACCTGAAGGATCGTATGATATCGATGCTATACAATCTTTTCTAAGCGATGAAATCGCTCACCGTGATCGGGGTGCTGGACTTGTACTTAGAGGAAATCCAAGTACCCTAAAGACTGAAATTAGATCGTCTAAGCAGGTTTTTTTCAACTGTCAAGGCAAACCACATTGCAAAGGCCCGCTATTGGGTTTTACTAGCCCCGAACAAGTCATTAACCCAGAGCATCAGTATACTGAATCAAACGACATTGTGAAAATTCTTAGTGTAAATACTATTTCGATTCATTGTAACATCGCGTCGGCGTCTTTCATGAATGGAGATCCAGATCGTAGTATACGTCAATTCTTTTCTGCAGTAGAACCAGAGATAGTCTTGACCGGAATCTAGCTGGTTATAAAAGGAGATGTCAGACCCCATTAAGATTAAGTAAATCTAAACACTCAAGGCGGTTAACACCTGCAAACGCAAACTTTTTAAAACAGTGTGGTTTTCGGTTAAAAATAAAAATATTCATAATATACTAAACATAACATCAGACGTAAAATTTGATGAGTCCCTCAAACAATTTCAATATCATTCGCATCTGTCGTCTGCAGGCAACACTTTTAACAAGTCTGATGAAATCAGAAATCCGATCCATCAACGAGATGTTTATACGTTTCCTTCTTTAAGTATTATTTACATTGAAGGACGAATTTTAAAAAAAGACGGTACTACAGGAACTTCTTCAAAATTGACTAATAACGCGTTTGCGTTTTTGTTTGATGAGATCAGATTCGAATTAAAACGGCATTGAAGTTGATAGAGTCAGAAACCCTGGAATAACTACAACGCTTAAAGGTTATGCTTCGTTTTCACTTAATCAAGTGAAAGGTCTTGAAAATTCGGGGTGGTTAATACCTGGCATCGATAAAACTCTTTCAATCGTTAAGGAGATTTTTTAGCTTATGCCTGCCACTGGATATTCTCTTAGGGATATGTGAGGACTATCGCAAAATTTTAATTAATCTTAAGCAAGAACTCGTTTTGATCAGATCGAGTACGGATTTGAACTGCATAAAGGGTAGCGATGACGTACAAATAAAATTAGATAAAGTGGTCTGGAGGATGCCACATGTTCGTGTTTCCGATCAAGAACGACTGACGTTGTTGAAAATGGTAGAGAAAAACAAGATAATTACTATACCGTTCAGATCAGGGGATCTTTATGAATACCCAAATTTACCTACTTCGCAGCAAGAAAATTGGACTGTCAAAACATCGACAAATTTAGAAAAGCCGCGGTATGTTATTATCGCATTCCAGACTGGTCGAACGAGAAACGCAACCAAAGATAACAGTCATTTTGATAGTTGTAAATTGAAAAACTTGAAACTGTATCTGAATAGTGAACATTATCCTTTTGGGGAATGATCCTTATGAATTTAGATTTTGCACAAGGAGAAGTCGCCCTTCTCTACGAAATGTATAATGAGTTTCAAACGAGCTATTATGGTAATAGACACTCTCAACCTCTGCTATCACGATCCGATTTTGAGACCCTCTTTAAAAAGATAGTTATAGATTGTTATAGATTGTTATAGAGTCGTTATAGATTGTTCTAAACAATCTGAAGCAATAAAAAGTACGACTATTGATATTCGCGTTCAACTAGAGGCGAGTGAGAACTTTCCGCCTAATACTAAGGCATACTGCCTCATTCTTCATGATAATATAGTGGAATATGAAGTGGGAACCGTTTGGCTGCATATATTCATTATTTAAAACCTAAACGAAATCAATCCACTGCAGGACTTTGACTATGACACATATGATGCATTCAGCGGTCATTGATTTTCAAGGCTCGATCAGCCTCCAATTCATTAATCGTTAAAGAACTATCTGTAGTCTCTGTGAGTCATGGCTCATCATGGCATTGGTTTTTCGAACCGCCTTAAGGTCCGAGTGAAGAACTGGCTAAAGCACGGACGAACATCTGGGTAATGAAAAATATTCACGGATTGAACTGGACCTATGGCAATGTAGAATATGAAGATATGAAGAATTTATTAGTATATGTTACAGAAGACTATGACATATTATGGGGAAAGGGAATGGAAAAGTGCAAGTTTATAGAAGAACTCATCGATAGACCAGTCCATGATCTTCATGATTTCGGCTGTCCAAACTTGAAACAGTTAAATAATGAACAGATAGCTTGTCATTTCCATTTGAACACTTCCCTTGTTTGCTCATTAAATCAAGCCCATCGTTTGGCCACATGGGTCAGAAAAAATTCTGAAGCTGTAAATTTAAAAAAAGAAGAGATAGGAAGACAAACATTTAAGAATATTGGTACACCTCATCATCTACTCTCATATGCTGGATTTATTCGAGGAGTCAAGGATAGAGTTGAATGTGTATACTGTGGACTGGTATTCGACAGCACATCATTAGACAACCCTCTCAGATACCATAAAAAAAATAGTCCACAGTGTTTGTGGTTCCAGGAGAGGTATTTATACTCCTCCTAGGAAGTACCTTATCAGTATGATGGATAAAATGGAGTCAGCAATACGTCGTTTGGGAGAGGAAGGAATCGAAACTTTAACTACAGAAGAATTGAGAGCTTTACCTCGATCATTACTTTTGTACCTTTTCGATTATACATTAGACTACATCTGGGAAAATTTACCTGAGGAGTGGCAAGAGGACGAGGAATTTATCCAGAAGCGAAGACTTTCTTACCTCAATGAATATGTTAGTTATTAATCGTACTATTATATCTGTAATTTATCCCATGTATTATTTCAAATAAACCATATAAATTAATTTTGTTTTTTTAATTATTTACCTTTATTCTCATTTTTACTTAGGGAAGGGTTCAAGAAATAAAAAAAAGTATATAAAGAAATATTATTTATTACATAAATTACAACTCATAAGGGTCTTTTCTTGAGTTCATTTAATAAGTTATAAAGAGTCTCAGTATTAATATTAAAGTCCATTGATGTTGGTTCCACAGGTTCAGTCAGTTGACCTTCTTCATGTTTCTTATATAGTTCAGCCATTTTGGTTATCAATTCCAATGAGTTGTTGATGTTCTTAACGTCTTTACAAAGCTTTGCCGTTTCATTTCTGCTAAAAGAAGGTGAATCGAGCTGAAGGGTTGGCGAACTCTGATTAAACATTGCAAAACAAATAACAACCTGTTCTATTTTCATAACTCTGTTCCTTCCCCTCTTGGAAAGTGTACAATAAACATTTCTACACCTTACTCTGTCTTCAACCTCAAATTTCTTGGGCCTGCTTTGCAAAAGAGTTAACATCCTTGGAATCTGATCGGCGACGAATGTCCATTCTTCCGTATCCATATACACTGTAGTTTTCTTGTCGATGACCGCGACAGTGGGCACAAAATCCCAAAGACCGACTCGCACTATTTTGCTAGTGGCGATGGGGTAGTCGGTCACCAGTTCCAATCGACGCGGCACAACCATCTTCCAAGGCTTAAACATTGAGACTAAAAGGTTCAATATAGAAGAGGGGAGAAAGATGAAGATTTTCCTTTTTTTTTTTTTATTAGTTGAGTTATTTTGTCTCTCTTTATTTCATACATCGATATCTGGTTTTTCAAGTCGTTTATCTGTTGCAGAAAATTTCTAAGTCTCTTGCGGACATCAGCAGCATCCCCAAAAATTTTCCTCTTCTTTTTTATCACATACGTCATCTATTAACATTGGTAGCTTCTCTAGTTGTTCCAAGCACTCAGTAAAGGGACAATATTTAGACCATTTCTTGTGATCTACAAGAGGATCGTCCTGTTCCAACCATTCATGTAATATAACTCCACAAAAGGACACCTCGTCCGATCTGAGTTTTTCAAATAATAAAATCCGGCTGCTGCTAGTTTCAATGCACTCACTGGTGAATTCCAACCGACGAATGTGGACAGTCGGTCGGCCTCATACCTCATGTCCTTACTAGTTAGTCCCCCCAAATTAAACTGGTTTATCAGTAATAGGACTATGACGGATATGGTGAGGGGTAGTGGGAGGAGAAACCTCCCGCTTTTACTAAGTTTAGTCAATGAATTCACATGATGAATTATGAATGAAACAGCTGAACCAGTAAACTGTTTTATCAGTACTATATAAGGCTTATGTATGTGGTAGGGGGAGAAACCTCCTGCTTTTACTAAGCTTAGTCAATGAATTCAAATGATGAATTATGAATGAAACAGCTGAACCAGTAAACTGGTTTATCAGTACTAGGACTATGACGAAGGCTTATGTATGAGGTGGGGGGAGAAAGCTTGATCAATGAATTCAATTGATAAATTATGAATGAAACAGCTGAGTATATATAGCCTTGCTACAGCACGATGTAAACAAAGCGCTGTTGCCACATCTACAATCCAACGTTGCCATGTTGGGCATCTCACATCCGTTGACCCCTTGAAACCTCATAACACACCTCAAGGACACCCCCCTCACCCTAGAACAACACCCCCCTCGCCCTCACAAGGTCGGTCAATGACCCTCAAGGTCACAGATAGCTCTGCTACAGCACGCTCAAGGTCATTTCCTTCGTGCTCCTGCTCAACCGGCCAATATTAACTACTCCCTATCTCACAAGTTTTGTGAGTAGTAGCGGGAGGTTGACAAATTTTGTCCAATTTATGATATTTATTGATATAAGTCAATTTTTTAAATTATTTTAATTAATCTAATCTTAGTTTTTGGCTGACCACCATTTTAAATTATTTTTAAAGAATTTATTTTTTTGAAGAGAAAAGATTTGGCTCCGCCGGGAGTCGAACCCGGGTCTTCTGCGTTACATGCGAGGATGCTACCCACTACACCACAAAGCTCGGCTCAAGGCAGAGCAAATCCTTCCTCTTCACTGATTCCTACTCCCCCTATCTCACAAGTTTTGTGAGTAGTAGCGGGAGGTGGACAAATTTTGTCCAATTTATGATATTTATTGATATAAGTCAATTTTTTAAATTATTTTAATTAATCTAATCTTAGTTTTTGGCTGACCACCATTTTAAATTATTTTTAAAAAATTTATTTTTTTGAAGAGAAAAGATTTGGCTCCGCCGGGAGTCGAACCCGGGTCTTCTGCGTTACATGAGGATGCTAACCACTAAATCACTGAACTCGGCTCAATGCAGAGCAAATCCTTCCTCTTCACTGATACCTACTACTACTTACAAAACTTGTGTGTGAACGTTTAAATCTAAGCCCGCAGCTTCACAGGTCTTTTGAACGGTTTTTTAAGACATTTTCCTGTGCTCTGTCCTCTTGTTCAGGAACATTATATATAACAAAATTATTGTTGCAAGAATGACTTTCAATCTGATTTCGCTTTCCTGTCGACTGTTCTCCTTTTCCAAAGAAGTACACTTCGTTTTAGGGTTGGATATTTCAACAAGAGCTTCTCGTAGAGCTGCAGCTATATTCTCAACCGTAGCTTTAACCTCTCTAGTCTCTTGGGTACCCTTCTTTATTTCCGCCATTATGTCATCAATTGTATACTTCATTTTATTAATTTGTGTTTAGTAAGGGAAGAAGAATAAATGAATATTGAAAATGCTTTGATAATTTACGTGAGGTATTACGTAAACGGTTGTTAGTAAAAGTGGCGTTATCCTAGTGCTATTAGGCTGCAGACTGGATTAGTAAAGCAAAGTTACAGGCCCCCACTACTTGAACTAATACTGATAAGCGCACGTACCTGCACAGATTGGTTCCTGTTGAATATTTTACTTCTTCAAAATTATAGGAGAACCACTGGAGAAATTCATTTCAAACTTCACAGCACGGTTATTGGTATTGTATCAAACAACTGTGAGAAATTTCTATTCAATTGGATGGAAAAAATCCATTATTTTCACAAAGTACACAGAGAGCGATCTTTACACTTCAGGCAGCAGAGCCAGACTCTAGAGGTCTTCAGTACATATAGAATAAACAAACGAGTCAGTATCCATACATATGAGCTTAACATTTTGTCCATACTTTTCCAACATTATGTCATAATGATATTTATACATAATGTTTTTTTGATATATCTAATCTAATATAATTAGAAGGAATGTCAATTCCCACATATATCGGTTTGTCAAATTTTATTTTAGTCTTTTCCATATGAACGAGAGCCAAATTCTCAGAATAAATTGGCTACTTAAAATTTGGTTTAGATATTAATTTTTCTAGCTTTTTAGGGTCTTTAATTAAACGCATATCAACTCTGTTTCCTATTGATTCCATAGTTTTACCAAAAACTGTGTTGTTGTAAAGCTTATACTGATCTTCTTCAAAATCATTTAAAGCTTTCTTTCTTAAACTGGTGTTATACTCTATGTAAGGTTTTAACCATGAGGACTAGTTGAATTTTAATGCTCTTTTTACTTTTACAAGACTTATACCGTGTGACAATGCTTGAAGAAGGGTGGTATAATAAACAACATAGTTTTTTCTTTCATTGAAGCGCGCTATTAATTTGTTGTATTTTCCATATGATAGAGATATGAAATAAAAAAGAATAATATCGCAATAAAGAGAGAATTAATCGTTGTAAATGCGGTTTGTGTGTATTGAAGATTATCATGTAACGATTAAAATGTAGCAGATTTTACCCTAAAACGTTAAAATAAAAAAAATTACATATATATACATATAACAGATATGTGAAATAATAAGAAAAACACTGGAACTGACAATGAAGAAATTATACGTTTATTAGTTACAAAACGTTGTTCATTTGGAATAAGAGATATTCATTTGTTATAAAAATTGTAAAAAATTAAAAAAAACGCAATCGAATTCATCATAAATTTGTCAAAATCTTATACAATTATAAAAAAGAAAAAAAAAACATGAAATCCGAAGAAAAATGTTGGATCGAAGAAGTTAGAATAAAGAGAAAATATATGGTTATTTGTTTTAAACTTTGATAAATTTATATATAAAAGTTGTAAAAATATAGAAGATACATTGGAATTTGTACGAAAATCGTTAAATTCTAACAAAATGACAAAACAATCCAAGAAAAAATGACTTTGAAGTGAAGATGAGAAAAGTTTAAGTCTTAATAAAATAAAGAGGGCTAAAGGGGTTTCCAAACACTCTTAAATAAATTTATAAATCAGGAATCTTATAAAAATATTTTAAAATCAAACAATGCCTGATAATATTGACAAAGATGAAAATCATGATAAGTCTGTCCTTAGAGTTCCAATGAATATGATTCGCTTGAAAAACCATTTGGTAAGTTCAATTTAAATGAATAAAAAAGCACTACCAAACAATGATGATAAAAGGGTTTTTTCTTCAAGATTCAATTACTTTATTATCGTACTATCAATACAGCATACAATCATAATTTTTTATATTATAAAAATAAATCTCTTAAAAAAAACCATATATGTTATAGAAAGTTTAAAATTAGACTTGAACTTTCTGAAAGGAACAATCGAATTAGTTTCTTATTTATGCTTATAGTTCTCAACAGAGATCAACTGCATTCTTGTAAGTAACCTTTTTTTAGCAGTACATAGCTTATAATATTATATATTGTAAGCAGATTATTTCTGCTTTTGTGAATTTCAATCTAGTGTTGCCGGTATGTTTTAGATTATAAAAATATTATTCCCTTAAAAAACAAAATCATCATGTATGTTGTAAAAAGATCTGAGCTAGCTTTCAATGCAGTGAAAGGAACACCTGATTCAGTCGGTTATGACTTAGCCAGGTATATCATTTACTTAGTTATACTTACTTGTTGTATAGCCTCTACCCCTAAGTGTCGAGGCTAAAACCCCTAATATAACTCCCTAAGGGGGGGTTATATTTAATAAAGATAATTTTTTAATAAAGATTTATATAATTTAATTTTTTTAATTAGCGCTCATGATTATACAATAATAGTTAGAGGCAAGGTGCTTGTTCAAACTTATTTAACTGTTATATTTCCTGAAGGATATCATGGAAGATTAGCAGACCGATCAAGTATGGATGGCATGGAAAAAGTTCATAAGTGTTAAGGGTAATTTTTCTTACCTGTGTTTTATTATTAATTTGTTTCTTTTTAAAAATTAACTTTATGTTTATTAATAGGTGGCATAATAGACCCTGATTATCGAGGAACAATTAAGGTTATTTTACATAAACATTCAAACGAAGATTATCATGTTAAACGAGGAGACAAAATTGCTCAACTTATTTTACAAAAATGTTACTCTCATATACAAGTGCATCATACAGACTTCAACACTAAATTACCAGCAGACCTAGAGGAAGTATTCAACAAGCCTAACAATAAAAGAAAAGGAGGGGTTGGATCAACAGGAAATTAAAAATATTTGTATTACATGTTTATGGAAAAAATATATATCCTGATAGCAGAGTTGGGCAGTAGTTAACTACATTTGTAATTAACTACACAGACAACTACATGTAGTTTGTAGTTGGAAGCGCGCAACTACTATTTTTCAACTACCAGTTAAGTAGTTGTAATTTAAAACTACAACTACAGTAGTTGAGAAAAAGTAGTTTGGAATGGCAAATACAACAAGTAGTTGTAAATGTAGTTTTAGAGAGGCAACTACATTTGCTAAGCAACGTCTAATTAAATCACATGTTTTCGCTATTTTTATTATGTGTTTAGATAAATACTCCATAGATAAATGGGATGGGGAAAATCCATTATGGTTGATAATCTGTTTTAAAAATAGTACGGTACATATACGTAATACGATTTTTTTCCATGATTTCCGGCAGTCATTTATTTTTTTTAACCTTAGGTTCTCGATCAATCCCATGTTTTATATATTAGCTGAATTGCATTTGATATACTCCTTATCGATAATATTAGATATCGATAATTACTCGTTATCAATAAAAGTAGTTGTAGTTTCAGGCCCATAATTACAGTTGCAACTACTAGTTGTAGTTGTAAAAATGCAACTACTTTTTTGAAACTACAGTAGTTGTAGTTGTGGTCCATCAACTACAAATTATAAAAGTAGTTGTAGTTTCAACAACTTCCCAACTACTATGTCAGTAGTTTTGTAATTTGTAGTTCAACTTCTTTTTGCCCAACTCAGCCTGATAGTAAATCATTCTATATTTTTTCTTAATAACCCACATCTTACTATTAACTTCATTCCATAGAAAAAGTATTAAAAATGAAATGAGATAAATTATATGTCCAATGTTTAGGATTTAAATGAAAAAAAAATATATATATAAAAAAGATCAAATTACAAAATTTTAAATTGTCAAGGTTAATAATGTCGCGGCCAGCGGGGTCAGACAAAGCGCCTATGGGGAACAATGCGTTCATTGTTCGGTGCGACAGTGACTGGTCGGCGCAGATCAAACAGTTTGCTCTCGAATCTTCTAGAATCGTCCTAAGGCTTATAAATACCAGCTTTAACAAGCCTCAGCGGAGTTGTTTGGCAACACCCGTGGAGTACACTTTGTAGTGAACAGGGATAGGTTGATAAGTGGTAAGCCTTATTGTGTTAAGTTATTGTGGTGATAGTGTATGTCGTAGAAAAGACTCTTGTTTTAACCCATGCGGTTTGTTATAAGTAATTAGAGTCTACATACACAGCCTGGTTTGTATCTAATAATAAGGCATAATTACCATTGTGAGTATTTGATTAATAAATTATTGTCCTAGTGTTAATTGTTCATTTTATCGAATCCGAAGCCCGTAACAATAAGTATGTCAAATGGTTGAGATTAAATAATAAAATAACAGGACAAATACTAAATTTAAAAAAAAATATCAGTACGAATAAGTAAGATATAAAGATATTATAAATTTATTAGTTATAAAAGTTGTAAAACATGAAGAAAATGTATTAGAATTCGTACGAAATTTGTTAAAATCCTGATACCTACTCCCCTTATCTCACAAATTTTGTGAGTAGTAGTAGGTATCAGTGAAGAGGAAGGATTTGCTCTGCATTGAGCCGAGCTCTGTGATGTAGTGGTTAGCATCCTCGCATGTAACGCAGAAGACCCGGGTTCGACTCCTGGTGGAGCCAAATCTTTTCTCTTCAAAAACATCAATTATTTAAAAATAATTTTAAATGATAGTTAGCCACAAACTAAGATTAGATTAATTTAAATAATTTAAAAAATTGACTTATGTAAATAAATATCATAAATTGGACAAAATTTGTCCACCTCCCGCTACTACTCACAAAACTTGTGAGATAGGGGGAGTAGGTATCAGTAAAGAGGAAGGATTTGCTCTGCCTTGAGCCGAGCTCTGCGGTGTAGTGGTTAGCATCCTCGCATGTGACGCAGGAGACCCGGGTTCGACTCCCGGCAGAGCCAAATCTTTTCTCTTCAAAAACATAAATTATTTATATATTTATTTGTTATAAAAGTTGTAAAACATGAAGAAAATGTATTATAATTTGTACGAAATTTGTTAAAATCCTATAAAATTTTTATAAAAGATATGAAAACCAAAGAAAAAAATTTCTGAATGTAGAAGTCAGAATAAAAGAAAATATATGGTTATTTCTTATAATACCTAGTAGAAGTCAGAATAATAGAAAATATTTTATCAAACAGGGCAGTAACATAATCATCAAAAGTTATTTTTTTCTCAATGGCTGCCCTCTTTACCCCTTACGGGCTGAACCCGTAAAGCATACATTTTGGCTTGGAGGCCCACAAATTCAGAGATGGGTTCGCCATTAGTTTCATCTTCATATTCTCTTCATTTTTACAGCTTTTATAAAAAAATTTAACAACGCTTACAAGGAATAACCATATATAATTTCTTTTTTCCTTACCTCCATTACGGTATTTTTATAAAAATTCATATCTTAATTAAAGGTTTCATATCATTTTATAAGATTTAAACAACATCTGTACAAATTCTCATGCATTTTCTACATTTTTATAACTTTTACATAAATTTAACAATGTTTATGTCAAATTGTAACGAAAAATAAATAAATAAAAAAAATTTTTTTTTTATTTAATAAAACTCATTAAGTAATAATCGAAGAGGGCTTAATATATTTTTGTATATAATTAAAATATGTGTTGTTTTAAAAGCTTTGTATTAGTTTTTTATTGATATAATATTTTTTATTTAGCTATAAAAATAATTATGTTTTATTTTAAAAGAAGAGACGGGACCGAAGTAATTAATTGAAAAACAGCTGTTATTAAGGCATTTGTTTTTTTTTAACAAACAACGAAGGAAAATACAGGAGATGTTCGCTAGCGTTCGACGAGTGATGATAAAATGAGACTGTTTTAGTGATTAACGTAGTTGTGGTCTATATCGCTAAACATCAGAGAATTGAAGAATAGTGGCGTTCACGGAAGAGATTCCGGTGACGAGAATCGCCAAGCCGAGTGGCTGCTGGCAACAAAGCTACGAGAAGACAGGCGAGTTAAGAGAACAGACTGGAGATATTTTTCTTTTAATTTCTTTGTTAAACCTTGTTTTTTTTTTATTGTATAGTTATAAGTTTAAATTGTTTCTAGTTGTGCGAATAGAGTTAGATTTTGATCAGGCCTGACTACAGAAATTGTGAGTAAATTTTATTTTTAATATCGTAGTGTAAATATAGTGTTAATTAAAAGTTTTTTTTATTTGAGTTTAATTTGTTTTGTTCAATTTCTTTTTAACTTAACATTATGTAGTTCATAAGTGTAAATTTCAAATTGTATTTTATGTACAGGCCTCTACGAGATTTTAAGGTAATCTTCACTTATTAAATTTAAATTATTTTTTTTTATTCAGATTGCTTTAGGTTTTCGCTATTTCCTTAAAATAAATAGCGTGGCGCCCCTTAATTTATTTCAATTTTTTTTAATCACTAGTCATTTAAGAACCCGCCCGTCTCCACTGAGCTACCACCTTTTTTGTTACGATTGTTTTATTTATTTATAACTAATTAATATTTTTTTTAACGTAACAAAATAACCTTATATTTTCTTTAATTCATACTTCTTCATTCCAGCATGTTTCTTTGGATTTCACACTTTTCATATAATTTTATGAGATTTTAATAATTGTCTTACATATTGTTGTGCATCTTCTACATTTTTATAAGAAATAAACATATAATATCAGTAGGGTGATTTTGAGGATTCTGAGACACTTTTTTGCGCGGCCATCTGCTCCGTAAGTACCATGTACACCATTCCTAATGTTACGTGACCCCTTGTTGGGTTCTACTAAACCTTGACCACCTAATTCGAATGACTTTCAGCATTTTTCTGACCTTCCTTAGGTGAAAGATCAGATACCTATGGAATTTTTGTTATCTCACCATATTTTAGCTTTTTCTCTTGCTTATCCCCCCCCCCCTACCTAGTAATCAGGAACTTATCCGCAATTTTGTTTTTCCTTATCCGCCATTTTGTTTTTTTGGCCTCTCTGAGACTATATAAGGAGAGCGCGATCTCACTCTTTCTCATTCTGTTAAGTGCTGCACTAGAGTGAACATCGACTAGTCTCCTTAACGGCTATTGTAAAAAATCGTTTCTTCTATTTATTTTTGTGAAGTTAAATTATTTTGCTTCTTTTTGTTTTTTTTTGTTTTGTTTTTTGTCACTTTATTATATTTATTTCGCATTTTTTCTAGTTTAGATTCAAATTATTTATATTAGCAGTTGCTTTTTTTTTTGTTTTACAAGTAATATATAATTTTTCTTTTCTTTGTTTTAATATCTTCGAAAGTTATTTGATTTTGATCTTTTCATTTTTTTTTTTTACTTACTATTTTTTAGTATATTTAATTAATTATTTCGTAAGTTTAAAAATATTTTTTTTTTTAGTCATGAAATGCAAATTTTGTGGAAAAGTATTTAGTCGAGAACGTGACGTTAGTGGTAGGCATTTAGCCATATGTCAGGCACGTGAGCAACAGCGTAAGTGCTCAAATTGCGGTGAAAAGTTTACATCAAAAAAGACGCTCATTGCCCATATCCGTCGCTGTGGTTATGAAATATCCACCATGGCAAAGAGGTCCCGTATCGATGCTGCTAGGGGGCATCTCTATGAGGTGGAAACTTCCCACGGGGGTATCCTGAAAACGTTCTTTCTTCCATCCACTGAAAGTACAGATGCAATAGAATTCCTGAATTCACAGACGGAGACTGTATATAGCTTACTTAAAGATCACATTGAAAAACTATTTTCCCTGTAAAGTACAATTTGGTCTTGGAGGCAACGTTTGAAAATATTGTGGGTGAAACTTGTGACAGAGCTTTCAAGACCAGGAACATACTATTGTAGGAAGACTCTCCCATTTTGGATAGCTTGAGCTCCAGCTTCAAAAAGATAAAAACTGAGATAGAGGAATCTACTTTGAAGGGAAGTGGTTGGACTCTTAAAAACCTTGACGGCGTCCTACTCCGTATTAACCGATTTAAGCTGATAGGAGGTTCTAGTTTTATTCCTTTACCCCCACTTATAGCGAATAAGAATATTATTAATGTAAAAAACAACGATGATTGATGCTTCATGTATTCCGTACTATCTCCCCTTGTGGAAACACACCCAGAACGAGTGAGCAAATATAAAAATCTTGAGCACAGGTATGACTTTAGTTGTATTTCCTTCCCCACCCCTCTCCACGAGGTTAAAAAGTTTGAACAACGTAATAATATAAGTATAAATGTTTTCGCTCTTGGAGAGAAGGAGGAAGTTTATCCCCTAAAAGTCGTTAGGTAGTAAAAGGACGACCATAGAGATCTACTTTTATTGACAGCTGATGATGGTCGTAGTCACTACACTTACATAACAGATTTTAATCGACTAGTATTCGCTGAAATTACCAAACATAAAAGGAAGGTACAAGTTTGTAAGAGATGTTTCCAGCATTTTTCATCAAATCGAAAAGGTACTGCCGAATGGGTAAAAGAACACATGGAATACCGTGGAGAGAACAAACCGACCCGAATCGTATTACCTGAACCTAGTGAGGACGGTAGACCTCCAACGGTATACTTTACTAAAGATTAGGATTCCTATCATCATCTATCCTGATTTTGAATGTGTGTTAAAGAAAATAGATATGAACAATCCCATACAACTCCCTACCAACGCCACCTCCCTATGAGCTTCTGCACCTATATTAAGGTTGCAGAAGACATTCCTCGTCAGTGCCTACCTCCTGACTTCCCCCTGGAGCCCTAAATTTATACAGGCGAGGATGTAGCAGAGAAATTCATTAAATACATAAAGTCTGTGGAAGAAAAAGTGTCAAAAGTATACTCGATGAAACAGCCTATGCTACCCCTTACACCATCTCAACTAGAAGAATTTTCAAAATCCAAGCATTGCTATCTTTGTTCCAAGCCTTTTGTTTCCTCCAACAGAAATGTGGCAGACCATGATCACATCACTGGTCTTTATCGTGGTGCAGCTCACTCGCAGTGTAATATTCTATACCGGTCTCCCCGATTTCTCCCTGTCTTTCTCCCCAATCTGAGTGGTTACGATTCACATTTTATAGTTCGAGAATTGGGCTATGATAACAGTCGTATTAACGTCATACCTAACAGTAAGGAAAAATATATTTCCTTTAGTAAACAGGTTGGGCCGCTAATGGTTAGATTCCTGGATACATTTAGGCTCATGGCATCTAGCCTAGATAAATTATCGAAAAACCTTCCAAGCCATAAGTTCGTCGACACAGCTAAATTCTTCCCTGCTGACAAAATGGATCTAGTAATACGTAAAGGAGTGTATCCCTACGATTATACAGATTCATTTGAGAAACTAAAGGAAACCGTTCTACCACCTAAGGAGGCATGCTATAGTACCCTTAACGAATGTGATATCTCAGACGAAGATTACCATCATGCCCAGTCAATCTGGAATGCATTTGAAGTAAAGACCCTAGGCGAGTACAGTGAGCTCTACCTTAAAAGTAGATGTTATGCTCCTATGTGACATATTTGAAAATTTCAGGGATGTCTGTATGGGAGCATATTGTTTAAACCTTGCTTGGAACTTCACGGCTCCTGGCCTGGCATGGGATGCCATGCTCAAGTATACTGGTATACATCTTGATCTCTTGACTGATTATGATCAGTTACTTATGATCGAACGCGGAATCAGGGAAGGTATATGCCAATGTAGTCAATGTTATAGCAAATCTGATAACGGGAATCTTAACCCAAACCATGAGCCTCATATTGAATCGAAGCACATCGCCTACCTTGATGCGAATAATTTATACGGATGGGCAATGTCAAATCTCCTTCCTTATGGCAGTTTTGAATAGATTGAAGATCCCAAAGCTCTAAAATGGGAAAATATACGAGAAGGTGGTCCCTTCGGCTACATTGTTGATGCGGACATTGACTATCCCGAAGAGTTACATGATATTCACAATGATTTCCATCTTCTTCCAGAGAATAGGGTCCCTCCGAAAGGTACCAATAAGAAATTATTAGCACTTTTGTCTAAAAGGGAAAAATATGTCGTACACTTTGCCAACTTGAAACAAGCGATGAACCTTGGTCTCCGTTTAGTACACGTACATCGAGCGCTACGGTTTAGGCAGTCTTGTTGGCTAAGTTCATATATCGAACCTAACACCCGAATGAGACAGCAATCGACTAACGATTTCGACAAAGATTTTTTCAAACTTATGAATAACGCCGTATTCGGAAAATTTATGGAAGATGTAAGAAAACGTATAAAAATCGAAAAGAGATTACAAAAACTCATTGCCAAGCCCACTTTTAAGGACAGGACAATATATAGTGAAACTTTAGTAGCTGTACATCTGGACTATGAACAGATCACAATGAATAAACCTATTTATGTAGGAATGGCCATTCTCGATCTGTCCATAGTCAGGATGTATGAGTTCCACTATAAGACAATGTTAAAAAAGTACGGACCTGACAAACTGAAATTACTGTATACCAACACAGACAGTTTCATTTATGAGATAAAAACTGACGACTTTTACATGGACCTGACCACTATGTTGGATGAATTGGACACATCCGATTATCCCAAAACCCACCCTTGCCACAACAATAGAAACGAAAAAGTGTTGGAAAAATTCAAAGATGAAACCAACGGCGAACCCATCTCTGAATTTGCAGGCCTCCGAGCCAAAATGTATGCTTTACGGGTTAGGACAAAATATGAAACGAGCAAAAGGGATAAAGAGGACAGCCGTTGAGAAAAAATAACTTTTGATGATTATGTAACTGCCCTGTTCGATAAAAAAGAATTTATCACACCTTTTCGAACGATCTTGTCGAAAGAGCATAAAATATTTTCTGTCGAACAGAACAAAGTTTAGCTTTCACCGTACGACGACAAACGCCATCATGTACATACGCTTGCTCATGGACATTATTTCATACAGGATCCCAAGATGAGTTGTGGGAATTAATTTCTCCTTCTGAAATCTTTCTCCCAATACTGTAAAATACTTATAATATAAATATTTTTTATTAATTTAACCATCATTGTGGGCGACGACCTATTTTTTAAATTATTTATCTTTTCTCTTCAAAAATAAATTATTTAATATAAATATTTTTGTTTTATACGGTTGTACATAAAACTAGTTTTTTATATTACAAGTTAGTTTTTTCATTAACACATATAGAAAAAAAGAATATTTCAGTTAAAATATTGCAATGTTTATTATTCAAAGCGCCTTTCTGAATGTACACCATGAAGAACATTATAAAGTGAAAAAAACAAAAATTGATTTTTCGTTTCAAAATTTTAATTTTTAAAAGTACTTTTTTTCTTTTGTTGATATATTATTGTTGTAATGAATGTGTGCAATGGTCACTGGCGAAGTATTAGTTTACCCGTAAACCGATTATGTGTGTATGTGTATGGTCACTGGCGAGGTATTGATTTACCCGTAAACCAATTATGTGTGTATGTGTATGGTCACTGGCGAGGTATTAGTTTACCCGTAAACCAAAGTGTGTTGAAAAAAAAAATTATCAACAGTATTATATCAACTGACCTTCCCGATGCACTCACACCTTGACGCGGTGGGAAGGCTTATTTCTAAATAATATTTAGAATAAAAACTAAGATGAGTGCAATCAATAATTTAGAGCCTTAGTGCTTTTATTTCTTTCTTTGGTGATTTACAACTGTTATTATTCAAGTAAATAACGTATAGACTGAAGCTGCACGTATAGTATCAACATATTTCTTACTTCATCATTCTGGTATTCTTCTTATAATTTCATATTTCTGTTGTCATTTTATAAGATTTTGAACATACTTAGGATTTATTCTCCTGCTTTTTGTTCATCTTTTCGACTGTTACAACAAATGAGGACGTTTACAACCACTAAATATATAATTTCTTACATTTCTTACTTCTTCATTCCTGTAATTTTTTTAAATTTCATCTTTTTTAATATAATTTTAACAATTTTCGTTTAAATTATTATGCATTTTCTTTATTATTTACAACTTTTATAAAAAAATGAACAACGTTAATGACAAATTTCATGACAATTTCTTTCTTTCCTACTTCTTCATTCCGGTATTTTTTAAAAAGATCATATCTTGTTATTAAGATTTCATATCAATTTGAAAGGTTTTTTATGTAATTTTATTAGATTTTAACCCTTTCTGTACAAATTATCACACATTTTCTACATTTTTACAACTTTTATAACAATTAGACCTATAATTCTTTATTCTTACTTCTTCGTACCGTTGTGTTTCTTTTAATTTCGCATTTTCCCAGTAATTTTGTTAGATTTTAACAATTTTCGTTCAAATTCTAATGCATTTTTTCATCATTTTTACACATTTTATATAAATTTAACAAAGTTTATAACAAATGATCATATATTTTCTTACTTCTTCGATCCAATATTTTTCATGGTTTACATATCTTTACTTATGATTTTATAAGATTTTAACAATTTTCGTACAAATGCTAATGCATTTTCACCATTTTTACAATTTTTATATAAATTTAACAAAGTTTATAACAAACGATCATATAATTTCTTACTTCTTCTATCCAATATTTTTCTTGGCTTTCGTATTTTTCCAGTTATTTTGTTAGATTTTAGCAATTTTCGTACAAATTATAATGCATTTTCAACATTCTTACAACTTTAATATAAATTTAACAAAGTTTATAACAAATGACCATATATTTTCTTACTTCTTCGATCCAATATTTTTCTTGGTTCACATATCTTTTCTTATGATTTTATAAGATTTTAACAATTTTCGTAAAAATGCTAATGCATTTTCACCATTTTTACAGCTTTTATATAAATTAAACAAAGTTTATAATAAATAAACATATAATTTCTTTATTTCTTACTTCTTCGATCCAATATTTTTCTTAGTTTTCATATCTTTTCTTATAATTTTATAAGATTTTAACAATTTTCTTGCAAATTCTTATGCATCACCTACATTTATTACAAATTTTATAACAAATAAACATATATTTTCTTTATTTCTTATTTCTTCGTACCAATATTTTTCTTCGGTTTTTGATATATATTTTTTGTTTATACAAAACCGATTTCCAGCAGAATAATACTCTCGTACTTCTTCATTCCGATATTTTTCTGTTTATTTCATATTTCTATCATAATTTTCGAAGATTTTATCAATTTCATATAGATATATACTGTATTTTCATCGAATTTCATGAATTTTGGCACTTGAATCATTATTTCGAAGATTTTCTTTCCCTCCAATGCCAAAAACTATCGATTTAATTGGATTATGTAAATTGAAAAATCTCTCAATTTATTATCTTGCAATTACTTTCAAACTTATAGGCTTTTATTTTTTTCTTCCTCTTTTTTCCTTTTTTTTTTTCGTTGAGTAAAATAATCATCTCCATAGTAGTATTATTATTCTCATATTAGATAACTGTATGCGAAACATTTGCACGGAACAACTAATAAATACATCCACAAGTTATTTAAGTTAGTAAATTTATTTCTATTCAATGATAGATGAAATAGCAGAATATCAAATCAAACCTGTCTAATATTGTTGTCTTTCCCTAAGCAAAAATGAGAATGAAGGTAAATAAATAAAAAAAAATATTTTGTTTTTACATAGTTTATTTGAAATAATACATGGGATAAATTACAGATATAATAGTACAATTAATAAGTAATATATTCATTGAGGTAAGAAAGTATTCGCTTCTAGATAAATTCCTGGTCCTCTTGCCACTCCTCAGATAAATTGTCCCAGATTTAGTCTAATGGTCTATAGTCGAAAAGATACAAAAGTAATGATCGACGTTACTCTCAAGGTCACGGAGGCCCTGCTCCCTCCTCAACCGGCCTTACACAACTACTCTCAAGGTCACGGAGGCCCTGCTCCCTCCTCAAACAGTCATTTTAATGAAAAACTAGCTTGTAATATATAAAAAGAAAAAAACTACTTTATATGAAAATATTTACATACAATCTTATAAAATAAAAATATTTATATTGTAATTCATTTACAATTGTGAGTGTTCAGTCTCAACACACATAAGTACCAAATTCAAATCGAGCTGGAATTCGCGCCTATCCAGGGCTCCCGCCTTCCATGATGTTAGTAGATGTATCCAGCCTATAATGATTCAAGATAACACTGAACTTGAGGAGGCACAGAAAACAGCTGTCGGATATCAACCGCCACGTGCGTCATCCCCACCCCGATTCATTCTGCTCTCAAGGCTGGAGCCGAACGCATCCTCTCTTCTATCTACCATTTGAGCTAAAGCTGAATGCCCGCCTTCAAATCTGGCTCTCTGCGCTGCACCTTTCCCAGATCTGGAGTTGTATGCTCGCTAATCTCGAGAGTTTGATTGCTAGCCAAATCTGTGAGTACTCTTTACTTTCTTCTGTATAATCCAGGAGCATATCTTCAAGTTGTTTTGTTCGCCAAAAAGTGTTCACGTATATCAGAGTGTAGTTCGCCAATGAGGTCTCATTCTCACCGGATTAGGGAAGCTGCTTGTTTTGTTCGCCTATACTTAAAGACAATTGAATCAAACTATCATTCATATTTCATTGTGGTGGCCATCCACTTTTTTTGTCATTCTCTATGTTACTCCTTTTAAATGTTATCGACAAGGCCTTTTAATTGTAAATTTTTTGTTATTAAAATAGAGATTTATATATAAGTTCTCTGATCACATTTTTCTTACTGACTTTTATTAATTTACATAAGTCATCTTATTTTATTTATTCAAGGTATAGATATATAATTATTGTTCCTTTATTATTTATTTTTTCTATTTATTTTCTTAACTATTCCAACTAAATCATTCCAATGTTCTGTTTCTTTTATTCTATATTCTATAATAAATGTGTGTTTAATGTATGTTTATCAGCAATCGTTTGTATTTAATTTCACCCTATTCTTATTTCCATTGTTTTTTCTTCTTTTTTTGGCTTCTTCTTTTTTTTCCCAAACATTGATCATTGATGAAACAGTGAGTATTGGGGGAAATCTTTCAGAAGGAGAAATCTATACACCCTGTATGGAATAATGTTCGTGAGCAAGGGTATGTACAGGATCTGCGAGATGGCGTTTGTCGTCGTAAGGTGAAAGTGAAACATTTTTCTGTTCAACAGAAAATATTTTATGCTCTTTCGATAAGATCGTCCAGAATGATGTTTCAAATTCCTTTTTATCAAACAGGGCAGTAACATAATCATCAAAAGTTATTTTTTTCTTAATGGCTGCCCTCTTTATCCCTTTTGCTCTTTTCATCTCTTGTCCCCGAACCCATAAAGCATACATTTTGGCTCGGAGGCCCACAAATTCAGAAATAGGTTCGCCATTAGTTTCATCTTTGAATTTTCCCAACACTTTTTTGTTTCTATTGCTATGGCAAGAGTGGGTTTCGGGATAATCGGATGTGTCAAGTTCGGCCAACATAGTGGTCAGGTCCATGTAAAAATCCTTGTCGAAATCGTTAGTCGATTGCTGTCTCATTCGGGTATTGAATTCAATATATGAACTTAGCCAACGGGACTGCCTGAACCGTCGTGCTCGATGTACGCTTACTAATCGGAGACCAAGATTCATCGCTTGTTTTAAGTTGACAAAATGGACTACATATTTCTCCCTTTTAGACAAAGGAGCTAATAATTTATTATTGGTACCTTTGGGAGGGATCCTATTCTCTGAAAGAAGAGGAAAATCATTGTGAACATCATGCAACTCTTCGGGGCACTCAATGTCCGCTTCAACAATGTAGCCGAATGAACCACCTTCTCTTATATTTTCCCATTTTAGAGCATTTGGATCTTTAACCTATTCAAAACTGCCATAAGGAAGTGGATTTGACATTGCCCATCCGTATAAGTTATTCACATCAAGGTAAGCTATGTACTTTGATTCGTGATGAGGCTCGTAGTTGGGGTTAAAATTTTTGTTAACAGCTTTGCTATAACGTTGGCTACATTAACATATTCCTCCTCTGATCCCGCGTTCGATCATAAGTAACTGATCATAATCAGTTAAAAGGTCAAGGTGTATGCCAGTATAGTTAAGCATGGCATCCCATGCCAGACCAGGAGCCGTGAAGTACCAAGCAGGGTCTAAACAATATGCTCCTATACAAACATTTCTGAAATTTTCAAATATATCGCATAGGAGCATAACATCTAATTTAAGGTAGAGCTCACTGTACTCGCCTAGGGTCTTTACTTCAAATGCATTCCAGACTTACTGGGCATGATGGTAATCTTCATCTGAGATGTCGCATTCGTTGAGGGTACAGTAGAATGCCTCCTTAGGTGGTAGAACGGGTTCATTAAGTTTCTCAAATGAATCTGTATAATCGTATGGAAACACTCCTTTACATATTACTAGATCCATTTTGTCAGCAGGGAAGAATTTAGCTGTGTCGACGAACTTATGGCTTGGAAGGTTTTTCGATAATTTATCTAGGCTAGATGCCATGAGCCTAAATGTATCCACGAATCTAACCATTAGCGGCCCAACCTGTTTACTAAAGGAAATACAGTTATATATTTACAATAAAAATGTTAAAAATGAAATAATAACTTTCGAAAATATTAAAAACAAAGAAAAGGAAAAAACTAAAAATACTTGTAAAACAAAAAAAAGCAACCACTAAAAATAATTTGAATCCACACTAAACAAAAAAACAACTATATAATAATAGAACAAAAAAAACAACAATAAGGGAAAAAATTTAACTTCACAAAAAGAAATAGAATAAACGATTTTTCCAAAGGCGGTAAGGAGACTAGTCGATGTTCACTCTAGCTTTTTTTTTTTCCCCTCTAAAACAGAAAAAACAGTATTAAAATGTGAAATTCGAACCATTATTGCTAACGGAACGATGCTGTTTTACCTTATACTACCTGAGGTATTTGAAGGTGCGTTGAGATGCTGAGTTACGTTATTTTCGCTGTGGTGCAGCTCATCATGATATGATAGGAGTTGAGGGGCCTCCGCGTGTTATTGTCAATTGTCACTCTAGCGCAGCACATAACAGAATGAGAAAGAGTGAGACCGCCCTCTCGTTATATAGTCCCAGAGAAGCCAAAAAACAAAATGGCGGCTATGCCTAGAAGTGGGTACCTGATACTTCCTCAAAAAAGTGTGCCAGAATCCTCAAAATCATACTACTTGTAACGGCACTGCAAATGCCGCTATCGGTACAACGATCTGAAGCCAGAGTTACTCACGACATTCAGAAGCCAAGTGCGAGAAGTGCGCACCGGCCGGCTCTACCCCCACCCCAAAGCCTCCTTATTCCACTGCCACTTCATTAATAATAGAAATAAATACCGCACACATAGAACTCTTCAGATATTCTTACAAGTGTTTTGGGCAATATAGTATAAGTTTTAGTTTCACCAGAACTCCGCGATTCGCGTAGCGTCCAACGAATCTTCGATATTGTTACATAATTATTTTTTTTTTTAAATTATAGTAATTTAAATGCAAAGAACTCTTCAGATTTTGTTTATATGTTTTATTAGCTATATAATAATATTTTTAATTACACCAGAACTCCATGAATTGCATAGCGTCCCTCGAATCTTTGAGAAAATTATGATTGATTAAAAATTATTATTTTTTTTTTAAATCGTAAAGTAATTTAAATGCATAGAACTCTTCAGATATTGTTTATATATATTTCAAACTATATAAGTTTTGGTTTTACCAGAACTCCGCGAATCGCGTAGCGTCACTCGAATCTTTGATATAAACGAGATTGTTTTATAATTAGTATTTTTGAAAAAAAATCGTACAGTAATGTAAATGCATATAGCTAAGAAAACATGTAAACAAAATCTGAAAAGTTCTATTCATTTCAATTACTTTACGATTTTTAAAAAAATTATAATCATAAGACAATCTCGATTTTCTCAAAGATTCGAGGGACGCTACGCGATTTGCGGAGTTATGGTGAAACTAAAACTCATATGGTACTACATTGCTATTAAAACATATAAAAAATATCTGAAGAGTTCTATGCATTTACATTAATTTACTATTTTAAAACAAAATATTAAATATAAAACATTCTCGTTTTCTCAAAATTTGAAGGTACGATACGTGATTTGCGTAGTTCTGGTGAAACTAAAACTCATATTATATAGCTAAAACTCTTCAGATATTGATTATATGTGTTCTTAGCGATATTGTTTGAGTTTTATTTTCCCCCGAACTTCACGTTACGCGTAGCGCCCCTGGAATTTTTGAGAAAAACGAGATTGTTTTTAATTAGAATTTTTTTTTAAATCTTTTAGTAATGATAATGCATACAACTCTTCAGATATTGTTTACATGTGAAAAGAAAAACGAGATTGTGTTATAATTATTATTGTTTCTCAATATTATAATGTATTTGAAATGCATAGAACTCTTCAGATTTTGTTTACATGTTTTCTTAGCTATATAATACTATTTTTAATTACACCAGAACTCCATGAATTGAGTAGCATCCCTCGGATCTTTGAGAACATTAGGATTGATTAATAATAATTTTTTTTTTTTTTTTTAAATCGTAAGGTGATGTAAATAAATATAATTCTTATGATATTGTTTACATGTGTATTTAGCTATATAATATGAGTTTTCGTTTTACCAGAACTACGCAAATCACGTAGCGTTATTAGAGTTTTTAAGAAAACGAGCATGTTTTTATATTTATTATTTTGTTTTAAAATAGTAAAGTAATGTAAATGCATAGAACTCTTCAGATATTGTTTACATGTTTTCTTAGCTAGCTAGCTCCACGAATCGCGTAGTGTCGCTTTAATCTTTGAGAAAAACGAGCATGTTTTTATATTTATTATTTTGTTTTAAAATAGTAAAGTAATGTAAATGCATAGAACTTTGGTACTTCTTTTGCACCAATCAATATATTCTTAGTACACCAAGGAACATACATTTACTGGAAATTACTATTTTATTTATTCCACATAAAGTCAACGATTTTCATATGTTTTCACAGGTATTTTTCAACACTCACTAACTAATTAAAACAGATGATTTTTATAATTTATAAATAATTGACAGTGTTGCCATATGGTTGCACAAATTAAGAAAAAAATATTTACACCATTTTTTACTATATTAATATTATACTAGTTATTTTCTAATAACATAATTAATAATATTTTACAAATAGAATGTTATTAAATATTAATAACTTTTAAAAGGTTTATATAAAAATTTATATACATGGGCAACACTGCTTCATCGACATACATGGGCAACACTGCTACATCACTCCCCCACAAGTAACAGAGTTACGTTACAATTGTCAATAAAGAACTGAAAAGATTAGTCTTTAAACCTAATAGGTCGCCTTGTTTGTCGACCAGATCTAGTGGTATATTCTGGCTGTGCTGCGTTGTCCTTAGCTTGGGTTGTTGTAGGGTCTCCTTGGGACACATCTTGTGGCAAGTTCTTCTTGGAATCCTCTAGCTGGCAATTAGGTTGGGATTGATCTTTGTCAGGTTCAACATCATTGGAAGATAGTATATACGCCGGTTTTAAGCGGTCAATGGAGACATTAACTTCCTTACTTTTAATGAGAACCGTGAAATATTTTTCACAACGGTTTATAACTTGGAATGGACCTTCGTATGGTGGCTCTAAACCTTTTTTTACTCGATCAATCCGTATAAATACATGAGTGCAATTATCCAGATGCTTATGAACATAAATATGTTGTCTTGCTTTATGGTGAACTTTGGTAGGCTTCAGCTGGTCCATTTGCCGCATTAAATTTGTGGTGAAATCTTCAGGTCCTATAGATCTAAAGCTGGTATCAACAAAAAATTCACCTGGTAAACGCAAGGATTTTCCATACACCATTTGACTGATGGTATAATGGGAGTTTTCCCGGAGCGCTGTTCGAAGTCCCAAGAGTATTGTAGGTAAAGCTTCGGTCCACTTGACATTATTATGTGCTCTTAGCGCTGCTTTAACTGTCCTGTAGAGCCTTTCGATCTTGCCATTCGCCTGCGGGTGATAAGCAGTTGTAAAGGTTAACTTAATACCAAAAGCTGCGGCTAAATTTTTAAATAGTGAAGATTTAAATTGAGCACCCTGATCTGTAATTAATTGAGTCGGAGTTCCAAAACGAACAACCCAGTTCGCATAAAAAACTTTGGCTACAGTCTTTGCCATGATATCTGCCGTAGGTACAACTTCCATCCAGTTCGTGAAACGATCAATGAATGTAACGCAGTAGGAATTACCATCTGACGGTGGTAGAGGACCTACGATGTCCATATGTACAACTTGAAAACGGTCGTCCGGTTCATTATAAAATTTTACCTCCGATTTGGTATGGCGGTGCACCTTACTCTTCTGGCATGGTATACAGGCTTGTGTCCATCTTCGAATATCTTCTTTAACACTAGGCCAAATAAAAAGAGAAGTCGCCTATGCAGTTCTATGCATTAACATTACTTTGCGATTTTCGAAAAAAATTATAATTAAAAACTATCTCGTTTTACTTAAAGATTCGAGGGACGCTAAGCGAATCGCAGAGTTCTGGTGAAACTAAAACTTATACTAAAAACTGATACTATATAGCTAACTGCACATATAAACAATATCTGAAGAGTTCTATGCATTTACATAACGTGGCGATATTTAAAAAAAATAATAGTTATAAAACAATCTCGTTTTTCTCATAAATTCGAAGGACGCTAAGCGAATCGCGAAGTTCTGGTGAAAATAAAACTTATACTAAAAACTGATACTATATAGCTAACTGCACATATAAACAATATCTGAAGAGTTCTATGCATTTACATTACGTTGCGATATTTAAAAAAAAATAATAGTTATGAAACAATCTCGTTTTTCTAGAAGATTCGAGGGACGCTACGCGATTCGCGGACTTCTGGTAAAACTAAAATTCATATTATATAGCTAAATAGACATGTAAACAATCTCATAAGATTTCTATTCATTTACATTACCTTACGATTTAAAAAAAAAAACATTAAATATTATTCAATCCTAATTTTCTCAAAGGATCGAGGGACGCTAAGCGAATTACGGAGTACTGGTGAAACTAAAAGTCATACTATATACCTAAAAACACATATAAACAATATCTGAAGAGTTCTATGCATTTACATTACGTTGCGATATTTAAAAAAAATAATAGTTATGAAACAATCTCGTTTTTCTCAAAAATTCGAAGGACGCTAAGGGATTCGCGGACTTCTGGTAAAACTAAAACTTATACTAAAAAATGATACTATATAGCTAACTGAAGATATAAACAATATCATAAGAGTTCTAATAATTTACATTACCTTACGAATTAAAAAAAAAGAAATAAAAAATTATTAATCAATCCTAATTTTCTCAAAGATTCGAAGGACGCTAAGCGATTCGAGAAGGTCTGGTGAAACTTAAACTCATACTATACATCTAAGAGCAAAGATAAAAAATATCTGAAGAGATCTAAGCAGTTACATCACTTTGCGAATTAAAAAAAAATAATAATTATAAAACTATCTCGTTTTTCTCAAAGATTCAAGGGACACTACGCGATTCGCGTAGCTAGCTACCTAAGAAAACATGTAAACAATATCTTAAGAGTTACTTTCCTATTTTAAAATAAAATAATAAACATATAAACATGTTCGTTTCCTTAAAAATTCAAAGTACGCTACGTGATCTGCGTAGTGCTGGTAAAACTAAAATACATATTATATGGCTAAAAACACCTGTAAAAAATATCAGAAGAGTTTTGTGCATTTTAATTACTTTACGATTAAAAAAAAAATAATTATAAAACAATCTCGTTTTTCTAGAAGATTCGAGGGACGCTACGCGATTCGCGGACTTCTAGTAAAACTAAAACTCATATTATATGGCTAAACAGACATGTAAACAATATCTTAAGAGTTCTATGTATTTACATTACTTTCCTATTTTTAAACAAAATAATAAACATATAAACATTTTCGTTTTCTTAAAAATTCAAAGTACGCTACGTGGTCTGCGTAGTGCTGGTCAAACTAAAATTCATATTATATGGCTAAAAACACCAGTAAAAAATATCAGAAGAGTTTTGTGCATTTTAATTACTTTACGGTTAAAAAAAAAATAATTATAAAACAATCTCGTTTTTCTAGAAGATTCGAGGGACTTCTGGGATTCGCGGACTTCTGGTAAAACTAAAAGTCATATTATATAGCTAAACAGACATGTAAACAATATCATAAGTGTTCTATTCATTTACATTACCTTACGATTTAAAAAAAAAAATAATAAATATTAATTAATCCTAATTTTCTCAATGATTCGAGGGACGCTAAGCGAATTACGGTGTTCTGGTGAAACTAAAACTTATACTAAAAACTGATACTCTATAGCTAACTGCACATATAAACAATATCTGAAGAGTTCTATGCATTTACATTACGTTGCGATATTTAAAAAAAAAAATAATAAATATTAATCAATCCTGATTTTCTCAAAGATTCGAGGGACGCTAAGCGAATTACGGTGTTCTGGTGAAACTAAAACTTATACTAAAAACTGATACTGTATAGCTAACTGCACATATAAACAATATCTGATAAATTCTATGCGTTTACATTACTTTGCGATTCTCGAAAAAAATTATAATTAAAAACTATCTCGTTTTACTTAAAGATTCGAGGGACGCTAAGTGAATCGCGGAGTTCTGGTGAAACTAAAACTTATACTAAAAACTGATACTATTTAGCTAACTGCACATATAAACAATATCTGATGAGTTCTATGCATTTACATTACGTTGCGATATTTAAAAAAATAATAGTTATGAAACAATCTCGATTTTCTCAAAAATTCGAAGGACGCTAAGCGATTCGCGGAGCTAGCTACCTAAGAAAACATGTAAACAATATCTTAAAAGTTCTATGTATTTACATTACTTTCCTATTTTTAAACAAAATAATAATCATATAAACATGTTCGTTTCCTTAAAAATTCAAAGTACGCTACGTGATCTGCGTAGTGCTGGTAAAACTAAAATTCATATTATATGGCTAAAAACACCAGTAAAAAATATCAGAAGAGTTTTGTGCATTTCAATTACTTTACGATTAAAAAACAAAATAATTATAAAACAATCTCGTTTTTCTAGAAGATTCGAGGGACGCTACGCGATTCGCGGACTTCTGGTAAAAGTAAAACTCATATTATATAGCTAAACAGACATGTAAACAATATCATAGGAGTCCTATTCATTTACATTACCTTACGATTTAAAAAAAAAAAAACAATTAATATTAATCAATCCTAATTTTCTTAAAGATTCGAGGGACACTAAGCGAATTACGGAGTTCTGGTGCAACTAAAAGTCATACTATATACCTAAAAACACATATAAACAATATCTGATGAGTTCTATGCATTAACATTACTTTGCGATTTTCGAAAAAAATTATAATTAAAAACTATCTCGTTTTACTTAAAGATTCGAGGGACGCTAAGCGAATCGCGGAGTTCTGGTGAAACTAAAACTTATACTAAAAAGTGATGCTATATAGCTAACTGCACATATAAACAATATCTAAAGAGTTCTATGCATTTACATTACGTTGCGATATTTAAAAAAATAATAGTTATGAAACAATCTCGTTTTTCTCAAAAATTCGAAGGACGCTAGGCGAATCGCGGACATCTGGTAAAACTAAAACTCATATTATATAGCTAAACACACATGTAAACAATATCATAAGAGTCCTATTCATTTACATTACCTTACCATATAAAAAAAAAAACAATTAATATTAATCAATCCTAATTTTCTCAAAGATTCGAGGGACACTAAGCGAATTACGCAGTTCTGGTGCAAATAAAAGTCATACTATATACCTAAAAACACATATAAAAAATATCTGATGAGTTCTATGCATTTACATTACTTTGCGATTTTCGAAAAAAATTATAATTAAAAACTATCTCGTTTTACTTAAAGATTCGAGGGACGCTAAGCGAATCGCGGAGTTCTGGTGAAACTAAAACTTATACTAAAAACTGATACTATATAGCTAACTGCAGATATAAACAATATCATAAGAGTTCTATTAATTTACATTACCTTACGATTTAAAAAAAAAAAAACAATTAATATTAATCAATCCTAATTTTCTTAAAGATTCGAGGGACACTAAGCGAATTACGGAGTTCTGGTGCAACTAAAACTCATACTATATACCTAAGAGCAAAGATAAAAAATATCTGAAGAGATCTATGCATTTACATCACTTTGCGAATTTAAAAAAAATAATAATTATAAAACTATCTCGTTTTTCTCAAAGATTCAAGGGACACTACGCGATTCGCGGAGCTAGCTACCTAAGAAAACAAGTAAACAATATCTTAAGAGTTCTATGTATTTACATTACTTTCCTATTTTAAAACAAAATAATAAACATATAAACATGTTCGTTTTCTTAAAAATTCAAAGTACGTTACGTGATCTGCGTAGTGCTGGTAAAACTGAAATTCATATTATATGGCTAAAAACGCCTGTAAAAAATATCAGAAGAGTTTTGTGCATTTTAATTACTTTACGGTTAAAAAAAAAAAATAATTATAAAACAATCTCGTTTTTCTAGAAGATTCGAGGGACGCTACGCGATTCGCGGACTTCTGGTAAAACTAAAACTCATATTAAATAGCTAAACAGACATGTAAACAATATCATAAGTGTTCTATTCATTTACATTACCTTACGATTTAAAAAAAAAAAAATAATAAATATTAATCAATCCTAATTTTCTCAAAGATTCGAGGGACGCTAAGCGAATTACGGTGTTCTGGTGAAACTAAAACTTATACTAAAAACTGATACTGTATAGCTAACTGCACATATAAACAATATCTGAAGAGTTCTATGCATTTACATTACGTTGCGATATTTAAAAAAAATAATAGTTATGAAACAATCTCGTTTTTCTCAAAGATTCAAGGGACACTACGCGATTCGCGTAGCTAGCTACCTAAGAAAACATGTAAACAATATCTTAAGAGTTACTTTTCTATTTTAAAATAAAAAAATAAACATATAAACATGTTCGTTTCCTTAAAAATTCAAAGTACGCTACGTGATCTGCGTAGTGCTGGTAAAACTAAAATACATATTATATGGCTAAAAACACCTGTAAAAAATATCAGAAGAGTTTTGTGCATTTTAATTACTTTACGATTAAAAAAAAAAATTATTATAAAACAATCTCGTTTTTCTAGAAGATTCGAGGGACGCTACGCCATTCGCGGACTTCTGGTAAAACTAAAACTCATATAATACGGCTAAACAGACATGTAAACAATATCATAAGAGTTCTATTCATTTACATTACCTTACGATTTAAAAAAAAAAACAATAAATATTAATCAATCCTAATTTTCTCAAAGATTCGAGGGACGGTAAGCGAATTACGGAGTTCTGGTGAAACTAAAAGTCATACTATATACCTAAAAACACATATAAACAATATCTGATGAGTTCTATGCGTTTACATTACTTTGCGATTCTCGAAAAAAATTATAATTAAAAACTATCTCGTTTTACTTAAAGATTCGAGGGACGCTAAGCGAATCGCAGAGTTCTGGTGAAACTAAAACTTATAATAAAAACTGATACTATATAGCTAACTGCACAAATAAATAATATCTGAAGAGTTCTATGCATTTACATAACGTGGCGATATTAAAAAAAAAAAATCTGGTGCGTGCGCGCAACACACAACTTTCACTTACCAACTTACTTAGATAAGCAATTGACGTGTTTTGTTAAATATCATTTCCCAAAGTCACACATTTTTCTACATTCATATCTTATTTTTGTTAATCGTTAAAGCCGTTTTTGATTAAATAAAAAAAACACGTCAAAATGTTACAAAATTTATTAAGTAAAGTCCCCCCTCCGTTTAATCATTTTTAATGAAATTTTAACAGTCATATCTCGGGCATACACATACATCAAATACCCAGTTTGATCAAAATCGTTAAAGCCGATTTAGAGTAAATAAAAAAAACACGTGAAAATGTTACAAAATTTATTAAGTAAAGTCCCCCCTCCGGTTAATCAATTTTGATGAAATTTTTACAGTCATATCTCGGGCATATTAATACATCAAATACTCAGTTTAATCAAAATCGTTAGAGCCGTTTTGGAGAAAATCGAAAAAAACCTAAAAAGCTATTAAGTAAAGTACCCCCTCCCTTTAAGTAATTTTGATGAAATTTACGCTGTCACATCGCGGACATATACCTACACTAAATATCCAATTTCATGATCGCACGGTTTATAGTTTTTGAGCTAGTCTGTTCACACACACACACACAGACACACAGACACACACACACACACACAGACCATTTCGCGGGACTTGGTCATTTCGACTCAGGGGACCCCAAAACGTGTATTTCCGTTGAAAACCGGAAGTCGAATTTTTTCACGATCGCAATACTTCCACTTACTATATATTTCATATATAGGTAAGTGAAAGTAATAATAGTTATAAAACAAACTCGTTTTTCTCATAAATTAAAAGGACGCTAAGCGAATCGCGAAGTTCTGGTGAAAATAAAACTTATACTAAAAACTGATACTATATAGCTAACTGCACATATAAACAATATCTGAAGAGTTCTATGCATTTACATTACATTGCGATATTTAAAAAAAATAATAGTTATAAAACAATCTCGTTTTTCTCAAAGATTCGACGGACGCTACGCGATTCGCGGAGTTCTGGTAAAACTAAAATTTATACTAAAAACTGATACTATATAGCTAACTGCAGATATAAACAATATCATAAGAGTTCTATTAATATACATTACCTTACGAATTAAAAAAAAAGAAATAAAAAATTGTTAATCAATCCTAATTTTCTCAAAGATTCGAGGGACGCTAAGAGATTCGCGATGTTCTGGTGAAATTTAAACTCATACTATACATCTAAGAGCAAAGATAAAAAATATCTGAAGAGATCTATGCATTTACATCACTTTGCGAATTTAAAAAAAATAATAATTATAATACTATCTCGTTGTTCTCAAAGATTCAAGGGACACTACGCGATTCTTGGAGTTAGCTACCTAAGGAAACATGTAAACAATATCTTAAGAGTTCTATGTATTTACATTACTTTCCTATTTTAAAACAAAATAATAAACATATAAACATTTTCGTTTTCTTAAAAATTCAAAGTACGCTACGTGGTCTGCGTAGTGCTGGTCAAACTAAAATTCATATTATATGGCTAAAAACACCTGTGCATTTACATTACATTGCGATATTTAAAAAAAATTATAGTTATAAAACAATCTCGTTTCCCCATAAATTCGAAGAACGCTAAGCGAATCGCAGAGTTCTGGTGAAAATAAAACTTATACTAAAAACTGATACTATATAGCTAACTGCACAAATAAATAATATCTGAAGAGTTCTATGCATTTACATAACGTGGCGATATTTAAAAAAAATAATAGTTATAAAACAATCTCGTTTTTCTCATAAATTCGAAGGACGCTAAGCGAATCGCGAAGTTCTGGTGAAAATAAAACTTATACTAAAAACTGATACTATATAGCTAACTCCACATATAAACAATATCTGAAGAGTTCTATGCATTTACATTACGTTGCGATATTTAAAAAAAATAATAGTTATGAAACAATCTCGTTTTTCACAAAGATTCAAGGGACACAACGCGATTCGCGTAGCTAGCTACATAAGAAAACATGTAAACAATATCTTAAGAGTTCTATGTATTTACATTACGTTGCGATATTTTAAAAAAATAATAGTTATGAAACAATCTCGTTTTTCTCAAAAATTCGATGGACGCTAAGCGAATCGCTGAGTTCTGGTGAAACTAAAACTTATACTAAAAACTGATACTATATAGCTGACTGCACATATAAACAATATCAGAAGAGTTCTATGCATTTACATTACATTGCGATATTTAAAAAAAATAACAGTTATAAAACAATCTCGTTTTTCTCAAAGATTCAAGGGACACTACGCGATTCGCGGAGCTAGCTACCTAAGAAAGCATGTAAACAATATCTTAAGAGTTTTATGTATTTACATTACTTTCCTATTTTAAAACAAAATAATAAACATATAAACATTTTTGTTTTCTTAAAAATTCAAAGTACGCTACGTGGTCTGCGTAGTGCTGGTAAAACTAAAATTCATACTATATGGCTAAAAACACCTGTAAAAAATATCAGAAGAGTTTTGTGCATTTTAATTACTTTACGATTAAAAAAAAAAAAAAATTATAAAACAATCTCGTTTTTCTAGAAGATTCGAGGGACGCTACGCGATTCGCGGACTTCTGGTAAAACTAAAATTCATATTATATAGCTAAACAGACATGTAAACAATCTCATAAGATTTCTATTCATTTACATTACCTAACGATTTAAAAAAAAAAAACAATAAATATTATTCAATCCTAATTTTCTCAAAGATTCGAGGGACGCTAAGCGAATTACGGAGTACTGGTGAAACTAAAAGTCATACTATATACCTAAAAACACATATAAACAATATCTGAAGAGTTCTATGCATTTACATTACGTTGCGATATTTAAAAAAAATAATAGTTATGAAACAATCTCGTTTTTCTCAAAAATTCGAAGGACGCTAAGGGATTCGCGGACTTCTGGTAAAACTAAAACTTATACTAAAAACTGATACTATATAGCTAACTGAAGATATAAACAATATCATAAGAGTTCTAATAATTTACATTACCTTACGAATTAAAAAAAAAGAAATAAAAAATTATTAATCTATCCTAATTTTCTCAAAGATTCGAAGGACGCTAAGCGATTCGAGAAGTTCTGGGGAAACTTAAACTCATACTATACATCTAAGAGCAAAGATAAAAAATATCTGAAGAGATCTAAGCAGTTACATCACTTTGCGAATTAAAAAAAAATAATAATTATAAAACTATCTCGTTTTTCTCAAAGATTCAAGGGACACTACGCGATTCGCGTAGCTAGCTACCTAAGAAAACATGTAAACAATATCTTAAAAGTTACTTTCCTATTTTAAAATAAAATAATAAACATATAAACATGTTCGTTTCCTTAAAAATTCAAAGTACGCTACGTGATCTGCGTAGTGCTGGTAAAACTAAAATACATATTATATGGCTAAAAACACCTGTAAAAAATATCAGAAGAGTTTTGTGCATTTTAATTACATTACGATTAAAAAAAAAATAATTATAAATCAATCTCGTTTTTCTAGAAGATTCGAGGGACGCTACGCGATTCGCGGACTTCTGGTAAAACTAAAACTCATATTATATGGCTAAACAGACATGTAAACAATACCATAAGAGTTCTATTCATTTACATTACCTTACGATATAAAAAAAAAAAACAATTAATATTAATCAATCCTAATTTTCTCAAAGATTCGAGGGACGCTAAGCGAATTACGGAGTTCTGGTAAAACTAAAAGTCATACTATATACCTAAAACACATATAAACAATATCTGATGAGTTCTATGCGTTTACATTACTTTGCGATTCTCGAAAAAAATTATAATTAAAAACTATCTCGTTTTACTTAAAGATTCGAGGGACGCTAAGTGAATCGCGGAGTTCTGGTGAAACTAAAACTTATACTAAAAACTGATACTATTTAGCTAACTGCACATATAAACAATATCTGAAGAGTTCTATGCATTTACATTACGTTGCGATATTTAAAAAAATAATAGTTATGAAACAATCTAGTTTTTCTCAAAAATTCGAAGGACGCTAAGGGATTCGCGGACTTCTGGTAAAACTAAAACTCATATTATATAGCTAAACAGACATGTAAACAATATCATAAGAGTCCTATTCATTTACATTACCTTACGATATAAAAAAAAAAAACAATTAATATCAATCAATCCTAATTTTCTCAAAGATTCGAGGGACACTAAGCGAATTACGGAGTTCTGGTGCAACTAAAAGTCATACTATATACCTAAAAACACATATAAAAAATATCTGATGAGTTCTATGCATTAACATTACTTTGCGATTTTCGAAAAAAATTATAATTAAAAACTATCTCGTTTTACTTAAAGATTCGAGGGACGCTAAGCGAATCGCAGAGTTCTGGTGAAACTAAAACTTATACTAAAAACTGATACTATATAGCTAACTGCACATATAAACAATATCTGAAGAGTTCTATGCATTTACATAACGTGGCGATATTTAAAAAAAATAATAGTTATAAAACAATCTCGTTTTTCTCATAAATTCGAAGGACGCTAAGCGAATCGCGAAGTTCTGGTGAAAATAAAACTTATACTAAAAACTGATACTATATAGCTAACTGCACATATAAACAATATCTGAAGAGTTCTATGCATTTACATTACGTTGCGATATTTAAAAAAAAAAATAATAAATATTAATCAATCCTGATTTTCTCAAAGATTCGAGGGACGCTAAGCGAATTACGGTGTTCTGGTGAAACTAAAACTTATACTAAAAACTGATACTGTATAGCTAACTGCACATATAAACAATATCTGATGAATTCTATGCGTTTACATTACTTTGCGATTCTCGAACAAAATTATAATTAAAAACTATCTCGTTTTACTTAAAGATTCGAGGGACGCTAAGCGAATTACGGAGTACTGGTGAAACTAAAAGTCATACTATATACCTAAAAACACATATAAACAATATCTGAAGAGTTCTATGCATTTACATTACGTTGCGATATTTAAAAAAAATAATAGTTATGAAACAATCTCGTTTTTCTCAAAAATTCGAAGGACGCTAAGGGATTCGCGGACTTCTGGTAAAACTAAAACTTATACTAAAAAATGATACTATATAGCTAACTGAAGATATAAACAATATCATAAGAGTTCTAATAATTTACATTACCTTACGAATTAAAAAAAAAGAAATAAAAAATTATTAATCAATCCTAATTTTCTCAAAGATTCGAAGGACGCTAAGCGATTCGAGAAGTTCTGGTGAAACTTAAACTCATACTATACATCTAAGAGCAAAGATAAAAAATATCTGAAGAGATCTAAGCAGTTACATCACTTTGCGAATTAAAAAAAAATAATAATTATAAAACTATCTCGTTTCTCTCAAAGATTCAAGGGACACTACGCGATTCGCGTAGCTAGCTACCTAAGAAAACATGTAAACAATATCTTAAGAGTTACTTTCCTATTTTAAAATAAAATAATAAACATATAAACATGTTCGTTTCCTTAAAAATTCAAAGTACGCTACGTGATCTGCGTAGTGCTGGTAAAAAAATACATATTATATGGCTAAAAACACCTGTAAAAAATATCAGAAGAGTTTTGTGCATTTTAATTACTTTACGATTAAAAAAAAAATAATTATAAAACAATCTCGTTTTTCTAGAAGATTCGAGGGACGCTACGCGATTCGCGGACTTCTAGTAAAACTAAAACTCATATTATATGGCTAAACAGACATGTAAACAATATCTTAAGAGTTCTATGTATTTACATTACTTTCCTATTTTTAAACAAAATAATAAACATATAAACATTTTCGTTTTCTTAAAAATTCAAAGTACGCTACGTGGTCTGCGTAGTGCTGGTCAAACTAAAATTCATATTATATGGCTAAAAACACCAGTAAAAAATATCAGAAGAGTTTTGTGCATTTTAATTACTTTACGGTTAAAAAAAAAATAATTATAAAACAATCTCGTTTTTCTAGAAGATTCGAGGGACTTCTGGGATTCGCGGACTTCTGGTAAAACTAAAAGTCATATTATATAGCTAAACAGACATGTAAACAATATCATAAGTGTTCTATTCATTTACATTACCTTACGATTTAAAAAAAAAAATAATAAATATTAATTAATCCTAATTTTCTCAATGATTCGAGGGACGCTAAGCGAATTACGGTGTTCTGGTGAAACTAAAACTTATACTAAAAACTGATACTCTATAGCTAACTGCACATATAAACAATATCTGAAGAGTTCTATGCATTTACATTACGTTGCGATATTTAAAAAAAAAAATAATAAATATTAATCAATCCTGATTTTCTCAAAGATTCGAGGGACGCTAAGCGAATTACGGTGTTCTGGTGAAACTAAAACTTATACTAAAAACTGATACTGTATAGCTAACTGCACATATAAACAATATCTGATGAATTCTATGCGTTTACATTACTTTGCGATTCTCGAACAAAATTATAATTAAAAACTATCTCGTTTTACTTAAAGATTCGAGGGACGCTAAGTGAATCGCGGAGTTCTGGTGAAACTAAAACTTATACTAAAAACTGATACTATTTAGCTAACTGCACATATAAACAATATCTGATGTGTTCTATGCATTTACATTACGTTGCGATATTTAAAAAAATAATAGTTATGAAACAATCTCGATTTTCTCAAAAATTCGAAGGACGCTAAGCGATTCGCGGAGCTAGCTACCTAAGAAAACATGTAAACAATATCTTAAAAGTTCTATGTATTTACATTACTTTCCTATTTTTAAACAAAATAATAATCATATAAACATGTTTGTTTCCTTAAAAATTCAAAGTACGCTACGTGATCTGCGTAGTGCTGGTAAAACTAAAATTCATATTATATGGCTAAAAACACCAGTAAAAAATATCAGAAGAGTTTTGTGCATTTCAATTACTTTACGATTAAAAAACAAAATAATTATAAAACAATCTCGTTTTTCTAGAAGATTCGAGGGACGCTACGCGATTCGCGGACTTCTGGTAAAAGTAAAACTCATATTATATAGCTAAACAGACATGTAAACAATATCATAGGAGTCCTATTCATTTACATTACCTTACGATTTAAAAAAAAAAAACAATTAATATTAATCAATCCTAATTTTCTTAAAGATTCGAGGGACACTAAGCGAATTACGGAGTTCTGGTGCAACTAAAAGTCATACTATATACCTAAAAACACATATAAACAATATCTGATGAGTTCTATGCATTAACATTACTTTGCGATTTTCGAAAAAAATTATAATTAAAAACTATCTCGTTTTACTTAAAGATTCGAGGGACGCTAAGCGAATCGCGGAGTTCTGGTGAAACTAAAACTTATACTAAAAAGTGATGCTATATAGCTAACTGCACATATAAACAATATCTAAAGAGTTCTATGCATTTACATTACGTTGCGATATTTAAAAAAATAATAGTTATGAAACAATCTCGTTTTTCTCAAAAATTCGAAGGACGCTAGGCGAATCGCGGACATCTGGTAAAACTAAAACTCATATTATATAGCTAAACACACATGTAAACAATATCATAAGAGTCCTATTCATTTACATTACCTTACCATATAAAAAAAAAAAACAATTAATATTAATCAATCCTAATTTTCTCAAAGATTCGAGGGACACTAAGCGAATTACGCAGTTCTGGTGCAAATAAAAGTCATACTATATACCTAAAAACACATATAAAAAATATCTGATGAGTTCTATGCATTTACATTACTTTGCGATTTTCGAAAAAAATTATAATTAAAAACTATCTCGTTTTTCTCAAAGATTCAAGGGACACTACGCGATTCGCGGAGCTAGCTACCTAAGAAAACAAGTAAACAATATCTTAAGAGTTCTATGTATTTACATTACTTTCCTATTTTAAAACAAAATAATAAACATATAAACATGTTCGTTTTCTTAAAAATTCAAAGTACGTTACGTGATCTGCGTAGTGCTGGTAAAACTAAAATTCATATTATATGGCTAAAAACGCCTGTAAAAAATATCAGAAGAGTTTTGTGCATTTTAATTACTTTACGGTTAAAAAAAAAAAATAATTATAAAACAATCTCGTTTTTCTAGAAGATTCGAGGGACGCTACGCGATTCGCGGACTTCTGGTAAAACTAAAACTCATATTATATAGCTAAACAGACATGTAAACAATATCATAAGTGTTCTATTCATTTACATTACCTTACGATTTAAAAAAAAAAAAATAATAAATATTAATCAATCCTAATTTTCTCAAAGATTCGAGGGACGCTAAGCGAATTACGGTGTTCTGGTGAAACTAAAACTTATACTAAAAACTGATACTGTATAGCTAACTGCACATATAAACAATATCTGAAGAGTTCTATGCATTTACATTACGTTGCTATATTTAAAAAAAATAATAGTTATGAAACAATCTCGTTTTACTTACAGATTCGAGGGACGCTAAGCGAATCGCGGAGTTCTAGTGAAACTAAAACTTATACTAAAACCTGATACTGTATAGCTAACTGCACATATAAACAATATCTGAAGAGTTCTATGCATTTACATTACGTTGCGATATTTAAAAAAAATAATAGTTATGAAACAATCTCGTTTTTCTCAAAGATTCAAGGGACACTACGCGATTCGCGTAGCTAGCTACCTAAGAAAACATGTAAACAATATCTTAAGAGTTACTTTTCTATTTTAAAATAAAATAATAAACATATAAACATGTTCGTTTCCTTAAAAATTCAAAGTACGCTACGTGATCTGCGTAGTGCTGGTAAAACTAAAATACATATTATATGGCTAAAAACACCTGTAAAAAATATCAGAAGAGTTTTGTGCATTTTAATTACTTTACGATTAAAAAAAAAAATTATTATAAAACAATCTCGTTTTTCTAGAAGATTCGAGGGACGCTACGCCATTCGCGGACTTCTGGTAAAACTAAAACTCATATAATATGGCTAAACAGACATGTAAACAATATCATAAGAGTCCTATTCATTTACATTACCTTACGATATAAAAAAAAAAAACAATTAATATCAATCAATCCTAATTTTCTCAAAGATTCGAGGGACACTAAGCGAATTACGGAGTTCTGGTGCAACTAAAAGTCATACTATATACCTAAAAACACATATAAAAAATATCTGATGAGTTCTATGCATTAACATTACTTTGCGATTTTCGAAAAAAATTATAATTAAAAACTATCTCGTTTTACTTAAAGATTCGAGGGACGCTAAGCGAATCGCAGAGTTCTGGTGAAACTAAAACTTATACTAAAAACTGATACTATATAGCTAACTGCACAAATAAATAATATCTGAAGAGTTCTATGCACTTACATAACGTGGCGATATTTAAAAAAAATAATAGTTATGAAACAATCTCGTTTTACTTACAGATTCGAGGGACGCTAAGCGAATCGCGGAGTTCTAGTGAAACTAAAACTTATACTAAAACCTGATACTGTATAGCTAACTGCACATATAAACAATATCTGAAGAGTTCTATGCATTTACATTACGTTGCGATATTTAAAAAAAATAATAGTTATGAAACAATCTCGTTTTTCTCAAAGATTCAAGGGACACTACGCGATTCGCGTAGCTAGCTACCTAAGAAAACATGTAAACAATATCTTAAGAGTTACTTTTCTATTTTAAAATAAAATAATAAACATATAAACATGTTCGTTTCCTTAAAAATTCAAAGTACGCTACGTGATCTGCGTAGTGCTGGTAAAACTAAAATACATATTATATGGCTAAAAAAACCTGTAAAAAATATCAGAAGAGTTTTGTGCATTTTAATTACTTTACGATTAAAAAAAAAAATTATTATAAAACAATCTCGTTTTTCTAGAAGATTCGAGGGACGCTACGCCATTCGCGGACTTCTGGTAAAACTAAAACTCATATATTATGGCTAAACAGACATGTAAACAATATCATAAGAGTCCTATTCATTTACATTACCTTACGATATAAAAAAAAAAAACAATTAATATCAATCAATCCTAATTTTCTCAAAGATTCGAGGGACACTAAGCGAATTACGGAGTTCTGGTGCAACTAAAAGTCATACTATATACCTAAAAACACATATAAAAAATATCTGATGAGTTCTATGCATTTACATTACGTTGCGATATTTAAAAAAAAAAATAATAAATATTAATCAATCCTGATTTTCTCAAAGATTCGAGGGACGCTAAGCGAATTACGGAGTTCTGGTAAAACTAAAAGTCATACTATATACCTAAAACACATATAAACAATATCTGATGAGTTCTATGCGTTTACATTACTTTGCGATTCTCGAAAAAAATTATAATTAAAAACTATCTCGTTTTACTTAAAGATTCGAGGGACGCTAAGTGAATCGCGGAGTTCTGGTGAAACTAAAACTTATACTAAAAACTGATACTATTTAGCTAACTGCACATATAAACAATATCTGAAGAGTTCTATGCATTTACATTACGTTGCGATATTTAAAAAAATAATAGTTATGAAACAATCTAGTTTTTCTCAAAAATTCGAAGGACGCTAAGGGATTCGCGGACTTCTGGTAAAACTAAAACTCATATTATATAGCTAAACAGACATGTAAACAATATCATAAGAGTCCTATTCATTTACTTTACCTTACGATATAAAAAAAAAAAACAATTAATATCAATCAATCCTAATTTTCTCAAAGATTCGAGGGACACTAAGCGAATTACGGAGTTCTGGTGCAACTAAAAGTCATACTATATACCTAAAAACACATATAAAAAATATCTGATGAGTTCTATGCATTAACATTACTTTGCGATTTTCGAAAAAAATTATAATTAAAAACTATCTCGTTTTACTTAAAGATTCGAGGGACGCTAAGCGAATCGCAGAGTTCTGGTGAAACTAAAACTTATACTAAAAACTGATACTATATAGCTAACTGCACATATAAACAATATCTGAAGAGTTCTATGCATTTACATAACGTGGCGATATTTAAAAAAAATAATAGTTATAAAACAATCTCGTTTTTCTCATAAATTCGAAGGACGCTAAGCGAATCGCGAAGTTCTGGTGAAAATAAAACTTATACTAAAAACTGATACTATATAGCTAACTGCACATATAAACAATATCTGAAGAGTTCTATGCATTTACATTACGTTGCGATATTTAAAAAAAAATAATAGTTATGAAACAATCTCGTTTTTCTAGAAGATTCGAGGGACGCTACGCGATTCGCGGACTTCTGGTAAAACTAAAATTCATATTATATAGCTAAATAGACATGTAAACAATCTCATAAGATTTTTATTCATTTACATTACCTTACGATTTAAAAAAAAAAACATTAAATATTATTCAATCCTAATTTTCTCAAAGGATCGAGGGACGCTAAGCGAATTACGGAGTACTGGTGAAACTAAAAGTCATACTATATACCTAAAAACACATATAAACAATATCTGAAGAGTTCTATGCATTTACATTACGTTGCGATATTTAAAAAAAATAATAGTTATGAAACAATCTCGTTTTTCTCAAAAATTCGAAGGACGCTAAGGGATTCGCGGACTTATGGTAAAACTAAAACTTATACTAAAAAATGATACTATATAGCTAACTGAAGATATAAACAATATCATAAGAGTTCTAATAATTTACATTACCTTACGAATTAAAAAAAAAGAAATAAAAAATTATTAATCAATCCTAATTTTCTCAAAGATTCGAAGGACGCTAAGCGATTCGAGAAGTTCTGGTGAAACTTAAACTCATACTATACATCTAAGAGCAAAGATAAAAAATATCTGAAGAGATCTAAGCAGTTACATCACTTTGCGAATTAAAAAAAAATAATAATTATAAAACTATATCGTTTCTCTCAAAGATTCAAGGGACACTACGCGATTCGCGTAGCTAGCTACCTAAGAAAACATGTAAACAATATCTTAAGAGTTACTTTCCTATTTTAAAATAAAATAATAAACATATAAACATGTTCGTTTCCTTAAAAATTCAAAGTACGCTACGTGATCTGCGTAGTGCTGGTAAAAAAATACATATTATATGGCTAAAAACACCTGTAAAAAATATCAGAAGAGTTTTGTGCATTTTAATTACTTTACGATTAAAAAAAAAATAATTATAAAACAATCTCGTTTTTCTAGAAGATTCGAGGGACGCTACGCGATTCGCGGACTTCTAGTAAAACTAAAACTCATATTATATGGCTAAACAGACATGTAAACAATATCTTAAGAGTTCTATGTATTTACATTACTTTCCTATTTTTAAACAAAATAATAAACATATAAACATTTTCGTTTTCTTAAAAATTCAAAGTACGCTACGTGGTCTGCGTAGTGCTGGTCAAACTAAAATTCATATTATATGGCTAAAAACACCAGTAAAAAATATCAGAAGAGTTTTGTGCATTTTAATTACTTTACGGTTAAAAAAAAAATAATTATAAAACAATCTCGTTTTTCTAGAAGATTCGAGGGACTTCTGGGATTCGCGGACTTCTGGTAAAACTAAAAGTCATATTATATAGCTAAACAGACATGTAAACAATATCATAAGTGTTCTATTCATTTACATTACCTTACGATTTAAAAAAAAAAATAATAAATATTAATTAATCCTAATTTTCTCAATGATTCGAGGGACGCTAAGCGAATTACGGTGTTCTGGTGAAACTAAAACTTATACTAAAAACTGATACTCTATAGCTAACTGCACATATAAACAATATCTGAAGAGTTCTATGCATTTACATTACGTTGCGATATTTAAAAAAAAAAATAATAAATATTAATCAATCCTGATTTTCTCAAAGATTCGAGGGACGCTAAGCGAATTACGGTGTTCTGGTGAAACTAAAACTTATACTAAAAACTGATACTGTATAGCTAACTGCACATATAAACAATATCTGATGAATTCTATGCGTTTACATTACTTTGCGATTCTCGAACAAAATTATAATTAAAAACTATCTCGTTTTACTTAAAGATTCGAGGGAAGCTAAGTGAATCGCGGAGTTCTGGTGAAACTAAAACTTATACTAAAAACTGATACTATTTAGCTAACTGCACATATAAACAATATCTGATGTGTTCTATGCATTTACATTACGTTGCGATATTTAAAAAAATAATAGTTATGAAACAATCTCGATTTTCTCAAAAATTCGAAGGACGCTAAGCGATTCGCGGAGCTAGCTACCTAAGAAAACATGTAAACAATATCTTAAAAGTTCTATGTATTTACATTACTTTCCTATTTTTAAACAAAATAATAATCATATAAACATGTTTGTTTCCTTAAAAATTCAAAGTACGCTACGTGATCTGCGTAGTGCTGGTAAAACTAAAATTCATATTATATGGCTAAAAACACCAGTAAAAAATATCAGAAGAGTTTTGTGCATTTCAATTACTTTACGATTAAAAAACAAAATAATTATAAAACAATCTCGTTTTTCTAGAAGATTCGAGGGACGCTACGCGATTCGCGGACTTCTGGTAAAAGTAAAACTCATATTATATAGCTAAACAGACATGTAAACAATATCATAGGAGTCCTATTCATTTACATTACCTTACGATTTAAAAAAAAAAAACAATTAATATTAATCAATCCTAATTTTCTTAAAGATTCGAGGGACACTAAGCGAATTACGGAGTTCTGGTGCAACTAAAAGTCATACTATATACCTAAAAACACATATAAACAATATCTGATGAGTTCTATGCATTAACATTACTTTGCGATTTTCGAAAAAAATTATAATTAAAAACTATCTCGTTTTACTTAAAGATTCGAGGGACGCTAAGCGAATCGCGGAGTTCTGGTGAAACTAAAACTTATACTAAAAAGTGATGCTATATAGCTAACTGCACATATAAACAATATCTAAAGAGTTCTATGCATTTACATTACGTTGCGATATTTAAAAAAATAATAGTTATGAAACAATCTCGTTTTTCTCAAAAATTCGAAGGACGCTAGGCGAATCGCGGACATCTGGTAAAACTAAAACTCATATTATATAGCTAAACACACATGTAAACAATATCATAAGAGTCCTATTCATTTACATTACCTTACCATATAAAAAAAAAAAAAACAATTAATATTAATCAATCCTAATTTTCTCAAAGATTCGAGGGACACTAAGCGAATTACGCAGTTCTGGTGCAAATAAAAGTCATACTATATACCTAAAAACACATATAAAAAATATCTGATGAGTTCTATGCATTTACATTACTTTGCGATTTTCGAAAAAAATTATAATTAAAAACTATCTCGTTTTTCTCAAAGATTCAAGGGACACTACGCGATTCGCGGAGCTAGCTACCTAAGAAAACAAGTAAACAATATCTTAAGAGTTCTATGTATTTACATTACTTTCCTATTTTAAAACAAAATAATAAACATATAAACATGTTCGTTTTCTTAAAAATTCAAAGTACGTTACGTGATCTGCGTAGTGCTGGTAAAACTAAAATTCATATTATATGGCTAAAAACGCCTGTAAAAAATATCAGAAGAGTTTTGTGCATTTTAATTACTTTACGGTTAAAAAAAAAAAATAATTATAAAACAATCTCGTTTTTCTAGAAGATTCGAGGGACGCTACGCGATTCGCGGACTTCTGGTAAAACTAAAACTCATATTATATAGCTAAACAGACATGTAAACAATATCATAAGTGTTCTATTCATTTACATTACCTTACGATTTAAAAAAAAAAAAATAATAAATATTAATCAATCCTAATTTTCTCAAAGATTCGAGGGACGCTAAGCGAATTACGGTGTTCTGGTGAAACTAAAACTTATACTAAAAACTGATACTGTATAGCTAACTGCAGATATAAACAATATCATAAGAGTTCTATTAATTTACATTACCTTACGAATTGAAAAAAAAAAATAAAAAATAATTAATCAATCCTAATTTTCTCAAAGATTCGAGGGACGCTAAGCGATTCGCGAAGTTCTGGTGAAACTTAAACTCATACTATATACCTAAGAGCAAAGATAAAAAATATCTGAAGAGATCTATGCATTTACATCACTTTGCGAATTTAAAAAAAATAATAATTATAAAACTATCTCGTTTTTCTCAAAGATTCAAGGGACACTACGCGATTCGCGGAGCTAGCTACCTAAGAAAACAAGTAAACAATATCTTAAGAGTTCTATGTATTTACATTACTTTCCTATTTTAAAACAAAATAATAAACATATAAACATGTTCGTTTTCTTAAAAATTCAAAGTACGTTACGTGATCTGCGTAGTGCTGGTAAAACTAAAATTCATATTATATGGCTAAAAACGCCTGTAAAAAATATCAGAAGAGTTTTGTGCATTTTAATTACTTTACGGTTATAAAAAAAAAATAATTATAAAACAATCTCGTTTTTCTAGAAGATTCGAGGGACGCTACGCGATTCGCGGACTTCTGGTAAAACTAAAACTCATATTATATAGCTAAACAGACATGTAAACAATATCATAAGTGTTCTATTCATTTACATTACCTTACGATTTAAAAAAAAAAAAATAATAAATATTAATCAATCCTAATTTTCTCAAAGATTCGAGGGACGCTAAGCGAATTACGGTGTTCTGGTGAAACTAAAACTTATACTAAAAACTGATACTGTATAGCTAACTGCACATATAAACAATATCTGAAGAGTTCTATGCATTTACATTACGTTGCTATATTTAAAAAAAATAATAGTTATGAAACAATCTCGTTTTACTTACAGATTCGAGGGACGCTAAGCGAATCGCGGAGTTCTAGTGAAACTAAAACTTATACTAAAACCTGATACTGTATAGCTAACTGCACATATAAACAATATCTGAAGAGTTCTATGCATTTACATTACGTTGCGATATTTAAAAAAAATAATAGTTATGAAACAATCTCGTTTTTCTCAAAGATTCAAGGGACACTACGCGATTCGCGTAGCTAGCTACCTAAGAAAACATGTAAACAATATCTTAAGAGTTACTTTTCTATTTTAAAATAAAATAATAAACATATAAACATGTTCGTTTCCTTAAAAATTCAAAGTACGCTACGTGATCTGCGTAGTGCTGGTAAAACTAAAATACATATTATATGGCTAAAAACACCTGTAAAAAATATCAGAAGAGTTTTGTGCATTTTAATTACTTTACGATTAAAAAAAAAAATTATTATAAAACAATCTCGTTTTTCTAGAAGATTCGAGGGACGCTACGCCATTCGCGGACTTCTGGTAAAACTAAAACTCATATAATATGGCTAAACAGACATGTAAACAATATCATAAGAGTCCTATTCATTTACATTACCTTACGATATAAAAAAAAAAAACAATTAATATCAATCAATCCTAATTTTCTCAAAGATTCGAGGGACACTAAGCGAATTACGGAGTTCTGGTGCAACTAAAAGTCATACTATATACCTAAAAACACATATAAAAAATATCTGATGAGTTCTATGCATTAACATTACTTTGCGATTTTCGAAAAAAATTATAATTAAAAACTATCTCGTTTTACTTAAAGATTCGAGGGACGCTAAGCGAATCGCAGAGTTCTGGTGAAACTAAAACTTATACTAAAAACTGATACTATATAGCTAACTGCACAAATAAATAATATCTGAAGAGTTCTATGCACTTACATAACGTGGCGATATTTAAAAAAAATAATAGTTATGAAACAATCTCGTTTTACTTACAGATTCGAGGGACGCTAAGCGAATCGCGGAGTTCTAGTGAAACTAAAACTTATACTAAAACCTGATACTGTATAACTAACTGCACATATAAACAATATCTGAAGAGTTCTATGCATTTACATTACGTTGCGATATTTAAAAAAAATAATAGTTATGAAACAATCTCGTTTTTCTCAAAGATTCAAGGGACACTACGCGATTCGCGTAGCTAGCTACCTAAGAAAACATGTAAACAATATCTTAAGAGTTACTTTTCTATTTTAAAATAAAATAATAAACATATAAACATGTTCGTTTCCTTAAAAATTCAAAGTACGCTACGTGATCTGCGTAGTGCTGGTAAAACTAAAATACATATTATATGGCTAAAAAAACCTGTAAAAAATATCAGAAGAGTTTTGTGCATTTTAATTACTTTACGATTAAAAAAAAAAATTATTATAAAACAATCTCGTTTTTCTAGAAGATTCGAGGGACGCTACGCCATTCGCGGACTTCTGGTAAAACTAAAACTCATATAATATGGCTAAACAGACATGTAAACAATATCATAAGAGTCCTATTCATTTACATTACCTTACGATATAAAAAAAAAAACAATTAATATCAATCAATCCTAATTTTCTCAAAGATTCGAGGGACACTAAGCGAATTACGGAGTTCTGGTGCAACTAAAAGTCATACTATATACCTAAAAACACATATAAAAAATATCTGATGAGTTCTATGCATTAACATTACTTTGCGATTTTCGAAAAAAATTATAATTAAAAACTATCTCGTTTTACTTAAAGATTCGAGGGACGCTAAGCGAATCGCAGAGTTCTGGTGAAACTAAAACTTATACTAAAAACTGATACTATATAGCTAACTGCACAAATAAATAATATCTGAAGAGTTCTATGCACTTACATAACGTGGCGATATTTAAAAAAAATAATAGTTATGAAACAATTTCGTTTTTCTCAAAGATTCAAGGGACACTACGCGATTCGCGTAGCTAGCTACCTACGAAAACATGTAAACAATATCTTAAGAGTTCTATGTATTTACATTACGTTGCGATATTTAAAAAAAATAATAGTTATAAAAAAATCTCGTTTTTCTCAAAGATTCGACGGACGCAGCGCGATTCGCGGAGTTCTGATAAAACTAAAATTTATACTAAAAACTGATACTATATAGCTAACTGCAGATATAAACAATATCATAAGAGTTCTATTAATATACATTACCTTATGAATTAAAAAAAAAGAAATAAAAAATTGTTAATCAATCCTAATTTTCTCAAAGATTCGAGGGACGCTAAGAGATTCGCAAAGTTCTGGTGAAATTTAAACTCATACTATACATCTAAGAGCAAAGATAAAAAATATCTGAAGAGATCTATGCATTTACATCACTTTGCGAATTTAAAGAAATAATAATTATAAAACTATCTCGTTGTTCTCAAAGATTCAAGGGACACTACGCGATTCGTGGAGCTAGCTACCTAAGGAAACATGTAAACAATATCTTAAGAGTTCTATGTATTTACATTACTTTCCTATTTTTAAACAAAATAATAAACATATAAACATTTTCGTTTTCTTAAAAATTCAAAGTACGCTACGTGGTCTGCGTAGTGCTGGTCAAACTAAAATTCATATTATATGGCTAAAAACACCAGTAAAAAATATCAGAAGAGTTTTGTGCATTTTAATTACTTTACGGTTAAAAAAAAAAATAATTATAAAACAATCTCGTTTTTCTAGAAGATTCGAGGGACTTCTGGGATTCGCGGACTTCTGGTAAAACTAAAAGTCATATTATATAGCTAAACAGACATCTAAACAATATCATAAGTGTTCTATTCATTTACATTACCTTACGATTTAAAAAAAAAAATAATAAATATTAATTAATCCTAATTTTCTCAATGATTCGAGGGACGCTAAGCGAATTACGGTGTTCTGGTGAAACTAAAACTTATACTAAAAACTGATACTCTATAGCTAACTGCACATATAAACAATATCTGAAGAGTTCTATGCATTTACATTACGTTGCGATATTTAAAAAAAATAATAGTTATGAAACAATCTCGTTTTTCACAAAGATTCAAGGGACACAACGCGATTCGCGTAGCTAGCTACCTAAGAAAACATGTAAACAATATCTTAAGAGTTCTATGTATTTACATTACGTTGCGATATTTAAAAAAAAAAATAATAAATATTAATCAATCCTGATTTTCTCAAAGATTCGAGGGACGCTAAGCGAATTACGGTGTTCTGGTGAAACTAAAACTTATACTAAAAACTGATACTGTATAGCTAACTGCACATATAAACAATATCTGATAAATTCTATGCGTTTACATTACTTTGCGATTCTCAAAAAATTATAATTAAAAACTATCTCGTTTTACTTAAAGATTCGAGGGACGCTAAGTGAATCGCGGAGTTCTGGTGAAACTAAAACTTATACTAAAAACTGATACTATTTAGCTAACTGCACATATAAACAATATCTGATGAGTTCTATGCATTTACATTACGTTGCGATATTTAAAAAAATAATAGTTATGAAACAATCTCGATTTTCTCAAAAATTCGAAGGACGCTAAGCGATTCGCGGAGCTAGCTACCTAAGAAAACATGTAAACAATATCTTAAAAGTTCTATGTATTTACATTACTTTCCTATTTTTAAACAAAATAATAATCATATAAACATGTTCGTTTCCTTAAAAATTCAAAGTACGCTACGTGATCTGCGTAGTGCTGGTAAAACTAAAATTCATATTATATGGCTAAAAACACCAGTAAAAAATATCAGAAGAGTTTTGTGCATTTCAATTACTTTACGATTAAAAAACAAAATAATTATAAAACAATCTCGTTTTTCTAGAAGATTCGAGGGACGCTACGCGATTCGCGGACTTCTGGTAAAACTAAAACTCATATTATATAGCTAAACAGACATGTAAACAATATCATAGGAGTCCTATTCATTTACATTACCTTACGATTTAAAAAAAAAAACAATTAATATTAATCAAACCTAATTTTCTTAAAGATTCGAGGGACACTAAGCGAATTACGGAGTTCTGGTGCAACTAAAAGTCATACTAAATACCTAAAAACACATATAAACAATATCTGATGAGTTCTATGCATTAACATTACTTTGCGATTTTCGAAAAAAATTATAATTAAAAACTATCTCGTTTTACTTAAAGATTCGAGGGACGCTAAGCGAATCGCGGAGTTATGGTGAAACTAAAACTTATACTAAAAAGTGATGCTATATAGCTAACTGCACATATAAACAATATCTAAAGAGTTCTATGCATTTACATTACGTTGCGATATTTAAAAAAATAATAGTTATGAAACAATCTCGTTTTTCTCAAAAATTCGAAGGACGCTAGGCGAATCGCGGACATCTGGTAAAACTAAAACTCATATTATATAGCTAAACACACATGTAAACAATATCATAAGAGTCCTATTCATTTACATTACCTTACCATATAAAAAAAAAAACAATTAATATTAATCAATCCTAATTTTCTCAAAGATTCGAGGGAAACTAAGCGAATTACGCAGTTCTGGTGCAAATAAAAGTCATACTATATACCTAAAAACACATATAAAAAATATCTGATGAGTTCTATGCATTTACATTACTTTGCGATTTTCGAAAAAAATTATAATTAAAAACTATCTCGTTTTACTTAAAGATTCGAGGGACGCTAAGCGAATCGCGGAGTTCTGGTGAAACTAAAACTTATACTAAAAACTGATACTATATAGCTAACTGCAGATATAAACAATATCATAAGAGTTCTATTAATTTACATTACCTTACGAATTGAAAAAAAAGAAATAAAAAATAATTAATCAATCCTAATTTTCTTAAAGATTCGAGGGACGCTAAGCGATTCGCGAAGTTCTGGTGAAACTTCAACTCATACTATATACCTAAGAGCAAAGATAAAAAATATCTGAAGAGATCTATGCATTTACATCACTTTGCGAATTTAAAAAAAATAATAATTATAAAACTATCTCGTTTTTCTCAAAGATTCAAGGGACACTACGCGATTCGCGGAGCTAGCTACCTAAGAAAACAAGTAAACAATATCTTAAGAGTTCTATGTATTTACATTACTTTCCTATTTTAAAACAAAATAATAAACATATAAACATGTTCGTTTTCTTAAAAATTCAAAGTACGTTACGTGATCTGCGTAGTGCTGGTAAAACTAAAATTCATATTATATGGCTAAAAACGCCTGTAAAAAATATCAGAAGAGTTTTGTGCATTTTAATTACTTTACGGTTAAAAAAAAAAAAATAATTATAAAACAATCTCGTTTTTCTAGAAGATTCGAGGGACGCTACGCGATTCGCGGACTTCTGGCAAAACTAAAACTCATATTATATAGCTAAACAGACATGTAAACAATATCATAAGTGTTCTATTCATTTACATTACCTTACGATTTAAAAAAAAAAAAATAATAAATATTAATCAATCCTAATTTTCTCAAAGATTCGAGGGACGCTAAGCGAATTACGGTGTTCTGGTGAAACTAAAACTTATACTAAAAACTGATACTGTATAGCTAACTGCACATATAAACAATATCTGAAGAGTTCTATGCATTTACATTACGTTGCTATATTTAAAAAAAATAATAGTTATGAAACAATCTCGTTTTACTTACAGATTCGAGGGACGCTAAGCGAATCGCGGAGTTCTAGTGAAACTAAAACTTATACTAAAACCTGATACTGTATAGCTAACTGCACATATAAACAATATCTGAAGAGTTCTATGCATTTACATTACGTTGCGATATTTAAAAAAAATAATAGTTATGAAACAATCTCGTTTTTCTCAAAGATTCAAGGGACACTACGCGATTCGCGGAGCTAGCTACCTAAGAAAACATGTAAACAATATCTTAAGAGTTACTTTTCTATTTTAAAATAAAATAATAAACATATAAACATGTTCGTTTCCTTAAAAATTCAAAGTACGCTACGTGATCTGCGTAGTGCTGGTAAAACTAAAATACATATTATATGGCTAAAAACACCTGTAAAAAATATCAGAAGAGTTTTGTGCATTTTAATTACTTTACGATTAAAAAAAAAAATTATTATAAAACAATCTCGTTTTTATAGAAGATTCGAGGGACGCTACGCCATTCGCGGACTTCTGGTAAAACTAAAACTCATATAATATGGCTAAACAGACATGTAAACAATATAATAAGAGTTCTATTCATATACATTACCTTACGATTTAAAAAAAAAAACAATAAATATTAATCAATCCTAATTTTCTCAAAGATTCGAGGGACACTAAGGGAATTACGGAGTTCTGGTGAAACTAAAAGTCATACTATATACCTAAAAACACATATAAACAATATCTGATGAGTTCTATGCGTTTACATTACTTTGCGATTCTCGAAAAAAATTATAATTAAAAACTATCTCGTTTTACTTAAAGATTCGAGGGACGCTAAGCGAATCGCAGAGTTCTGGTGAAACTAAAACTTATACTAAAAACTGATACTATATAGCTAACTGCACAAATAAATAATATCTGAAGAGTTCTATGCATTTACATAACGTGGCGATATTAAAAAAAAATAATAGTTATAAAACAATCTCGTTTTTCTCATAAATTCAAAGGACGCTAAGCGAATCGCGAAGTTCTGGTGAAAATAAAACTTATACTAAAAACTGATACTATATAGCTAACTGCACATATAAACAATATCTGAAGAGTTCTATGCATTTACATTACGTTGCGATATTTAAAAAAAATAATAGTTATGAAACAATCTCGTTTTTCACAAAGATTCAAGGGACACAACGCGATTCGCGTAGCTAGCTACCTAAGAAAACATGTAAACAATATCTTAAGAGTTCTATGTATTTACATTACGTTGCGATATTTAAAAAAAATAATAGTTATGAAACAATCTCGTTTTTCTCAAAAATTCGATGGACGCTAAGCGAATCGCTGAGTTCTGGTGAAACTAAAACTAATACTAAAAACTGATACTATATAGCTAACTGCACATATAAACAATATCAGAAGAGTTCTATGCATTTACATTACATTGCGATATTTAAAAAAAATAACAGTTATAAAACAATCTCGTTTTTCTCAAAGATTCAAGGGACACTACGCGATTCGCGGAGCTAGCTACCTAAGAAAGCATGTAAACAATATCTTAAGAGTTTTATGTATTTACATTACTTTCCTATTTTAAAACAAAATAATAAACATATAAACATTTTCGTTTTCTTAAAAATTCAAAGTACGCTACGTGGTCTGCGTAGTGCTGGTTAAACTAAAATTCATACTATATGGCTAAAAACACCTGTAAAAAATATCAGAAGAGTTTTGTGCATTTTAATTACTTTACGATTAAAAAAAAAAAAATAATTATAAAACAATCTCGTTTTTCTAGAAGATTCAAGGGACGCTACGCGATTCGCGGACTTCTGGTAAAACTAAAATTCATATTATATAGCTAAACAGACATGTAAACAATCTCATAAGATTTCTATTCATTTACATTACCTTACGATTTAAAAAAAAAAACAATAAATATTATTCAATCCTAATTTTCTCAAAGATTCGGGGGACGCTAAGCGAATTACGGAGTACTGGTGAAACTAAAAGTCATACTATATACCTAAAAACACATATAAACAATATCTGAAGGGTTCTATGCATTTACATTACGTTGCGATATTTAAAAAAAATAATAGTTATGAAACAATCTCGTTTTTCTCAAAAATTCGAAGGACGCTAAGGGATTCGCGGACTTCTGGTAAAACTAAAACTTATACTAAAAACTGATACTATATAGCTAACTGAAGATATAAACAATATCATAAGAGTTCTAATAATTTACATTACCTTACGAATTTTAAAAAAATAAATAAAAAATTATTAATCAATCATAATTTTCTCAAAGATTCGAAGGACGCTAAGCGATTCGAGAAGTTCTGGTGAAACTTAAACTCATACTATACATCTAAGAGCAAAGATAAAAAATATCTGAAGAGATCTAAGCAGTTACATCACTTTGCGAATTAAAAAAAAATAATAATTATAAAACTATCTCGTTTTTCTCAAAGATTCAAGGGACACTACGCGATTCGCGTAGCTAGCTACCTAAGAAAACATGTAAACAATATCTTAAGAGTTACTTTCCTATTTTAAAATAAAATAATAAACATATAAACATGTTCGTTTCCTTAAAAATTCAAAGTACGCTACGTGATCTGCGTAGTGCTGGTAAAACTAAAATACATATTATATGGCTAAAAACACCTGTAAAAAATATCAGAAGAGTTTTGTGCATTTTAATTACTTTACGATTAAAAAAAAAATAATTATAAAACAATCTCGTTTTTCTAGAAGATTCGAGGGACGCTACGCGATTCGCGGACTTCTGGTAAAACTAAAACTCATATTATATGGCTAAACAGACATGTAAACAATACCATAAGAGTTCTATTCATTTACATTACCTTACGATATAAAAAAAAAAAACAATTAATATTAATCAATCCTAATTTTCTCAAAGATTCGAGGGACGCTAAGCGAATTACGGAGTTCTGGTGAAACTAAAAGTCATACTATATACCTAAAAACACATATAAACAATATCTGATGAGTTCTATGCGTTTACATTACTTTGCGATTCTCGAAAAAAATTATAATTAAAAACTATCTCGTTTTACTTAAAGATTCGAGGGACGCTAAGTGAATCGCGGAGTTCTGGTGAAACTAAAACTTATACTAAAAACTGATACTATTTAGCTAACTGCACATATAAACAATATCTGAAGAGTTCTATGCATTTACATTACGTTGCGATATTTAAAAAAATAATAGTTATGAAACAATCTAGTTTTTCTCAAAAATTCGAAGGACGCTAAGGGATTCGCGGACTTCTGGTAAAACTAAAACTCATATTATATAGCTAAACAGACATGTAAACAATATCATAAGAGTCCTATTCATTTACATTACCTTACGATATAAAAAAAAAAAACAATTAATATCAATCAATCCTAATTTTCTCAAAGATTCGAGGGACACTAAGCGAATTACGGAGTTCTGGTGCAACTAAAAGTCATACTATATACCTAAAAACACATATAAAAAATATCTGATGAGTTCTATGCATTAACATTACTTTGCGATTTTCGAAAAAAATTATAATTAAAAACTATCTCGTTTTACTTAAAGATTCGAGGGACGCTAAGCGAATCGCAGAGTTCTGGTGAAACTAAAACTTATACTAAAAACTGATACTATTTAGCTAACTGCACATATAAACAATATCTGAAGAGTTCTATGCATTTACATTACGTTGCGATATTTAAAAAAATAATAGTTATGAAACAATCTCGTTTTTCTCAAAAATTCAAAGGACGCTAAGGGATTCGCGGACTTCTGGTAAAACTAAAACTCATATTATATAGCTAAACAGACATTTAAACAATATCATAAGAGTCCTATTCATTTGCATTACCTTACGATATAAACAAAAAAACAATTAATATCAATCAATCCTAATTTTCTCAAAGATTCGAGGGACACTAAGCGAATTACGGAGTTCTGGTGCAACTAAAAGTCATACTATATACCTAAAAACACATATAAACAATATCTGAAGAGTTCTATGCATTTACATTACGTTGCGATATTTAAAAAAAATAATAGTTATAAAACAATCTCGTTTTTCTCAAAGATTCGACGGACGCTACGCGATTCGCGGAGTTCTGATAAAACTAAAATTTATACTAAAAACTGATACTATATAGCTAACTGCAGATATAAACAATATCATAAGAGTTCTATTAATATACATTACCTTACGAATTAAAAAAAAAGAAATAAAAAATTGTTAATCAATCCTAATTTTCTCAAAGATTCGAGGGACGCTAAGAGATTCGCGAAGTTCTGGTGAAATTTAAACTCATACTATACATCTAAGAGCAAAGATAAAAAATATCTGAAGAGATCTATGCATTTACATCACTTTGCGAATTTAAAAAAAATAATAATTATAAAACTATCTCGTTGTTCTCAAAGATTCAAGGGACACTACGCGATTCGTGGAGCTAGCTACCTAAGGAAACATGTAAACAATATCTTAAGAGTTCTATGTATTTACATTACTTTCCTATTTTTAAACAAAATAATAAACATATAAACATTTTCGTTTTCTTAAAAATTCAAAGTACGCTACGTGGTCTGCGTAGTGCTGATCAAACTAAAATTCATATTATATGGCTAAAAACACCTGTAAAAAATATCGGAAGAGTTTTGTGCATTTTAATTACATTACGGTTAAAAAAAAAATAATTATAAAACAATCTCGTTTTTCTAGAAGATTAGAGGGACTTCTGGGATTCGCGGACTTCTGGTAAAACTAAAACTCATATTATATGGCTAAACAGACATGTAAACAATATCATAAGTGTTCTATTCATTTACATTACCTTACGATTTAAAAAAAAATATAATAAATATTAATCAATCCTAATTTTCTCAAAGATTCGAGGGACGCTAAGCGAATTACGGTGTTCTGGTGAAACTAAAACTTATACTAAAAACTGATACTGTATAGCTAACTGCACATATAAACAATATCTGAAGAGTTCTATGCATTTACATTACGTTGCGATATTTAAAAAAAATAATAGTTATGAAACAATCTCGTTTTACTTAAAGATTCGAGGGACGCTAAGCGAATCGCGGAGTTCTAGTGAAAATAGTAAAACTTATACTAAAAACTGATACTGTATAGCTAACTGCACATATAAACAATATCTGAAGAGTTCTATACATTTACATTACGTTGCGATATTTAAAAAAAATAATAGTTATGAAACAATCTCGTTTTTCATAAAGATTCAAGGGACACAACGCGATTCGCGTAGCTAGCTACCTAAGAAAACATGTAAACAATATCTTAAGAGTTCTATGTATTTACATTACGTTGCGATATTTAAAAAAAATAATAGTTATGAAACAATCTCGTTTTTCTCAAAAATTCGAAGGACGCTAAGCGAATCGCTGAGTTCTGGTGAAACTAAAACTTATACTAAAAACTGATACTATATAGCTAACTGAACATATAAACAATATCAGAAGAGTTCTATGCATTTACATTACATTGCGATATTTAAAAAATATAACAGTTATAAAACAATTTTGTTTTTCTCAAAGATTCAAGGGACACTACGCGATTCGCGGAGCTAGCTACCTAAGAAATCATGTAAACAATATCTTAAGAGTTTTATGTATTTACATTACTTTCCTATTTTAAAACATAATAATAAACATATAAACATTTTCGTTTTCTTAAAAATTCAAAGTACGCTACGTGGTCTGCGTAGTGCTGGTAAAACTAAAATTCATATTATATGGCTAAAAACACCTGTAAAAAATATCAGAAGAGTTTTGTGCATTTTAATTACTTTACGATTAAAAAAAAAATGATTATAAAACAATCTCGTTTTTCTAGAAGATTCGAGGGACGCTACGCGATTCGCGGACTTCTGGTAAAACTAAAACTCATATTATATGGCTAAACAGACATGTAAACAATACCATAAGAGTTCTATTCATTTACATTACCTTACGATATAAAAAAAAAAAACAATTAATATTAATCAATCCTAATTTTCTCAAAGATTCGAGGGACACTAAGCTAATTACGGAGTTCTGGTGCAACTAAAAGTCATACTATATACCTAAAAACACATATAAAAAATATCTGATGAGTTCTATGCATTAACATTACTTTGCGATTTTCGAAAAAAATTATAATTAAAAACTATCTCGTTTTACTTAAAGATTCGAGGGACGCTAAGCGAATCGCATAGTTCTGGTGAAACTAAAACTTATACTAAAAACTGATACTATATAGCTAACTGCACAAATAAATAATATCTGAAGAGTTCTATGCACTTACATAACGTGGCGATATTTAAAAAAAATAATAGTTATAAAACAATCTCGTTTTTCTCATAAATTCGAAGGACGCTAAGCGAATCGCGAAGTTCTGGTGAAAATAAAACTTATACTAAAACAGATACTATATAGCTAACTGCACATATAAACAATATCTGAAGAGTTCTATGCATTTACATTACGTTGCGATATTTAAAAAAAATAATAGTTATGAAACAATTTCGTTTTTCTCAAAGATTCAAGGGACACTACGCGATTCGCGTAGCTAGCTACCTACGAAAACATGTAAACAATATCTTAAGAGTTCTATGTATTTACATTACGTTGCGATATTTGAAAAAAATAATAGTTATGAAACAATCTCGTTTTTCTCAAAAATTCGAAGGACGCTAAGCGAATCGCTGAGTTCTGGTGAAACTAAAACTTATACTAAAAACTGATACTATATAGCTAACTGCACATATAAACAATATCAGAAGAGTTCTATGCATTTACATTACATTGCGATATTTAAAAAAAATAACAGTTATAAAACAATCTCTGGTAAAACTAAAACTTATACTAAAAACTGATACTATATAGCTAACTGAAGATATAAACAATATCATAAGAGTTCTAATAATTTACATTACCTTACGAATTTTAAAAAAATAAATAAAAAAGTATTAATCAATCATAATTTTCTCAAAGATTCGAAGGACGCTAAGCGATTCGAGAAGTTCTGGTGAAACTTAAACTCATACTATACATCTAAGAGCAAAGATAAAAAATATCTGAAGAGATCTAAGCAGTTACATCACTTTGCGAATTAAAAAAAAATAATAATTATAAAACTATCTCGTTGTTCTCAAAGATTCAAGGGACACTACGCGATTCTTGGAGTTAGCTGCCTAAGGAAACATGTAAACAATATCTTAAGAGTTCTATGTATTTACATTACTTTCCTATTTTAAAACAAAATAATAAACATATAAACATTTTCGTTTTCTTAAAAATTCAAAGTACGCTACGTGGTCTGCGTAGTGCTGGTCAAACTAAAATTCATATTATATGGCTAAAAACACCTGTGCATTTACATTACATTGCGATATTTAAAAAAAATTATAGTTATAAAACAATCTCGTTTCCCCATAAATTCGAAGACCGCTAAGCGAATCGCAGAGTTCTGTTGAAAATAAAACTTATACTAAAAACTGATACTATATAGCTAACTGCACAAATAAATAATATCTGAAGAGTTCTATGCATTTACATAACGTGGCGATATTTAAAAAAAATAATAGTTATAAAACAATCTCGTTTTTCCCATAAATTATAAGGACGCTAAGCGAATCGCGAAGTTCTGGGGAAAATAAAACTTATACTAAAAACTGATACTATATAGCTAACTGCACATATAAACAATATCTGAAGAGTTCTATGCATTTACATTACGTTGCGATATTTAAAAAAAATAATAGTTATGAAACAATCTCGTTTTTCACAAAGATTCAAGGGACACAACGCGATTCGCGTAGCTAGCTACCTAAGAAAACATGTAAACAATATCTTAAGAGTTCTATGTATTTACATTACGTTGCGATATTTAAAAAAAATAATAGTTATGAAACAATCTCGTTTTTCTCAAAAATTCGATGGACGCTAAGCGAATCGCTGAGTTCTGGTGAAACTAAAACTAATACTAAAAACTGATACTATATAGCTAACTGCACATATAAACAATATCAGAAGAGTTCTATGCATTTACATTACATTGCGATATTTAAAAAAAATAACAGTTATAAAACAATCTCGTTTTTCTCAAAGATTCAAGGGACACTACGCGATTCGCGGTGCTAGCTACCTAAGAAAGCATGTAAACAATATCTTAAGAGTTTTATGTATTTACATTACTTTCCTATTTTAAAACAAAATAATAAACATATAAACATTTTCGTTTTCTTAAAAATTCAAAGTACGCTACGTGGTCTGCGTAGTGCTGGTTAAACTAAAATTTATACTATATGGCTAAAAACACCTGTAAAAAATATCAGAAGAGTTTTGTGCATTTTAATTACTTTACGATTAAAAAAAAAAAATAATTATAAAACAATCTCGTTTTTCTAGAAGATTCAAGGGACGCTACGCGATTCGCGGACTTCTGGTAAAACTAAAATTCATATTATATAGCTAAACAGACATGTAAACAATCTCATAAGATTTCTATTCATTTACATTACCTTACGATTTAAAAAAAAAAACAATAAATATTATTCAATCCTAATTTTCTCAAAGATTCGGGGGACGCTAAGCGAATTACGGAGTACTGGTGAAACTAAAAGTCATACTATATACCTAAAAACACATATAAACAATATCTGAAGGGTTCTATGCATTTACATTACGTTGCGATATTTAAAAAAAATAATAGTTATGAAACAATCTCGTTTTTCTCAAAAATTCGAAGGACGCTAAGGGATTCGCGGACTTCTGGTAAAACTAAAACTTATACTAAAAACTGATACTATATAGCTAACTGAAGATATAAACAATATCATAAGAGTTCTAATAATTTACATTACCTTACGAATTTTAAAAAAATAAATAAAAAATTATTAATCAATCATAATTTTCTCAAATATTCGAAGGACGCTAAGCGATTCGAGAAGTTCTGGTGAAACTTAAACTCATACTATACATCTAAGAGCAAAGATAAAAAATATCTGAAGAGATCTAAGCAGTTACATCACTTTGCGAATTAAAAAAAAATAATAATTATAAAACTATCTCGTTTTTCTCAAAGATTCAAGGGACACTACGCGATTCGCGTAGCTAGCTACCTAAGAAAACATGTAAACAATATCTTAAGAGTTACTTTCCTATTTTAAAATAAAATAATAAACATATAAACATGTTCGTTTCCTTAAAAATTCAAAGTACGCTACGTGATCTGCGTAGTGCTGGTAAAACTAAAATACATATTATATGGCTAAAATCACCTGTAAAAAATATCAGAAGAGTTTTGTGCATTTTAATTACTTTACGATTAAAAAAAAAATAATTATAAAACAATCTCGTTTTTCTAGAAGATTCGAGGGACGCTACGCGATTCGCGGACTTCTGGTAAAACTAAAACTCATATTATATGGCTAAACAGACATGTAAACAATACCATAAGAGTTCTATTCATTTACATTACCTTACGATATAAAAAAAAAAAACAATTAATATTAATCAATCCTAATTTTCTCAAAGATTCGAGGGACGCTAAGCGAATTACGGAGTTCTGGTGAAACTAAAAGTCATACTATATACCTAAAAACACATATAAACAATATCTGATGAGTTCTATGCGTTTACATTACTTTGCGATTCTCGAAAAAAATTATAATTAAAAACTATCTCGTTTTACTTAAAGATTCGAGGGACGCTAAGTGAATCGCGGAGTTCTGGTGAAACTAAAACTTATACTAAAAACTGATACTATTTAGCTAACTGCACATATAAACAATATCTGAAGAGTTCTATGCATTTACATTACGTTGCGATATTTAAAAAAATAATAGTTATGAAACAATCTCGTTTTTCTCAAAAATTCAAAGGACGCTAAGGGATTCGCGGACTTCTGGTAAAACTAAAACTCATATTATATAGCTAAACAGACATGTAAACAATATCATAAGAGTCCTATTCATTTGCATTACCTTACGATATAAAAAAAAAAAAATTAATATCAATCAATTCTAATTTTCTCAAAGATTCGAGGGACACTAAGCGAATTACGGAGTTCTGGTGCAACTAAAAGTCATACTATATACCTAAAAACACATATAAACAATATCTGAAGAGTTCTATGCATTTACATTACGTTGCGATATTTAAAAAAAATAATAGTTATAAAACAATCTCGTTTTTCTCAAAGATTCGACGGACGCTACGCGATTCGCGGAGTTCTGATAAAACTAAAATTTATACTAAAAACTGATACTATATAGCTAACTGCAGATATAAACAATATCATAAGAGTTCTATTAATATACATTACCTTACGAATTAAAAAAAAAGAAATAAAAAATTGTTAATCAATCCTAATTTTCTCAAAGATTCGAGGGACGCTAAGAGATTCGCGAAGTTCTGGTGAAATTTAAACTCATACTATACATCTAAGAGCAAAGATAAAAAATATCTGAAGAGATCTATGCATTTACATCACTTTGCGAATTTAAAAAATATAATAATTATAAAACTATCTCGTTGTTCTCAAAGATTCAAGGGACACTACGCGATTCGTGGAGCTAGCTACCTAAGGAAACATGTAAACAATATCTTAAGAGTTCTATGTATTTACATTACTTTCCTATTTTTAAACAAAATAATAAACATATAAACATTTTCGTTTTCTTAAAAATTCAAAGTACGCTACGTGGTCTGCGTAGTGCTGATCAAACTAAAATTCATATTATATGGCTAAAAACACCTGTAAAAAATATCGGAAGAGTTTTGTGCATTTTAATTACATTACGGTTAAAAAAAAAATAATTATAAAACAATCTCGTTTTTCTAGAAGATTCGAGGGACTTCTGGGATTCGCGGACTTCTGGTAAAACTAAAACTCATATTATATGGCTAAACAGACATGTAAACAATATCATAAGTGTTCTATTCATTTACATTACCTTACGATTTAAAAAAAAATATAATAAATATTAATCAATCCTAATTTTCTCAAAGATTCGAGGGACGCTAAGCGAATTACGGTGTTCTGGTGAAACTAAAACTTATACTAAAAACTGATACTGTATAGCTAACTGCACATATAAACAATATCTGAAGAGTTCTATGCATTTACATTACGTTGCGATATTTAAAAAAAATAATAGTTATGAAACAATCTCGTTTTACTTAAAGATTCGAGGGACGCTAAGCGAATCGCGGAGTTCTAGTGAAAATAGTAAAACTTATACTAAAAACTGATACTGTATAGCTAACTGCACATATAAACAATATCTGAAGAGTTCTATACATTTACATTACGTCGCGATATTTAAAAAAAATAATAGTTATGAAACAATCTCGTTTTTCATAAAGATTCAAGGGACACAACGCGATTCGCGTAGCTAGCTACCTAAGAAAACATGTAAACAATATCTTAAGAGTTCTATGTATTTACATTACGTTGCGATATTTAAAAAAAATAATAGTTATGAAACAATCTCGTTTTTCTCAAAAATTCGAAGGACGCTAAGCGAATCGCTGAGTTCTGGTGAAACTAAAACTTATACTAAAAACTGATACTATATAGCTAACTGAACATATAAACAATATCAGAAGAGTTCTATGCATTTACATTACATTGCGATATTTAAAAAAAATAACAGTTATAAAACAATCTCGTTTTTCTCAAAGATTCAAGGGACACTACGCGATTCGCGGAGCTAGCTACCTAAGAAATCATGTAAACAATATCTTAAGAGTTTTATGTATTTACATTACTTTCCTATTTTAAAACATAATAATAAACATATAAACATTTTTGTTTTCTTAAAAATTCAAAGTACGCTACGTGGTCTGCGTAGTGCTGGTAAAACTAAAATTCATATTATATGGCTAAAAACACCTGTAAAAAATATCAGAAGAGTTTTGTGCATTTTAATTACTTTACGATTAAAAAAAAAATGATTATAAAACAATCTCGTTTTTCTAGAAGATTCGAGGGACGCTACGCGATTCGCGGACTTCTGGTAAAACTAAAACTCATATTATATGGCTAAACAGACATGTAAACAATACCATAAGAGTTCTATTCATTTACATTACCTTACGATATAAAAAAAAAAAACAATTAATATTAATCAATCCTAATTTTCTCAAAGATTCGAGGGACACTAAGCTAATTACGGAGTTCTGGTGCAACTAAAAGTCATACTATATACCTAAAAACACATATAAAAAATATTTGATGAGTTCTATGCATTAACATTACTTTGCGATTTTCGAAAAAAATTATAATTAAAAACTATCTCGTTTTACTTAAAGATTCGAGGGACGCTAAGCGAATCGCATAGTTCTGGTGAAACTAAAACTTATACTAAAAACTGATACTATATAGCTAACTGCACAAATAAATAATATCTGAAGAGTTCTATGCACTTACATAACGTGGCGATATTTAAAAAAAATAATAGTTATAAAACAATCTCGTTTTTCTCATAAATTCGAAGGACGCTAAGCGAATCGCGAAGTTCTGGTGAAAATAAAACTAGTTATACTAAAACAGATACTATATAGCTAACTGCACATATAAACAATATCTGAAGAGTTCTATGCATTTACATTACGTTGCGATATTTAAAAAAAATAATAGTTATGAAACAATTTCGTTTTTCTCAAAGATTCAAGGGACACTACGCGATTCGCGTAGCTAGCTACCTACGAAAACATGTAAACAATATCTTAAGAGTTCTATGTATTTACATTACGTTGCGATATTTGAAAAAAATAATAGTTATGAAACAATCTCGTTTTTCTCAAAAATTCGAAGGACGCTAAGCGAATCGCTGAGTTCTGGTGAAACTAAAACTTATACTAAAAACTGATACTATATAGCTAACTGCACATATAAACAATATCAGAAGAGTTCTATGCATTTACATTACATTGCGATATTTAAAAAAAATAACAGTTATAAAACAATCTCGTTTTTCTCAAAGATTCAAGGGACACTACGCGATTCGCGGAGCTAGCTACCTAAGAAAGCATGTAAACAATATCTTAAGAGTTTTATGTATTTACATTACTTTCCTATTTTAAAACAAAATAATAAACATATAAACATTTTCGTTTTCTTAAAAATTCAAAGTACGCTACGTGGTCTGCGTAGTGCTGGTAAAACTAAAATTCATATTATATGGCTAAAAAAACCTGTAAAAAATATCAGAAGAGTTTTGTGCATTTTAATTACTTTACGATTAAAAAAAAAAAATAATTATAAAACAATCTCGTTTTTCTAGAAGATTCGAGGGACGCTACGCGATTCGCGGACTTCTGTAAAACTAAAATTCATATTATATAGCTAAACAGACATGTAAACAATCTCATAAGATTTCTATTCATTTACATTACCTTACAATTTAAAAAAAAAAACAATAAATATTAATCAATCCTTATTTTCTCAAAGATTCGAGGGACGCTAAGCGAATTACGGAGTACTGGTGAAACTAAAAGTCATTCTATATACCTAAAAACACATATAAACAATATCTGAAGAGTTCTATGCATTTACATTACGTTGCGATATTTAAAAAAAATAATAGTTATGAAACAATCTCGTTTTACTTAAAGATTCGAGGGACGCTAAGCGAATCGCGGAGTTCTAGTGAAAATAGTAAAACTTATACTAAAAACTGATACTGTATACCTAACTGCACATATAAACAATATCTGAAGAGTTCTATGCATTTACATTACGTTGCGATATTTAAAAAAATAATAGTTATGAAACAATCTCGTTTTTCATAAAGATTCAAGGGACACAACGCGATTCGCGTAGCTAGCTACCTAAGAAAACATGTAAACAATATCTTAAGAGTTCTATGTATTTACATTACGTTGCGATATTTAAAAAAAATAATAGTTATGAAACAATCTCGTTTTTCTCAAAAATTCGAAGGACGCTAAGGGATTCGCGGACTTCTGGTAAAACTAAAACTTATACTAAAAACTGATACTATATAGCTAACTGAAGATATAAACAATATCATAAGAGTTCTAATAATTTACATTACCTTACGAATTAAAAAAAATGAAATAAAAAATTATTAATCAATCCTAATTTTCTCAAAGATTCGAAGGACGCTAAGCGATTCGAGAAGTTCTGGTGAAACTTAAACTCATACTATACATCTAACAGCAAAGATAAAAAATATCTAAAGAGATCTAAGCAGTTACATCACTTTGCGAATTAAAAAAAAATAATAATTATAAAACTATCTCGTTTTTCTCAAAGATTCAAGGGACACTAGGCGATTCACGTAGCTAGCTACCTAAGAAAACATGTAAACAATATCTTAAGAGTTCTATGTATTTACATTACTTTCCTATTTTAAAATAAAATAATAAACATATAAACATGTTCGTTTCCTTAAAAATTCAAAGTACGCTACGTGATCTGCGTAGTGCTGGTAAAACTAAAATACATATTATATGGCTAAACAGACATGTAAACAATATCATAAGAGTTCTATTCATTTACATTACCTTACGATTTAAAAAAAAAAAACAATAAATATTAATCAATCCTAATTTTCTCAACGATTCGAGAGACGCTAAGCGAATTACGGAGTTCTGGTGAAACTAAAAGTCATACTATATACCTAAAAACACATATAAACAATATCTGATGAGTTCTATGCGTTTACATTACTTTGCGATTCTCGAAAAAAATTATAATTAAAAACTATCTCGTTTTACTTAAAGATTCGAGGGACGCTAAGTGAATCGCGGAGTTCTGGTGAAACTAAAACTTATACTAAAAACTGATACTATTTAGCTAACTGCACATATAAACAATATCTGAAGAGTTCTATGCATTTACATTACGTTGCGATATTTAAAAAAATAATAGTTATGATACAATCTCGTTTTTCTCAAAAATTCGAAGGACGCTAAGGGATTCGCGGACTTCTGGTAAAACTAAAACTCATATTATATAGCTAAACAGACATGTAAACAATATCATAAGAGTCCTATTCATTTACATTACCTTACGATATAAAAAAAAAAAAAACAATTAATATTAATATCAGAAGACAATTAATATCAGAAGAGTTTTGTGCATTTTAATTACTTTACGGTTAAAAAAAAAAATAATTTTAAAACAATCTCGTTTTTCTAGAAGATTCGAGGGACTTCTGGGATTCGCGGACTTCTGGTAAAACTAAAAGTCATATTATATAGCTAAACAGACATGTAAACAATATCATTAGTGTTCTATTCATTTACATTACCTTACGATTTAAAAAAAAAAATAATAAATATTAATCAATCCTAATTTTCTCAAAGATTCGAGGGACGCTAAGCGAATTACGGAGCTCTGGACAAACTAAAAGTCACACTATATACCTAAAAACACATTTAAACTATATCTGAAGAGTTCTATGCAATTATTTTACTTTGCGACTTTTAAAAAAAATTATAATTAAAAACTATCTCGTTTTTCTCATAAATTCGAAGGACGCTAAGCAAATCGCTGAGTTCTGGCGAAACTAAAACTTATATTAAAAACTGATACTATATAGCTAACTGCACATATAAACAATATCTGAAGAGTTCTATGCATTTACATTACATTGCGATATTTAAAAAAAATAATAGTTATAAAACAATCTCGTTTTTCTCAAAGATTCGACGGACGCTACGCGATTCGCGGAAATCTGGTAAAACTAAAACTTATACTAAAAACTGATACTATATAGCTAACTGCAGATATAAACAATATCATAATAGTTCTATTAATTTACATTACCTTACGAATTAAAAAAAAAGAAATAAAAAATTAATTATCAATCCTAATTTTCTCAAAGATTCGAGGGACGCTAAGCGATTCTCGAAGTTATGGTGAAACTTAAACTCATACTATATATCTAAGAGCAAAGAGAAAAAATATCTGAAGAGATCTATGCATTCACATCACTTTGGAAATTTAAAAAAAATAATGATTATAAAACTATCTCGTTTTTCTCAAAGATTCAAGGGAAACTATGCGATTCGCGTAGCTAGCTACCTGAGAAAACATGTAAACAATATCTTAAGAGTTCTATGTATTTACATTACTTTCCTATTTTAAAACAAAATAATAAACATATAAACATGTTCGTTTTCTTAAAAATTCAAAGTACGTTACGTGATCTGCGTAGTGCTGGTAAAACTAAAATTCATATTGTATGGCTAAAAACACCTGTAAAAAATATCAGAAGAGTTTTGTGCATTTTAATTACTTTACGGTTAAAAAAAAATAATTATAAAACAATCTCGTTTTTCTAGAAGATTCGAAGGACCCTAAGCGAATCGCTGAGTTCTGGGGAAACTAAAACTTATACTAAAAACTGATACTATATAGCAAACTGCACATATAAACAATATCTGAAGAGTTCTATGCATTTACATTACATTGGGATTTTTAAAAAAAAAAATAGTTATAAAACAATCTAGTTTTTCCCAAAAATTCGAAGGACGCTAAGCGAATCGCGGGGTTCTGGTGAAAATAAAACTTATACTATAAACTGATACTATATAGCTAACTGCACATATAAACAATATCTAAAGAGTTCTATGCATTTACATTACATTGCGACATTTAAAAAAAATAATAGTTATAAAACAATCTCGTTTTTCTCAAAGATTCGACGGACGCTAACAGCACATATAAACAATATCTGAAGAGTTCTATGCATTTACATTACTTTGCGATTTTAGAAAAAAATTATAATTAAAAACTATCCCGTTTTACTTAAAGATTCGAGGGACGCTATGCAAATCGCGGAGTTCTGGTGAAACTAAAACTTATACTAAAAACTGATACTGTATAGCTAACTGCACATATAAACAATACCTGAAGAGTTCTATGCATTTACATTACGTTGCGATATTTAAAAAAAATAATAGTTATGAAAAAATCTCGTTTTTCTCAAAATTTCGAAGGACGCTAAGCGAATCGCTGTGTTCTGGTGAAACTAAAACTTATACTTAAAACTGATACTATATAGCTAACTGCACATATAAACAATATCTGAAGAGTTCTATGCATTTACATAACGTGGCGATATTTAAAAAAATAATAGTTATGAAACAATCTCGTTTTTCTCAAAAATTCGAAGGACGCTAGGCGAATCGCTGAGTTCTGGTATAACTAAAACTTATACTAAAAACTGATACAATATAGCTAACTGCACAAATAAACAATATCTGAAGAGTTCTATGCATTTATATTACATTGCGATATTTAAAAAAAATAATAGTTTTAAAACAATCTCGTTTTTCTCAAAGATTCGACGGACGCTACGCGATTCGCGGACTTCTGGTAAAACTAAAACTTAAACTAAAAACTGATACTATATAGCTAACTGAAGATATAAACAATATCATAAGAGTTCTATTAATTTACATTACCTTACGAATTGAAAAAAAAGAAATAAAAAATAATTAATCAATCCTAATTTTCTCAAAGATTCGAGGGACGCTAAGCGATTCGCGAAGTTCTGGTGAAACTTAAACTCATACGATATACCTAAGAGCAAAGATAAAAAATATCTGAAGAGATCTATGCATTTACATCACTTTGCGAATTTAAAAAAGATAATAATTATAAAACTATCTCGTTTTTCTAAAAGATTCAAGGGACACTACGAGATTCGCGGAGCTAGCTACCTAAGAAAACATGTAAACAATATCTTAAGAATTCTATGTTTTTACATTACTTTCCTATTTTAAAACAAAATAATAAACATATAAACATTTTCGTTTTCTTAAAAATTCAAAGTACGTTACGTGATCTGCATAGTGCTGGTAAAACTAAAATTCATATTGTATGGCTAAAAACACCTGTAAAAAATATCAGAAGAGTTTTGTGCATTTTAATTACTTTACGGTTAAAAAAAAAATAATTATAAAACAATCTCGTTTTTCTAGAAGATTCGAAGGACCCTAAGCGAATCGCTGAGTTCTGGGGAAACTAAAACTTATACTAAAAACTGATACTATATAGCAAACTGCACATATAAACAATATCTGAAGAGTTCTATTCATTTAGCTGCGTAGTGCTGGTAAAACTAAAATACATATTATATGGCTAAACAGACATGTAAACAATATCATAAGAGTTCTATTCATTTACATTACCTTACGATTTAAAAAAAAAAAACAATAAATATTAATCAATCCTAATTTTCTCAACGATTCGAGAGACGCTAAGCGAATTACGGAGTTCTGGTGAAACTAAAAGTCATACTATATACCTAAAAACACATATAAACAATATCTGATGAGTTCTATGCGTTTACATTACTTTGCGATTCTCGAAAAAAATTATAATTAAAAACTATCTCGTTTTACTTAAAGATTCGAGGGACGCTAAGTGAATCGCGGAGTTCTGGTGAAACTAAAACTTATACTAAAAACTGATACTATTTAGCTAACTGCACATATAAACAATATCTGAAGAGTTCTATGCATTTACATTACGTTGCGATATTTAAAAAAATAATAGTTATGATACAATCTCGTTTTTCTCAAAAATTCGAAGGACGCTAAGGGATTCGCGGACTTCTGGTAAAACTAAAACTCATATTATATAGCTAAACAGACATGTAAACAATATCATAAGAGTCCTATTCATTTACATTACCTTACGATATAAAAAAAAAAAAAACAATTAATATTAATATCAGAAGACAATTAATATCAGAAGAGTTTTGTGCATTTTAATTACTTTACGGTTAAAAAAAAAAATAATTTTAAAACAATCTCGTTTTTCTAGAAGATTCGAGGGACTTCTGGGATTCGCGGACTTCTGGTAAAACTAAAAGTCATATTATATAGCTAAACAGACATGTAAACAATATCATTAGTGTTCTATTCATTTACATTACCTTACGATTTAAAAAAAAAAATAATAAATATTAATCAATCCTAATTTTCTCAAAGATTCGAGGGACGCTAAGCGAATTACGGAGCTCTGGACAAACTAAAAGTCACACTATATACCTAAAAACACATTTAAACTATATCTGAAGAGTTCTATGCAATTATTTTACTTTGCGACTTTTAAAAAAAATTATAATTAAAAACTATCTCGTTTTTCTCATAAATTCGAAGGACGCTAAGCAAATCGCTGAGTTCTGGCGAAACTAAAACTTATATTAAAAACTGATACTATATAGCTAACTGCACATATAAACAATATCTGAAGAGTTCTATGCATTTACATTACATTGCGATATTTAAAAAAAATAATAGTTATAAAACAATCTCGTTTTTCTCAAAGATTCGACGGACGCTACGCGATTCGCGGAAATCTGGTAAAACTAAAACTTATACTAAAAACTGATACTATATAGCTAACTGCAGATATAAACAATATCATAATAGTTCTATTAATTTACATTACCTTACGAATTAAAAAAAAAGAAATAAAAAATTAATTATCAATCCTAATTTTCTCAAAGATTCGAGGGACGCTAAGCGATTCTCGAAGTTATGGTGAAACTTAAACTCATACTATATATCTAAGAGCAAAGAGAAAAAATATCTGAAGAGATCTATGCATTCACATCACTTTGGAAATTTAAAAAAAATAATGATTATAAAACTATCTCGTTTTTCTCAAAGATTCAAGGGAAACTATGCGATTCGCGTAGCTAGCTACCTGAGAAAACATGTAAACAATATCTTAAGAGTTCTATGTATTTACATTACTTTCCTATTTTAAAACAAAATAATAAACATATAAACATGTTCGTTTTCTTAAAAATTCAAAGTACGTTACGTGATCTGCGTAGTGCTGGTAAAACTAAAATTCATATTGTATGGCTAAAAACACCTGTAAAAAATATCAGAAGAGTTTTGTGCATTTTAATTACTTTACGGTTAAAAAAAAATAATTATAAAACAATCTCGTTTTTCTAGAAGATTCGAAGGACCCTAAGCGAATCGCTGAGTTCTGGGGAAACTAAAACTTATACTAAAAACTGATACTATATAGCAAACTGCACATATAAACAATATCTGAAGAGTTCTATGCATTTACATTACATTGGGATTTTTAAAAAAAAAAATAGTTATAAAACAATCTAGTTTTTCCCAAAAATTCGAAGGACGCTAAGCGAATCGCGGGGTTCTGGTGAAAATAAAACTTATACTATAAACTGATACTATATAGCTAACTGCACATATAAACAATATCTAAAGAGTTCTATGCATTTACATTACATTGCGACATTTAAAAAAAATAATAGTTATAAAACAATCTCGTTTTTCTCAAAGATTCGACGGACGCTAACAGCACATATAAACAATATCTGAAGAGTTCTATGCATTTACATTACTTTGCGATTTTAGAAAAAAATTATAATTAAAAACTATCCCGTTTTACTTAAAGATTCGAGGGACGCTATGCAAATCGCGGAGTTCTGGTGAAACTAAAACTTATACTAAAAACTGATACTGTATAGCTAACTGCACATATAAACAATACCTGAAGAGTTCTATGCATTTACATTACGTTGCGATATTTAAAAAAAATAATAGTTATGAAAAAATCTCGTTTTTCTCAAAATTTCGAAGGACGCTAAGCGAATCGCTGTGTTCTGGTGAAACTAAAACTTATACTTAAAACTGATACTATATAGCTAACTGCACATATAAACAATATCTGAAGAGTTCTATGCATTTACATAACGTGGCGATATTTAAAAAAATAATAGTTATGAAACAATCTCGTTTTTCTCAAAAATTCGAAGGACGCTAGGCGAATCGCTGAGTTCTGGTATAACTAAAACTTATACTAAAAACTGATACAATATAGCTAACTGCACAAATAAACAATATCTGAAGAGTTCTATGCATTTATATTACATTGCGATATTTAAAAAAAATAATAGTTTTAAAACAATCTCGTTTTTCTCAAAGATTCGACGGACGCTACGCGATTCGCGGACTTCTGGTAAAACTAAAACTTAAACTAAAAACTGATACTATATAGCTAACTGAAGATATAAACAATATCATAAGAGTTCTATTAATTTACATTACCTTACGAATTGAAAAAAAAGAAATAAAAAATAATTAATCAATCCTAATTTTCTCAAAGATTCGAGGGACGCTAAGCGATTCGCGAAGTTCTGGTGAAACTTAAACTCATACGATATACCTAAGAGCAAAGATAAAAAATATCTGAAGAGATCTATGCATTTACATCACTTTGCGAATTTAAAAAAGATAATAATTATAAAACTATCTCGTTTTTCTAAAAGATTCAAGGGACACTACGAGATTCGCGGAGCTAGCTACCTAAGAAAACATGTAAACAATATCTTAAGAATTCTATGTTTTTACATTACTTTCCTATTTTAAAACAAAATAATAAACATATAAACATTTTCGTTTTCTTAAAAATTCAAAGTACGTTACGTGATCTGCATAGTGCTGGTAAAACTAAAATTCATATTGTATGGCTAAAAACACCTGTAAAAAATATCAGAAGAGTTTTGTGCATTTTAATTACTTTACGGTTAAAAAAAAAATAATTATAAAACAATCTCGTTTTTCTAGAAGATTCGAAGGACCCTAAGCGAATCGCTGAGTTCTGGGGAAACTAAAACTTATACTAAAAACTGATACTATATAGCAAACTGCACATATAAACAATATCTGAAGAGTTCTATTCATTTAGCTGCGTAGTGCTGGTAAAACTAAAATACATATTATATGGCTAAACAGACATGTAAACAATATCATAAGAGTTCTATTCATTTAAATTACATTGCGATATTTAAAAAAAATAATAGTTATGAAACAATCTTGTTTTTCTCAAAAATTCGAAGGACGCTAAGCGAATCGCTGAGTTCTAATGAAACTAAAACTGATACTAAAAACTGATACTATATAGCTAACTGCAAATATAAACAATATCTGAAGAGTTCTTTGCATTTACATTACATTGCGATATTTAAAAAAAAAAATAGTTATAAAACAATCTCGTTTTTCCCAAAAATTCGAAGGACGCTAAGCAAATCGCGGAGTTCTGGTGAAAATAAAACTTATACTCTAAACTGATACTATATAGCTAACTGCACATATAAACAATATCTGAAGAGTTCTATGCATTTACATTACATTGCGACATTTAAAAAAAATAATAGTTATAAAACAATCTCGTTTTTCTCAAAGATTCGACGGACGCTAACTGCACATATAAACAATATCTGAAGAGTTCTATGCATTTACATTACTTTGCGATTTTAGAAAAAAATTATAATTAAAAACTATCCCGTTTTACTTAAAGATTCGAGGGACGCTAAGCAAATCGCGGAGTTCTGGTGAAACTAAAACTTATACTAAAAACTGATACTGTATAGCTAACTGCACATATAAACAATATCTGAAGAGTTCTATGCATTTACATTACGTTGCGATATTTAAAAAAAATAATAGTTATGAAAAAATCTCGTTTCCCATTAAATTCGAAGAACGCTAAGCGAATCGCTGAGTTCTGGTAAAACTAAAACTTATACTAAAAACTGATACAATATAGCTAACTGCACATATAAACAATGTTACGTTAAAAAAAAATATTAATTGGTTATAAATAAATAAAACAATCGTAACAAAATAGGTGGTAGCTCAGTGGAGACGGGCGGGTTCTTAAATGACTAGTGATTTAAAAAATTGAAATAAATTAAGGGGCGCCACGCTATTTATTTTAAGGAAATAGCGAAAACCTAAAGCAATCTGAATAAAAAAAAAATAATTTAAATTTGATAATTGTAGATTACCTTAAAATCTCGGAGAGGGCTGTACATAAAATACAATTTGCAATTTACACTTATGAACTACTTAATGGTAAGTTAAAAAGAAATTGAACAAAACAAATTAAACTCAAATAAAAAAAAACTTTTAAATAACACTATATTTACACTACGATATTAAAAATAAAATTTACTCACAATTTCTGTAGTCAGGCCTGATCAAAATCTAACTCTATTCACACAACTAGGAACAATTTAAACTTATAACTATACAATAAAAAAAAAGCAAGGTTTAACAAAGAAATTAAAAGAAAAATATCTCCAGTCTGTTCTCTTAACTCGCCTGTCTTCTCGTAGCTTTGTTGCCAGTAGCCACTCGGCTTGGCGATTCTCGTCACCGGAATCTCTTCCGTGAACGCCACTATTCTTCAATTCTTTGATATTTAGCGGTATAGACCACAGCTACGTTAATCACTAAAACAGTCTCATTTTATCATCACTCGTCGAACGCTAGCGAACATCTGCTGTCTTTTCCTTCGTTGTTTCTAAAAAAAAAACAAATGCCTTAATAACAGCTGTTTTTCAATTAATTACTTCGGTCCCGTCTCTTCTTTTAAAATAAAACATAATTATTTTTATAGCTAAATAAAAAAATATTATATCAATAAAAACTAATACAAAGCTTTTAAAACAACACATATTTCAATTATATACAAAAATATATTAAGCCCTCTTCGATTATTACTTAATGAGTTTTATTAAATAAAAAAAATTTTTTTTTGTTTATTTATTTTTTATTTATTTTTCGTTACAAACTCTCCCCCTCCCTACCAAAAAATTTTTTTTTTTTTTTTTTTTTTTTTTTTTTTTTTTTTTTTTTTTTTTTTTTTTTTTTTTTTTTTTTTTTTTTTTTTTTTAATGCTTGAATCTTAGTCTTAGGTCGGATGAGGTTTTAGATCTAAGGGATGACCCTGTAGATCTTCTAGCACGTATAATAAATTTCCTTGTTTTGCTCTGATTCTACATTTCTCATATAGAGGTGCCAATTTATTAGAAAAGTTCTTTGAAGCATCCGAAAGGGTTTGGGTCTTCTTCCACACTAAATCTCCAGCTTGTAGATCCACGTTTCTTCTCCGAAGATTATAATGGTGCCTGCTTTTCTCGTATGATTGCCGTAGACGCTCAACCAATTCTTCATATATTACTGGCATCATGTTGAACTTCTGTGCGTAAGCCTTTCGATCTCCCATTTCCGGAACATTATCTGAAGCAATGGAATGCTCGTACTCGTCGCCTGAACATGGTAACTCTCGTCCAAAATTCAAATAAGCTGGCGAATAACCGGTAACCTCATGTACCGCAGTCTGCATAGCAAAAGCCAACTTGTGTAGATCCTTATCCCAGTGCTTATGATTGTCTTTCACATAGGAAGCTAGGAGTGTCTTTATCACTCGATTTGGACGCTCCATCGGATTAGCCTGTGGATGATAGACTGGGGTGAACCACAATTTAACAGCATATTCTCGGGCTTTCTTTTTTAAAATATTGCTCCTGAATTGAGGGCCGTTATCACATATAATAATTTGGGGAACCCCGAACTTAAGAAAGACCTCTCTTTCTAAAGTTTTGGCCACCACTTCGGCTGTCGATTTTGAAATTGGTACTATGATGCTGTATTTAGTGAAGCAGTCGGTAAACGCTAATATGAACCTTTTCCGGTTTGAAGACATAGGAAACGGCCCCATTATATCTGCCGAAACCATTTGCCAAGGTTGGGTAACTACTCGCTGTTTCCCCATTAGGCCCGCAGGCTTAGTCTGTAATGGCTTATTCGCCAAGCACACTTCACATTTCCGTACGTACCTGGTTACATCGGTTGCCATGCCAGGCCAATAGTAGTACTCCTTTACCCGCTGCAAGGTTTTGAAACATCCCAAATGTCCTGCAATTTCTTTATCATGACATTCCCAGATCGCTTCCCTACGTTTTTGTTTAGGAACTACTAATTTCCACTGGTTGCTATCTCCTACCATTTTCCGGTTATTATTAACAAGCTTCCATAGAGTTTGATTAACAATCGTCCAATCCGCATATTTCGATGGATTCTCTTCAACTTGTTTAATCATCCGCTGATACCACGCGTCCTCTATTGGTTCTCCAATATCAGTTCTGGCTATCGGGAATTCGTAAGTCCGTGACAACGCATCGGCTGCAGCGTTTTGTTTGCCGGGACGGTGTACGATAGTGAATTGGTGTTGCTGCAGTTTTAGTGCCCACCTAGCCAGTCGACCTTGAGGGTCGCGAAGACTATTCAACCATTTTAAGGCAATGTGGTCAGTAATAACTGTAAAATCCATCCCTTCCAAATAAGGCCGAAACTTCTCTATTGCCCAGAGAACTGCTAGGCACTCTTGCTCAGTTACACTGTATTTCCTCTCGGCTGTGGTCAAACTTCGGCTCGCATAAGCTATGACCCGATCTCCTTCTGGGTATTCTTGGTAAAGAATAGCCCCTAATCCTGTTTTAGAGGCATCGGTTTGTAGGAAGAATCGCTTACTGAAGTCAGGACATGCTAACACAGGTGCTGTGACAAGCTTCTCCTTCAGTAATCTGAACGCTTCTTCTTGTTCTTGTCCCCATTTCCATCTCTTGTTTTTCTTCAATAGATCCGATAGCGGTGAAGTTAGAGTCGAGAAATTAGGGACAAAGCGGCGATACCAGGAAGAAAGCCCTATAAACTGTCTCACTTGCTTTACGTTCTTAGGTGCTGGGTAGTTTAATATCGCCTCAATCTTTCCCGGACCAACTTGTAGGCCGTTCTCATTTACCACATATCCCAGAAACTTTAGTTCCTCTCTGCAAAACTGACTTTTCTCCCAATTCACCGTTAAGTTGGCTGAGCTCAATCTTTCTAAGACCTTCTCCAATGTTTCTATGTGGGAATCGAAGTCTGATGAGACCACAATGATGTCATCCAAGTAAACAAAGATATTTGGTTCTAAATCTGCTCTCAAAACATCGTCAATCAATCTTTGCCATGTCGCTGGTGCATTATGCAGTCCAAAAGGCATTCTACAAAAATGGAAGAGGCCGCGGTTGGGAACAGTAAAAGCTGTCTTTTCCTTGCTTTCAGCAGCCATTGGTATCTGCCAGTATGCGCTCTTTATGTCGATGGAAGAAAGTATCTTGGCATCACGTAACCTATCCAATATATTCGAAATGTAGGGCAGCGGGTAGGCGTCTCTTTTAGTCACGGCATTTAATTGACGATAATCCACGCAAAAACGGTAGGATCCATCGGGTTTCTTCACTAAAACAACAGGTGACGACCAAGCACTCTGTGACGGCTCTACAATTCCTTCTACGAGCATTTCATCGAGCTCCTTATTTAAGATATCTTGGATCTTTGGTGAAACAGGGTAGTAACGCTGTTTGACTGGCTTACTATCACCCGTATTTATTTCGTGCTCTACCCTGCTTGTACATCCTAACTTTGATGGTCGGATATTTCGCCAATGTCCGATAAGCCGATTTAAGGTTTCTTCCTGTTCCTGCGTAAGATTCGGTCTAGTTAGGACAGCAGGGCCATTCTGTGACACAGCTAAACATTCTTCTGTTGGAGCGAAGTGCCACATATTTTTCGATATGTCCGGAACCAATCTAAATTTATTCCAGAAGTCGATGCCCAATATAAGTTCATCCACCAAGTTGGAAACTACCAAAAATTGGATAATTCTCATTTTACCTTCCAACTCCACTGGCACGTTTACGCTTCCAAAAACGTTGAGCGCGGTGCCTCCAGCAGCCTTTATTTGAATTTTGGGTTTTTTGTGTAGCTTTACACCCAGCCGTAAAAAACGTTTCCAGCATTCCTCACTCATCAATGACCTTGAAGCCCCAGAATCCAGCAGTCCCGTTTCTATTCTTCCCAGAATGTTGACCGTTAAATACGGCCTTCGATCCTGTTCATTTGCTGGATGTCTAAGAATTTTCCATTTCTTTCCAGCGAAAACTTCTTCCACAATCGACAACCACTCTACCCACTCAGCTTTCGTCGTGGAATTCGGGTTTTGTCCAGGCTCCCTTCCACTTAGGCCTGACCCCCTTGATCGTTTCCCTGGTCGGTGGTATTACAACGTTTACATGTCTTTCTATCCGCATCCCTTAGGCCACACCCTATACAGAATTTGGTTTTTACAGAGCGACACGTTTTGAACGAATGATTGGTCCCTCCACAGTTCCAACAGCGAAATGTGTAATTGGGTTTAGCCACGGCTTCTACAACCATCTTCGATGCTGCTACTGTGTCGTCTTGATTGAGTTGTTTCCTCGTTGGCGGGCGATAGGCCATGTCGGGTTCGAGTAATCCTTTACTATCTGGTGGCGGTCGATATTCGTTCATTCTCCACCTTACTTCTTCAATCTGCCGACCGATTACTACTAACTCCTTCAATGTTGTTACTTGGTGCAAAGCCATTCTTTCCAAGTAGAGGGGGTTCAAATTCTTCTTAATGATATTCAACATTTGGTCTTCCGTAGGCATAGTTGGTAAACGGTTAAAATAATTCTTCATAACTGCCACGAATGTACCCATCGACTCTGCATGTCCTTGAGTTCTTCTCTTTATTTCTTCCCAAAGGCGATTCTCATAGTCTAATGGTGTATATTCGGCTTTCAATTCTGAGATAAGTTCAGCCCACGTTGTTACTTCTTTCCGTACAGCTCGAAACCAAATCAGTGCTGGTCCTTTAAACAAGTCGTACGCAGCCCTAAAAAGTTCTTCATGAGTAGTATTCCTTGCCAAACTTAACTCCTCTACAGTCTCTAAAAACGCATGGACACTGAGACCATCCCCATCGCCTGTGAAGTGAATTCCCCAATCTCCTATGGGAGTTTCAGTTCTTCTGATCACGTACTTAGTTCCAGCAACGTCTGATTCCGACTCAACGGTCGTTACAGGCTTCTTTGTATCTTCAGTTGATTCGGTAATCACTGATTGTACTTTACCCTCCTGAGACATTCCGGGATTCTGGTTTTCAAAGTGGGATTCTGAAACAGGAGGTTGCCCACTCAATTTTTCTTCTAGTTCCTCAAATAATAGAAGGCATTTTGAAATTGCTTCTGACTTCCTCTCCGTTTCGATGGTGTCTTTCGTTGTTATCCGGTTTAGTCTATTAATCAAATGTTGAAGAACTGTATCGATTTTATCTATATCCCCGGTAGAACTAGAGGGTGGGAGAACAGAAATCTTGTTCTCAACAGTGGCAATTTTCTCTTCACACACGCCTAATTCTTCCGTAGGAGAAAGGTCAACTACCGGAGCAACATATTTTCCTGCATTCTCTAGTTTAAAGACGGTCCGAAGTCTTTTCCTCATATCTTCTACAGTAGATATTCCAACTATCCCCCGAATCCTTAATTCGTATTCAAGCTCGTCCTTTAACAATCTATCGACCTTCATCTTTATGATTTCAAAAGAACCAAATAAAAATTATACTACTTTTTCTTAGCAGATAAAAATAAAAAAATTCAATATTAGGACAAAAAAAATAATTTTATTTAAAAATCACTAAATCAATATTAAATTAAGCATCTATCTAATCACTTATAGTCCCTGTTCGGGCGCCATTTTGTTACGTTAAAAAAAAATATTAATTGGTTATAAATAAATAAAACAATCGTAACAAAATAGGTGGTAGCTCAGTGGAGACGGGCGGGTTCTTAAATGACTAGTGATTTAAAAAATTGAAATAAATTAAGGGGCGCCACGCTATTTATTTTAAGGAAATAGCGAAAACCTAAAGCAATCTGAATAAAAAAAAAATAATTTAAATTTGATAATTGAAGATTACCTTAAAATCTCGGAGAGGGCTGTACATAAAATACAATTTGCAATTTACACTTATGAACTACTTAATGGTAAGTTTAAAAGAAATTAAACAAAACAAATTAACCTCAAATAAAAAAAAACTTTTAATTAACACTATATTTACACTACGATATTAAAAATAAAATTTACTCACAATTTCTGTAGTCAGGCCTGATCAAAATCTAACTCTATTCACACAACTAGGAACAATTTAAACTTATAACTATACAATAAAAAAAAAGCAAGGTTTAACAAAGAAATTAAAAGAAAAATATCTCCAGTCTGTTCTCTTAACTCGCCTGTCTTCTCGTAGCTTTGTTGCCAGTAGCCACTCGGCTTGGCGATTCTCGTCACCGGAATCTCTTCCGTGAACGCCACTATTCTTCAATTCTTTGATATTTAGCGGTATAGACCACAGCTACGTTAATCACTAAAACAGTCTCATTTTATCATCACTCGTCGAACGCTAGCGAACATCTGCTGTCTTTTCCTTCGTTGTTTCTAAAAAAAAAAAACAAATGCCTTAATAACAGCTGTTTTTCAATTAATTACTTCGGTCCCGTCTCTTCTTTTAAAATAAAACATAATTATTTTTATAGCTAAATAAAAAAATATTATATCAATAAAAACTAATACAAAGCTTTTAAAACAACACATATTTCAATTATATACAAAAATATATTAAGCCCTCTTCGATTATTACTTAATGAGTTTTATTAAATAAAAAAAATTTTTTTTGTTTATTTATTTTTCGTTACAACAATATCTGAAGAGTTCTATGCATTTATATTACATTGCGATATTTAAAAAAAATAATAGTTTTAAAACAATCTCGTTTTTCTCAAAGATTCGACGGACGCTACGCGATTCGCGGACTTCTGGTAAAACTAAAACTTAAACTAAAAACTGATACTATATAGCTAACTGAAGATATAAACAATATCATAAGAGTTCTATTAATTTACATTTCCTTACGAATTTAAAAAAAAGAAATAAAAAATAATTAATCAATCCTAATTTTCTTAAAGATTCGAGGGACGCTAAGCGATTCGCGAAGTTCTGGTGAAACTTAAACTCATACGATATACCTAAGAGCAAAGATAAAAAATATCTGAAGAGATCTATTCATTTACATCACTTTGCGAATTTAAAAAAAATAATAATTATAAAACTATCTCGTTTTTCTAAAAGATTCAAGGGAAACTACGCGATTCGCGCTAGCTACCTAAGAAAACTTGTAAACAATATCTTAAGAGTTCTATGTATTTACATTACTTTCCTATTTTAAAACAAAATAATAAACATATAAACATGTTCGTTTTCTTAAAAAATTGTAAGCTTCGTGACCTGCGTAGTGCTGGTAAAACTAAAATTCATATTATATGGCTTAAAACACCTGTAAAAAAAATCAGAAGAGTTTTGTGCATTTTAATTACTTTACGATTAAAAAAAGAAATAATTATAAAACAATCTCGTTCTTCTAGAAGATTCGAGGGACGCTACGTGATTCGCGGACTTCTGGTAAAAGTAAAACTCATATTATATAGCTAAACAGACATGTAAACAATCTCATAAGATTTCTATTCATTTACATTACCTTACAATTTAAAAAAAAAAACAATAAATATTAATCAATCCTTATTTTCTCAAAGATTCGAGGGACGCTAAGCGAATTACGGAGTACTGGTGAAACTAAAAGTCATTCTATATACCTAAAAACACATATAAACAATATCTGAAGAGTTCTATGCATTTACATTACGTTGCGATATTTAAAAAAAATAATAGTTATGAAACAATCTCGTTTTACTTAAAGATTCGAGGGACGCTAAGCGAATCGCGGAGTTCTAGTGAAAATAGTAAAACTTATACTAAAAACTGATACTGTATACCTAACTGCACATATAAACAATATCTGAAGAGTTCTATGCATTTACATTACGTTGCGATATTTAAAAAAATAATAGTTATGAAACAATCTCGTTTTTCATAAAGATTCAAGGGACACAACGCGATTCGCGTAGCTAGCTACCTAAGAAAACATGTAAACAATATCTTAAGAGTTCTATGTATTTACATTACGTTGCGATATTTAAAAAAAATAATAGTTATGAAACAATCTCGTTTTTCTCAAAATTTCGAAGGACGCTAAGCGAATCGCTGAGTTCTGGTAAAACTAAAACTTATACTAAAAACTGATACTATATAGCTAACTGCACATATAAACAATATCTGAAGAGTTCTATGCATTTACATTACATTGCGATATTTAAAAAAAAATTATAGTTATAAAACAATCTCGTTTCCCCATAAATTCGAAGAACGCTAAGCAAATCGCGGAGTTCTGGTGAAAATAAAACTTATACTAAAAACTGATACTATATAGCTAACTGCACATATATACAATATCTGAAGAGTTCTATGCATTTACATTACATTGCGAAATTTAAAAAAAATAATAGTTATAAAGCAATCTCGTTTTTCTCAAAGATTCGCCGGACGCTACGCAATTCGCGGAAATCTGGTAAAACTCAAACTTATACTAAAAACTGATACTATATAGCTAACTGCAGATATAAACGATATCATAAGAGTTCTATTAATTTACATTACCTTACGAATTAAAAAAAAAGAAATAAAAAATTATTTATCATTCCTAATTTTCTCAAAGATTCGAGGGACGCTAAGCGATTCTCGAAGTTCTGGTGAAACTTAAACTCATACTATATATCTAAGAGCAAAGACAAAAAATATCTGAAGAGATCTATGCATTCACATCACTTTGGGAATTTAAAAAAAATAATAATTATAAAACTATCTCGTTTTTCTAAAAGATTCAAGGGACACTACGCGATTCGCGGAGCTAGCTACCTAAGAAAACATGTTAAAAATATCTTAAGAGTTCTATGTATTTACTTTACTTTCCTATTTTAAAACAAAATAAAAAACATATAAACATGTTCGTTTTCTTAAAAATTCAAAGTACGCTACGTGATCTGCGTAGTATTGGTAAAACTAAAATTCATATTATATGGCTAAAAACACCAGTAAAAAAAATCAGAAGAGTTTTGTGCATTTTAATTACTTTACGATTAAAAAAAGAAATAATTATAAAACAATCTCGTTCTTCTAGAAGATTCGAGGGACGCTACGTGATTCGCGGACTTCTGGTAAAAGTAAAACTCATATTATATAGCTAAACAGACATGTAAACAATATCATACGAGTTCTATTCATTTACATTACCTTACGACTTAAAAAAAAAAAATACTAATTATTAATCAATCCTAATTTTCTCAAAGATTCGAGGGACGCTAAGCGAATTACGGAGCTCTGGACAAACTAAAAGTCACACTATATACCAAAAAACACATATAAACAATATCTGAAGAGTTCTATGCAATTATATTACTTTGCGACTTTTAAAAAAAAATTATAATTAAAAACTATCTCGTTTTTCTCATAAATTCGAAGGACGCTAAGCGAATCGCTGAGTTATGGTGAAACTAAAACTTATACTAAAAACTGATACTGTATAGATAACTGCACATATAAACAATATCTGAAGAGTTCTATGCATTTACATTACGTTGCGATATTTAAAAAAAATTATAGTTATGAAACAATCTCGTTTTTCTCAAAATTTCGAAGGACGCTAAGCGAATCGCTGAGTTCTGGTAAAACTAAAACTTATACTAAAAACTGATACTATATAGCTAACTGCACATATAAACAATATCTGAAGAGTTCTATGCATTTACATTACATTGCGATATTTAAAAAAAAATTATAGTTATAAAACAATCTCGTTTCCCCATAAATTCGAAGAACGCTAAGCAAATCGCGGAGTTCTGGTGAAAATAAAACTTATACTAAAAACTGATACTATATAGCTAACTGCACATATATACAATATCTGAAGAGTTCTATGCATTTACATTACATTGCGAAATTTAAAAAAAATAATAGTTATAAAACAATCTCGTTTTTCTCAAAGATTCGCCGGACGCTACGCAATTCGCGGAAATCTGGTAAAACTCAAACTTATACTAAAAACTGATACTATATAGCTAACTGCAGATATAAACGATATCATAAGAGTTCTATTAATTTACATTACCTTACGAATTAAAAAAAAAGAAATAAAAAATTATTTATCATTCCTAATTTTCTCAAAGATTCGAGGGACGCTAAGCGATTCTCGAAGTTCTGGTGAAACTTAAACTCATACTATATATCTAAGAGCAAAGACAAAAAATATCTGAAGAGATCTATGCATTCACATCACTTTGGGAATTTAAAAAAAATAATAATTATAAAACTATCTCGTTTTTCTAAAAGATTCAAGGGACACTACGCGATTCGCGGAGCTAGCTACCTAAGAAAACATGTTAAAAATATCTTAAGAGTTCTATGTATTTACTTTACTTTCCTATTTTAAAGTGGGAGCGGGGTAGCCTACTGGTAAGGCAGTAGACTGCTGTGCTTAAGGTCCCGAGTTCGAATCTGACATGGCTTATGATATCTTTATTATTCGCCACAGTTCGTCTCGTTGGCCGAGAGACCCTCCTGGGGCAAACCCAGCCTCTATAAAGTGGGTACCCTTAATTAAAAAATTAAGGGGAAAAAACCTGGCGGTTGAGCGTGATCACGGTCAAATCACCTCCTTGCACGACCGCTGACCAAGAAACAGTACTCTTCCTTACATAGTACTGCACCCAAGACCCTTTATGGGTTGTAGTGGTACAGGTTTTTTTTTTTTTTTTCCTATTTTAAAACAAAATAAAAAACATATAAACATGTTCGTTTTCTTAAAAATTCAAAGTACGCTACGTGATCTGCGTAGTATTGGTAAAACTAAAATTCATATTATATGGCTAAAAACACCAGTAAAAAATATCAAAAGAGTTTTGTGCATTTTAATTACTTTACGATTAAAAAAAGAAATAATTATAAAACAATCTCGTTTTTCTAGAAGATTCGAGGGACGCTACGCGATTTGCGGACTTCGGGTAAAACTAAAACTCATATTATATAGCTAAACAGACATGTAAACAATTTCATAAGAGTTCTATTCATTTACATTACCTTACGACTTAAAATAAAAAATACTAATTATTAATCAATCCTAATTTTCTCAAAGATTCGAGGGACGCTAAGCGAATTACGGAGCTCTGGAGAACCTAAAAGTCATACTATATACCTAAAAACACATATAAACAATATCTGAAGAGTTCTATGTATTTACATTACTTTGCGATTTTAGAAAAAAATTATAATTAAAAACTATCTCGTTTTTCTCATAAATTCGAAGGACGCTAAGCGAATCGCTGAGTTATGGTGAAACTAAAACTTATACTAAAAACTGATACTATATAGCTAACTGCACATATAAACAATATCTGAAGAGTTCTATTCATTTACATTACATTGCGATATTTAAAAAAAATAATAGTTATAAAACAATCTCGTTTTTCTCATAAATTCGAAGGACGCTAAGCGAATCGCTGAGTTCAGGTGAAACTAAAACCTATACTAAAAACTGATACTATATAGCTCACTGCACATATAAACAATATTTGAAGAGTTCTTTGCATTTACATTACATTGCGATATTTAAAAAAAATAATAGTTATAAAACAATCTCGTTTTTCTCATAAATTCGAAGGACGCTAAGAGAATCGCTGATGAGTTCTGGTAAAACTAAAACTTATACTAAAAACTGATACTACATAGCTAACTGCAGATATAAACAATATCATAAGAGTTCTATTAATTTACATTACCTTACGAATTAAAAAAAAGAAATACAAAATTAATTATCAATCCTAATTTTCTCAAAGATTCGAAGGACGCTAAGCGATTCGAGAAGTTCTGGTAAAACTTAAACTCATACTATATATCTAAGAGCAATGAGAAAAAATATCCAAAGAGATCTATGCATTGACATCACTTTGCGAATTTAATAAAAATAATAATTATAAAACTATCTCATTTTTCTCAAAGATTCAAGGGAAACTACGCGCTTCGCGTAGCTAGCTACCTAAGAAAACATGTAAACAATATCTTAAGAGTTCTATGTATTTACATTACTTACCTATTTTAAAACAAAATAATAAACATATAAACATGTTCGTTTTCTAAAAAATTCTAAGTACGCTACGTGATCTGCGTAGTGCTGGTAAAACTAAAATTCATATTATATGGCTAAAAACATCTGTAAAAAATATCAGAAGAGTTTTGTGCATTTTAATTACTTTACGATTAAAAAAGAAATAATTACAAAACAATCTCGTTTTTCTAGAAGATTCGAGGGACGCTACGCGATTCGCGGACTTCGGGTAAAACTAAAACTCATATTATATAGCTAAACAGACATGTAAAAAATCTCATAAGACTTCTATTCATTTACATTACCTTACGACTCAAAACAAAAAATAATAAATACTAATCAATCCTAATTTTCTCAAAGATTCGAGGGACGCTAAGCGAATAACGGAGCTCTGGTGAAACTAAAAGTCATACAATATACCTAAAAACACATATAAACAATATCTGAAGAGTTCAATGCAATTACATTACTTTGCGATTTTTTAAAAAAATAATAGTTATAAAACAATCTTGTTTTTCTCATAAATTCGAAGGCCGCTAAGAGAATCGCTGATGAGTTCTGGTAAAACTAAAACTTATACTAAAAACTGATACTATATTGCTCACTGCACATATAAACAATATTTGAAGAGTTGTATGCGTTTACATTACATTGCGATATTTAAAAAAAAAATAATAGTTATAAAACAATCTCGTTTTTCTCATTAATTCGAAGGACGCTAAGAGAATCGCTAATGAGTTCTGGTAAAACTAAAACTTATACTAAAAACTGATACTATATAGCTAACTGCAGATATAAACAATATCATAAGAGTTCTATTAATTTACATTACCTTACGAATTAAAAAAAAGAAATACAAAATTAATTATCAATCCTACTTTTCTCAAAGATTCGAAGGACGCTAAGCGATTCGAGAAGTTCTGGTAAAACTTAAACTCATACTATATATCTAAGAGCAAAGAGAAAAAATATCCGAAGAGATCTATGCATTTACATCACTTTGCGAATTTAAAAAAAATAATAATTATAAAACTATCTCATTTTTCTCAAAGATTCAAGGGAAACTACGCGATTCGCGTAGCTAGCTACCTAAGAAAACATGTAAACAATATCTTAAGAGTTCTATGTATTTACTTTACTTTCCTATTTTAAAACAAAATAAAAAACATATAAACATGTTCGTTTTCTTAAAAATTCAAAGTACGCTACGTGATCTGCGTAGTATTGGTAAAACTAAAATTCATATTATATGGCTAAAAACACCAGTAAAAAATATCAAAAGAGTTTTGTGCATTTTAATTACTTTACGATTAAAAAAAGAAATAATTACAAAACAATCTCGTTTTTCTAGAAGATTCGAGGGACGCTACGCGATTCGCGGACTTCGGGTAAAACTAAAACTCATATTATATAGCTAAACAGACATGTAAACAATCTCATAAGAGTTCTATTCATTTACATTACCTTACGACATAAAATAAAAAATACTAATTATTAATCAATCCTAATTTTCTCAAAGATTCGAGGGACGCTAAGCGAATTACGGAGCTCTGGAGAACCTAAAAGTCATACTATATACCTAAAAACACATATAAACAATATCTGAAGAGTTCTATGTATTTACATTACTTTGCGATTTTAGAAAAAAATTATAATTAAAAACTATCTCGTTTTTCTCATAAATTCGAAGGACGCTAAGCGAATAACGGAGCTCTGGTGAAACTAAAAGTCATACAATATACCTAAAAACACATATAAACAATATCTGAAGAGTTCTATGCACTTACATTACTTTGCGATTTTTTAAAAAAATAATAGTTATAAAACAATCTCGTTTTTCTCATTAATTCGAAGGACGCTAAGAGAATCGCTGATGAGTTCTGGTAAAACTAAAACTTATACTAAAAACTGATACTACATAGCTAACTGCAGATATAAACAATATCATAAGAGTTCTATTAATTTACATTACCTTACGAATTAAAAAAAAGAAATAAAAAATTAATTATCAATCCTAATTTTCTCAAAGATTCGAAGGACGCTAAGCGATTCGAGAAGTTCTGGTAAAACTTAAACTCATACTATATATCTAAGAGCAAAGAGAAAAAATATCTGAAGAGATCTATGCATTCACCTTACTTTGGGAATTTAAAAAAAATAATAATTATAAAACTATCTCATTTTTCTCAAAGATTCAAGGGAAACTACGCGATTCGCGTAGCTAGCTACCTAAGAAAACATGTAAATAATATCTTAAGAGTTCTATGTATTTACATTACTTACCTATTTTAAAACAAAATAAAAAACATATAAACATGTTCGTTTTCTTAAAAATTCAAAGTACGCTACGTGATCTGCGTAGTATTGGTAAAACTAAAATTCATATTATATGGCTAAAAACACCAGTAAAAAATATCAGAAGAGTTTTGTGCATTTTAATTACTTTACGATTAAAAAAAATTAATTATAAAACAATCTCGTTTTTCTAGAAGATTCGAGGGACGCTACGCGATTTGCGGACTTCTGGTAAAACTAAAACTCATATTATTTAGCTAAACAAACACGTAAAAAATCTCATAAGAGTTCTATTCATTTACATTACCTTACGACTTAAAACAAAAAATAATAAATACTAATCAATCCTAATTTTCTCAAAGATTCGAGGCACGCTAAGCGAATAACGGAGCTCTGGTGAAACTAAAAGTCATACAATATACCTAAAAACACATATAAAATATCTGAAGAGTTCTATGCACTTACATTACTTTGCGATTTTTTAAAAAAATAATAGTTATAAAACAATCTCGTTTTTCTCATTAATTCGAAGGACGCTAAGAGAATCGCTGATGAGTTCTGGTAAAACTAAAACTTATACTAAAAACTGATACTACATAGCTAACTGCAGATATAAACAATATCATAAGAGTTCTATTAATTTACATTACCTTACGAATTAAAAAAAAGAAATAAAAAATTAATTATCAATCCTAATTTTCTCAAAGATTCGAAGGACGCTAAGCGATTCGAGAAGTTCTGGTAAAACTTAAACTCATACTATATATCTAAGAGCAATGAGAAAAAATATCCGAAGAGATCTATGCATTGACATCACTTTGCGAATTTAAAAAAAATAATAATTATAAAACTATCTCATTTTTCTCAAAGATTCAAGGGAAACTACGCGATTCGCGTAGCTAGCTACCTAAGAAAACATGTAAATAATATCTTAAGAGTTCTATGTATTTACATTACTTACCTATTTTAAAACAAAATAAAAAACATATAAACATGTTCGTTTTCTTAAAAATTCAAAGTACGCTACGTGATCTGCGTAGTATTGGTAAAACTAAAATTCATATTATATGGCTAAAAACACCAGTAAAAAATATCAGAAGAGTTTTGTGCATTTTAATTACTTTACGATTAAAAAAAATTAATTATAAAACAATCTCGTTTTTCTAGAAGATTCGAGGGACGCTACGCGATTTGCGGACTTCTGGTAAAACTAAAACTCATATTATTTAGCTAAACAAACACGTAAAAAATCTCATAAGAGTTCTATTCATTTACATTACCTTACGACTTAAAACAAAAAATAATAAATACTAATCAATCCTAATTTTCTCAAAGATTCGAGGCACGCTAAGCGAATAACGGAGCTCTGGTGAAACTAAAAGTCATACAATATACCTAAAAACACATATAAACAATATCTGAAGAGTTCTATGCACTTACATTACTTTGCGATTTTTTAAAAAAATAATAGTTATAAAACAATCTCGTTTTTCTCATTAATTCGAAGGACGCTAAGAGAATCGCTGATGAGTTCTGGTAAAACTAAAACTTATACTAAAAACTGATACTACATAGCTAACTGCAGATATAAACAATATCATAAGAGTTCTATTAATTTACATTACCTTACGAATTAAAAAAAAGAAATAAAAAATTAATTATCAATCCTAATTTTCTCAAAGATTCGAAGGACGCTAAGCGATTCGAGAAGTTCTGGTAAAACTTAAACTCATACTATATATCTAAGAGCAATGAGAAAAAATATCCGAAGAGATCTATGCATTGACATCACTTTGCGAATTTAAAAAAAATAATAATTATAAAACTATCTCATTTTTCTCAAAGATTCAAGGGAAACTACGCGATTCGCGTAGCTAGCTACCTAAGAAAACATGTAAATAATATCTTAAGAGTTCTATGTATTTACATTACTTACCTATTTTAAAACAAAATAAAAAACATATAAACATGTTCGTTTTCTTAAAAATTCAAAGTACGCTACGTGATCTGCGTAGTATTGGTAAAACTAAAATTCATATTATATGGCTAAAAACACCAGTAAAAAATATCAGAAGAGTTTTGTGCATTTTAATTACTTTACGATTAAAAAAATTAGGTTTACCAGCTCCTATAGAAATGTGCAATGCCAATAACGATAGGGACTTTTTACAGGAGAGATGTTATGACATACAAAAATTAAAAAGGTTCGTTGAGTTAAAAAGGCCTCTTTTAGTTCAAGACCAATGCTCAGCCTATAATGAAATCCTTGAATTGGTTAACAATGGAAATGGGGGTATTTACTTCCTCGATGCCCCAGGTGGCACAGGAAAAACGTTTTTGATAAACCTATTATTGGCAGAGATTAGATATATCTCAAAATGAGATAGCCGTTGCCATTGCTTCATCTGGCATAGCAGCTACGCTATTAGACGGAGGACGGACTGCACACTCAATGATGAAACTGCCTCTCAATTTAGCTCTTTCGGAATCCCCCGTCTGTAATATTAATAAGAGAACAGGAAAGGCAAAATTGTTGGAAAAGTGCAAAATTATTATCTGGGATGAATGCACAATGGCTCATAAGAAAGGTCTCGAAGCGTTAGACAGGACCTTAAGAGACCTAAGAGGAAGTAAAGATACTGTTATGGGCGGAGCAGTTGTACTTTTGGCTGGGGATTTTCGTCAAACCTTGCCTGTCATTCAACGGTCAACTCCAGCTGAGGAACTTCACGCTTGCCTTAAGGCATCCTATCTTTGGAGGCAAGTTCAAATAAGACCTTTGTCTACCAACATGCGGGTCCATTTACTTCATGACATAAATGCTCAGAGGTTCGCTAGCCAACTACTACAACTTGGCGATGGAAAAGTTCCCCTTGACTCTTCAGGCCTTATATCTTTTCCAGAAGATTTTTGTGTAATGGCTACCTCTATTCAAGAAATCGTTGACAAAGTATATCCTGATATTTCTAGAAACTTTGTGAACCATGATTGGCTTTGTGAGCGGGCTATTCTTGCTCCAAAGAATGACTGCGTAAATCGCTTAAATACAGAAATTCAGGACAGGCTTCCAGGTGAAACTGCAACGTATAAGCCCGTTGATACTGTTATGGATACAGAGAAAGCGGTATATTACCCTACTGAATTTCTGAACTCTTTAGAGCCACCAGGATTGCCTCCTCATCAGTTAGAACTGAAGATTGGTACACCTATTATCCTCCTTCGAAATATTGACCCTCCGAAACTATGTAATGGGACCAGGCTAAGTGTGAAATGTCTGTTGCCTAATGTAATCAAGGCAACTATAATAACTGGCTTCGCTAAGGGAGAGAATGTTTATATACCTCGAATCCCCATTGTCCCCAGTGATATGCCCTTTGATTTCAAAAGAGTACAATTCCCAGTCCGGGTCGCATTTGCGATGACTATAAATAAAGCTTATAATCACTGCGGGTAGCTGGTATCAATTTAGAATCTCCATGTTTTTCTCATGGGCAGCTTTACGTTGCATGCTCTAGAGTAGGTTCATCTAAAGACCTAATAATATATGCCCCAGGGGGTAAAACTAAAAATATAGTATATCCTAAAGCTTTAGAATAATAAAAAATTTGTCCTATTTTTGTTGTATTTTTTATTTATAGAATTGTTCATGTTTATCAGAAAAATGAAATTCCCGGGTGAAACCGAGATATACAGCTAGTTGATTAATATTTATTATTTTTTTTTTTAAGTCGTAAGGTAATGTAAATGAATAGAACTCATATGAGATTTTTTACATGTTTGTTTAGCTAAATAATATGAGTAACGCTAAGCGAATCGCGGAGTTCTGGTGAAAATAAAACTTATACTAAAAACTGATACTATATAGCTAACTGCAGATATAAACAATATCTGAAGAGTTCTATGCATTTACATTACATTGCGATATTTAAAAAAAATAATAGTTATAAAACAATCTCGTTTTTCTCAAAGATTCGACGGACGCTACGCGATTCGCCAAAATCTGGTAAAAGTCAAACTTATACTAAAAACTGATACTATATAGCTAACTGCAGATATAAACAATATCATAAGAGTTCTATTAATTTACATTACCTTACGAATTAAAAAAAATCTGGTGCGTGCGCGCAACACACAACTTTCACTTACCAACTTCCTTAGATTAGAAATTGACGTGTTTTGCTAAATATCATTTTCCAAAGTCACACATTTTTCTTCATTCATATCTTATTTTTGTTAATCGTTTAAGCCGTTTTTTGAGTAAATAAAAAAACCCGGTAAAAAAGATACAAAATTTATTAAGTAAAGTCCCCCCTCCCGTAGATCAATTTTGATGAAACTTTTACAGTCATATCTCGGGCATAAAAATACATCAAATACCAAGTTTGATCAAAATCGTTAAAACCGTTTTTGAGTAAATAAAAAAAACACGTGAAAATGATACAAAATTTATTAAGTAAAGTCCCCCGTCCGGTTGATCAATTTTGATGTAATGTTGGCTATGGCATCTTTGGCATATGCATACATCAAATACCCAGTTTGATCAAAATCGTTAAAACCGTTTTTGAGTAAATAAAAAAAAACACTTGAAAATGATACAAAATTTATTAAGTAAAGTCCCCCCTCCGGTTGATCAATTTTGATAATATTTTTACAGTCATATCTCGGGCATATAAATAGATCAAATACTCAGTTTAATCAAAATCGTTAGAGCCGTTTTTGAGAAAATCGAAAAAAACTTAAAAAGTTATTAAATAAACTAACCCCTCCCTTTGAGCAATTTTGATGAAATTTTTGCTGTCACATCGCGGGCATATACATAAACTAAATACCCCATTTCAGGTTCGCACGGTTTGTAGTTTTTGAGCTAGTCTGTTCACACACACACACACACACACACACACACACACAAACACACACACACACAGACCATTTCGCGGGACTTGGTTAATTGGACTCAGGGGACCCCAAAACGTGTATTTCCGTTGAAAACCGGAAGTCGAATTGTTCACGATCGCAATACTTCCACTTACCATATATTTCATATATAGGTAAGTGAAAGTAAAAATGAAGTCTCTATTTTGTGGTTTCTTGTTGTTTGTTTAAGCCACGTTATGCCAATAAGGCTAATGAAACGATGCTACTGTATGAGTTCTATGCATTTACATTATATTGCGATATTAAAAAAAAATAACAGTTATAAAACAATCTCATTTTTCTCAAAGATTCCAGGAACACTACGCGATTCTCGGAGCTAGCAACCTAAGAAAGCATGTAAACAATATCTTAAGAGTTTTATGTATTTACATTACTTTCCTATTTTAAAACAAAATAATAAACATATAAACATGTTCGTTTTCTTAAAAATTCAAAGTACGCTACGTGGTCTGCGTAGTGCTGGTAAAACTAAAATTCATATTATATGGCTAAAAACCCCTGTAAAAAATATCAGAAGAGTTTTGTGCATTTTAATTACTTTACGATAAAAAAAAAAAATAATTATAAAACAATCTCGTTTTTCTAGAAGATTCGAGGGACGCTACGCGATTCGCGGACTTCTGGTAAAACTAAAACTCATATTATATAGCTAAACAGACATGTAGACAATATCATAAGTGTTCTATTCATTTACATTACCTTACGATTTAAAAAAAAAATAATAAATATTAATCAATCCTAATTTTCTCAAAGATTCGAGGGACGCTAAGCGAATTACGGTGTTCTGGTGAAACTAAAACTTATACTAAAAACTGATACTGTATAGCTAACTGCACATATAAACAATATCTGAAGAGTTCTATGCATTTACATTACGTTGCGATATTTAAAAAAAATAATAGTTATGAAACAATCTCGTTTTACTTAAAGATTCGAGGGACGCTAAGCGAATCGCGGAGTTCTAGTGAAACTAAAACTTATACTAAAAACTGATACTATATAGCTAACTGCAGATATAAACAATATCATAAGAGTTCTATTAATTTACATTACCTTACGAATTGAAAAAAAAGAAATAAAAATAATTAATCACTCCTAATTTTCTCAAAGATTCGAGGGACGCTAAGCGATTCGCGAAGTTCTGGTGAAACTTAAACTCATACTATATACCTAAGAGCAAAGATAAAAAATATCAGAAGAGTTCTATGCATTTACATTACATTGCGATATTTAAAAAAAATAACAGTTATAAAACAATCTCATTTTTCTCAAAGATTCCAGGGACACTACGCGATTCGCGGAGCTAGCAACCTAAGAAAGCATGTAAACAATATCTTAAGAGTTTTATGTATTTACATTACTTTCCTATTTTAAAACAAAATAATAAACATATAAACATGTTCGTTTTCTTAAAAATTCAAAGTACGCTACGTGGTCTGCGTAGTGCTGGTCAAACTAAAATTCATATTATATGGCTAAAAACACCTGTAAAAAATATCAGAAGAGTTTTGTGCATTTTAATTACTTTACGGTTAAAAAAAAAAAAAAATTATAAAACAATCTCGTTTTTCTAGAAGATTCGAGGGACTTCTGGGATTCGCGGACTTCTGGTAAAACTAAAAGTCATATTATATAGCTAAACAGACATGTAAACAATCTCATAAGATTTCTATTCATTTACATTACCTTACGACTTAAAAAAAAAAATAATAATTATTAATCAATCCTAATTTTCTCAAAGATTCGAAGGACTCTAAGCGAATTACGGAGCTCTGGTGATACTAAAAGCCATACTATATACCTAAAAACACATATAAACAATATCTGAAGAGTTCTATGCAATTACAATACTTTGTGATTTTTGAAAAAAATTATAATTAAAAACTATCTCGTTTTTCTCATAAATTCTAAGGAGGCTAAGCGAATTGCTGAATTCTAGTGAAACTAAAACTTATGCTAAAAACTGATACTATATAGCTAACTGCACATATAAACAATATCATAAGAGTTCTATTAATTTACATTACCTTACGAATTAAAAAAAAAAGAAATTAAAAATTATTAATTATTGCAAATATAAACAATATCATAAGAGTTCTAATAATTTACATTACCTTACGAATTAAAAAAAAAAGAAATAAAAAATTATTAATCAATCCTAATTTTCTCAAAGATTCGAAGACGCTAAGCAATTCGCGAAGTTCTGGTGAAACTTAAACTCATACTATATACCTAAGAGCAAAGATAAAAAATATCTGAAGAGATCTATGCATTAACATCACTTTGCGAATTTAAAAAATATAATAATTATAAAACTATCTCGTTTTTTTCAAAGATTCAAGGGACACTACGCGATTCGTGGAGCTAGCTACCTAAGAAAACATGTAAACAATATCTTAAGAGTTCTATGTATTTACATTACTTTCCTATTTTAAAACAAAATAATAAACATATAAACATGTTCGTTTTCTTAAAAATTCAAAGTACGCTACGTGGTCTGCATAGTGCTTGTAAAACTAAAATTCATATTATATGGCTAAAAACACCTGTAAAAAATATCAGAAGAGTTTTGTGCATTTTAATTACTTTACGATTAAAAAAAAAAAAAATTATAAAACAATCTTGTATTACTTAAAGATTCGAGGGACGCTAAGCGAATCGCTGAGTTCTGGTGAAACTAAAACTTATACTAAAAACTGATACTATATAGCTAACTGCACATATAAACAATATCTGAAGAGTTCTATGCAATTATATTACTTTGCGACTTTTAAAAAAAATTATAATTAAAAACTATCTCGTTTTTCTCTAAGAGTCGACGGACGCTACGCGATTCGCGGACTTCTGGTAAAACTAAAACTTATACTAAAAACTGATACTATATAGCTAACTGCAGATATAAACAATATCATAAGAGTTCTATTAATTTACATTACCTTACGAATTGAAAAAAAAGAAATAAAAAATAATTAATCAACCCTAATTTTCTCAAAGATTCGAGGGACGCTAAGCGATTCGCGAAGTTCTGGTGAAACTTAAACTCATACTATATACCTAAGAGCAAAGATAAAAAATATCTGAAGAGATCTATGCATTTACATCACTTTGCGAATTTAAAAAAAATAATAATTATAAAACTATCTCGTTTTTCTCAAAGATTCAAGGGACACTACGCGATTCGTGGAGCTAGCTACCTAAGAAAACATGTAAACAATATCTTAAGAGTTCTATGTATTTACATTACTTTCCTATTTTAAAACAAAATAATAAACATATAAACATGTTCGTTTTCTTAAAAATTCAAAGTACGCTACGTGGTCTGCGTAGTGCTTGTAAAACTAAAATTCATATTATATGGCTAAAAACACCTGTAAAAAATATCAGAAGAGTTTTGTGCATTTTAATTACTTTACGATTAAAAAAAGAAATAATTATAAAACAATCTTGTTTTACTTAAAGATTCGAGGGACGCTAAGCGAATCGCTGAGTTCTGGTGAAACTAAAATTTATACTAAAAACTGATACTATATAGCTAACTGCACATATAAACAATATCTGAAGAGTTCTATGCAATTAAATTACTTTGCGACTTTTAAAAAAAATTATAATTAAAAACTATCTCGTTTTTCTCATAAATTCGAAGGACGCTAAGCGAATAGCTGAGTTCTGGTAAAACTAAAACTTATACTAAAAACTGATACTATATAGCCAACCGCACATAAAAACAATATCTGAAGAGTTCTATGCATTTACATTACATTGCGATATTTAAAAAAAATAATAGTTATAAAACAATCCCGTATTTCTCATAAATTCGAAGGACGCTAAGCGAATCGCTGAGTTAAGGTGAAACTAAAACTTATACTAAAAACTGATACTATATAGCTCACTGCACATATAAACAATATCTGAAGAGTTCTATGCATTTACATTACATTGCGATATTTAAAAAAAATAATAGTTATAAAACAATCTCGTTTTTCTCATAAATTCGAAGGACCCTAAGCGAATCGCTGAGTTCTGGGGAAACTAAAACTTATACTAAAAACTGATACTATATAGCTAACTGCACATATAAATAATATCTGAAGAGTTCTATGCATTTACATTACATTGCGATATTTTAAAAAAATAATAGTTATAAAACAATCTCGTTTTTTCCAAAAATTCAAATGACGCTAAGCGAATCGCGGAGTTCTGGTGAAAATAAAACTTATACTAAAAACTGATACTAAATAGCTAACTGCACATATAAACAATATCTGAAGAGTTCTATGCATTTACATTACATTGCGATATTTAAAAAAAATAATAGTTATAAAACAATCTCGTTTTTCTCAAAGATTCACGGACGCTACGCGATTCGCGGAGTTCTGGTAAAACTAAAACTTATACTAAAAACTGATACTATATAGCTAACTGCAGATATATACAATATCATAAGAGTTCTATTAATATACATTACCTTACGAATTAAAAAAAAGAAATAAAAAATTATTAATCAATCGTTATTTTCTCAAAGATTCGAGGGACGCTAAGAGATTCGCGAAGTTCTGGTGAAACTTAAACTCATAATATATATGTATATAAGAGCAAAGATAAATAATATCTGAAGAGATCTATGCATTCACATCACTTTGGGAATTTAAAAAAAATAATAATTATAAAACTATCTCGTTTTTCTCAAAGATTCAAGGGAAACTACGCGATTCGTGGAGCTAGCTACCTAAGAAAACATGTAAACAATATCTTAAGAGTTCTATGTATTTACATTACTTTCCTATTTTAAAACAAAATAATAAACATATAAACATGTTCGTTTTCTTAAAAATTCAAAGTACGCTACGTGGTCTGCGTAGTGCTGGTAAAACTAAAATTCATATTATATGGCCAAAAAACTGCTGTAAAAAATATCAGAAGAGTTTTGTGCATTTTAATTACTTTACGATTAAAAAAAGAAATAATTATAAAACAATCTCGTTCTTCTAGAAGATTCGAGGGACGCTACGTGATTCGCGGACTTCTGGTAAAACTAAAACTCATATTATATAGCTAACTGCAGATATAAACAATATCATAAGAGTTCTATTAATTTACATTACCTTACGAATTGAAAAAAAACAAATAAAAAATAATTAATCAATCCTAATTTTCTCAAAGATTCAAGGGACGCTAAGCGATTCGCGAAGTTCTGGTGAAACTTAAACTCATACTATATACCTAAGAGCAAAGATAAAAAATATCTGAAGAGATCTATGCATTTACATCACTTTGCGAATTTAAAAAAAATAATAATTATAAAACTATCTCGTTTTTCTCAAAGATTCAAGGGACACTACGCGATTCGTGGAGCTAGCTACCTAAGAAAACATGTAAACAATATCTTAAGAGTTCTATGTATTTACATTACTTTCCTATTTTAAAACAAAATAATAAACATATAAACATGTTCGTTTTCTTAAAAATTCAAATTACGTTACCTGATCTGCGTAGTGCTGGTAAAACTAAAATTCATATTATATGGCTAAAAACACCTGTAAAAAATATCAGAAGAGTTTTGTGCATTTTAATTACTTTACGATTAAAAAAAAAATAATTCTAAAACAATCTTGTTTTACTTAAAGATTCGAGGGACGCTAAGCGAATCGCTGAGTTCTGGTGAAACTAAAACTTATACTAAAAACTGATACTATATAGCTAACTGCACATATAAACAATATCTGAAGAGTTCTATGCAATTATATTACTTTGCGACTTTTAAAAAAAATTATAATTAAAAACTATCTCGTTTTTCTCATAAATTCGAAGGACGCTAAGCGAATCGCTGAGTTCTGGTAAAACTAAAACTTATACTAAAAACTGATACTATATAGCTAACCGCACATATAAACAATATCAGAAGAGTTCTATGCATTTATATTATATTGCGATATTTAAAAAAAATAATAGTTTTAAAACAATCTCGTTATTCTCAAAGAGTCGACGGACGCAAAGTCACACATTTTTCTTCATTCATATCTTATTTTTGTTAATCGTTTAAGCCGTTTTTGAGTAAATAAAAAAACCCGGTAAAAATGATACAAAATTTATTAAGTAAAGTCCCCCCTCCCGTAGATCAATTTTGATGAAACTTTTATAGTCATATCTCGGGCATAAAAATACATCAAATACCAAGTTTGATCAAAATCGTTAAAACCGTTTTTGAGTAAATAAAAAAAACACGTGAAAATGATACAAAATTTATTAAGTAAAGTCCCCCGTCCGGTTGATCAATTTTGATGTAATGTTGGCTATGGCATCTTTGGCATATGCATACATCAAATACCCAGTTTGATCAAAATCGTTAAAACCGTTTTTGAGTAAATAAAAAAAAACACTTGAAAATGATACAAAATTTATTAAGTAAAGTCCCCCCTCCGGTTGATCAATTTTGATAATATTTTTACAGTCATATCTCGGGCATATAAATAGATCAAATACTCAGTTTAATCAAAATCGTTAGAGCCGTTTTTGAGAAAATCGAAAAAAACTTAAAAAGTTATTAAATAAACTAACCCCTCCCTTTGAGCAATTTTGATGAAATTTTTGCTGTCACATCGCGGGCATATACATAAACTAAATACCCAATTTCAGGTTCGCACGGTTTGTAGTTTTTGAGCTAGTCTGTTCACACACACACACACACACACACACACACACACACACACAGACCATTTCGCGGGACTTGGTTAATTGGACTCAGGGGACCCCAAAACGTGTATTTCCGTTGAAAACCGGAAGTCGAAATTGTTCACGATCGCAATACTTCCACTTACCATATATTTCATATATAGGTAAGTGAAAGTAAAAATGAAGTCTCTATTTTGTGGTTTCTTGTTGTTTGTTTAAGCCACGTTATGCCAATAAGGCTAATGAAACGATGCTACTGTATGAGTTCTATGCATTTACATTATATTGCGATATTTAAAAAAAATAACAGTTATAAAACAATCTCATTTTTCTCAAAGATTCCAGGGACACTACGCGATTCGCGGAGCTAGCAACCTAAGAAAGCATGTAAACAATATCTTAAGAGTTTTGTGTATTTACATTACTTTCCTATTTTAAAACAAAATAATAAACATATAAACATGTTCGTTTTCTTAAAAATTCAAAGTACGCTACGTGGTCTGCGTAGTGCTGGTAAAACTAAAATTCATATTATATGGCTAAAAACCCCTGTAAAAAATATCAGAAGAGTTTTGTGCATTTTAATTACTTTACGATTAAAAAAAAAAAATAATTATAAAACAATCTCGTTTTTCTAGAAGATTCGAGGGACGCTACGCGATTCGCGGACTTCTGGTAAAACTAAAACTCATATTATATAGCTAAACAGACATGTAAACAATATCATAAGTGTTCTATTCATTTACATTACCTTACGATTTAAAAAAAAAAATAATAAATATTAATCAATCCTAATTTTCTCAAAGATTCGAGGGACGCTAAGCGAATTACGGTGTTCTGGTGAAACTAAAACTTATACTAAAAACTGATACTGTATAGCTAACTGCACATATAAACAATATCTGAAGAGTTCTATGCATTTACATTACGTTGCGATATTTTAAAAAAATAATAGTTATGAAACAATCTCGTTTTACTTAAAGATTCGAGGGACGCTAAGCGAATCGCGGAGTTCTAGTGAAACTAAAACTTATACTAAAAACTGATACTATATAGCTAACTGCAGATATAAACAATATCATAAGAGTTCTATTAATTTACATTACCTTACGAATTGAAAAAAAAGAAATAAAAAATAATTAATCACTCCTAATTTTCTCAAAGATTCGAGGGACGCTAAGCGATTCGCGAAGTTCTGGTGAAACTTAAACTCATACTATATACCTAAGAGCAAAGATAAAAAATATCAGAAGAGTTCTATGCATTTACATTACATTGCGATATTTAAAAAAAATAACAGTTATAAAACAATCTCATTTTTCTCAAAGATTCCAGGGACACTACGCGATTCGCGGAACTAGCAACCTAAGAAAGCATGTAAACAATATCTTAAGAGTTTTATGTATTTACATTACTTTCCTATTTTAAAACAAAATAATAAACATATAAACATGTTCGTTTTCTTAAAAATTCAAAGTACGCTACGTGATCTGCGTAGTGCTGGTAAAACTAAAATTCATATTATATGGCTAAAAACCCCTGTAAAAAATATCAGAAGAGTTTTGTGCATTTTAATTACATTACGATTAAAAAAAAAAAATAATTATAAAACAATCTCGTTTTTCTAGAAGATTCGAGGGACGCTACGCGATTCGCGGACTTCTGGTAAAACTAAAACTCATATTATATAGCTAAACAGACATGTAAACAATATCATAAGTGTTCTATTCATTTACATTACCTTACGATTTAAAAACAAAAATAATAAATATTAATCAATCCTAATTTTCTCAAAGATTCGAGGGACGCTAAGCGAATTACGGAGCTCTGGTGATACTAAAAGCCATACTATATACCTAAAAACACATATAAACAATATCTGAAGAGTTCTATGCAATTACAATACTTTGTGATTTTTGAAAAAAATTATAATTAAAAACTATCTCGTTTTTCTCATAAATTCTAAGGAGGCTAAGCGAATTGCTGAATTCTAGTGAAACTAAAACTTATGCTAAAAACTGATACTATATAGCTAACTGCACATATAAACAATATCATAAGAGTTCTATTAATTTACATTACCTTACGAATTAAAAAAAAAAGAAATTAAAAATTATTAATTATTGCAAATATAAACAATATCATAAGAGTTCTAATAATTTACATTACCTTACGAATTGAAAAAAAAGAAATAAAAAATTATTAATCAATCCTAATTTTCTTAAAGATTCGAAGACGCTAAGCAATTCGCGAAGTTCTGGTGAAACTTAAACTCATACTATATACCTAAGAGCAACGATAAAAAATATCTGAAGAGATCTATGCATTTACATCACTTTGCGAATTTAAAAAATATAATAATTATAAAACTATCTCGTTTTTTTCAAAGATTCAAGGGACACTACGCGATTCGTGGAGCTAGCTACCTAAGAAAACATGTAAACAATATCTTAAGAGTTCTATGTATTTACATTACTTTCCTATTTTAAAACAAAATAATAAACATATAAACATGTTCGTTTTCTTAAAAATTCAAAGTACGCTACGTGGTCTGCATAGTGCTTGTAAAACTAAAATTCATATTATATGGCTAAAAACACCTGTAAAAAATATCAGAAGAGTTTTGTGCATTTTAATTACTTTACGATTAAAAAAAAAAAATAATTATAAAACAATCTTGTATTACTTAAAGATTCGAGGGACGCTAAGCGAATCGCTGAGTTCTGGTGAAACTAAAACTTATACTAAAAACTGATACTATATAGCTAACTGCACATATAAACAATATCTGAAGAGTTCTATGCAATTATATTACTTTGCGACTTTTAAAAAAAATTATAATTAAAAACTATCTCGTTTTTCTCTAAGAGTCGACGGACGCTACGCGATTCGCGGACTTCTGGTAAAACTAAAACTTATACTAAAAACTGATACTATATAGCTAACTGCAGATATAAACAATATCATAAGAGTTCTATTAATTTACATTACCTTACGAATTGAAAAAAAAAGAAATAAAAAATAATTAATCAACCCTAATTTTCTCAAAGATTCGAGGGACGCTAAGCGATTCGCGAAGTTCTGGTGAAACTTAAACTCATACTATATACCTAAGAGCAAAGATAAAAAATATCTGAAGAGATCTATGCATTTACATCACTTTGCGAATTTAAAAAAAATAATAATTATAAAACTATCTCGTTTTTCTCAAAGATTCAAAAGACACTACGCGATTCGCGGAGCTAGCTACCTAAGAAAACATGTTAAAAATATCAGAAGAGTTTTGTGCATTTTAATTACTTTACGATTAAAAAAAAAAAATAATTATAAAACAATCTCGTTTTTCTAGAAGATTCGAGGGACGCTACGCGATTCGCGGACTTCTGGTAAAACTAAAACTCATATTATATAGCTAAACAGACATGTAAACAATATCATAAGTGTTCTATTCATTTACATTACCTTACGATTTAAAAAAAAAAATAATAAATATTAATCAATCCTAATTTTCTCAAAGATTCGAGGGACGCTAAGCGAATTACGGTGTTCTGGTGAAACTAAAACTTATACTAAAAACTGATACTGTATAGCTAACTGCACATATAAACAATATCTGAAGAGTTCTATGCATTTACATTACGTTGCGATATTTTAAAAAAATAATAGTTATGAAACAATCTCGTTTTACTTAAAGATTCGAGGGACGCTAAGCGAATCGCGGAGTTCTAGTGAAACTAAAACTTATACTAAAAACTGATACTATATAGCTAACTGCAGATATAAACAATATCATAAGAGTTCTATTAATTTACATTACCTTACGAATTGAAAAAAAAGAAATAAAAAATAATTAATCACTCCTTATTTTCTCAAAGATTCGAGGGACGCTAAGCGATTCGCGAAGTTCTGGTGAAACTTAAACTCATACTATATACCTAAGAGCAAAGATAAAAAATATCAGAAGAGTTCTATGCATTTACATTACATTGCGATATTTAAAAAAAATAACAGTTATAAAACAATCTCATTTTTCTCAAAGATTCCAGGGACACTACGCGATTCGCGGAACTAGCAACCTAAGAAAGCATGTAAACAATATCTTAAGAGTTTTATGTATTTACATTACTTTCCTATTTTAAAACAAAATAATAAACATATAAACATGTTCGTTTTCTTAAAAATTCAAAGTACGCTACGTGGTCTGCGTAGTGCTGGTCAAACTAAAATTCATATTATATGGCTAAAAACACCTGTAAAAAATATCAGAAGAGTTTTGTGCATTTTAATTACTTTACGGTTAAAAAAAAAAAATAATTATAAAACAATCTCGTTTTTCTAGAAGATTCGAGGGACTTCTGGGATTCGCGGACTTCTGGTAAAACTAAAAGTCATATTATATAGCTAAACAGACATGTAAACAATCTCATAAGATTTCTATTCATTTACATTACCTTACGACTTAAAAAAAAAAAATAATAATTATTAATCAATCCTAATTTTCTCAAAGATTCGAGGGACGCTAAGCGAATTACGGAGCTCTGGTGATACTAAAAGCCATACTATATACCTAAAAACACATATAAACAATATCTGAAGAGTTCTATGCAATTACAATACTTTGTGATTTTTGAAAAAAATTATAAATAAAAACTATCTCGTTTTTCTCATAAATTCTAAGGAGGCTAAGCGAATTGCTGAATTCTAGTGAAACTAAAACTTATGCTAAAAACTGATACTATATAGCTAACTGCACATATAAACAATATCATAAGAGTTCTATTAATTTACATTACCTTACGAATTAAAAAAAAAAGAAATTAAAAATTATTAATTATTGCAAATATAAACAATATCATAAGAGTTCTAATAATTTACATTACCTTACGAATTAAAAAAAAAAGAAATAAAAAATTATTAATCAATCCTAATTTTCTTAAAGATTCGAAGACGCTAAGCAATTCGCGAAGTTCTGGTGAAACTTAAACTCATACTATATACCTAAGAGCAACGATAAAAAATATCTGAAGAGATCTATGCATTTACATCACTTTGCGAATTTAAAAAATATAATAATTATAAAACTATCTCGTTTTTTTCAAAGATTCAAGGGACACTACGCGATTCGTGGAGCTAGCTACCTAAGAAAACATGTAAACAATATCTTAAGAGTTCTATGTATTTACATTACTTTCCTATTTTAAAACAAAATAATAAACATATAAACATGTTCGTTTTCTTAAAAATTCAAAGTACGCTACGTGGTCTGCATAGTGCTTGTAAAACTAAAATTCATATTATATGGCTAAAAACACCTGTAAAAAATATCAGAAGAGTTTTGTGCATTTTAATTACTTTACGATTAAAAAAAAAAAATAATTATAAAACAATCTTGTATTACTTAAAGATTCGAGGGACGCTAAGCGAATCGCTGAGTTCTGGTGAAACTAAAACTTATACTAAAAACTGATACTATATAGCTAACTGCACATATAAACAATATCTGAAGAGTTCTATGCAATTATATTACTTTGCGACTTTTAAAAAAAATTATAATTAAAAACTATCTCGTTTTTCTCTAAGAGTCGACGGACGCTACGCGATTCGCGGACTTCTGGTAAAACTAAAACTTATACTAAAAACTGATACTATATAGCTAACTGCAGATATAAACAATATCATAAGAGTTCTATTAATTTACATTACCTTACGAATTGAAAAAAAAAGAAATAAAAAATAATTAATCAACCCTAATTTTCTCAAAGATTCGAGGGACGCTAAGCGATTCGCGAAGTTCTGGTGAAACTTAAACTCATACTATATACCTAAGAGCAAAGATAAAAAATATCTGAAGAGATCTATGCATTTACATCACTTTGCGAATTTAAAAAAAATAATAATTATAAAACTATCTCGTTTTTCTCAAAGATTCAAGGGACACTACGCAATTCGTGGAGCTAGCTACCTAAGAAAACATGTAAACAATATCTTAAGAGTTCTATGTATTTACATTACTTTCCTATTTTAAAAAAAAAATAATAAACATATAAACACGTTCGTTTTCTTAAAAATTCAAATTACGTTACCTGATCTGCGTAGTGCTGGTAAAACTAAAATTCATATTATATGGCTAAAAACACCTGTAAAAAATATCAGAAGAGTTTTGTGCATTTTAATTACTTTACGGTTAAAAAAAAAATAATTATAAAACAATCTCGTTTTTCTAGAACATTCGAGGGACGTGCTACGTTTCTGGACTCCCGCTTTTCTAAGGCGGGTGGGGGTTACCAGAAACGGCATATATCTAATTGATATTGTAATTAATGTAGTTAATACGCCTTAATGTAAATTGGATACTTTTCCAACGGTGACGTGTTTACCAATTCTATTTTATTTTAATAAACCTGTGGCATAGGGTAAATGATAATAAATAAACAAATCTAAATTGAATTATATCTTTGATTTTATTGAGCAATAGCGTAAATCATTTATACCCCCTTTTATATATCATATAAAGATGTTTTATTGTCACAAATTAGTTAATGGATGCTGACTGGCAATTTAACATTATTTAATAAATACTGACCACACAATATTACAACTAGTACTGTATATGTTGTATTAACCTTATCTGGTGGGCACTCTCTGGTGTTGTCTCTGGCCTGTCTGCTGGATCAGTCCCTGCCATCTCTGACGCTCTCTGACTCAGCACAGCATCCCATCTCGGTCTCTCTCGGAAATCTGGACTCTCCGCTCCTGCCTATCTGGTCCTCTGCCCTTCTCGTTCCACTCTCGCCCTCTTGGCACACTCCCCGACCTTTGTCCACCTCCGAACTCACTCTCCACCCGAACTCCTCGAGCCTCCTTCTTCACCGTATAAGTCCTCTTTCCCCCACTCTCTTCAGACTTCTTCTGATTGGCTGGCTGGTTGGTTCCAGACTTCGTCTGATTGGCTGGCTGCCTAAAATTTCCCTTCCTTTCTATATTAAACGTGTTTCCCAGCGGCCTCTTTGCCGGGGCAAAACCAGGGTTTATGGCTACAAATTTCTCTAGCAATCTTCTTAGGTATTTCCCTAGGTGTTTGTCGGCAGCATTGTCGGTCCTAAGCTTTGCTTATTTTGAATTTCTAACAGAAGGTTTATTGCCCCAATACTTACAAGGGGTATTTCCAAGACCTACCCGCCTTCAGGTAGAACTGACCACCTGGTTGCCCATATACAGTACTTTACATATTTTGATATTAAATTATTAATTCAATTTACTTTTTCTATCATGGCAGCATCCACAATACATAGCAGACGCTACGCGATTTGCGGACTTCGGGTAAAACTAAAACTCATATTATATAGCTAAACAGACATGTAAACAATCTCATAAGAGTTCTATTAATTTACATTACCTTACGACTTAAAATAAAAAATACTAATTATTAATCAATCCTAATTTTCTCAAAGATTCGAGGGACGCTAAGCGAATTACGGAGCTCTGGAGAAACTAAAAGTCATACTATATACCTAAAAACACATATAAACAATATCTGAAGAGTTCTATGCAATTATATTACTTTGCGACATTTAAAAAAAATTATAATTAAAAACTATCTCGTTTTTCTCATAAATTCGAAGGACGCTAAGCGAATCGCTGAGTTATGGTGAAACTAAAACTTATACTAAAAACAGATACCGATACTGATACTGATACTTTCGTATTTTAAAACAAAATAATAAACATATAAACATGTTCGTTTTCTTAAAAATTCAAAGTACGCTACGTGGTCTGCGTAGTGCTTGTAAAACTAAAATTCATATTATATGGCTAAAAACACCTGTAAAAAATATCAGAAGAGTTTTGTGCATTTTAATTACTTTACGATTAAAAAAAGAAATAATTATAAAACAATCTTGTTTTACTTAAAGATTCGAGGGACGCTAAGCGAATCGCTGAGTTCTGGTAAAACTAAAACTTATACTAAAAACTGATACTATATAGCCAACCGCACATAAAAACAATATCTGAAGAGTTCTATGCATTTACATTACATTGCGATATTTAAAAAAAATAATAGTTATAAAACAATCCCGTATTTCTCATAAATTCGAAGGACGCTAAGCGAATCGCTGAGTTAAGGTGAAACTAAAACTTATACTAAAAACTGATACTATATAGCTCACTGCACATATAAACAATATCTGAAGAGTTCTATGCATTAACATTACATTGCGATATTTAAAAAAAATAATAGTTATAAAACAATCTCGTTTTTCTCATAAATTCGAAGGACCCTAAGCGAATCGCTGAGTTCTGGGGAAACTAAAACTTATACTAAAAACTGATACTATATAGCTAACTGCACATATAAACAATATCTGAAGAGTTCTATGCATTTACATTACATTGCGATATTTAAAAAAAATAATAGTTATAAAACAATCTCGTTTTTTCCAAAAATTCAAATGACGCTAAGCGAATCGCGGAGTTCTGGTGAAAATAAAACTTATACTAAAAACTGATACTAAATAGCTAACTGCACATATAAACAATATCTGAAGAGTTCTATGCATTTACATTACATTGCGATATTTAAAAAAAATAATAGTTATAAATCAATCTCGTTTTTCTCAAAGATTCACGGACGCTACGCGATTCGCGGAGTTCTGGTAAAACTAAAACTTATACTAAAAACTGATACTATATAGCTAACTGCAGATATATACAATATCATAAGAGTTCTATTAATATACATTACCTTACGAATTAAAAAAAAGAAATAAAAAATTATTAATCAATCGTTATTTTCTCAAAGATTCGAGGGACGCTAAGAGATTCGCGAAGTTCTGGTGAAACTTAAACTCATAATATATATGTATATAAGAGCAAAGATAAATAATATCTGAAGAGATCTATGCATTCACATCACTTTGGGAATTTAAAAAAAATAATAATTATAAAACTATCTCGTTTTTCTCAAAGATTCAAGGGAAACTACGCGATTCGTGGAGCTAGCTACCTAAGAAAACATGTAAACAATATCTTAAGAGTTCTATGTATTTACATTACTTTCCTATTTTAAAACAAAATAATAAACATATAAACATGTTCGTTTTCTTAAAAATTCAAAGTACGCTACGTGGTCTGCGTAGTGCTGGTAAAACTAAAATTCATATTATATGGCTAAAAACAGCTGTAAAAAATATCAGAAGAGTTTTGTGCATTTTAATTACTTTACGATTAAAAAAAGAAATAATTATAAAACAATCTCGTTCTTCTAGAAGATTCGAGGGACGCTACGTGATTCGCGGACTTCTGGTAAAACTAAAACTCATATTATATAGCTAGCTGCAGATATAAACAATATCATAAGAGTTCTATTAATTTACATTACCTTACGAATTGAAAAAAAAGAAATAAAAAATAATTAATCAATCCTAATTTTCTCAAAGATTCGAGGGACGCTAAGCGAATTACGGAGCTCTGGACAAACTAAAAGTCACACTATATACTTAAAAACACATATACACAATATCTGAAGAGTTCTATGCAATTATATTACTTTGCGACTTTTAAAAAAAATTATAATTTAAAACTATCTCGTTTTTCTCAAAATTTCGAAGGACGCTAAGCGAATCGCTGAGTTCTGGTAAAACTAACACTTATACTAAAAACTGATACTATATAGCTAACTGCACATATAAACAATATCTGAAGAGTTCTATGCAATTATATTACTTTGCGACTTTTAAAAAAAATTATAATTAAAAACTATCTCGTTTTTCTCATAAATTCGAAGGACGCTAAGCGAATCGCTGAGTTCTGGTAAAACTAAAACTTATACTAAAAACTGATACTATATAGCTAACCGAACATATAAACAATATCAGAAGAGTTCTATGCATTTATATTATATTGCGATATTTAAAAAAAATAATAGTTTTAAAACAATCTCGTTATTCTCAAAGAGTCGACGGACGCTACGCGATTCGCGGACTTCTGGTAAAACTAAAACTTAAACTAAAAACTGATACTATATAGCTAACTGCAGATATAAACAATATCATAAGAGTTCTATTAATTTACATTACCTTACGAATTAAAAAAAAAGAAATAAAAAATTAATTATCAATCCTAATTATCTCAAAGATTCGAGGGACGCTAAGCGATTCTCGAAGTTCTGGTAAAACTTAAACTCATACTATATATCTAAGAGCAAAGATTAAAAATATCTGAAGAGATCTATGCATTCACATCACTTTGAGAATTTAAAAATAATAATAATTATAAAACTATCTCGTTTTTCTAAAAGATTCAAGGGAAACTACGCGATTCGCGTAGCTAGCTACCTAAGAAAACATGTAAACAATATCTTAAGAGTTCTATCTATTTACACTACTTTCCTATTTTAAAACAAAATAATAAACATATAAACATTTTCGTTTTCTTATAAATTCAAAGTACGCTACGTGGTCTGCGTAGTGCTGGTCAAACTAAAATTCATATTATATGGCTAAAAACACCTGTGCATTTACATTAAATTGCGATATTTAAAAAAAATTATAGTTATAAAACAATCTCGTTTCCCCATAAATTCGAAGAACGCTAAGCGAATCGCGGAGTTCTGGTGAAAATAAAACTTATACTAAAAACTGATACTATATAGCTAACTGCACATATAAACAATATCTGAAGAGTTCTATGCATTTACATTACATTGCGATATTTAAAAAAAATAATAGTTATAAAACAATCTCGTTTTTCTCAAAGATTCGCCGGACGCTACGCGATTCGCGGAAATCTGGTAAAACTCAAACTTATACTAAAAACTGATACTATATAGCTAACTGCAGATATAAACGATATCATAAGAGTTCTATTAATTTACATTACCTTACGAATTAAAAAAAAAGAAATAAAAAATTATTTATCATTCCTAATTTTCTCAAAGATTCGAGGGACGCTAAGCGATTCTCGAAGTTCTGGTAAACTTAAACTCATACTATATATCTAAGAGCAAAGATAAAAAATATCTAAAGAGATCTATGCATTTACATCACTTTGCGAATTTAAAAAAAATAATAATTATAAAACTATCTCGTTGTTCTCAAAGATTCAAGGGACACTACGCGATTCGTGGAGCTAGCTACCTAAGGAAACATGTAAACAATATCTTAAGAGTTCTATGTATTTACATTACTTTCCTATTTTAAAACAAAATAATAAACATATAAGCATTTTCGTTTTCTTAAAAATTCAAAGTACGCTACGTGGTCTGCGTAGTGCTGGTCAAACTAAAATTCATATTATATGGCTAAAAACACCTGTAAAAAATATCAAAAGAGTTTTGTGCATTTTAATTACTTTACGATTAAAAAAAAAAATTATTATTATGACTTCTGGTAAAACTAAAACTTAAACTAAAAACTGATACTATATAGCTAACTGCAGATATAAACAATATCATAAGAGTTCTATTAATTTACATTACCTTACGAATTGAAAAAAAAGAAATAAAAAATAATTAATCAATCCTAATTTTCTCAAAGATTCGAGGGACGCTAAGCGATTCGCGAAGTTCTGGTGAAACTTAAACTCATACTATATACCTAAGAGCAAAGATAAAAAATATCTGAAGAGGTCTATGCATTTACATCACTTTGCGAATTTAAAAAAAATAATAATTATAAAACTATCTCGTTTTTTTAAAGATTCAAGGGACACTACGCGATTCGTGGAGCTAGCTACCTAAGAAAACATGTAATCAATATCTTAAGAGTTCTATGTATTTACATTACTTTCTTATTTTAAAACAAAATAATAAACATATAAACATGTTCGTTTTCTTAAAAATTCAAAGTACGTTACGTGATCTGCGTAGTGCTGGTAAAACTAAAATTCATATTATATGGCCTAAAACACCTGTAAAAAATATCAGAAGAGTTTTGTGCATTTTAATTACTTTACGGTTAAAAAAAAAAATAATTATAAAACAATCTCGTTTTTCTAGAAGATTCGAGGGACTTCTGGGATTCGCGGACTTCTGGTAAAACTAAAAGTCATATTATATAGCTAAACAGACATGCAAACAATATCATTAGTGTTCTATTCATTTACATTACCTTACGATTTAAAAAAAAAAATAATAAATATTAATCAATCCTAATTTTCTCAAAGATTCGAGGGACGCTAAGTGAGTTACGGAGCTCTGGACAAACTAAAAGTCACACTATATACCTAAAAACACATATAAACAATATCTGAAGAGTTCTATGCAATTATATTACTTTGCGACTTTTAAAAAAAATTATAATTAAAAACTATCTCGTTTTTCTCATAAATTAGAAGGACGCTAAGCAAATCGCTGAGTTCTGGCGAAACTAAAACTTATATTAAAAACTGATACTATATAGCTAACTGCACATATAAACAATATCTGAAGAGTTCTATGCATTTACATTACATTGCGATATTTAAAAAAAATAATAGTTATAAAACAATCTCGTTTTTCTCAAAGATTCGACGGACGCTACGCGATTCGCGGAAATCTGGTAAAACTCAAACTTATACTAAAAACTGATACTATATAGCTAACTGCAGATATAAACAATATCATAATAGTTCTATTAATTTACATTACCTTACGAATTAAAAAAATAGAAATAAAAAATTAATTAGCAATCCTAATTTTCTCAAAGATTCGAGGGACGCTAAGCGATTCTCGAAGTTCTGGTGAAACTTAAACTCATACTATATATCTAAGAGCAAAGAGAAAAAATATCTGAAGAGTTCTATGCATTTACATTACATTGCGATATTTAAAAAAAATAATAGTTATAAAACAATCTCGTTTTTCTAGAAGATTCGAAGGACCCTAAGCGAATCGCTGAGTTCTGGGGAAACTAAAACTTATACTAAAAACTGATACTATATAGCAAACTGCACATATAAACAATATCTGAAGAGACTATTTATTTAAAGTACATTGCGATATTTAAAAAAAATAATAGTTATGAAACAATCTTGTTTTTCTCAAAAATTCGAAGGACGCTAAGCGAATCGCTGAGTTCTAATGAAACTAAAACTGATACTATATAGCTAACTGCACATATAAACAATATCTGAAGAGTTCTATGCATTTACATTACATTGCGATATTTAAAAAAAAAAATAGTTATAAAACAATCTCGTTTTTCCCAAAAATTCGAAGGACGCTAAGCGAATCGCGGAGTTCTGGTGAAAATAAAACTTATACTATAAACTGATACTATATAGCTAACTGCACATATAAACAATATCTGAAGAGTTCTATGCAATTATATTACTTTGCGACTTTTAAAAAAAATTATAATTAAAAACTATCTCGTTTTTCTCATAAATTCGAAGGACGCTAAGCAAATCGCTGAGTTCTGGCGAAACTAAAACTTATATTAAAAACTGATACTATATAGCTAACTGCACATATAAACAATATCTGAAGAGTTCTATGCATTTACATTACATTGCGATATTTAAAAAAAAAAATAGTTATAAAACAATCTCGTTTTTCCCAAAAATTCGAAGGACGCTAAGCGAATCGCGGAGTTCTGGTGAAAATAAAACTTATACTATAAACTGATACTATATAGCTAACTGCACATATAAACAATATCTGAAGAGTTCTATGCAATTATATTACTTTGCGACTTTTAAAAAAAATTATAATTAAAAACTATCTCGTTTTTCTCATAAATTCGAAGGACGCTAAGCAAATCGCTGAGTTCTGGCGAAACTAAAACTTATATTAAAAACTGATACTATATAGCTAACTGCACATATAAACAATATCTGAAGAGATCTATGCATTCACCTCACTTTGGGAATTTAAAAAAAATAATGATTATAAGACTATCTCGTTTTTCTCAAAGATTCAAGGGAAACTATGCGATTCGCGTAGCTAGCTACCTAAGAAAACATGTAAACAATATCTTAAGAGTTCTATGTATTTACATTACTTTCCTTTTTTAAAACAAAATAATAAACATATAAACATGTTCGTTTTCTTAAAAATTCAAAGTACGTTACGTGATCTGCGTAGTGCTGGTAAAACTAAAATTCATATTGTATGGCTAAAAACACCTGTAAAAAATATCAGAAGAGTTTTGTGCATTTTAATTACTTTACGGTTAAAAAAAAAAATAATTATAAAACAATCTCGTTTTTCTAGAAGATTCGAAGGACCCTAAGCGAATCGCTGAGTTCTGGGGAAACTAAAACTTTTACTAAAAACTGAGTATAAATATTATACTATTTATACTAAGCACAGAGTTCTATGCATTTACATTACATTGCGATATTTAAAAAAAATAATAGTTATAAAACAATCTCGTTTTCCTCAAAGATTCGACGGACACAACGCGATTCGCGGGAATCTGGTAAAACTCAAACTTATACTAAAAACTGATACTATATAGCTAACTGCAGATATAAACGATATCATAAGAGTTCTATTAATTTACATTACCTTACGAATTAAAAAAAAATAAATAAAAAATTATTTATCATTCTTAATTTTCTCAAAGATTCGAGGGACGCTAAGCGATTCTCGAAGTTCTGGTGAAACTTAAACTCATACTATATATCTAAGAGCAAAGACAAAAAATATCTTAAGAGATCTATGCATTCACATCACTTTGGGAATTTAAAAAAAATAATAATTATAAAACTATCTCTTTTTTCTAAAAGATTCAAGGGACACTACGCGATTCGCGGAGCTAGCTACCTAAGAAAACATGTTAAAAATATCTTAAGAGTTCTATGTATTTACTATACTTTCCTATTTTAAAACAAAATAAAAAACATATAAACATGTTCGTTTTCTTAAAAATTCAAAGTACGCTACGTGATCTGCGTAGTATTGGTAACACTAAAATTCATATTATATGGCTAAAAACACCAGTAAAAAATATCAAAAGAGTTTTGTGCATTTTAATTACTTTACGATTAAAAAAAGAAATAATTATAAAACAATCTCGTTTTTCTAGAAGATTCGAGGGACGCTACGCGGACTTCGGGTAAAACTAAAACTCATATTATATAGCTAAACAGACATGTAAACAATCTCATAAGAGTTCTATTCATTTACATTACCTTACGACTTAAAATAAAAAATACTAATTATTAATCAATCCTAATTTTCTCAAAGATTCGAGGGACGCTAAGCGAATTACGGAGCTCGGAAGAAACTAAAAGTCATACTATATACCTAAAAACACATATAAACAATATCTGAAGAGTTCTATGCAATTATATTACTTTGCGACTTTTAAAAAAAAATTATAATTAAAAACTATCTCGTTTTTCTCATAAATTCGAAGGACGCTAAGCGAATCGCTGAGTTATGGTGAAACTAAAACTTATACTAAAAACTGATACTATATAGCTAACTGCACATATAAACAATATCTGAAGAGTTCTATGCATTTACATTACATTGCGATATTTAAAAAAAATTATAGTTATAAAACAATCTCGTTTCCCCATAAATTCGAAGAACGCTAAGCGAATCGCGGAGTTCTGGTGAAAATAAAACTTATACTAAAAACTGATACTATATAGCTAACTGCACATATAAACAATATCTGAAGAGTTCTATGCATTTACATTACATTGCGATATTTAAAAAAAATAATAGTTATAAAACAATCTCGTTTTTCTCAAAGATTCGACGGACGCTACGCGATTCGCGGGAATCTGGTAAAACTCAAACTTATACTAAAAACTGATACTATATAGCTAACTGCAGATATAAACGATATCATAAGAGTTCTATTAATTTACATTACCTTACGAATTAAAAAAAAAGAAATAAAAAATTATTTATCATTCCTAATTTTCTCAAAGATTCGAGGGACGCTAAGCGATTCTTGAAGTTCTGGTGAAACTTAAACTCATACTATATATCTAAGAGCAAAGACAAAAAATATCTGAAGAGATCTATGCATTCACATCACTTTGGGAATTTAAAAAAAATAATAATTATAAAACTATCTTTTTTTTCTAAAATATTTAAGGGATACTACGCGATTCGCGGAGCTAGCTACCTAAGAAAACATGTTAAAATATCTTAAGAGTTCTATGTATTTACTTTACTTTCCTATTTTAAAACAAAATAAAAAACATATAAACATGTTCGTTTTCTTAAAAATTCAAAGTACGCTACGTGATCTGCGTAGTATTGGTAAAACTAAAATTCATATTATATGGCTAAAAACACCAGTAAAAAATATCAAAAGAGTTTTGTGCATTTTAATTACTTTACGATTAAAAAAAGAAATAATTATAAAACAATCTCGTTTTTCTAGAAGATTCGAGGGACGCTACGCGATTCGCGGACTTCGGGTAAAACTAAAACTCATATTATATAGCTAAACAGACATGTAGACAATCTCATAAGAGTTCTATTCATTTACATTACCTTACGACTTAAAATAAAAAATACTAATTATTAATCAATCCTAATTTTCTCAAAGATTCGAGGGACGCTAAGCGAATTACGGAGCTCTGGAGAACCTAAAAGTCATACAATATACCTAAAAACACATATAAACAATATCTGAAGAGTTCTATGCAATTACATTACTTTGCGATTTTTTAAAAAAATAATAGTTATAAAACAATCTCGTTTTTCTCATAAATTATATTGCTCACTGCACATATCAACAATATTTGAAGAGTTGTATGCATTTACATTACATTGCGATATTTAAAAAAAATAATAGTTATAAAACCATCTCGTTTTTCTCATAAATTCGAAGGACGCTAAGAGAATCGCTGATGAGTTCTGGTAAAACTAAAACTTATACTTAAAACTGATACTATATAGCTAACTGCAGATATAAACAATATTTGAAGAGTTGTATGCATTTACATTACATTGCGATATTTAAAAAAAATAATAGTTATAAAACAATCTCGTTTTTCTCATAAATTCGAAGGACGCTAAGAGAATCGCTGATGAGTTCTGGTAAAACTAAAACTTATACTAAAAACTGATACTATATAGCTAACTGCAGATATAAACAATATCATAAGAGTTCTATCAATTTACATTACCTTACGAATTAAAAAAAAGAAATAAAAAATTAATTATCAATCCTACTTTTCTCAAAGATTCGAAGGACGCTAAGCGATTCGAGAAGTTCTGGTAAAACTTAAACTCATACTATATATCTAAGAGCAAAGAGAAAAAATATCTGAAGAGATCTATGCATTCACCTCACTTTGGGAATTTAAAAAAAATAATGATTATAAAACTATCTCGTTTTTCTCAAAGATTCAAGGGAAACTAAGCGATTCGCGTAGCTAGCTACCTAAGAAAACATGTAAACAATATCTTAAGAGTTCTATGTATTTACATTACTTTCCTATTTTAAAACAAAATAATAAACATATAAACATGTTCGTTTTCTTAAAAATTCAAAGTACGTTACGTGATCTGCGTAGTGCTGGTAAAACTAAAATTCATATTGTATGGCTAAAAACACCTGTAAAAAATATCAGAAGAGTTTTGTGCATTTTAATTACTTTACGGTTAAAAAAAAAAATAATTATAAAACAATCTCGTTTTTCTAGAAGATTCGAAGGACCCTAAGCGAATCGCTGAGTTCTGGGGAAACTAAAACTTATACTAAAAACTGAGTATAAATATTATACTATTTATACTAAGCACAGAGTTCTATGCATTTACATTACATTGCGATATTTAAAAAAAATAATAGTTATAAAACAATCTCGTTTTTCTCAAAGATTCGACGGACGCTACGCGATTCGCGGGAATCTGGTAAAACTCAAACTTATACTAAAAACTGATACTATATAGCTAACTGCAGATATAAACGATATCATAAGAGTTCTATTAATTTACATTACCTTACGAATTAAAAAAAAAGAAATAAAAAATTATTTATCATTCTTAATTTTCTCAAAGATTCGAGGGACGCTAAGCGATTCTCGAAGTTCTGGTGAAACTTAAACTCATACTATATATCTAAGAGCAAAGACAAAAAATATCTTAAGAGATCTATGCATTCACATCACTTTGGGAATTTAAAAAAAATAATAATTATAAAACTATCTCTTTTTTCTAAAAGATTCAAGGGACACTACGCGATTCGCGGAGCTAGCTACCTAAGAAAACATGTTAAAAATATCTTAAGAGTTCTATGTATTTACTTTACTTTCCTATTTTAAAACAAAATAAAAAACATATAAACATGTTCGTTTTCTTAAAAATTCAAAGTACGCTACGTGATCTGCGTAGTATTGGTAAAACTAAAATTCATATTATATGGCTAAAAACACCAGTAAAAAATATCAAAAGAGTTTTGTGCATTTTAATTACTTTACGATTAAAAAAAGAAATAATTATAAAACAATCTCGTTTTTCTAGAAGATTCGAGGGACGCTACGCGGACTTCGGGTAAAACTAAAACTCATATTATATAGCTAAACAGACATGTAAACAATCTCATAAGAGTTCTATTCATTTACATTACCTTACGACTTAAAATAAAAAATACTAATTATTAATCAATCCTAATTTTCTCAAAGATTCGAGGGAAGCTAAGCGAATTACGGAGCTCGGAAGAAACTAAAAGTCATACTATATACCTAAAAACACATATAAACAATATCTGAAGAGTTCTATGCAATTATATTACTTTGCGACTTTTAAAAAAAATTATAATTAAAAACTATCTCGTTTTTCTCATAAATTCGAAGGACGCTAAGCGAATCGCTGAGTTATGGTGAAACTAAAACTTATACTAAAAACTGATACTATATAGCTAACTGCACATATAAACAATATCTGAAGAGTTCTATGCATTTACATTACATTGCGATATTTAAAAAAAATTATAGTTATAAAACAATCTCGTTTCCCCATAAATTCGAAGAACGCTAAGCGAATCGCGGAGTTCTGGTGAAAATAAATCTTATACTAAAAACTGATACTATATTGCTCACTGCACATATAAACAATATTTGAAGAGTTGTATGCATTTACATTACATTGCGATATTTAAAAAAAATAATAGTTATAAAACAATCTCGTTTTTCTCATAAATTCGACGGACGCTACGCGATTCGCGGGAATCTGGTAAAACTCAAACTTATACTAAAAACTGATACTATATAGCTAACTGCAGATATAAACAATATCATAAGAGTTCTATCAATTTACATTACCTTACGAATTAAAAAAAAGAAATAAAAAATTAATTATCAATCCTACTTTTCTCAAAGATTCGAAGGACGCTAAGCGATTCGAGAAGTTCTGGTAAAACTTAAACTCATACTATATATCTAAGAGCAAAGAGAAAAAATATCTGAAGAGATCTATGCATTCACCTTACTTTGGGAATTTAAAAAAAATAATGATTATAAAACTATCTCGTTTTTCTCAAAGATTCAAGGGAAACTAAGCGATTCGCGTAGCTAGCTACCTAAGAAAACATGTAAACAATATCTTAAGAGTTCTATGTATTTACATTACTTTCCTATTTTAAAACAAAATAATAAACATATAAACATGTTCGTTTTCTTAAAAATTCAAAGTACGTTACGTGATCTGCGTAGTGCTGGTAAAACTAAAATTCATATTGTATGGCTAAAAACACCTGTAAAAAATATCAGAAGAGTTTTGTGCATTTTAATTACTTTACGGTTAAAAAAAAAAATAATTATAAAACAATCTCGTTTTTCTAGAAGATTCGAAGGACCCTAAGCGAATCGCTGAGTTCTGGGGAAACTAAAACTTATACTAAAAACTGAGTATAAATATTATACTATTTATACTAAGCACAGAGTTCTATGCATTTACATTACATTGCGATATTTAAAAAAAATAATAGTTATAAAACAATCTCGTTTTTCTCAAAGATTCGACGGACGCTACGCGATTCGCGGGAATCTGGTAAAACTCAAACTTATACTAAAAACTGATACTATATAGCTAACTGCAGATATAAACGATATCATAAGAGTTCTATTAATTTACATTACCTTACGAATTAAAAAAAAAGAAATAAAAAATTATTTATCATTCTTAATTTTCTCAAAGATTCGAGGGACGCTAAGCGATTCTCGAAGTTCTGGTGAAACTTAAACTCATACTATATATCTAAGAGCAAAGACAAAAAATATCTTAAGAGATCTATGCATTCACATCACTTTGGGAATTTAAAAAAAATAATAATTATAAAACTATCTCTTTTTTCTAAAAGATTCAAGGGACACTACGCGATTCGCGGAGCTAGCTACCTAAGAAAACATGTTAAAAATATCTTAAGAGTTCTATGTATTTACTTTACTTTCCTATTTTAAAACAAAATAAAAAACATATAAACATGTTCGTTTTCTTAAAAATTCAAAGTACGCTACGTGATCTGCGTAGTATTGGTAAAACTAAAATTCATATTATATGGCTAAAAACACCAGTAAAAAATATCAAAAGAGTTTTGTGCATTTTAATTACTTTACGATTAAAAAAAGAAATAATTATAAAACAATCTCGTTTTTCTAGAAGATTCGAGGGACGCTACGCGGACTTCGGGTAAAACTAAAACTCATATTATATAGCTAAACAGACATGTAAACAATCTCATAAGAGTTCTATTCATTTACATTACCTTACGACTTAAAATAAAAAATACTAATTATTAATCAATCCTAATTTTCTCAAAGATTCGAGGGAAGCTAAGCGAATTACGGAGCTCGGAAGAAACTAAAAGTCATACTATATACCTAAAAACACATATAAACAATATCTGAAGAGTTCTATGCAATTATATTACTTTGCGACTTTTAAAAAAAATTATAATTAAAAACTATCTCGTTTTTCTCATAAATTCGAAGGACGCTAAGCGAATCGCTGAGTTATGGTGAAACTAAAACTTATACTAAAAACTGATACTATATAGCTAACTGCACATATAAACAATATCTGAAGAGTTCTATGCATTTACATTACATTGCGATATTTAAAAAAAATAATAGTTATAAAACAATCTCGTTTTTCTCATAAATTCGAAGGACGCTAAGCGAATCGCTGAGTTCAGGTGAAACTAAAACCTATACTAAAAACTGATACTATATAGCTCACTGCACATATAAACAATATTTGAAGAGTTCTATGCATTTACATTACATTGCGATATTTAAAAAAAATAATAGTTATAAAACAATCTCGTTTTTCTCATAAATTCGAAGGACGCTAAGAGAATCGCTGATGAGTTCTGGTAAAACTAAAACTTATACTAAAAACTGATACTACATAGCTAACTGCAGATATAAACAATATCATAAGAGTTCTATTAATTTACATTACCTTACGAATTAAAAAAAAGAAATAAAAAATTAATTATCAATCCTAATTTTCTCAAAGATTCGAAGGACGCGAAGCGATTCGAGAAGTTCTGGTAAAACTTAAACTCATACTATATATCTAAGAGCAATGAGAAAAAATATCCGAAGAGATCTATGCATTGACATCACTTTGCGAATTTAAAAAAAATAATAATTATAAAACTATCTCATTTTTCTCAAAGATTCAAGGGAAACTACGCGATTCGCGTAGCTAGCTACCTAAGAAAACATGTAAACAATATCTTAAGAGTTCTATGTATTTACATTACTTACCTATTTTAAAACAAAATAATAAACATATAAACATGTTCGTTTTCTAAAAAATTCTAAGTACGCTACGTGATCTGCGTAGTGCTGGTAAAACTAAAATTCATATTATATGGCTAAAAACATCTGTAAAAAATATCAGAAGAGTTTTGTGCATTTTAATTACTTTACGATTAAAAAAAAAATAATTATAAAACAATCTCGTTTTTCTAGAAGATTCGAGGGACGCTACGCGATTTGCGGACTTCGGGTAAAACTAAAACTCATATTATATAGCTAAACAGACATGTAAACAATCTCATAAGAGTTCTATTCATTTACATTACCTCACGACTTAAAATAAAAAATACTAATTATTAATCAATCCTAATTTTCTCAAAGATTCGAGGGACGCTAAGCGAATTACGGAGCTCTGGAGAACCTAAAAGTCATACTATATACCTAAAAACACATATAAACAATATCTGAAGAGTTCTATGTATTTACATTACTTTGCGATTTTAGAAAAAAATTATAATTAAAAACTATCTCGTTTTTCTCATAAATTCGAAGGACGCTAAGCGAATCGCTGAGTTATGGTGAAACTAAAACTTATACTAAAAACTGATACTATATAGCTAACTGCACATATAAACAATATCTGAAGAGTTCTATGCAATTACATTACTTTTCGATTTTTTAAAAAAATAATAGTTATAAAACAATCTCGTTTTTCTCATAAATTCGAAGGCCGCTAAGAGAATCGCTGATGAGTTCTGGTAAAACTAAAACTTATACTAAAAACTGATACTATATAGCTAACTGCACATATAAACAATATCTGAAGAGTTCTATGCAATTACATTACTTTGCGATTTTTTAAAAAAATAATAGTTATAAAACAATCTCGTTTTTCTCATAAATTCGAAGGCCGCTAAGAGAATCGCTGATGAGTTCTGGTAAAACTAAAACTTATACTAAAAACTGATACTATATTGCTCACTGCACATATAAACAATATTTGAAGAGTTGTATGCATTTACATTACATTGCGATATTTAAAAAAAATAATAGTTATAAAACAATCTCGTTTTTCTCATAAATTCGAAGGACGCTAAGAGAATCGCTGATGAGTTCTGGTAAAACTAAAACTTATACTAAAAACTGATACTATATAGCTAACTGCAGATATAAACAATATCATAAGAGTTCTATTAATTTACATTACCTTACGAATTAAAAAAAAGAAATAATAAATTAATTATCAATCCTACTTTTCTCAAAGATTCGAAGGAGATCTGGTAAAACTTAAACTCATACTATATATCTAAGAGCAAAGAGAAAAAATATCCGAAGAGATCTATGCATTTACATCACTTTGCGAATTTAAAAAAAATAATAATTATAAAACTATCTCATTTTTCTCAAAGATTCAAAAGAAACTACGCGATTCGCGTAGCTAGCTACCTAAGAAAACATGTAAACAATATCTTAAGAGTTCTATGTATTTACATTACTTACCTATTTTAAAACAAAATAATAAACATATAAACATGTTCGTTTTCTTAAAAATTCTAAGTACGCTACGTGATCTGCGTATATGGCTAAAAACACCTGTAAAAAATATCAGAAGAGTTTTGTGCATTTTAATTACTTTACGATAAAAAAAAAAATAATTATAAAACAATCTCGTTTTTCTAGAAGATTCGAGGGACGCTACGCGATTTGCGGACTTCTGGTAAAACTAAAACTCATATTATTTAGCTAAACAAACATTTAAAAAATCTCATAAGAGTTCTATTCATTTACATTACCTTACGACTTAAAACAAAAAATAATAAATATTAATCAATCCTAATTTTCTCAAAGATTCGAGGGACGCTAAGCGAATTACGGAGCTCTGGTGAAACTAAAAGTCATACAATATACCTAAAAACACATATAAACAATATCTGAAGAGTTCTATGTATTTACATTACTTTGCGATTTTTGAAAAAAATTATAATTAAAAACTATCTTTAAATAATTTATTTTTTGAAGAGAAAAGATTTGGCTCCGCCGGGAGTCGAACCCGGGTCTCCTGCGTTACATGCGAGGATGCTAACCGCTACACCACAGAGCTCGGCTCAAGGCAGAGCAAATCCTTCCTCTTCCTATTGTGCCTATTCTATTCCTAATATCCTTCCTCTTTCTATTGTTCCTATTCCTATCCAGTGAAGAGGAAGGATTTGCTCTGCCTTGAGCCGAGCTCTGTGGTGTAGCGGTTAGCATCCTCGCATGTAACGCAGGAGACCCGGGTTCGACTCCCGGCGGAGCCAAATCTTTTCTCTTCAAAAAATAAATTATTTAAAAATAATTTAAAAATGGTGGTCAGCCACAAATTAAGATTAGATTAATTAAAAACTATCTTGTTTTACTTAAAGGTTCGAGGGACGCTAAGCAAATCGCGGAGTTCTGGTGAAAATAAAACTTATACTAAAAACTGATACTGTATAGCTAACTGCACATATAAACAATATCTGAAGAGTACTATGCATTTACATTACGTTGCGATATTTAAAAAAAATAATAGTTATTAAAAATCTCGTTTTTCTCAAAGATTCGACGGACGCTACGCGATTCGCGGAAATCTGGTAGCACTAAAACTTATACTAAAAACTGATACTATATAGCTAACTGCAGATATAAACAATATCATAAGAGTTCTATTAATTTACATTACCTTACGAATTAAAAAAAAAGAAATAAAAAATTATTTATCAATCCTAATTTTCTCAAAGATTCGAGGGACGCTAAGCGATTCTCGAAGTTCTGGTGAAACTTAAACTCATACTATATATCTAAGAGCAAAGATAAAAAATATCTGAAGAGATCTATGCATTCACATCACTTTGGGAATTTAAAAAAAATAATAATTATAAAACTATCTCGTTTTTCTCAAAGATTCAAGGGACACTACGCGATTCGCGGAGCTAGCTACCTAAGAAAACATGTTAAAAATATCTTAAGAGTTATATGTATTTACTTTACTTTCCTATTTTAAAACAAAATAAAAAACATATAAACATGTTCGTTTTCTTAAAAATTCAAAGTACGCTACGTGATCTGCGTAGTGCTGGTAAAACTAAAATTCATATTATATGGCTAAAAACACCAGTAAAAAATATCAGAAGAGTTTTGTGCATTTTAATTACTTTACGATTAAAAAAAAATAATTATAAAACAATCTCGTTTTTCTAGAAGATTCAAGGGACGCTCATATTATTAACTCAGAATGGATACCATTTTAACTTGGGGGAAACTAACTCAGGCCAAAAAAAAATATCAGCTAACGACTTCTATGCCTATCGGATCATGGTGAGATCAGATAATAACCACATACTGCAATGCAGACGGCTGTTTCATCAGTTCATTGTAGATATGTACGCTAAAATAGAAAGTGAACGACTCCTTTACATTCGTTTAAACCAAAAGAAGCTTCGGGCTGACGAATACATCCATTTACGTGACGCGCTGGCCTCAGACGGCAACGTCTCCGACATAGGGCAGATGGTGATATTACCTGCTACATTTACAGGAAGCCCCAGGCACATGCACGAATATGCTCAGGACGCCATGCCTTATGTCAGGGCCTACGGTAGGCCGGACTTTTTTATCACATTCACATGCAATCCAACTTGGATAGAAATAAAGGAAGAACTAATGGAGGGCCAAGATCCGACCGACCGTCATGACCTCACGGCTTGAGTATTCAAACAAAAGCTGAAAAAATTAATTAATGTTTTGACGAAGTGTCACATTTATGGAGAAACTCGATGCTGGATGTACTCAATTGAATGGCAAAAGAGAGGTTTACCACATGCTCATATTTTGATTTGGCTAAAAAATAAATTACATCCCTCTCAAATTGATGACGTTATTTCAGCAGAAATATCCAATCCTGAGAGTGATCCAATTCTATTTGAAATAGTAAAAAAAAATATGATTCATGGTCCCTGCGGCTTATTAAATCCTAAATCACCATGTATGAAAGAAAAGATCTGTACAAAAAAGTATCCGAGAAAATTGATACCAGAAACCCAAACGGGCAATGATGGCTATCCTCTTTATAGAAGACGAAATCCGGGCCAAGGGGGTTATACAGCAGCAATACAGCTGAAGAGCAATAACCAGTCCAGACAAATATACGTGGATAATAGTTGGGTAGTGCTATATTCTCCTCTCCTTTCTAAAATGTTCCAGGCACATATTAACGTAGAGTACTGCAACTCTGTGAAATCTATCAAATACATATGTAAGTATGTTAACAAGGGAAGTGATATGGCCGTTATCCAACTAGAAAATAATAGAAGTTCGGATGAAATTTTCCAATACCAAATGGGTAGATAAGTAAGCAGTAATGAGACTGTTTGGCGAATACTGAAATTTCCAATTCACGAGAGATACCCTCCCGTCGTCCAACTCAGTGTTCACCTGGAAAATGGGCAGCGAGTTTATTTCAGAGCCGATAACGCCCAAGAAGTAGCCGCCCAACCACTAGACACCACACTGACTGGCTTCTTTAAATTGTGCCAAGAAGATCCGTTTGCAAAAACATTATTATATTTAGAAGTTCCTAAGTACTACACATGGGATAAAAACAATAAACTATTCTGCAAGAGAAAACAAGGTTCCTTAGTATCAGGATTTGATGGTCGTGCGAGTGATGCCTTAGGCAGAGTGTATACTGTACATCCAAGCAACTCTGAATGTTATTACCTGAGGTTACTTCTACACTCTGTACGAGGACCGGAATCTTTTCGTGATTTGAAAATTGTGGACGGCGTTTTGTGCCAGACGTTTCGCGAAGCATGTCGAATGCATGGACTCTTAGAAGACGATGAGAACTGGGATCAAACATTGTCAGAAGCTTCCCTCACATGTTTCCCATTTCAACTTCGTTCATTATTTTCCGTTATAATAACCTGCAATCCGTCGAATCCAGGCCTTCTTTGGGAGAAGTACAAAGAAAATCTAAGTGAAGATATTTTAAGAATCCATCGGCGGAACAGTTGTATGGAAGATTTAAATTTCAGCCCAGACATTTTCAATGAAGGACTTCTACTCCTGGAAGATAAGACGTTATCCATTAATGGGAAAACTTTAGTTCAATTAGGTTTACCAGCTCCTATAAAAATGTGCAATGCCAATAACGATAGGGACTTTTTACAGGAGAGATGTTATGACATACAAAAATTAAAAAGGTTCGTTGAGTTAAAAAGGCCTCTTTTTGTTCAAGACCAATGCTCAGCCTATAATGAAATCCTTGAATTGGTTAACAATGGAAATGGGGGTATTTACTTCCTCGATGCCCCAGGTGGCACAGGAAAAACGTTTTTGATAAACCTATTATTGGCAGAGATTAGATATATCTCAAAATGAGATAGCCGTTGCCATTGCTTCATCTGGCATAGCAGCTACGCTATTAGACGGAGGACGGACTGCACACTCAATGTTGAAACTGCCTCTCAATTTAGCTCTTTCGGAATCCCCCGTCTGTAATATTACTAAGAGAACAGGAAAGGCAAAATTGTTGGAAAAGTGCAAAATTATTATCTGGGATGAATGCACAATGGCTCATAGATTCGAGGGACGCTAAGCGAATCGCGGAGTTCTAGTGGAACTAAAACTTATACTAAAAACTGATACTGTATAGCTAACTGCACATATAAACACTATCTGAAGAGTTCTATGCATTTACATTACGTTGCGATATTTAAAAAAAATAATAGTTATGAAACAATCTCATTTTTCTCAAAGATTCAAGGGACACTACGCGATTCGCGTAGCTAGCTACCTAAGAAAACATGTAAACAATATCTTAAGAGTTCTATGTATTTACATTACGTTGCGATATTTAAAAAAAATAATAGTTATGAAACAATCTCGTTTTTCTCAAAAATTCGAAGGTCGCTAAGCGAATCGCTGAGTTCTGGTGAAACTATAACTTATACTAAAAACTGATACTATATAGCTAACTGCACATATAAACAATATCAGAAGAGTTCTATGCATTTACATTACATTGCGATATTTAAAAAAAATAACAGTTATAAAACAATCTCATTTTTCTCAAAGATTCCAGGGACACTACGCGATTCGCGGAGCTAGCAACCTAAGAAAGCATGTAAACAATATCTTAAGAGTTTTATGTATTTACATTACTTTCCTATTTTAAAACAAAACAATAAACATATAAACATATTCGTTTACTTAAAAATTCAAAGTACGCTACGTGGTCTGCGTAGTGCTGGTAAAACTAAAATTCATATTATATGGCTAAAAACCCCTGTAAAAAATATCAGAAGAGTTTTGTGCATTTTAATTACTTTACGATTAAAAAAAAAAATAATTATAAAACAATCTCGTTTTTCTAGAAGATTCGAGGGACGCTACGCGATTCGCGGACTTCTGGTAAAACTAAAACTCATATTATATAGCTAAACAGACATGTAAAAAATATCATAAGTGTTCTATTCATTTACATTACCTTACGATTTAAAAAAAAAATAATAAATATTAATCAATCCTAATTTTCTCAAAGATTCGAGGGACGCTAAGCGAATTACGGTGTTCTGGTGAAACTAAAACTTATACTAAAAACTGATACTGTATAGCTAACTGCACATATAAACAATATCTGAAGAGTTCTTTGCATTTACATTACATTGCGATGTTTAAAAAAAATAACAGTTATAAAACAATCTCATTTTTCTCAAAGATTCCAGGGACACTACGCGATTCGCGGAGCTAGCTACCTAAGAAAGCATGTAAACAATATCTTAAGAGTTTTATGTTTTTACATTACTTTCCTATTTTAAAACAAAATAATAAACATATAAACATGTTCGTTTTCTTAAAAATTCAAAGTACGCTACGTGGTCTGCGTAGTGCTGGTAAAACTAAAATTCATATTATATGGCTAAAAACACCTGTAAAAAATATCAGAAGAGTTTTGTGCATTTTAATTACTTTACGATTAAAAAAAAAAAAAATTATAAAACAATCTCGTTTTTCAAGAAGATTCGAGGGACGCTACGCGATTCGCGGACTTCTGGTAAAACTAAAATTCATATTATATAGCTAAACAGACATGTAAACAATCTCATAAGATTTCTATTCATTTACATTACCTTACGACTTAAAAAAAAAAATAATAATTATTAATCAATCCTAATTTTCTCAAAGATTCGAGGGACGCTAAGCGAATTACGGAGCTCTGGTGAAACTAAAAGCCATACTATATACCTTAAAACACATATAAACAATATATAAAGAGTTCTATGCAATTACAATACTTTGCGATTTTTGAAAAAAATTATAATTAAAAACTATCTCGTTTTTCTCATAAATTCTAAGGAGGCTAAGCGAATTGCTGAATTCTAGTGAAACTAAAACTTATGCTAAAAACTGATACTATATAGCTAACTGCACATATAAACAATATCATAAGAGTTCTATTAATTTACATTACCTTACGAATTAAAAAAAAAAGAAATTAAAAATTATTAATTATTGCAAATATAAACAATATTATAAGAGTTCTATTAATTTACATTACCTTACGAATTAAAAAAAAAGAAAAAATAAATTAATAATCAATCCTAATTTTCTAAAAGATTCGAAGGACGCTAAGCGATTCGCGAAGTTCTGGTGAAACTTAAACTCATACTATATATCTAAGACCAAAGATAAAAAATATCTGAAGAGATCTATGCATTTACATCACTTTGCGAATTTAAAAAAAATATTAATTATATAACTATCTCGTTTTCCTCAAAGATTCAAGGGACACTACGCGATTCGCGGAGCAGCTACCTAAGAAAGCATGTAAACAATATCTTAAGAGTTTTATGTTTTTACATTACTTTCCTATTTTAAAACAAAATAATAAACATATAAACATGTTCGTTTTCTTAAAAATTCAAAGTACGCTACGTGGTCTGCGTAGTGCTGGTAAAACTAAAATTCATATTATATGGCTAAAAACACCTGTAAAAAATATCAGAAGAGTTTTCTGCATTTTAATTACTTTACGATTAAAAAAAAAAAATAATTATAAAACAATCTCGTTTTTCTAGAAGATTCGAGGGACGCTACGCGATTCGCGGACTTCTGGTAAAACTAAAACTCATATTATATGGCTAAACAGAAATGTAAACAATATCATAAGAGTTCTATTCATTTACATTACCTTACGATTTAAAAAAAAAACAATAAATATTAATCAATCCTAATTTTCTTAAAGATTCGAGGGACGCTAAGCGAATTACGGAGTTCTGGTGAAACTAAAAGTCATACTATATACCTAAAAACACATATAAACAATATCTGATGAGTTCTATAGATTTACATTACTTTGCGATTCTCGAAAAAAATTATAATTATGAAACAATCTCGTTTTTCTCAAAAATTCGAAGGACGCTAAGGGATTCGCGGACTTCTGGTAAAACTAAAACTTATACTAAAAACTGATACTATATAGCTAACTGAAGATATAAACAATATCATAAGAGTTCTAATAATTTACATTACCTTACGAATTAAAAAAAAATCTGGTGCGTGCGCGCAACACACAACTTTCACTTACCCACTTACTTATATTAGAAATTAATGCGTTGTGTTAATGCCACTTCTCAAAGTAACACATTTTTCCACATTCATTTCTTACCTGATATTAAAGAACACCTAATTTTCATTAAACATGACGAATCTGATGAAAATCGTTAAAGTCGTTTTTGAGATAATCGAAAAAAAGGTAAAAATTGGAAAAAAAGTTATGATATAAAGTGCCCCCTCCGTTTGAACAATTTTGATGGTGTTGGCTATAACATCTTTGGCATATACATACATCAAATACACAGTTTGATCAAAATCGTGAAAGCCGTTTTTGAGTAAATAAAAAAACACATAAAAATTATACAAAATTTATTAAGTAAAGTCCCCCCTCCAGTAAATCAATTTTGATGAAATGTTGGCTATCACATCTTTGACATATAAGTACATCAAATACCCAGTTTGATCAAAATCGTTAAAACCGTTTTTGAGTAAATAAAAAAAACACGTGAAAATGATACGAAATTTACTAAGTAAAGTCCCCCCTCCGGTTGATCAATTTTGATGAAATTTTTGCAGTCATATCTCGGGTATATAAATAGATCAAATACTCAGTTTAATCAAAATCGTTAGAGCCGTTTTTGAGAAAATCGAAAAAAACTTAAAAAGTTATTAAATAAAGTACCCCCTCCCTTTGAGCAATTTTGATGAAATTTTTGCTGTCACATCGCGGGCATATACATACACTAAATACCCAATTTCAGGTTCGCACGGTTTTTAGTTTTTGAGATAGTCTGTTCACACACACACACACACACACACAGACACACACACACACACACAGACCATTTTGCGGGACTTGGTTAATTGGACTCAGGGGACCCCAAAACGTGTATTTCCGTTGAAAACCGGAAGTCGAAATTTTTCACGATCGCAATACTTCCACTTACTATATATTTCATATATAGGTAAGTGAAAGTAAAAAAGAAATAAAAAATTATTAATCAATCCTAATTTTCCAAAGATTCGAAGACGCTAAGCAATTCGAGAAGTTCTGGTGAAACTTAAACTCATACTATACATCTAAGAGCAAAGATAGAAATATCTGAAGAGATCTAAGCAGTTACATCACTTTGCGAATTAAAAAAACATAATAATTATAAAACTATCTCGTTTTTCTCAAAGATTCAAGGGACACTACGCGATTCGTGGAACTAGCTACCTAAGAAAACATGTAAACAATATCTTAAGAGTTCTATGTATTTACATTACTTTCCTATTTTAAAAAAAAATAATAAACATATAAACATGTTCGTTTTCTTAAAAATTCAAATTACGTTACCTGATCTGCGTAGTGCTGGTAAAACTAAAATTCATATTATATGGCTAAAAACACCTGTAAAAAATATCAGAAGAGTTTTGTGCATTTTAATTACTTTACGGTTAAAAAAAAAAATAATTATAAAACAATCTCGTTTTTCTAGAAGATTCGAGGGACGCTACGCGATTCGCGGACTTCTGGTAAAACTAAAACTCATATTATATAGCTAAACAGACATGTAAACAATATCATAAGTGTTCTATTCATTTACATTACCTTACGATTTAAAAAAAAAAATAATAAATATTAATCAATCCTAATTTTCTCAAAGATTCGAGGGACGCTAAGCGAATTACGGTGTTCTGGTGAAACTAAAACTTATACTAAAAACTGATACTGATACTGATACTGATACTTTCCTATTTTAAAACAAAATAATAAACATATAAACATGTTCGTTTTCTTAAAAATTTAAAGTACGCTACGTGGTCTGCGTAGTGCTTGTAAAACTAAAATTCATATTATATGGCTAAAAACACCTGTAAAAAATATCAGAAGAGTTTTGTGCATTTTAATTACTTTAAGATTAAAAAAAAAATAATTATAAAACAATCTTGTTTTACTTAAAGATTCGAGGGACGCTAAGCGAATCGCTGAGTTCTGGTGAAACTAAAACTTATACTAAGACTGATACTATATAGCTAACTGCACATATAAACAATATCTGAAGAGTTCTATGCAATTATATTACTTGGCGACTTTTAAAAAAAATTATAATTAAAAACTATCTCGTTTTCCTCATAAATTCGAAGGACGCTAAGCGAATCGCTGAGTTCTGGTAAAACTAAAACTTATACTAAAAACTGATACTATATAGCTAACCGCACATATAAACAATATCAGAAGAGTTCTATGCATTTATATTATTTAGCGATATTTAAAAAAAGTAATAGTTTTAAAACAATCTCGTTATTCTCAAAGAGTCGACGGACGCTACGCGATTCGCGGACTTCTTGTAAAACTAAAACTTAAAATAAAAACTGATACTATATAGCTAACTGCAGATATAAACAATATCATAAGAGTTCTATTAATTTACATTACCTTACGAATTGAAAAAAAAGAAATAAAAAATAATTAATCAATCCTAATTTTCTCAAAGATTCGAGGGACGCTAAGCGATTCGCGATGTTCTGGTGAAACTTAAACTCATACTATATACCTAAGAGCAAAGATAAAAAATATCTGAAGAGATCTATGCATTTACATCACTTTGCGAATTTAAAAAAAATAATAATTATAAAACTATCTCGTTTTTCTCAAAGATTCAAGGGACACTACGCGATTCGTGGAGCTAGCTACCTAAGAAAACATGTAAACAATATCTTAAGAGTTCTATGTATTTACATTACTTTCCTATTTTAAAACAAAATAATAAACATATAAACATGTTCGTTTTCTTAAAAATTCAAAGTACGCTACGTGGTCTGCGTAGTGCTTGTAAAACTAAAATTCATATTATATGGCTAAAAACACCTGTAAAAAATATCAGAAGAGTTTTGTGCATTTTAATTACTTTACGATTAAAAAAAAAAATAATTATAAAACAATCTTGTTTTACTTAAAGATTCGAGGGACGCTAAGCGAATCGCTGAGTTCTGGTGAAACTAAAACTTATACTAAAAACTGATACTATATAGCTAACTGCACATATAAACAATATCTGAAGAGTTCTATGCAATTATATTACTTTGCGACTTTTAAAAAAAATTATAATTAAAAACTATCTCGTTTTTCTCATAAATTCGAAGGACGCTAAGCGAATCGCTGAGTTCTGGTAAAACTAAAACTTATACTAAAAACTGATACTATATAGCTAACCGCACATATAAACAATATCAGAAGAGTTCTATGCATTTATATTATATTGCGATATTTAAAAAAAATAATAGTTTTAAAACAATCTCGTTATTCTCAAAGAGTCGAAGGACGCTACGCGATTCGCGGACTTCTGGTAAAACTAAAACTTATACTAAAAACTGATACTATATAGCTAACTGCAGATATAAACAATATCATAAGAGTTCTATTAATTTACATTACCTTACGAATTGAAAAAAAAGAAATAAAAAATAATTAATCAATCCTAATTTTCTCAAAGATTCGAGGGACGCTAAGCGATTCGCGAAGTTCTGGTGAAACTTAAACTCATACTATATACCTAAGAGCAAAGATAAAAAATATCTGAAGAGATCTATGCATTTACATCACTTTGCAAATTTAAAAAAAATAATAGTTATAAAACTATCTCGTTTTTCTCAAAGATTCAAGGGACACTACGCGATTCGTGGAGCTAGCTACCTAAGAAAACATGTAAACAATATCTTAAGAGTTCTATGTATTTACATTACTCTCCTATTTTAAAACAAAATAATAAACATATAAACATTTTCGTTTTCTTAAAAATTCAAAGTACGCTACGTGGTCTGCGTAGTGCTTGTAAAACTAAAATTCATATTATATGGCTAAAAAAACCTGTAAAAAATATCAGAAGAGTTTTGTGCATTTTAATTACTTTACGATTAGAAAAAAAAATAATTATAAAACAATCTTGTTTTACTTAAAGATTCGAGGGACGCTAAGCGAATCGCTGAGTTCTGGTGAAACTAAAACTTATACTAAAAACTGATACTATATAGCTAACTGAACATATAAACAATATCTGAAGAGTTCTATGCAATTATATTACTTTGCGACTTTTAAAAAAAATTATAATTAAAAACTATCTCGTTTTTCTCATAAATTCGAAGGACGCTAAGCGAATCGCTGAGTTCTGGTAAAACTAAAACTGATACTAAAAACTGATACTATATAGCTAACCGCACATAAAAACAATATCTGAAGAGTTCTATGCATTTACATTACATTGCGATATTTAAAAAAAATAATAGTTATAAAACAATCCCGTATTTCTCATAAATTCGAAGGACGCTAAGAGAATCGCTGAGTTCAGGTGAAACTAAAACTTATACTTTGATTCGCGGAAATCTGGTAAATCTCAAACTTATACTAAAAACTGATACTATATAGCTAACTGCAGCTATAAACAATATCATAAGAGTTCTATTAATTTATATTACCTTACGAATTAAAAAAAAAGAAATAAAAAATTAATTATCAATCCTAATTTTCTCAAAGATTCGAGGGACGCTAAGCGATTCTCGAAGTTCTGGTAAAACTTAAACTCCTACTATATATCTAAGAGCAAAGATTAAAAATATCTGAAGAGATCTATGCATTCACATCACTTTGGGAATTTAAAAATAATAATAATTATAAAACTATCTCGTTTTTCTAAAAGATTCAAGGGAAACTACGCGATTCGCGTAGCTAGCTTCCTAAGAAAACTTGTAAACAATATCTTAAGAGTTCTATGTATTTACATTACTTTCCTATTTTAAAACAAAATAATAAACATATAAACATGTTCGTTTTCTTAAAAATTCAAAGTATGCTACGTGACCTGCGTAGTGCTGGTAAAACTAAAATTCATATTATATGGCTAAAAACACGTGTAAAAAATATCAGAAGAGTTTTGTGCATTTTAATTACTTTACGATTAAAAAAAGAAATAATTATAAAACAATCTCGTTTTTCTAAAAGATTCAAGGGAAACTACGCGATTCGCGTAGCTAGGTACCTAAGAAAACTTGTAAACAATATCTTAAGAGTTCTATGTATTTACATTACTTTCCTATTTTAAAACAAAATAATAAACATATAAACATGTTCGTTTTCTTAAAAATTCAAAGTACGCTACGTGACCTGCGTAGTGCTGGTAAAACTAAAACTCATATTATATAGCTAAACAGACATGTAAACAATCTCATAAGAGTTCTATTCATTTACATTACCTTACGACTTAAAATAATAAATACTAATTATTAATCAATCCTAATTTTCTCATAGATTCGAGGGACGCTAAGCGAATTACGGAGCTCTGGAGAAACTAAAAGTCATACTATATACCTAAAAACACATATAAACAATATCTGAAGAGTTCTATGCAATTATACTACTTTGCGACTTTTAAAAAAAAATTATAATTAAAAACTATCTCGTTTTTCTCATAAATTTGAAGGACGCTAAGCGAATCGCTGAGTTCAGGTGAAACTAAAACCTATACTAAAAACTGATACTATATAGCTCACTGCACATATAAACAATATTTGAAGAGTTCTATGCATTTACATTACATTGCGATATTTAAAAAAAATAATAGTTATAAAACAATCTCGTTTTTCTCATAAATTCGAAGGACGCTAAGAGAATCGTTGATGAGTTCTGGTAAAACTAAAACTTATACTAAAAACTGATACTATATAGCTAACTGCAGATATAAACAATATCATAAGAGTTCTATTAATTTACATTACCTTACGAATTAAAAAAAAGAAATAAAAAATTAATTATCAATCCTAATTTTCTCAAAGATTCGAGGGACGCTAAGCGATTCTCGAAGTTCTGGTGAAACCTAAACTCATACTATATATCTAAGAGCAAAGATAAAAAATATCTGAAGAGATCTATGCATTTACATCACTTTGGGAATTTAAAAAAAATAATAATTATAAAACTATCTCGTTTTTCTCAAAGATTCAAGGGACACTACGCGATTCGCGGAGCTAGCTACCTAAGAAAACATGTTAAAAATATCTTAAGAGTTCTATGTATTTACTTTACTTTCCTATTTTAAAACAAAATAATAAACATATAAACATGTTCGTTTTTTTAAAAGTTCAAAGTACGCTACGTGATCTGCGTAGTGGTGGTAAAACTAAAATTCATATTATATGGCTAAAAACACCAGTAAAAAATATCAGAAGAGTTTTGTGCATTTTAATTACTTTACGATAAAAAAAAAAAATAATTATAAAACAATCTCGTTTTTCTAGAAGATTCGAGGGACGCTACGCAATTCGCGGACTTCTGGTAAAACTAAAACTTATATTATATAGCTAAACAGACATGTAAACAATATCATAAGAGTTCTATTTATTTACATTACCTTACGATTTAAAAAAAAATAATAATAAATATTAATCAATCCTAATTTTCTCAAAGATTCGAGGTACGCTAAGCGAATTACGGAGTTCTGGTGAAACTAAAAGTCATACTATATACCTAAAAACACATATAAACAATATCTGATGAGTTCTATGCATTTACATTACGCTGCGATTTTTGAAAAAAATTAAAATTAAAAACTATCTCGTATTACTTAAAGATTCTAGGGACGCTATGCGAATCGCCGAGTTCTGGTGAAACTAAAACTTATACTAAAAACTGATACTGTATAGCTAACTGCACATATAAACAATATCTGAAGAGTTCTATGCATTTACATTACATTGCGATATTTAAAAAAAATAATAGTTATAAAACAATCTCGTTTTTCTCAAAGATTCGACGGACGCTACGCGATTCGCGGAAATCTGGTAAAACTCAAACTTATACTAAAAACGGATACTATATAGCTAACTGCAGATATAAACAATATCATGAGAGTTCTATTAATTTACATTACCTTACGAATTAAAAAAAAAGAAATAAAAAATTATTTATCAATCCTAATTTTCTCAAAGATTCGAGGGACGCTAAACGATTCTCGAAGTTCTGGTGAAACTAAAAGTCATACTATATACCTAAAAACACATATAAACAATATCTGATGAGTTCTATGCATTTACATTACGCTGCGATTTTTGAAAAAAATTAAAATTAAAAACTATCTCGTTTTACTTAAAGATTCTAGGGACGCTATGCGAATCGCCGAGTTCTGGTGAAACTAAAACTTATACTAAAAACTGATACTGTATAGCTAACTGCACATATAAACAATATCTGAAGAGTTCAATGCATTTACATTACATTGCAATATTTAAAAAAAATAATAGTTATAAAACAATCTCGTTTTTCTCAAAGATTCGACGGACGCTACGCGATTCGCGGAAATCTGGTAAAACTCAAACTTATACTAAAAACGGATACTATATAGCTAACTGCAGATATAAACAATATCATGAGAGTTCTATTAATTTACATTACCTTACGAATTAAAAAAAAAGAAATAAAAAATTATTTATCAATCCTAATTTTCTCAAAGATTCGAGGGACGCTAAACGATTCTCGAAGTTCTGGTGAAACTTAAACTCATACTATATATCTAAGAGCAAAGATAAAAGATATCTGAAGAGATCTATGCATTTACATTACTTTGCGATTTTTGAAAAAAATTATAATTAAAAACTATCTCGTTTTACTTAAAGATTCTAGGGACGCTATGCGAATCGCGGAGTTCTGGTAAAACTAAAACTTATACTAAAAACTGATACTGTATAGCTAACTGCACATATAAACAATATCTGAAGAGTTATATGCATTTACATTACATTGCGATATTTAAAAAAAATAATAGTTATAAAACAATCTCGTTTTTCTCAAAGATTCGACGGACGCTACGCGATTCGCGGAAATCTGGTAAAACTCAAACTTATACTGAAAACTGATACTATATAGCTAACTGCAGATATAAACAATATCATAAGAGCTCTATTAATTTACATTACCTTACGAATTAAAAAAAAAGAAATAAAAAATTATTTATCAATCCTAATTTTCTCAAAGATTCGAGGGACGCTAAGCGATTCTCGAAGTTCTGGTGAAACTTAAACTCATACTATATATCTAAGAGCAAAGATAAAAGATATCTGAAGAGATCTATGCATTTACATCACTTTGGGAATTTAAAAAAAATAATAATTATAAAACAATCTCGTTTTTCCCAAACATTCGAAGGACGCTAAGCGAATCGCTGAGTTCTAGTGAAACTAAAACTTATACTAAAAACTGATACTATATAGCTAACTGCACATATAAATAATATCTGAAAAGTTCTATGCATTTACATTACATTGCGATATTTAAAAAAAATAATAGTTATAAAACAATCTCGTTTTTCTCAATGATTCGATGGACGCTACGCGATTCGCGGAAATCTGGTAAAACTCAAACTTATACTAAAAACTGATACTATATAGCTAACTGCAGATATAAACAATATCATAAGAGTTCTATTAATTTACATTACCTTTAGAATTAAAAAAAAAGAAATACAAAATTATTTATCAATCCTAATTTTCTCAAAGATTCGTGGGACGCTAAGCGATTCTCGAAGTTCTGGTGAAACTTAAACTCATACTATATATCTAAGAGCAAAGATAAAAAATATCTGAAGAGATCTATGCATTTACATCACTTTGGGAATTTAAAAAAAATAATAATTATAAAACTATCTCGTTTTTCTCAAAGATTCAAGGGACACTACGCGATTCGCGGAGCTAGCTACCTAAGAAAACATGTTAAAAATATCTTAAGAGTTCTATGTATTTACTTTACTTTCCTATTTTAAAACAAAATAATAAACATATAAACATGTTCGTTTTTTTAAAAATTCAAAGTACGCTACGTGATCTGCGTAGTGGTGGTAAAACTAAAATTCATATTATATGGCTAAAAACACCAGTAAAAAATATCAGAAGAGTTTTGTGCATTTTAATTACTTTACGATAAAAAAAAAAATAATTATAAAACAATCTCGTTTTTCTAGAAGATTCGAGGGACGCTACGCAATTCGCGGACTTCTGGTAAAACTAAAACTTATATTATATAGCTAAACAGACATGTAAACAATATCATAAGAGTTCTATTTATTTACATTACCTTACGATTAAAAAAAAAATAATAATAAATATTAATCAATCCTAATTTTCTCAAAGATTCGAGGTACGCTAAGCGAATTACGGAGTTCTGGTGAAACTAAAAGTCATACTATATACCTAAAAACACATATAAACAATATCTGATGAGTTCTATGCATTTACATTACGCTGCGATTTTTGAAAAAAATTAAAATTAAAAACTATCTCGTTTTACTTAAAGATTCTAGGGACGCTATGCGAATCGCCGAGTTCTGGTGAAACTAAAACTTATACTAAAAACTGATACTGTATAGCTAACTGCACATATAAACAATATCTGAAGAGTTCTATGCATTTACATTACATTGCGATATTTAAAAAAAATAATAGTTATAAAACAATCTCGTTTTTCTCAAAGATTCGACGGACGCTACGCGATTCGCGGAAATCTGGTAAAACTCAAACTTATACTAAAAACGGATACTATATAGCTAACTGCAGATATAAACAATATCATGAGAGTTCTATTAATTTACATTACCTTACGAATTAAAAAAAAAGAAATAAAAAATTATTTATCAATCCTAATTTTCTCAAAGATTCGTGGGACGCTAAGCGATTCTCGAAGTTCTGGTGAAACTTAAACTCATACTATATATCTAAGAGCAAAGATAAAAAATATCTGAAGAGATCTATGCATTTACATCACTTTGGGAATTTAAAAAAAATAATAATTATAAAACTATCTCGTTTTTCTCAAAGATTCAAGGGACACTACGCGATTCGCGGAGCTAGCTACCTAAGAAAACATGTTAAAAATATCTTAAGAGTTCTATGTATTTACTTTACTTTCCTATTTTAAAACAAAATAATAAACATATAAACATGTTCGTTTTTTTAAAAATTCAAAGTACGCTACGTGATCTGCGTAGTGGTGGTAAAACTAAAATTCATATTATATGGCTAAAAACACCAGTAAAAAATATCAGAAGAGTTTTGTGCATTTTAATTACTTTACGATAAAAAAAAAAATAATTATAAAACAATCTCGTTTTTCTAGAAGATTCGAGGGACGCTACGCAATTCGCGGACTTCTGGTAAAACTAAAACTTATATTATATAGCTAAACAGACATGTAAACAATATCATAAGAGTTCTATTTATTTACATTACCTTACGATTAAAAAAAAAATAATAATAAATATTAATCAATCCTAATTTTCTCAAAGATTCGAGGTACGCTAAGCGAATTACGGAGTTCTGGTGAAACTAAAAGTCATACTATATACCTAAAAACACATATAAACAATATCTGATGAGTTCTATGCATTTACATTACGCTGCGATTTTTGAAAAAAATTAAAATTAAAAACTATCTCGTTTTACTTAAAGATTCTAGGGACGCTATGCGAATCGCCGAGTTCTGGTGAAACTAAAACTTATACTAAAAACTGATACTGTATAGCTAACTGCACATATAAACAATATCTGAAGAGTTCTATGCATTTACATTACATTGCGATATTTAAAAAAAATAATAGTTATAAAACAATCTCGTTTTTCTCAAAGATTCGACGGACGCTACGCGATTCGCGGAAATCTGGTAAAACTCAAACTTATACTAAAAACGGATACTATATAGCTAACTGCAGATATAAACAATATCATGAGAGTTCTATTAATTTACATTACCTTACGAATTAAAAAAAAAGAAATAAAAAATTATTTATCAATCCTAATTTTCTCAAAGATTCGAGGGACGCTAAACGATTCTCGAAGTTCTGGTGAAACTTAAACTCATACTATATATCTAAGAGCAAAGATAAAAGATATCTGAAGAGATCTATGCATTTACATTACTTTGCGATTTTTGAAAAAAATTATAATTAAAAACTATCTCGTTTTACTTAAAGATTCTAGGGACGCTATGCGAATCGCGGAGTTCTGGTAAAACTAAAACTTATACTAAAAACTGATACTGTATAGCTAACTGCACATATAAACAATATCTGAAGAGTTATATGCATTTACATTACATTGCGATATTTAAAAAAAATAATAGTTATAAAACAATCTCGTTTTTCTCAAAGATTCGACGGACGCTACGCGATTCGCGGAAATCTGGTAAAACTCAAACTTATACTGAAAACTGATACTATATAGCTAACTGCAGATATAAACAATATCATAAGAGCTCTATTAATTTACATTACCTTACGAATTAAAAAAAAAGAAATAAAAAATTATTTATCAATCCTAATTTTCTCAAAGATTCGAGGGACGCTAAGCGATTCTCGAAGTTCTGGTGAAACTTAAACTCATACTATATATCTAAGAGCAAAGATAAAAGATATCTGAAGAGATCTATGCATTTACATCACTTTGGGAATTTAAAAAAAATAATAATTATAAAACAATCTCGTTTTTCCCAAACATTCGAAGGACGCTAAGCGAATCGCTGAGTTCTAGTGAAACTAAAACTTATACTAAAAACTGATACTATATAGCTAACTGCACATATAAATAATATCTGAAAAGTTCTATGCATTTACATTACATTGCGATATTTAAAAAAAATAATAGTTATAAAACAATCTCGTTTTTCTCAATGATTCGATGGACGCTACGCGATTCGCGGAAATCTGGTAAAACTCAAACTTATACTAAAAACTGATACTATATAGCTAACTGCAGATATAAACAATATCATAAGAGTTCTATTAATTTACATTACCTTTAGAATTAAAAAAAAAGAAATACAAAATTATTTATCAATCCTAATTTTCTCAAAGATTCGTGGGACGCTAAGCGATTCTCGAAGTTCTGGTGAAACTTAAACTCATACTATATATCTAAGAGCAAAGATAAAAAATATCTGAAGAGATCTATGCATTTACATCACTTTGGGAATTTAAAAAAAATAATAATTATAAAACTATCTCGTTTTTCTCAAAGATTCAAGGGACACTACGCGATTCGCGGAGCTAGCTACCTAAGAAAACATGTTAAAAATATCTTAAGAGTTCTATGTATTTACTTTACTTTCCTATTTTAAAACAAAATAATAAACATATAAACATGTTCGTTTTTTTAAAAATTCAAAGTACGCTACGTGATCTGCGTAGTGGTGGTAAAACTAAAATTCATATTATATGGCTAAAAACACCAGTAAAAAATATCAGAAGAGTTTTGTGCATTTTAATTACTTTACGATAAAAAAAAAAAATAATTATAAAACAATCTCGTTTTTCTAGAAGATTCGAGGGACGCTACGCAATTCGCGGACTTCTGGTAAAACTAAAACTTATATTATATAGCTAAACAGACATGTAAACAATATCATAAGAGTTCTATTTATTTACATTACCTTACGATTAAAAAAAAAATAATAATAAATATTAATCAATCCTAATTTTCTCAAAGATTCGAGGTACGCTAAGCGAATTACGGAGTTCTGGTGAAACTAAAAGTCATACTATATACCTAAAAACACATATAAACAATATCTGATGAGTTCTATGCATTTACATTACGCTGCGATTTTTGAAAAAAATTAAAATTAAAAACTATCTCGTTTTACTTAAAGATTCTAGGGACGCTATGCGAATCGCCGAGTTCTGGTGAAACTAAAACTTATACTAAAAACTGATACTGTATAGCTAACTGCACATATAAACAATATCTGAAGAGTTCTATGCATTTACATTACATTGCGATATTTAAAAAAAATAATAGTTATAAAACAATCTCGTTTTTCTCAAAGATTCGACGGACGCTACGCGATTCGCGGAAATCTGGTAAAACTCAAACTTATACTAAAAACGGATACTATATAGCTAACTGCAGATATAAACAATATCATGAGAGTTCTATTAATTTACATTACCTTACGAATTAAAAAAAAAGAAATAAAAAATTATTTATCAATCCTAATTTTCTCAAAGATTCGAGGGACGCTAAACGATTCTCGAAGTTCTGGTGAAACTTAAACTCATACTATATATCTAAGAGCAAAGATAAAAGATATCTGAAGAGATCTATGCATTTACATCACTTTGGGAATTTAAAAAAAATAATAATTATAAAACAATCTCGTTTTTCCCAAACATTCGAAGGACGCTAAGCGAATCGCTGAGTTCTAGTGAAACTAAAACTTATACTAAAAACTGATACTATATAGCTAACTGCACATATAAATAATATCTGAAAAGTTCTATGCATTTACATTACATTGCGATATTTAAAAAAAATAATAGTTATAAAACAATCTCGTTTTTCTCAATGATTCGATGGACGCTACGCGATTCGCGGAAATCTGGTAAAACTCAAACTTATACTAAAAACTGATACTATATAGCTAACTGCAGATATAAACAATATCATAAGAGTTCTATTAATTTACATTACCTTTAGAATTAAAAAAAAAGAAATACAAAATTATTTATCAATCCTAATTTTCTCAAAGATTCGTGGGACGCTAAGCGATTCTCGAAGTTCTGGTGAAACTTAAACTCATACTATATATCTAAGAGCAAAGATAAAAAATATCTGAAGAGATCTATGCATTTACATCACTTTGGGAATTTAAAAAAAATAATAATTATAAAACTATCTCGTTTTTCTCAAAGATTCAAGGGACACTACGCGATTCGCGGAGCTAGCTACCTAAGAAAACATGTTAAAAATATCTTAAGAGTTCTATGTATTTACTTTACTTTCCTATTTTAAAACAAAATAATAAACATATAAACATGTTCGTTTTTTTAAAAATTCAAAGTACGCTACGTGATCTGCGTAGTGGTGGTAAAACTAAAATTCATATTATATGGCTAAAAACACCAGTAAAAAATATCAGAAGAGTTTTGTGCATTTTAATTACTTTACGATAAAAAAAAAAATAATTATAAAACAATCTCGTTTTTCTAGAAGATTCGAGGGACGCTACGCAATTCGCGGACTTCTGGTAAAACTAAAACTTATATTATATAGCTAAACAGACATGTAAACAATATCATAAGAGTTCTATTTATTTACATTACCTTACGATTAAAAAAAAAATAATAATAAATATTAATCAATCCTAATTTTCTCAAAGATTCGAGGTACGCTAAGCGAATTACGGAGTTCTGGTGAAACTAAAAGTCATACTATATACCTAAAAACACATATAAACAATATCTGATGAGTTCTATGCATTTACATTACGCCACGATTTTTGAAAAAAATTAAAATTAAAAACTATCTCGTTTTACTTAAAGATTCTAGGGACGCTATGCGAATCGCCGAGTTCTGGTGAAACTAAAACTTATACTAAAAACTGATACTGTATAGCTAACTGCACATATAAACAATATCTGAAGAGTTCTATGCATTTACATTACATTGCGATATTTAAAAAAAATAATAGTTATAAAACAATCTCGTTTTTCTCAAAGATTCGACGGACGCTACGCGATTCGCGGAAATCTGGTAAAACTCAAACTTATACTAAAAACGGATACTATATAGCTAACTGCAGATATAAACAATATCATGAGAGTTCTATTAATTTACATTACCTTACGAATTAAAAAAAAAGAAATAAAAAATTATTTATCAATCCTAATTTTCTCAAAGATTCGAGGGACGCTAAACGATTCTCGAAGTTCTGGTGAAACTAAAAGTCATACTATATACCTAAAAACACATATAAACAATATCTGATGAGTTCTATGCATTTACATTACGCTGCGATTTTTGAAAAAAATTAAAATTAAAAACTATCTCGTTTTACTTAAAGATTCTAGGGACGCTATGCGAATCGCCGAGTTCTGGTGAAACTAAAACTTATACTAAAAACTGATACTGTATAGCTAACTGCACATATAAACAATATCTGAAGAGTTCTATGCATTTACATTACATTGCGATATTTAAAAAAAATAATAGTTATAAAACAATCTCGTTTTTCTCAAAGATTCGACGGACGCTACGCGATTCGCGGAAATCTGGTAAAACTCAAACTTATACTGAAAACTGATACTATATAGCTAACTGCAGATATAAACAATATCATAAGAGCTCTATTAATTTACATTACCTTACGAATTAAAAAAAAAGAAATAAAAAATTATTTATCAATCCTAATTTTCTCAAAGATTCGAGGGACGCTAAGCGATTCTCGAAGTTCTGGTGAAACTTAAACTCATACTATATATCTAAGAGCAAAGATAAAAGATATCTGAAGAGATCTATGCATTTACATCACTTTGGGAATTTAAAAAAAAATAATAATTATAAAACAATCTCGTTTTTCCCAAACATTCGAAGGACGCTAAGCGAATCGCTGAGTTCTAGTGAAACTAAAACTTATACTAAAAACTGATACTATATAGCTAACTGCACATATAAATAATATCTGAAAAGTTCTATGCATTTACATTACATTGCGATATTTAAAAAAAATAATAGTTATAAAACAATCTCGTTTTTCTCAATGATTCGATGGACGCTACGCGATTCGCGGAAATCTGGTAAAACTCAAACTTATACTAAAAACTGATACTATATAGCTAACTGCAGATATAAACAATATCATAAGAGTTCTATTAATTTACATTACCTTTAGAATTAAAAAAAAAGAAATACAAAATTATTTATCAATCCTAATTTTCTCAAAGATTCGTGGGACGCTAAGCGATTCTCGAAGTTCTGGTGAAACTTAAACTCATACTATATATCTAAGAGCAAAGATAAAAAATATCTGAAGAGATCTATGCATTTACATCACTTTGGGAATTTAAAAAAAATAATAATTATAAAACTATCTCGTTTTTCTCAAAGATTCAAGGGACACTACGCGATTCGCGGAGCTAGCTACCTAAGAAAACATGTTAAAAATATCTTAAGAGTTCTATGTATTTACTTTACTTTCCTATTTTAAAACAAAATAATAAACATATAAACATGTTCGTTTTTTTAAAAATTCAAAGTACGCTACGTGATCTGCGTAGTGGTGGTAAAACTAAAATTCATATTATATGGCTAAAAACACCAGTAAAAAATATCAGAAGAGTTTTGTGCATTTTAATTACTTTACGATAAAAAAAAAAATAATTATAAAACAATCTCGTTTTTCTAGAAGATTCGAGGGACGCTACGCAATTCGCGGACTTCTGGTAAAACTAAAACTTATATTATATAGCTAAACAGACATGTAAACAATATCATAAGAGTTCTATTTATTTACATTACCTTACGATTAAAAAAAAAATAATAATAAATATTAATCAATCCTAATTTTCTCAAAGATTCGAGGTACGCTAAGCGAATTACGGAGTTCTGGTGAAACTAAAAGTCATACTATATACCTAAAAACACATATAAACAATATCTGATGAGTTCTATGCATTTACATTACACTGCGATTTTTGAAAAAAATTATAATTGAAAACTATCTCGTTTTACTTAAAGATTCTAGGGACGCTATGCGAATCGCGGAGTTCTGGTGAAACTAAAACTTATACTAAAAACTGATACTGTATAGCTAACTGCACATATAAACAATATCTGAAGAGTTCTATGCATTTACATTACATTGCGATATTTAAAAAAAATAATAATTATAAAACAATCTCGTTTTTCCCAAAAATTCGAAGGACGCTAAGCGAATCGCTGAGTTCTAGTGAAACTAAAACTTATACTAAAAACTGATACTATATAGCTAACTGCACATATAAATAATATCTGAAGAGTTCTATGCATTTACATTACATTGCGATATTTAAAAAAAATAATAGTTATAAAACAATCTCGTTTTTCTCAATGATTCGACGGACGCTACGCGATTCGCGGAAATCTGGTAAAACTCAAACTTATACTAAAAACTGATACTATATAGCTAACTGCAGATATAAACAATATCATAAGAGTTCTATTAATTTACATTACCTTTAGAATTAAAAAAAAAGAAATACAAAATTATTTATCAATCCTAATTTTCTCAAAGATTCGAGGGACGCTAAGCGATTCTCGAAGTTCTGGTGAAACTTAAACTCATACTATATATCTAAGAGCAAAGATAAAAGATATCTGAAGAGATCTATGCATTTACATCACTTTGGGAATTTAAAAAAAATAATAATTATAAAACAATCTCGTTTTTCCCAAACATTCGAAGGACGCTAAGCGAATCGCTGAGTTCTAGTGAAACTAAAACTTATACTAAAAACTGATACTATATAGCTAACTGCACATATAAATAATATCTGAAGAGTTCTATGCATTTACATTACATTGCGATATTTAAAAAAAATAATAGTTATAAAACAATCTCGTTTTTCTCAAAGATTCGACGGACGCTACGCGATTCGCGGAAATCTGGTAAAACTCAAACTTATACTAAAAACTGATACTATATAGCTAACTGCAGATATAAACAATATCATGAGAGTTCTATTAATTTACATTACCTTACGAATTAAAAAAAAAGAAATAAAAAATTATTTATCAATCCTAATTTTTTCAAAGATTCGAGGGACGCTAAACGATTCTCGAAGTTCTGGTGAAACTTAAACTCATACTATATATCTAAGAGCAAAGATAAAAGATATCTGAAGAGATCTATGCATTTACATCACTTTGGGAATTAAAAAAAAATAATAATTATAAAACAATCTCGTTTTTCCCAAACATTCGAAGGACGCTAAGCGAATCGCTGAGTTCTAGTGAAACTAAAACTTATAATAAAAACTGATACTATATAGCTAACTGCACATATAAATAATATCTGAAGAGTTCTATGCATTTACATTACATTGCGATATTTAAAAAAAATAATAGTTATAAAACAATCTCGTTTTTCTCAATGATTCGACGGACGCTACGCGATTCGCGGAAATCTGGTAAAACTCAAACATATACTAAAAACTGATACTATATAGCTAACTGCAGATATAAACAATATCATAAGAGTTCTATTAATTTACATTACCTTTAGAATTAAAAAAAAAGAAATAAAAAATTATTTATCAATCCTAATTTTCTCAAAGATTCGAGGGACGCTAAGCGATTCTCGAAGTTCTGGTGAAACTTAAACTCATACTATATATCTATGAGCAAAGATAAAAAATATCTGAAGAGATCTATGCATTTACATCACTTTGGGAATTTAAAAAAAATAATAATTATAAAACTATCTCGTTTTTCTCAAAGATTCAAGGGACACTACGCGATTCGCGGAGCTAGCTACCTAAGAAAACATGTTAAAAATATCTTAAGAGTTCTATGTATTTACTTTACTTTCCTATTTTAAAACAAAATAATAAACATATAAACATGTTCGTTTTTTTAAAAATTCAAAGTACGCTACGTGATCTGCGTAGTGCTGGTAAAACTAAAATTCATATTATATGGCTAAAAACACCAGTAAAAAATATCAGAAGAGTTTTGTGCATTTTCATCTCGCATTTACATTACATTGCGATATTTAAAAAAAATTATAGTTATAAAACAATCTCGTTTTTCCCATAAATTCGAAGAACGCTAAGCGAATCGCGGAGTTCTGGCGAAAATAAAACTTATACTAAAAACTGATACTATATAGCTAACTGCACATATAAACAATATCTGAAGAGTTCTATGCATTTTCATTACATTGCGATATTTAAAAAAAATAATACTTATAAGGCAATCTCGTTTTTCTCGAAGATTCGACGGACACTACGCGATTCGCGGAAATCTGGTAAAACTCAAACTTATACTAAAAACTGATACTATATAGCTAACTGCAGATATAAACAATATCATAAGAGTTATATGCATTTACATTACATTGCGATATTTAAAAAAAATATTAGTTATAAAACAATATTGGTTTTCCCATAAATTCGAAGAACGCTAAGCGAATCGCGGAGTTCTGGTGAAAATAAAACTTATACTAAAAACTGATACTATATAGCTAACTGCACATATAAAAAATATCTGAAGGGTTCTATGCATTTTCATTACATTGCGATATTTAAAAAAAATAATAGTTATAAGACAATCTCGTTTTTCTCAAAGATTTGACGGACGCTACGCGATTCGCGGAAATCTGGTAAAACTCAAACTTATACTAAAAACTGATACTATATAGCTAACTGCAGATATGAACAATATCATAAGAGTTCTATTAATTTACATTACCTTACGATATAAAAAAAAATCTGGTGCGTGCGCGCAACACACAACTTTTACTAACCAACTTACTTAGATAAGAAATTGACGTGTTTTGTTAAATATCATTTCCCAAATTCACACATTTTTCTACATTCATATCTTATTTTTGTTAATCGTTAAAGCCGTTTTTGAGTATGTGAACAAACCTGTGAAAATGTTACAAAATTTATTCAGTAAAGTCCCCCCTCCGGTTAATCAATTTTAATGAAATTTTAACAGTCGTATCTCGGGCATATACATACATCAAATACCCAGTTTGATCAAAATCGTTAAAGCCGATTTAGAGTAAATAAAAAAAAACACTTTGAAAATGTTACAAAATTTATTAAATAGTGTCCCCCCTCCGGTTAATCAATTTTGATGAAATTTTTACAGTCATATCTCGGGCATATAAATAGATGAAATACTCAGTTTAATCAAAATCGTTACAGCCGTTTTTGAGAAAATCGAAAAAAACCTAAAAAGTTATTACGTAAAGTACCCCCTCCCTTTAAGTAATTTTGATGAAATTTATGCTGTCACATCGCGTGGATATACCTACTCTAAATACCCAATTTCAGGATCGCACGGCTTATAGTTTTTGAGCTAGTCTGTTCACATACACACACACACACACACACAGACCATTTCGCAGGACTTGGTCATTTCGACTCAGGTGACCCCAAAACGTGTATTTCCGTTGAAAACCGGAAGTCGAATTTTTTCACGATCGCAATACTTCCACTTACTATATATTTCATTTATAGGTAAGTTAGAGTAAAAAGAAATAAAAAATTATTTATCAATCCTAATTTTCTCGAAGATTCGAGGGACGCTAAGCGATTCTCGAAGTTCTGGTAAAACTTAAACTCATATTATATATCTAAGAGCAAAGATAAAAAATATCCGAAGAGATCTATGCATTTACATCACTTTGCGAATTTAAAAAAAATAATAATTATAAAACTATCTCGTTTTTCTCAAAGATTCAAGGGACACTACGCGATTCGCGGAGCTAGCTACCTAAGAAAACATGTTAAAAATATCTTAAGAGTTCTATGTATTTACATTACTTTCCTATTTTAAAACAAAATATTAAACATATAAACATGTTCTTTTTCTTAAAAATTCAAAGTACGCTACGTGATCTGCGTAGTGCTGGTGAAACTAAAATTCATATTATATGGCTAAAAACACCAGTAAAAAATATCAGAAGAGTTTTGTGCATTTTAATCACTTTACGGTTAAAAAAAAAATAATTATAAAACAATCTCATTTTTTTAGAAGATTGGAGGGACGCTACGCAATTCGCGGACTTCTGATAAAACTAAAACTCATATTATATAGCTAAACAGACATGTAAACAATATCATAAGAGTTCTATTCATTTACATTAACTTACGATTTAAAAAAAAATAATAATAAATATTAATCAATCCTAATTTTCTCAAAGATTCGAGGGACGCTAAGCGAATTACGGAGTTCTGGTGAAACTAAAAGTCATACTATATACCTAAAAACACATATAAACAATATCTGATGAGTTCTATGCATTTACATTACTTTGCGATTTATGAAAAAAATTATAATTAAAAACTATCTCGTTTTACTTAAAGATTCGAGGGACGCTAAGCGAATCGCGGAGTTCTGGTGAAACTTAAACTCACACTATATATCTAAGAGCAAAGATAAAAAATATCTGAAGAGATCTATGCATTTACATCACTTTGGGAATTTAAAAAAAATAATAATTATAAAACTATCTCGTTTTTCTCAAAGATTCAAGGGACACTACGCGATTCGCGGAGCTAGCTACCTAAGAAAACATGTTAAAAATATCTTAAGAGTTCTATGTATTTACTTTACTTTCCTATTTTAAAACAATACAATAAACATATAAACATGTTCGTTTTCTTAAAAATTCAAAGTACGCTACGTGACCTGTGTAGTGCTGGTAAAACTAAAATTCATATTATATGGCTAAAAACACCTGTAAAAAATATCAGATCAGTTTTGTGCATTTTAATTACTTTACGATTAAAAAAAAAAATAATTATAAAACAATCTCGTTTTTTTAGAAGATTCGAGGGACGCTACGAGATTCGCGGACTTCTGGTAAAACTAACACTCAAATTATATAGCTAAACAGACATGTAAACAATATTATAAGAGTTCTATTCATTTACATTAACTTACGATTTAAAAAAAAATAATAATAAATATTAATCAATCCTAATTTTCTCAAAGATTCGAGGGACGCTAAGCGAATTACGGAGTTCTGGTGAAACTAAAAGTCATACTATATACCTAAAAACACATACGAGTATAAACAATATCTAATGAGTTCTATGCATTTACATTACTTTGAGATTTTTGAAAAAAATTATAATTAAAAACTATCTCGTTCTACTTAAAGATTCGAGGGACGCTAAGCGAATCGCGGAGTTCTGGTGAAACTTAAACTCACCCTATATATCTAAGAGCAAAGATAAAAAATATCTGAAGAGATCTATGCATTTACATCACTTTGGGAATTTAAAAAAAATAATAATTATAAAACTATCTCGTTTTTCTCAAAGATTCAATGGACACTACGCGATTCGCGGAGCTAGCTACCTAAGAAAACATGTTAAAAATATCTTAAGAGTTCTATGCATTTACCTTACGTTGCAATATTTAAAAAAATAATAGTTATAAAACAATCTCGTTTTGCTTAAAGATTCGAGGGACGCTAAGCGAATCGCGGAGTTCTGGTGAAACTAAAACTTATACCTAAAACTGATACTGTATAGCTAACTGCACGTATAAACAATATCTGAAGAGTTCTATGCATTTACATTCCGTTGCGATATTTAAAAAAAATAATAGATATGAAACAATCTCGTTTTTCTCAAAAGTTCGAAGGACGCTAAGCGAATCGCTGATCTAAAACTTATACTAAAAACTGATACTATATAGCTAACTGCACATATAAACAATATCTGAAGAGTTCTATGCATTTCCATTTCATTGCGATATTTAAAAAAATAATAGTTATAAAACAATCTTGTTTTTCTCAAAGATTCGAGGGATGCTAAGCGATTCTCGAAGTTCTGGTGAAACTTAAACTCATACTATATATCTAAGAGCAAAGATAAAAAATATCTGAAGAGATCTATGCATTTACATTACTTTGCGATATTTAAAAAAAAATAATAGTTATGAAACAATCTCATTTTACTTAAAGATCCGAGGGACGCTAAGCGAATCGCGGAGTCATAGTGAAACTGAAACGTGCTTCTTCCTCTTCTGAACCATGCTTGGTAGTCGCCAAGGGACTTTTCATAGTATGGGTTCATTCTGTTTAGTATTATGTAGGTCAGGATTTTGTATGCGACAGGGAGTAGTGCATTACCTCTATAGTATTCGCACTCGTACATGGATTCCTTTTTCAGAATAGGGCACAGGAGACCTGTGTTCCATAAGTCCGGGATCTTTTCCTCTCTCCATATTTTCGGGATGAGCTGGTGTAGATGACTCGTCAGTGACTCACCCCCTTCCTTGAATAGCTCACCAGGTAAGCGATCTATTCCAGGGGCTTTTCGTCGCTTTACCTTCTCAATCGCCATCTGTACATCCAGTAGATCCGGCTCCTCTACAACATCGCTGGGATGGTCCTCAGCGTGGTCCATGTCCTCATCCTCTGAGGGATCTTCACTGTTCAGCAGCTGCTCAAAGTTATCCTTCCAGATTCCGAGCACTGCTGCACGCTGCTGTCAGTTTGCCTTGTTTGTTTTTCATTTAAGTGCTCCTACCCATGTATCCGGTTCTTTCTTTCCTGATATCAGCATAGAATTTACATATTTTACCGCCCAGCCAGTTATCTTCTATCTCCTTGAGCTTTTGAGACAAGAATTCTCTCTTTGCCTTTCCCAGTGTCTTGTTTACTGCTTTCTGAGCAGCTTCATATCTATCTCGGGATTCTTTGTCTCTTTTGCCTAGGCTGAGAATCCCTAGGCTTCAGTGCCCTTTTATCCTCCACAGCCTTACGGCATTCCTCCGTGTACCATTTCTTTAGTTGACGTTTAGCCTGGACTCCTATCACCTTGTTCGCTGTCTCCTTCAAGACCTTTTCAATTTCCGCCCAGTGACTCTCAATTGGCTTACTCTCTGGGTCGAGAAGTTCGAATTTATTGGACAGCTCTATTTGAAATCGTGATTGAGTCTCCGGATCCTTTAGTCTTTGGATTTCTTATTGTTATGTCTCAACTTGATAATTGAAATGAAAAACAATGGTTACAAATATCATAATAACTATATTAAGATAACAGAAATTTATTTCGTTTTTTTTAAACAAGGGTAAAACATATTATATATCACAATAACATCTGTTAATGTCAATTAAGAATACAAAGAGATTTTAACATAGGGATATAACAGTCTCCCACACTTAAATATGAAGGAGGTAGCTTCTGTTACTAAACATAATCTTGAAGATAGGAGGGTGGTCTCCGTTGACGTTGCGACCTGCGAAGATAAAGAGAGGCTGGATCTGATGCTGTCGGAGCATCAGCTGGATCCTGAGGCGCTGGAGCTGGAGAGACTGGATCTGGTGGTCGAGGAGCTGGAATGGGTGCAGCTGGTGGTTGGAAGGTGTCTTCACGTTGGACTCCGGATCGCCCTGTCCTGGCTGAGGATGAGCTATTGTAAGCCTGCTCTTCCTGTGTCGGGACTAATGGTAATTTTGGGACCTGGCAAGCTCGAATTTGGTCTATGTGTCTTTTCAGACGATAACCATCATCGAGATTCACCATGTAGTGCACTCGCCCCAGCTTTTCTGCAATCGTTCCGAATTTCCATTCTTCCTTATTTGCCGCATACCACCTAACTTGTACTCTTTCTCCCACACTTAATTGACGGCAATGAGGATGCTGTAGTATTGCAGTGGCTTGCTTGGGTGGAAAAAGAGCATCTAATTGAATTCTTATTTGTCTCCCTAAGTATACCTGTGATGGAGAATGTCCGGTTTCTAAAGGGGTGGCGCGGTATCTAAAAACAATCTCTTGTAAATTTTCATGAAGCGCATTGTTGCTGGAAGTATTAGATTTTAGTTTCTTTTTTAGAATTTGAACATGCCGCTCTGCAAGTCCATTTGTAGCGGGGTGACCAGGAGCTATAAATTTTTGAATTATTCCACAACTCCGACAAAAATCCTTGAACAATGCGCTAGTGAAAACCGTCGCATTGTCAGATACAAGTATTCTCGGGAATCCATGGAAGCTGAAAATGTCTTTTAGAAGCTTGATCGTGGTTTGGGATGACGGCGGGTCTTTCGAAAGGCGCACTTCTGGCCATTTCGACTTGGCATCGATGAGTAGTAGGATATGGTAGTTATTGATGGGCCCTGCGTAATCAACGTGCACTCTATCAAAATTTACTTCAGGCTCTTCCCAATGATGTATAGGAGCTTTTGGAGGATTGTTACGAACAATGGCACAGTTTTGGCAAGATCTGACCAGGCGCTCGATGTCTTTATCCATATTCTTCCAATAACAGAATTTTCGAGCCAGCTGCTTCATCTTGACAATGCCTGGGTGAGTCCGATGTAATTCGTGTAGAACATCCTCCCGTAGTCGAAGGGGGATCACGACTCGGCTTCCTTTAAAGATGACGTTGTCTTGAATTTGATAATCTGGGTCATTGAGTTGACCTGACCGTAGTTCTTCCTTGATTTTTTTTAGATCTGGGTCCTCATTGGTAGCTGCTGCTAAAGATTCGAATGTAACAGCTGTGGTCGAGATATGGTTAATTACTTGGTCATTAAGATCTCGGAGTTCTAGTTCAATTAACATATCAGCACTTTTAGAATCTGGTTCTATTGGAGATCTGGAGAGATAATCAACATGATTAATATTCTCACTTTTCTTGTGTTCAAGTGTGTAGTTAAAGCTTTGGAGGAACGCTGCATAGCGAAGCAGCCTGGCGCTTGTCATAGCCGGAATCTTCGCATCTTGATGTAAGATTCTAGAAAGTGGTCGATTGTCTGTTATGAGTGTGAAGTGTCTTCCGTAAAGATAAGTGAAAAATCTGTCAACAGAAAAAACGATCGCAACAGCTTCTCGATCTAGTTGGCTATAGTTACGCTCAGCATCCGTTAACGCTCTGGATGCAAAGGCAATCGGCCTCTCGACTCCATCAATTACATGTGCCAATACTCCAGCAACACCTGTAGGACTAGCGTCGCAAGTCAGTCTCACAGGCAATCCCGGATCAAATGGTGTTAGAACTTTGTCACTTGAGATTTCACGTTTCAGCTGTATGAACGCTGATTGACAGTCTTGTGTCCATTGGAAGCGTCGATTTTCTTTCAATAAGCAGCGTAGAGGGTACGTTATTGAGGAAAGATGCGGGATGAATTTTGAATAATGCGTTACCATACCTAAAAATCTTCGGACTTCTTGTTGATTAATTGGAGGCTTTAGTTTGCATATAGCTTCAATTTTCTTGGGACATTTCTTGATGGTGTTGTGACTAATGACATAACCTAAAAAAGATACTTCTTCCTTGAAAAACTGGCACTTCCGACGGTTCACGTGAATATTATTTTCTTTTAATCGATCGAGTAAACGATGCAGATTAGTATTGCACTCATGAAATGTCTTTCCATAGATTGCAATGTCGTCGAAATAAGTTGTAACGCCATTTAACCCAGATAGGACCTTATTCAAGATCTTATGGAACTCACTAGGTGCATTCTTGATACCAAAGTTAAGTCGATTGACTCTATACGTGCCTCTATGGGTCGATATGGTTTGTATTATACTCGTATCTTCATCGACTTTTACGTGTAGGTATGCCTTGTAAAGATCGATGATGCAAAAGTATGCAGCATTTCGCAACTGGTGGAGGGTCTCTTCGATCTTTGGAATAGGGTAATGGGAGGTTTGAAGCTGAGGGTTGACGGATGATTTGTAATCCACGCACAATCGAACATTACCATCGGGTTTAGGAATGACAACTAGTGGTGAACCCCAGTCACTGTGGTCCACCTTCACAATGATCCCGTCTCTTTCAAGGGCATCAAGTTCTTTTTCTACCTTATCGCGTAAGGCGAAAGGCACTTCCCTCTCTTTGATAAATACAGGTTTTGCTTTTTTCCTCAAGCTAAGAGATATGACACAATCTGGCACACAACCAACCTTCGGTTTGAAGAGATCAGCATACTGTTGGTCGATTTCTTTGACGGCATCTTGAGGACTGACCTCTTTGATTAAGTTGATATTTCTATGGGAAGGAAAATCGAGATGCTTTAATTCGATACCGAACCTCCTGATCCACGTTCTTCCCAATAGGGGCGTAAAATTTTCTGGAACAATGAAGATGGACTCATTGGACACAATACCGTTACAACAAACAGCAACGTTGACTACTCCTAGTGGCTTGAACACACCTGCTGTATACGATCGGAATCGGATCTTTGTGGGCTGCATGTCTACCTGAATTTGGAGTTTTTTGAAGTCGGATATCGGAAGAAGTGTGAGCCCTGCTCCAGAATCTACCTCAAAGGTTTGAGGCTTTCCTTCTATTAATACTTGGATGAAATATTTTGCTGTTTCATGGGTATTATCTTTTTTATGCACATTTACTATTTTATTGAAATGCTGATATACTTCTATATCTTCTTCCTCTGTGAAATTAGATTCGGAATCAGAACTTCGCGAAACCTGTTTTATTCCCTGTCGTTTCCGGAGGAGTGTTTTGATGCATACTTTCTGGACATGGTCTTGCTTTAAACACGCTTGACAACGCAACTTATCCCTGTTAACGCGGCAATCAGCTGCAAGGTGATTATCTTTACCACAGCGAAGGCATAATTTATCAATCCCAAGTTCTTCGTAGTCCCTTCGGTATAGCATCTTAGATGAGCGTTTTCTATTATTTTGAAGTGATTGCCTTCTTGTATGGACTTTGCTAACAAGAGATGAATTCTCCTGTTGACTTGAAATATGACAGCTATCTGTTCTTGAAGCTTCTAATGCGAGGGCTTTCTTAAGAATTTCATCAAAAGGCATCTCCGGGCTCATAAGAAGTTGTTCTCGTATGTACGAATTTCGAATGCCCCTAATGAATTGGGAGCATAAGAAAATATCAGAAATAGATTTCTTACACTCACAGTACAAATTACAGTCAGAGATAAACGATTTGAGGGAGGTAACATATTGTGATATGTTATCAGTCTCTGATTGGAAATACGACAGAAATTTGTGGCGTTCAACTAATGGGTTTTTCTTAGGGCACAGATGCTCAGTTAGTAATGAAACTATCTTGTCATAGTTGAGATCAGTTGGAGCAAGTGGTGCGGATAGCGAAGTTAACAATGAGTATGTCTTAGGTCCAATGCTATTTAAAAACAGCCGAGTACTGAACTCGGTATTAATTTCCACATTTTTTATTTCCAAGTAATTTTGAAATCGGAGTCTGTATTGTGAAAATGTTTCCTTACTTGAATCAAATTCTTCAAAACTTGAAATACTAGTGCATGAATTAGAAAGTGCCTGTTTGGGCTGTGATACTGCTTGAATTAATGATTGATGGTTCGAAGCCAAAATAGTAAGCAACTCTCTAAATTGATCATTATTCATTTTGAATCAATTTGATGATATTGAACTATTTGAAAAAAAAAAAGGTAAACTTACGTAGTTTGTCCTCGTCGCCAATCTGTTATGTCTCAACTTGATAATTGAAATGAAAAACAATGGTTACAAATATCATAATAACTATATTAAGATAACAGAAATTGATTTCGTTTTTTTTAAACAAGGGTAAAACATATTATATATCACAATAACATCTGTTAATGTCAATTAAGAATACAAAGAGATTTTAACATAGGGATATAACACTTATCTTATTCGTTTCAGGTCGCTATCTGTCTTCTGGATTCGTCTAAGCTTTTGGGTATGCTTTTGGGGGTCCATCAATCCAATTACCAGGCCAATTGTTTAAATCAGTGTAAGTAGCCGCTAGCGTATCACAATACACTTTATTAGCAGCGTCATGAGCTTTGATTTTGTTGGCAACATTGATTATTTGTAAATTGCGTGCATCGATGTCCTTTACAGACTTCAATATGCTAAACGGAATATAGCGTTTTTTATATTTGGAGTGTTTTAATGACATGTGAGATCCGAACTTGTTTATCGTCATGTTTATACTAAACCTAGCTATATATAGTCTTTAATATATAATATTTTCTTCTCGTAGCTCTTCAATTATTGATTCTATATCGTTTTGGTGTCCTTCATGACCAGCATGAGCGGAAGCCATTAACAGCTTTAGACGATTTACTAGCTCATTTGGATCGTTCCAATACTCATACAGAGGTTTATCGGCTCTCATAAGACCAGTGCCTCGTTTCTGAGAACGGAGCTTCATTCGCGGAGCTGAGGAAGGGGGATGGAGTTTTAAGTTTTCCGGTGGAAATAACTTGGATATTACATTTTTTCACAGATCTGTTTCTAAATACCCCTTGTTCTTTGCTATAGCCTCTTCTGTGTGCATTAGTCGAGATTAAAATATTCTTGTAATTTTCCAAGTCGGTCTCGTTATAATCTTGTGGGTTTTTCAAGTAGAGTAGCTACAACAATCCCGGAGTTTCTTCATACTCTATGTCGTTTAAAGAAATATCGTCGCTGTTTGGAAACAGCCGAACCATTGTCGAATCTCCAATAGCTAATCCCCCCAAAGGCATGACTTTAATTCCATAACGATCGTCATACGCCTCATCGTCTTTTTTTAAAATCTTATCCAAGTATTCCCTTTGCAGGTTTCCAAATTCGGCGAGATGTTCCTTCAATTCGGCTTCTCCTTGTGGACATAAATTCGTTTTTCCCAAAAATTCGAAGGACGCTAAGCGAATCGCTGAGTTCTAGTGAAACTAAAACTTATACTAAAAACTGATACTATATACCTAAAAACACTTATAAACAATATCTGATGAGTTCTATGCATTTACATTACTTTGCGATATTTAAAAAAAATAATAGTTATAAAACAATCTCGTTTTTCTCAAAGATTCGACGGACGCTACGCGATTCGCGGAAATCTGGTAAAACTCAAACTTATACTAAAAACTGATACTATATAGCTAACTGCAGATATAAACAATATCATAAGAGTTCTATTAATTTACATTACCTTACGAATTAAAAAAAAAAAAAAAAAAATATTTATCAATCCTAATTTTCTCAAAGATTCGAGGGACGCTAAGCGATTCTCGAAGTTCTGGTGAAACTTAAACTCATACTATATATCTAAGAGCAAAGATAAAAAATATCTGAAGAGATCTATGCATTTACATCACATTGGGAATTTAAAAAAAATAATAATTATAAAACAATCTCGTTTTTCCCAAAAATTCGAAGGACGCAAAGCGAATCGCTGAGTTCTAGTGAAACTAAAACTTATACTAAAAACTGATACTATATAGCTAACTGCACATATAAACAATATCTGAAGAGTTCTCGCATTTACATTACATTGCGATATTTAAAAAAAATTATAGTTATAAAACAATCTCGTTTTTCCCATAAATTCGAAGAACGCTAAGCGAATCGCGGAGTTCGGGCGAAAATAAAACTTATACTAAAAACTGATACTATATAGCTAACTGCACATATAAACAATATCTGAAGAGTTCTATGCATTTTCATTACATTGCGATATTTAAAAAAAATAATAGTTATAAGGCAATCTCGTTTTTCTCAAAGATTCGACGGACACTACGCGATTCGCGGAAATCTGGTAAAACTCAAACTTATACTAAAAACTGATACTATATAGCTAACTGCAGATATAAACAATATCATAAGAGTTCTATGCATTTACATTACATTGCGATATTTAAAAAAAATAGTAGTTATAAAACAATATTGGTTTTCCCATAAATTCGAAGAACGCTAACCGAATCGCGGGGTTCTGGTGAAAATAAAACTTATACTAAAAACTGATACTATATAGCTAACTGCACATATAAACAATATCTGAAGAGTTCTATGCATTTTCATTACATTGCGATATTTAAAAAAAATAATAGTTATAAGACAATCTCGTTTTTCTCAAAGATTCGACGGACGCTACGCGATTCGCGGAAATCTGGTAAAACTCAAACTTATACTAAAAACTGATACTATATAGCTAACTGCAGATATGAACAATATCATAAGAGTTCTATTAATTTACATTACCTTACGATTTAAAAAAAAATCTGGTGCGTGCGCGCAACACACAACTTTTACTAACCAACTTACTTAGATAAGAAATTGACGTGTTTTGTTAAATATCATTTCCCAAATTCACACAGATAAAAGATAATATACCTAAAAACACATATAAACAATATCTGATGAGTTCTATGCATTTACATTACTTTGCGATTTTTGAAAAAAATTATAATTAAAAACTATATCGTTTTACTTAAAGATTCGAGGGACGCTAAGCGAATCGCGGAGTTCTGGTGAAACTTAAACTCACACTATATATCTAAGAGCAAAGATAAAAAATATCTGAAGAGATCTATGCATTTACATCACTTTGGGAATTTAAAAGAAATAATAATTATAAAACTATCTCGTTTTTCTCAAAGATTCAAGGGACACTACGCGATTCGCGGAGCTAGCTACCTATGAAAACATGTTAAAAATATCTTAAGAGTTCTATGTATTTACTTTACTTTCCTATTTTAAAACAAAATAAAAAACATATAAACATGTTCGTTTTCTTAAAAATTCAAAGTACGCTACGTGATCTGCGTAGTGCTGGTAAAACTAAAATTCATATTATATGGCTAAAAACACCAGTAAAAAATATCAGAAGAGTTTTGTGCATTTTATTTACTTTACGATTAAAAAAAAAATAATTATAAAACAATCTCGTTTTTCTAAAAGATTCGAGGGACGCTACGCAATTCGCGGACTTCTGGTAAAACTAAAACTCATATTGCTATGTATTGTGGATGCTGCCGTGATAGGAAAAGTAAATTGAATTAATAATTTAATATCAAAATTTGTAAAGTACTGTATATTGGCAACCCGGTGGTCAGTTTTACCTGAAGGCGGGTAGGTCTTGGAAATACCCCTTGTAAGTATTGGGGCAATAAACCTTCTGTTAGAAATTCAAAATAAGCAAAGCTTAGGACCGACAATGCTGCCGACAAACACCTAGGGAAATACCTAAGAAGATTGTTAGAGAAATTTGTAGCCATAAACCCTGGTTTTGCCCCGGCAAAGAGGCCGCTGGGAAACACATTTAATATAGAAAGGAAGGGAAATTTTAGGCAGCCAGCCAATCAGACGAAGTCTGGAACCAACCAGTCAGCCAATCAGAAGAAGTCTGAAGAGAGTGGGGGAAAGAGGACTTATACGGTGAAGAAGGAGGCTCGGGGAGTTCGGGTGGGGAGTGAGTTCGGAGGTGGACAGAGGTCGGGGGAGTGTGCCAAGAGGGCGAGAGTGGAACGAGAAGGGCAGAGGACCAGATAGGCAGGAGCGGAGAGTCCAGATTTCCGAGAGAGACCGAGATGGGATGCTGTGCTGAGTCAGAGAGCGTCAGAGATGGCAGGGACTGATCCAGCAGAAAGGCCAGAGACAACACCAGAGAGTGCCCACCAGATAAGGTTAATACATATACAGTACTAGTTGTAATATTGTGTGGTTAGTATTTATTAAAATAATGTTAAATTGCCAGTCAGCATCCATTAACTAATTTTTGCTAGTAAAATATGTTTATATGATATATTAAGGGGGGTATAAATAATTTACATTATTGGTCAATAAAATTAAAAATATAGGTCATTTTAGATTTGTTTATTTATTATCACTTGCCCTATGCCACAGGTTTATTAGAATAATATAGAATTGGTAAACACGTCACCTTTGGAAAAGTATCCAATTTACATTAAGGCGAATTAAGTACATTAATTACAATATCAATTAGATATATGCCGTTTCTGGTAACCCCCACCCGCCTTAGAAAAAGAGGAGACCAGGAACATAGCAATATTATACAGCTAAACAGACATGTAACCAATATCATAAGAGTTCTATTCATTTACATTACCTTACGATTTAAAAAAAAATAATAATAAATATTAATCAATCCTAATTTTCTCAAAGATTCGAGGGACGCTAAGCGAATTACGGAGTTCTGGTGAAACTAAAAGTCATACTATATACATAAAAACAGATATAAACAATATCTGAAGAGTTCTATGCATTTACCTTACGTTGCAATATTTAAAAAAATAATAGTTATAAAACAATCTCGTTTTGCTTAAAGATTCAAGGGACGCTGAGCGAATCGCGGAGTTCTGGTGAAACTAAAACTTATACCTAAAACTGATACTGTATAGCTAACTGCACGTATAAACAATATCTGAAGAGTTCTATGCATTTACATTCCGTTGCGATATTTAAAAAAAATAATAGATATGAAACAATCTCGTTTTTCTCAAAAGTTCGAAGGACGCTAAGCGAATCGCTGAACTAAAACTTATACTAAAAACTGATACTATATAGCTAACTGCACATATAAACAATATCTGAAGAGTTCTATGCATTTCCATTACATTGCGATATTTAAAAAAATAATAGTTATAAAACAATCTCGTTTTTCTCAAAGATTCGAGGGACGCTAAGCGATTCTCGAAGTTCTGGTGAAACTTAAACTCATACTATATATCTAAGAGCAAAGATAAAAAATATCTGAAGAGATCTATGCATTTACATTACTTTGCGATATTTAAAAAAAAATAATAGTTATGAAACAATCTCATTTTACTTAAAGATCCGAGGGACGCTAAGCGAATCGCGGAGTTCTGGTGAAACTTAAACTCACACTATATATCTAAGAGCAAGGATAAAAAATATCTGAAGAGATCCATACATTTACATCACTTTGGGAATTTAAAAAAAATAATAATTATAAAACTATCTCGTTTTTCTATAAGATTCAAGGGACACTACGCGATTCGCGGAGCTAGCTACCTAAGAAAACATGTTAAAAATATCTTAAGAGTTCTATGTATTTACTTTACTTTCCTATTTTAAAACAAAATAAAAAACATATAAACATGTTCGTTTTCTTAAAAATTCAAAGTACGCTACGTGATCTGCGTGGTGCTGGTAAAACTAAAATTCATATTATATGGCTAAAAACACCAGTAAAAAATATCAGAAGAGTTTTGTGCATTTTATTTACTTAACGATTAAAAAAAAAATAATTATAAAACAATCTCGTTTTTCTAAAAGATTCGAGGGACGCTACGCAATTCGCGGACTTCTGGTAAAACTAAAACTCATATTGCTATGTATTGTGGATGCTGCCATGATAGGAAAAGTAAATTGAATTAATAATTTAATATCAAAATTTGTAAAGTACTGTATATTGGCAACCCGGTGGTCAGTTTTACCTGAAGGCGGGTAGGTCTTGGAAATACCCCTTGTAAGTATTGGGGCAATAAATCTTCTGTTAGAAATTCAAAATAAGCAAAGCTTAGGACCGACAATGCTGCCGACAAACACCTAGGGAAATACCTAAGAAGATTGTTAGAGAAATTTGTAGCCATAAACCCTGGTTTTGCCCCGGCAAAGAGGCCGCTGGGAAACACATTTAATATAGAAAGGAAGGGAAATTTTAGGCAGCCAGCCAATCAGACGAAGTCTGGAACCAACCAGTCAGCCATTCAGAAGAAGTCTGAAGAGAGTGGGGGAAAGAGGACTTATACGGTGAAGAAGGAGGCTCGGGGAGTTCGGGTGGGGAGTGAGTTCGGAGGTGGACAGAGGTCGGGGGAGTGTGCCAAGAGGGCGAGAGTGGAACGAGAAGGGCAGAGGACCAGATAGGCAGGAGCGGAGAGTCCAGATTTCCGAGAGAGACCGAGATGGGATGCTGTGCTGAGTCAGAGAGCGTCAGAGATGGCAGGGACTGATCCAGCAGAAAGGCAAGAGACAACACCAGAGAGTGCCCACCAGATAAGGTTAATACATATACAGTACTAGTTGTAATATTGTGTGGTTAGTATTAATTAAAATAATGTTAAATTGCCAGTCAGCATCCATTAAATAATTTTTGCTAGTAAAATATGTTTATATGATATATTAAGGGGGGTATAAATAATTTACATTATTGGTCAATAAAATTAAAGATATAGGTCATTTTAGATTTGTTTATTTATTATCACTTGCCCTATGCCACAGGTTTATTAGAATAATATAGAATTGGTAAACACGTCACCTTTGGAAAAGTATCCAATTTACATTAAGGCGAATTAAGTACATTAATTACAATATCAATTAGATATATGCCGTTTCTGGTAACCCCCACCCGCCTTAGAAAAAGAGGAGACCAGGAACATAGCAATATTATACAGCTAAACAGACATGTAAACAATATCATAAGAGTTCTATTCATTTACATTACCTTACGATTTAAAAAAAAAAATTAATAAATATTAATCAATCCTAATTTTCTCAAAGATTCGAGGGACGCTAAGCGAATTACGGAGTTCTGGTGAAACTAAAAGTCATACTATATACATAAAAACAGATATAAACAATATCTGAAGAGTTCTATGCATTTACCTTACGTTGCAATATTTAAAAAAATAATAGTTATAAAACAATCTCGTTTTGCTTAAAGATTCAAGGGACGCTAAGCGAATCGCGGAGTTCTGGTGAAACTAAAACTTATACCTAAAACTGATACTGTATAGCTAACTGCACGTATAAACAATATCTGAAGAGTTCTATGCATTTACATTCCGTTGCGATATTTAAAAAAAATAATAGATATGAAACAATCTCGTTTTTCTCAAAAGTTCGAAGGACGCTAAGCGAATCGCTGAACTAAAACTTATACTAAAAACTGATACTATATAGCTAACTGCACATATAAACAATATCTGAAGAGTTCTATGCATTTCCATTACATTGCGATATTTAAAAAAATAATAGTTATAAAACAATCTTGTTTTTCTCAAAGATTCGAGGGACGCTAAGCGATTCTCGAAGTTCTGGTGAAACTTAAACTCATACTATATATCTAAGAGCAAAGATAAAAAATATCTGAAGAGATCTATGCATTTACATTACTTGGCGATATTTAAAAAAAAATAATAGTTATGAAACAATCTCATTTTACTTAAAGATCCGAGGGACGCTAAGCGAATCGCGGAGTCATAGTGAAACTGAAACGTGCTTCTTCCTCTTCTGAACCATGCTTGGTAGTCGCCAAGGGACTTTTCATAGTATGGGTTCATTCTGTTTAGTATTATGTAGGTCAGGATTTTGTATGCGACAGGGAGTAGTGCATTACCTCTATAGTATTCGCACTCGTACATGGATTCCTTTTTCAGAATAGGGCACAGGAGACCTGTGTTCCATAAGTCCGGGATCTTTTCCTCTCTCCATATTTTCGGGATGAGCAGGTGTAGATGACTCGTCAGTGACTCACCCCCTTCCTTGAATAGCTCACCAGGTAAGCGATCTATTCCAGGGGCTTTTCGTCGCTTTACCTTCTCAATCGCCATCTGTACATCCAGTAGATCCGGCTCCTCTACAACATCGCTGGGATGGTCCTCAGCGTGGTCCATGTCCTCATCCTCTGAGGGATCTTCACTGTTCAGCAGCTGCTCAAAGTAATCCTTCCAGATTCCGAGCACTGCTGCACGCTGCTGTCAGTTTGCCTTGTTTGTTTTTCATTCAGTGCTCCTACCCATGTATCCGGTTCTTTCTTTCCTGATATCAGCATAGAATTTACATATTTTACCGCCCAGCCAGTTATCTTCTATCTCCTTGAGCTTTTGAGACAAGAATTCTCTCTTTGCCTTTCCCAGTGTCTTGTTTACTGCTTTCTGAGCAGCTTCATATCTATCTCGGGATTCTTTGTCTCTTTTGCCTAGGCTGAGAATCTTCAGTGCCCTTTTATCCTCCACAGCCTTACGGCATTCCTCCGTGTACCATTTCTTTAGTTGACGTTTAGCCTGGACTCCTATCACCTTGTTCGCTGTCTCCTTCAAGACCTTTTCAATTTCCGCCCAGTGACTCTCAATTGGCTTACTCTCTGGGTCGAGAAGTTCGAATTTATTGGACAGCTCTATTTGAAATCGTGATTGAGTCTCCGGATCCTTTAGTCTTTGGATTTCATATCTTATTCGTTTCAGGTCACTACCTGTCTTCTGGATTCGTCTAAGCTTTTGGGTATGCTTTTGGGGGTCCATCAATCCAATTACCAGGCCAATTGTTTAAATCAGTGTAAGTAGCCGCTAGCGTATCACAATACACTTTATTAGCAGCGTCATGAGCTTTGATTTTGTTGGCAACATTGATTATTTGTAAATTGCGTGCATCGATGTCCTTTACAGACTTCAATATGCTAAACGGAATATAGCGTTTTTTATATTTGGAGTGTTTTAATGACATGTGAGATCCGAACTTGTTTATCGTCATGTTTATACTAAACCTAGCTATATATAGTCTTTAATATATAATATTTTCTTCTCGTAGCTCTTCAATTATTGATTCTATATCGTTTTGGTGTCCTTCATGACCAGCATGAGCGGAAGCCATTAACAGCTTTAGACGATTTACTAGCTCATTTGGATCGTTCCAATACTCATACAGAGGTTTATCGGCTCTCATAAGACCAGTGCCTCGTTTCTGAGAACGGAGCTTCATTCTCGGAGCTGAGGAAGGGGGATGGAGTTTTAAGTTTTCCGGTGGAAATAACTTGGATATTACATTTTTTCACAGATCTGTTTCTAAATACCCCTTGTTCTTTGCTATAGCCTCTTCTGTGTGCATTAGTCGAGATTAAAATATTCTTGTAATTTTCCAAGTCGGTCTCGTTATAATCTTGTGGGTTTTTCAAGTAGAGTAGCTACAACAATCCCGGAGTTTCTTCATACTCTATGTCGTTTAAAGAAATATCGTCGCTGTTTAGAAAACAGCCGAACCATTGTCGAATCTCCAATAGCTAATCCCCCCAAAGGCATGACTTTAATTCCATAACGATCGTCATACGCCTCATCGTCTTTTTTTAAAATCTTATCCAAGTATTCCCTTTGCAGGTTTCCAAATTCGGCGAGATGTTCCTTCAATTCGGCTTCTCCTTGTGGACATAAATTCGTTTTTCCCAAAAATTCGAAGGACGCTAAGCGAATCGCTGAGTTCTAGTGAAACTAAAACTTATACTAAAAACTGATACTATATAGCTAACTGCACATATAAATAATATCTGAAGAGTTCTATGCATTTACATTACATTGCGATATTTAAAAAAAATAATAGTTATAAAACAATCTCGTTTTTCTCAATGATTCGACGGACGCTACGCGATTCGCGGAAATCTGGTAAAACTCAAACTTATACTAAAAACTGATACTATATAGCTAACTGCAGATATAAACAATATCATAAGAGTTCTATTAATTTACATTACCTTTAGAATTAAAAAAAGAGAAATAAAAAATTATTTATCAATCCTAATTTTCTCAAAGATTCGAGGGACGCTAAGCGAATCGCGGAGTTCTGGTGAAACTTAAACTCACACTATATATCTAAGAGCAAAGATAAAAAATATCTGAAGAGATCTATGCATTTACATCACTTTGGGAATTTAAAAAAAATAATAATTATAAAACTATCTCGTTTTTCTCAAAGATTCAATGGACACTACGCGATTCGCGGAGCTAGCTACCTAAGAAAACATGTTAAAAATATCTTAAGAGTTCTATGTATTTACATTACTTTCCTATTTTAAAACAAAATATTAAACATATAAACATGTTCTTTTTCTTAAAAATTCAAAGTACGCTACGTGATCTGCGTAGTGCTGGTGAAACTAAAATTCATATTATATGGCTAAAAATACCAGTAAAAAATATCAGAAGAGTTTTGTGCATTTTAATCACTTTACGGTTAAAAAAAAAATAATTATAAAACAATCTCATTTTTTTAGAAGATTCGAGGGACGCTACGCAATTCGCGGACTTCTGGTAAAACTAAAACTCATATTATATAGCTAAACAGACATGTAAACAATATCATAAGAGTTCTATTCATTTACATTAACTTATGATTTAAAAAAAAATAATAATAAATATTAATCAATCCTAATTTTCTCAAAGATTCGAGGGACGCTAAGCGAATTACGGAGTTCTGGTGAAACTAAAAGTCATACTATATACCTAAAAACACATATAAACAATATCTGATGAGTTCTATGCATTTACATTACTTTGCGATTTTTGAAAAAAATTATAATTAAAAACTATCTCGTTTTACTTAAAGATTCGAGGGACGCTAAGCGAATCGCGGAGTTCTGGTGAAACTTAAACTCACACTATATATCTAAGAGCAAAGATAAAAAATATCTGAAGAGATCTATGGATTTACTTCACTTTGGGAATTTAAAAAAAATAATAATTATATAACTATCTCGTTTTTCTCAAAGATTCAAGGGACACTACGCGATTCGCGGAGCTAGCTACCTATGAAAACATGTTAAAAATATCTTAAGAGTTCTATGTATTTACTTTACTTTCCTATTTTAAAACAAAATAAAAAACATATAAACATGTTCGTTTTCTTAAAAATTCAAAGTACGCTACGTGATCTGCGTAGTGCTGGTAAAACTAAAATTCATATTATATGGCTAAAAACACCAGTAAAAAATATCAGAAGAGTTTTGTGCATTTTATTTACTTTACGATTAAAAAAAAAATAATTATAAAACAATCTCGTTTTTCTAAAAGATTCGAGGGACGCTACGCAATTCGCGGACTTCTGGTAAAACTAAAACTCATATTGCTATGTATTGTGGATGCTGCCGTGATAGGAAAAGTAAATTGAATTAATAATTTAATATCAAAATTTGTAAAGTACTGTATATTGGCAACCCGGTGGTCAGTTTTACCTGAAGGCGGGTAGGTCTTGGAAATACCCCTTGTAAGTATTGGGGCAATAAACCTTCTGTTAGAAATTCAAAATAAGCAAAGCTTAGGACCGACAATGCTGCCGACAAACACCTAGGGAAATACCTAAGAAGATTGTTAGAGAAATTTGTAGCCATAAACCCTGGTTTTGCCCCGGCAAAGAGGCCGCTGGGAAACACATTTAATATAGAAAGGAAGGGAAATTTTAGGCAGCCAGCCAATCAGACGAAGTCTGGAACCAACCAGTCAGCCAATCAGAAGAAGTCTGAAGAGAGTGGGGGAAAGAGGACTTATACGGTGAAGAAGGAGGCTCGGGGAGTTCGGGTGGGGAGTGAGTTCGGAGGTGGACAGAGGTCGGGGGAGTGTGCCAAGAGGGCGAGAGTGGAACGAGAAGGGCAGAGGACCAGATAGGCAGGAGCGGAGAGTCCAGATTTCCGAGAGAGACCGAGATGGGATGCTGTGCTGAGTCAGAGAGCGTCAGAGATGGCAGGGACTGATCCAGCAGAAAGGCCAGAGACAACACCAGAGAGTGCCCACCAGATAAGGTTAATACATATACAGTACTAGTTGTAATATTGTGTGGTTAGTATTTATTAAAATAATGTTAAATTGCCAGTCAGCATCCATTAACTAATTTTTGCTAGTAAAATATGTTTATATGATATATTAAGGGGGGTATAAATAATTTACATTATTGGTCAATAAAATTAAAAATATAGGTCATTTTAGATTTGTTTATTTATTATCACTTGCCCTATGCCACAGGTTTATTAGAATAATATAGAATTGGTAAACACGTCACCTTTGGAAAAGTATCCAATTTACATTAAGGCGAATTAAGTACATTAATTACAATATCAATTAGATATATGCCGTTTCTGGTAACCCCCACCCGCCTTAGAAAAAGAGGAGACCAGGAACATAGCAATATTATACAGCTAAACAGACATGTAACCAATATCATAAGAGTTCTATTCATTTACATTACCTTACGATTTAAAAAAAAATAATAATAAATATTAATCAATCCTAATTTTCTCAAAGATTCGAGGGACGCTAAGCGAATTACGGAGTTCTGGTGAAACTAAAAGTCATACTATATACATAAAAACAGATATAAACAATATCTGAAGAGTTCTATGCATTTACCTTACGTTGCAATATTTAAAAAAATAATAGTTATAAAACAATCTCGTTTTGCTTAAAGATTCAAGGGACGCTGAGCGAATCGCGGAGTTCTGGTGAAACTAAAACTTATACCTAAAACTGATACTGTATAGCTAACTGCACGTATAAACAATATCTGAAGAGTTCTATGCATTTACATTCCGTTGCGATATTTAAAAAAAATAATAGATATGAAACAATCTCGTTTTTCTCAAAAGTTCGAAGGACGCTAAGCGAATCGCTGAACTAAAACTTATACTAAAAACTGATACTATATAGCTAACTGCACATATAAACAATATCTGAAGAGTTCTATGCATTTCCATTACATTGCGATATTTAAAAAAATAATAGTTATAAAACAATCTCGTTTTTCTCAAAGATTCGAGGGACGCTAAGCGATTCTCGAAGTTCTGGTGAAACTTAAACTCATACTATATATCTAAGAGCAAAGATAAAAAATATCTGAAGAGATCTATGCATTTACATTACTTTGCGATATTTAAAAAAAAATAATAGTTATGAAACAATCTCATTTTACTTAAAGATCCGAGGGACGCTAAGCGAATCGCGGAGTTCTGGTGAAACTTAAACTCACACTATATATCTAAGAGCAAGGATAAAAAATATCTGAAGAGATCCATACATTTACATCACTTTGGGAATTTAAAAAAAATAATAATTATAAAACTATCTCGTTTTTCTATAAGATTCAAGGGACACTACGCGATTCGCGGAGCTAGCTACCTAAGAAAACATGTTAAAAATATCTTAAGAGTTCTATGTATTTACTTTACTTTCCTATTTTAAAACAAAATAAAAAACATATAAACATGTTCGTTTTCTTAAAAATTCAAAGTACGCTACGTGATCTGCGTGGTGCTGGTAAAACTAAAATTCATATTATATGGCTAAAAACACCAGTAAAAAATATCAGAAGAGTTTTGTGCATTTTATTTACTTAACGATTAAAAAAAAAATAATTATAAAACAATCTCGTTTTTCTAAAAGATTCGAGGGACGCTACGCAATTCGCGGACTTCTGGTAAAACTAAAACTCATATTGCTATGTATTGTGGATGCTGCCATGATAGGAAAAGTAAATTGAATTAATAATTTAATATCAAAATTTGTAAAGTACTGTATATTGGCAACCCGGTGGTCAGTTTTACCTGAAGGCGGGTAGGTCTTGGAAATACCCCTTGTAAGTATTGGGGCAATAAATCTTCTGTTAGAAATTCAAAATAAGCAAAGCTTAGGACCGACAATGCTGCCGACAAACACCTAGGGAAATACCTAAGAAGATTGTTAGAGAAATTTGTAGCCATAAACCCTGGTTTTGCCCCGGCAAAGAGGCCGCTGGGAAACACATTTAATATAGAAAGGAAGGGAAATTTTAGGCAGCCAGCCAATCAGACGAAGTCTGGAACCAACCAGTCAGCCAATCAGAAGAAGTCTGGGGAAAGAGGACTTATACGGTGAAGAAGGAGGCTCGGGGAGTTCGGGTGGGGAGTGAGTTCGGGGTGGATAATACCTGGCATCGATAAAACTCTTTCAGTCGATAAAGACGGATTTTTTAGCTTATCCCTGCCAATGGATATTCTCTAAGGGATATGTGAGGACTATAGCCAAATTTTAATTAATCTTAAGCAAGAACTCGTTTTGATCTGATCGAGTACGGACTTGAACTGCATAAAGGGTAGCGATGACGTACAAATAAAATTAGATAAAGTGGTATGGAGGATGCCACATGTTCGTGTTTCCGATTAAGAACGACTGAGGTTGTTGAAAATGGTAGAAAAAAACAAGATAATTACTATACCGTTCAGATCATGGGATCTTTAAGAATACCCAAATTTACCTACTTCGCAGCAAGAAAATTGGACTGTCAAAACATCGACAAATTTAGAAAAGCCGCGGTATGTTATTATCGTATTCCAGACTGATCGAACGAGAAACGCAACCAAAGATAACAGTCAGTTTGATAGTTGTAAATTGAAAAACTTGAAACTCTATCTGAATAGTGAACATTATCCTTATGATGATTTGAATTTAGATTTTGCACAAGGAAAAGTCGCCCTTCTCTACGAAATGTGTTATGAGTTTCAAACAAGCTATTATGGTAATAGACACTCTGAACCTCTGCTATTACGATCCGATTTTGAGACCCTCGCACCTATAGTCGTTATAGATTGTTCTAAACAATCTGAAGCAATAAAAAGAACGACTATTGATTTTCGCGTTCAACTACAGGCGAGTGAGAACTTTCCGCCTAATACTAAGGCATGCTGCCTCATTCTTCATGATAATATAGTGGAATACGAAGTGGGAACCGGTTTAGTCCCCAAAATGTACTGAACCTCTGCACACGTTTGGCTGCATACATTCATTATTTAAAACCTAAACGAAATCACTCCACTGCAGGACTCTGACAATGAAACACATGATGCATTCAACTGTCATTGATTTTCAAGGCTATCGATCACCCTCCAACTCATTAATCTTTTAAAGAACTATCTGTAGTCTGTGAGTCATTGCTCATCATGGCATTGGTTTTTCAAACCGCCTCAGGGTGCGAGTGAAAAACTGCCTAAAGCACGGACGAACATCTGGGTAATGAAAAATATTCACGGATTGAAGTGGACCTATGACGATGTAGGATATGAAGAATTTATTAGTATATGTTACAGAAGACTATGACATATTATGGGGAAAGGGAATGGAAAAGTGCAAGTTCTTAGAAAAACTCATCGATAGACCAGTCTATGATCTTCATGATTTTGGTTCCTGCTTTCTGCTGTTCCAATTGAAACAGTTAAATAATGAACAGATAGCTTGTCATTTCCATTTGAATACTTCCATTGTTTGCTCATTAAATCAAGCCCATCGTTTGGCCACATGGGTCAGAAAAAATTCTGAAGCTGTAAATTTAAAAAAAGATGAGATAAGAAGACAAAGATTTAAGAATATTGGTACAACTCATTATCTACTCTCATATAGCTGGATTTATTCGAGGAGTCAAGGATAGAGTTGAATGTGTATACTGTGGACTGGTATTTGACAGCACATCATTAGTCAACCCTCTCAGATACCATAAAAAAAATAGTCCACAGCATTTGTGGTTCCAGGAGGAGGAGGAGTATTTATAAATACCTCCTAGGAAGTACCTTATCAGTATGATGGATAAAATGTAGTCAGCGATACGTCGTTTGGGTGAGGAAGGAATCGAAACTTTAACTACAGAAGAATTGAGCGCTTTACCTCGATCATTAATTTTGTACCTTTTCGACTATACATTAGACTACATCTGGGACAATTTACCTGAGGAGTGGCAAGAGGACGAGGAATTTATCCAGAAGCGAAGTTTTTCTTATCTCAATGAATATAATAATTTTAATTGTACTATTATATAAAAATCAAAAAAGTATATACAGAAATATTATTTGTTGCATAAATTACAACTCATAAAGGTACTTTCTTGAGTTCATTTAACAAATTATAAAGAGTCTCAGTATTAACATTAAAGTCCATTGATGTTGGTTCCACAGGTTCAGTCAGTTGACTTTCTTCATGTTCAATATAGAGGAGGGGAAAAATATGAAGTTTTTCTATTTTTTTTTATTAGTTGAGTTATTTTGTCTATCTTTATTTCATACATCGATATCTGGTTTTTCAAGTCGTTTATCTGTTGCAGAAAATTTCTAAGTCTCTTGCGGACATCAGCAACATCCCCAACAGTTTTCCTGTTCTTTTTTATCACATACGTCATCTATCATCATTGGTAGCTTCTCTAGTTGTTTCAAGTACTCAATAAAAGGACAATATTTAGACCATTTCTTGTGATATACAAGAGGATCGTCATGTTCCAACCATTCATGTAATATTACTTCACAAAAAGGACACCTTGTCCGATCTGAGCTTTTCAAATAATAAAATCCGGCTGCTGCTAGTTTTACTGCACTGACTGGTGAATTCCAACAGACGAATGTGGACAGTCGGTCGGCCTCATACTTCATGTTCTTACTTGTTAGTCGTCCCATAATAAACTGGTTTAGCAGTACTAGGATTATGAAGAATGCTTGTGTATGTGGTGAGGGGTAGTGGGGGCAGAAACCTCTCGCTTTTGCTCCTTATATCCTCAATGTAGATGTAGGACAATCAATGGCTCTCGTCACGTGTTAAGCTGGGGGTATATATGCGCAGTAGTGCTGACTGAGCGCTATGAATAAATAGTTCGTTGTCGCCTCTTCTCCACCTGCAGAGACGCAGAGATATGCATCTGCAGCGATTTCCAGAGAAACCGCTCTTTCATGTCTGGGCGGATAATAGATAACACGTAGTGCGATACATCCGCTGACTGGACATAAATAAAATAGTCGGCGCGGCATCCTTTCAAACAGATAAAATCCTTCTCATCTGCTGATATTGATAAAATACTACTTCATGTCTGGGTGGCTTACAAAACGCTGACTGACCATCGATAAGCGAATGAATGGTTCTTTGTCGTCTTAACTCCTCGATTATCATAGTGCAGAGCTCGCGCTGACTGGGTGTCAGGATAAGATGGATTCTTTATCCGGCTCAAGCATAAATGGTTCTTCGTCTTGTTTATAATCAGCGGCGGCTGATATCTGGGCGGCATCCTTTTAAACAGATAACAGACCCGTCGACCCGCTCAAGGCATCGCTCGCATGTAATCAGTGCTGAATGACGATATCTCCCCCGCCACTGCAAGCGGGCTATATAAGAGACAGACCATCAGGACGGCAAGGGTTTGGTAGTGGCCGTTACTCCTCCGACATCATTGCTTCGTAACGACAATTATGAATGAATTTGAATGAAACAGCTGAGTCATGCACCAGTGAACTGATTAGAAAGAATTATAAATGAAACAGCTGAGTCATGCACCTATGAATTAAATCACACACCTGGCCGTGTTGTGCACTGGGTCAACCCGTTCAATGTAAACAAACAAAACTACCACTCAAAGGATGACGTCACAGGCATAATGTAAACAAAGGGTCAGTGAACCGGCTGAGTCATGCACCTATGCATTAAATCACACACCTGGCCGGGTTGTGCACTGGGTCAACGCACCCCGTAAAGAAACAAAACTCCAAACCAACCGCCCCCCCTTGCCCTCACAAGGTCGGTCAATGACCCTCAAGGTCACATATAGCCTTACTACTGCACGCTGTAATCGAATGTAAATATTGTTGCCACATCTCACACATTCCATGCGACGTTGCCGGATTGTGCAACCAACCGCCCTCCCCCCTCACCCTAGTTATACACCCCCCTCGCCCTGCCAGACGACGTGACGTAGTTCACAATTGCACAATCCTTCGTTTCTACTACTAGTATTCATGCACCTAATGGTCTATAATCCACGAAGTTGTGGCCTTTTTCGGTTTCTAGCGTATAACTACACCTCAAAAAGTTTACCTTTTTTTTTCAAAAAACGGTATACTAATACAAATAAAATGAAATATTTGAAGTTGAAATCGGATTATAGTTATTTAGCCAAATTCGTACATCAAAGATCGGCAATTTTCACCGTTTTTGTGGAAACTCATGTTCCACACACGAAACACGAAAATATGTACTATAAATGAAAAACGTCACAAGTTTTAGGACATTAAATTTACTAAGTACAGATACAAATGAAAACGTGTAAGTATTCGTAGCGCTTAATTACTTCTTTTTGTGAAGCCTAAGAGGATATGATGAAATATTCACAGAACTAACTATTTAGGCGGGCTTATTTTATGCTAAATTAAATGTGGATTATAGACCATTAGATGTATGAATACTTACATGTTTTAATTGGTTTTCCTCTCCAGTAGAGGTTTAATTTTAAATTAATCATAATATATATATATATGTGTTTTTATATATTTTATTATGTAAATAGCAATATCTCCCGCCACTTGGAATATTTTGGCTATTTTTAAGAACAAATGTATGATGTTATAAATTCTAATATGTAGTAAATTTGTTGGCTTTGTCTTGTTCAAATCGATGTAAAATTATTACTAAATATTGTATTCCGTTAAATAAACACATCATTACATTTTCTTCCTGGAAATTGAGTTTTATTCATTTCCCAGACATTTGGCGACCGTGACATGTCTTTTTTATCGGATGTGTTTATAAGTGTTTTCATAACATTATAGAAGTATTTTTTCGGTGAGTTCGCTTCATTTTGATTTTTTTAATCGACTATATATACGTTATTTAGAATGAGTACATTAGAAGTCACTAAGAAATCTAGAAAGGTTCAAAGAACAAATATAACTAAACTAATTAAGGATTTAAGTACATTTTTGGGTGAGGAGTCAGAAGATTTTGATCAAATCAAAGCTCTTGGAGAAGTTAGAAAAGAGATTTTAAACATTAACTGATCTCGATTCAAAGGTTTATGATCTAATGTTAGGTGATGAGGCAGTTACAGAAGAAGATTTAGAAAACGAATTAAAAAGGGTAAACGATTATTCTGTAGAATATTTTAAGGTTAAGGCTCTTATCGCTAAGTTAAATGAAGATATTGGTTCTTCTTCAGATGATTCTTTGCATGAATCTGACGGAAGTAGACGATCAGTTAGAGTTGCGAAATGCTCATATCGATTACCGTTGCTAAATTTTAAAGAATTCTCAGGTGAATTGAAAGATTGGTTGCCATTTAGGTGTAATATCAGAAAACTGTGCCACTATTTTATTTCCATTGATATCATCCACTCTACCTGAAGAAACTTTAAAAATAAGGGAAAGGAGTGGTTTATTGTTAAACAGATCTGGTAATTCTGAATTTTCCTGTAAAGATATTTTAGATAATTTAATGCAGTTTCTTAAAAAGGAAGTTGAGGGTGAACAGAAGGTAGCGTTGGCGATGGCAGGCTTCGGCATTAATGGAACTAATCCTATAAAGCCCAGTCGTAGAAAATCCGAACCAAAAACAGTTACTTATATTCCTACTGCTGCGGGATTGCATGTATCAGCTATAAGTAACACTAATAATAAGACCACTGATAATTGCATTTTTTGTTCATTAGGACACAAATCACAATGTATCAAGGCGCAAAAATTGTCATTTGAAGAGAGGCGAAAAATAGTATGTTTTTGTTGACTCAAAAAAGGTCATATTGCTAAAAATTGTTAACGTAAGCCTAAATGCATTTTTTGAAGTAATTCATATTATATTTTAATGTGTAATAGTTTAGCTAAAGAAAAACAAGATGAATCAAGTTTAGAAAAATCACAACCTTCATCAAATTTAGAGCATGTTGACACTTTAGCTAGTCTATCGAGTGAGTGTGACGTAATGATGCAGACTTTACGTGTGAGAATGGAAGGCAAAAATAAATCAAGTGAAGTAAGAGCTCTCATAGATACTGGCTCGCAACGTTCCTATATTTTATTGAGTACAGCAATTGAAATGGGATATGAGCGTTGTCATCAAGCTACCTTTCAACACAATATTTTTGGTGGGCTACCACAGGAGTAGTCAATCATGATGTTTATGAGATTTGTGTTTCTAACCTTGATAATTCATATAAATTCAAATTTAAAACTTTTGGGCAACAACTCTTATGTAATAACATTTCTCCTGTAAAGAATGGTCCTATGATGAATGAACTTAATGAAAAGGGTTTGCACTTAGCGAATTTGGTAAAACTGGACCAATCTCTATTTGTTAGACTTATTTGTAAGAAAGCTCTAAGAATATCAGCTACCACTCGTATTTCCATTAAGCAAAATCGTGCTAATACCGTAGGCATTTTATTTAAAAGATTTGGGCCTTTTTCTAAACATTGGTTAAGACTAGGATTTTTATTTTCTCTTGCAGAGGTGTCAAAAGCCGGTCGAAAAAGAGGTGTCCGAAAGGTCGAACTGATGTAGTGCTGTTTGGCTTTATGACATGGCGGGGAGGTAAATAATGGCATGGAACTTGTTTTTTTGACTTAACTTCTTCGATTATTCCTCCTCCGATCCAATCATCTAATATTTCTTGATAAATATCATAACAACCTTCTTTTTTCAATTTTTAATCGTAGAATTCAACCTTTTCAAAGCTAATTGATGGTTGCTTGGCTACACTGGATGAGAGCCCTTTTATGTACTTCAAAACGACCTTCTTTAGTCAATAGAACTGTCTCAATAAAATGTTGATGAGTGACAGCCTCCATTTCTAACTTATTAATTTCTCTAATGGGTCGATAATACCTAAAGTGTCAAGGGACCATAAACCTGAAAGTTTCGCCTCGACAGTGAGCATACTTGAGATAACCAAAGCTGAACTGGGTTCATCGTTATTCTTTTCCATAGCTTTCCCTATTATTGACCAACCTAACCGAGTTTCTATTGCAACCACATTAGCAGGATGAGTGGTGAGAGACTCGGAGATCAAACCTCGAGGTGCAATTACTGGCAGGAAGGTTCAGGTTCTTGGCTATCCTTACTTTCTAGATCTTGTGTCTGCTCGTGGCTAGTAAGAAGATGATGGTAAAGCTAAAAAGAAATCCTCTACTCCTGGTACTCCTTCAGAAAATGAACCTATAAAGCCGATCCTACCTATTCGGACTTATTCCTCAAAACACGGACCTAGAATCAAGTTGAAAAATTTCGATGCAAACTTTGGGAGTATTGCGCTGATAAGAATATAAGGGTATTTCTCTCTGAATTTCGTATAGAAGATTAAACTTTCAATCATCATTTAAAATGATGAAATTTTTACCACTAAGTAGTCTGAATAATTGTTGACATGTCTTTTGCTTTATTATCTTTTCTACAAAATTCTTCATTTACCTCTTAGTAGTTTCATTAAGTTATTAACCAACTGAAATTACACATGAGGTGGTCCGATATACATATAATCACATATAAATATAATGTGTATTAATAATAATAATAATAATAATAATAATAACAATATTTATTTGTTCTTTGGGATTTTCCCCCGTACAAATAGAGTGTGTACATAATATATATAATATAATATAAATATAAAAATTAGAGTTTACAATTTTAGTTTCTCATGCCCTTTTCTATTTGTGCTTTAGACATGTACTTTTTTTGTACTTCGGTAATAATTCTCTGTCTGTGTATCAACATGAGAAAGCTAGAAAATAACAATATTAAATTATATTTAAGGGAATAATAGCACTTAAAATACAATAAATATAAAATATCCCGTCAGTATTAAACTAACCATTGCTAAAAATAACCAAACTAAAAGAAACACCGATTGCAAAAATACAAACGTGCTAGAAGAAATAAATAAGTTATGATTAAAGGTCGGAATCCCGTGCAGTAAAAATTTGAAAACGTGGAATAAAAACTTAAAAACGTGCAAAACCGTGAAATAAGAACTTTAAAACATGCAAAACCGTGCAATAAAAACTTTAAAACATGCAAAAACGTGCAATAAAAACTTTAAAACATGCAAAAAAAAATGTATTGCTTGAATATCATGCATTAAGTTATTTATGTGAACAATATATAGCTGCTTTTGAAACAAATAAGTAGCGGAGAGTAAATTGAAGTAAAAACTTTTATTTTTAAAATATTGGTTTTAATATAGATGTTGGTAAAATAATGATTTTTTTATTAGTAAAGAAAAATTAATGGATTACATTAGAAATGTAACTACACTTCAATATTTTTTCAATTAAAGTTTATAACTAAATACATTTCTAATTTTTTTTCTGTATAACAGTGCCTCCTGTCACTTAAACTTTCTTTCAATTTAGAAAAAGATATCTCAATGTCTACAATTATTAGAGGACAATATTTATAGCGACTCAGCAACTAGTGATCTTCAATTCAATAGTGACTGAATTTCCGTTCAGGCAATCATTACAATTTTTTAATAGTTTGTATCCAGGATGTTTTAAAAAAATATTTCGAAACTTTTCGTAAATGATAATTCCTTTTTCGCTCTTGATTGTTTCCAATGATTATTTAATGTCCTCAACTATTCTTATTTGGTCATCTAGAGACAGATTTTTCTCCTCTAGTTCTCTAATAGCAACCGGCAAAGCTGCTAAATTCGATCTAAAAATGTCAAATCAGATTGAATGGTTGGATTCATTAAATGGTTGTTAATATTAAATGGTTGGAAATAGGGAGATCTTATAAAGGAAAGATACTACTCAAATTATGGAATCATTAGATGCAATATCCGGGGCATAGGCTTATTTTGAAATCACTCTGATGACACCCATTACGCCTGGTACCGTTCTATGGTTAAAAAATTATTAGGTACTTACTTGTGACGCAGTGGGCATCAATTTATGATTTACTCCCATATCCAATATTTTTATCACAAGAATTGCAAAACACTACACTACCATCCCTTTTGAGTCAGAATATTTTTCAATCCATCCGGCAATTTTCGAAGACACACCTCCAATTTTTGGCATTTTAAGTAACAATATACTCGACAGAAGCTGGATTGATTGTGGAGAACAATGAGAATTGAGAAACAAAATGTTAACATCCGGGAACTACTGAGCCCTTAGTTCTTGGAAATTGGAGGTTTGTGATTGCTTACATCTCCCAAGTTCCAGATGAGAGATGTTCAACTGTTCTTCAATTACGATAGGTTAAATGATGGTCAGGATTTTCAGTTACAATGATATTTATAATTGCCAACGTTTCGATCCAACTTGTGGATCTTCATCAGGGCTAAAAGAAAACAAATATATGAGTATCTATGCTAGAGGGTGACAATAAATGGATACATTACAGAACTGATAATAATATAAAAGATGATGTATACATAAATATTAAAAAAAGAGGCTGGTTAACAAGATAAAATAGAATCTGATATTTACCTACTGAGTCCAGGTGGATACTAAGACTAAAGGTAAAAATAAGGTGAGAGGTAGTGGTAGGGGGTTAGTTTGCCGACTTCAAAGGTTTATGGCGGGGAAATCCAATGCTTTTGAAGTGAAGTTGTTGTGCCTTTTGGCGTTGGCTTACCATAATAAATATCATTGTAACTGAAAATCCTGACCATCATTTAACCTCTCCCAAGTTCCCTTTATTTTTTTCCTATGTTTCCTTTATGTTATTTTTTTATTCCTATTCCTAATTCCCATTTATTTTTCCACTGATTTTTTGATGTGTATTTAAGACAATTAAAATTTGTAATAATTTTTTTTCTTCAAATAATAAAATGATGCAATTTCTTGCAATAAAACTTCCAAACGTGCTATTTCGTGCAGTAAACCCCAAAACGTGCAATTTCGTGCAGTAAACCCCAAAACGTGCAAATTCGTGCAGTATAAAACTTCATTAAAACATCCCTTCAGGCTTGATTCGGATAAGTAACTTGAATTCGATTTATTCTGGATTACCAATAAATTATACTTGTGATGCAGTGGGCATCAATTTGTGATTTACTCGCATATCCAATATTTTTATCACAAGAATTCCCCGACCCCACCAGGGACAACCACGGTCGCCGACTTGTCGCCCTCGCGGTCAAGTTGGCTGTCGCACACGAAAATTTTCATTAACTAATTACTACGGGGTTTTTTTTTTTCTAGCTAATTAACTCTCGCAAAGGTAAATATTCAAAAAGTCCTTATTATGTTTACCCCCCCCCTGACTACCGCGACCATCTTTGTCAATGTGATCTCTTGTTAGTTCTCGCATTTTTATATATATTTATTCGAAGATGGTTACAACCATAAAAAAGTTTTTTTCCTTTAATGGCATGAGAAGTTTCAACCGCATTCTCAATGCAATTACGAATTGCGCCTTTACGCAAACGGAACTGTTATTACGATTGTGATTATATTCTGACATTAATATTTGTCATTCTTATTCCAACGGTATGAGAATTGATATATTTTGAGCTGTAACCATCTTCTTGCGACGTGCAATATGATGCGATTAGAATATTATTTCGATTCACCTCCATTCTTCAAGTATATCCTGATACTCCTTTCCCTCTTCTTTAAAGATGAACATTTCGCTAAAATTGATAGCGACGCCGAAGGTATATATCTGTCCTTACAGCCGTGTGTAGTTGTTAGAAGACATGTAGGAGGTCCTCAAAGGAATCCAATTACTAGCCAGAGGAAGGAAGATTATTAGCGAAGATCCGGCAGATCGTTAGTCATGCCTCGTGAATCCGGGTCTTTGAAGACGTGCCTTCCCAGCGTCCTCGTCCCCTCGCCTCTAGAAGCTTAGCTAACGGCGGCTATTAATTGAGGAGTTAGTCGCGAGTAATTCGTAACCCACTCGGGGGCAGTAATTGCTGCTTGAGGTGTGGAGTGTTATGCTTACCGGATAATTTATTATGAATTAAATCCATCTCAGGTACACTAAATATGTTATTTTACAGTGGTAGAGCATCACGAGTAAGATTATAACTTCTTACGAATAAGATTAATAACTTCTTAATTGCTATTGATTAAAAAGATATGCAATGAAAAACACCTAGGGTGGCATCTTTGTCGAAAAAAATGAGTAAACTCTAATCGATTCAGTACACCAGTTGCAGACAAATGAATGTCAGGAGATTCCACAGTAACTCTCATTAGTCTCTGCAGTCGTGTCTTAAGATTACCAGACATTCTATTTTATATGAGCAAACCTTGGACAGAGGGCTAGGAAAGTATAACAACGTAAAAATGTGAAAATGCCGCCATTTGGATGGGTCTTAAAATGGCTGTTCCGAGCCTCTGATACTCCTTAAACATCCCTGTCCTGATTATACCAGGATAGGCAAAATTTAGGACTCTCAATGTAGCATCGTCCGATTAGCCTTAGTAGAATTTTTAGTTATGATCAATAAGTCAACAAGCATAACTCAGTACCACGTTTATGTAATTTAAGTTAAATATAATTTACATTATTTATACAATGTAGACTTATAATAATTTAAATAATTCCTCTGGACTACTACAACCCATCAAGAAGCTTTGGACGTTTCAACAAAATAGACGATGGAATAGTGTAGACCTTGGCAGTTTTACTTGACTAGAATATAAATAAATCAAATAAAAAATCATTCCTTTCCACCTCAAACCGATATGACATGACCACTCAATAATAATAGCGACATCACGTTACGCAACTTGCTCGGAACCTGTGACAGTAAGTAGCTGGTCTTCGGGACCGTGACCGACTCCTCAGGGTCACTGCTACGTGACCGCCTTGCATCGATCTCTGGCACCTCGTTCGAAAATGCCGATCGCTTTCTAAAATCATTCTTGATTCTTAAATATTTTAATGTTCTCGAGACTTCTTTTGCTTCTTCAAGCGTTCCAAGCAGGTCCCATCAATGCTTTTTCATGGGATTCTCTGATTGATTGTTAACCTTCATACTATATTCTATAACTCTCCTTAAGGAATGAAATAAATTGAAACAATTTTTACTCTACATAAATTCACAAAGGAAAGTCCCACAGTCATAATGTATCAACAAATAAACACATTCAAAAGCATATTGGATTTAATAGTATAAAAAGAAATACATTAATTGGTTACATAATATAATAAAAAACATTAAATAAGGTATAGTATTTTTTGAGAAGGAAGTAGGAAAGCTAGAAAAAGAAATTAATGATGAAGCTTTGTGAATAAGGGAGTCAGAAGATAAAATAATAAAATATCAATAATACTTAGTTACATAGAATCCAATGTATTGTATATATTGTAATCCGAAAATGGAATGGAGAATTTAAGAAATCACAATAGGGTCACCTGTGGTGTGTGGTTAGCACAGCAACCTACAATACAAAAGGTCGTAGATTCGAACATTAGGATTATTTTTATGGAATATTTTAGAAAATCCTTGTCTATGCCGTCCCTCGTATAGGACGTAAAATGGAGCTTCCGAGCCTGTACAATGTCAGGTACTCGTTAAAGACCCCTATCCCAATTACATAGTCCTGGAAAGGCAAAATTTAGAACTCATACAGTAGCATCGTTTCATTAGCCTTATTGGCATAACGTGGCTTAAACAAACAACAAGAAACTTCATTTTTACTTTCACTTACCTATATATGAAATATATAGTAAGTGGAAGTACTGCGATCGTGAAAAATTTCGACTTTCGGTTTTCAACGGAAATACACGTTTTGGGGACCCCTGAGTCGAAATAATCAAGTCCCGCGAAATGGTCTGGGTGTGTGTGTGTGTGAACAGACTAGCTCAAAAACTATAAACCGTGCGAACCTGAAATTGGGTATTTAGTGTATGTATATGCCCGTGATGTGACAGCGAAAATTTCATCCAAATTGCTCAAAGGGAGGGGGTACTTTATTTAATAACTTTTTAAGTTTTTTTCGATTTTCTAAAAAACGGCTCTAACGATTTTGATTAAACTGAATATTTGATCTATTTTTATGCCCGAGATATGACCGTTCAAATTTCATCGAAATTGATCAACCGGAGGGGGGACTTTACTTAATTAATTTTGAAATAATTTATTTTTTTGAAGAGAAAAGATTTGGCTCCGCCGGGAGTCGAACCCGGGTCTCCTGCGTTACATGCGAGGATGCTAACCGCTACACCACAGAGCTCGGCTCAAGGCAGAGCAAATCCTTCCTCTTCACTGATACCTACAAAAAAAAATCATGATATCTTCAAAAAATAAATTATTTAAAAATAATTTAAAAATGGTGGTCAGCCACAAATTAAGATTAGATTAATTAAAACTTCAAAAAATAAATTATTTAAAAATAATTTAAAAATGGTGGTCAGCCACAAATTAAGATTAGATTAATTTAAACCTTCAAAAAATAAATTATTTAAAAATAATTTAAAAATGGTGGTCAGCCACAAATTAAGATTAGATTAATTAAAACTTCAAAAAATAAATTATTTAAAAATAATTTAAAAATGGTGGTCAGCCACAAATTAAGATTAGATTAATTAAATTAATTAATTTTGTATAATTTTCACGTGTTTTTTTTATTTACTCAAAAAAGGTTTTAACGATTTTGATCAAACTGGGTATTTGATGTATGTATATGACAAAGATGTGATAGCCAACATTTCATGAAAATTAATCAACCGGAGGGGGCACTTTATTTCATAACTTGTTTTCCAATTTATACCTTTCTTTCGACTATCTCAAAAACGGCTTTAATCATTTTGATCAAATTCGCCAAGTTTAATGAAAATAAGGTGTTCTTTAATATCAGGTAAGCTTCATCGTTATTAAAATGTTCTGAGGGGGCTTAAATGGGGAAGGGGTCTTTTTTGTTTTCCTGTAAAGTACACTTGGTTTTGTTTATATGGAAAAATTAACTTTCTGGCATCTTTTCTTTCATCCCCACCACGCGGCGTAAGGAAGGTCACTTTCTTTAGAGGAGATCGCTTCTGACGACAATCTTACGCCGCGTGGTGGGGATGCCGTGCTATATAGCTGGTGTTTAACCGGATGGTCGGGCGGTAATTCGCCTGGTTTCTTGGGATTAGCAAGGGAGATGGAGGGGGTCTTAAGGGACCTCTATACTCTATATTAAGTTACAAACATGACAATTTTCTCGATAAATTTTAATTTTTATATATTTTGTGTATAAAGAACGCTGTTCTATATCATTTAGTATACTTTCATTATATAACTAGGGCATTTCGATCAAAATTATTTTTTTTTTATTTATTATTTTTTTCATTCATTTTTTATTAAGAAATAATGTTTCTAGAAGAAGCAAAATTAATAGTTAATATTTTTGAACAATTGCTTATTCTTTAGTGAATTGGTTGTTGATTACCAATAAGTTAATCGTACTTTAGCGAATTTCCTTGGAAAATCACATTTTCTGAGAAATTACATACCAGAGCCATGTAATTTAGTATTTAAGCTTGAATTTGTTCTATTGTCCGATTGTTATAATATAACAATAATATACCTTATATTATAAGGTAAGTATCAGAACTAAGCGGCCAACTTTAAAGCTTGCTAGATAACATCGACACAGGTAATCTACTCAACATTTTGTAATTTATTATAAATCAGTTGAAACCTCAAATCGCGGTTGTTTCCGGAGGGAGATGCATAGAAGGTAGTGCATCATCTCATGCATCATTTATAAAATTCAGGAGGAATTTGCTCATTGTTATATAAGAACAGAATCCATGCTAAGCGATCAGTTTAAAAATCAGCGCACTAGAAACAACATTAAAACGGGTAATTTACTCAGCAACTTTTTATATTTTATTATAAATCCATTGAAACCTTTAACGTGGTTATACATTAAATATTTAGAAGGCAGTGATAATTTAATAAAATTCAGGAGGCATTTGCTCATTGTTATATAAGAACGAAATCCAAGCTAAGCGGTCATTTTAAAGCTAGCTCGCTGGAAACAACATCTTAATGGGTAATTTACTCAGCAACTTTTTATATTTTATTATAAACTAGCTGTATGCCCCGGTTTCACCCGGGAAATTTTTTTTTTCTAATGAAACGGTCGATTTCGTAAAAAAAACCATTGTAAAGCGAGATCATTACGATTTTTATTAGGATAAAGAATATCAGCTGAAGATCGGCTGAAGTTATGCAATTTTAATATGCACCTGGTATGAAAGAACCACTGAGCGATATTTGGAGAATTTAGGATCAATGGTATGGATTTCTATAAAGAACAAACAAACAGAAATATTGCCCTGCAGTTCAGCTTCTCGCAAATCGGCTTGCCTAAGCCTCTGTGGCGCAAGGCGGGCCTCATATTCCTGGGCAGACTCAGTTTCCCGCGATCCTGCCTGTCTAAGCCTCTGTTGTTCAATCTTATTTTGATGTTCGTCGAGAGTTTCAGCTGCTCATATTTGACGTTGTTTATTAGCTTTTGAGCTCACTACTTCTATTGAAGCTCGCTTCTTAGGAGGCATTTTTAAAAAATGAATTTACCATACATGTGAATAAACGTATTGTATTGTTAAAAAAAAAAACATATGGTTTAAAAATCCTAGAACTCGACGCCTGCCAAGGGACGGTCTTACCAGGCCTTGTTGGCCTCTTCAAAATCTATAAAATGAATTTTAAGGCCGTTTTTTCGACTCAAACGGTCGATTTCGTAAAAACAACCATAGTAAAGGAAGATAATGACGAATTTTATAACAATAAAGAATATACCCAGAGATTGGTTGAAGCTATGCAATTTTAATTTGGACGGGTGTTCGCACCTGGTATCACTGAGCGAACTTTGGAGAATTTAGGATCAACGGTATGGATTTCTATAAAGAACAAATAAATAAACAAACAGAATTTTATCTTTATTTATATAGATTAGTTGAAACCTTTAAAGTGGTTATACTTTAAATATTTGAAGGCAGTGATAATTTAATAAAATTCAGGAGGCATTTGCTCATTGTTAGATAAGAACAGAATCCGAGCTAAGCAGTCATTTTAAAGCTAGCTCTGCTAGAAACAATATTACTGAAATAAGTTTCTTAATAATTAACATATTCAATTGATAATTTTGAACCTCAATCACTGTTATATTTGGAAATATTTAAAAGACAGACAACATTTTCTAAGATTTAGGAAAGAAGAAAGGGACCTAATCCAACATTTTGAAGGCAACCCTGTTAGATATTACATCAAGAGAAGTGTATAATCTACTACGATGGAATCCTTGGTTTGTAAATTTTGCTCCAAGGAGTTCTCACGTAAAGATAATGTGTTAAGACACGTCAAGAAGAAGAATTGTAAGTTTTCTGCCTCATGTAAACAATGTTGTGTGATCTTTACCAATCCCCATAACCTGAAGCGACATGAAGAGTATTGTAGAGGAAGTGTGGGTCGAAAGTTTGGCTGTCGTCGAACGATTTCAGGAAGCATCTTGTTGAACCCTTGACGGAATCGACTAATGTGCCCCCCAAACCTGCGATGCGCCCTTCAAATTTGCGTACTGTGGCGCCTAATCTCTTGGCCAAGCTTGATGTAATGAAGGTATGCTGGCTTCCAGAGTCAAGTAGCGCGCGGAACACATGATATCTGCCCTCTTGAGCTCGGATAAGACCTTGAACTGTCCCCAGTAAAACCATTCCCTGGGAGGGTTCTCTTTCACAGAGGAACCAAAACCGGCGAAACCTACTGCTTTCTCAATATTCACCGGGCTATCAGCTTGGTCAGGATGTTTCGAAGAGCTTTCTGAGCGATGAAGAAGGCTATGATGCCGCTGCTTACAATATCTGCAGCTCCACTTAGATGGGCAATCGCGCGCTTTATGCCCTTCTCTGAGGCAATTGATGCACCCATTCCAAGCGTTAACAAAGGCGAAGCGCCTTTCAGATGGTAAGTCAGCGAAACTAGCGCAGAATAGCAGCCAATGTGGTGCGTGACAGAAAGGGCAGTCCCTTTTCTTGGTTTCAGCGCTGTACTTCAATGAACTTTTAGAGGGCTCAGCTTTAATACGATAACGCTCCTCAGAAGGTGAAGACTTCCGTGTCCGAGACGCATAGGAACTGCTTGACATCGATGCTCCGTGCGAAGCAACAGTGTTGTATCTTTTCGAATTCCTGTTAGGAGGTCTTCTGCTGCTTCCGTGCAATCGATGTGATTCGTCCGAGATATTCCTGGGCTCCGAAGGTGGGTCGTCGGCCATCTTGAGTGCTGTCAGACGCTTGCGTACGAAGTTTGTAACATCTTCTGGCGTTGGAAAAGCCACTTGAGGGTCGAGGTTCAGCTCGAACTGCTTCCTAGTTGCCGAATCCAATGCGAGTAATGCGAGCGTTGATAGAATAAATTCTGCTGGCTTCTCAAGCTTTAACCCATTAAACGCTTGAATGCTGTCGGCAATTTCGGATAGAAAGGCTTGATAGCGCTGGCGTTCTCCCTTTATTTCGTTTAAATTGCAGTCCAAAATTTTGTGAATAAATACTCTGCCAAGGACTCGTGGCTTATCATAAACGCTAAGCATGGTTTGCCAAGCTATTTCGTAAGTGCCAGCTTCCACGGAGTAGTGTGACAACAAAGACATCGCTTCCCCTTTGACCACAGACAATAAATAGTGAAATTTTTCCACGTTGCTTAATGAAGGGTCATTATGAACCAATGATGAAAAGATTTCTTTGAATTGGCACCATTGAGTTAAATCACCATTGAAATGTGGAATAGGAATTTTCGGCAGGTTGGCCCTGTTAGATAAGCTGGTGTTGAAACTAGCATTCATAATTGAGGCCTGTTGATGATCTGTAGTAGCTTGGAGAACTTTCTGAGCCTTTTCAATAGATATCAGATGAGCACGCGCTTGTAAGACCTCATCGCGCGCAATATCGTACATTTCCTGCAGCAAGGTTGTTGGAAATTGGCTTGAAGGTATGGTGCTATAGATTACATCTAGTTCATCTCAAGCAGCACAGAAAAGGTCCCAATCTCGTAGTGCGGCTTCATAACGAGCCTGGAATAAGGGTTCATTTGCGCAGTCATTAATAGCAGCTTGGCCAGCCGCGGCTGTGCCCATGATGTTTCTTTTTAATGTTCTGAGCTTACGCTCGAGTGCAGCAGCTTGCTGCTGAGGTTCAATTTCAGATAAAGGCATGATAAGAACAATACAGAGCAGCCCAAAGGGAGAAAGAAACGAGAAAGACGAAGACAACTTGAAGGCAAAAGAGAAAACTAAACCTCAAATGAATATGAAGGCAGTATAGAGAGCTCATGAAATGACAAAAAATAAATTGATGAACAAAAGAAATTATGACGATACATTACAACAAAAAAAGAAATTATAGATATTAATGAAGTGAAAATTGGCAATGACGTTCTGGACAAGTACTGGGAGTACCTAACGTCTGGAATATTCGAACTCGCCCGGGAAAACAACTCAGAAGTATATCAACTGAGAAGAACCTTAGCGATGGGGTGTCCTAATAGACTAACCTTGATGTTAGCGAACAAGTCAAAATCACAAAAATCATGGGGTTCATCAAAGTAAATTACGTTTTACTTATCATCAATTAACATACAGAGACTGTATGCTACTTTGTAAATTTCAGAATAAATCTGAATAGTGTTGTGGTCAAAAATATGACTGTTGTTACAAACACTTATGATGATTGCATATGTAAATAATCTGAATTTTTAAAATGAATAACATAATTGTAACATGAATATATCTAGAAGCAAAGTTGGCATAAAAAATAAATAGGTCAATAAAATAAAATATTGAATGTCAGTTAGTGTTAAAAAACAAAACAAACAAAAACAAAAAAACAATGGACTAATCAAAACTAAAACATAAATTTTATGCATCTAATAACATTTTAAATAATTTGGGTTTGAAAACTTTGACTAATAATTATTTGTATTGATAGCATAAGTATGAAGAAATGGACTGTACAATGTGAAAACAAATTATTTAATAAAATTTAATAAGTGAAATTAACAATATATGTTCCATATTAATTGATAAGTAGCATTAACTTCAGAATGTAAATGTTATACATTAGACCATTCAATTAAAAAAAAAAAAAAAATCTAAAAAGTGAATTATTTCTATGTAGGATGAAAATATAATAATTTTTTTTAGTTCTATCTTTTGTGTTATGGAACAAATATCGTCTTTAAAAGGTGTATGTAAGCAATCTATTGCAAATTAAAAAATAATGAAAGCCTAATATGTTACTTATATTAATTATTTAAAGATAATTGCTGTGACAATCGTGAAAAAATATATATAAGTTTAAGGCTTAATTTAACAATTAATTTTAGACAATATTTGGTAAATGAAAAATATATTTTCAAATATCTTATTAATAATTTGCACTCATGTGATTGAATAAAAAATATTCAATAAATAAGAATTTTTCGGATAGTAAATATGCAACGAACAACATTGCATTCTTATAAATAAACGTTATCCTAGCAGGCAGCATGTCTCCAGGAATTAAGGATGTCTCTATGTGTTTACGAGAACACATAAACAAATTAATTTAACGGTTAATTGATTATTTAAACAATTCAAAAGCAAATTTATCATTCTTTGAATATATGTCTGTTGATATTCTTTAAATATTACACATTTTTAATATTATTTCTGTAAACTATTGAAATTAAAATTGATATTATAATAACCTGATGGTAAAATTTTGAATTTATACCAAAACTGTGTAGAAAATCCGGCCCGGAGGACCAAAAATTTTATGTTTGGGTTAGAAAATGATTGAGGCTAGTTCATGTAAATGAAAATTCATCTACTTTGGTATAAATTCGAAATAAATCTTCTATATTTAAAATAAATTTACAAATGCGGGTTAGTACTTAATATTTGAGTTAAATTACAATTAAATAATTAAATGATTAAATAATTAAATGAGCTCATTTTTTTTTATCGATGTAATTGAGGTACCTCATGTATTCTCTTTGTCGACGTCGTCACCTCCGCCTCGCTCCCGATCCCCCTGGGAAGCTCCTGTCTTCTACTCGGACATCATATTACTTTTCGAGTCCATTCGGCAATAAATTAAAAAAGGTTTCGTCCATGGACCTGGCCAGTAATGAATTGCTCATGAGAACCTGCGCACAAGTGGGGTGAGACAGGCCGCATTGGTTCTAATTGAGCCTGGAGATGGCGCCAGTATCATTTCGTTCCGAACGGAACAGGAAGTGAACCCCCTAATAAGAAACAGAAACGTGAAGCTAAAACTTCTGATTTATTAGCAATTGTGCCGGATGAAGAAGGGATTGTGGAATACGAAACAGCCTTTGAAAGGAGAATCAAGTCATATTTTCTAAGGTGTGATGAGAACCATGACTTACCGTCCTTCTTGAATTCTATAAAGGAAAAAGTCATTTATAAAATAAAAAGTTCTCTCGACAACGAAAGATCCCTCAAAGTAAGATTGGTCTCGGAATTACAACTGGTCAACCAAGCTAGAGATTTGAAAGACGGGTCTTTCCAGTCAAAAAATGTAACTGTGTTGGTAGATACAGACATAGAAGAAAAAGTGAAGAACCTATTTGAAGAACTTGAAAACAAAGTAAGCGAAAGTCAACTTGTGGGAAGCGGATGGACACTATTTGCCGTTAACGGGTTGCGATTGAAGATAAACAAGTACAACCCACTAAGAGGGAGCAGCTATATCCCGTTACCTGAAGAAATACGCAATAGAAAAGCATGCATTAATGTTCAAAACAATGATAGCAAATGCTTCGTTTATGATATTCTATCAAAATTTGTATCTGAGAGTCCTAAAAGAGTTACAAAATATGCATCATTGGAAGGGAAGTATGACTTTTCTAAGATAAATTTCCCAACGCCGCTTGCGGATATATCGACATTTGAAAAAAATAATGATATTTCAATTAATGTCTTTGCCCTCGATGAAAAACTTAACCTTTATCCTCTGAAGATAGTTAAAGAGGAACTAGAGGACCACCGGGATTTACTGCTACTAGAAAAAGAAGGAATGTCACATTATATCTACATATCTGATTTTGAAAAACTAGTTAGACATCAAATCACAAAGCATGATCATGAGATACATGTGTGTAAGCGATGTTTAACACATTTTTATTCTAGTAAAAAACTCATACTTCACAAACAACTATGCAATACTAACAAACCTGCTATGATTATACTTCCGGAGAAGAAACTGTACGTACAGTTTGAAAATGTAGAGAGATGTCATCGTGTACCTTACGTAGTCTACGCAGACTTTGAATGTTATTTGATGCCCTCAAATGAAGAAAGTCTTTCATCGAAAATATTACATTGCCACATTCCCTACTCGCACTGTTTTTATGTAAGAAGAGCTAAATTTCTGAACGGAGTAGAAGATGGTATACCTGATGAACCAATTTTGTATAGAGGTGAAAATGCAGCAAATAAGTTTGTATTTGACATGAAGAAGATAGCTGAAAAAGTGTACAAGGTATATAATAAAAACACACCAATGAGACCCCTCTCTCCTCAAGAAGAAGTTAGCTACAAGACTGCTCAAAAGTGTTATATGTGTGGAGAATTCTTCAGGCATTTTCCCCTATGAGTATGTCACGTCCCCCAAAATGCTAGAAGATACAACCCTTCCTCCAATAGATGAATTTCATAGTTCACTACAAGATTCCTCAGTTACAGAAGAGGAGTATGCCCATGCTAAAGATGTATGAAATATATTTGAATGCAAAACTTTGGGTGATTACGCAGACATTTACTTGAAGTCTGACGTAATTTTACTGGCTGAAGTATTCGAAGAATTTAGGAATCTTACGATGAGATCTCACAAATTAGATCCATGTCACTACTATATGGTTCCTGGGATGACATGGGATGCAATGCTAAGGTTTACAGGTGTTAAATTAGAATTATTGACCGATTATGAAATGATTCTAATGATCGAGAAAGGAATAAGAAGAGGATTGGTGCAAGCATCTCATAGATTCCACGAGGCAAATAACAAGTACTTAGAAGGATACAACCAAAATAAACCAACTACCTACATTGCGTACCAGGATTGTAATAACTTATATGGTTGTGCAATGAGTCAGCCTCATTCCTACCGGTAACTTGGGTCAATGCCGAAAGTATAAATTTAAACAATCTATACCCTACAGATGACATAGGCTACATTCTGGATGTCGATATTAATTACCCTGAGTATTTACACGATGAACATAATGATCTACCGTTCCTCTCCTAGAGTCTAAACAATGTGGAAAATATAACAAATTAATAGCGCACTTCAATGAAAGAAAAAACTATGTTGCTCATTATACCACCCTTCTTCAAGCATTGTCACACGGTATAGAGCTTGTAAAAGTCAACAGAGCATTAAAATTCAACCAGTCCTCGTGGTTAAAATCTTACATAGAGTATAACACCAGTTTAAGAAAGAAAGCTTTAAATGATTTTGAAAAAGATCAGTATAAGCTTTACAAAAACGCAGTTTTTGGTAAAACTATGGAATCAATAAGAAAAAGAGTTGATATGCGTTTAATTACAGACCCTAAAAAGCAAGAAAAATTAATATCTAAACCAAATTTTAAGGACCGTACAATTTATTCTGAGAATTTGGCTCTCTTTTATATGGAAAAGACTAAAATAAAATTTGATAAACCGATATACGTGGGAATGATAATATTAGATATATCAGAAAACATCACGTATGAATATCATTATGACATAATGTTGGAAAAATATGGACAAAATATTAAACTAATGTATATGGATACTGACTCATTCGTTTATTCTATACATACTGAAGACCTATATGAAGATATGGCAAGTATGATTGATTACTTAGATACTTCAGACTATCCTCCAAACCATAAATTACATAATGTTAAGAATAAGAATGTAATGGGTAAGTTTAAAGATGAGGCTAATGGTAAAATAATTAATAAATTTGTTGCTTTGAGGTCTAAAATGTATGCAATAAACATTCAAAGCAAAATTATTAAAAAAAAATAAAGGGAATTAATCGAATAACGACTGCGCTATTCCACTGATATTATATATCATTATTAAAATATATTGTTGATTTATTTAAGGTTATATATAAAGTTTGTTCCAACAAGCACTTAAACCACAACATTAACTAAGACACTTCACATGTTCCCCCCCACTCTTTTAATTCTAAATTTGATTGGCTTGTTTTCCCAACCAATTCATCGACCATTAAAACATTATTGAGCATTGCTTAAAATCCACCAATCAAATTTAGAATAAAAAAATCTGGTGCGTGCGCGCAACACACAACTTTCACTTACCAACTTACTTAGATTAGAAACTGACGTGTTTTGCTAAATATCATTTCCCAAAGTCACACATTTTTCTACATTCATATCTTATTTTTGTTAATCGTTAAAGCCGTTTTTGAGTAAATAAAAAACCCCCGTGAAAATGATACAAAATTTATTAAGTAAAGTCCCCCCTCCAGTAGATCAATTTTAATGAGATTTTTACGGTCATATCTCGGCCAGATAAATACATCACATACCAAGTTTGATCAAAATCGTTAAAACCGTTTTTGAGTAAATAAAAAAAACACGTGAAAATGATACAAAATTTATTAAGTAAAGTCCCCCTTCCGGTTGATGAATTGTGATGAAATGTTGGTTATCACATCTTTGGCATATAATTACATCAAATACTAAGTTTGATCAAAATCACTAAGACCGTTTTTGAGTAAATAAAAAAAACATGTGAAAATGATACTTAGATTAGAAACTGACGTGTTTTGCTAAATATCATTTCCCAAAGTCACACATTTTTCTACATTCATATCTTATTTTTGTTAATTGTTAAAGCCGTTTTCGAGTAAATAAAAAACCCCCGTGAAAATGATACAAACTTTATTAAATAAAGTCCCCCCTCCGGTTGATCAATTTTGATGAAATTTTTACAGTCATATTTCAGGCATATAAATAGATCAAATACTCAGTTTAATCAAAATCGTTAGAGCCGTTTTTGAGAAAATCGAAAAAAACTTAAAAAGTTTCTAAATAAAGTACCCCCTCCATTTGAGCAAATTTGATGAAATTTTTGCTGTCACATCGCGGGCTTATAAATACTCTAAATACCCAATTTCAGGTTCACCGGGTTATAGTTTTTGAGCTAGTCTGTTCACACACACACACACACACACACACACACACACACACACACACACACACACACACACACACACACACACACACACACACACACACACACACACACAGACAGACACACACACACGCTCGCGCGCGCACACGCGCACACACACACACACACACACACACACACACACACACACACACACACACACACACACACACACACACACACACACACACAGACCATTTCGCGGGACTTGGTTATTTTGACTCAGGGGACCCCAAAACGTGTATTTCCGTTGAAAACCGGAAGTCGAAAATTTTCACGATCGCAATACTTCCACTTACTATATATTTCATATATAGGTAAGTGAAAGTAATGAAAGTAAAAAGCGGAGATAGTACATGATCAGTTTTTATTACTTATTAGTACTTTTATTATTATTAGTACATGATCAGTTTTTTTATAGTACATGATCAGTGTTTTAATAGTTTGTTGGAGCATACCTTATGATATATATGCCATATGTTTTACAAGTAAGTAAATATTTTGAGCGATAATTAACTAATTATTTTCATGTTTTTTCCCAATAACTTCTTTAATAAATTAAGAACCCAAAAAAGGTATTAATGGGACCACATTGGGAAAATACTCTACAAGATGCAAAAGGTTTCGTTCCTATTAGTCCACCCATCTCGGAGTAATCGGTGGACATACATAGAAAAAAAAAAAAAAAGGCACATACGTATCGAATTGAGTAACCTCCTCTTTCAAAGTCTGTTAAAAATTGGACTATATCTTCTAACATCAAAATTAAATTGCTGAATTCAGCTATCTATCTATGTATGTAATATAGTTAGTAGTGAGTAAATGGCGGTTCTAGGGCACTTTGGAGGCAACCTCCCTGACTGTTATCCTGTATGTGTAAGGTTATCTTATTCTTCCAAAGCAGTACATCCCAAAGAGGTAAGTTTGTTACTCTTTTAAAACGTCACATGGCATGACCTTGAGACCTTACAAACTTCAACCATAATCTATTTACTATTAAAACAAACAAAATATCACTGTCACCTTTCGATGATAAAAGACGCATCCGTCATGACGGAGTATCCACCTTGACACATGTCCATTATAAGATAAAATAAACTTTAAAAAAAAAATAGTAAATAGATTATGGTTGAATGATCTGAAGTTTGTAACATCATGTTTAAATTGAATGTTATTTTTTAAGCAGTTAACATAATCTTCAAATTTAATTTTATTTTTAACAACAGGCATAATTAATAAATTTGTTGCTTTGAGGTCTAAAATGTATGCAATAAACATTCAAAGCAAAATTATTAAAAAAAATAAAGGGAATTAATCAGCCTGTTGTTAAAAATAAAATTAAATTTGAAGATTATGTTAACTGCTTAAAAAATAACATTCAATTTAAACATGATGTTACAAACTTCAGATCATTCAACCATAATCTATTTACTATTTTTTTTTTAAAGTTTATTTTATCTTATAATGGACATGTGTCAAGGTGGATACTCCGTCATGACGGATGCGTCTTTTATCATCGAAAGGTGACAGTGATATTTTGTTTGTTTTAATAGTAAATAGATTATGGTTGAAGTTTGTAAGGTCTCAAGGTCATGCCATGTGACGTTTTAAAAGAGTAACAAACTTACCTCTTTGGGATGTACTGCTTTGGAAGAATAAGATAACCTTACACATACAGGATAACAGTCAGGGAGGTTGCCTCCAAAGTGCCCTAGAACCGCCATTTACTCACTACTAACTATATTACATACATAGATAGATAGCTGAATTCAGCAATTTAATTTTGATGTTAGAAGATATAGTCCAATTTTTAACAGACTTCGAAAGAGGAGGTTACTCAATTCGATACGTACGTGCCTTTTTTTTTTTTTTCTATGTATGTCCACCGATTACTCCGAGATGGGTGGACTAATAGGAACGAAACCTTTTGCATCTTGTAGAGTATTTTCCCAATGTGGTCCCATTAATACCTTTTTTGGGTTCTTAATTTATTAAAGAAGTTATTGGGAAAAAACATGAAAATAATTAGTTAATTATCGCTCAAAATATTTACTTACTTGTAAAACATATGGCATATATATCATAAGGTATGCTCCAACAAACTATTAAAACACTGATCATGTACTATAAAAAAACTGATCATGTACTAATAATAATAAAAGTACTAATAAGTAATAAAAACTGATCATGTACTATCTCCGCTTTTTACTTTCATTACTTTCACTTACCTATATATGAAATATATAGTAAGTGGAAGTATTGCGATCGTGAAAATTTTCGACTTCCGGTTTTCAACGGAAATACACGTTTTGGGGTCCCCTGAGTCAAAATAACCAAGTCCCGCGAAATGGTCTGTATGTGTGTGTGTGTGTGTGTGTGTGTGTGTGTGTGTGTGTGTGTGTGTGTGTGTGTGTGTGCGCGTGTGCGCGCGCGAGCGTGTGTGTGTGTCTGTGTGTGTGTGTGTGTGTGTGTGTGTGTGTGTGTGTGTGTGTGTGTGTGTGTGTGTGTGTGTGTGTGTGTGAACAGACTAGCTCAAAAACTATAACCCGGTGAACCTGAAATTGGGTATTTAGAGTATTTATAAGCCCGCGATGTGACAGCAAAAATTTCATCAAATTTGCTCAAATGGAGGGGGTACTTTATTTAGAAACTTTTTAAGTTTTTTTCGATTTTCTCAAAAACGGCTCTAACGATTTTGATTAAACTGAGTATTTGATCTATTTATATGCCTGAAATATGACTGTAAAAATTTCATCAAAATTGATCAACCGGAGGGGGGACTTTATTTAATAAAGTTTGTATCATTTTCACGGGGGTTTTTTATTTACTCGAAAACGGCTTTAACAATTAACAAAAATAAGATATGAATGTAGAAAAATGTGTGACTTTGGGAAATGATATTTAGCAAAACACGTCAGTTTCTAATCTAAGTATCATTTTCACATGTTTTTTTTATTTACTCAAAAACGGTCTTAGTGATTTTGATCAAACTTAGTATTTGATGTAATTATATGCCAAAGATGTGATAACCAACATTTCATCACAATTCATCAACCGGAAGGGGGACTTTACTTAATAAATTTTGTATCATTTTCACGTGTTTTTTTTATTTACTCAAAAACGGTTTTAACGATTTTGATCAAACTTGGTATGTGATGTATTTATCTGGCCGAGATATGACCGTAAAAATCTCATTAAAATTGATCTACTGGAGGGGGGACTTTACTTAATAAATTTTGTATCATTTTCACGGGGGTTTTTTATTTACTCAAAAACGGCTTTAACGATTAACAAAAATAAGATATGAATGTAGAAAAATGTGTGACTTTGGGAAATGATATTTAGCAAAACACGTCAGTTTCTAATCTAAGTAAGTTGGTAAGTGAAAGTTGTGTGTTGCGCGCACGCACCAGATTTTTTTATTCTAAATTTGATTGGTGGATTTTAAGCAATGCTCAATAATGTTTTAATGGTCGATGAATTGGTTGGGAAAACAAGCCAATCAAATTTAGAATTAAAAGAGTGGGGGGGAACATGTGAAGTGTCTTAGTTAATGTTGTGGTTTAAGTGCTTGTTGGAACAAACTTTATATATAACCTTAAATAAATCAACAATATATTTTAATAATGATATATAATATCAGTGGAATAGCGCAGTCGTTTTCTGAAAAATGAAACACTTCTTTATGGTTCAGGCAAAGTTATTGTAGTTTCGACCCTGTTTCTGGAAAAGTTTGCCAAGAAATAAAACTCAAGAACATTTTTTTGGGTTGCTTGAAAGATTTTGTTTATAGATTTAAGAAGATTAAAGCACATTAAACACCGATAACAGTAAAAAATCCTAAATGAATGTGTAAAGGACGGATGGATAGTATAATCATAAAACCACAACATTCATAGAATTTAAAGAAAGGCCGAGCTTTAAGCCCTTTTTAAAAGAGATTCGTAAAATCGTAGCCATTATTGTTTTAAATTAGATTTTTATTTCCGACTTCCACTCGCTATGCACATTAAAAAGGAATTCAATTCTTCCTGGAAAAGCTCTTTTTCAGTCGATTTAGAGGCCTTAACAAAGGATTCAGGCACCTCTGTCAGCTTCCGGATACACTCGATCACTGTCGGATATTAATATATAATTTAATCATAAAATCATGTGCGGATTCTTCACTCTGGAGTGACACTTTTGTTATGTTATCCAGATTACTATTGTCGGTTTTTAATTATAATTCTGCAACTATTGAGGTGTTTAGATGAAAATGGCTGTAAGTGCCAAATTATTGATTTTGAGATAACAAATAACTATTAACTAAGCTTAAATTTAGTTTGAAAATTAAGTAAAATAGTATGGATATGACCATAATATGGACTTATTATTATTCCAGTCATAAAATAAATACGTCCCGCTAAAAAATTTTAATATTATTTTCTTCCATCTCCAATTCCATCTATGATGGTGAATTGTCTATTTTTTTTCTTTACGTTACGATAACGTCCCTAGGGTGGCACTCGATAAGAGAGTCTAGAGACGAAAATATTAAAGATAGTCATTTGTCAAGAATTGTTTCCATTTCGGGGCAGTCATATTCTCAAATACGGAAATAACAAACGTACATGTTGTTTATTATATTCACCCATAAAACTGGTCGAAAAACGGCCTAAATCACAACTGTTCAGTAGCATACCTACGACATCTTGAAGTTGCCGGATTCATGTTATAGCCGAGCGAAACTGAACGCCTCTCGGAACACAGATGTATGTATGTAATAAACAACTACCGAAGACAATAAACCGCAAAGGATAAAGATTGTGGAAAAAAAGTTTTATGTGTCTTCCCGATGGAACATTGGTCTTTACAAAAAATCAAAGTAGACAGGGTGTTGAAAGGTGTGTACTGCACCTACCGCAAACGATTTTCAATTTTCTGTGCATATTTATAAAATTGATAATGTCACTATTATAATACAAAGTTTATTAAAATAGATATAATTATAATATAAATCCCGGGATAAACGAACGTGGTATAGCGCTACCTGGGTGGGCTGACTTTTATTTCGCGAGGGACCCACGGAATAGATCTCGTCCTTCCCACCATGGATAGAACAACCAACTAATGAACCAAACTCACTAGCAGTATCTAATGAGGGGTACCGAATAAAATAAATAAATAAAAAAAAATGAAAAACATCTGGTGCGTGCGAGCAACACACTTTCACTTACCAACTTACTTAGATTAGAAATTAAAGCGTTTTGTTAATTGTCACTTCTCAAATGAACAGAACGGCTTTAATTATGAACAATGGTCTGTCCTTAAAGGCGTACTCTGCATGCATGGGCTCAACGAGTTTTATGAGTTGACTGAATATTTTTCTTTTCTTCTCTTCTCTATATTTTCTTTATTTATACCATATCTCATATTTAGCCATTTCTTATTTTTAGGCGTAACGAGAGACAGTTAATTTCTTCATATAAACAAAAACAAAGGTACTTTATAAGAAACAAACAAACACAAAAGGCCCCAACCCCCCCCCCAAAAAAAAGAAAGCCCCCTTAGAACATTTTAATAATGATAAAGCTTACCTGATATTAAAGGACACCTAATTTTCATTAAACATGACGAATTTGATAAAAATCGTTAAAGCCGTTTTTGAGGTCATCGAAAAAAGGTAAAAATTGGAAAAAAATTATGAAATAAAGTGCCTGCTCCCTTTGACCAATTTTGATGAAATTGTTGGCTATCGCATCCTTGGCATAAACATACATAGTTTGATAAAAATCGTTAAAGCCTTTTGTGAGTAAATAAAAAAAAACACGTAAAAATGATACAAAATTTAATAAGTAAAGTCCCCCCTCAGGTTGATGAATTTTGATGCAATGTTGGCTATCGCATCTTTGGCATATAGATACATCAAATACCCAGTTTGATCAAAACCGTTTTTGAGAAAATAAAAAAAAAACATGTGAAAATGATACAAAATTTATTAAGTAAAGTGCTCCCTGCGGTTGATCAATTTTAATGCAATTTTTACTGTCATATCTTGGGCATATCAATAGATCATATACTTAGTTTAATCAAAATCGTTAGAGCCGTTTTTGAGAAAATCGAAAAAAACTTAAAAAGTTATAAAGTACCCTCTCCCTTTGAGCAATTTTGATGACATTTTTGCTGTCACATCGCGGGCATATACATACACTAAATACCCAATTTCAGGTTCTCACGGTTTATAGTTTTTGAGCTAGTCTGTTCACACACACACACACACACACACACAGACCATTTCGCGGGACGTGGTTAATTGGACTCAGGGGACCCCAAAACGTGTATTTCCGTTGAAAACTGTTGAAACCGGAAGTCGAAATTTTTCACGATCGCAATACTTCCACTTACTATATATTTCATATAGGTAAGTGAAAGTAAAAATGACTTCGAAAACCCGAAATCAGTTCAAAATGCACTTAAAATCTGTATAAAAAAAATCATGCAGAATTTGTTTTAGCACGTCAGCTGCGAAGCAAATAAACGGGGATTTTCGTTAACTGCGACGAGGGGTCAAATGACCCCATGCTACCACACCGCTAAACTGCGTCAAGGGGCTGATTGACCCCTTGTCCCTTAGACATTAAAATTAACTCTCTGTAAACATTGATGAATGTTTTGAAGTGAAATCCATTTTTTTTACAAATACCTGACGTACTAGAATTCGTAACAGAAGCAGGGTTGAATTCTGTTTCTTCTGAATATATTTTTACTTTCACTTACCTATATATGAAATATATAGTAAGTGGAAGTATTGCGATCGTGAAAATTTTCGACTTCCGGTTTTCAACGGAAATACACGTTTTGGGGTCCCCTGAGTCAAAATAACCAAGTCCCGCGAAATGGTCTGTGTGTGTGTGTGTGTCTGTGTGTGTGTCTGTGTGTGTGTGTGTGTGTGTGTGTGTGAACAGCTAGCTCAAAAACTATAAACCGTGCGAACCTGAAATTGGGTATTTAGAGTATGTATAAGCCCGCGATGTGACAGCAAAAATTTCATCAAATTTGCTCAAAGGGAGGGGGTACTTTATTTAATAACTTTTTAAGTTTTTTTCGATTTTCTCAAAAACGGCTCTAACGATTTTGATTAAACTGAGTATTTGATCTACTTATATACCTGAAATATGACTGTAAAAATTTCATCAAAATTAATCAACCGGAGGGGGGACTTTACTTAATAAATTTTGTATCATTTTCACATGTTTTTTTTATTTACTCAAAAACGGTTTAAACGATTTTGATCAAACTTGGTATTTGATGTATTTATATGTCAAAGATGTGATAACCAACATTTCATCACAATTGATCAACCGGAGGGGGGACTTTACTTAATAAATTTTGTATCATTTTCACGTGTTTTTTTTATTTACTCAAAAACTTGTTTAACGATTTTGATCAAACTTGGTATTTGATGTATTTATATGCCCGAGATATGACTGTAAAAATTTCATCAAAATTGATCTACGGGAGGGGGGACTTTACTTAATAAATTTTGTATCATTTTCACGGGTTTTTTTTATTTACTCAAAAACCGCTTTAACGATTAACAAAAATAAGATATGAATGTAGAAAAATGTGTGACTTCGGGAAATATTATTGAGCAAAACACAATTTCTAATCTAAGTAAGTTGGTAAGTGAAAGTTGTGTGTTGCCCGCATGCACCAGATTTTTTTTTTTATTACTTATTTTTTCCACAACATCTGTGTTATACTAACAGTAATTTTTTTCTTTCCTATGACGTTCAATCATAAAATGTTTACTATATGGTTTTAATTTATTTAATTTTCAGCATATATAATTCATGAAAGGAAGAATTCAGATATCAAAAATAAAACCAAACCTATGTTTTTATTATAAATAAATGAACATAGGTGTAGCTTTTGTGTATTTAAAAAAATAAACCTAATTATTACAAATTAAATTATTAAAAAAAATAACACGTGAAAACTACATTTTATAATGTTTATCATTGAAGCACTGCAAGCAAAAAGACGGTTGTCTGCACAGTCGTCATAGTATGTCCGGACCTTCTTCACCTTTTTTTGGGCTTCTGCACTGCTCATAGCTGTTCTTAGCTTTTCATAACAGCCCGAACATTTCTTCCTTATATGAATCATAACTATCTTCAAAACGAACTAGTTCCTTCATCTTTGCTTGAAGTTGAATTCCGCTATGAAAGGGCTAAATCGGCAAGGTTCGCATTGCTTTCCTCCGCCTTATATTAGAAATTATCTTCCGCCACTAAAAAGTATGAAATAAAAAACATTTTATAAAAAAAAAATTAAACCGACTTCGAAAACTAGATACCAGTAAAAATAAATGCACTGAAAAGTATGAAATAATTACCTTCTGATTTTTATGAATACGCAGCAAAATTGAAAATCTTATGAAAAGCGGGAAAATGCATTAAAACGGATAATCTTATTTTGTTTAGTTCGAATACATACAAACTGTTAATAAAAATTATATAATTAAAATATTAAATACCATGTTCAATACTTAACAATCTTTTCGGAGGCGGCGCAAAATTTAAAATTGTTAACACTAAAAATTAGGAAAATCTTAAAATTCTCTAGATTTTCTATTTTCGCCGCCTCCGAAAAGATTGTTAAGTATTGATCATGGTATTTAATATTTTAATTTAATAATTTTTATTAACAGTTTGTATGTATTCGAACTAAACAAAATAAGATTATCCGTTTTAATGCATTTTCCCGCTTTTCATAAGATTTTCAATTTTGCTGCGTATTCATAAAAATCAGAAGGTAATTATTTCATACTTTTCAGTGCATTTATTTTTACTAGTTTCTAGTTTTCGAAGTCGGTTTAATTTTTTTTTATAAAATGTTTTTTATTAGAAAATGTTATTTCAACTTGAAGATCAAACAAAATTTAATGTTCATACATATATTATTAAAAAATATAATATTGGACTTATTTTACTTTAAATGTCCATCCAATTGGGAACATAATCTTCCTCTTCGATCCGTCTTCTAAAATAATGTCTAAATGTGCACAATAAACAAATGAACACCCTGAGAGAACGAGAATGTCATAAAATGTTTTTAAAGAAGGTTAAAGCGTGAGTGAGTAATAGTCCAGTCAATAAACGAACTTCAGCTTACATCAAATGCGGAATCATTTTTTATTTTTTGATGTTGTTTGGGACCATTAGGTAGTAATTAATCCAAGTTTCCGTCATCCCCCCCTCCTTGCTTCGTCCGCCATCTTGAAAAAACTGTCAGAAATCGGTACTTTTTTCAGTTTTCGGCCTCTAGCTCATTTCCAGTTCATTTTTTTGAAGATATGTCTATATAAGAATATGTAGATTACTAAACTTCCAACACATTTGATTTGGAAGTTTTTTTTGCAGGACCAAGTGTATCCGAGCTATGAGAAGGCGAAAAAGGTCGAAAATTGGAGATTCGGCAAATTTTTCACTTTCGCTCCACTTACCATCGCAAAAACAGGGGGAAGACTTGATCTCAGCAAAAAGTTTATGGAATCAAAGTTGTAGAGAATTTAATTTCCTTTAAAATCATGTATTGAAAAAAATTTGACAAGCAATGGGTAGGAGTGGGGGTAAATTTAAGAAAACTAGAAGAAATGCGTTTTTTGTGATTCAGCCCTGGAGCGCCGTGTTGATGAATGTTTTTTGTTTTTATTATATTACAACCATTTTTTGAGCACAGCAGTGAATCTAAATAATATTCGAACCATTTTTTGTATAAATATGAATAGATGGGAGAGAACAAATTCGTAACACATTCATTTTAAGAAATTGGTGTATATTTACAAAATATAGTTTACAATACAATGCGTTTTATATATTAATTATTTACATATTGAATAATGAACACACTAAGCACTAAAATAAAAACATTAAAAAAGAAGGGGGGGGGGGTTGTTACAGTAACCGGGGACGTTTCGCAAGGGGGGTTGGGAGGGCTGACTCTTCTTCTGCTGGATTTTCGTCGAATGGTATGGACAGGTCGTCGATGTTTTCCTCTTCCTCGTCAGCGACTATCAAGGGATGGTTGTCGCAGGACTTTCCGCCGGAGCAGAACTTGCAGAATGTGGAGCAATGTAGACCGGCTTTTCTGCATCCACATGCTGTGGAACAGCCGGTGACACACCTGCATGATACCGTCTTCAGCAGTGTATGAGGAGCAGCATCTCTGGTGATTGTAGTTGGAATCAAGCCTCTGCTTCCTTGATCGGGTCTTTTTTCCTGCTCATCCAGGCCATCACTTGGTGGTATACCCTCAAGGAGTGGTATCGTGCTGCATCAGAGGTTGGGGGCAGCTTTTCTAGGTTTAAGTTTGTCGCAGTGGCAACAAATTTTGTGTGTCTTAGGTCAGAAAGTGATTGGTCGATTACCCCACCATAGAGGACGACCAATATTTGCTCTCCTGCTTTGGATCTGTCCTCTAATATGGCTTCTGGGTCCATGAAGACATCACCTATTTCCAACAATAATGGATTCCTCCGGAACAGGGAGCAAAATTTTGTTTTTCCGAACCCATAAATGTTTGATGTCGTGTCACACCCACTGATGGCGTGGATAAGCAGCAGGTTCTCGGCGAAGTCATATATAAATGATGAGGTTGAGTACAGGACGTCAGGTGAATTGCCTCTTCCTGGTTTTTTAAAATATATGTTGTTCGTCATATTTGCTGTTCCAATGAGGATGACTAATAAATCGATGTCTTCCCCCACAATAATTACAGCGTCGTACGAAGAAGCCATCGATTTAGCAGTGGTCACAATGAGGACGTCAGCATCCTCCTCAGCTTGCTTGTTCATGACGTTGGACGCTTCAAGCGTTGTTCTGAGGAGGGCAACAAATCGGTTTTTATTGCTCTCATTGGACAGAAATTTGTCTTGAGGAGTTGTGTTCACTGTGGCTTCATCAAATATTACATCTGCTGAGGCGTTCAGCTTGCGCCTTCTTGCTCTTTCAGCATTCTTTGTGCTTATCAGAAGGTTGTCCGGGTACCCGTCGAAGATGACCATCACCTCTGTCCCATAATGCTGGTGGATATACTTGATGTAATCGGCACAAATTGTCCCAAAAGTCGAATTTCGATTCCACACAACTTTGTGGAGCAGATGCCCACCATCGATGACAGTGAGGTGATTTGAGGGGAGCTCGAAATCAATGGGCAGGGGTGTGAACGCTGCATATAAAGAAGATTTTTTTGAAATTCGACAATATTGAAATTAGAAACCGAAGGACACTCACCTAGTAACTGCAAACGCTCTAACATCTGTAGGAGGACTTACTAGTAGGGTCCCTTGTCAACTCGATCACGTTCTAAGAGGGGGGGAGAATACATGAGGGGAAATACCCACCCGTGGGTCGGATTCGACCCCCACCGTACCTGTTAAGGGTTAAATATCTGAGATATATATGAAACGTTTATATAACATAATAAATTATAGAACTTATATAATATTATAAGTTATATTATATAACTTATAGAACAGTTGATACTTTTAATGAAGAAAGTTTGAAGAGAAAATTTGAATCTCAAAAATCCCTAAAAAATTGACACCCTTTTTCTACAGGCGTTAATGACCGAATTGCGGTTTTACGCCTTTAAACCAAATAAACCAACCAACCATAATAAATTAAAAATATTTATTCATTAAACAATTTATTGATGAAATATATTTTGTTATTTACAATAAAGTTTCAAAAAAATTATATTAATTATATTATATATACTTGTATGTGGTTACATTTGTACAAAAAATGGTTCGAATATTATTTAGATTCACTGCTGTGCTCAAAAAATGGTTGTAATATAATAAAAACAAAAAACATTCATCAACACGGCGCTCCAGGGCTGAATCACAAAAAAACGCATTTCTTCTAGTTTTCTTAAATTTACCCCCACTCCTACCCATTGCTTGTCAAATTTTTTTCAATACATGATTTTAAAGGAAATTAAATTTTCTACAACTTTGATTCCATAAACTTTTTGCTGAGATCAAGTCTTCCCCCTGTTTTTGCGATGGTAAGTGGAGCGAAAGTGAAAAATTTGCCGAATCTCCAATTTTCGACCCTTTTTCGCCTTCTCATAGCTCGGATACACTTGGACCTGCAAAAAAAACTTCCAAATCAAATGTGTTGGAAGTTTAGTAATCTACATTTTCTTATATAGACATATCTTCAAAAAAATGAACTGGGAATGAGCTAGAGGCCGAAAACTGAAAAAAGTGCCGATTTCTGACAGTTTTTTCAAGATGGCGGACGAAGCAAGGAGGGGGGGATGACGGAAACTTGGATTAATTACTACCTAATGGTCCTAAGCAACATCAAAAAATAAAAAACGATCCCGCATTTGATGTAAGCTGAACCCCCTTTTTGAGCCTCTATTGACTGGACTATAATGCGTACTCGGCTGGAAGGAATCATGTGGATGGAATGGAACCGCTGACTGATGAAACGTCCTTTGTTTTCTCAGAACTTTGGCTCCAAGCGTCTTCGACCAATCACAAACGCCCACGCAGTAATAATAATAGTGAATGAATGTTAAGTGGCTACTTAATATCGATTGGTATGATATTCAATTTTAATAATCTTGATACATAATTAATACCTTCACAATAATAATTAATTAAATTTAAAATTGATTTAAAAATAATAAATCAAACAAAAAATAAACTAAAAAATAATTTAAAAAAAAACATGGGCTCCCCATAGCTCTATATATTAGTAAATAGTTTATAAAATTTAATTAATATGGAGCACCATATTCACATAAAGATCATAAATGCCGAGCAAATGGGTCGAATAACTGTTACTAGTGGTACCGAGGAGGGAATAAGAAGAGCTGGATATGGATTTTACTCTTCTTAATTTAATCACATTGATGCAGAAAAGCACAAAGAGGCAGAATTGGGCATATTTAAATAAAAATGTAATCATGATTATGACTAATAATCAAAAATGTGAATAATGATTGCAGTCATCATTCACAAATCATTCTTTAGCGCGGAATCATTAATCATGAATTTTAATAATCACTGGTCATTTTTTTTTTTTTTTTTTTTTTTTTTTTTTTATTGTTTTCCCTTTATGGTAACCCCATAAAGAGACCATTTATTGTTGTATACATGTCCCATGCCTTTAGAGGCATACTACATATATTACAGAGTTTCTTGTTTTTCACTATCATTTAAATACAAAACTTTAAGAAATTATGAATTCAAACACAAAAACAAAATTATAAAACACAAAATTATAAGAAAAAAAAAATAAAAAATAAATTTATAAACTAAATAAAATAAAACAAAAACTAAAAATCTCCTACAAGCACAACAAGATTGCCCTATATATTGCCATCAGGTTGCCCTTCTGTTGTCTGTAAGTCGGTCAAAGTCAATTTGTTTTATGAATTTCATTAAGTCTGTCTTAAATTTAGTAAATAGTACGTGTTCAATTTCTGGCCAGTTACCGCGTTTCAGTATTATGTTTCGTATCAGTTCAAATCTTTGTCTGTCATATAGTTTGCAATCGTAGAGTATGTGTCTGAAGTTGTGAACTTGTCCGTCTTCGTCACAGGTGTCTGTATCTATTATATTAAAACGTTTTAGATATTGTTTTGTGTTTCCGTGTTCTGTGAGAAATTGTGTCAATGTGTGTTCTGTACTGTGTAGTTATTTAAAGTTAGTAAGTGTAATTTGTGGGATGTATTTATGTAAACTGGGTGATTTGGGAGATGTTCTCCACATATCGTTCCACTTAATGACCGATTCTCTAATTATCATTTTTTTTATGTGAGATATGGGTGCTTTGGTATAAGTGGGCAACAACTCATCGCTGTTAGCCGCCTCTTTCGCTAAGTGGTCAGCTCTTTCGTTGCCCTCTATACCTGAATGCCCCTTTACCCATTTTACTGTGGCTGATTTTTGGTGCGTCAGTAGCTGAATTATGTGATGTCTGATAGTTTCTGTCAGTGGATCGTGAATGTTTGTGTTAGTAAGTGAGTGTAGGACGTTCATGTTGTCAGTATGCACGATTATTTGTGAGTTGAAGTCAGATGGGTTCGCAAGGATGTGTTCCAGGGCCTTCAAAACAGCTAATTTTTCTCCTTGGTTGTTAGAGCACCAGGGCGCGAGTTTGTATTGGTACTCCAATACATTTCCGATTCTGTCCTTTCCTACCCAAGAGCAACCAACCTTTTCATCATCCTTGCTACCGTCTGTGTATATGTCTGTTCTATCAGTGTCTTGTGATGAAAAGTCATTGTTCACTTGTGATTGTACCGGTGCGTATGATGTGTATCCAGTTGTTCGTTGAAAGCGGTAGTTCTATGTCGTCGTGCAATATATGTTTGTAGTTCGAATGTAACTTCTTAATTCTGTATAATTCTGTCTTCTCGTCTATAATTAAATTTATCGGTAGCAATCCAGCAAGAAGAATAGAGGCCTCATAAGAGAGAGTACTGAAGCCTTTGCATATTTTAATCGCAATAAGTCGCTGTAACCTTTTCAACTTATCTAAGTTTCTCTTCCGACTTACCGCAGATTGCCAAACATGACTACCATAGATAATTTTTGGTAATAGAGCGGCTTCATAAATGACTTTCAGCATCTCAGATCTGAGGCCCCACCTTGCCCTTGCTGCAATTGCGAGTCTGTTGATTGTCTGTAATACCTGATTGTAAACGTTGTCAGTATGTCTGTTCCAGTTCAGTTTTCTGTCGAATAGTATGCCGAGATATCGAATCACGTCAGTTTTTATTAGTGTAACAGAATTTAATTTAATGTCAAGTACAGGTATTGTCCTTTTCCGAGAGAAAATTATGTATTTCGTCTTGTTAGCATTAAATTGAAGTTTGTTAGTCTTAGCCCATCGTATTAGTCTAATAAGTATTGTATTCGTAACGGCTTCTAGTTCACTGAAGTTTTTTCGTTTGACTAAGACTAAAATATCGTCAGCGTAAGCTAATATTTTCGTGTCGTGAGGTAAGTCAGTTTCGAATATTGTGTTCACTAACACATTCCATAAAAGTGGTGATAGGCATGATCCTTGTGGAGTACCTATGGTTAATTTTTTGTTGATAGAGTAAGAGTTCGTCTGTATTGTCAAGGATCTGTTGTCGAAATAATTTTTAATCAGTAAGTATAAATTTTGTGGACAGTTGTACTTCTTCAGGTTCGTCAGTATAGCCGGCCACCATGCGCTGTCAAAAGCACCTTTTATGTCAAGGCTAACAACCAGTAAATTGCTTTTTTTATCCATTGTTGTTGTAATGTGTTCGGTCAGTTCGTGCAAAGCATCGTCAGTACCAGTTTGAGGAAGAAAAGCGAACTGTCGTTTGTTAAGTATGTTATTAGTCAATAGAAAATATATGAGTCTATTTTTAATAACTTTTTCGAATATTATTCCTAGAACTGGAAGGATGCTAATTGGTCTTAGCGATATACCGTCACTTTTAGGTATTAGCGTTAACCTACCTTCCTTCCAGTTGGCTGGAAACTGTTTTCTATTGAAAAAGAGTTTATAAATTTCAATTAGTAGTTTAGGAAAAATTTCATAAATTTTTGAAACTATTGTAGGACTAATTTTGTCAATACCTGTGGATTTTTTCCAATTCAAATTTTTAATTACATCCGTGATTTCTTCGTCCTCAAGAGGTAAGTCGTCGGTAGATGTAGGAGGAATATTAATACTATCACGCATAATTTGGTGTTCGTGGCAGTCAGTATCAGACCTGTCATTTTGTATCATGTCACTCAAAATTTTCGTCAGAGTTTCGCGTGTGTCTGTTGTATATTGACCCTCGTTATTAATTACAGTTTGAAGTAATGTCACAGGTTTCAGTTTGTTTGCCGCGAATTTGTATGGCCAGCTCCACGCTGTACAGTTTGTCGTGAAAGTTTTCCAAGATTCAAATTTTGATTGTTTGATCAATTTCTCGTATTTCTGTTTGCTTTTTAAGTACTCTCGTCTTCTTGTCTCTCTTAATATTTCATCAGTTTTTGTTTTTTGGTAAATTTTCCGTAGTCTGTTAGTCTGTCTGCGTAACTTCGTTAGCTCATCATTCCACCAAGGCACCGTACGATGATTTCCTTTAATATTTCTATTGCCTGATTTTGCCATTGTCATATTGCATGCCTTAATGATCGATCTGGTTAATTTAGAAGAAATAACGTCAGTCGGGATATGTGCCATTTCAGTTAGTATCCTGTCTTCAATTTCTGTAAAAACACATGGTTGCGAGTTTGTTTGTAATAGAAAATGTTTTTTTAATAGAAATCCCAAATTAATTTTGAATCTGTCCCAGTCAGCTTGTTTTGTAAGGAATACGAAATTATTTCCGTATTCTTTTATTTGGCTGTAATTTTTCGTATGTAGTTCGTAAGTTATAATATTGTGATCCGAGAAATCAGTTTCAGCAGAAATAGTCCAATTACGTATGTGGTAGTCACGATAGATTTGTGCGTTGAGTAAAGTCAAGTCTATGTTGCTTTTACCCATTGCCCCTTCAAAAGTATTAATTTCCGAATTTATGTTTGCCAATACTAAATCGTGAGTCATGATAAAATTTTCTAATTCAAAACCCCTAAAGTCCGTTTTTTTGTCATACCAGAATTTTGATCGTGCGTTACAGTCCATACTGATAATTATATTTTTATTTGATTGATTAAGCATAATTTTAGCCAATTTATCTAAATCTGTATTGATACGATTATTTCTATCAAAATATGCACTAATAACTATGAATTTAAATTTATCAATAGTAACCTCAACGCAAACAAAGTCTGAATCCGAAAATTGGGTAACTAAGCAACAGTCAAATTTCTGTTAGTAACTACGATACAAGCTCTTGGGTTATCATTATGTGATAGTGATTGAAAAACATTATAACTATTATAACCTACTACTTTATTGTTGCGTGTATAAGGTTCCTGTAAAAGTAATATGTCAATGTTCTTTTTGATGGTGTAATGTTGTAAGAAATTTAATGTGTATTTAGAGTGGTGTGTGTTAAGTTGTAAAAAATTTATCTGTCTATGTACCATTAAATTTTGTCATAAAAATGTAGTTTTATAGTAAATATAGTTAGTTAGTAAGTACTTACAGTAAGGGCATGCTGTATTTTGTATTCGCAACAAGTTTCTGTATCTCCTTAAGGTATGAAGGGCAACCTCTATCAAAAACTGCATGGTCCGTTGGGCGTTTCCTGTGACTTGTTGTATGCTTGTTGAAATGATCACAATTTATGCATTTTAGGATTTGAGATTTACAGTCATTAACTTGGTGGTCTTCTCCACAGTTTGAACAAGCCACCGTGCCGCGACAATCCCTGCTGCTGTGGTGAAATTTTAAACATTTGCTACATCTTCTAATTCTAAAGTAGTCCTCAATGAAAACCTTTTGGTGCCCAAGACTTATCCTGTTGTGAAGTAGCAATTCCCTGGTGACGGCGTCCACTTCGATGACTACATGCCGGGAATCATTTCTTCTCGACGTCAGAACCAAAATAGGACGAATTTTCTCCCTATTTAGGGCTATGTCTTCATTTTGGGCCACGAGGTAGTCAACTACGTTTGTTGAGGTTATATAGTCTTCCGTGTTTCTAATTACGAGTCGTGGATTTCGTTTTGTTAATTTATGGTATTTAATTTTTGTAGAATGATTTATTGCCTCTTCAATTTTCGTTAGGTCACTTTCTTTGGAGGTATGAACAATAAGTGATCCACTTCTTGTTTCCGACACTTTTTCGAAGCCTATTTTTAGCTTTCTTGGATCGATCAAGGTTTTGAACTCCGAAATAGTTTCTTGAGGGCCTATGGTATCATTGGGCTTGATAATAGCCTTAAAAGAGGGCCGTTTTTGAACCCTAATCACTGGTCATGGAGTATTAATGAATATAATATATTCAACAATCAAGAATGACCATTATTCATTATTAAATGTTAGTCAGTAATCATGATTAAGAAGAATTTATTATTCATGATTACGCATTACTCATTAATCATGACTACTGGGAATTCACTACTCATGATTACAGATCATTCATTAATCATGAATAATATAAATTCATTAATCATTTTTACAAAAAAAATCACAATTCCGAGTCTTACTGATTATGAATGATGATTGAAAATTAGGGGCTCATTCTGTACTTGTGACTTCAAATACTGTTCAGGTCAGTACACCCACTGCTTAGGACTTGCCCTTGCTCATTAGGACAACGTTTAATTCTGAAATGCATCCACGTCTTTTAAATTTTAATGAATAATGATTATGAATATATCATATTCATGATTGATGATTGGTGAATATTTGTTATTCATGATTGATGAATATTACATATTCATGATTGATGTATATTATATTAATCCTAGCTCGTTTCGTATCGTAAATATAATATATTCATGAATTATGACTAACTGAATTTATCAGTATTCGTAAATGATGAATAACTGAATACCAGTTAATCATTCTTTATTTCAAATGAATACCATAAACACTCAATAATCATTAAAAATACTCCGCACTGATTATGAATAACGGTTATTCATTATACATTTCTTTTATGATTACAAGTTAAGACAGGAGTACGTAGGTATTTAATTTAACATTTCTTTTTCACTAATAAAAACATGTGTTGTTAGATAATAATTACGATTAAGTAGGTTATACGTTTGTTGTAAATTATTCTTGCTGTATTTATTGATAAAACCAGCTTATTTCATTCTGTATTAGTTTCCTCTTAACTTTTCTTTGACAAATATTCATTCTGAACAAACCAAACACTAACTGGTGCCGAAACCCGGGAGATCGAGTGATCAGAAGGAGAAAGCAGTGTAAGTGAGTTAAGAAGATTTTTTTCTCTTTTTTTTTTCCCTGTAAGCCACGAGAACGGAAAAGTGCGATATGCCAGAAGAATCTGCAGTGTCAAAGATACCTACAGTGCCTAAAGATACATCGGCAGAGGCGCATGCAAATACTATAGCATGGTTGAAAGTACGAGCGGCGAACTCCCAGGATTTGAGGAAGGCGGTCTCTGATTTAGAGAAATTCACTGGAGAAATAGGTGAATTGAATCATTTCTTGAAAGGTGGTGATCGACTTATGGCATGTATTGAGGCAAAGAGAGCAGAAAAGTTGATAGACCAGAGGGATGCAGAATCGCTTAAAGCGGATTTGGTGTGCCGGGTTAAGAGAAATGTACTCAACATTATACAAGCTGATGAAGATACCCCATGGTCGGTTGTAAAGGAAAGGTTGAAGAAAGCGTATGGAGGAGGTAGATGGACACCGGAGGAGGACATTTTTCAAATGTTTCGGGAAGTGAAGCACCCGCGAATGACCAGCGGGCAATTCACAGAAGTACTTTTAATTAAATTTAATAAGATTAATCTGTATTAGTTTCCTCTTAACTTTTCTTTGACAAATATTCATTCTGAACAAACCAAACACTAACTTACAATTATTCATATTCATTAATCACTATTCAGAATAAAATTTTCCCAACTCTGCAAAGAGGGAGATAAATAAAGAAAAGAAAGTTTAATTATATCAATTGTTAATTATACATAAGTTAAAATTTTGATTTAAATTATTATCTGCCATATAATAATATCTTTTTGCTCTAATGCGGATAACCTCACTTCAAGTAAAAAAACATTAATAAATGTTTTTTATCTCCCCTTCATTTCTCCCCATAACATATAAATGATAATTGCTTGGGTAATCGTAATTTTGCTAAAATTATTGGTTTACGTGATTTGGTTCTAATCAATCTTTTGATTCAGTAATAATTATTTTCATAATATTGATTTATAAAAATAATTTTTATTATCATAAATTATGAAAATCAATATAAATAAAGATGAAATTCTGTTTGTTTCTTTGTTTATTTGTTCTTTATAGAAATCCATACCATTTGTCCTTAATTCTCCAAATTTCGCTCAATGGTTGTTTCAGACCAGGTGCGAACACCTGTCCTATTAAAATTGCATAACTTCAGCCGATCTTCAGCTGATATTCTTTATTGTTATAAAAATCATAGTGACCTCACTTTACAATGTTTTTTTTTACGAAATCGACCGTTTGAGACCGTTCTTTAGAAAAATGAAATTGCCCGTGTGAAACCGGCTTTATATGTATATAAAGATGAAATTCTGTTTGTTCTTTATAGAAATCCATACCGTTTGTCATAGTTTCTCCAAATTTCGCTCAGTGGTTCTTTCAGACCAGGTGTGAACACCTGTCCATATTAAAATTGTTCAGCCGATCTCTGGGTATATTCTGTATTGTTAAAATAATCTTTTTGATCTCGCTTTACAATGGTTTTTACAAAATCGACCGTTTGAGTCGATAAAAGTCTCAGTTTATAGATTTTATCGATTTAAAAAATGAAATTCTCCGGGTGAAACCGGCATATACAGATAGTAATAAATATTATCACAACTAGTGCATAAAAAAAAAAAAATTATAAATAACTATGAATGTAAATTTTTCTTTTTGTTCTAATTTATTATGAAGGTTATTTGACTGTTAATTATAAGCAGCACATCTTCCTTTTAATTTTTCTTTATCTTCTTATACCATTACTTCGTAGACATATCGGGGTTGTGCCCCCATTCTCAACAAATGTACAATGTTATTACATACATAAAACTTTTTAAAAAATCATTTTTACTTTCACTTACCTATATATGAAATATATAGTAAGTGGAAGTATTGCGATCGTGAAAATTTTCGACTTCCGGTTTTCAACGGAAATACACGTTTTGGGGTCCCCTGAGTCGAAATGACCAAGTCCCGCGAAATGGTCTGTGTGTGTGTGTGTGTGTGTGTGTGTGTGTGTGTGTGTGTGTCTGTGTGTCTGTGTGTGAACAGACTAGCTCAAAAACTATAAACCGTGCGATCATGAAATTAGGTATTTAGTGTAGGTATATGCCCGCGATGTGACAGCATAAATTTCATCAAAATTACTTAAAGGGAGGGGGTACTTTACTTAATAACTTTTTAGGTTTTTTTCGATTTTCTCAAAAACGGCTCTAACGATTTTGATTAAACTGAGTATTTTATGTACTTATGTGCCCGAGATATGACCGTAAAAATTTCATCAAAATTGATTAACCAGAGGGGGGACTTTACTTAATAAATTTTGTAACATTTTCACGTGTTTTTTTTAATTTACTCTAAATCGGCTTTAACGATTTTGATCAAACTGGGTATTTGATGTATGTACATGCCCGAGATATGACTGTTAAAATTTCATCAAAATTGATTAACCAGAGGGGGGACTTTACTTAATAAATTTTGTATCATTTTCACGTGTTTTTTTTTATTTACTCAAAAACGGCTTTGAAGATTTTGATCAAACTGGGTATTTGATGTATTTATATGCCCGAGATATGATTGTTAAAATTTCATCAAAATTGATTAACCGTAGGGGGGACTTTACTTGATAAATTTTGTATCATTTTCACGTGTTTTTTTTTATTTACTCTAAATCGGCTTTAACGATTTTGATCAAACTGGGTATTTGATGTATGTACATGCCCGAGATATGACTGTTAAAATTTCATCAAAATTGATTAACCGGAGGGGGGACTTTACTTAATAAATTTTGTATCATTTTCACGTGTTTTTTTTATTTACTCAAAAACGGCTTTGAAGATTTTGATCAAACTGGGTATTTGATGTATTTATATGCCCGAGATATGATTGTTAAAATTTCATCAAAATTCATTAACCGGAGGGGGCACTTTACTTAATAAATTTTGTATCATTTTCACGTGTTTTTTTTATTTACTCAAAAAACGGCTTTAACGATTAACAAAAATAAGATATGAATGTAGAAAAATTTGTGAATTTGGGAAATGATATTTAGCAAAACACGTCAATTTCTAATCTAAGTAAGTTGGTAATTGAAAGTTGTGTGTTGCGCGCACGCACCAGATTTTTTTAATATATATTTAAAATATAATTTATAATTATTAATTATGGTCACAGCTAGTGCTTAATAAAAAAAAAAACAGTTACTTATAAGTAATTATGAAATTTTAGTTGTAAATTTTTCTTTTTCTTCTATTTAAGTAGGAACGTTATAAAATTGATAAATATTAGCAGCATATCTTCATTTTAATTTTACTTTAACTTCTTATAACTTTACTTTGTAGAAATTTCTGGGTTTTGCCCTATTCTCAATACCTGTAAATGTTTTTATACATATAAAATATAATAAAAATCGTTTTTTAATCTATATATTGTGCTGATATGACACGTAGACTGTATGGGCGGACAAGTATTATGGTGTATTGACCTAGCACAGGGAACTTAACCGTGGACAGCCCCATAAACCAGCACGGGGTGTGTTCTTCATAGTTGCAGAGATTGAGATGGGCAAGGAAACAATAGATTCAATAAAAAATTATAATTCACGGTAAAATTACAAGATCAAGTATATAAAAAATTCACTAGGTGAATAGATACAAATATACATTTTTCTAGTTTTTTTTTTCTAGTTAACTTGGAATTCGGATCCTGTTTGTTGAAGATGAAAATTCTGTTAATACGAACTCTTACTGTTTATTTTTTCAATAAGACGATGTTCTCATGCACAACTGAATTTTCTCAATTCTATAAAAGTTCTCACTACTTCGCTCTTGATTGTCATCAATGTATCAGAGGTGCAGTTAAGAGCAAGCTTGTGATCCTTTCCTGATGATCCATACAAAAAGCGGGAACTCAGATCCCCAACTGCAATTGAGATTCGCTCAGCAAGACCGCCACCAGTAGAGTGGCAAAACCACCAAATTTCGAAAACTGAGCGTTGCTGCCAACCATTTTCACAAATTTTTTTTGTAAAAGTTCTTGAAACTCAGATCCTTTACATTTAAAAATTCTATTAACTCTTCCCGACAAATAATAAAAAATTCTCATTATTCAAAACACAATAATAAATCTACAAACATTTAATAATAATCTGAAGTCGATCTGTGACGTATTCAAATTGAATCTACTATACGGTTATCCATTCATGAAGGTTATAAACAATTATCTAGAAATATTTAAATTAATTATTTATAGGCCGACAGCTAATAAAATTATCAAATAATGAAATACAATTAAAAAACAACTTACAAAAGGTTTGAAAGAAATTGGTGCATTGAAGGTGACTTAAATTTAAAAGTGACTATTCAACCAAGATGTTTTAAACGACCTTATCAGAGCCCTGGGAGTGTCAAAACATGCTTCAGAAATTTTAGCTTCTAGGCTAAAAGAAAGAAACTTAGTAACAAAAGGTATTAACGTTTCTTATTACTGCACAAGAGAAAGAAATCTCCTCCAATATTTCGCTGAAGAAGATGACTTCGTGTTTTGTAAGGATGTATTTGGTTTGATGGGTGCAATGGGATTACAAAATTACGATTCTAATGAGTGGCGTTTATTCATAGATTCATCAAAACAGAGTCTAAAATGTATTCTCTTACATAATGGGAATAAATTAGGGTCGTTGCCTATTGCACATTCCACGAAAGTAAAAGAAGAATATAACTATTGATGACCCGTAAAGCAAGGAAAGGGGATGAATACATACCAAATGTTAACCGGTTTAATTCATACTTTGAAGGGTCTGAACGGAAAACATATGCTGATAAATGCGGTCTTCGGGGTGCACCATGATCTGTAAGTACATCTTGCAAACGTCCGATGTAATTTGGAAAGTTCTGAAAGAAAAGATTATGTTCTGAATGTCAGAGTGAAGTTTAGGACCTGTTAAAAGATGACTGTTTAAGGAACCCTTAGGAGTTGGCATGGATGCATCAATAAAAATGCGCAGTTTTGTTGATCTACTGTTTTTGACCACTTCATGATGCGGTTAAAAATTTGCCTTTTCCGATTGTTTTACAGTGAGGAAATTTTGTTGCAGATATTTTTTACCAGAGAGTATTCTTTATGATGTGTTGGAGTTTTGAGTAGACGCGCTTCTATTTTATAAAAACGATTTAATGCCTACTTTCTTGAACTTTCAAAGTCAGGCCTCTCAAGATTTTTGAAGGTTAGGCGTATCACATATCTACCTGAAGTAGTTCGAGTACGTGTTTTCTGAAAGTGCTCTTAACAATGCTTATCTTCAGGGCTTTTAGGAATTGATGAATGGATTTCTTCCACTCTCCAAAATTTGTCCATTAAATCGTTCAAAGATGACATAACAGCCAATAGTGCATTTGAGTTCTCTGAAACCTTGTATTGACTACAACTATCAACTAACCCACTGATAATCCAGCCGAATACAGATTCCAAAGCATTCTGGAATCCTTTTGGAGCAACCTTAGACCTTCCTATAATCACTTCGCTGAACAAGTCTGCTCCCAATAAAAAATCGATTTCGCCGGTTTTCCAAAAGTGAGGATCTGCTAGGTTGAAGTCTATAAAATGATTTGTTACATTTTGCGGCATTTAAGGAATTGGGCATGTAAGTCATTATTTCTTTGACAATTACGGCTTCTGTTTGTAGCTGTGGATGAAGACTATCACCAGGGACCAAGATGCATGTTACTTGATGCTTGTCTTCGGTAATAGGATTGTTATCTAATCCGCAGAAAACGTGGTTATTCTTTCTCGAACGCAAGGCTAGACCAAAGATCTAAGTTCCGATCTGATGAAATCCTTGAAATTTTCATAAGAGGGAAAATCCAAATGGGAGTATTTGTTTTCAAAGCCTCTTCTTGTCTGGGGATCTATACCACGAGGCACCAAGAAAACCTCCTCCGTGGCGAGCCGCTGAGTCTCTTCAGTGAGGCCATCACCGAAGAGAATCGAGCGGGCTGGGGCGGGATTCACACCGCCAGGCCAGCGTGGTATTCGGAGACGCTATCCCCTCGGCCACGCCGCGGCCCTTCGATCACCGTTGTTTGAAAGTGTTTCAAACTGCTCGCTGTAGGTTTAGATCGGAAGGGTGTAAAATTAAGTACTGATTTTAAATAGGTACTAGCCAGGCGTGCTTATCATTATATGTATCTGTCAGTAGCTTCCAAGCCTGGTCATATTTTCCTTCTAAAAACTGAACTCCCTTCATTAATGTGCAAGCTGGGCCTCTTAGGTATGAAATAAGAAAATGAAATTTTTCTATTTCGGAAAGAGAAATCTCATCATGGATAAGCGATTTATAAATATCATGAAATATAAGCCAGTCAGAATGAGTTCCATCAAATAATGGTAAATTAATTTGCGGAAGACGCTCTCTAACAATGCGCGAATCATTAAGAGAAACAGAGTTAATATTGAGAGCAGCTGTGTTGGTGACGCTAGTTATATTTAAAGATGGTGGAGCTGGATTCTTGTGCTCTTCACATATTGCACACGACTCATAATAATATTTTTCGACAGCTTGTTGAAGTTTTTAATCATTTTCAGATGGAAAATACACCCCTAACTCAGCTAAAAAAAATAATTCCGAAGGTTTATCATAGGTTTCGTTAAATGTACAAAACTATGGCCTCAACTCCTTATACATGCCTTTGAATAAAAAGAGAGCTTCTGATTTTGTAGCAATTTCGGCCTTGTTCTGCAATATCTTTTATGTGCTAAATTATTAAGTTTACCATAGACCGTAAACTACTAATTTGGGCGGTTTCTTTAGCACTAGCTTTCTCCATATCTTCTCCACAAACAGACTAGTGAAGAAGCCCAATTTCAAAGAAAGAATCATTTTTACCGATAATGTAGTTTCCGTCCAGTTAGAGAAGGAAAAAATTGTATTCGATAAACCGCTATATGTTGGCTTTAGCATATTGGAACTTTCAAAGGTTTTAATGTACAAATTACACTATGATGTGTTTTTAACAACATACGGTCCACAAAATATTGACCTCTGCTACATAGATACTGACTCTCTTTTTTTTTTTTTTTTTTTTTTTTTTTTTTTTTTTTTTTTTTTTTTTTTTTTTTGGGGACTTTAAGGCTTCTACTGAAGCCCTATACTGCCCATACTAACACCCATGGCACTGGGTGATACTTCTCCTACGAAAGAAAAGCACCACCCAGGGCGGGACTCGAACCCGCAGCTCCGGCATGGGAGTACGGCGCTTTACCGCACAGCCACACCGGGCCCCTCTCTTTTGTATCATATTAAAACACCAGATTTTTACAACGATATAAGTAATAGTAGTTTAAGATATTATTTTGATACTAGCAATTTCCCGAAAGACCACCCTTGTTATTCTGATAAAAACAAAAAAATTGGTCGGAATGCTCAAGGATGAAACAGCCGGTGACCCGATTGTCGAATACGTTAGCTTAGGGCCAAAAATGTATTCTTTCGTAACTAAAAAAAAGGTTTATTAATTGAACGGTCCAAAGGAATAAAGAAATGTGCTGTTCGAGGATTCACGTTTCAAAATTATCTAGATTCTCTAAGAAATGATATGACAATTTACAGCCAGTTTCATATTATACAATCAAAAAAACATCAAGTGCAAACGGTTTTAATAAATAAAAAGTCACTATGTCCGTATGATGATAAACGTCATACGTTGGAAAACAAAATCAATACTCTTCCTTACGGCCATTATGTATTATATTCGTACTGTTTATTTTATGAACAAATTATATTTTAGGTTAAGAAAAAAAAAAATAATTTGTGAGAAATAAATATATTTTAAATGTAGGGTTACAATAAATATATAAAATAAACAGTTTTTGTAAAAATAATTAATAAATTTATATTATAACAGCAAGTGTTTTTTTTCTTTTAATACATTATGCAATATCCTTCTTGTCAATCCAGCTGCGTTCATCTAATCTCAGCCACTTTACATACAATTTATTTCCTTTTCTTTTTAAAACTTTTTCTACAAGGTGTACATCTGGATATTTAACTTTTTGTAGCTCTTCTTCATAAAATGCTCGACTAATCGGTTGTCTTTTCAGATCTTCCAGTAACTAAGTGTAAGGATATGTCTTCTGAATCTTGACTATCTTAAAAATTTCACTTGCCCAATTTGATAAATATCCTTTAGAAAATGCTGTTTTTTGTTTAGATATCCTCACAAAATCGTCCTCTTCAAACTTCTGCTTTCTCACTTTTGTCCGAACTGTAGAATACACATTGTTTAGCAAGTATTTTTCCGATTTTTTATTACAAACATCAATTGGTTTTATACCAATTGTTGTATGAAATAATGAGTTATATTCTTGTAAAATCTGAGGTAGGATATCTAAAAATTTGTAATTTCCTTGCACACTGAAGGCTTTTCACATTTTCCCTTTTAACGTTCTATTAAACCTTTCTACAATGGAAGCTTTCATTTTAGAAAAGGTGGAATAATGATTAATACAATATTTTTTCATTAGAGATTTAAACTTGGAATTGTAAAACTCCTTTCCCTGATAACTTGAATATTTTTTGGAATTTATCTACTCGAAAGAAACACGCTCTTCAACGCCTTATTTACATCTTCAGCAGATTTCTTCTTTATTAGTATGGCCCATGCATATTTTGCAAAGCAGTCTAAAACTGTTAATAAATATTTGTACCCTTTATTTTCTCGAGAATAAGGTATCATCTCTACTAAATCTATCTGCCACAAGTCATTTATTCCTTTCAAAACTGTCTTTCTCCTAGGATATTTCTTGCGAGCTGGCTTATGCAATTCATTTACAACAGTTCTTTTAATTATTGATGAATCCATTATCAAGTACTTTGTTTAGGTAACCAAGTAAGACCACATCAGATTCCTTTTCAGGATCAGCTACGTTTGTTATTCTCTTATCAAGAGAGTCATATATACCTTCAACCAAGGTTAAAACAACGCTGTTTAAAAATTCTTTGGTAACAACATCCTGTTTATTTATAGGTGGTGCAAAGTTGAAAAGTCTTTTACTTTTTCCATCAATCCAATTACCAGGCCAATTATTTAAATCAGTATAAGTAGCCGCTAGCGTATCACAATACACTTTATTAACAGCGTCATTAGCTGTGATTGGGTTGGCAACATTGATTATTCGTAAATTACGTGCATCGATGTCCTTTACCGACTTCAGTATGCTAAACGGAAAATAGCGTTTTTTATATTTGGAGTGCTTTAATGACATGTGAGATCCGAACTTGTTTATTGTCATGTTTATACTAAACCTAGCTATATATAGTCTTTAATATATAATATTTTCTTCTCGTAGCTCTTCAATTATTGATTCTATTTCGTTTTGGTGTCCTTCGTGACCAGCATGAGCGGAAGCTATTAACAGCTTTAGACGATTTACTAGCTCATTTCGATCGTTCCAATACTCATACAGAGGTTTATCGGCTCTCATAAGACCATGGCCCCTTTTGTGAGAACGGAGCATCATTCTCGGAGCTGAGGAAGGGGCATCTACAATGTATGTGCCGATTCCTTTTCTAAAACGTCCATTGTTCATACCCCTACTTTTATCAATAACGAGATAGCCAAACGGTTCTTTCCAGCATAACGAGCACATGTCTTTAAAAAGAGTAAAACTTAAATCTGGCATGATTACGTGTTCATCATAAATATGTTTTAAATTTAATTCATCTTGAGAAAAAACTATTAAAATGTTAAAATTACACCTGATAAGATGTCTCGGGAATACAAACATAACTTTGTGTTAAATAAAAGCAATCGAGGTTCATATGACGGCCATAACTAAAGTATCGTTTAATTATGTCCTGATCTTCCATGGTGACATCATCAAATATGCATACCGAATTTGATTCGACTTTTTGAGGCAATTCCTTTGCATCTTCAAATTCATATAATTTTATTTCAGGGACAAGATTTATGACGCTTTTTAAATACTAGTATTTAGGTTGATGTGAAGTTTTTCCAAACAGATACACATTTTTAAATTTTAAGCCATTAGGGTTTAATATCAATCCAATCATAATATTAGTCTTTCCACATCCGCTCGGGCCACATATCGAGGCTCGGATAGTGTTTGGTAATAATGAACTATGTCTCTCCTCCGATTGTCCTTTAATTGGGGAAAAGTTGGTAGTAGGGAAACATTGCACTTGTTTAACTAATTTCATTCTGAATGCAAACAACATCAAGACGGCTATATTTACCCTATTGTTTCATTTTCTGAGTACAGTATGAGTCACAAGGCTCGCAGAGGCAGAGGCTAGCTGAACAGTCTTATCAATAGGCTGCCGATTGAATTGCACCTTCCGGGATATCAATATTGCGGTCCCGGTACGAAACTAGAAAAACGCTTAGCTAGAGGTGATAGCGGAATAAACGAGCTTGATAGATCTTGTAAAGAACACGACATAGCTTATAGCATAAATAAGGATATGGAGAGTCATAAACAAGCGGACAAGATTCTTGCTGATAATGCGTGGAAACGGGTTAAAGCTCCAGATTCGTCATGGGGAGAAAAGGCCGCGGCTTGGTTAGTTACAAATGCCATGAAAGCAAAAAGGAAAATTGGTTCGGGGCTGAGGAAGAAAAAGAAGAAGATTAGTTTTAAAGATTTGGTTAAATCGTCAAAAGTAGATGATGTATCATCTATTCTCAATGCATCAAAAGCGGCATATAAAAAGGCTAAAATGCATTTACGTGGTAAGACGAAACCTTCACCGCCAAGGGTTCTTCCGCTGCCAAAACAGGGAGGTTTTCTCCAATTTCTTGTACCATTGATGGCAGGACTTTCCGCTGTGGGGTCTTTAAAAGGTGGAGCCGCGAGTGTAGCCAAGGCGATCAATGAAGCTAAAGAAGCCAAACTAAAATTGGATGAGCAAAAGAGTCATAATTTGGCCATGGAAGGTCAAAAAGTTGGAAACGGACTTTATTTGAAACCGTATAAGAGTGGTTACGGTCTATTTATAACCCGACAAAAAATACCAAGAAAAATATGACTACCAAATAAACCATTGACCGATTTGGAATTTAATCATTTAGCAAAAGTTTTAAATGTTCCAAATTTTCGTGGGGTGTTTATGATTGATAATCTCCCAAAATATCCAAAAAAAACTCGAGTCAGCTATTGTAAATTTTTTTTTTTTTTGGTTCAATCTTCGATTCACACCTGTCACCCAGCGTGACAATCAGCGAATGTGTTGTTTACAATTATTGAACTTAGGGCATTTTAGGCATGATGAAAGGAAGGTGCCCAGCAGCACCTCTTTCTGGGCTTGATACCTTACGTGAGCAGGTCCCTCATCCACCTTCTTTTTAGCCGCCTAGCTACAGGCATATCAGCCGTGGCCATGTCGTTAATTAGTGTATTTTTATGTCCGTGTAATTTAACAAAAAATCGAGAATAAAGAGTTCGTATGTGTTATTCGACAGTAGGTTGTTGTAAGTCTGTATGTAAAGTTTTATTATTTACGTACCAGGGAGCGTTCGTTATTAGTCTCAAAATTTTTGATTGAAAAGTTTGTAATTTTCGTAAGTGCGTCCTCTTTGTTGAGCCGAAAATCTGTGAGGCGTATGTCCAAATGGGTTTAAGTAAGTAAGTGTATGTGTTCAGTTTATGTTCTATTTTTAATTTTGACGATTTAGAAAAAAGAGAGAACAGTGTTTTCATTGTAAATTTAAATACAAGTTCAGAACCTGGTTCTCATTGGGTCTGTTATGTAAAAAAAGATAATGTAGTGAAATACTTTGATTCTTTTGGAAATTTAAAACCTTCTCCTCAATTGTTAGATTATTTCAAAAGTTGTCAAGTATTATATAACCGCCGTCGTCATCAATAGTGGAATACTCCGGTTTGTGGACACCTTTGCTTAAAGTATTTAGCCGATGTTTCTCATAAATTTTGATCATTAATAATCATGAGCTACACAGTAACGTTTACTGGCAATTCTAGCGTTCTTCATGCAAACTTCCTACCTCCTCTAGAATTAGGGTCGGATTGTACAATCGGGTTATTATCTTTTGACACATTTAATACTATTCCAAACATTAGAAAGGGCGTTAACGATATGTTTTATTTCGGTGATATGGCCATTCAAATACCTGAAGGATCGTATGATATCGATGCTATACAATCTTTTCTAAGCGATGAAATCGCTCACCGTGATCGGGGTGCTGGACTTGTACTTAGAGGAAATCCTAGTAAGCAGGTTTTTTTCAACTGTCAAGGCAAACCACATTGCATAGGCCCGCTATTGGGTTTTACTAGCCCCAAAAAAGTCATTAACCCAAAGCATCAGTAAACTGAATCAAACGACATTTTGAAAATTCTTAGTGTAAATACTATTTCGATTCATTGTAACATCGCGTCAGGGTCTTTCATGAATGGAGATCCGGATCATAGTATACATCAATTCTTTCCTGCAGTAGAACCAGGATATAAAATCATCGAAACCCCGAATCCAGTCATTTACTATCCTACTAACGTGAGGACTGTTGACAATATTACTGTTCGTTTTGATCAGATCGAGTACGGACGTGAACTGCATAAAGGGTAGCGATGACGTACAAATAAAATTAGATAAAGAGGTCTGGAGGATGCCAAGTGTTCGTGTTTCCGATCAAGAACGACTGAGGTTGCTGAAAATGGTAGAGAAAAACAAGATAATTACTATACCGTTCAGATCATGGGATCTTTATGAATACCCAAATTTACCTACTTCGCAGCAAGAAAATTAGGCTGTCAAAACATCGACAAATTTAGAAAAGCCGCGGTATGTTATTATCGCATTCCAGACTGGTCGAACGAGAAACGCAACCAAAGATAAGAGTCATTTTGATAGTTGTAAATTGAAAAACTTGAAACTCTATCTGAATAGTGAACATTATCCTTATGATGATTTGAATTTAGATTTTGCACAAGGAAAAGTCGCCCTTCTCTACGAAATGTATAATGAGTTTCAAACGAGCTATTATGGTAATAGACACTCTCAACCTCTGCTATCACGATCCGATTTTGAGACCTCGCACCTATAGTCGTTATAGATTGTTCTAAACAATCTGAAGCAATAAAAAGTACGACTATTGATATTCGCGTTCAACTAGAGGCGAGTGAGAACTTTCCGCCTAATACTAAGGCATACTGCCTCATTCTTCATGATAATATAGTGGAATATGAAGTGGGAACCGGTTTAGTCCACAAAATGTACTAAACCTCTGCACATGTTTGGCTGCATATATTCATTATTTAAAACCTATACAAAATCACTCCACTGCAGGACTTTGACTATGACACACATGATGCCTTCAGCGGTCATTGATTTTCAAGGCTATCGATTAGCCTCCAACTCATTAATCGTTAAAGAACTATCTATAGTCTCTGTGAGTCATGGCTCATCATTGCATTGGTATTTCAAACCGCCTCAGGGTGCGAGTCAAGAACTGGCTAAAGCACGGACGAACGTCTGGGTAATGAAAAATATTCACGGATTGAACTGGACCTATGGCGATGTAGAATATGAAGATATGAAGAATTTATTAGTATATGTTACAGAAGACTATGACATATTATGGGGAAAGGGAATGGAAAAGTGAAAGTTTATAGAAGAACTCATCGATAGACCAGTCTATGATCTTCATGATTTCGGCTGTCCAAACTTGAAACAGTTAAATAATGAACAGATAGCTTGTCATTTCCATTTGAACACTTCCCTTGTTTGCTCATTAAATCAAGCCCATCGTTCGGCCACATGGGTCAGAAAAAATTCTGAAGCTGTAAATTTAAAAAAAGAAGAGATAAGAAGACAAACATTTAAGAATATTGGTACACCTCATCATCTACTCTCATATGCTGGATTTATTCGAGGAGTCAAGGATAGAGTTGAATGTGTATACTGTGGACTGGTATTCGACAGCACATCATTAGACAACCCTCTCAGATACCATAAAAAAAATAGTCCACAGTGTTTGTGGTTCCAGGAGGAGGAATATTTATACTCCTCCTAGGAAGTACCTTATCAGTATGATGGATAAAATGGAGTCAGCAATACGTCGTTTGGGAGAGGAAGGAATCGAAACTTTAACTACAAAAGAATTGAGAGCTTTACCTCGATCATTACTTTTGTACCTTTTTGACTATACATTAGACTACATCTGGGAAAATTCACCTGAGGAGTGGCAAGAGGACGAGGAATTTATCCAGAAGCGAAGAATTTCTTACCTCAATGAATATATTAATTATTAATTGTACTATTTTATCTGTAATATATCTCATGTATTATTTCAAATAAGCCATATAAATTAAAAAAAAAAAAATATTTATTTACCTTTATTCTCATTTTTACTTAGGGAAGGGTTCAAGAAATAAAAAAAGTATATAAAGAAATATTATTTATTACATAAATTACAACTCATAAGGGTCTTTTCTTGAGTTCATTTAATAAATTATAAAGAGTCTCAGTATTAATATAAAAGTCCATTGATGTTGGTTCCACAGGTTCAGTCAGTTGACCTTCTTCATGTTTCTTATATAGTTCAGCCATTTTGGTTATCAATTCCAATGAGTTGTTGATGTTCTTAACGTCTTTACAAAAATTTGCCGTTTCATTTCTGCTAAAACATGTCGAAGTTGAATCGAGCTGAAGGGTTGGCGAACTCTGATTAAACATTGCAAAAGAAATAACAACCTGTTCTATTTTCATAACTCTGTTCCTTCCCCTCTTGGAAAGTGTACAATACACATTTTTACAACCTACTCGGTCTTCAACCTCAAATTTCTTGGGCCTGCTTTGCAAAAGAGATAACATCCTTGGAATCTGATCGGCGATGAATCTCCATTCTTCCGTATCCATATACACTGTTATTTTCTTGTCGATGACCGCGACAGTGGGCACAAAATCGCAAAGACCGACTCGCACTATTTTGCTAGTGGTGATGGGGTAGTCGGTCACCAGTTCCAATCGACGCGGCACAACCATCTTCCAAGGCTTCAACATTAAGACTAAAAGGTTCAACAGAGAGGAGGGTAAACATGAAGTTTTTCTATTGTTTATATTAGTTGAGTTATTTTTTCTCTCTTTATTTCATACATCGATATCGGGTTATTCAAGTCGTTTATATGTTGCAGAAAATTTCTAAGTCTCTTGTGGACATCAGCAACATCCCCAACAGTTTTCCTCTTCTTTTTTATCACATACGTCATCTATCATCATTGGTAGCTTCTCTAGTTGTTCCAAGTACTCAATAAAGGGACAATATTTAGACCATTTCTTATGATCTACAAGAGGATCGTTCCAACCATTCATGTAATATTACTTCACAAAAAGGACACCTCGTCCGATCTGATTTTTTCAAATAATAAAATCCGGCTGCTGCTAGTTTCAATGCACTCACTGGTGAATTCCAACCGACGAATGTGGACAGTCGGTCGGCCTCATACCTCATATTCTTACTAGTTAGTCGTCCCATAATAGACTGGTTTATCAGTACTAGGACTATGACGTAGGCTTATGTATGAGGTGGGGGGAGAAACCTCCTGCTTTTACTAAGCTTTGTCAATGAATTCAAATGATGAATTATGAATGAAACAGCTGAACCAGTAAACTGATTTATCACGAAGGCTTATGTATATGGTGGGGGGAGAAAGCTTGATCAATGAATTCAACTGATAAATTATGAATGAAACAGCTGATTAAATAAAGGTCACATATAGCCTTGCTACAGCACGATGTAAACAAAGCGCTGTTGCCACATCTACAATCCAACGTTGCCATGTTGGGTATCTCACATCCGTTGACCCCTTGAAACCTCATAACACACCTCAAGGTCACACCCCCCCCTCACCCTATAACAACACCCCCCGCCCTCACAAGGTCGGTCAATGACCCTCAAGGTCACATATTGCTCTGCAACTGCACGTAAACAAACGAAACTCCCACTCAGAGGATGACGTCACAGGCATAATGTAAACAAAGGGTCAATGAACCGCATGCACCTACACACACCCAGCCGTGGGGTCAACCCGGTTAAATGTAAAAAAACAAACCCCCCCCCCCTAGAACAACACCCCCCTCGCCCTCACAAGGTCGGTCAATGACCCTTGAGGTCACATATTGCTCTGCTACAGCACGATGTAAACAAAGCTATGTTAAATGTAAACAAACAAACACCCCCCCCCTAGAACAAAACCCCCCTCGCCCTCACAAGGTCGGTCAATGACCCTCAAGGTCACATATTGCTCTGCTACAGCACGATGTAAACAAAGCGATGTTGCCACATCTCACACATTCCATGCGACGTTGCCGGATTGTGCAATTGTGAACTAGGTCACGCCGTCTGGCAGGGCGAGGGGGGTGTGTAACTCCCTCGCCCTGCCAGACGGCGTGACCTAGTTCACAATTGCACAATCCGTCGTTTCTACTACTTCCCAAAACTGTAAATGACTTGTAATATATTTTTTTTGTTTTTATAAGATTGTACATACAAATTTTAGTTTAAAGAAGGTTTTATATTACAAGTTAGTTTTTATCTTTCATTAACACATATAGAAAAATCTGGGGTGTGCGCGCAGCACACAACTTTCACTTACCAACTTACTTAGATTAGAAATTGACGTGTTTTGCTAAATATCATTTCCCAAAGTCACACATTTTTCTACATTCATATCTTATTTTTGTTAATCGTTAAAGCCGTTTTTGAGTAAATAAAAAAAAACCCTGAAAATGATACAAAATTTATTAAGTAAAGTCCCCCCTCCGGTTGATCAATTGTGATGAAATTTTTACACTCATATCTCGGGCATATAAATACATCAAATACCAAGTTTGATCAAAATCGTTAAAACAGTTTTTGAGTAAATAAAAAAAACACGTGAAAATGATACAAAATTTATTAAGTAAAGTCCCCCCTCTGGTTGATCAATTTTGATGAAATTTTTACAGTCATATCTCGGGCATATCAATAGATCAAATACTCAGTTTAATCAAAATCGTTAGAGCCGTTTTTGAGAAAATCGAAAAAAACTTAAAAAGTTATTAAATAAAGTACCCTCTCCTTGTTTGTGGTACCCTCTCCTTGTTACCCCCTACCTTTGTTTATGGTGTCCAACCGTCAACTAGATCTAAATTAAGGTTTACTATTATCGGTGAATATATATATTTTGCAGATACTAAATATCTTTATTGAAATCTACTGTTGAAAAGATAGTTAAGGTTATGTATACGTTGGTTCCAACAAGCTTTTAAAACACGTCGATAACTTATAGACTGCTCATGTTCTCCCCCCACTCTTTTGATTCTGAATTTGATTGGTTAGTTTTCCCACATGATTCATCCAGTATTAAAACAATATTCAGATTTGTTAGTTACCAATGAGTTTACTTGCTTGTTGGAGCACACCTTATGTTATATATGTCATATGTTTTTCCATTAAGTAAAAATTTTTAGTAATAATTAAATATTTATTTACATGTTTTTTCCCGATAACTTCTTAAATAAATTAAGAACCCATAAAAGGTTTTAATGTATCAAATTGGGAAAATACTCTACAAGATGCAAAAGGTTTCGTTCCAATTGGTCCATCCATCTCGGAGTAATCGGTGGACATAAATAGAAAAAAAAAAAAAAAAAAAAAAAAAAAGAAAGGCACATACGTATCGAATTGAGTAACCTCCTCTTTCGTTCGATGTCGGTTAAATAAAGCAATACTTGTGCTCCTCTCCAATTTTGGCAATTTATGATGTCGGAAAAGAAATATACATTGAAGTGGATGCCAGCTTTAAAGACTTGGGCGCGACGTTGAAACTGCCGCAGGCTGATGGAATTTTGCACCCCGTGGCCTATTTCTCAAGAAAACTGTCTCCAACTGAAAAAAGAATGGATATCATTCATCTTGAATGTAAGTCTATTAAAGAAGCTATAAATTATTGGCAGTATTATCTGATCGGTCGTCAATTTATAGTCTAGTGATCATAAACCTCTGGAGAATCTGATGACTAAAGCGAGAACTGATGAAATTCTGGAAGATTTGGTAAACTATTTATCACAATTTAACTTTAAAATTATTTATAAAGGAGGGAAAGATAATGTACTGGTAGATTTATTATCTAGAGAACCAGTTCTTGAATATTTTGAACATGAAGACGCCTTTCCAGTGATTAACTTAGTCCAAATTAATGAAATATTTGATGACCAGAAGAAAAATGCTATTCAACTAAATTTAGACAAAAATATTGAAAAACATAATAACATTATATTCAAGAAGTTTAGAGGTAGATCTAGGATATATGTAACAGATCTCCAAAAAAGTGCATGCATATACTAGTTGATCAATTCACTCGCTACGCCTGGATTTCGACCACAACAGGTCAATGCACTAAAGACTTCATTAAATTAATTGATCCGATTGCTAAGAACCATAAAATTAAAATAATTTTAGCTGATCAAATGCTGGCTTCAGATCAGGAGAATTGAAGCGATACCTCAGTAAGGTGGAAATTACTCTAGTCTTCACATCCATAGATTGTTCTCAATCTAATGGACTTAATGAGAGATTAAACCAGACTCTAGTCAACCGGATTAGATGCAAATTCAACAGTAGCAGTAATAAACGTGCTTGGCCAAGCGTTGCTCAAGAGTGTGTCCAAGATTGTAACAAAACAAAACACGGCGCAACCAAGTTTGAACCTGAATATTTACTTCTGGGGAAGAAGTCATCAATTTCTCCTTTACCCGTTCACAATCAAGGAGATCTAGAAGAAGACAGAAGGACAGCTTTTCTTAACTCAATGAAAAGCTTCTACGCCAACAAGATCAGAGTGGATAGGAACAGAATTGAATTTGATTTCAAGATTGGAGACCTCGTCGACATTGAAAACGGCAATAAACTAAACAGGAGAAAAATTGATAAAGTGAGAATCGGGCCATTTCCGATTATAAGCAGACTATCACAGTCTATGTATGAAGTCGGATGCGGTAAGCGGAAGAAAACATGCAACTACACTGGTCGACAAGGTTTTTTTCACAAGAGATCTGAATAGTGAATCTAGTGGCATTTTCCATCCTGAATTCAGATATTTAGTCAGAATTTTCCCATCAGGCATAGTTTTTCTGTAAAAGCTTTTTTTCAAAATATGATTTTAGCGTTTTCTTTGACCTGTCATAGGAACCGTTACCTCATATGTAGCTATTTTACTCAAGCTGTATTATTGAAATTATTTGCAATGTCATGCTGAAGCGCAATAAAACATGACTGTGCAGGTTCATTGTTGTTGTTTAGACATGTTCAGACCTTTTTGGCATTGTGATGTGTCAGTATTGAGCTGACTGTGAGATTGTTGAGTAGTAAAATATTTCCTTCCTTTCTGTTTAGAAGTGTATTGTGTATGTTGTACATGTTGTATTTCTGTGCTTTATTTTTTCATCATGCTCAAGAAATTGTGTAAATCATGCAGATAATTTCTGCTATATTTGTGGTGAGCTGACCTTCAAGTCTCAGAGGCGAAATTTGACCCCACTTGTAAAGAAGTGTTATAAACTTTACTTTGGCTGTCAAGTTGGTGATCTTGATGAGAGCTGGGCCCCAAATACATGCTGTGTTTCGTGTGTTAGACTGCTGACTGGGTGGGAAAATGGTACACATCATATGCCATTTGCAATTCCCATGATTTGAAGGGAACCGAAGGATCATTTAACTGACTGTTATTTTTGTTTGACAAATATTAAAGGAATCACATCTAAAACAAAATATACAATTAAGTATCCGAATTTGCAATCTGCAATGAGACCTGTCTTACACAGTGAAGAGTTTCCCGTACCAGTATATGCAGATACAACTTTAAGTGATAACTCTGGTTCTGACTTGACTGAAACTCCAAATGATTCAGATGAAAATAAAAATGATCTTACATACGAAGCCAGTAGCTGTTCATCAGAACCATACTTTCCCAATCAGCAAGGCCTTGGTGACCTGATTCGCGATTTAAATCTGTCTAAACAGCAAGCGGAAGTTTTAGCTTCCAGGCTCAAAGGGTGGATTCTACTCCAAAAAGATGTAAGAATTAGTAGATATCGTAGCCGCCATAGTGTTTTCAAAGGATACTTCTCTGAAGAAAATGGTATTGTGTTTTGTAATAATATTTGTTCAGTTATGGAAACTCTTGGGCTTCAACACCGGCCAGATGAGTGGCCATTGTTCATAGACTCCTCTAAAGTAAGTTTGAAGGCTGTGCTGCTACATAGCGCACGCCGCTGATATGAAAGAGACATATGAAAATATGAAACTAGTTTTAGAGAAAATACAATATGGAAAATATGAATGGAATATCTGTGGTGATTTAAAGGTCATTGCTTTATTGCTTGGTTTACAACTTGGGTTCACCAAATTTTGCTGTTTTTTGTGCGAGTGGGACAGCAGAGATAAGAAGTCATGTTAGAAAGTCATGGCCGAAACGTGAATCTCTTATCCCTGGCCAGAAAAATGTGGCATGTGTCCCTTTAGTGAATCCTGAAAAAATATTTTTACCTCCATTGCATATTAAGTTAGGAGTTATGAAAAATTTCGTCAAAGCTATGGATAAACTTTCTGATGGATTCTTGAAATCGAAATTCCCCAAAGTCAGTGATGCTAAATTGAAAGAAGGAGTTTTTATAGGACCACAAATCCGATCATTAATGGCTGATGAACATTTCGAGGGACTGTTAAATCCACTTTAGAAAGCAGCCTGGCAGTCTTTCAAAAGTTTGTGTTGCCATTTTCTTGGAAACCATAAAGCAGAAAACTATCGTGACATAGTGGCTGATCTTCTGCATTCTTACAAAGCTATGGGATGCAACATGTCTTTAAAAATTCACTTCTTGGACTCTCACTTGGACTTCTTCCCCGAAAACCTTGGAGCTGTCAGCGATGAACACGGTGAGCGTTTTCATCAGCAAATTTCTACAATAGAGAAGAGGTACCAAGGCTGGTGGAGTTCCAATATGCTGGCTGATTACTGTTGGACTAAAATGAGAGACGTTCCAGATGCAAAATATACCCGAAAATCACTATTTACCACTTTCTAGGTAAGTCAGAATCAGTAGTTATAATTTTGAGTTAGATAGCTAGTTACGGATTTTTTGGAATATTATAAAAAATTCAAATGAATATCACACAAAACTCCTGCCCGATGGGGAAAAACTGTAATTATATTTGAATTCAGCACGAAAAATACTTTTAGAATCTGTTATTTTAATTCTTGTGAAAGAAAAAAAGTTAAATTTTGTCGACCAGTGTTATTTCCACAGCAGCAAGTTGTCACTTTATAGGGATGATAAAGTGACCAGGGAGGGGAAGGTGTAAAGTTGCTCTCTACTTGTAACATACCTATTTATTACGAACCTTTCATTTAAACTATTTATGTTTGTTGAGTCCATCTGTTATAACCTACCTTTTCTACTTTTGGATTTGGGAAAATATCTTGTAATTTAATTATTCTTTCCAGGTATGTTTATTATTCCTATTTTTATGTAATGTGTTTAAAAGCTCTCTAACAAATGTTTTACTATTTGTTAATTCTTTCCAGAATAATAAAATTTGTTACTAACCCAACCTATCTATCAATCTTACATATATATATATATATATATATATATACGTATATTTTTTTTCATAATTTTATAGGATTTAAAAATTTTCGTACAAATGTGTATGCCTTTTTTTACATTTTTAAAATTTTTATAACAATTAAAAATATAATTTCTTTATTTCTTACTTCTTCGTACCGATATTTTTTTCTTTTAATTTCTTATTTCTTTTTTAATTTAAACGATTTTAGGATAAAATCTGCTGCGTTTTCATGGTTTCATGACAACCTTCAATACACACAAACTGCATTTAAACAAATAATACTCTCTTTCGTACTTCTTGCTCCAATATTTCTTTTTTTATTTCATATTTATATCATCATTTTATAAGATTTTATCAATTTCAGGTCGAAATTTAATGTATTTTCATCGAATTTCATGAATTTTGGTACTTGCAGCATTATTTCGAAGATTTTCCTTTCATCCAATGCCGAAAACTATCGATTTTATTCGATTATGTAAATTGAAAAAATCTCTGTATTTATTACAAAAACAATTATTTACATACTTATAGCGTTTTTCAAGTTCTTTTTTTATTTTTTTTAGTTTACGTTGAGTAAAATAATCTCCATAATAGTATTATTATTCTCATATTAGATAACTGTTTGATACTGCATACGAAATATTTGCATGGAACAACTATTACATATATCCACAAGATAGTCATTTTAGTAAATTTATTTTCATTTCAATGATAGATGATATCAGAGAAAATATCATATCCAACCTATTTTAATATTTTCGTTTTTGGTTGGTTGGTTTATTTGCAAGTTCGTTCCCAATGATTCCTGTAAGGTATCCATATAAAGTGAACGATTTTTCCTATTTCTCTCATCATTGATACGTACTTTTGGACTCTTGATATGACCGGGTTTGCAGAGTACAACTGGTCGAAACCGCACAATGCACTGAAGGAATCGGTACAAATCACTATATTTTCGTTTGGAGTTGACATTGAATGAAGAAGAGCCTGAACTATTGTCGTTTTTGTTTGTTCATATATTTGATAACTTTCAAAGGAATTACACACTGTATAATTTAAATATTCACAATGCATCATTTATTTATACACGATACATAAATTTATACATTATTCACACTTACACAAAATACTCATAACATAGTCAATATACATTTAACAAATGAAAATACATAAAATACGTTATACACACATTCATACGCAATATATGGTATACATACGCGATACACATTAAACACATTAAACACACACACACACACTCTCGCACATTGTCCCCTCGAAAATTATTCGACCGATCATCATGAAATATATACATATATTATCACACAACAGCAGGGAGGAAATGCCGGTTCTGGGACCACATTTTGCGGGGTCAAATTGGACTTTGAACCCCGGGCTTGCCCAGCCTTAACCACCACGTGGTCCAGGGCCAAACCAACCTTAACCACCTCGTGGTCTTAATCCCTAATCCCCTAATTAATTCCTAATCCCTAAAATATATTATTTTGAAACTTTTTCGGACATGTTTGAACTTGTCGAGTGCATGTCGGAACTTGTGGAAGTTATCTGTACTTTTATCGTTTTCGACTATATTGGGGTCTAACATATGGTTCCCGAGGTCACTGATTTCCAATGGATGCCTAACAAATATAAATACCAAGCGAAATAAGGGGCAGCAGAACTGGCATTTCCTCCCTACTGTTGTGTGATAATATATGTATATATTTCACGATGATCGATCAATAATTTTCGAGGATGCAATGTGCGTGAGTGCGCGTGAGTTTGTGTGTGTGTGTGTGGGTGTGTGTGTGTATGTGTGTGTGTGTGTGTGTGTGTGTGTGTGTGTGTGTGTGTGTGCGCGTGTGTGCGCATGTGTGTGTATGTATGTGTTTAATGTGTATCGCGTATGTACAGTATATATTGCGTATGTATGTGTGTATAACGTATTTTAGGTATTTTCATGTGTTTAATGTATATTGACTATGTTATGAGTATATTGTGTAAGTGTGAATAATGTATAAATTTATGTATCGTAAATAAATAAATGATGCATTGTGAATATTTAAATTATACAGTGTGTAATTCCTTTAAAAGTTCCCGGTCATAACAAGAGTCCAAGAGTACTATCAATGATGAGGGAAATAGGAAAAATCGTTCACTTTATATGGATACCTGGGCATACAGAAATAATTGGGAACGAACTTGCAGACAAGGCGGCAAAAGAAGCTAACAGGATGTGCACTGTTATCGCCCTCCGATTTGGTGCGTCCCCTAAAAGTGAAAATTAAAGAAGAATGGCAAATTATATGGGAAAGAAGCCGACCAAGTAAATTGAAGGAAATCAAAAATACCGTGAAGCCGTGGAATAGCTCTTGCCGCAGCAGCCGTCGTGAGGAGGTGGTCCTGACACGTTTGCGGATCGGACACACAAGGTTTACCCACGAGCACCTCATCAAAAGGGAACCACCACCAAGATGCTCTGCATGTCCTGATGCTCCTGCAGGTCCTGACCTACCCATTACAGTAAAACACATTATCGAAGAATGTCCTACTTACAGAAGAGTACTCTCTCGGAGCGGTGTGCCGCCAGACGTGAAAGAAGCCTTAGCCGACGAAGAGAACTCTTTAGAGATTTTTTCAATTTACATAATCGAATAAAATCGATAGTTTTCGGCATTGGATGAAAGGAAAATCTTCGAAGTAATGCTGCAAGTACCAAAATTCATGAAATTCGATGAAAATACAGTAAATTTCGACCTGAAATTGATAAAACCTTATAAAATGATGATAGAAATGTGGAATAAAAAAAGAAATATCGGAATGAAGAAGTACGAAAGAGAGTATTATTTGTTGTAAATGCGGTTTGTGTGTATTGAAGGTTATAATGAAACCATGAAAACGCAGCAGATTTTATCCTAAAATCGTTTAAATTAAAACAGAAATATGAATTAAAAGAAAAAATAATATCGGTACGAAGAAGTAAGAAATAAAGAAATTATATGTTTAATTGTTTTAAAAATGTAGAAAAAGGCATGCGTATTTGTACGAAAATTTTTAAATCCTATAAAATTATGAAAAAAATATATGTATATATATATATATATATATATAAAAACCAAAGAAAAATATCAGATCGAAAAAGTAAGAATAAAAGGTGATATATGGTTATGTGTTATTTAATTTGTAATAAATGTTGAAGATGCTTAAGAATTTGCAAGGAAATTGTAAAAATCTAACAAAATGACTTAAAAATACGAAATTAAAAGTAACATAACGGTATAAATAAGTAAGAAATAAAGAAATTATATGACTAATTGTTATAAAAGTTGTAAAAATGTAGAAAATGCGTGATAATTTTGTACAGAATTGGTTAAAATCTTATAAAATTATAAAAACATTACAAAATGATATGAAATCTTAATAAAAAGGTATGAAATTTTAAAAAAATACCGGAATGAAGAAGTAAGAAAGAAAGAAATTGTCATGAAATTTGTCATAAACGTTGTTAAATTTTTTATACAATTTGTAAATAATAGAGAAAATGCATAAGAGTTTAAACGAAAATTATTAAAATTATATTAAAAATGATGAGGTTAAAAAAAAAATTACCGGAATGAAGAAAGAAAGAAAGAAATTATAAGTTTATTTCTTATAAACGACGTCATCTGTTATTAATGTTGGAAAAAAAATGAACAAAAACAGCAGACTTTATCCTAAGAATGTTTAAAATCTTACAAAATGACAACAGAAATATGAATACCAGAACGAAGAAGTAAGAAATAATACTATACGTATCGCTTCAGTCTATACGTTAATTACTTGAATAATAACAGTTGTAAATCACCAAAGAAAGAAATAAAAGTTATAAGGCTTTGGAATTATTGATTGCACTCATCTTAGTTTTTATTTTAAATATTATTTAGAAATAAGCCTTCCCACCACGTCAAGGTGTGAGTGCATCGGGAAGGTCAGTGAATATAAGACTGTTGTTAATATTTTTTTTCAACACAATTTGGTTTAAACTAATACCTCGCCAGTGACCATACACAAACACACATAATTGGTTTACGTATAAATCAATACCTCGCCAGTGACCATACGCATACTCGTACACACATAATCGGTTTACGGGTAAACTAATACCTCGCCAGTGACCATTCCACACATTCTTTACAACAATAATATATCAACAGAAAAAGAAAAAAAAGGTCCTTTTAAAAATTAACATTTTGAAACGAAAAACCATTTTTTTTTCACTTTATAGTGTTTTTCGTAGTTTAGATTAAGAAAGGCGCTTTGAATAATAACCACTGTAATATTTTAACTGAAATATTCTTTTTTTTTCTATATGTGTTAATGAAAAATAAAAACTAACTTTTAATATAAAAACCTTCTTTATACTAAAGTTTGTATGTACAACCTTATAAAAACAAAAAAATATAGTACAAGTCATTTACTGTTTTGGAAGAAAGCTTTCAGAAGGATAAATTAATTCCCCCAACTCATCTATACATCCTGTATGGAATAGTGTCAATAACATAGTGGTCAGGTCCATATAAAGGCGTATGTTTTTATCTCATAAATGAAACTGTCTGTGTCGTTTTACAGTAATTTCAGATTGTCAGGTCCATACTTTTTTTTATTGTCTTATAGTGGAACTCATACATCCTGACTTAAGACAGATCGACAATGACCATTCCTACATAAATAGGTTTGTTCATTGTGATCTGTTCATAGTCGAGATGTACAGCTACTTAAGTTTTACTATATATTGTCCAGTCCTTAAAAGTGTGTTTGACAGTGAGTTTTTGTACTCTCTTATCGTCAGTAACCAGTTCTATTTTTATACGTTTTCTTACATCTTCCATAAATTTTCCGAATACGGCGTTATTCATAAGTTTGAAAAATCTTTGTCGAAATCGTTAGTTGATTGCTCAACCTCATTCGGGTATTGAGTTCGATATATGAACTTAGCCAACGGGACTGTCTGAATCGTAATGCTCGATGTATGCGTACTAATCGGTGACCGATTGTTTTAAGTTGGCAAAGTGGACGTCATCTTTCAACATAATCATCATAAAACACATTCAAAATCTGCATAGATGACGATGGGAATCCTCATCTGATTCTGTACTTTAGTAAATGATACCGTATGATAGGTATAGCTCACTGTACTCGCCTGGGGTCTTTATTTCAAATGCATTCCAGACTGACTAGGCATGATGGTAATCTTCGTCTGAGATATTACATTCGCTAAGGGTACTAAAGAATGCCTCCTTAGGTGGTAGAACGGTTTCCTTAAGTTTTTCAAGAGAATCCGTATAATCGTAGTGATAAACTCCTGTACGTATAACTAAATCCATTTTCAGCAGGGAAGAATTTAGCTGTGTCGACGAACTTATGTCGTGATAGGTTTTTTGATAAATTCTCTAAGCTGGATGCCATGAACCTAAATGAATCCACGAATCTAACCGTTAGCGGCCCAACCTGTTTACTAAAGGAAATGTATTTTTCCTCGCTATCGGGTATGACGTTAATAAGACCTTTATCATAACCGAACTCTCGAACTATGAAACGAGAGACGTATCCACTCAGATTGTGGAGGAAGACAGGGAGAAATCGTGGAGTCCGGTATAGAATATTACATTGTGCATGAGCTGCACCACGATAAAGACCAGTGATGTGATCATGGTCTGCCACTTTTCTGTTGAAGGAAACAAAAGGTTTGGTGCAATGATAGCAATACTGAGATTTTGAAAATTCTTCTAGTTGAGATAGTGTGAGGGGTAGCACAGGCTGTTTCATCGAGTACACCTCTGAAACCTTTTCAGCTACTGACCTTATGTATTTAATGAATTTCTCTGCTGCATCTTTTCCTGTATAAATGTAGGGCTCCTTAGGGAAGTCAGGGGGTAGGCAGTGACGAGGAATGACTTCTGCAACCTTAATGTAGGCACAGAAGCTCATAGGGAGGTGGCGTTGGTAGGGAGATTTATTCGAATGTATGGGATTGTTAATATCTATTTTCTTTTTATCTATTATCCGTACTTTTTTACATTGTCTTATAGTGGAACTCATACATCCTGACTTAAGACAGATCGAGAATGGCCATTCTTACATAAATAGGTTTGTTCATTGTGATCTGTTCATAGTCGAGATAAACAGCTACTAAAGATTCACTACATATTTTCCTGTCCTTAAAAGTGTGTTTGACAGTGAGTTTTTGCACTCTCTTATCGTCAGTAACCAGTTCTATTGTTATACGTTTTCTTACATCTTTCATAAATTTTCCGAATACGGCGTTATTCATAAGTTTGAAAAATCTTTGTCGAAATCGTTAGTTGATTGCTCAACCTCATTCGGGTATTGAGTGCGATATATGAACTTAGCCAACGGGACTGTCTGAATCGTAATGCTCGATGTATGCGTACTAATCGGTGACCGATTGTTTTAAGTTGGCACAGTGGACGACATATTTTTCCCTATTAGACAAAGGAGCTAATAATTTTTTATGAGTACCTTTGGGAGGGACCCTATTCTCTGGAAGAAGAGGAAAAACATTGTGAACATCATGTAACTTTTCGGGGTACTCAATGTCCTCTTCAACAATGTAGCCGAATTGACCATCTTCTCCCGAATTTCCCCGCATTTTCCCATTTTAGAGCATTGGGATCTTCAGCCCATTCAAAACTGCCATAGGGAAGAGGGTTTGACATTGCCCATCCGTATAAATTATTCGCATCAAGGTAGGCTATGTACTTCAATTCATTATATGGCTCGTGGGTTTGGGTTAAGATTCCTGTTATCAGCTTTGCTATAACGTTGACTACATTGGCATATACCTCCCCTGATTCCGCGTTCGATCATAAGTAACTGAATATAATCAGTTAAGAGATCGAGGTGTATACCAGTATACTTGAGCATGGCAATCCATGCCAGGCCAGGAGCCGTGAAGTACCAAGCCGGGTCTAAACAATATGCTCCCATACAAACATACCTGCAATTTTCAAATATATCGCATAGGAGCATAACATCTACTTTAAGGTATAGCTCACTGTACTCGCCTGGGGTCTTTATTTCAAATGCATTCCAGACTGACTAGGCATGATGGTAATCTTCGTCTGAGATATTACATTCGCTAAGGGTACTAAAGAATGCCTCCTTAGGTGGTAGAACGGTTTCCTTAAGTTTTTCAAGAGAATCCGTATAATCGTAGGGATAAACTCCTGTACGTATAACTAAATCCATTTTCAGCAGGGAAGAATTTAGCTGTGTCGACGAACTTACGTCGTGATAGGTTTTTTGATAAATTCTCTAAGCTGGATGCCATGAACCTAAATGAATCCACGAATCTAACCGTTAGCGGCCCAACCTGTTTACTAAAGGAAATGTATTTTTCCTCGCTATCGGGTATGACGTTAATAAGACCTTTATCATAACCGAACTCTCGAACTATGAAACGAGAGACGTATCCACTCAGATTGTGGAGGAAGACAGGGAGAAATCGTGGAGTCCGGTATAGAATATTACATTGTGCATGAGCTGCACCACGATAAAGACCAGTGATGTGATCATGGTCTGCCACTTTTCTGTTGAAGGAAACAAAAGGTTTGGTGCAATGATAGCAATACTGAGATTTTGAAAATTCTTCTAGTTGAGATAGTGTGAGGGGTAGCACAGGCTGTTTCATCGAGTACACCTCTGAAACCTTTTCAGCTACTGACCTTATGTATTTAATGAATTTCTCTGCTGCATCTTTTCCTGTATAAATGTAGGGCTCCTTAGGGAAGTCAGGGGGTAGGCAGTGACGAGGAATGACTTCTGCAACCTTAATGTAGGCACAGAAGCTCATAGGGAGGTGGCGTTGGTAGGGAGATTTATTCGAATGTATGGGATTGTTAATATCTATTTTCTTTTTATCTATTATCCGTACTTTTTTACATTGTCTTATAGTGGAACTCATACATCCTGACTTAAGACAGATCGAGAATGGCCATTCTTACATAAATAGGTTTGTTCATTGTGATCTGTTCATAGTCGAGATAAACAGCTACTAAAGATTCACTACATATTTTCCTGTCCTTAAAAGTGTGTTTGACAGTGAGTTTTTGTACTCTCTTATCGTCAGAAACCAGTTCTATTGTTATACGTTTTCTTACATCTTTCATAAATTTTCCGAATACGGCGTTATTCATAAGTTTGAAAAATCTTTGTCGAAATCGTTAGTTGATTGCTCAACCTCATTCGGGTATTGAGTTCGATATATGAACTTAGCCAACGGGACTGTCTGAATCGTAATGCTCGATGTATGCGTACTAATCGGTGACCGATTGTTTTAAGTTGGCAAAGTGGACGTCATCTTTCAACATAATCATCATAAAACACATTCAAAATCTGCATAGATGACGATGGGAATCCTCATCTGATTCTGTACTTTAGTAAATGATACCATTGGTGGTCTCCCGTCCTCACTAGGTTCAGGCAATACGATTCTCGTTGGTCTATTCTCTCCGCAGTATTACATGTGTTCTTGTACCCATTCGCTAATACCTTCTTGATTTGATCTAAAATGCTGGAAGCATCGCTTACAAACGTGTACCCTACTTTTATGTTTATTAACTTGAGCGAACACGAGTAGATTAAATTTTTTTTTTATGCGTAGTGACTACGACCGTCATCAGTTGTCAATAAAAGTAGGTCTCTGTGGTCGTCCTTCTCCTGCCTAACGACTTTTAGGGGTTAAACTTCCTCCTTCTCTCCAAGAGCGAAAGCATTTATACTGATATTATTACGTTGTTCAAACTTTTTAACCTCATGGAGAGGGGTGGGGAAGGAAATGCAACTCTAGTCATACCTGTGCTCAAGATTTTTATATTTGCTCACTCGTTGGCCATAGTCATCGATAAGTCGAGATAATATGGCGTACATGAAGAATCGTTCATCGATGTTATTAACATTAATTATGGCTTTCCTATTGGCTATATGTGGGGGCAAAGGGATGAAACTCGAGCCTCCTATGGGCTTAAACCGGTTAATACGGAGAAGTACGCCGTCGATGATTTTAGGAGTCCAACCGCTTCCCTTGAAAGAAGATTCCTCCATCTCAGTTGTTATCTTGTTGTAGCTGGAGTTAAGGCTATCCAAAATGGACGAGTCTTCATATAATATTATGTTCTTTGTTTTAAATTCTCTATCACAAGATTCACCCACAATATTTTCGAAAGTTGCCTCCCAGACCAAATTGTATTTCACAGGGGAAATAGTTTCTTCCATATAATCTTTAAGCAAGCTATGTATCGTCTCTGTCTGGGAATTCAGGGATTCTATTGCATCTGTACTTTCAGTGGATGGAAGAAAGAATGTTTTCAGGATACCCCCGTGGGAAGTTTCCAACTCACAGAGATGTCCCCTAGCAGCATCGATACGGGCCCTCTTTGCCTTGACGAATATTTCATAACCGCAGCGACGGATATGGGCAGTGAGCGTCTTTTTTTATGTTAATATTTCGAAGCAAGTTAAGCATTTATGCTGTTGCTCCCGTGCCTGACATATGGCTTAATGTCTCCCACTAACGTCACGTTCTCGACTAAACGTTTTTCCACAAAATTTACATTCGATTATTGAAAAAAAAAATTTTAAACTCACAGAATAATGAATTAAATACACTAAAAAAGTACGAATAAAAAAAAAAATAATAAAACGCCTTAACCTACCGGCGGACGCGTTCTTGGGAGTTACATGTCCGGGCGCGTGCCACACTGAGTGCGGCATGTCAAAATTCCAGGTTTTATATTGAAATATACATGGAAAATGATTATTAATAAACAGAAACTAATTTATTTAAACATCTTACTATATAACAAATTAATATAAAATATTGCTATAGACAGACACCTTTTTTTTAAACACAATTAGAATAATAAATTTTAATGATTCATTATCTGTATAACAAAACATAAAACGAAGAATAGAATATCGAAGGAATCACTAAATTTTTCAAATAGGTAACATTTTGTTGGTTAAAAAAAGTTATCAGTCCTCTGAAATCTAGAGTCTATCGTCTTCTTCTTCCTCAGTCTTGTCAGTACTTGCATTACAGGATTGACATATAGTTTCCTGAATAGAATGCCTCTTACAAAAGTGCTTGACACATTTCTTGCACTTTTTTGAATTGCATTGCAGATTCTTCTTGGTTCCCGTGATTCTTTCTTGGAACATAATAATACAAAGCAGTACAGGATAAGTAATTAGTAATTTTACTTAAATGTCAGTTGCTGAAAAATGGGTGAGGTACAGTGTAGATGAGGGCTTGGAAGATACTGAAAGTAAGTTTCGAGACCGGGCACAAGCAGCACTTGCCTGCGTGTGCGGCTTCTACGAACTCACTAATTGAGAATCCTATTGTCACCGAACGATAAAAGATATACTTCTCGCACTTAAACAAACATGAAGTCAATTAGTAGTACTAGGATTACATCAAGTTCTGAAGAATTCCGTCTAAGCATTACCCAGGAAAATTCAAGGAAACCGAGCTTGCTTTGTTCTAAAAAAATATTTTAGTTCAATATATTTTCTATCTAGTGTAATCCCAATAAAAATTGTTATTCTTCATACCTCTCTCAACTACTAGTCAGCTTCCACATTTAACACTTTTTAACAGGTTATGGGCCGTCTGACTATTGTCTAGTACAAGAAGAGAAGCACAGAAAATAATATTTTTTGGGTGAGAGTAAGTCAACCTCTGCTCATAGAAGTGGTAAGTTGGACTTTCCCATTAATAATACTATGGCCATAAAGATGGTAGAAAGTAGTGAAATATCTAAACTAGAGACCCTCACAGTGAACGCAGCATTTCCAAGCTGGAAGTTTGATTTAACTGTTATATTAAAAGCTGCTGGTCTGTTAGATATTGTTCATGGTAAAGAAGTATGTCCAGCTGAAAATAAGGATTCATGGCTACGGAGGGATGGTAAAGCTCAAAAGATGATTGTGTTAAAGTTGATAGGAAGCACAAAATTCACTTGATGAACTGTGACACTTCAGCAGAAATGTTTCAAAAACTTAAAAATCTCTATGAACAAAATACTTCTGAACAAAAATGTAGTGCTTTAGATGATTTCTTTAGATTTGAGTTTGATGAATCCCTAGGCATGGCTACTAATTTAAGCGTTTTCCAAAATATAGTCTATAATATGTATTCATTAGAAAAGAAAATTGATGATGAAATGATCATGGCTAGGATAATCACTTGCTACATTCCTGGTCTCCCGCTATTCTAAGGCGGGTGGGTGTTACCAGAAACGGCTTATACCAAGTGATTATATGAAATTAATATATATTTAATATGTACTAATGTATACTGGATACTTTCCCAACGGTGACGTGTTTACCAATTCTTTTTTATTTAAATAAACCTGTGGCATAGAGTAAATGATAATGAATAAACAAATCTAAATTGAACTATATCTTTAATTTTACTGACCAATAATGTAAATCATTTATACCCCCTTTAATATATCATATAACGATATATTACTGACACAAATAAGTTAATGGATGCTGACTGGCAATTTAATATTACTTAATAAGTACTGACCACACAATATTACAACTAGTACACTCTGGTGTTGTATCTGACGCTCTCTCAGACTCAGCACAGCATCCCATCTCATCCAGTCTGGCTCTGCCCTCGCTCTCTCCCTGGAACTCTCTCCTCCGAACTCCTCCTGGTTGGTTGGTTCCAGACTTCTTCTGATTGGCTAGCTGCCTAAAATTTCCCATCCTTTCTATATTTACCGTGTTTCCCAGCGGCCTCTTTGCCGGGGCAAAACCAGGGTTTATGGCCACAATTTCTGTAACAATCTTCTTAGGTATTTCCCTGGATGTTTGTCGGCAGCATTGTCGGTCCTAAGCTTTGCTTATTTTGAATCTCTAACAGAAGGTTTATGGCCCCCATAACTTACACGGCGGTATTTCCAAGACCTAGCCGGCTTCTGGTAAAACTGACCACCGGGTTGACCATATACAGTACTTTACATATTTTGATATTAATTTTTTAATTCAATTTACATTTCCTGAATACATCCACAATACATAGCACACTACTCTACCTCCCTACTATTATTCATTTAAAAGTTCTTGGGATGGCACGAGTGATGATAAGAAAACTTTAGAAAATTTAATGTCCCGCCTAATTAAAGAAGAAAATGGGATACCGAAAAGTTCAAATTTACAAACTGCCTTTAAAACTCCAGTACTTAAATGCAGGTGTCAAGGACCCCACAATCCTCAATTTTGCAAACGTAAAAATAATGAAGAATATCCCAAATTTTATCCTCCCTGTAAAATATGTCACAAAACAAATCATCCTGAAGAAAAATGCTTTCATGAATGAATGAATGAATGAAAATATACTGTATTTTGTAAATTAGATTACATTACAGGGTGTTTGGACCTTAGAGAATATATATAGAATGTATTTACTCGGATTACAAGTTTTTTTTTCTTCTTTTTTTCACATAATTGCCTCTTATATGATAAAATTAATAATACATTAAAAGTAAAAGAACAAATGATACAATAAATAAATAAAAATAAAATCCATAAATGAAACAGCTAAACAATTGTTCTAATTACATAAAAAAAAAACAACAAATAAATAAAAATAATCCTCTAATTGAAAATATATACAATACTTAATATGTACACAATACAATATATACACAATACTTAACATATAAATTCGGTTAAACTTCTACGATATGGAAATAAACATAATAATAAATAAATAAATAAAAAAAATCAATATCAATAATCTTACTGTACATGTCTGAAGAATTGAACACATTTCCCATAATTATTGAACACTTATGATCAGCTTTAGAGATGAAACTGTAGGTAGATATCTCGGAGTTTATTGTTGTTTTCGACAGTTAATAAATCGGCTATTAAGTGGAGGGTGTATTAATATAATATATTCTACTCAAATACTTTTCCCTATTTTCAACAAATTTCAGGCATATTAAAAGGAAATGGGTAATGTCGTCGTTCATACCCGCCTGGCAATGTTGACACGGCTCTCTACTGTTAAGTTTCCTATACATACCATACTATTCGAGTTGCCGTTTTGTTCCGGAGTTGAGCAAGCACTCTTTGTTGACTTATGTGGACTTTGAGGGACAAGTACTGCTCGCGCATTCCCAGGCTGCTCGCTTCACTGTAGTACAGGTTGAAAGAAGAGTTAATCACCATTTCCACATCTTGGTTTAAGAGATGATTTCCCATTGCTTCTATTACATCATTTCTCAAGTGTATTGCCCAGTCTGGATTTTGGCATGCCCAAATATCATCCCTCCCTACAAAAGCTAAAACATTTTTCATTTCAAGTGCCCAGTTATATGGAATGGAGCTATCAATAATTTCTGTCAACCTTGAATAACAAAATTTCGGTGGGGATTGCTCTGGCATCGTGAGAAGTTTAATCCACCAATTGTACATTTTTGAGAATATTTTTTTTAATACATGACTCCTACCAGTTTCCAGTCTTACGTACGAATTAGGTGTGTTTTTTGGAAGCTGCAACAGTTGTTTGTAAAATTTTAAACATCCCCTTTCTATTAAATTATAATAAGGCGCTCCCCATATTTCTGTCATGTGTAGTAGGACACTTTCTGATGTTGCCTCAAATAATTTTTTTTTTTAATCCTAACCGTCTGATTTGCATGACTTTAAAATTTTCAATACTATTGAATAGGCAGCAGTGTTTTTTGATAAAGCCAGAGTGGGAGCATCTGTGAACATACCGGAGCTATTGATTAGAATACCTAAATATGTGAAACTATTTTTTGTTTGTAATTCGCGTGAATTATAAATAAATTTATTCTTTTATTATTCCCTTTGTGTAATACTACAATTTTGGTTTTGTCGGTGTTTACTACTAATTTGTTTTCGTTACAATATTCGCTTAAAATTCGCAGGTTTTTTTGGGTTTCCATCCAAGAATGAGTGAGCATGACTATATCATCTGCATACAACAGAAAAAGGTCATTTTTTCCTTTTAAGTTGATACCAACTGCGCCTTTACTATTAAAATAACTAGTTATATCGGAAATGTAGAGTGAGAACAAAAGTGGGCTTAGAATTTCCCCTCGGAGTACCCCTTCAAACACGTCTATTTCCTTGGAAACCTGTCCATTCATAGATATTTTGAATGCTGCTTTGTCATAAAGCTTCTTTATAAAACTAATACATTTACCACTCAAGCCGAGATTGTGTAACTTAAACTTAGAATCTCATGCGGGACAGAATCAAATGCTCTTTGAAAATCGACAAATGTACCAAACACTTTCCATCTTTTTAATCTTAGCTGTATGTTTATTGCAGCAGAGAGGGTGAAGAGTGAGTCCCTGCAGCCTCTTCCCTTTCTAAATCCCATCTGTTCTTCTAGAATTAATGAATTATTTTCTACCCAAGACATTTATCGTTTGTAAATCATATTCGTGAATATTTTTGTAATTGTGTTGAATATGGCAATACCTCTGTAGTTATTCGGATTTAATGGGTCACCTTTTTTGTAGGTAATGATCATTTTGATAGAGGCCCAGCTATCCGGAATATTTTGATCCTGCCATATTTTGTTCAATAAATCTACTAAACTAATAACCATTTTTCATTTAATTGTTTAAAACAGTCGTTTGGTATCAAATCAAAACCCGTTGCTTTATTATTTTTACTACTTTTGATACTTTCTAACAATTCTTCCATGGCAAAGGCTATTATTATCCAATAATATTATCCATTTAGGGATGAAAGGAACTGAAAAATGTAGACTTTATTTTTAGTTTAGGTGGTAGAACGATATTGTAAAATGCTTCCCATTGCTCTAGGTTTATAGGGCAATCTGGACATTTTTTGTTTATTGTGGACCAGAATTCAGAAGGATTCTTAATATTTCTAATTTTATCTTTCATATTATTGAAAAAATTGTATTTAGATTTGAGGACTAATGATTAGTAATTCTTTTTAGATTGTGTATAGTTATAAATATCGTTATCGTTAAATAAAGATTTTTTGCATAATTTAAGCAATTTTCTAGTTTCCCTTTTTGCCTTAAAACAATCCTGTGTGTACCAGGGTTTGTAATTGTATTGTACTTGAGTATTTTTTTTTTCTTTTAAAATACCTGCTTGTAACATAAGGTTTTGAAAAGTATTGTAAAAAATATTGTAGGCCTCTTTTGCTGATTGCACTATTTCTACTTTCACATCATGATTATTTATCAGATATTTGAACTTATTTAAATGCGCTTCTGTTCTATTTACAGAATAGAATGAATTCGGTGTAATTTGTTCTTCACTACATGATTCTAAGTTGATATCGAGAGTTAATTTACATAAAAAATGATCCGAAAAGCCTTAGAACTCTTCAACTTTAAAATCGGTCACATAATTAAAACATTGAGCCGATATCCAAACCTGGTCTATGACACTCATACCGTTATCACCTACTTATGTAAAATTGGCTGGACTATCGTAAATAGATCTACCATTACAAATGATCATTCCGAAAGATTCCAAAATGTTAACCAGTCTATGACCCCTCTTGTTAACTACTTCGTCAAAAGATGATCAATTGCTTTTGAAATAAAATCCTGAAACTATTTCATTACCAAAACTGTTTAAATCAGCTATTCTACTATTAAAGTCCCCTACCAATATTACGCTGGTATAACTATGGTTAGACATTATATTAAATAATTCATCATCGATTGCATTTAAATAAAAATCAGTTTTACCGTTATTACCTGGTGGAAAGTAAACTAAGCCTAATATAAAAGTTTCTTTCATTAATCTAAATTTTCATTAAACCAACCGGTAAGGCTAATTATTTCAATATCCGAAAATATTTTTTTTTTTAGACATATAAGTAAACCCACACTAGCTCTACCTCTATTGTATTCTTTTTTTCTGCGTAGGCTATGTAGTGATCATAAGTGTTCAAAAAATTGGGTAGTTCAGTTTTTTTACACCAGATCCATGTTTCATTAAAGCACAGAATTTGAAAATTTAACAGAAAACCTATTTTATTATTTGATAAATTCAATAAAGGTTTTAGGCCTTTAATGTTCCAAAATCCTATATTTAACCTATTATTTTCAATTTTAACCTCTTTTTCTATTTTTTTCTGTTTATTGTGACTCTGCTCGTGGACGAAACCGAAATTCCTTTAACTTCTGCATCACTTTCGATTCGTTTTTATTTTCCTCAGCTTCCGATTTTAATAGTTGTTTCGGCTTCCCGAAAGGTACTACAAATTGCAGAAGCAGGGGTGGGCAAATCGAATGGCGGGACCGCCAAGATTTGAATGCCCCACCGGCGAACTCTGCTGGGGGCAGAGGCTGAGAAGGGACTTGGTGAGTGAGATTCCTGAAAGAGACCAGGCCTGGCCCATCCATTTCTTTTTTCTCTTCAATTAAAATTACTCAAGACATGAGTGAGTAAGAAGAGGAGCCGGTTCCCCTGCTGGAGGCGATGAAGAGCAGAGAGAGATCTTGAGGAACTACATAGACAATATGGAGAAGATAGGGCATATTGGAAAAGTAATTAGTGAGTCCGCATGGCTATCTCATTTAAATACATTAAAATACCCACTAACAAACAATATTTTGTAGGGTCCTTTTTTGTTCTTTTTTTTTCTCAATAAATCTGTAATCTGTTAAGTCCATTTCATTTTTAACATCTCTAACCTTCAAATACAGTCCACTTAATTCACAAAGGTTGGTTTGTGCCTTACCATTAAGTTGAAGGTATATACCATACAATAGTGATTCTATAAATTCTTCAGCTTCCTCTAAAGAATAAAGTACTCCTCTTATCTTGAGTTTTCGGTAACTGTAACTCGATTTCTTATCGATTTTTTTTAACTCGATTTAGGCACTTGAAAATCCTTTTACCTAGTTTTCTAGCTTCTGGAATTTTGTCATGTGAAATAGGGGGTGTTATTTTTATAGAAAAGATCTTTTCTTTTCATTATTTCTTCTTTGAACAAATAATTGGTCATTGATACAAGAATTGGGCGATATTTTACATTTCTGCCAATTCTAAAACAGTTATTGTCCGCAGTATCTGGTAGTGTACAAAAATATGAAATTGCAGAATCTGAATTGCATATGACAAGAATGGAACTTTTAAAAGAACACAATATTAATAACCGTCTTTTAGATGAATTGAAACGCACTAAAAAGTATATTGATGGGTATCGTGAAGAAATTGAGAGATTGAAAAAAAAATCGTAACTATGATATATCAATTTTATCAAAACAAATAAAAGACCTTAACATTATTATCAAAGAAAATAGTAAAGTAAATAACGAAGATAATTTCAATAAAATCAGGCAAAATTTATCAACAATATTTAAGGAGAACTTTGTAATGAATAATAAGATATATGATGTTTATACTGTTTTAACAAGAGAGGAAACACTTTTAATAAGTGTGGCGACACAAACAAATATTGGTTTGTCGGAAATGTTTAGTTTTGAAAATATGGACAGAGAAGTCTCATCTCTTGTTATGAAATTAAGAGAAGAATTAGTTACTAGTAAAATTGATCTAATAGATATTAAACAGCAAAATGAAGCACTTAGGCAAATCGTCAGAGACCTTAAACAAGAAAAATATCAAAGAGATTTTGTTGATGAAGAAGAAAATAGAGTTGAAAGGTTGGATGAAGCAGTAGTTTACCTTAAACGAATGTTGAAAGATGATGAAAAAGCTTACAATGTTGAAGGACCTCTGATCCAGACATTAGAAGGAATGAGGAAGGATCTCGATAAATTAAAAGATCATGTTATTCAAATATCCATAACAGAAGGAAATGATCCACCTAATTTTCAGTTTAAACCATCTAAAAAAGTTATTTTCTAGACATAGTTCGTGTCCTTAAATTTTTTTCTGTGTTTTTAATTCAAGTTGCAGATATTTTTACCAAGCCTCTTGAACCTACAAAGTTCAATAAATTCAAGCAGTTTCTAATCGAATGAAAAAAATTATTTGGTGCTTAAGGGGTGTGTTAAAATCTCTATGATTTAATTTATATTTCTAGTACCAAACTTAAAGTCATATGTTCTACTACTAGTCAGCTTCCACATTTAACACTTTTTGCTTGAACATTTACACTTGAAGCAGCTTGTGAGTTTGAGACTTATTTATCAAGGATTTCGAACTGTAGCATCGTCCGATTATCCTTAGTAGCATAAAGGAACGCGGAAGACCCGGGTTCGACTCCCGGCGGAGACCAGACTTTTCTCTTCAAAAAATAAATTATTTTAAATAATTGAAAACATGTTGGTTACCCGCAAAAAGAGATTAAATTAATATAAAATAAGTTAAACTTGATGACCATCAAGAGGTGCACAAATATTGGACAAAAATTGTCCATCTCCCGTAAATACTCGCAAAACTTGCGAGATCGAGGGAGAGGTATCAGTGAAGAGGAAGAATTGGCTCCGCTTGGAAGCGAGCTCTGTGATGCAGTGGTAAGCATACCGCGCATGTCACCTGGAAGACTCGGGTTCGACTCCTGGCGGAGCCCAATCTTTTCTTTTCAAAAAATAAATTATTTTAAATAAAAAATAATGATCTTTATAAGGGCCAAAAGTAGAAATGGAAATCAAAAGGAAAATTGAATATGTATGAGATTAGACCGGTGTGGCGGTCTTTGAACTACAAATATTTAGAATAGAACTAAATCCCTTTTTATTCTTGTCCTCATAAGGGATTACAAAATGTTGAATAATGGACCAAGGAATTTCTTTTATTTTATAAAAAAGACAGAAATAAGCTGAAGCAACACATTCCGATAATTACAGTTCAGAATGTCTCATAAGTGTTAAATGGTAACCTTTCGTTTCTAAAATAGAATCGATAATCGATTTCTCAACATAAAATACGTCAACATTCTGTTTAAGGTCAGATTTCAAAATCAACGTTTAAGGATTATAGTAGTACAGTCCTGGATAATTTAACGATATCACTTTAAACATGATTAGTAATTACCTTATCATTGCTTATCTTATAATCCTGATAAAATCATTGAACTACTTAACAAATCAGATAGCAGAACGTGCCAAATTGCCTTCGAAACAATATTTTATTGTTACCCATTGCATATCATTCATCATGGGTGATAAGGCACACTTCTTTATAATCTCCCTTATCAACTGCTATATATAATTATATACTCTTTAGACTCCAATATTTGACTAAAGGTATCTACGCGAATATGAGATTCTACTTATTGGTGCTAGTTGTCGTATGTATTCTTTCATTATTACTCATATGAATCTTAAAAACAAGATTATTTTAATATCGATTACTTATTGCTAACTAACCAAGTTGTTGTGATGTACAAAATAAACAATTATCACTTACCAACCCGCTTAAGGAAGAAATTATTTTGTTTAAAATGTCTAGGCCACTTAGCAACTTTACAGGATATAAGCATAGAAGTAAACATTGGTCGACTTCTTCTTGTGTCTGATGGTATATAAGTTATACAGTATTTTAATAATGAATTATTGGCAACTTATTACTTATCTTTATTTTCTTACAATATTCGGGAGAATATACATACATACAACTTCGTTAATGTTTAAAACTTATAAAATAATTTATACATATTTTATATGCACTAAACATCTACTATATTATTTAAGCTAAAAATCATTTTACACACACACACATATATATATATATATATATATATATATATATAAATATATATATACATCTATTTTTTTTTCTATTTTTCCTTCTATGATAGCCCCAAATAAGGAGAGTTTATTGAACGACTTACATTTTCCATTCCTATTTTATTAGGCACATTACATGTATTCCATGTAATTTATATAGTGAATTAATTATAATTGTTTATACCTAAATTATGTTACATACTCTTCTTCTTTTCCTTCCTCCATATACCTTTCAGTGTGGAGGAGCCTCGATCCATCTCATCCATCCCTCTCTATCCTGCGCAAGTCGCCTCATTTGAACCAGATTCTTCCCCTTTTTTTCTCCCAACATGTGGATATATTCATTGTAGGCAATCCTGGGTCTTCCTCGTGGTCTTGTGCCAGCAGGTCTGGCCTCCATAACCTTACGTCGATCTCGGTCCTGGCTCATCCTACATACGTGACCATACCATCTCAGTTGTCGCCTGTGCAAGGTATCTATTAGTGCAGGAATCTCCAGTTCTTCTCTAATTGCTTTGTTCCTTATATAGTCTCTTCTAGTTTTACCAGCTACTCTGCGTAGGTATTTCATTTCTACCGCTGTGATTCGGCAGATATTCTTTTCGCTTGCAACCCAGCTTTCACTTCCATACATCAGGGTAGGGAGAAATATGGATTTTAAAATATAGAGTTTGACTTGTTTGCTTACTTCGCGTTTACCTGCTATGGTGTTGCAAATCTGGTAATAGACCTCATTTGCTTTCCTTTTTCTGCTTGAGATTTCCTGGTCTATCTTCCCCATCTTGCTGATAACTGTTCCTTACTTACTTACTTACTTACTGGACAGCACTACAGCCCGGGGTGGGCCTTGGCTTCCCTCCCGACCTCAGACCACTGCTGTCTGCATAAAGCTTTTCTTTTCCAATTCTTTACTCTGAGCTCTCGCAGATCCCTTTCTACATCCTCTAACCATCGTCGTCTCGGGCGACCCCTACCTCTTGTACCTTGCATTGGGTTGAACAACATCTTGTTAGGCATTCTTTCCTCCGCCATTCTCATTATATGGCCTAAGCATTCTATTCGCCTCGCTTTTATAAAACTAATAATGTTACATTCTCCGTACATGTCTTACAGTTCAATGTTCCTCCTTATTCGCCATTCACCTCCGTCAAAAACTGGCCCAAATATTTTCCTCAGCACTTTCCTTTCAAATATTTTCAACATTTTAGTAGGGACGCTGCATAGGGTCCATGTTTCGGAAGTGTATGTCACAACTGGTCTCACCAATGTTTTGTATAAATTAATTTTAGTTTTCCGTGACAGTAAGGAAGAACGGAAAAGTTTAATATTGGCGTAATAGGCGCGGTTACCAGCCATAATTCTATTATATATCTCTGCAGTGATTTTGTTTTCTTCGTAGATCCTGCCCCCAGGTAAGTAAACGTTTTCACTCTTTGGAAACAGTATCCTCCTATTTCTATTTTTTTCTCTATCGTTGAATTTCCATTCGGACTGAGATGCATATACTTGGTCTTGCATTCATTGATAGTGAGGCCAATTTTTTCTCCTTCGTCTTTTAACGCTTTAAAAACCTCTCGCAGTGACCGAATATTTCTTGCTAAAAGACATATATCGTCTGCATTAGCACATATTTGATTCGAGGAGTAAATTATGTTGCCTCTAACGTTAAGTTTGTTCATTTACTGTGTAGGGCCATGTTGAAGAGTGTTGCAGACAGTGCATCTCAATGTCTTACTCCAATTAGGATCGGAAAAGCATCACTGACAAAGCCGTTGAATAGAACTTTTGCATTGCTATTATCCATAGTCATTTTAATCAATCTGATTAATTTTTTTGGTGTATGGAAATCCCGCAACGCAGTAATTAATTTTTCTCTGCTTACGCTATCGAATGCCCGGCAATAGTCAATAAATAGCAGGTGGAGGTCGGTTCTGTACTCCCAACATTTTTCCAAAGTCTGTCTCATTACAAACACTTGATCAGTAGTACCTCTACCTCGCCTAAACCCACATTGGTATTCTCCAAGTAAGTTTTCAGTGAATTCGCTGAGTCTTTTAGCAATTATATTTGAGAGGATTTTATATGCAGCACCCAATAGAGATATCCCTCTATAATTCTGGCATAGCTGTTTATCGCCCTTCTTATTAATTGGGCATATAATGCTGGTACACCAGTCCTTAGGCATAATTACTTTTTCCCATATTTCTTCTACTAGGAAGAACATCTGATTTAATAATTCCTCTCCACAATGCTTGAGGAATTCCGCGCAAAGGCCATCCTCACCCGGAGCTTTCCTGTTCTTCAGTTTTTCAATCGAAACATTTATTTCTTCTTTGGACAATGGTTCTATATCATCACCGACTTCTTCATTAGAGTAGATCATTTCAGATTCCCTTTCCATATTAGCCTTATTTAACAGTTCAAAAAAATATTCCTTCCATCTTGCTGTAACATTTACACTATCAAGTACATTTCCGTCCTTGTCCTTACATGAATCTATTTTAGTTTGGAAACCTCTGTTCATGTATCTTATTGCATCATAGAATTTTCTAGTTTCATTGCTTGTGCGCAATTCTTCAATCTGCGCAACTTTTTCTTTTCGAAACTTTTTCTTCTTATTTCTTATCATTTTTTTAGCTTTTCTACGGCTTTCCTTGTATGCTGTTTCACTCTGTCTTGTCGAATGCTGCAGCAGTGCCATTCTCATTTCATTTCTGCTTCTTAGGGCTTCCAAACACTCTCCATCAAACAAGTCCCGATATCTTGATACCTTCTTTTCTCCTATTACTTCCTCAGCTGACTCAGTTATAGCCTCCTTGATTCTGTACCACCTCCCATCAACTCCGTCATCAACTCCATCTCTTATGTTCTGTAATAGTGTTCTATCCACAGTTTCTCTGAATCTGGTGTTCGCTTGTGCATCATTAAATTTATCTAGTTCCCATTTCTTCCTTCCATATCTTCGGCCAAGTTTAACATTCGATGTACGTTCTCTTAGCCTTGCTTTGACGACATAATGGTCCGAGTCACAATTCGGTCCTCTGGCGGTTTTAACATCAATAATTGATGATGCATGGCGCTTATTAACCAGAACATGTTCTATCTGTGTAATAGTTCCATTTGGAGCTTTCAATGTGCCTTTATGAATATCTTTACGCTCGAAGCAAGTACTTTTAATTAAAATATTATTGGCTTCAGCGAATTGACATAGATGTTTACCATTGATAACTGTTCCTATTTATTTTTTATTTTTATTTAATAGTGCTTTATTTACATATACAATTTTATATTTACAAAATCAGAATTATCATACAACTATACATAACACACACACATTAAAGCACAAACAGCAATGGTCGGTAGACCGTCAGCTGGAATTGGTCCCCGCATATAGTATCATATAAAAAATAAGATGTAAACAATAATAACTAATAACAATAGTAAAACAGGTAAACAATATTATAAGAAAAACAAAAAACAAAAATATGACTTTGACATTCCTTCCGATAGATCATGTAAATTAATTAATAACCAAAAACCAATTTTTTGAAAAAAAAAATAAAAATAAAATAAAATATATATTTATATACTTTGAATAGCAACAATGGACCAAAAGTTATCTACACACTAACCTGTATATCTCAGAGAAGGCTACCAATTAAATTCAGTAATAAGCATTTTTCTGTAGCTCAAAGCATCTCTAATAAAATAATATAGTTGGTCTCAATTATATCCATCCAAATATTGAACAAGTTCTACTTCATTGATTATTTCTTTATGAAAATATTTTACTCTAAATTCTGACAAAATCGGACACCTGGCCAAGAAATGTTCTATATCTTCGGCCTCTTTCAAATTGCACAAGGAGCATAGGGGAATTTTATCAAGTTGAAAAGGATTGCAATTTAAAGAAAATAGTTCACCTTTTGCTTTCATGATCTGTCTGGACTGCTTTAGGGTTAAAGTGTGGATGTAACCTATGTTATAAGATAATTTTGGGTAAATATTTCTATGGCTGGCTTGTGTAGCTAATAGTTCCATTTCTTCACTATGGCTTTCATTTATTTGTTTAAGCAGGTGGTTAGTAGTTTCTTGCCAATTATGTATAAAATTAGAACTGTTTGCTATTGAAATGTTATGGTTCGCACATAGATCTTGCCAAGATTTAAACCAGTAGATGTTGCGTTTAATTATTTCAGATGCAATAATTTTTGGAAGTCTGTGATCTGGTAGCTGCATTATTTTCAGTATGTACCTAAAATGCAATTTAATATAATATTGAAAACTATCGGGTAAATTAGTTTCTAGATGGATTATGTAGTTAGGAGTATTTTTCGGAAGGAAAAACAATTTTTTAATAAAAACCTCAATAATTTTTCACTCTCCTCAAACTTTTTAAAACCCCATACCTGACTAGCATAACCAAATACACATCTTGAAGTCGCAATATATATTTTAATTTTTGATTTTACAGGAATATGTGGATTATTAAGAATTTTATCCCAAGTACTACCTAAACCTCTTTTAGCAATTGAGAGTTTATCATTTAAATGCTTATGGAAAGACAAAGATGGAGTAAGAGTGACGCCTAGATACTTGTATTAATTCACTATTTCGATTTTGTTTTTCCCTAGATGCCATTCCCCAATTTTCTTTCTTCTGCCACCACTTTTCTTTTTACAGATCATGATTTTTGACTTTTCTATATTAATTTCTAGACTCCAGTTCAGACAATATTTTTCAAGTTGATTAATCATATTTTGAAGCGACACAGGGTCATTTGATAGTAGTACTAGATCGTCTGCGAATTTCAAAATTTTAATGACCGTTGAACCAATGTTAATTCCCCCTCCAAGATTTTCATCCAAATCATTCAAATAGATTGAAAAAAGTATCGGGGATAAAATACAACCTTGCTTTACTCCTGCTGAAGAATTAAAATAACCGGAAATTTCGTGACCATTCCAAACCGTGGCTTTAGAATTGCAATAGAGATTTTTAATAGCGTTAACAAATTTTGTAGATACTCCGATAGACGATAACTTATAGAACAGAGCTTGCCTTGATATTCTGTCAAAAGCCGATTTAAGATCAACGAAAAACAAATATACTTTACTATTGTCACGTTCTGTTTTAATCCTTATAGCATTTACCAAAGTAAATATATTATCAATAGTGGAGTATCCACTTCTAAATCCAGCCTGGCTTTCTGTCAATATATTGTTAATATTTAACCAGTCATTTAATCTATTGAGTAAGACACCAGTGTACAACTTTACAATTGTATCAATAAAGGAAATGCCTCGGTAGTTAGTGACTAGATCTATATCACCTTTCTTGTATAACGGGAAAATTATAGCTTTTTTAAAGCAATCAGGAGTTGATTCTCTTGTGTATATTTTATTAAAATTGTTTACTAAACAATTAAGTAAATTTAATGGAGCATGTTTGTAAAATTCGTAGGGTATTCGATCTTGGGCTGGAGCTTTGTTGTTCTTAGCTCTACTGATAACCAGTTCTAATTCAGAAAGTGATATCGGCCTATCAAGCTCAGTAATACTATAGAAGGGTTCAGCATAAGAAATCATGTTGTGTTTTATTTCTGGGTTATATAGTTCGGAAAAGTAATTGTAAAGAGTTGTTATATCTATTTTTTTGCTTAAGTGATGCTTATTGTTATTGAGGTAAGAAATGATTGACCAGAAAGTTTTACTATCCCCTATGTCCTTTAAACGATTAATTTGAGAATTATAAAATTCTAAGCGTTTATGTTTACACAAATTTTTATAAAGCCTGTTGCTATCTAGATAAGATTGTTTCATTTCAATAGAATTAGAACGTCGAAAGAGTGCCAATAATTTAAATGTTTTTTTTCTAAGTTCTAAGCATTCCCAGTCAAACCATTTTTGAACCTTGTTTAAATTACACTTATTCTGAAAAGCCGATTTATAAATTGACTCGATCAAAAAACTAATATTCTGAGACTGGTGGCCTGAGTCATTTATTATATTTTTAAGCCTATGTTTGTATGATTCTTTATTTTTTTCAAGCCATTTTAATTTAGGTAGTAGTCTCAGACAATTCTCTTTTCTATTAGGAAATTGGAAATCCAGCCACAATGTTAAAGGCAAGTGATCCGAGAAAATTTGATTTGTAACATTAAAACCTTTAACGTATGGTAGAAGGGAAGTGTAGACACAACAGAGGTCAATGACTGAGCAGCCAGTAGAGCTTACGTATGTAAACATATCTTCCTTATCTCCTTCAGTCCTACCGTTTAAAACGACTAGGTCAAGATCGTTACAAAATTCTAGCCATTTTTTCCCTTCAGAGTTTACTACTTTATCTTTCGATTTTTGAATTGAATGAATAATAGGATTACAATTTACGACTTCCTCAGGTAGAATTTGACAGTTCGAGATCCTAGCGTTAACATCTCCAATTACAATAATTCTAGAGTTATTTAGATCCAATAATGTATCTCTGACTGATTCAAAATCTACAGCCCATTGATTACAATTTAAATAAATAGGAATAATATATGAAGCCTGGTTATTAAAAACAGTTCTGATGAACTTTTTTTCTTTTACGCAGGAAAAACTGCAATATTTGACTAATTTAGATTTAAATCCTAATAATATCCCTCCCTCAGCTCTACCAAAATCATTAGTCCTTTCAGCCCATTCCCACCACAGTTTATAATCAACAAAATTTTTTTTAAATTTCTATAATTAGACTCTTCAATATGAGTTTCTAAAAGAAAAAAAATGTCAAAATCATGTACATAATTAAAAAAATCTCTAATAATAATTTTATTCGCCAAACCTTTTATATTGTATGCTAAAATATTCAGTTCTTTATCAGCCGTGTTGTGGTAGACAGTCCCTAGTCCGGTGTCTCCTCGCGTGTGGTTTGATGCTATCAATTTCAGAGTGTGAAGGCTTTTTGGGTTACCATTAGGGTTGTTATTTTCTATTGTTGGTTCCTTATGTCATGCTATATTGGACTTCCCTGAAGTACTAGCTTCTCGGGCTCGGAAGAAGGGGTGAATAATTTTATGCGGTTCATCTTCTGTTCGTTTTCTTTTTACCATTTCTTCTTCTTTTTGATCAATTATTTGTAGTATTTCTTTTAGGTTAAAAAATTGATCATGTAATCTGAAGACATCTGCCTTATATGTTGCCCCAGGGTCTATTTTTTTCAGAGCTACCATGGAGGTAAATATTTTCTTAGCCTCTTCTCTTTCTTTCTTTGACCTATCATGTGCTAAACGATAATTTAGACCTACAAATTCATTCCTCTTCTGCATTAGGGATTGTTTTAATAGGTAGCTATTCAGTGATAACAATATGGGTCTGCAATTATTACCAGTACTTCTCCCTAATCTCAGACAATTAGTTATTGAAAGGTCTGAAATTTTTTACTCCTACCTTTTCACATATTGCTTTTGTCCTCTCTATTGTTGATTCACCTTCACTTTCCGGGACATTATTTATTTCTTTGCATACCGCGTCTTAGAAATCTTACTTCTTCTTCCAAGATAGTGTTTTTCTTTTCTATATCAGCACATCTTTTTTCAACAGAATGTACGCTGTTATTTAATTGGGACAACATATCTTTTAGCTGTTTTGTTTCAGCGGTAGACTTCTGGATTTCCTCCGCAAGTTTCTTAGTTTCAGCTGCATTAGAATTTAGTTGTTGTAACAGTTCCAATATAAGTTGTTTTAATTCCTCCATTATATCCTAATTATTCTTGATGATACGAATAAATATATTATTTATGATTACTGTAATGATCCTATGTTAGCCGTTGGTGGTGGTGGGGGTCTCCTGGTTGGTTCCTGTCTAATACTACACACACCGCGTTGGTTATAGGGTTTTCTTTCTTTTTATAATTTAAGCTCTTCGCATTAACTAAAACCACTTAAATTTTGCACATGCACTAACTGAAATAACATTAGGTTTTCACTCAATTTTTATCACAATTGGGACACTTTTTACTGGTTTTACAACAAACTAATACAGAGCCGATGTTCACCGTGTCAAGGCGCGGGGCCATTGATAACTGTTCCTAAGTAATTATAATCGCTAACATTTTCTAATATTTCTCCTCCACAAAAAAATCGCTCGTTTCTAGTCTCTTCCCTGGAAACAATGAGTACTTTACTCTTGGAAGTATTTATCTTCATGCCTTTCCGTAAAAGCTCCTCCTGCCATTCCGTTATCGCTTGTTGCAGTTTCTCTTTTGTATCAGCAAGTTGTACGATGTCATCAGCGAATAAATAGCATTTAGCGAGAATGGTCTTGAGATTCCATTTTCCTATCGTTGTCCAGGGTGTCCTTCTTTCACAAATTTTATAGATCTCGTCCATCAAAATTATGAAGAGAAGGGGGCTCAAGCTATCCCCCTGTTTTACTCCTCGCTCCATTCGGAATGTTTTAGATGCTTGACCATTTATACGTATTATACCTTTTGGTTCTTGATATGTTGCCTTTATAGCATCTATTAGACTTCCCGGGACTTTTTTCAGCTTAAGCGATTATCATAAATATTTTCTAGGAACAGAATCGAACGCTGCTTGTAGATCCAAGAATGCAAGATACATATTTCTGTCCCTCTCCCATGCCTTTTCAAGAATAATTCTTAAGATGAAAATATTATCTTGCGTATTTTCCTGGGCGGAAACCAGCTCGTTCCTCCTCCAAGTCACCCTCTAATATTTCTCTGAGCCTGTATTGGAGGATTGACGTATACATTTTGTATACTACTGAAGAGAGACATATCGGCCTATAGTTGCTGCATTCGCTTTGTTTCCCCTTCTTATAGATAGGAATAATAACATTTATTTCCCATTCCTTCGGTATCCTCTTGTGGTCCCATACTTTCTGAAAGGATGATAGGATCTGAATAACTTTCACCATCTCTTTTCCGCCATATTTAATCATTTCTGGTGAGAATTGATCATATCCTGCAGCTTTGCCAGTTTTAATCTTTTCTATGGCTCTTTCCACTTCCTCTTCCCAAATGGTATTTTCATTTTCTTGTCTTTCCAAAATATTTTTATATAAACATAGTAATCTTTGTTTAGAGATTTCCCAAATTCCTCCCAAGATTTTTTCTTAGCTTTACGAACAGTTACCTTAGCCTCGTCTCTTCTGAGTCGATATTGTTCTAAGTTTTGAGGTGTGCAAGCCGCTTGATATGTTTTCCAGGCCTCTTTCTTTCTTTTCACTGCTGCCTTAACTTTAGGGTTCCAACATTTAGAGCGTTTTCCTTTATTACTTATTTTCTTCATTCCACACACTCTACAGGCAGTTGTTAGGACTATTTCTTTCAGCTTGTCCCATATTTCATCAAGTCCCATTTCCAGATCAAAGCTTCTTAGACCTTCTTCAAGGAGTTGAGTGTATTCTTCGCGCTTCGCGCCATTTTCTAATGCTTTTATATCAACTCTATCATAAGTCTTGGTATGTTGTTTGCGCTCTCTCAGTATACGAAAACACAAAATAAAAAATAAATAACAAAAGTAGTATTATAAATATAGACAAAAGTAGCAATATAAACACAAACTAAAGAACAATATAAAGAAGCAATACAAACATAAATAACTAAGTGGCATTATAAATAGGAACTAAGAAAAGAAAAGTTACTAAATGTAGCAATATAAGTAACGTTAAATTATTAAGATTTAGGATATACAATTATTATTAATAATTATGTTAAAGTTAAGGTACAAATAAAAAGATAAAATATAAACAAAGATAAAAGATAAAATAAACAAGTAAACTGAAATTAATTAAAATAAAAAGCGCAACAAGCTGTGTACAAAGATAATAAATAAAGATAATTTAAACCGCCTTCCTATGTTCGTCAGTCAGTCGGTCAAAGACTATTTTCCTAATAAATTCCAGGTCTTTTTAAATTTTGTCATTAGTCTCTGTTCCGTTTCAGGCCGTGTCCCTAGTTTCAAAAGAACGTTTTGTATAACTTTTGCACTTGTCATTGAGTAGTATGTTAAAGCGTGTAAAGTATTGTTTAGTTTGCCCGATTCAGTAAGGATTTGTTTCAGTTTGTAGTCAGTACTTAGTATGCTTTTATAATTGTGAGATGTGATGAGGGGAACACATTCATTTTTGGGCGTGAGTCCGTTTCCGTGAAAAAATGATAAACTCTAAGTTTTTTGGGTTAAAAGTCAGTTTATTTCATTTAGCCCACCTGGTAAGCTTAGCTAGTACTAGGTTTTTGATGGGTTCTAGTTCTTCCGTTTGATCAGCAGTAGTAGGACATCGTCTGCATATGCGATTATTCACGTATCATCCAGAAATTCTACCTGAAATATGGTATTAATTAAAATTTTCTATATTACCGGTGATAAACTAGAACCTTGTGGAGTCCCCTAGCTTAAGTGTCTGCTGATCGTGAACGAGTTAGTTAGTATGTTAAGTTGTCTTTTGACTAATAATTTTGCTCCAATTGATAAAGATTTTTTGGGCAGTTGTATTGTTTCAGATTATTTAAAATAGCTGTCCCCAAAATAGCTGCCCAGCAAGGATTATGGAGCCGTCAATGGATCTCTTAATTTCCAGGCTTACTACTAGTAGGTGTCTTTTCTTGTCCAATGTCGTCTCAATTTGTTCATTGAAAGCACTTCACCATGCGTCATCTTTTCCTGATTGTGGACGGAAGGCGAATTGATTTTCGTGTAATAGTTCGTTGGTGGAATGAAAATGCATCAGCCTGTATTCATTTAAAATTTAAAATGAAAATGCATCAGTCTGTATTCGTGGGCCTTGACAGCTCTAGGGTGCTTATCTAAGCAAGGCCACCTGGACAGAGGGCCAACCAATGTCCAAGCCCTGGGAGGACAACCCCCAGGATTCTATAGGTAGGGTAAAGGTAAAGAAGGACTGAAGATCCTTGCCAGAGCAACGGTACCCTTTTACCCCGGAAGGTTAAACTGATCAAAGCTGATTCTACGGGAGAGACGTGGGCCTTTACAGCTCTAGGGTGCTTATCTAAGAAAGGCCACGTGGACAGAGGGCCAAGCAATGTCCAAGCCCTGGGAGGACAACCCCCAGGATCCTATAGGTAGGGTAAAGGAATTAAATTAAATAAGACAGATAGGTTTAAACATCCTAGAGACACCCGGAGCTATCGGGCAGGGAGAGGAGTGTCTAAGACTGACCAATTAAGTCTACTTAATGTTGGGCAAAACGGCCCTATTTATACCTCAAGGGACAAACAATTGACCAATCACAGCCCTGCACTGCTATAATTGAGAAGATAGGACCTTGTATCTTTACGCTTTATTTTATTGTTTTTATGTTTTTACAAGCCATTATTTTCAAAAAAATGACAAAATACAAAAGAATTTCTCTTTTAAAGTAGATTTTAAATTAAATCAGTTCGTAATGTTTGAAAATGTAGTTGCCGAAGCGGCCACAGATGGAGGCATTGGCTCCAGCTGATTACAATAGGTTATATTTTCTTTTATATCTGTTTTTCAATCATAATGTCATTATTTAACATTACTGTACTGCATTATAAATACAATTAAACAAAATAAAAAGAATATTTAACTATTTACAGTGAATAAAAACAAAAGAACAAGAAGGTTATGGTATTGGTAAGAATATTATATCTAACATTTAAATGAAAACAAGTATTAGCTACTTTCCTTTACTATTAGATATTATTAAATGACATTAACTTATCTTAATTAAACATTTAAACAAATAAATAATAGTAATGAGATTATAAAATAAACAAATAAAAACATTATTCCAAAAAAAGGTTTTACCTAACTGAATTAATATTCAAAGATAACAAGATTACTATCTTATCACTTATAAGAATTATGAATTATTAAAAAAATAAACTTCTTTGTTAGAATCGAACTATACAAGTACTATTTACAGTTTTATTTTAAAAATACTCTGACTATATTACAATATATATATATATATATATATAAAATGCGTTATGTAATAAAACTATGTTGTGTTTCTCTGTAATCCAAAATTTATTTCAATTAAATACAGAACTTTTAAATCTTATTTGTAATCCAAAGAAAAGGCTTTATAAGCAATTATTTCACACTTTGCTCCTTTAATAATTTTTTTTCAGCTTAATTAATAATAACACAGTAGCAGGACCTAGATGGGAAAATTGTCCAAATTTAGGTGTTCCACTTGATTTGATTTTGATGTAGATTTCACAATTTATATTGATTCGTTTTAATATTATGTGTTAAATTTTTCGCTGTATAGAACGGTTTAATTTTATTTTCCAACTGTTTTATACCTATATGACCGTAAAGAAAATGTATTTTCTCTGAAGTGTTCTGATACTAATTAATAATCTAACATTATTTGAAATAACCAATTTCATTCATGCAATTAACCTCCATTGTAACAACAGTTTTTATAATATTACTACGTTTCTGGTCTCCCGCTTTTCTAAGGCGGGTTGGGGTTACCAGAAACGGCATATATCTAATTAATATTGCAATTAATGTACTTAATTCGCCTTAATGTAAATTGCATACTTTTCCAAAGGTGACGTTTTTACCAATTCTATTTTATTCTAATAAACATGTGGCATAGGGTAAATGATAATAAATAAACAAATCTAAATTGAACTATATCTTTAATTTTATTGACCAATAAAGTATATCATTATACCCCCTTTAATATATCATATAAAGATATTTTACTAACACAAATTAGTTAATAGATGCTGACTGGTAATTTAACATTATTTAATAAATACTGACCACACTATATTACAACTAGTACTGTATATGAATTAACCTTATCTGGTGGGCACTTTCTGGTGTTGTCTCTGGTCTATCTGCTGGATCCCTGCCATCTCTGACGCTCTCTCAGGCTCAGCACAGCATCCCATCATAGACGGCCTGGCTATCTGGACTCGCTCTCTCCCTGGACCTCCGCACTCCTTGTACTCCACTCTCCCCGAACTCTGTCCATCTCCGAACTCTCTCCACCCGACTCTCCCGAACTCTCCACTCGACTCCTCCGAACTCTCCCCTCGCTCCCAACTTCTCTCCTCCGTATAAGTCTTCCTTCCCCCACTCTCTTCAGACTTCCTCTGATTGGATGGCTGCAGACTTCCCCTGATTGGTTGGTTCCAGACTTCTTCTGATCGGCTGGCTGCCTAAAATTTCCCTTCCTTTCTATATTCAACGTGTTTCCCAGAGGCCTCTTTGCCGGGGCAAAACCAGGGTTTATGGCCACAAATTTCTCTTACAATCTTCTTAGGCATTTCCTTGGATGTTTGTCGGCAGCATTGTCGGTCTTAGGCTTTGCTTATTTTCAATATCTAACAGCAGGTTTATGGCCCCAATAAATTACGAGGCGGTATTTCCAAGACCTAGCCGCCTTCAGGTAAAACTGACCACCGGGTTGACTTTATACAGCACTTTACATATTTTGATATTAAATTATTAATTCAATTTACTTTTCCTATCATGGCAGCATCCACAATACATAGCAATATCATATGGTTAATTAATAAATAAACTAGAAGTCAGAACTATTAATAAGAACTTAATTCTTTAACAGATATATCAATCCTTCCCCACTAAATTTTGATAGTAGGAGCTGATCTATTATCTATAAATATCTAATTTGTAACAAATTGGAGTTAATCTCATGCTAAAAGTAACGTTTTATTAATACAAACATACAACAATACGAGTATAATAGTTATCAATTATACAAAAACTATAATACCTAAAAGTAACAATTGATTAACAATCCATTGTTACATCTCTAGATAAAAAATCCATAACAATGTACTATTCAAAATAATATGTCCTCTAAAAGCACATCGGCCACTCTTTTACTGCATAGGAAAAGAGTAAGTTCCAAGCTTGGTACTGCGGAATAGATTCCCTTCTTTTCGTTTCTTTCTACTTCCCAATTCATAAATTGAATTAGAAAGTCTTTTCTTTATCATGAATGGTCCACTTCTGATCTCATCTAGCTTATTTCTGTTGAATTTGTTACAATTTGCTACATACACTAAGTCACCTTCTTGAAATTCATATTCACTTCTGTTCTTGTCTATTCTGATCTTATTTCTTTCAAAACTATTTTCAGAATTTTTGAAAGCCTCTTCTCTATCCTTTTATAAATTATTTGCTTGTTTTAGTTGAGAAGGTACGATTTCTTACGTTGTGCCAAATAAATGATATGCTGGAGTGAATTTGGTTGTGCTGTGTACAGTATTATTATATTTATCTAAGCACTGTTCAGCAATTTTTGTCCAAGTTGTATTATTACCATCTTCATTTAATTTACACGGAATCCTGTACACCAATGTTTGGTTTAATCGTTCGTTTAAGCCGTTCGATTGAGGATTATCGACTGAGGTATAAGGAAGTAAAATACCTTTTTCTTTTAAATATTTTTTTTAATTCAATAATTTTAATACTGTGTATTGATCGACCAACAGCATTTTTATGTCATAATCTTTATTCATTTAATAAAATCCTGAATTTTGTTTACTTGAAGTTAAAATCCACGCATCTAGTGAAATGATCCACCAGCAAATGCATATATTTCTTAGTGGAACCGTTGCCGCTGAGACCCCCAATGGTGTCAATCGAGACAATTTCTAAGGGCTGCTTAGCCAGTCCTAATTTTGATAGTAGACCTATAGCCCGACTTGATCTAGATTTATTTTTCTTAGAGATTTCACACGTTGGACAATACTGATTTATTTTATCATCCATGTTTTTGAAATAGTAAAAAGTTCTTAGTTTGTTTGCTATATGAGTACTACCATTACCAATGGCCTTTTTAAGTTATAAATGCAGTTTTTATTCTGTCTTTTTATCTTAACGGTATAGACCAAAAAGCCGAGTTTATATCTAGTGCCGTAAAATAACTGCAGTTTCCGGCATTCACGACCATATCTTCTATTCTCGGGAACGGCTGGGATTCTGGAACGACAATTTTGTTCAAATCTCGGAAATCAACACATGAGCGGTCCTCCGCCCATCCTCTTTTTTAAACGCCAATGTGACTGGTAATGCAAAAGGTGAAGAGGATTCTTCAATCAAATCGTTCTCCAGTAATTTATAATAGAAATCTGAGAGTCTATTTCTTCTTGATCCGGATATGAACACGTTTCTTGGAAACATATTTTTCTTCTTTTAGTTTAATATGAGCCTCTAAAGATTTTATAGATCCAACGTCAAATTTATTTTTAGCAAAACATGAATGATAATCCATAATTAATCTATTCATTCTCATCTTTTTATCTTTTTCCAAATGACCTAAATCGATTTGAGAATTGTCAATATTTCATTTAGTATTAAAAATAGTCTCATTTTGATTTGCAACCTCTTTTTCAGGTTATATATCGAATCCCTGATCAACCTCTTTAACCTTAACATTTATTTTCTGCTTGATTCTTAAATTTTCATCTTGTATTAATTTAAATTTCTTTATTGCATCTAATCCTGTTCTTTTTTTTTATTAACAACTTTTACAACTTATGTCATATGTTGTCCCCAAGAATAATAGTTCGCCACCTTCCTCTGTCTTCCCAGTCTCCCTTACGCAGTCCCCTGTTCATCATTGCTTCTTCGATGTTCTCCATCCAGTGTCGCCTCGGGCGACCCCTCTTCCTTCTCCTTTCTGGTCTCTATTTCAACATTCTTTTTGGCCATTCATTTCGATTTACGATTCATTTCCATCCTCATAACATGGCCATACCATTTTAGCCTCATTGTTTCTATTGTATAGAGGATGTGTTTCATTTGATTGACTCGCTTTCTAATCTCTAAATTTGGTACTTTTTGAAGACGGGAGACCCCACATGATCGCCTCCAGAAGTCCATTTCCAGGGCTAAGAGTCTCTTTGATTGACTCTCCTTAATCGTCCATGATTCGGCTGCATAAAGAGTGACACTTTCAAGGAACGATTTATAGATTATTTTTTTGGTTCTCAAGGACACTGCCTTGCTCCATAACACCGAGTTCAAGAGTCTAATTACGATCTTTCCATCGCTTATACTTCGTTCGATTTCCGTATCAGCTGTTCCTACAGCGTTCACCCAGCTCCCTAGATATTTAAATTGCGCTTCGGGATTCAGGATCCATGAATCTATATCAAGACATTTGCCTTTATTATAGGTCACATACACTGTTTTTTCCTTGCTAACTTCCAGGCCCCATCGTGAGTACTCCTGAAGGATTTTTTTCATCATATACTCTGCATCCTCCGCCTCTGATGCAATGAGAACCTGGTCGTCAGCAAATTAAAGATTATATAAGCAATGGTTTCCAATCTTCATTCCCATGCCTTGACATTTTTCCTTCCACTCTTTTATGGCCCGTTCCACATAAATATTAAAAAGGAGCGGAGATAGTGAACATCCTTGTTTCAAACCCTTCGTTATGGAAAAACTGTTACTAATAGAGGCTTCGATTTTAACTTGCGCTCTTGCATCAACATAAAGGTTTTTTATGGCAGTTATAAGGTAGGGACTTATATTAAAAAACTCTAGTGCCTCCCATAGATTCTTTAGTGGCACTGTGCCATATGCCTTTTGTAAATCCACAAAGATTAGGTGTACTTCTTCAATGTGTGCCATTGCTTTTCAAGAAGTTGCCTAATTACAAAGATGTGATCACTGCAGGACCGTCCTGTTCTAAAACCGGCTTGTTCTTCAGGAATTATATGTGCACATTCTTCTTCTAGTCTCTGTTTAATTATTCTGCTATACAACCTACTCACGCTGCTGGTCACAGTTATTCCACGATAATTTGAGCATATCTTACTGCTACCTTTCTTAAAGATCGGAGTGATGTGGCCAATTTTCCATTCTTCTTACTCATGCAGTGGGTCATGTACTCTGCAAGGGATTGCATAAGTTCCTTTGGTCCATTTTTTATTAGTTCAATTGGTATGTCACCAGGACCAGCAGATTTATGGTTTTTCATCCCTGTGAGAGCGAACTTATTTCATCAACTGATACATGTATGAAGTCATCCTGTTCCCTGTTACCTATTATCGTGTTTATTGGCTCGGTAATGTAAGCCGTTCTCTCTTTCTTTAATAGCTTTGAAAAATACTGTGCCCAAGTATCTATGTTTATAACATCAGGTCCTATGCTCTTCATTTTTGGGTTTTTAATTGCCTTAAAACACTTCCATGCTAGACTGCTTTTTTGACCCATCATGCATCTCTCTATAAGTTCGCAGTTCCTTTCCCAATAACTACTGATTCCCTGTTTTCTTATCCTTTTGACTTCTCTTTTCGCATTTCCATATTCTTTGAGGGTTTCCTCATTTTTATTGGACAGCCATTTTCTATATAGTTCTTTTTTCTTTTTTACAGCATTTCCGCATTCCGTATCCCACCAATATTTATCTTGCCTTTTTTCTTCTGGTTTCCTGCCAAGGGCTTCTGAAGCTGCCAGATTAATACATCTTTTAATACCTTCATATTCATTACACTCATCATCAATCAGTTTTTGTCACAGCCTATTTCGAAATAGATTTTTCACAGATTCTTGCAGAAGACTGTCTAGATTATACTTTACTTGATTTAATGTGGTTTCCCCAGCAAGTGTTGATTTGCCTTTCGTTGTTTGGAAAAACTTAAATGTTATACTGCCCCTAACCAGGTAGTGGTCTGTGCCACATTCTGGGCCTCTCATGGCTCTAACATCGTTCACCGTGATTGCTGAACTTTTTCTCACGATAATGTAGTCTATGATACTTTTAAGGTTCCGCGTCGGTTGATGCCATGTATACTTATGAATATTTTTGTGCTAAAAAAATCCGTTCATGATTCTCATGTTTCCATTTAAACATAAGTTTTTAAGTCGGATTCCATTTTCATTCACAGCATCTTCTCCATGTTTTCCCACTATGTCACTTGACATTTCCCTTCCTACTCTAGCATTTAAATCTCCTATGCAGAATAGTACTTTGTGGCTAGGGATATTTTCTATAATTTCTTCCAATTTTTCATAGAATTTATCCTTTTCAGTATTGCAGGCATCATCCGTTGGAGCATACAGCCCTAGTATAATTACCTCTTTTCCATACAGCTGCATATTGACTTTAATAATTCTTTCATTGATACCTTCAAAGTCCTTAATTTTGCTCTTTAAACTTCTCTTTATGAGGACTGAGACACCAGCTTTTGCCCTCAAATGTTTCTCTACTCTACTGACACAATGTATATATCCTCCATATCTCTCACTATATTTATCTTTAATCTTTGTCTCGGTCAGTATGACAATATCCAAATTCTGTTTTTTAACTTCCTCCTCTACCTCTTTCTTCTTTGTGTTTAAACCTTGTATGTTGCTGTATGTTCCATGTTCCAATGCGTAATGTCCGTTTCCTAAGATTTAGTCGTACCCTTTTTGATCTATCAACCCCTAGACGGGCTGCCTTCACTAAGGCTTGGAGTCCCGTCTACCCCCAAGATGCCATTTCCTACATCTCGATTTGGTTATACCGCCATTTCTCGGTACCGCTTCCGTCAGCCTACCTGTTGCAGGCGTTTCCCAGGGGGTACCACGTAGAGGTGGAAGTCGGATTTTAACCTCCTTCTATTCCTGTTAATAAATCATAATTAAAATTGCTGTTCTTTACCACTATTAAATCTAATTTATCTTCTATTTTTCCTATTTTTAAATGAAGATTAGCTCGGCTTTGACAAACTCAACACCACTTATAGTTTTTAAAACGTTTCTATTAATGGTTAGTTTCGATTTTAATAATTTTCCAAGTTTTTCACTAATTAATGAACAAGTGGATCCATTATCATAGACGGCTTTTACTAACTTTCTTTTATCTACGATAACTATAAGTTTTATTAGTGAAATCGGTGCAGATTTTTCCTCGCCTACTAGTTTTTTTTTGTGTCATTTCGCTCTATTTCAATTCCTAGTAATTAATTACCATTATCTTTTTGTTAGGTCAAATTAACTTGTTTTTTTATTGTAGAGTTTTTATTTCTAAATAACCATGTTGGATGAAATCGATTGTCAAAGCCGAGAGCTTGGCAAATGCTACATGGTTTCTTATCAATTGTGATTTCTTTTAATAAAGGCCTATCATTATCTGTCTTCTTTCCTCCAATTTATTTATTTATTTTGCATAAGCCCACCAACAGGCATATGCCGAATTACAGGTTGTAATGTGTACAACTTGTTGATTACATCGTAAATCATAAAGAAAAGAGAAAAAAAAAAAAAAAGACAAAAGAAATAGAAAAATGAAAAAAAAAAAAGAAAACAAGTCAAAGCTCTGAACCTATTATTCGAATTCCTTCTAGAAAATATCCCTTATTCATGAAAATATCACTCATACAATAAAAAAATATGATATCAGGTAGTGCACTTATAAATGAAATGCATTAAGAATACTACAACCTAATAAAACAATATATAAAAGAACAAAACAAAAAAAAAAAATAGATATATATAAATATACATATAAACAAAGTAATCTTTAATACTTCTTAATGTCTAGTTAGGGATATAAAGTGCAGTATAAAAAGGCTTAGAAAACCTATCAATAGACATATAAATATATACAAACATTTATAATTATACACAGAAAAACGCAAATATACATAATATACGCATCCTTTCTTCTTCCTTTGATCCAATTTGTTTTCCACGGCTAATATATCGTTTAATTTTCTGATTTCGATTATTAAATCACACATTGATTTTATTTTATTAATGTTCAATCTAGACTGAACCTCTAATTGAGGGTTATAAATGATTAGATAAATTCTGCATGGTTCTGAGATATCTTTGTCTGCTTCGAGTAATAAACGTTCCTTCTTTATTACAAAATCAATTGAAGAGTCATACAAATATTTTTGGCCATAAATCATTAAAAAAGAACTTTTCCAAGCGTCCCAGTCAGATGATGATAACTTAATTAAATTAGAAATGTACGATTCTTTTACATTCCCATCTATAAATAATATTAACGCCTCGATTTTAGTAACATCATTTAGTTTAAATCTAGAGCATTCCCTTTCAAACATATCCATCTATGTTGAAGCTTCTTGTTTGCCGTTAAATTTAACCAATAAAAATTTCTGTTCAATTTCCCTCATTGTTAATTCATACACTGAAGAAACACGACCCTCTAGTTCCCTTATTCGGTTTAATAAAAAAATCTCATTTTCAGTTTTTTTCTTACCTAACATATTATTTACATCACCTGTGCTTTTAACCTCATCTTAATGATCACCAATACAGAAATTTTCATCTTCATCTAAATATATTTTTTTTTAATTCTGTATTAAATTTAATTGCAACGTTTCGGTAACCACCTATTTTTGAAATATATTTTATGGAACTTGTAACAGTTTTCAATTTTATTAATTCCTGATGTACGTTTAACCTTAAATCCTTCAATTCTTTTGTAACTATAAACCAAGTATACTTACCTCTTGCTATCTATCTATCTAAATAATAATTATCTTCGTCTTTGTTAATAATATGGACAAATAGATATTGCTCAGCCATTATAACTTGAATGTGTTAATCAATTTCTAATCTTGTAACAAATTGGAGTTAATCTCATGCTAAAAGTAACGTTTTATTAATACAAATATACAACAATATAACAGATATCAATTATACAAAAACTAAAATACCTAAAAGTAACAATTGATTAACGATCCATTGTTACATCTCTAGATAGAAAATCCATAACAATGCACTATACAAAATAATATGTCCTCTAAAAACACATGATTGGCAACCAGCTTACAAATATTTTACTAAATTCTTCCTAAAGTAAAATCTTTTCTTTTTTCCCAATCCGTTTATAATATAGAAATATTTCATCTTTCAATTCTAGATTGGTGTTATTATATTTTATATGTTCATTTTTCTCCTAATAACTTCAGTTATCGTCTAGCTTTATTAAGTTTACAATTTTTAAATTGTCATCTTGATTTTCCTGTGGTTCTAATACTGCGTTTCTATTTAAACATTCAGCCTCTATGTTATATTTTCCTAGAGAATATATTATATCAAAATCAAACTGAGAAAGATGAAATAAAACTATGTTGCGTTTCTCTGTAATCCGAAGTTCATTTCAATTAAATACAGAACTTTGTATAGTGTATATTACAGGTTATAAACTCTTACCTGCAATCCAAAAAAACATTATTTCACATCAGCAACTATTTCACAGTATGTTACTTTTATAACTTATTTTCAACTTAATTATTAATAACACTTGATCGCATTTAATGATGACGGTTAATCTTATTAACTTGTGTTCATAAGCTTCACACCAATTCTTACTCGATATTAAGAGTATGGTTTATAGTTATAATTCAAATTAAATCAAAAGATGTTCGGCGATGGCTTTCCAGTTCACCACTCGATGTTCGGTGGCTTCCTTCTTGATTATGTCAGCCCATCTCGTTCTGGGTCTCCCTCGCGGTCGGGTACCGACCACTGTTGCGTTCATCGTCATGTTGAGGGAGCCTGATGGGTTGCTTCTTGCCACGTGTCCCGCCCATTTTAACCTCTTAGCTCTCATATCGTGCGCTATCGATTGTCGGGTTTCCCCTATAATCTCTTCTTTAGTCTTTCTTCTCCAGAGTCCCAGTTCATTATCCCACATCGGGCCTACAATTGTCCTTAGCACCTTCCTTTCGAATCTTTCGATTCTTGCTTGTAAGGTTCTGGTCAGTGTCCAAGTTTCGCACCCATACATTAGCACGGGTTTGATTATTGTGTTGTAGACCCTGCTTTTCAGTGGGCGGCAGATTTTCTTAGATCTTAGGACTCGAGAGACCGAGAAGAACGCACGATTGGCACTGGCTATTCGTTGATCGACCTCTGTTAGTTGGTCGTTTATTGAGGTTACTGTTTGGGCGGCTCCAGGTCTGTATAAGCTCCGAACATTCCACGAGGCAAGACGGAGTCCTTTATACAAAGCCGGGAGTCGTTACCAGTTTTAGACTATCAGTTCCGAGGCTAGTTTTTGGTTTCGTAATCCGTTAGATTTTTACATGGTCGGGTGATTGACCCAACACATAACCCCCGTTGACCTTGGAGGACCTGTAATGAGACGTCTCCAGCAGACTGACGGGCCTCATCACGCCCGGGGGGAGGGGGGAGTTTGGACTTTGTGGCTTTCATCGGCGGGTGGTCACCCGACTGGGGCGGTCACCCATCCAAGTACTAAACACGCTCGACGTTGCTTAACTTTGATTACCTATTGCAACTGTCTTTGTCCACTCGGCCATCCCGGCCCACCATTATGTTTACTATTATTTATGGTTTATGTTTATGTTTTATTATGCTTTTATATTTACTTTTACCTTTGCAATAATATAAAAAAAATATATATATGTAATTAAATAAATAAAAAAAAAAAAAAAAACAATCTGTTCTAAAAAGAATGTATATAATATTATAAATAAAAACATTTTATTCTATTTAATTCTGATTTATTTATGAACCCTTGTAAAAAGCTTGGATGGGAACAGATAAAATAAGCTTAATATAGATTTAAGAATTTAATTTAATTTTTCACTGAAAAGGCTTTGTAAAATTCTAATTATTAGGATATAGCATTGGCGGATCCAGAGGGGGGCTGTGGGGGCTGCAGCCCCTCCCTTTGGAAAATTTTTCGTCATTTAAAGATAGAATTTGACTTTGCTTAATGAAAGGAAGCAAGTTAAACAACAAATAATGTGCCGAAGAAGTAGAATTTTAGTTGTGGAAAAGGAACATAAAGGTAAAAAAGCTGATTAGCAGATCCAAATGAAGGGCTGTGGGGCTGCAGCCCCCCCCCTTTAGGACTGCAGCCCCCTCCTTTACTATCGGCTGGATCCGCCCATGGTATATAGTAACCAATCTCAGATAGTGGTCGAGAGACCAAGCCAGATTTTTAAAGCAATCTGTTTTAAAAAGAATGTATATGTTATAACATTATTCTATTCTGATGTATGTATGAACTCTTGTAAAAAGCTTAGATAGGAAGAGATAAAACAAACTTAATATAGATTTCAAAAATTTATTAAATATAATATAGATTTTGAATTCTATGTAATGTTTCACTGAAAAGGCTTTGTAAGATTCTAATTTCTAATATTAGTATATAGTAACCAATCTCAGCTAACGGTCAAGAGACCGAGTCATAATTATGATCATAAAATTACCTGTCTTAAAAAGAATGTATATAATATTATAAATAAAGACATTATTTTAATCTATTCTATTCTGATTTACTTATGAACCCTTGTAAAAAGCTTAGAGACGAATCGAGAGGTTGGGATGAATTGGTTCTGTGTCAATAATAACCAATGATTGCCCAAATTGGTCACAGAGAAAAGTCTTACTGTCGATAACATCTACTCATTACCTCATGGTAATCTAATGTTTTGAAAGAGGAACATAACCTTACCTCGTTGTAACCTACTGTTTTGTAAGAATAACATAACCTTACATCTATTGTATTAAAAAAGTAACAAACTAACCGACACCAACTTCTCTGCTGTTAACCTTACATAACCTGACACCTACAGGGTAATAGTCAGGAGATTGCTACCAAAGTAGCCACCAACCACCCAAGGAGACCCCAAATACCGACCCCCCCCCCGCCCGGGTTACAAGCTCAAGGTCATGCCATGCGACGTTCAGCTGTTTTAAAAGAGTAAACTTACCTCGTTGTGTCGTACTGCTTTGTAAGGGTAACATAACCTTACACATACAGGATAACAATCAGGGAGGTTGCCACCATAGTGCCCCAGAACCACCAATTACACCCTACTCTTGAGCAAGTGTGCTTCTACTGAACCGTCACTTCTCCCACTAGAGCAAGAGAAGTCTATGGAATCTGTGCGTATAAAGGGGGAAGACGAATCTGTAGGCAGTACTGTTAAGATTCTGGGATTGGTCTGGAATCCTGGATCTGACACATTTTCGTACAACGTAAGTACGCCACACCATAGTAACTTGACCAAGCGTCTGGTCTTGTCTTCTGTGACAAGGATATTTGACCCCTTAAGCTTCCTGGCACCGGTCATTCTTCTCGCCAAAATTCTTCTGCAAGAAATTTGAAAGGCCAGACTTAATTGGGATGAACCTCTACCACCGAATCTTGTCGAGTCATGGAATAATATTTTTAGTGAATGGGATGCTCTCTCTTATGTGTCAATTCCATGATATATAACTTCCATCAACGCACGTCGCACGCTAGTTGGATTCTGCGATGCCTCCACTACAGGTTACGCTGCAGCAGTGTATCTCAGATCAGACAACCCTCATGGTACAGTGAAGGTGTCTCTTATAAAGGCAAAGTCAAAGGTCGCTCCGATCAAATTTGTTTCCATAGCGCGCCTAGAGTTGTGCTCTGCAGTTTTGTTAACAAGACTAGTTGCGTCAGTTAATATGAAAGGAATTTCTCAGACCAGCTGTAAATATTTTACAGATTCTAGTAATGTCCTGGCCTGGTTGAGGCTTCCCATCCATGCATTGAAAGTATTCGAAGCCAACAGAGTGAGCCAAGTACTTGAGACCACGTCACTAGACAGCTGGGGTCACATTCGATCGGAGGAAAATCCCTGTGACATTGGATCTCGTGGTTCTACCTCTTCAAAAATATTAGAATCGGCATTGTGGTGGCACGGTCCACCCTGGCTTATCAAGCCTACTGAAACATGGCCTGGCTTACCCTTAATGAAAACTTCAACCACATTAGTGGCTACTCCTGCATCTATCAATACCCAGGATGATGATTGGATTTCCCGTTTTCCTCTCTCATTTTATTGATTCGGTCCATTGCGCGGATTCTTAGACTTAGAGAAGTCAGCAAACCTGCTGAAGGACCCATATCACGTCCGCTCTCTGCCACTGACCTGAGAGAAGCGAAATTAAGATTAAGGAATTAAGGATCCGACTGGTCCAACAAGTTCATCTACCAGCCAAAATATTTAGTAGTGGATCAACTCCTCCTGAGTATCAACAACCCTCGTCATATCTCGACGAATATGGAATTATCAGGGTGGGCGGCAGACTCCAGAATGCACCTCTTGATTATTCAGCTAAGCACCCGATATTGATCCCCGCAAACTCTCATCTAGCAACACTGCTCATCAGAGACACGCATGAGAGAAATTTCTATGACGGCCAATCTCTCTATTGGCTCTTCTTCGAGGATGATACTGGATTCCGAAAAGTGTCAGGGCTATACGAAAGTGCATCTCCTGCGTTCATTGCCGTAAGTTGATGGCTAAGCCGATTTCTCCATTGATGTCACCTCTTCCTAAGGATGTCACCTCTTCCTAAGGACAGATTCATGCGATTCAGAGCCTTTATGCACGTCGGAGTTGACGGGCCCCCTTCGCTATCAAAGGATCTTTCCGCAGGAATGCTTCTCTCAGCAAAGCATACTTGTGCCTATTTGTTTGCTTTGCCACAAAGGCGCTCCATTTAGAGGCATCTCTTTCTACAGTTGCATTTTTGTCTACCTTCGACAGATTTGCATCAAACAGAGGCCTACTAAGGACTGTATAGTCGGACAATGGGACGAACTTTGTCGGCGCGTCTCGATTCATCAAGAACATCTATGCATTTCTCTCTCGAGAAGAACCAGCATTCACTGAAAATCTCGCTTCACGTGGGGTGGAATGGAAATTCAAAAACCCTTCTCACAAACCCTATTGGGAAACAACCTTACACTTTTGAAGAATTGGCGACAGCGTTTGCACGAATTGAAGGGCTGCTGAACCTCTTTGTGCCCAAACGGATGATGTAAAAAATTTTGATTTTCTTACGCCCGGGCACTTCCCCATCTCCCATAGGGGTGCCTATCTCGACACTTTCCGAACCATCCAATCTACAATTATTGGGATCCATGACGAACCTCTTGGAATTATCAGTTGGAGCACTATGAAAACCCAAATCGCCACTGTGTGGGAACGTTGGAGAAAGGAGTACCTCCATTGCCTTCAAGAAAGGAAAAAATGGTGCAAAAGGACTCCCAACATTGAGGTCGGAGTTCTAGTGGTATTGATGGAAAGGCGGTTGATTTTAGGCCAATGGCCCATGGCCAGAGTTGTTGAGACCCACCCAGATAGGGATGGAGTGACTAGGACAGTTGTCTTCATGACTAGGACAGTCCTCTTTTTCATGATGCAGCTGAGCAGTAGTCAGGCATTCCTTCAACGGAATCAGAGGATTGAGATTCCTTTTCCGATCATCTTAAATTTAAAAAAAAATTATTTTTTATTTTCTCGTTCTTTAACTTAACAGTTCAACTTAACAGGAGACGATTTTCTTTTCTCTTTTATTCGTCTACTTTATACTACCACTACCTTTCTCAATGTCGTACAGCGATTTATTCTCATTTTCTTTTCTTTCTTTCTTTTCATTCATCATTATGCAATTACCTTCACCGCAAACGCACTCACATGTCTAAAAATACATATTTTCTTTGTATTTCCTCATTAAGTATATTATTTTTCTTTGTATTTAGTAATTAAGTAAGAATTATGTTTGTTTAGTTCATAGTTAGTTTGTTGGTACATTCAAACCAATAATATTGTTCAAGACTCCACATAATATCTATGTGGCCTGCTCATCAATTGAAAGCGACTGGGCGAAGATCTTAGCATGATCAAGATTCCTTAGCATGAAGATCTTCAACCACTTGGCCAAGTCAGTCTTCACCACAGTAGAACGCTGCTCAACAATGACACTATCAACAGTAAATTGACTATCGTCAATTTAGGTGGGCGGTTTGTGCTATTTTCGTATACTATTATCTCTTTGGCTGCAGCACTTGAATATTTTCCCTCCTTGGGACCATGACTGGAGCCATTGTAAAAAACGGGGCATGGCCATATATATGCACATGTATATTGGCACAGTGAATAAAACGCACATTATTGAGTAATTCCATATACAGGCGGCCAGCAGGAGGGCGGAGAAGAGCAAGCAACTAATGAAGCAATGAAGAAAATCAAGACAAAGATTTATTTCACCATAGATAATATTGTAAAAATAATATGTTCAATTATTATAATCTTATCCATATAATTTCTTTTATTTTCTTTTACCAAATCAGACAATACAGTTCACTCTACCAGAGAAATTCAATTATTCTATTCATATATTCTCAAAATATTCATGTACACATTTTATTCATTATCCTTAATATAATCTTTGATTTTATGATTTATGAGTGACATGTTGTATCCACTATCATATACTCCAGCAACTTTATTCCAGTTGACTGATATTCAATCAAATTAGTGGTGTGTCCTTACGTTTTTTTCTTCATCTTGGACCTCATTTGAATAAACTTGTTTTCCTTAAGAGTCAAGTTTATTCTAGCATATTTCAGGAGGATGGTAAGGCCCTGAGTAATCCTTAAGCTCACATATTGTACAAGGTCCTTTTTCATTGTACTTTCTGATCTCAGAGTGACCTACATATCTTTTATTTGAACTAGATATTGCTCTTGTGTCCTCTTTCATAAACCTTGGATAAGCTTGAGTATATCTACAAAAGTAACTGTTTATCAACTGTTCTGTTGTTTGAACTATCTCTTTATCAAGACAATTGTGAATGTCAAACGGAAGTCCTAATGTGATTAATACGTGACCAAACCGCCATAACTGGTTCCGTTTTTAAGAATTAAAAAAAAAATTAATAACGACCCATTAGTAATTATAGGCATAATGAACGCTACGCCAACTTTTGTCACTATAAGTTTGTGAAAATGATGTTCTCCGATCATTTCATTTACCTTGTAACGACAGTTTACATAATGGTGAGCTTTTAAGGTCTGTAACTTGGAAATCCTAAAGGAAGAAGGATGGGTTCTAAATTCACGTGCGGAACAATGCGGCTTATGAAGGAAATTCCCAAGAAAGATCCAAAACCCAAGCCAGCCAGAAACTTATAGATAAAATAAAAAATAAAAAGAATATTAAAATAATAAGCCAATACAAGAACAAAACTGACAAGAAAAGTATAGCAGACAGAAAATCGCCTGTAGCATAAAAAAAAGGAAAAAGATAAATTATTATAGTAATAATTCCTCTGAACAATCAATTTTACTTGGACGACACACTCTTTAAAAAAATAAAGGATAAAAGGCTTGAGAAAAATAGCGAAATCTCAGGCACACAAAAAAGGAAGTGTATCATAAACTTTTGTTTCATTAATTTAAGCTTTTCTACAGTTAAACTAAACTTTTCAGTAATTAATCCTTTATGCAGATTTAAAAAACAAAAATTAAAATATATTTATATTATTAAAAAATAACAGTAAACATTGGATTGATAAATTTGTGACGGAAATATCAAATAGAGTAATACTTTATTGATAAGTAGTGCTGCCCTGCTTCATAGGATTGCTAGACACACATCATACTAATCAATCCATTTGGACATTAAATTTCCTCTTTTGTTCCATTTTTGGTCGTCTTTTCTTTTCCTTTCTTTTTTTAAGTTATCACTTTTTCAGAAATAAATTCCATCACAAAAGTTAGTTGCCATACAGATGGTGGTGGATGATGTCCTAGGAGTCAAGAATTATGCTCCCTTAAGATCGCTATATCACCCACAGCGACTCCTAGGTCTTCTAGGAAACAATATGTAGATCTTGGAATTGATTCCCGAGACCCGAGCCAGAGGCCTCTCACGGTAAAATCTCGTTCTCCGAAGGTTCCACGGAATTTTTCTTTTAAGAAAGGGATGCACTTTTCATAGATCTCTTTTTTCCCCTTTCAACTGCACTGATCGAGGTCATTGCTATCGTATCTCACCATCGGATCGAGGATTAGTGCTGTCCTTCATGTACTGGGGAAGGCTATAATATCAGCATACCTTACTGATCCTTGGAATGCAATGGACCTCGTCGAAGCATGTGTATTCCCTTCTTTTAAGGAGCCTCATTAGTTCTTCTTTGACTGTATGGTGTCGGCGGGTCATGAGGATGGAGTTATTGGGGTATTTTATTTTTCACATGGGGTGGTGTTTCGGACTCTCTGCCGCATTTGCAACCCAACTACGCTTGACTCTCCGCTGACTCTAGGGACCCCACGCAGAGGTGCATAATTAATATTAAGTTTTGAGAGTACTTTTTTGACATATAAATATATTTTCTTTTGGTGTTTCCTTAAAATGCGTAATTCCAACGCCTTGCCATTTACACTCGGTCAAAAGAACGTTCTCTCAGCGACTGCCATAGAGCTCTCACGCTTCGGTTGCCCTGATCCACTACGAGTCTTTCCGCACATTCTGCGATTTGCGCTCTATAATCGAAAGTGGACTGAAACAGGGCGTCCGGTGGTATTTGACAGCCGCTGGGCAATGGACCAATGCTGCAGAGGAACCTCCCATGGCAGCAGATCAATCCCAGTCCTCGATATATCCTTGATATGTTAGCTGGCCGATGATGGCTTTGACACTCCTGCGGATATTTACATCTATACCATCCAATATAGCTTGAGGTATTTTTGAAAGAGGCGCAGTCTGGAGAGGGTATGTTAACATAGGAAACAAATACTGATTTGCCACGTTAATCTTTTGCTCTGGTTTGAGCAGACTAGAGCACACCAATTTGTTAAGATTATTATTGAGCTTACTTATGGCCTCTTCGTTAAAAACTAGTTCGCTTGAGAATTAGCAGCCTTATTTTTTATAGAATCGCCTGCTTTAATCTTTTCTATGTGTTTCATGTTTTTAATAATAAATTGACTTTTTGCATTTCTTATTTATTTGATAGAATAATATAACACAAAATTCGTAACTCGCACAAAACATAAAACCATTCATATATATTATAACCTTCAACACATATGATAATTAAAAATTAAATAGTAGCAAAACAATGATAATAATGATAACAATTCCCAACATCTTCCTTTTTCTGTTTTTTTTTTTTTCGCATGTTCGCACAAATTTTCGGTTTCTTGTGTATAACGCCCCCTTTACGTCCACAACGCATTTCCTTCCTGGCTCTATCCTGATGACTTTACCTGTAACCCATGGTTCGAGCTTGTCTTGTGGCTTCTTCTTTATCCAGACTATTTGCCCTATTGAGAGCCTGGGCAACTCTTTGGTTTCACGATCATATTGCTTCTTGTAATAAGACTTCTTCTTGTCCCATCGTTGAACTACCCCTTCCGGAAGCACGGCTTTCAAAAGTTTCGGATTGATGGGCAAACACGTCTTCGTTCTTCTAGCCATTAGCAGTTGTGCTGGACTATAGTCAATACCTTGTAGCGGTGTATTTCTCAGATCAAGCAATGCTTTCTGAAAGTCCATTTTGTCTTCGCGTACTTTCTTAAGTAAATTTTTAAATATCTTGACTGCAGATTCAGCCTTTCCGTTCGCCTGATGATGATAAGGCGAAGAAAGTACTAGTTGAAACTGCCAATCCTTGGCAAAATTCTTGAAATTTTGAGCCGTGAGAGGAGTGCCACTATCTGATACAACTGTTTCAGGCACACCATATCTGGCAAACAGTTCTTTGCAGAACGTGATAAGGGTCGCAGATGAGCACCTTGCTGTCTTTCTTACTTCAAAGAATGACGAATAATAGTCGGTAACAATTATATAATGGGCTGTCCCTTCTTGAGCAAAATCTACAGCAATCTTTTGCCATGGTCTTATTGGTGTCTTGTCAAGAATCAGTGGTTCTCGCTGTTGAGCTGAAGCGAATTTCTTACAAATTAGGCATTGGCTAACTTCTTTTCGGATGTCTGTATTCATGCCCGGCCAGTAGAAAACATCCTTTGCTCTTTTTAAACATGAGTCTGGACCTTGGTGGGTGCTGTGTAAACGTTTTGTGAGATCTTTTCTCATTGACTGAGGTACGACTATGCGCTCTCCTTTCATGACGATGCCATCTTCAATTCCTAATTCATTTCGAAACGGCCAAAAAGCTCGTAGTTGTTCTGGGAGTTTTTTAACACTCTCTGGCCATCCACTCTTTATAACCTTCATTAAATTCACCAAAACATCATCTAAAACCGTTTGACTTTTTAATTGTAAAATCCTTTCTTCAGTGACATTCAAGTATTTATGCGAATGACATTTTTCAAAACTCATCAAATTGTCCGTGGAAAAAATTAAGATATCTTTCTCATCCTGGTGTTCATTACTAATAACTGGGGCACGAGATAGGAAATCGGCTACAGGAATAGATTTCCCTGGCTTGTATAAAATTTGGAATGTATACTTTTGTAGATGAAGGAGCATGCGTTGTAATCTTTTCGGTGCATTTACAATTGGTTTTTTAAAAATGGTCTCGAGAGGCTTATGATCGGTCTCCACTACAATATCATCGTTACCAAAAAGATATTGCTCAAATCTTTCAAATGCATAAACTACAGCCAGACATTCCTTTTCTATTTGTGCATACGACATTTCTGCTTGACTTAAAGTTCTAGAAATAAATGCAACTGGCATACCATTTTGTAATAAAGTCGCTCCCAGCCCATTCTGACTCGCATCACACTGAACAGTAGCTGACTTATGAAGGTTAAAGTATTGGAGAATTGGAGCTGAAGTGGCCAAATCTATTAATGCTTTGAATGCTTTGGTGTATATTTCGTCCCATGTCCATTCTAAATTTTCCTTCAACAAGTCCCTAAGGGTAGCTGATACATCTGATAATCTAGGAAGGAATTTTCCTAGGTAAGTAATAAACCCTAAAAATCGACGCAGTTCTTCTTTATTTTGTGGAATTTTCATATCCTACAATGCGCTAATTTTCTCAGGGCCAGGCTTCATTCCATCAGCACTGAGAATATGACCCATATAATTCACTTCTCGCAGTCCAATTTCGCATTTATTAAAATTAAACTTAATGTTTCTGCTCTCTGCACGGTGAAGCAACGCTCGTAAATTTCGGTTATGGTCTTGTAAGGCTTCTTCGTCTGTATCTTCACAACCAAAGACCACTATGTCATCCGCTATAACGATTATTCCACTTAGACCTTCCAGCTCTTCATGAGCTCTCCTCTGAAATTCTTCTGGAGCTGATTTTACCCCGAAGGGCAGTCTTAGCCATCGATATCTTCCAAAGGGTGTCCAGAAAGTCGTGTATTTGCTGGCCTCTTCAGTTAATTTAACATGCCGGAAACCATCTTTGAGGTCAAGGGTGCTAAAAATCCTGGGGTTTGTCAGATGGGGAGTAATTTCCTCAACTGTAGGCGCCTGATAATGTGATCTCTGTATTGCCTTGTTCAACTGATGTGGGTCTATGCATATGCGTAACTTGCTCGGTTTCTTGACTACAACCATCGCACTCACCCATTCAGTTGGCTCTGTTACTTTTTGTATAACATTCAAACGCTTCAATCGCTCTATCTCATTTTTTATTTCTTCTCTTAAAGCTAATGGATACCTCCGTGAAGGAACAACTACTGGTGGAACAGTTTTATCCAGCTTGAAATTATATAAGCCTTGAAAACATCCTAGTCCTTCGCCGACTGAAGGGTATGAAGCAATAATTAAATTTGGATCTTGGGAAGCTTTTATTTCAAAAACGTGGTCATTTATGGTGATAAGACCTAACCTGATACAATCCTGAGCTCCAACCAGAGGGTTATGAGACGTATAAATGACCTCAAAACTCAATTTCTGCTTTGATTTCCTCCATTCAATCGATAGCTGAGTTTTCCCTAAGGATAGCTGGGATGCTCCCCCATAAAATGTAAGCCTAGTTAGACTTTCAGTGAGCCTTGGTTTCTTTCCGCCAAATAAACGCTTCAAAGTCTCATAGCCGATGACGTTGCAAGTTGCTCCACTGTCTAATTGGCATTTCAATAACTTCAACTTATCTTGGACACAAACTGGTAAGTTTTCATAAAGGCGGTTTCTGGGCTTCTGGTCGTCAATTTCATAAATATCCTGTTCTACTTCAATCGACGATTCACTGCCAGTATCAGCGTCTTTTCTTAATTTTTCATTTTTTCGCATGCATACTTTGGAAAAATGATTATATCTTTTGCAAACATTACAAGTTTTACCATATGCTGGACAATTCCGAGCACCTCTTTCATGTTTTCCTCCACAATACTTGCATATCTTGAAGGGCTTTGCATCAACTTTAAAATTTAACCCGCTTGTGCTCTCCTGTAATGTCTCATTTCCTCCATCATTCTTAATTTTACCTGCCAAACATTCAGCATGTTCGTCCGTTTCACAGATCTTCTCAGCCTTATCTAAAGTTAAGTCTCTTTTTTCTAAAAGCCTTTTTCGAAGATGTACATTTGAAATGCCAGCAACCAGTCGGTCACAAATTAATTGTTCTTCTAACTCTTGCTTAGTGAGGTTCGCCAAAGCTTCAAAATCACAGTTACTGTCTATCTCATGAAGCCTGTTAATAAAATCTTTACAGGTCTCTTCGTGACCCTGCCTAGCACTGTTGAACGTGTACCTTTCAAATGTAACGTTTTTAGCCTGCTGAAAATATTTATCTAACCTAGAAATAACTTCCGCTGTGGATGATGGATCGCCACAAATTTTATTAATTAATCTTAATGCCTTACCTCCAATCACTGAAAGGAACAGGGCAAGTTGAACCTTTTTGTTGGAAATATTGGTCCCCTTGGAGCCACAAGCCTCTGCCAGGGTGATATAGTTCTTCCACTGCATCTTGAAAAGTTTCCAATTCTCGGGAGCAGCATATTTGTCAGTGATATCCAAAGCTTCAGGTAACGGAATATTATTCATGTTTTATTGAATCGAAACAACACCTGACACCATGTTTCATGTTTTTAATAATAAATTGACTTTTTGCATTTCTTATTTATTTGATAGAATAATATAACACAAAATTCGTAACTCACACAAAACATAAAACCATTCATATATATTATAACCTTCAACACATATGATAATTAAAAATTAAATAGTAGCAAAACAATCATAATAATGATAACAATTCCCAACACTATGGTATTTCCATTATCAAGAGAGAGAGTAGTCTGCGTCAGCTCTCCTTTACTTATTGTAATACCTACGCATTTCTTTGGGTTTTTTAATTTTTTTTACGAAAAAAACCGTATTAATTACGGTTTGAAAATTTAAGTTAGCGAGAACTAAGTGGAGCTAGATGGAAAACTCGATCGTGGTAGTAAAGGGAGAAGAGCTAAAGCCCCAACCACCACTCCTCTACCACTACGCCACCTAATAAACACTTTTTTAGTATTTATCTTTGCGAGAGGTAATTGGCTAGGAAAGAAAAAAAAACATAGTAATTAATTAATGAAAATTTATGTGTGCGAGAGATAACTAGAGCGCGAGGGCAAAGAGTTGGCGATAGTGGTGGTTCCTGGTGGAGTCGAAGAAAATCTTCCCCCCCCCTCCCTAATCTATTTTTTTTCGGTTGGCGCACTAGGCCTAATGAGACCTTTGACGGCGCAGTGTGGTCTTCTTACAATAATTTGTTGCTTGCGGGAGCACAGACAGCCTGGAGGGGGTAGCCCAAACCTCACGTTGATGCAAGCTATGGTCACCATTGGGCAGCGGCAGACTGCCCATAGCTCCATAACCAATCCCATTGGGGTCAATTTGGCAGTGTCCTTCCCACCGGTGGCGTCAGCTCTCTCGGGTTCAAGAACAGTGACAAATTGTCTAGGTCCAAGGATTATGGTAGCTCAGAGTCAGCAGGCCCCGAGGACCTATATTTCTTTCCCTGAAGCATACCGTCCTTGAACCAAACCTCGATGAGATACACGGGGAAGGTTCATCACTCCTACGCCCGGTCGGTGTGAGTTGCCTCCAGTAGCCTGACAGGCCTCACATCCCCGGGGGTGGGGATAGACTTGGACTACTACGTGGCGTTCATTGGTGGGCCGTTACCAGAATGGAGTGGTCACCCATCCAAGTACTAACTACGATGGTTTTATGGTTTGATTATGCTTAACTTTGATTACCTATTGCAAACGCCATTGTCCTCTCGGCCATCCCGGCCCCACCTCCGTAATCTATAGTCTTACCTAATAAAGATTTTTGGACTAATTACCTATGCGAGAGGTAACTAGTCGCGAATAAAAATACCGTATTAATTACAGTTTTAATATTTAAGTTCCCGAGAACTAACTAGAGCTCGCATGGACAAACTCGGTCGTGGTAGTCAAGGGAGGAGGGGGAATTAGACCGATTTTAAATAATATGCTGGGACCTATCCCTCTATTTTTGGCCTCATCCAATTTCCTTCACCGAAAGTTAGCTCCTACTCTTGGAGCCGTGACTACGCTCGATTTATTTTATTATTTTTTTAATTTTATTAATACCTCGATTCTATCCGCAGAGCTCGCAGAATTTCTGCTTAGATTTAGAACACTTTCAGAACGAGTGATGAGTCTGATCACAATTCAAATATCTATACTGTCTAAAGTTGGTTAAATCTGAACCCCGTGGAAGTTGACAACTTACTTCGTAGGCTATCTTATTAGGTTGCGGTCGGTAAGCCAAATCTGGCTCCAAAAGTCCTTTGTTCTTGGGTGGTGGCTGATGCAGCTTCATTCTATATCTAGCCTCCTCCAGTTTTCGACTTAGATCCAACAGTTCCTGAACCGAGGTAATGGATCGAAGCTCAAGTCAATCTTGATAGTATGATTAATATTCCTCATTAACACTTCCATTGATGCAGATTCCGTTGATTAATGTTCCATCTTCATCAAAATCTCATTTTCTGAAGGCAAGGTGGGAAGGCGGAAAATGTAATTTTCCTTACACGCAAGAAACATCCCCATACTTTCGGTTGGACCCAGGGTACGCTTCCTTATTTCGTTTCAAAGCCGTGATGTATAATTGCTACCCCGCTTTTCCTCCGAATGGGGTGAGCAATCTATTAACCAGATAATAGCCTAATCGCGACGCCAGGGTTCTACTGAATAAATAAAAAAATAAATATTAAAATATGAAAATAAAAACAAAACGGGCGCCAAACTATTTGTTGATGGAAAAAAGTGAAATCCATGAAATACCAAAATTAAAATTTAAAATTAAATGGAATAAAATAGATAAACAATAAAATATACAAGGAATGATAAAATCAAACCAAAGTATCACAAAAATCAAAGTGTACTATAGAGTGAACTAATTGATGAGAAGAAAATTTATCCATAATTAAAAAGAAAATTAATGATAAAATTAAATTAATCTCGTTAAGGTATTATTATTATTAGGTATTATTATTATTATTATTAGGAATTATTTATGTAATACATTATTATTAAGATGAATATTAAAATTAATTTAATTAATATCAACGTCAGGCAACAACAAAAATAAAAAATAAAATAATAATTTCTCAATAATAAAAAGGTAAGATTAAATACTGGATTTGAGGCACTAATTTTTCGAACGTGAGTCTAGTGCGCTAGCATGACATTACTTGAAACCGTGGTACCAGTTCAACTTACCTATTGTCAGTATGGTTCTATTGCCAGAGTAACTACGTTTACAGCTGAAATTCTTTTACATTATTTATTTAAATCCTTTTAAAATGTTTTTATTCATTATTTATTTATTTATTTGGTTTGATATGCCTCTACCCGAAGGGGTCATTGGCATTTTTTTTTTTTAATTCTATTGTAAAATCCAGTAAGCTTTAAAAAATTCATTAGCTTTTCAACATTATCTTCGGTATCCCGTAGCACGTCTTTTAATGATGTGTTCATTTTTAGATTTGTCCTTGCAGGCTGGTAGTGTTCACAGTCCACTAGTGTATGGGAGACCGTGATCAGGGCACCACATTTGACGCAGGTAGGGTGTGCGAGGTTGTGAAGCAGGTATGTATGGAAGAATTCGTAGTGTACTAAAAATTCGTACTATTCTAAGCCGGCAGAGGATTATTTCTTCTCTCCTAGATTTTCTGTTGCTGGTTGACCATTTTTTATAATCTGCTTTTATTTATAGCAGTTTAGAGGGGTTCCTTCTCCAGGCTTCATTCCATTGTGTCATTAATTTGGATTTCACGTGCCTCGCCCAGTCTTCTCGTGGGATAATGTCTATGGATTTGACTTGACTAATATCACCTGTTCGAGCCAGTCTAGATGCAGCATCTGCCTTCTCGTTTCCTCCAATGCCACAATGGGATGGAGTCCAAAGAAAAACTATTCTTTTTCCTTCTTTTTGAAATTCATCAATAAGATGCAATATTTCCATTATTGTGGCGTGCCCTGGTTTTTGACTCCTTATTGCCTGTAGAACACTCATTGAGTCAGTGACAATGACTGATTTTTGGTAGTTAGCTACTTTGCAGTGGAGCAGAGCTTCCTTTATGGCAGTTGCCTCTCCAGTAAAAACCGAGCAACCTCCAGGCAGCTTGTGCGGTATGTGTATGCAGGTAGTAGGCAGGTGTAGACAGGTATGTGTCTTTTTCTTTTATTACAGCACATCCCACTGCTGAATCCTCAAATTTAGACGCGTCGGTGTACATAATGTTGTGGTCCTGAAATTCTTCTAAAATTTCGAAAAACATGTTTTGGGTCATCAAAGGATATAAATTTTGTTTTTTCTCTTTTGAGAGTTTCCTATTTATTTTGATATCATAATGGTACCAGGGAGGTTTATTTGTTGTTGTGTACTTTTGAATATGATCCAGGCTCGTATTCTCGGCAAGGTCAGGGACTAATTTTGGATTTTTTGCGCCATATCCCTCGGGACCTTAAATTTCGTCTCTCCTCCAGATGGATACAGTGGGTGGTTCGGTAGTGACGCCAATTTCGCAATGTATTTGAGGGATAGATAGGATCTTCTTACGATCAATGGTGGCTCTGCACTTTCAACATAGAAGCTCTGGACAGGCGAATACATACATATCCTGAGAGCTGCATTGTGTATCACGTGTAACATTTTCAAAGGTGATGTGCTAGCAGAGGCATAAGCAATGGAACCATAATCCATCGTGCTTCCTATTGTAGCCCTGTAAATCATCAAAAGGGTTGATCTGTCAGCCCCCCAACTTAGGTGAGAAAGACACTTGAGAAGCCCCAGTCTATTTAAACAAGTATCCTTGAGATGCCTGATGTGCCTTAAGCCGTTTATCCAGATGCATTCCTAAATATTTTCGTTCATCAAGGAATATTACGTTGTTTGTTCCCATCGAAATTTGGGGATTGCGGGCGCAACCTCTTAATGCAAAAATGCATAGCATTAGTTTTCGACGCCGAAATGGTAAAGCCGCTATTTCTCGCCCATTCCGCGGCTTTATTCATAGCTTGTTGCAACTTCCATTCGATAAAGCCGATGGACTTGCTACGAGCGAACAGGAGGATATCATCCGCAAATAGGACAACCTTTGTTGGTTTCTCAAATAACGTAGCCAATTCATTGATTGATATTAAGAATAATGTAACACTAAGTGGCGATCCTTGTTCTTTGAAATACTGCTACAGCTACCTTTGGTCCAAAAGTTAGCGTATTTACTTTAAAAATACCTTTGTGAGTGGACCATGCCAAGATCATCTTCGATTCCTCATCTAGCTCCAGCTGATTATATGCCCTAACAAAATCAATTTTTGAAAAATAAACACCTCCTTGAAGGGCATCCCAAACTTCTTCAATGCGAGGTAGGGGAAAATTTTCATCTTCCAAACAAGGGTTAACCGAGATTTTGTAATTAGCAAACAACCTAAGCGATCCATCTGGCTTTAAAACTGGAACTAACGGCGTACCCCACTTGCTGTGATCAACTCGGCTAATCAATCCCAAAATCTCCAATTTCTCTAATTCTTCATCAACTTTTTTTCGAAAGGGTTTGCAAAATTTTGGTTTTAAATCGGATTTCAAACGTAATTTTACTTTATCAAACTTGTAACAGCCTAACTCTTCTCGGAAAAGAACCTTGTATTCCGCGAGTAAGCTATCTAAGCCCACAGTGTTGATCTCCTCATTAAAATTTATTCCTTCAAGACGCAAGCCAAAAATTTTTATCTAATCACGTCCCATTTAACATATGGATCCCTTGGGAACAACTATCATTTGCCCTTCCGCTTCTTTTCCACGCCAGACCACTTTGCCCTTTATTATACCAATCGGGGTAAGAACCTCTCCCCCAAATGCTTTTAATTTAATATCGGTCTTGAGTAATGGTAAATCACTGAAGGTGGACCTATAAACATGTGACGGCATAATTGTTAACCCAGCACCTGTATCCACTTCTAACCTTAATGGTTTCCCTGCGAAAATAACGTCAGCCATCAACGGAGGAACTGAGATTTCGGAATTCACCTTAAATATCTCCAACCGTGACACCGAGCTATCGGAAATCTGGTCATCCTCAAGGTGGTTCGTCCTACGTGACGGACCCTTACAGACGTTCGCCAAGTGCCCTTTTCTTCCACATTTGTGACATTGGTATGACTTAAATCTACATTTCTCAAATGAGTGATTTAACTTACCACTCGCTTTACACTTTTCATTACCATTGTGGCGGAGGGTATCGACCACCCAGACGCCTCCAAAATGGGGAGCAGATGGAGGATTAAAAGTACACTTAATATCTTGATGCGCAGCCAAGCTTTCGATCCTTTCCTGGACAGATGAGGATCGTTGCCACAATAGAATCTCTCTCAGTTTATTGGAAGCGCCTAAAAAATTGGTACCTCTGTCAGAGTACATTTGTGAAGGTTTTCCTCTTCGTGCAATGAATCGGTCGAAGGCAGCGAGAAATGCGTCGGTGGAGCATCGAGAGACGACCTCTAAATGTATGGCTTTCGTGGATATACAAGACATAGGTGAGCCTTGCCAACGGCCGCCTTTCTACGGGAGGATTCTCTGATAAGAAACGGACCTCCTGAGTCGACTCCCACGTGGGAAAAGACTTGGCCTTCCGTGAGACGACAGGCTGGAAGATCACCCATAATAGGCGGTAGCGGTTTCTTTTTCTCCTTGAAGCATTTGATGCATTGAAATACTCTTTGCCGGATGAGACTTCTGGAAGAAGTTATCCAATACTTGGACCGCAATATGCCTTGAAGAGCTGAAGGTCCTACGTGTAGAAGAGACCGATGGGTATGATCGACGATCAATCGAGCTAGGTGTCTTTTCCCAGAGAGGATTAATGGATGCTTGGCATCGTGGGAAAGAAAATCTGCATTGCGCAGGCGACCACTCACCCACCTGAGGATACCCTTGGAGTCTATAAATGGATTTAGAGACTGCATTTGGTGGGTATCTAATTTATAATGGTCTTGAGTGACTTTTACGCAAATTTGATTTGCTTGTCGAAGCTCGGCTAGGTATGAAGTGCTTCTAAGCACCTCCCCCTTTCTGCAATTTGTGATAAATCGCAAAACATAGCGAACGCTGTTAAGGAGTCGGGTGTAAGAGGAGAATCTCTCAATCCACTCAATAAAATCATTAGGAGGTGATATCTCCGAGTTCAGGCATGCAATGGCACCCTTCTTTGTCTCGGGGAGGTCCATGATCTCAATTTTGTGGCTTGGCCACTGCTCCACCGGTTTGGACAACCAACTTGGTCTCGCCCACTATAGAGGATGGTTTGGTAACTCCGAAGGTAGGATACCTCGTGAGCTGCAGTCTGCAGGGTTCTCCTCTGACTTAACGTGATGCCACTGGCTTAAATTGGTAAGTTCGAGAATGAGTACAACCCTATGGCGAACGAAGGCATTTAAACGTTGGGGAGACATCGAGAGCCAGCCAAGGACGACCTCAGAGTTAGTATAAAAGTCGACCTGAGTTAATTTGAGCTTCTTGACAAGATGTTCGCAAGACTTAATAATTTACTTAGAGAGCTCAAGCCTTGGAATAGTCATCGTTTTAGTAGGTGCTAATTTAGTTTTAGTTTTAACTAAGTTGACATGGCAGGTTGTTGATGTCAAGGTAACTTAATAAACAACAGCGGAGTAACTTCTCTTCGAACTAGTCAACCAACTAGTCTTGAATAAATGGAGTTGGGATAGACTATGCAGCGTGGGATCTTGACATCTGAAAGGCAGCTGAGTTTGCAGAAAATTATACCATCTGGTACATATTAAAGGTGGAGGCCTTTCATCCCATTCGCATTTAGCAATCCACAAATCCTGCAGTATTGTTTTAGCGTAGAACACTATTGGTGCCAGAAATCACAAAGTATCCCACAACACCTAATCAAAACACACTCAGGGAGTTTTTATGACTGGTTACCCACAGTGTAGCCAACTCACTAATTTTTGGCAACACTGACTCCCCAAGTCAGGTTTCTATTAGGTTACACCTATGACAGTAGGTGCTGTTACTACATATATAGAGTATTATTTCAAATAATAGCCTAATTTAAATTATTAAAATGTTTTACTTTACTAAAAGTTGATATCAGGGTGGGCCACAGCAAAGCGTTTCAGCGCTTAGCTAGTAATTTAATTTAAATACAAATAAAAAAGGAAAAGGAAGAAAAAGTACCTACACTTTTGAGAATTTATTGTAACTTTTTCTTGATTTATATTTATTCTTATATAAAAATTAAAAATAAATACAAAGATTTGTATTACTAATAAATAATAATATAGAAACAAATATTTCATTCACATAACACAATACAAAATTATAATAATGATAACCTGTATTACAATAGCATGCTTATAAACAAAAACCTTATGAAATCGACATATGACGCCATGTTAATAAATCAAAATACGACCTACAGTATTTGCAATAATTCGCTAGATAAGAATTATTTTGATCACTAATCAAGTTAAAACTATCCTATTAGTACAGGAGCCAGATGCAAAAAATCTCACCCATAGAACATACACCTACAAATTTCAGCATAGTTAGAAACAACAGAGTTAAGTGCGAAATCAACCGTCTGGCAGCGATAAAATTCTTACAAATGCCTTAAAAATTAATTTGTATAATTAATTCTTTCACAAATTCACCCATAAAACATACGGCTGGAATATGGCTTAATCGTTAGGTTTTTATTTCTATAGAAAGGGAAAAATCGTCTGGCAGCGATAAAACTCTTTCTAGTGCCTGCTTGACGCGCGCAGCGGTGCGCGAGAATCACAAAAACTCACCCATAAAACATACGATTCATTCTTGTGCCAACTGATTCAAAAAGGTTCCTAAACACGAAATTCGGTCGTCTGGCTGGTTAAAAATTCTTACTAATACCCGCCAGACGCGTTTATAAGTCAAAAAATCTTTCTGATCAAGGTGAACAAGGCGTTGCTATTCCATTTAATTCTATTTATGAGCATTTCTAAATGTTCTTAGAAATAATTTTTGGGGTCCTAACATTCATACTAACATTACTATCGATGCTAATTATTTATATCAAAGTTTACTAGCAGGAAATGCATACTACCAAGCATTATTTTTTGGGACGACGAGGAGTTATTGTCCAGTCGATGTATTTTTTTCCCCCAAAATAACTTCATGTATGTTCATTGATTAGTCTATGTGAATATATAAATATGATGTTGTAAGCAAATTCTTTGTAGTAATTACGTCACCTGTTAAGAGTTTATTTTTATTGATTTGCCATATTTTTGTAGATTAGATTTTATGTTTTAATGTGTTTAATTATAAGTATTTCTTTGAGTAGATTTAATGTAACAATTTTCATTGTGCCATAAAAAGAAACTTTGTTCTAAGCATATTAAAAAAACAAAAACAAACTTTTTTATTATGAAATATGAAAAACCGGAATCATTCATCTTATTATTATGCAAACCTTATTATAAAATACCAAGAACCGAAATAAAGCAATAATCGTTGTAGGAAAATAAAAAACGTATATATATCATGTATATAAGAAACGTATTTAATGTTCATGTATTATTTAACACCAAAATATTCACATATTAAAAAATTCGATTCATCATAAAACACAATATAACATATAACAAAATGGATATAGAAATGAAATTAAAAGAATGTCAAATTGAATATTCGCCATCTCGTTTCATTTCAATCCGTATGTGAAAAGGAGTGCTATTTTTTAATTGTAATTTTAATTTTGTTTATATTTTGGTGATCAATGGAAATCGTTTCTTATGTACTTAATAGAAGTAGTTTTTATTTTCTTAGCAATTCCTTAAAATGTACTGGTTTAGTTTTTTTCTGTTCTGTTAAATAGAAACCGGAGAAAATGAAAATGATATCCAACCGTTTTTTTATAGATTGCCTCCATCCTTTATTTGATGCCTATATTACATCAGAAGAAATAAATAGTTCAATTAATAAAGTTAAAAATAACAAAAGTTCGGGTCTCGACGGTGTTCCCTATGAAGTTTATAAAAATCTTCCATCCAACTGGCTTTTATACATAAAAAATTTATTTAATAAAATCATGGCAGTAGAAGAGTTATCTAGATCCTGGGGGGACATCATGAGTGTCATGTTATTTAAGAAAGGTGACAGAGAGAATCCCAATAACTATCGCAATATATCTATAGTAAACTGCGCTTTGAAGATTTTCACTCAAATTCTGTTAGGAAAGATTACAATGTGGGCTGAAGAATGCGACATTGTACCAGAGTGCCAATCAGGTTTCAGAACGAGGAGGAGCTGTCTGGACAATATTTTTGTCTTGAATGCCGTAGTTCAAAATCAGTTCCTGAGAGGAAAAACCTAACATTTTTGTACTGTTTGTCGACTTCCAACGTGCCTTTGACTCCGTAGACCACGGGTTGCTTTGGGATAAATTATTCTCAATAGGTTTAAGCGGCAAAATCATCCGAATCCTTAGGTCCTTGTATGGTATGGCTTACACCCAAATAAAGGGAACGACTGGAGGAATATCTCAAAGGATAAAAATTACGGAGGGAGTCCTTCAAGGGGAATCTCTAAGTCCAATGCTTTTTAATTTGTATTTATCAGACATTGAATCATTCTTTCGTAGTAAGGGACTGTCTGGTATTCCTATTAATGAACTTACTGATGTTCTGCTCCTACTATTTGCGGATGATATGATTATTTTCGCTGCTTCCTACCCCGACCTTTTAAGAAAAATCCATATTCTTAATGATTATTGCAGGCTCAATAAACTTTCACTAAATACTAAAAAAACTAAGATTTTGAACTTTTCAAGGGGACGGCCAAAGAAATATAATACAGTATACTTAGAGGAAGACGTAGTAGAAATGGTCGATAGCTTCAACTATCTAGGCGTTCATTTTTCGAGGACGGGGTTGTTTTTACAGGCCGCAAATATGGCCATCTCAAAATCCAATTCGACCATAGGAACGGTATTAGATATTAGTTCTAAAGCCAACCTCACTTCATGGCATGGCAGAGAGAAGCTGAAAAAAACCATCATAAATACAGCTTTACTATACTGTGCCCAGGTATGGGGTCTGCGTTATATGAACCTACTTCAAAATGTAAACATTAATTTCTATAAAAGAACATTTTCATTATGCAGAACCACCCCCGCAAGATTAAAGCTAATATGAAAAGGATTTTAAAAAAGTACGAACTATACTTAATTGAAGAAGACAAGAAGCAGTTGGAGATGTCCAGTTATAATGACAACTTAGGCCTCTTTTACAATCGTTCCGGAATTCCCCAATATTTGTTGATGCCAACTAACTTTAAATATATCCGGTTATATATTCAGATGATTCTCTCTGGGAAATATATAATTAAAGTATCGGTAAATAACAGGATTGTTAGATTTAGCCCAGAAACGGAATTTAAAATGTGCAATTATAAGGCCAACGAAACACTCCACCACATATTATTTGATTGTCCAATATATTCTCATATTAGAAGGTTTCAGGTAATGGATAATAAGCTTGATATATTTAGACCGCAAAGTGTAAATGAAATGAGAATTATGTACAATTTCATGGCAAATATATCAAATTACAGGGATATGGTTGTGTAAAATAGTTTTTCTCAGTAATGTAATGGGTTCTTTTATATTTTAATTTTTAGGTTTATGACTAAAGTTTAGTTATGATAATATTTTAATATTTTAGCTTATTTTAACTCATTATCCTGTAAGAAATTTTTAATGTTTTATTGAAATTTCAACGTTTCAATTTGTATTTTTATATTTTGTATTGTTTATTATTTTTATAGTGTTGTTATAGTTGTTTGGAAGTGTAAAAGAATTGTAATGTAAAATGTTAAATATGCTTCAACTCCATTTGTACAGGGGTCTTCCCTAAAAAACAAATTATGATTAAATAAATAAATAAATAATAAATAGAAACCGGAGAAATCGTGAAATGCAGGCTTAAGAACTTTGGACCCCTTCACACATTTTGACTTTCTTCTTATTTTTAAATATGCCTAAGTCCTCAGTGTTTGTTGGGGCAACAAATTCCTGTCCTGTAAAATTGCAATCAGAGAAAGCGCAAAATGCAGGCTGTGCTTTAGAAATTTGGTCCGCCACACTTTCCTCACAATGCATTTATACTGATTATGACAGATAGCCAATATTCAATTTGCCTTTTTTTAATTTCATTTCTATATCCATTTTGTTATATGTTATATTGTGTTTTATGTTGTATCGAATTTTTTAATATGTGTATATTTTGGTCTTAAATAAAACTAGTTTCTTATATACATAATATATACGGTTTTTATTTTCCTACAACGATTATTGCTTTATTTCGGTTCTTGGTATTTTATAATAAGGTTTGCATAATAATAAGGTGAATAATTCCGGTTTTTCATATTTCATAATAAAAAAGTTTGTTTTTGTTTTTTTAATATGTTTAGAACAAAATTTCTTTTTATGGCACAATGAAAATTGTTACATTAAATCTACTCAAAGAAATACTTATAATTAAACACTTTAAACATAAAATCTACAAAAATATGGAAAATCAATAAAAATAAACTCTTAACAGGTGACGTAATTACTACAAAGAATTTGCTTACAACATCATATTTATATAATCACATTGACTAATCAATGATCATACTGGAAGTTATTTTGGGGAAAGAAAAATACATCGACTGGACAAAAACTCCTCGTCGTCCCAAGAAATAATGCTTGGTAGTATGCAATTCCTGCTTGTAAACTCCGATATAAATAATTAGCATCGATAATAATAATTATTTTTGCTAAATATGAATGTTAGGACCCCAAAAATTATTTCTAAGAACATTTAGAAATGCTCATAAATAAAATTAAATGGAATAACAAGGCCTTGTTCACCTTGATCAGAACGATTTTTACTTTCACTTACCTATATATGAAATATATAGTAAGTGGAAGTATTGCGATCGTGAAAAATTTCGACTTCCGGTTTTCAACGGAAATGCACGTTTTGGGGTCCCCTGAGTCGAAATAACCAAGTCCCACGAAATGGTCTGTGTGTTTGTGTGTGTGTGTGTGTGAGCAGACTAGCTCAAAAAGTATTAACCGTGCGAACCTGCATTTGGGTATTTAGTGTATGTATATGCCCGCGATGTGACAGCAAAAATTTCATCAAAATTGGTCAAAGGGTGGGGGTACTTTATTTATTAACTTTTTACGTTTTTTCGATTTTCTCAAAAACGGCTCTAACGATTTTGATTAAACTAAGTATTTGATGTATTAATAGGCCCGGGATATGACTGTAAAAATTTCATCAAAAATGATCAACCGGAGGGGGGACTTTACTTAATAAATTTTGTATCATTTTCATGTGTTTTTTTTATTTACTCAAAAACGGCTTTAAAGGATTTTGATCAAACTGGGTATTTGACGTATTTATATGCCAAAGATATGACATCCAACATTTCATTAAAATTGGTCAAACGGAGGTGGCACTTTATTTCATAACTTTTTTCCAATTTTTACCTTTTTTTCGATTATCTGAAAAACGGCTTTAATGATTTTGATCAAATTCGTCATGTTAAATTCCCTTCGGAAAGTAGTGGACCTCCAAAATGAAACTTAAATTAAAATAAATAAACAATTGATTACAAATAGACAAACCGAAAATATAAACATTTATTCATCATCAAAATAAAACATTAATATAAAATGAAATCATTTTTACAAAAAAGAAATAATTTACAAACAATTAATTAATTAACAAACAAATAGAATGAAACAAACAAAATTAAATTTTCTCTCTAATGAAATAAATGAAATAAAAGAAAAGAATGTCAATATTCACGTGGATCGCTGGGCGATGTCGCACAATGATGAAGTCGAAGTAGGCTGATAAACTTTATCAGAAGAAGGAGTCGGTGCTTGGGCAGCATACAGTTCGCAGTGGGCGAAAACACGTTCTCCAAAACTGCAGCGGTCAGATGAGAGCCGTAGACGCGTCTACGTAAGTGGACTGTTAGAATCTGGCTGTGTATACAACACTACTGGTATTAGCACAGCTGTTGTATTAAAAAACATCTGCACTAAGACGGCCTTATAAACATTTGTCTTCCCACCAACATCGCATCAATAATTTAATTGATTCAATTAAACAAAATTATTGAAAGAGAGAAAAAATCTAAACAAAATAATTATACAAATTAAACCCTATTAACAAAAATTAAGAAATTAAACAATAAAATAAAATAAATGACTTCATTTTAAAAGAAACAAAAAAAAAAACAACAACAAATTGATTTAAGTAATAAATTAAAGTTTATGAGCGTTAACATCCCGCCCACCAATTTTTGCAATGGGCAAAAATTTATACATCTTAAAATTAGTCTGGGGACAGCAATGGTGCTAACTTCGTGACTGGACGAATGAATTCCCCTTTTGAAGTTCTAATTTTGACTACCCTTACCGTACCGTCACGGCCCGGAAGGACCTCTACTACTCTTCCCCTAGGCCACTGTAAAGGTGGCTCGTTGGATTCCCTTAACAGGACCAAAGCATTTGGTTCTATATTATCAATCCGATTTGACCATTTGACCTTTTGCTGTAGGCTATTTAAGTAGTCACTTCTCCACCTCCTCCAAATGTCCTGCGTAAAATTTGCAAAAGTTGCCAACGCGATAATCGGTTTATTTGGATATCAAGGTAATCAGATTCTGGAACGGCTACGAGGGGAGCACCTATAATGAAGTGACCAGGGGTCAGAACGTCCAGATTTTCAGGAGAAGCTGACAAAGGATAAAGGGGTCTTGAATTTAAAACAGCTTCTATTCTAATTATAAGTGTGTTCATTTCCTCAAAATTTAGAACGTGATCCTTGAGGACTCGGCACAAATGATGTTTGAATGACTTCACCCCAGCTTCCCAAATACTTCCGAAATATGGTGCACCCGGAGGGATGAACTCCCATTCTATTTTCAAAGGATGAAGATGAGATTGAATCTTGGTTAGAGTTTCTTCCCGGTTCAGCCATTGGTAAAGGTCCTTTAAGTGTCTACTTGCTCCAACAAAATTAGTCCCATTGTCGGATAGAATTTTAGACGGCAACCCTCGACGCGATACAAATCTATTCAGACAGGCGAGGAAAGCATCGGTAGTTAACTGAGACACAAGTTCAAGATGTACGGCCCTAGTACTCAAGCAAACGAACAGAGAGACGTATGATTTTTGGATACTACTTTTGCGTTTATTTGACTCTTTAGTTATAAACGGTCCGGCAAAATCAACCCCAGTTATAATAAATGGCCTTCCTTGTTCGAATCTCGAAGGTGGAAGATCGGACATAAGAGGCGTGAAATTCTTTGAACGAAATCTATAGCAAGTTATACACTTGTGAACACGGTGCCGAATTATACGCCTTCCTGATATTATCCGGTGCGCTTTTTGGGGAAGTATTATCGGGTGCTTGGCATTATAGGGCAACGGACTGTTTTTCAAACGACCGCCCACCCTGAGAATTCCCAGGCTATCCAAGAAGGGTGATAATGATTGCAGAGCTCTTATCGTTGTTTTTGAGTTTATAGGAAGGTAATGCTGTTGAACGCATATTATTAAAAGTCGAGTCCCTTCAGCTAATTCACCTAAACTCAGTGCTCCATGTTTTCTTTCCGTAAGAGGTATCTTCAAGTTCCTTAGGAATCGGGCAATGTAGGAAAATATCCTCGTTAATTTACCAAACGAAGAGAACCTTTCCATTACCTCAATCATGTAGGAATTTGATACCTGACTTGTACATACCAGAGCGTTAGAATTTATTTCTGGCACTGGCACAGCCTCATTAAGAAGAATATCGGGCCATTCAGATATATCACGTGTGAGCCATTGAGGGCCATGTCACCATAACTGGTTATTAATTAGATCTACTGGTATGGATCCACGGGAAGCAAGATCGGCTGGATTCTCAGACGATGAAACGTGGTACCATTCCTTTTCCGACGATAACTCTAGTATGTGTGTAATTCGGTTCGCCACGAATGTTTTTAATAAATGTGGTGAAAGGCGTAGCCAACTAAGAACAATTGACGAGTCCGAGAATAAGTAAGTGGAATTGACATGTGGGTCAATAATGCTAGAAATGGATTGTCTAGTTTGGGCTAGTAACAGCGCAGCGCATAACTCTAACTTAGGAATAGATAATGTTTTCAATGGAGCGAGGCGGGTTTTAGACATAATTAAGTGACTTTCTGTTTGTCTGTCATGGAATTGAACTCTCAAATAAATAGTGGCTGCGTAACCTAATTCCGATGCATCAGCGAATCCCACTAATGTAACGTGGAGCGGCTTTCGGGGAAATATGCAACGAGGTATTTGAATGGATCGTAGGTTTTTCAGAGAGTCAAAGAATTCTCTGTAATCTGTGGCTATTTCCGAAGGTAGTGGACTGTCCCAGGATAAGTCTTTTATAGTCCATAGCTTCTGCAAATATGATTTGGCTTTAAAGGTGACGGGAGCTAGGTAACCGAGTGGGTCGTACATTCGCGCAACGGCTGACATGATCCCTCTTTTCGTCATTATTAATTTAATATCTTGAATATCATAAGAAAGGCAGTCCAGAACCGAGTCCCACTGCATCCCTAATAACTTTACTGATTTATTGTCAGGTTCTAAGAATTTAATCATTTCTTGTTTGTCCGCAAGAGAGCTTAATAATTCTGGAGTGTTACTCACCCATTTTGACAAACTGAAACCCCCTTTATTTAGTAATGCTATCAATTCGCACTGAAGCTGACGGGCTTCTTCAACAGTGTTCGCTCCAGTTAGAATATCATCCACATATATGTGGTTTTTTAAGGTTTCTGAGGCCTTTGGATATGATGCTCCTTCATCTATTACTAGTTGATGTAATACACGAATCGCGAGATAAGGAGAGCTAGAAAAACCGAAGGTGAGTCTATTCAATTGATACTCCTCAACTGGTTTTGATGGATCAGTGCGATACAGAAAATGTTGATATGGGACATCTTCTTTATGGATTAATATTTGTAAAAACATCTGACATATGTCTGATGCAAACGCAATAGGATAGCGCTTGAAATTAAGAAGCACATACCTAATATCCAGCTGGAGTTTAGGACCGATAAGGAGATGGTCATTGAGGGAGCCAAATTCAGTAGATGACGATGCATCAAAAACTATGCGTAGTTTCGAACAAGTGTTATCCTTCATAACACAATGGTGTGGTAGATAATATCTACCCGGACTATCTGCCGGCGAGACGTAGCCTAATTTTAAATATTCATCGATAATGTTGGAATATTTTTCCTTTAATAAGGGTATTTTATTTAACCGGTGTTCTAATTTTAGAAAACGGGTCATTGCATTTTTATAGGAACTACTCAGATAAGGTCTGGCCTGATCTTTGAATGGTAGCCGGACAATGTAACGTCCGGTTGGGTCTCGAGAATGAGTTAATCGAAAATGTTCATCTGCAATAACATTTTCAGGATCCATTCTGACTGTTTCGGGGACCTTTTCAATTTCCCAAAATTTCTCTAAGGTGTTGCTTAGTCGGTCATTAAGTTGATCGTAGGATGTAATTAGTGAAATCGATTTATTTTTGACCAAAGGTTGAGGACCTAGAGGTCCAATGACCACATAACCAAATATGGTTTGGAGAGCATTAGGATACCCTTCACGGTTTATACACCCACCAGTTAGGATTTGACCAAATAAATCCGCCCCCAATAAAAAATCGATTGGTCCTGGTTTTCCAAACGAATTATCAGCTAGGTCATACTGCTTAAAATATTCATTTACATCCCTTGGTATTGGACAGGTTGGCATACTCTCAATAATCTTAGGGACTATCACAGCATTAGTATGGAGTCGGGGATACAAACTATTTTTGGGCACAAGAGTGCAAAAAGTTTGGTAATTACCTCCCTTTATTGGACTATCTCCAAAACAATAAAGCGCCTGTGGATTGAGGCATCTAATAAGTCCTAAAATTCGCGCGCATCTAGATGATATAAATGATCTTTGTGATCCACAATCAATTAAAATCCGAATAGGATGATATTGCCCATTACTATCTTCTATTCTAGCCATCGCTGTTCCCAACATAATGGAGACATTGGCCTCCGACGATGATGACAGAACGGAGCCCTTTAAATCCGTCGTTGTCTGTATATTGGTCTTTTCTGAGCCTATCACATTTTACAACAGAAGTTGGTTCGGGTCTTGCATTGTTACCGGAACAAGAGGAACTACTAGGGGCATTTCCACCCACGTGACCAGGAGACCTGGTTGGGGAAGTGGGAAAATGTAATAAAGAATGATGGCGCCTATTGCAATGATAGCAGGAGCTAGTGCATGGGCATGAGTTGCCATAGTGGCCGGGCTTTAAACAATTGGCGCACAGGTTTAGCTGTTTTGATTTATTAAAACGTTCTCTGGGTCCCATAGAGAGGAAGCGCGAGCACCTATACAAACGATGTCTTTCCCGGCACAGAGGACAAATATTATTTGTAGAATTGCTATCAGTCGACATTAAAACCCGTTTATTTACTGATTGTGGCCTTTGGGGTTGAGAATATTGAGCATTTACTCCTATATTAGAGGTTAGAGTGTCCGTTTGTAATTGTAAAGATAGGCGATGAATAAAATTTGAAAAATTTTCAAACGTCGGAATTTCAGATGAAGAACCAAATTCGGATTCAAAACGTTCTCGCGTTTTGGGATCTAATAATCTTAAGCAATAAGTTAACAAAATAAACCCGGAGGGGTCATTAAGATTCATATTTCGGAAGGCCGTCGCGCTTTCTAAAACAATTTCGGTAAAGTTTTCTAATGAGCGAAAATCACTTTTTGTGATTGGCTTAAAATTAAAAATATTGATAAGGTAGCTGGTGGCATGAATCCGTTTATTGTCGTATTTTTGTACTAAGGTGTCCCAAGCTTGCTGGTAGCCATCTGTAGTGGTCAAAATGGCCGCTATAGATTGTAGCGCTGAACCCTTTAAAGCGGAATGAAGATAGTGAAATTTTTGAATTTCTGACAATTGACTATTATTATGAATGAGTGACATATATGTATCTTTAAACGACATCCATTTTGAAATTTGACCGTCAAAAGTTGGTAAATTAATAGTTGGTAATTTAATTTGTGGTTCAAACCCGATTCTACTATCCGCCATCTTAGAGTGGTCAGTAAAAGTTTCCCCAGGAAGTTCAACAGATAAAGCCTCGTAAAAATAATTTCGAGTTTTATTTCTCAAATCATCAAAACGCGACGTAGATTCATCCCCCAGAACCTTTGCCAATGACTTAGCATTTTTAAAAAGTCCCTGGAATTTTTCATAAATATTGTCTAACCTAGATAAACGTGCTTTAAATAAATTCATCATCTGTTGATTTTCAGAACAACTAATACCAACATCCCTTGTATCTTTTATATCTGAGGCTAAATCCTCTAATTCATCCTCAAGTTCGGCTAATTGAATCTCATTTTTATCGATTTTAGGCCCCATTGCTTACCTGAATAAATATATAATTGAATCTTATTAATACAAAATGTAGTGAATAAATGTTTATATCCGGCCCGGAACAGACCAAAATTTATGTTAAATTCCCTTCGGAAAGTAGTGGACCTCCAAAATGAATCTTAAATTAAAATAAATAAACAATTGATTACAAATAGAGAAACCGAAAATATAAACATTTATTCATCATCAAAATAAAACATTAATATAAAATGAAATCATTTTTACAAAAAAGAAATAATTTACAAACAATTAATTAATTAACAAACAAATAGAATGAAACAAACAAAATTAAATTTTCTCTCTAATGAAATAAATGAAAATGAAATAAAAGAAAAGAATGTCAATATTCACGTGGATCGCTGGGCGATGTCGCACAATGATGAAGTCGAAGTAGGCTGATAAACTTTATCAGAAGAAGGAGTCGGTGCTTGGGCAGCATACAGTTCGCAGTGGGCGAAAACTCGTTCTCCAAAACTGCAGCGGTCAGATGAGAGCCGTAGACGCGTCTACGTAAGTGGACTGTTAGAATCTGGCTGTGTATACAACACTACTGGTATTAGCACAGCTGTTGTATTAAAAAACATCTGCACTAAGACGGCCTTATAAACATTTGTCTTCCCACCAACATCGCATCAATAATTTAATTGATTCAATTAAACAAAATTATTGAAAGAGAGAAAAAATCTAAACAAAATAATTATACAAATTAAACCCTATTAACAAAAATTAAGAAATTAAACAATAAAATAAAATAAATGACTTCATTTTAAAAGAAACAAAAAAAAAAACAACAACAAATTGATTTAAGTAATAAATTAAAGTTTATGAGCGTTAACACGTCATGTTTAATGAAAATTAGGTGTTCAATAATATCAGGTAAGTTTTATCAGTATTAAAATTTTCTGAGGGGGCTTAAATGGGGAAGGAGCCTTTTTTGTTTTCCTATAAGGGTCATTCCATATCAAGTGGACCAAAGTGGTTGCTCGATCATTTTAGAAAAAAATTATAATTTTACCACTAATTACGTATGAAATCAGTAGTTCAAATCAATTTTAAAAAAATTTCGGATCAACCGTTTCAAAATGGCGATTTTTATGTTTTTAAGCTCTCACAGAAAACTCATTTTCTCAAGACTGGTAAGTCATAGACTAATAATTCAAACACAATTGTTTTCCTTAAAGTCTGTTCTATATTTCGTGTGCTCTTTATTATTTGAATATTTTGCAGTCCAATACATGAAAAGAGCTATTGAAAACAACTGCTTTAAATTCTCAAAACACCGTTTTTGAGGGTAAGTTTTGGGTATAAGGGCATGTAGGCCAAAGCTGATTTTTGGCATGATAATAAACCTTACTTAGCTTTCATTAAAAGTACTGCTTACCCGTATATTCTTTACCATATTTTTTGACTTATAAACGCGTCTGGCGGGTATTAGTAAGAATTTTTAACCAGCCAGACGACCGAATTTCGTGTTTAGGAACCTTTTTGAATCAGTTGGCACAAGAATGAATCGTATGTTTTATGGGTGAGTTTTTGTGATTCTCGCGCACCGCTCGCGCGCGTCAAGCAGGCACTAGAAAGAGTTTTATCGCTGCCAGATGATTTTTCCCTTCCTATAGAAATAAAAACCTAACGATTAAGCCATATTCCAGCCGTATGTTTTATGGGTGAAGTTTTGTGAAAAAATTAATTATACAAATTAATTTTTAGGGCATTAGTAAGAATTATATCGCTGCCAGACGGTCGATTTCGCACTTAACTCTGTTGTTTCTAACTATGCTGAAATTTGTAGGTGTATGTTCTATGATTTTTTTGCATTTGGCTCCTGTACTATATCTATTAAATTGGCAAAAACTATATGCATTGAGCCAAATTTCATTAAAATTGGGTGATTAGTTTCTGAGAAAAGACAAACATCGGGACACGAGATTTTTATATATGCAAGGATATCTGACAAATAATTTCTTTCAAGTAAGTCTCTATAATTTATGGTAAAGCCCGTGAAAATTAGACAATTGAGCTTTATCTAACATAAATTTAAATTTATTTTTTGTAGTTCATTCAAATTATTTTGGTGTTCCAGTGACATAATAAATTGATTAAAAAGTTAAGATTTTAATTATTTCCTTGGCCAAAATTTGAGGTAGCCTTCATTGCTCTCCTTACTCAGCATTGAGTTGATCAGCTGTTCGAGGTCCAGTGCCGTAAAGTCCTTCAGCAGGGCTACTGCTTCCCATTCTCCAAACAATAATCCTCCCATCTGTGACCACGTAAAACATTTATTATGAATAAGTAATTTATCACTTATTACTTTTAAGCAACTATTTCATTCTTTTGAACGTCTATAACTCATTTCTAGCTTGATATTAAATAATCAATGATAAAAATAATGATTGATCGCATTTAATAAGGACAATTGATTTTATTAACATCTTTTTATAACCTTCTCACCTGTTCTTACTCGATATTACGAGCATGGATTATACTTATAATTTAAATTATATAAAAAGAAGTTCGGCGAACATCTTTTACATCTCCCCCCTGGGGAAAATAAACAGAAACTCTATATTATTCCTCCCTTTACGTTATGTTGTATTATTTTGTAAGGAGTTAAACTCTCACTCCCATTGTATATATTGTAATTAAGAATTCCTGAGCATTGTAAGAGGAGACTTGATAGTCCTAAACGTCTCAGGTCTATAAATAAATATATACTAAATTCTAAATTACATATATAAATTATATATTCTAAATTCTATGCCTTTATCCCAAAACTGGAACAGGTTACGAAACAGGTTACGGAACAGGTTACGAAGGTTACGTGATATGAAAAAACTCGATTCTGGTTTCTTAAAGCCAATATCTATTTAGTAAAATGAATTTGAAATGTTTTCCTACTTTTGTGATCCTCCTTTTGTATAATAATAATAACGAAGGCTTAACGAACCCATTGTTCGATGGCGACACAACAACTCGCTTCCTGCACACCTCCATCCATCAACCGCCTTCAAGACCCAACTTCGATATATCTGCCTTAACGCAATCCCCCCACTTCCGTCACATTCTGCCCTTCGGTCGGTGGTTTCCACGTCCTCAACAAGCAATACCATCGCTATATCCGAACAAGTGTGCATTTCCTGCTAAATTCAAACCCATTCCGGTACGTGTCACCTCCCTATGGCATGTTCCAGCGCTAAATTAAATAAAACAGTGGAGAGAGAATCTCCTTGTTTCAAACCAGAGCGAACCTAAACTTCTCAGAAAAATAATTTATTGAACATTACGGTCATATACATTTTTACTTATAAAAAAGCTAAATATGAATGTTAGGACCCCAAAAATTATTTCTAAGAACATTTAGAAATGCTCATAAATAAAATTAAATGGAATAACAAGGCCTTGTTCACCTTGATCAGAACGATTTTTACTTTCACTTACCTATATATGATATATATAGTAAGTGGAAGTATTGCAATCGTGAAAAATTTTGACTTCCGGTTTTCAACGGAAATACACGTTTTAGGGTCCCCTGAGTCCAAATAACAAAGTCCCGCGAAATGGTCTGTGTGTGTGTGTGTGTGTGTGTGTGTGTGTGTGAACAGACTAGCTCAAAAACTATAGGTCGTACATTACTGAGATTGGGTATTTTGTGTATGTATATGCCCTCGATGTGACAGCAAAAATTTCATCAAAATTGTTCAAACAGAGGGGGTACTTTATTTAATAACTTTTTACGTTTTTTTTTCGATTTTCTCAAAAATGGCTCTAACGATTTTTATTAAACTGAGTAATTGATATACTAATATGCCCGCGATATGCAAAATTGATCAACCAGAGGGGGGACATTACTTAATAAATTTTGTATCATTTTCACGTGTTTTTGTTATTTACTCAAAAACGGCTTTCACGATTTTGATCAAACTGGGTATTTGATGTATGTATATTTCAAAGATGTGATATCCAACATTTCATCAAAATTGATCAACCGGAGGGGGCACTTTATTTCATAACTTTTTTTCCAATTTTTCGACTATCTCAAAAATGCCTTTTACGATTTTCATCATATTCGTCTTGTTTAATGAAAATTAGGTGTTATTTAATATCAGGTAAGCCCTATCATTATTCAAATGTTTGAGCAAATGAAAACAAAAATAAGAAATGAATGTGGAAAAATGAATAACTTTGAGGAGTGGCATTAACATAACGCATTAATTTCCTATCTAAGTAAGTTGCTAAGTGAAAGTTGTGTGTTGCACCCACGCACCAGATTTTTAAAATTAGGTCATAATTTTAATTTTACTAGCTTTTTTGGTATTCCCTGCTCGACAAGAATGTTATACAACTTTTGGCGGTTAATAAAGTCATAGGCCTTTTTGAAATCGATATGAGTAGGGTATAAATGGCGGTTCTGGGACACTTTTTTGCGCGCCCGTCTACTCCGTAAGTACCATGTGCACCATTCCTAACGTCACGTGACCCTATGTTGGGATTCTACTATACCTTGACCACCTAATTTGACCTTTAGCATTTTAATCCCCCCCCCCTTCCTAAGGTCAGGTACCTATAGAATATTGTTATCTCACCATATACGTTTCTCTTGCTTACCCCCCCAACCCATACCTAGTAATCAGGAACTTGTCCGCCATTTTGTTTTTTGGCCTCTCTGAGACTATATAAGGAGAGCGCGATCTCACTTTTTCTCATTCTGTTAAGAGCTGCGCTAGAGTGAACATCGATTAGTCTCCTTAACGGCTTTTGTAAAAAATCGTTTCTTCTATTTATTTTTGTGGTTGCATTATTTTGCTTCTTATTGTTATTTTTTTTTTTAGTATATTTAATTCGTAATTTTGTGAGATTAAAAATTACTTTTTTTTTAATCATGGAATGCAAATTTTGTGGAAAAGTATTTAGTCGAGAACGTGACGTTAGTGGTAGGCATTTAGCCATATGTCAGGCACGTGAGCAACAGCGTAAATGCTCAACTTGCGGTGAAAAGTTTACATAAAAAAAGACGCTCATTGCCCATATCCGTCGCTGCGGTTATGAAATATCCACCATGGCAAAGAGGGCCCGAATCGATGCTGCTAGGGGACATCTCTACGAGGTGGAAACTTCACATGGGGGTATCCTGAAAACGTTCTTTCTTCCATCCCCTGAAAGTACAGATGCAATAGAATTCCTGAATTCCCAGACGGATACTATATATAGCTTGCTTAATGATTATATTGAAGAAAATATTTCCCCCGTCAAATACAATTTGGTTCTGGAGGCAACTTTCGAAAATATTGTGGGTGAAACTTGTGACAGAGCATTTAAAACAAAGAACATAATATTATATGAAGACTCATCTATTTTGGATAGCTTGAACTCCAGCTACAACAAGATAAAAACTGAGATGGAGGAATCTACTTTGAAGGGAAGCGGTTGGACTCTTAAAAACATTGACGGTGTCCTACTACGTATTAACCGGTTTAAGCCGATAGGAGGATCTAGTTTCATCCCTTTACCCCCACTTATAGCAAATAGGAAAGCCATAATTAATGTAAATAACAACGATGACCGATGCTTCATGTATTCCGTACTATCTCCCCTTGTGGAAATACACCCAGAACGAGTGAGCAAATATAAAAATCTTGAGCACAGGTATGACTTTAGTTGCATTTCCTTCCCCACCCCTCTCCACGAGGTTAAAAAGTTTGAACAACGTAATAATATAAGTATTAATGTCTTTGGTCTTGGAGAGAAGGAGGAAGTTTATCCCCTAAAAGTCGTTAGGCAGGAGAAGGAAGATCATAGAGACCTACTTTTATTGACAACTGATGATGGTCGTAGCCACTACGCATATATAAAAGATTTTAATAAACTAGTTAGACATCAAATCACAAAGCATGAACATAAGATACATGTGTGTAAGCGATGTTTCCAACATTTTAGATCAAATCGAGAAGGTATTAGCGAATGGGTGAAAGAACATATGGAATACTGCGGAGAGAATAGACCGACTCGCATCGTATTGCCTGAACCTAGTGAGGACGGAAGACCACCAACGGTATCATTTACTAAAGTACAGAATCAGATGAGGATCCCTATCGTCATCTATGCAGATTTTGAGTGTGTGTTAAAGAAAATAGACAAAAACCATCCCATACATTCGAATACAACTGCCTACCAACGCCACCTCCCTATGAGCTTCTGCACCTATATTAAGGTTGCAGAAGACATTCCTCGTCACTGCCTACCCGCCGACTTCCCTATGGAGCCCTACATTTATACAGGCGAGGATGCAGCAAAGGAGTTCATGAAACATATAAAGTCTGTAGCTGAAAAAGTTTCAAAGGTGTACTCGACGAAACAACCTATGCTGTCCCTTACACCATCTCAACTAGCAGAATTTTCAAAATCTCAGCATTGCTACCTTTGCTCCAAACCTTTCGTTTCCTCCGACAGAAAAGTGGCGGACCATGACCACATCACTGGTCTTTATCGTGGAGCAGCTCATTCACAATGTAACATTCTTTACCGTATTCCTCAATTTCTCCCCGTCTTTCTCCACAATCTGAGTGGTTACGACTCTCATTTCATAGTTCGAGAATTAGGCTATGATAACAGTCGTATTAACGTCATACCCAACAGTGAAGAAAAATATATTTCCTTTAGTAAACAGGTTGGGCCGCTAATGGTTAGATTCGTGGATACATTTAGGTTCATGGCATCTAGCCTAGATAAATTATCGAAAAACCTTCCAAGCCATAAGTTCCTCGACACAGCTAAATTCTTCCCTGCTGACAAAATGGATCTAGTAATACGTAAAGGAGTGTATCCCTACGATTATACAGATTCATTTGAGAAACTAAAGGAAACCGTTCTACCACCTAAGGAGGCATTCTATAGTACCCTTAACGAATGTGATATCTCAGATGAAGATTACCATCATGCCCAGTCAGTCTGGAATGCATTTGAAGTTAGAACCCTAGGCGAGTACAGTGAGCTCTACCTTAAAGTAGATGTTATGCTCCTATGCGACATATTTGAAAATTTCAGAGATGTTTGTATGGGAGCATATTCTTTAGACCCTGCTTGGTACTTCACGGCTCCTGGCCTGGCATGGGATGCCATGCTCAAGTATACTGGTATACATCTTGATCTCTTGACTGATTATGATCAGTTACTTATGATCGAACGCGGAATCAGGGGAGGTATATGCCAATGTAGTCAACGTTATAGCAAAGCTGATAACAGGAATCTTAACCCAAACCATGAGCCTCATAGTGAATCGAAGTACATCGCCTACCTTGATGCGAATAATTTATACGGATGGGCAATGTCAAATCCCCTTCCTTGTGGCAGTTTTGAATGGATTGAAGATCCCAATGCTCTAAAATGGGAAAATATACGAGAAGACGGTCCATACGGCTACATTGTTGAAGCGGACATTGACTATCCCGAAGAGTTACATGATGTCCACAATGATTTCCCTCTTCTTCCAGAGAATAGGGTCCCTCCGAAAGGTACCAATAAGAAATTATTAGCTCCTTTGTCTAAAAGGGAAACATATGTCGTACACTTTGCCAACTTAAAACAAGCGATGAGCCTTGGTCTCCGATTAGTACATGTACATCGAGCACTACGGTTCAGGCAGTCCCGTTGGCTAAGTTCATATATCGAACTCAACACCCGAATGAGACAGCAATCGACCAACGATTTCGATAAAGATTTTTTCAAACTTATGAATAACGCCGTATTCGGAAAATTTATGGAAGATGTAAGAAAACGTATAAAAATAGAACTGGTTACTGACGATAAGAGATTACAAAAACTAATTGCCAAACCCACTTTTAAGGACAGGACAATATATAGTGAAACTTTAGTAGCTGTACATCTCGACTATGAACAGATCACAATGAACAAACCTATTTATGTAGGAATGGCCATTCTCGATCTGTCCAAAGTCAGGATGTATGAGTTCCACTATAAGACAATGTTAGAAAAGTACGGACCTGACAAACTGAAATTACTGTATACCGACAAAGACAGTTTCATTTATGAGATAAAAACTGACGACTTTTACATGGACCTGACCACTATGTTGGACGAATTGGACACATCCGATTATCCCAAAACCCACCCTTGCTACAGCAATAGAAACAAAAAAGTGTTGGGGAAATTCAAAGATGAAACCAACGGCGAACCCATCTCTGAATTTGCAGGCCTCCGAGCAAAAATGTATGCTTTACGGGTTAGAGGACAAGATATGAAACGAGCAAAAGGGATAAAGAGGACAGCCGTTGAGGAAAAAATAACTTTTGATGATTATGTGACTGCCCTGTTCGATAAAAAAGAATTTATCACATCCTTTCGAACGATCTTGTCGAAAGAGCATAAAATATTTTCTGTCGAACAGAAAAAAGTTTCGCTTTCACCGTACGACGACAAACGCCATCTTGTAGATCATGTACATACGCTTGCTCATGGTCATTATTCCATACAGGATGTATAGATGAGTTGTGGGAATTAATTTCTCCTTCTGAAATCTTTCTCCCAATACTGTAAAAGACTTATAATATAAAAAACTACTTTTATATACAACCGTATAAAAGTAGTTTTTTTTTTTTATATTACAAGTTAGTTTTTTCATTAACACATATAGAAAAAAGAATATTTCAGTTAAAATATTGCAATGTTTATTATTCAAAGCGCCTTTCCGAATCTACACTATGAAGAACATTATAAAGTGAAAAAAAAAATTGATTTTTCGTTTCAAAATGTTAATTTTTAAAAGTACTTTTTTTTTTCTTTTGTTGATATATTATTGTTGTAATGAATGTGTGCAATGGTCACTGGCGAGGTATTAGTTTACCCGTAAACCGATTATGTGTGTATGTGTATGGTCACTGGCGAGGTATTGATTTACCCGTAAACCGATTATGTGTATGTGTATGGTCACTGGCGTGGTATTAATTTACCCGTAAACCAATTATGTGTATGTGTATGGTCACTGGCGAGGTATTAGTTTACCCGTAAACCAAAGTGTGTTGTAAAAAAATATTAACAACAGTTTTATATCAACTGACCTTCCCGATGCACTCACACCTTGACGCGGTGGGAAGGCTTATTTCTAAATAATATTTAGAAAGAAAACTAAGATGAGTGCAATAAATAATTCCAGAGCCTTAGTACTTTTATTTCTTTCTTTGGTGATTTACAACTGTTATTATTCAAGTAAATAACGTATAGACTGAAGCTGCACGTATAGTATCAACAGATTTCTTACTTCATCATTCTTATTTTAATTTCATATTTCTGTTGTCATTTTATAAGATTTTAAACATACTTAGGATGTATTCTCCTGCTTTTTGTTAATTTTTTTCAACTTTTATGACAAATAAGGACGTTTATAACAACTAAACATATCATTTCTTACATTTCTTACTTCTTAGTACCGTTGTGTTTGTTTTAATTTCGCATTTTTCCAGTCATTTTGTTAGATTTTAACAATTTTCGTTCAAATTCTAATGCATTTTTTCAACATTTTTACAGATGTTATATAAATTTAACAAAGTTTATAACAAATGACCATATATTTTCTTACTTCTTCGATCCAATGTTTTTCTTGGTTTACATATCTTTTCTTATGATTTTATAACATTTTAACAATTTTCGTACAAATGCTAATGCATTTTCACCATTTTTACAGTTTTTATATAAATTTAACAAAGTTTATAACAAACGATCTTATATTTTCTTACTTCTTCGAACCAATATTTTTCTTGGTTTACATATCTTTTCTTATAATTTTATAAGATTTAAACAATTTTCGTACAAATGCTAATGCATTTTCACCATTTTTACAGTTTTTATATAAATTTAACAAAGTTTATAACAAACGATCTTATATTTTCTTATTTCTTCGAACCAATATTTTTCTTGGTTTACATATCTTTTCTTATAATTTTATAAGATTTTAACAATTTTCGTACAAATGCTAATGCATTTTCACTATTTTTACAGTTTTTTTATATAAATTTAACATAGTTTATAACAAACGATCATATATTTTCTTACTTCTTCGATCCAATATTTTTCTTGGCTTTCGTATTTTTCCAGTTATTTTGTTAGATTTTAGCAATTTTCGTATAAATTATAATGCATTTTCAACATTTTTACATATTTTATATAAATTTAACAAAGTTTATAACAAACGATCATATATTTTCTTGCTTCTTCGATCCAATATTTTTCTTGGCTTTCGTATTTTTCCAGTTATTTTGTTAGATTTTAGCAATTTTCGTATAAATTATAATGCATTTTTAACATTTTTACATATTTTATATAAATTTAACAAAGTTTATAACAAACGATCATATATTTTCTTGCTTCTTCGATCCAATATTTTTCTTGGCTTTCGTATTTTTCCAGTTATTTTGTTAGATTTTAGCAATTTTCGTATAAATTATAATGCATTTTTAACATTTTTACATATTTTATATAAATTTAACAAAGTTTATAACAAACGATCATATATTTTCTTGCTTCTTCGATCCAATATTTTTCTTGGCTTTCGTATTTTTCCAGTTATTTTGTTAGATTTTAGCAATTTTCGTATAAATTATAATGCATTTTTAACATTTTTACATATTTTATATAAATTTAACAAAGTTTATAACAAACGATCATATATTTTTTTTACTTCTCCGACCCAATATTTTTCTTGGTTTACATATCTTTTCCTATAATTTTATTAGATTTTGGCAATTTTCGTACAAATTATAATGCATTTTTACTATTTTTACATATTTTATATAAATTTAACAAAGTTTATAACAAACGATCATATTTTTTTTTTTTTTACTTCTCCGATCTAATATTTTTCTTGGTTTACATATCTTTTCCTATAATTTTATTAGATTTTAGCAATTTTCGTACAAATTATAATGCATTTTTTACTATTTTTACAGTTTTTTATATAAATTTAACAAAGTTTATAACAAACGATCATATATTTTCATACTTCTTCGATCCAATATTTTTCTTGGTTTTCATATCTTTTCTTATAATTTTATAAGATTTTAATAATTTTCTTGCAAATTCTTATGCATCGCCTACATTTATTACAGTTTTTTTAACATTTTCATCGAATTTCGTGAATTTTGGTACTTGAAGCATTATTTCGAAGATTTTCCTTTCCCCCAATACCGAAAACTATCGATTTTATTCGATTATGTAAATTGAAAAAAAAAAAAAAAATCTCTACATTTATGGAAATCGTACAATTACTTACAAACTTATAGCGTTTTTAATTTTTTTTGTGTAGGTACATTGAGTAAAATAATCATCTCCATAATACTATTATTATTCTCATGTTAGATAACTGTTTAATACTGCGTGCGAAATATTTTCACGGAACAACTAATACATACGTCCACAAGATAGTCAATTTATTTTTTCATTTCAATGATAGATGATATCAGAGAAGTTCATAACAAACCTGTTTTAATATTGTATACGATATACTATAAACACACACACACACACACACACACACACACACACACACACACACACACACACACACACACACACACACACACACACACACACACACAAACACACACACACACTCACACACACACACACACACACACACACACACACACACACACACACACACACACACACACACACGCGCGCGCGCGCGCGCACACACACACACACACACACACACACACACATACACACACTGAAATATATACATATATTATCACACGACAGTAGGGAGGAATTGCCGGTTTTGGCGCCCCTCATTTTGCCAGGGATTAGTGATTAGGGATTCATTAGGGGATTAAGGATTAATTATGGGATTAAGGATTAAGACCACGTGGTCGTTAAGGTTGGTTTGGCATTAATACTTATATTATTACGTTGTTCAAACTTTTTAACCTCGTGGAGAGGGGTGGGGAAGGAAATGCAACTAAAGTCATACCTGTGCTCAAGATTTTTATATTTGCTCACTCGTTCTGGGTGTATTTCCACAAGGGGAGATAGTACGGAATACATGAAGCATCGGTCATCGTTGTTATTTACATTAATTATGGCTTTCCTATTTGCTATAAGTGGGGGTAAAGGGATGAAACTAGATCCTCCTATCGGCTTAAACCGGTTAATACGTAGTAGGACACCGTCAATGTTTTTAAGAGTCCAACCGCTTCCCTTCAAAGTAGATTCCTCCATCTCAGTTTTTATCTTGTTGTAGCTGGAGTTCAAGCTATCCAAAATAGATGAGTCTTCATATAATATTATGTTCTTTGTTTTAAATGCTCTGTCACAAGTTTCACCCACAATATTTTCGAAAGTTGCCTCCAGAACCAAATTGTATTTGACGGGGGAAATATTTTCTTCAATATAATCATTAAGCAAGCTATATATAGTATCCGTCTGGGAATTCAGGAATTCTATTGCATCTGTACTTTCAGGGGATGGAAGAAAGAACGTTTTCAGGATACCCCCATGTGAAGTTTCCACCTCGTAGAGATGTCCCCTAGCAGCATCGATTCGGGCCCTCTTTGCCATGGTGGATATTTCATAACCGCAGCGACGGATATGGGCAATGAGCGTCTTTTTTGATGTAAACTTTTCACCGCAAGTTGAGCATTTACGCTGTTGCTCACGTGCCTGACATATGGCTAAATGCCTACCACTAACGTCACGTTCTCGACTAAATACTTTTCCACAAAATTTGCATTCCATGATTAAAAAAAAAGTAATTTTTAATCTCACAAAATTACGAATTAAATATACTAAAAAAAAAAATAACAATAAGAAGCAAAATAATGCAACCACAAAAATAAATAGAAGAAACGATTTTTTACAAAAGCCGTTAAGGAGACTAATCGATGTTCACTCTAGCGCAGCTCTTAACAGAATGAGAAAAAGTGAGATCGCGCTCTCCTTATATAGTCTCAGAGAGGCCAAAAAACAAAATGGCGGACAAGTTCCTGATTACTAGGTATGGGTTGGGGGGGTAAGCAAGAGAAACGTATATGGTGAGATAACAATATTCTATAGGTACCTGACCTTAGGAAGGGGGGGGGGATTAAAATGCTAAAGGTCAAATTAGGTGGTCAAGGTATAGTAGAATCCCAACATAGGGTCACGTGACGTTAGGAATGGTGCACATGGTACTTACGGAGTAGACGGGCGCGCAAAAAAGTGTCCCAGAACCGCCATTTATACCCTACTGATATGTACTATTCCGTTATATTCTGATTTTTTTCTCTAATATTTGGCTGAGAGAGAATATTTGGTCTACGGTTGATCGGTTTTGCCTGAAACCAGATTGACATTCTCCGATAATTTCCTCGGCGTATTCAGTGATTTGACTAGTTAGGATTAACGTAAATATTTTATGGCAGACCGGAAGGAGTGACGTTCCACGATAGTTATTGCAATTCGTTTTTGATCCCTTTTTGTGAATCGGAGTAAGAATAAAATCTTTCCACTGTTCGGGTATCTTTTCATGTTCCTAGATCTTTTCAATCAAAAGAAGTATTTTTGAAATCCCAGATTCCCAGCATGCCTTGATTAGTCACAAGGAATATTATCTGTTCCCGCTGCTTTATGAGATTTTAATTTTCCAATTTCTATTTCAACTTCGCGAGAATCACAAAAAATCACCCATAAAACATACGATTTATTCTTGTACTTATCGATTCAAAAATGTTCCTAAATACGAAATTCAGTCTTCTAGCATGTTAAAAATTCTTACTAATACCCGCCAGACGTGTTTATAAGTAAAAAATTTTATTTATCCGCATATCTAAATGTCCTTAGAAATTATTTTCAGGGTCGTAACATTCATATTTAGCAAAAATAATTATTACTATCGATGCTAATTATTTATATCAGAGTTTAAAAGCTGCAAATGCATACTACCAATCATTATTTCTTGGGAAGACAAGGAGCTATTGTCCATTCGATGTATTTTTTTTCCACCAAAATAACTTCCTGTAAGATCATTGATTAGTCAATGTGATTATATAAATATGATGCTGTAAGCAAATTCTTTGTAGTAATTACGTCACCTGTTAAGAGTTTATTTTTATTGATTTTCCATATTTTTGAAGATTTTATGTTTAAAGTGTTTAATTATAAGTATTTCTTTGAGTAGATTTAATGTAACAATTTTCATTGTGCCATAAAAAGAAACTTTTTTCTAAACATATTAATAAACAAAAACAAACTTTTTTATTATGAAATATGAAAAACCGGTATAATTCACCTTATTATTATGCAAACCTTATTATAAAATACCAAGAACCAAAATAAAACAATAATCGTTTTAGTGAAATAAAAACCGTAAATATTATCTATGGAAGAAACGAGTTTTATTTAACACCAAAATATAAACATATTAAAAAATTGGATATCAAAAATGGATATCGAAATCAAATTAAAAGGATGTTATAAAAGATTGAAATGAAATAAGAAGAAATGAAATTGAAGATTCGCCATCTATCATAATCAACATTTTAATGTTAATAAGTGCATTGTGAGTCGTCAACCAATGGAAATGTAAGGTGGTTGTCAATCATATGCTTTTGGAGAACCTATTCATTTTAATGTTAATAAGTGCATTGTGAGTCGTCAACCAATGGAAATGTAAGGTGGTTGTCAATCATATGCTTTTGGAGAACCTATTCATTTTATATTGTGCCTGGTTATGGATATTCTATCTAGAGGTGTAACAATGGATTGTTAATCAATTGTTTTTTTTAGGTATTATAGATTTTGTATAATTAATATCTAGTATAATTTTGTATATTTTTATTAATAAAATGTTATTTTTAGCATGAGATTAACTCCAATTCGTTACAGGATTAGATATTATATATCAAAATCAAACTGAGACAGATAATAGGTTAAGTCTCCTAGTTCTTCATCGGTTCTAGCGTTAATATTCATTCTATAGAGGTGCTTATGATCACAGAAATCTATAAATTTCTTGCCAATAAGCCAATGCTGCCAATATTTTACAGACTCTTTTGCTGTCAAGCATTCCAGATAAACAGTCTGTTCAAGCCCTGGTGAATTTCAATTCTAATTGTTTTTTTCTAATGCCATTTTCCGGTTTGAAACAGCCCCTATTATTTGTTGTTAATAGCATGTTTTTTTTTTTTTGTATAATCTTCATCTTCTTTATCTGTAATATTTAGAAGTTTAAGACATTTTTTTTTTTAATTATGTATAATGCAAATCAAATCGTAAGTACTGTATTTAAAATATGGTTATAAGAACCATATGATATTCATGCCAGCTGTTGGAGCGAGTGTATTATAAAACAAGGGAACACGGCGATAAGCCGGGGTCATTAGTGTTTTGGTTGTTGCTTGGAGAACGACATTCACCACCGTTACTGATCGTGCACTCACCCACCTCGTCTCAAATATCACCATCGCCTAGAAAATTCAATCATTTCAGATGCAGCTAATTATGATAGCTGACGATATGTAAAGAAGACGGACTTTTCAACACCACTCCGATAAAAGGTTCCTTATTTATACTTCTTAGGTTCCTTATTTATACTTCTTTCATCTGGATCTACAAGGATGGAAGAACCTCCTCCTTTTTCTCTCACTGATGAACAGTTAATTTATTTTTTTTTTCTGTGTTTCTTTGTTACAGAAGTTTGTTTAAATTCGTAGAAATTTAAGTTAATTTAATTACCTTAGTAGTAGAAACGACGGATTGTGCAATTGTGAACTAGGTCACGCCGTCTGGCAGGGAGAGGGGGTGTATAACTAGGGTGAGGGGGGACGGTTGATTACACAATTCGGCAACGTCGCATGGAATGTGTGAGATGTGGCAACATCGCTTTGTTTACATCGTGCTGTAGCAGAGCAATATGTGACCTTGAGGGTCATTGGCCGAACTTATGAGGGCGAGGGGGGTGTTGTTCTAGGGTGAGTTTGGGTTTGTTTGTTTACATTTAAACGGGTTGAGCCCACGGCCAGGTGTATGTAGGTGCATGCGGTTCATTGACCCTTTGTTTACATTATGTCTGTGACGTCATCCTCTGAGTGGGAGTTTGTTTGTTTACATTTAACGGGTTAAAGCAGAGCAATATGTGACCTTGAGGGTCATTGACCGACCTTGTGAGGGCGAGGGGGTGTTGTTCTAGGGTGAGGAGGGGTGTCCTTGAGGTGTGTTATGAGGTTTCAAGTGGTCAACGGATGTGAGATGCCCCAACGTTGGATTGTAGATGTGGCAAGAGCGCTTTGTTTACATCGTGCTGTAGCAAGGCTATATGTGACCTTGATTTAATCAGCTGTTTCATTCATAATTTATCAATTGAATTCATTGATCAAGCTTCCTCCCCCCACCACATACATAAGCCTTCGTCATAGTCCTAATACTGATAAACCAGTTTACTGGTTCAGCTGTTTCATTCATAATTCATCATTTGAATTCATTGACTAAGCTTAGTAAAAGGAGGAGGTTTCTCCCCCCACCACATACATAAGCCTTCGTCATAGTCTTAGTGCTGATAAACCAGTCTATTATAGGACGACTAACTAGTAAGAACATGAGGTATGAGGCCGACCGACTTTCCACATTCGTCGGTTGGAATTCACCAGTGAGTAAATTGAAACTAGGAGCAGCCGATTTTATTATTTGAAAAACACAGATCGGACGAGGTGTCCTTTTTGTGGAGTAATATTACATGAATGGTTGGAACATGACGATCCTCTTGTAGATCTTAAGAAATGGTCTAAATATTGTCCCTTTATTGATTACTTGGAACAACTAGAGAAGCTACCAATGATAATAGATGACGTATGTGATAAAAAAGAAGAAGAAGAGGAAAACTGTTGGGGATGTTGCTGATGTCCGCAAGAGACTTTGAAATTATCTGCAACAGATAAACGACTTGAAAAACCAGATATTGATGTATGAAATAAAGAGAGACAAAATAACTCAACTAATAAAAAAAATAGAAAAACTTCATCTTTCTCCCCTCCTCTATATTGAACCTTTTAGTCTCAATGTTGAAGCCTTGGAAGATGGTTGTGCCGCGTCGATTGGAACTGGTGACCGACTACTCCATCACCACTAGCGAAATAGTGTGAGTCGGTCTTTGCGATTTTGTACCCACTGTCGCGGTCATCGACAAGAAAACTACAGTGTATATGGATACGGAAGAATGGAGATTCATCGCCGATCAGATTCCAAGGATGTTATCTCTTTTGCAAAGCAGGCCCAAGAAATTGGAGGATGAAGACCGAGTAAGCTGTAAAAATGTGTATTGTACACTTTCCAAGAGGGGAAGGAACAGAGTTATGAAAATAGAACAGGTTGTTATTTCTTTTGCAATGTTTAATCAGAGTTCGCCAACCCTTCAGCTCGATTCAACTTCGACATGTTTTAGCAGAAATGAAACGGCAAATTTTTGTAAAGACGTTAAGAACATCAACAACTCATTGGAATTGATAACCAAAATGGCTGAACTATATAAAAAACATGAAGAAGGTCAACTGACTGAACCTGTGGAACCAACATCAATGGACTTTAATATTAATACTGAGACTCTTTATAATTTATTAAATGAACTCAAGAAAAGACCCTTATGAGTTGTAATTTATGTAATAAATAATATTTCTTTATATACTTTTTTTATTTCTTGAACCTTTCCCTAAGTAAAAATGAGAATAAAGATAAATAAATAAAAAAAAATTAATTTATATGGTTTATATGAAATAATACATGGGATAAATTACAGATATAATAGTACAATTAATAATTAATATATTCATTGAGGTAAGAAAGTCTTCGCTTCTGGATAAATTTCTCGTCCACTTGCCACTCCTCAGGTAAATTTTCCCAGATGTAGTCTAATGTATAGTCGAAAAGGTACAAAAGTAATGATCGAGGTAAAGCTCTCAATTCTTCTGTAGTTAAAGTTTCGATTCCTTCCTCTCCCAAACGACGTATTGCGTACTCCATTTTATCCATCATACTGATAAGGTACTTCCTAGGAGGAGTATAAATACTCTTCCTGGAACCACAAACACTGTGGACTATTGGGGTTTCTGACTATGAGAGGGTTGTCTAATGATGTGCTGTCGAATACCATTCCACAGTATACACATTCAACTCTATCCTTGACTCCTCGAATAAATCCAGCATATGAGATTAGATGATGAGGTGTACCAATATTCTTAAATGTTTGTCTTCTTATCTCTTCTTTTTTTAAATTTATAGCTTCAGAATTTTTTCTGACCCATGAGGCCAAACGATGGGCTTGGTTTAATGAGCAAACTAGGAAAGTGTTTAAATGGAAATGACAAGCTATCTGTTCATTATTTAACTGTTTCAAGTTATGACAGCCGAAATCATGAAGATCATAGTCTGGTCTATCGATGAGTTCTTCTATAAACTTGCACTTTTCCATTCCCTTTCCCCATAATATGTCATAGTCTTCTGTAACATATACTAATAAATTCTTCATATCTTCATATTCTACATCGCCACAGGTCCAGTTTGAAATACCAATGCCATGATGAGGCATGACTCACAGAGACTATAGATAGTTTTTTAACGATTAATGTGTTAGAGGCTGATCGATAGATTTGAAAATCAATGACCGCTGAATGCATCATGTGTGTCATAGTCTTGCAGTGGAGTGATTTCGTTTAGATTTTAAATAATGAATATATGCAGCCAACCGTGTGCAGAGGTTCAGTACATTTTGTGGACTAAACCGGTTCCCACTTCATATTCCTCTATATTATCATGAAGAATAAGGCAGTATGCCTTAGTATTAGGCGGAAAGCTCTCACTCGCCTCTCACGCGAATATCAAAAGTCGTACTTTTTATTGCTTCAGATTGTTTAGAACAATCTATAACGACTATAGGTGCGAGGGTCTCAAAATCGGATCGTGATAGCAGAGGTTGAGAGTGTCTATTACCATAATAGCTCGTTTGAAACTCATTATACATTTCGTAGAGAAGGGCGACTTTTCCTTGTGCAAAATCTAAATTCAAATCATCATAAGGATAATGTTCACTATTCAGATGGAGTTTCAAGTTTTTCAATTTACAACTATCAAAATGACTGTTATCTTTGGTTGCGTTTCTCGTTCGACCAGTCTGGAATGCGATAATAACATACCGTGGCTTTTCTAAATTTGTCGATGTTTTGACAGTCCAATTTTCTTGCTGCGAAGTAGGTAAATTTGGGTATTCATAAAGATCCCATGATCTGAACGGTATAGTAATTATCTTGTTTTTCTCTACCATTTTTAACAACCTCAGTCGTTCTTGATCGGAAACAGGAACATGTGGCATCCTCCAGACCACTTTATCTAATTTTATTTGTACGTCATCACTACCCTTTATGCAGTTCCAGTCCGTACTCGATCTGATCAAAACGAGATCTTGCTTAAGATTAATTAAAATTTTGCGATAGTCCTCACATATCCCTAAGAGAATATCCAGTGGCAGGCATAACCTAAAAAATCCGTCTTTATCGACTGAAAGAGTTTTATCGATGCCAGGTATTATCCACCCCGAATTTTCAAGACCTTTTACTTGATTAGGTAAAAACGAAGTGTAACCTTTAAGGGTTGTAGTTATTCCAGGGTTTCTGACTCTATCTACTTCAATGCCATTTAATTCGTATCTGATCTCATCAAACAAAAACGCAAACGCGTTATTAGTCAATTTTGAAGTAGTTCCTGGAGTTCCGTCTTTTTTTAAAATTCGTCCTTCAATGTAAATAAAACTTAAAGAAGGAAACGTATAAACATCTTGTTGATGGATTGGAATTCTGATTTCATCAGACTTGTTAAAAGTGTTGCCTGCATACGGCTGATGCAAATGTTATTGAAATTGTGTAAGGGACTCAACAAATTTCACGTCTGATGTTATGTTTAGTATATTATTCATATTTTTAACCGAAACCAAACTGTTTTAAAAAGTTTGCGTTTGCAGGTGTTAACCGCCTTGATGGTTTAGGTTTACTAAATCTTAATGGGGTCTGACATCTCCTTTTATAACCATCTAGATTCCGGTCAAGACTATCTCTGGTAAAATCAATCCCCATTTTTCTTTAAATGCAATCTTATAGTAATTGTTTCTCCTCTAAAATCAATAAGCTTGCCGTTCTGATCTACTAAACGAACAGTAATATTGTCAACAGTCCTCACGTTAGTAGGATAGTAAATGACTGCATTCGGGGTTTCGATGATTTTATATCCTGGTTCTACTGCAGGAAAGAATTGATGTATACTATGATCCGGATCTCCATTCATGAAAGACCCCGACGCGATGTTACAATGAATCGAAATAGTATTTACACTAAGAATTTTCACAATGTCGTTTGATTCAGTATACTGATGCCCTGGGTTAATGACTTGTTCGGGGCTAGTAAAACCCAATAGCGGACCTATGGAATGTGGTTTGCCTTGACAGTTGAAAAAAACCTGCTTAGACGATCTAATTTCAGTCTTTAGGGTACTTGGATTTCCTCTAAGTACAAGTCCAGCACCCCGATCACGGTGAGCGATTTCATCGCTTAGAAAAGATTGTATAGCATCGATATCATACGATCCTTCAGGAATTTGAATGGCCATATCACCGAAATAAAACATATCGTTAACACCATTTCTTATGTTTGGAATAGTATTATATGTGTCAAAAGATAATAACCCGATTTTACAATCTGACCCTAATTCTAGAGGAGGTAGGAAGTTTGCATGAAGAACGCTAGAATTGCCAGTAAACGTTACTGTGTAGCTCATGATTATTAATGATCAAGATTTATGAGAAACATCGGCTAAATACTTTAAGCCACAAATCGGAGTATTCCACTTTTGATGACGACGGCGGTTATATAATACTTGACAACTTTTGAAATAATCTAACAATTGAGGAGAAGGTTTTAAATTTCCAAAAGAATCAAATTATTTCACTACATTATCTTTTTTTACATAACAGACCCAATGAGAACCAGGTTCTGAACTTGTATTTAAATTTACAATAGCTGACTCGAGTTTTTTTGGATATTTTGGAAGATTATCAATTATAAACTCTCCACGAAAATTCGAAACATTTAAAACTTTTGCTAAATGATTCAATTCCAAATCGGTCAATGGTTTATTTGGTAGTCATATTTTTCTTGGTCTTTTTTGTCGGGTTATAAATAGACCGTAACCATTCTTATACGGTTTCAAATAAAGTCCGTTTCCAACTTTTTGACCTTCCATGGCCAAATTATGCCTCTTTTGTTCATCCAATTTTAGTTTGGCTTCTTTAGCTTCATTGATCGCCTTTGCTACACTCGCGGCTCCTCCTGCTAAAGACCCCACAGCGGAAAGTCCTGCCATCAATGGTACAAGCGTTTTTCTAGTTTCGTACCTGGATCGCAATATTGATATCCTGGAAGGTGCAATTCAATCGGCAACCTATTGATAAGACTGTTCAGCAAGCCTCTGCCTCTGCGAGCCTTGTGACTCATACTGTACTCAGAAAATGAAACAATAGGGTATATATAGCCGTCTTGATGTTGTTTGCATTCAGAATGAAATTAGTTAAACAAGTGCAATGTTTCCCTACTACCAACTTTTCCCCAGTTAAAGGACAATCGGAGGAGAGACATAGTTCATTATTACCAAACACTATCCGATCCTCGTTATGTGGCCCGAGCGGATGTGGAAAGACCAATATTATGATTGGATTGTTACTAAACCCTAACGGCTTACAGTTTAATAATGTGTATCTGTTTGGAAAAACTTTACATCAATCTAAATACCAGTATTTGAAAAGCGTCATAAATCTTGTTCCTGAAATAAAATTATATGAATTTGAAGAAGCAAAGGAATTGCCTCAAAAAGTCGAATCAAATTCGGTATGCATATTTGATGATGTCACCATGGAAGATCAGGATATAATTGAACGATACTTTAGTTATGGCCGTCATATGAACATCGATTGCTTTTATTTAACACAAAGTTATGTTTGTATCCCGAGACATCTTATCAGGTGTAATTTAACCTTTTTTATAGTTTTTCCTCAAGATGAATTAAATTTAAAACATATTTATGATGAACACGTAAGCATGCCAGATTTAAGTTTTACTCTTTTTAAAGACATGTGCTCGTTATGCTGGAAAGAACCGTTTGGCTATCTTGTTATTGATAAAAGTAGGGTTATGAACGATGGACGTTTTAGAAAAGGAATCGACACATACATTGTAGATATATAAAGAGCGATCTCGGCAGTAATTATCATTAAAAATCATGGACCCAAAAGTCACTCGTGAAATAATAAAAACATGTGAGATTTTGAAAAACAAATTTCGAGCATTGAAGCGTAACCTCCAGGATATTGAAACGGGTCGTCGAATTTTTTACACCCGTGCTTCAACCTTTAGAAGACATTAAGCAATCATTAAAACCTAAACCGGAACAGACTTCCAGAGAAGGTGTTAATGAGCGGGACGAATCGCCAGATAAAAACGAGTCTGCTAGTATTCACCGAAAAACAACTTTATTGCCGAAAACAACGCCTCACTTCAAAAGAGCTAGACGATTATCTAGTATTTCCTTTCCCGTATTATCATCTGAAGAATGCGAGGACGAGTATGTGACTGACGAACCACTATCAGAGCTAGTCAAAGAATATGCTACAACTCCACAAGGAGAAGCCGAATTGAAGGAACATCTTGCCGAATTTGGAAACCTGCAAAGGGAATACTTGGATATGATTTTAAAACAAGTCGATGAGGCATACGAGTATGACGATCGTTATGGAATTAGAGTCATGCCTTTAGGGGGATTAGCTATTGGAGATTCGACAAACGTTCGGCTGTTTCCAAACAGCGAAGATATTTCTATAAACGACATAGTGTATGAAGGAACTCCGGGATTGTTGCAGCTACTCTACTTAAAAAACCCACAAGATTATAACGAGACCGACTTGGAAAATTATAAGAATATTTTAATCTCGACCAATGCACACAGGAAAGGCTATAGCGAAGAAAGAGGGGTATTTAAAAACAGATCTGAGAAATATAGAAATGTAATATCCAAGTTATTTCCACCGGAAATCTTAAAACTCTATCCCCCTTCCTCAGCTCCGAGAATGAAGCTCCGTTCTTACAAAAGGGGCAATGGTCTTATGAGAGCCGATAAACCTCTGTATGAGTATTGGAACGATCCAAATGAGCTAGTAAATCGTCTGAAGCTGTTAATAGCTTCCGCTCATGCTGGTCACGAAGGACACCAAAACGAAATAGAATCAATAATTGAAGAGCTACGAGAAGAAAATATTATATATTAAAGACTATATATAGCAAGGTTTAGTATAAACATGACAATAAACAAGTTCGGATCTCACATGTCATTAAAGCACTCCGAATATAAAAAACGCTATTTTCCGTTTAGCATATTGAAGTCGGTAAAGGACATCGATGCACGCAATTTACGAATAATCAATGTTGCCAACGCAATCACAGCTCATGACGCTGCTAATAAAGTGTATTGTGATATGCTAGCGGCTACTTACACTGATTTAAACAATTGGCCTGGTAATTGGATTGATGGAAAAAGAAAAAGACTTGTCAACTTTGCACCACCTATAAATAAACAGGATGTTGTTACCAAAGAATTTTTAAACAGCGTTGCTTTAACCTTGGTTGAAGGTTTGTATGACTCTCTTGATAAGAGAATAACAAACGAAGCTGAACCTGAAAAGGAATCTGATGTGGTCACACTTGGTTACCTAAAGAAAGTACTTGATAATGGATTCATCAATAATTAAAAGAACTGTTGTAAATGAATTACATAAGCCAGCTCGCAAGAAATATCCTAGGCGAATCGCGTAGTGTCCCTGGAATCTTTGAGAAAAATGAGATTGTTTTATAACTGTTATTTTTTTTAAATATCGCAATGTAATGTAAATGCATAGAACTCTTCTGATATTGTTTATATGTGCAGTTAGCTATATAGTATCAGTTTTTAGTATAAGTTATAGTTTCACCAGAACTCAGCGATTCGCTTAGCGACCTTCGAATTTTTGAGAAAAACGAGATTGTTTCATAACTATTATTTTTTTTAAATATCGCAACGTAATGTAAATACATAGAACTCTTAAGATATTGTTTACATGTTTTCTTAGGTAGCTAGCTACGCGAATCGCGTAGTGTCCCTTGAATCTTTGAGAAAAATGAGATTGTTTCATAACTATTATTTTTTTTAAATATCGCAACGTAATGTAAATGCATAGAACTCTTCAGATAGTGTTTATATGTGCAGTTAGCTATACAGTATCAGTTTTTAGTATAAGTTTTAGTTCCACTAGAACTCCGCGATTCGCTTAGCGTCCCTCGAATCTATGAGCCATTGTGCATTCATCCCAGATAATAATTTAAACAACTGTTAAACAATGTGTATTCTACAGTTCGGACTAAAGTGAGAAAGCAGAAGTTTGAAGAGGATGATTTTGTGAGGATATCTAAACAAAAAACATTTTCTAAAGGATATTTATCAAATTGGTCAAGTGAAATTTTTAAGATAGTCAAGATTCAGAAGACATATCCTTACACTTATTTACTGGAAGATCTGAAAGGACAACCGATTAGTGGAGACTTTTATGAAGAAGAGCTACAAAAAGTTAAATATTTAGATGTACACCTTGTAGAAAAAGTTTTAAAAAGAAAAGGAAATAAATTGTATGTAAAATGGCTGGGATTAGATGAACGCAGCTGGATTGACAAGAAGGATATTGCATAATGTATTAAAAGAAAAAAACACTTGCTGTTATAATATAAATTTATTAATTCTTTTTACAAAAACTGTATTTTTTATAGTTGGAGTGGAAGAGGATTGCTGAGGAGGCCAGGGTCCTGCAAGGACCATAGCGCTGTTAGATTAGATTAGATAGATTAGTATATTTTATATATTTACTGTAAACTCTACATTTAAAATATATTTATTTCTCAGAAATTGTTTTTTTTTCTTAACCTAAAATATAATTTGTTCATAAAATAAACAGTACCAATATATTACTGCACATTTAATTTAATTAAGTTGCGTCAATGCATAATGGCCGTAAGGAAGAGTATTGACTTTGTTTTCCAACGTATGACGTTTATCATCATACGGACATAGTGACTTTTTATTTATAAAAACCGTTTGCAGTTTTTTTGAATGTATAATATGAAACTGGCTGTACATTGTCATATTTCTTAAAGAATCTAGATAATTATGAAATGTGAATCCTCGAACAGCACATTTCTTTATTCCTTTGGACCGTTTAATTAATAAACCTTTTTTAGTTATGAAAGAATACATTTTTGGCCTTAAGCCAACGTATTCGACAATCGGGTCACCGGCTGTTTCATCCTTGAGCATTCCAACCACATTTTGTTTTTATCAGAATAACAAAGGTGGTCTTTCGGGAAATTGCTAGTATCAAAATAATAACTTACACTATTATTACTTATATCGTTGTAAATATCTGGTGTTTTAATATGATACAAAAGAGAGTCAGTATCTATGTAGCAGAGGTCAATATTTTGTGGACCGTAAGTTGTTAAAAACACATCATAGCGTAATTTGTAAATTAAAACCTTTGAAAGTTCCAATATGCTAAAGCCAACATATTGCGGTTTATCGAATACAATTTTTTGAGAGTGCAATCATGTAATGTTTCAGGATAATCAATATCAACGTCCAGATTGTACCCTACTTCCGAGTCGTCAGGAACGTTTAGCACATCTAAATCTTGATCGTACCACTCGAAGCCCCCGTACGGAAGGAAACTGTTCATTGCGTAGCCATACAAGTTGTTCACGTCTGTGGTATGATGGTAATAGCTCATGGGTTGATTTGGGTCATAATCATCTATTAAAAAATCTGGTGCGTGCGCGCAACACACAACTTTCACTTACCAACTTACTTAGATTAGAAATTGACGTGTTTTGCTAATTATCATTTCCCAAAGTCACTCATTTTTCTACATTCATATCTTATTTTTGTTAATCGTTAAAGCCGTTTTTGAGTAAATAAAAAAACCCGTGAAAATGATACAAAATTTATTAAGTAAAGTCCCCCCTCCCGTAGATCAATTTTGATGAAATTTTTACAGTCATATCTCGGGCATATAAATACATCAAATACCAAGTTTGATCAAAATCGTTAAAACCGTTTTTGAGTAAATAAAAAAAAATGTGAAAATGGTACAAAATTTATTAAGTAAAGTCCCCCCTCCCGTAGATCAACTTTGATGAAATTTTTACAGTCACATCTCGGGCATATAAATACATCAAATACCAAGTTTGATCAAAATCGTTAAAACCGTTTTTGAGTAAAACAAAAAAACACGTGAAAATGATACAAAATTTATTAAGTAAAGTCCCCCCTCCGGTTAATCAATTTTGATGAAATTTTTACAGTCATATTTCGGGCATATAAATCGATCAAATACTCAGTTTAATCAAAATCGTTAGAGCCGTTTTTGAGAAAATCGAAAAAAACGTAAAAAGTTATTAAATAAAGTACCCCCTCCCTTTGAGCAATTTTGATGAAATTTTTGCTGTCACATCGCGGGCATATACCTACACTAAATACCCAATTTCAGGTTCCCACGGTTTATAGTTTTTGAGCTAGTCTGTTCACATACACACACACACACACACACACACACACAGACCATTTCGCGGGACTTGGTTATTTTGACTCAGGGGGTCCCAAAACGTGTATTTCCGTTGAAAACCGGAAGTCGAAAATTTTCACGATCGCAATACTTCCACTTACTATATATTTCATATATAGGTAAGTGAAAGTAAAAATTATTGACTTTAGCATATCGTTTGACAACGATTGAACAAGTAGATATCCATACAGAGTTTACGAAATTTTTCAAATACCTCACATAATAAAATTACGTCCGTTTTTATATATATTTCAGTATATTATTTTATGTTCTTGATATTAAAAATTTTCCAAATCGTTTGAGCATGTTCGTAATCAGACTGAGAAATATTTTCTAACGTCAGGTCATTGTAAAATTTGTCTAATGTGGGTAACTGGGTTTCTTCTAACCCCGACAATGAATCTATGTAAGAATATGGATAGATTCCTTTTTCGTTAGCAATTCAACTTTAGATTCGTCAGGGATTAACTGATACAAATGAGGGAAAGTGATCGAGAGATTCTCAGAACCCGTTTTCATGTTTTGGACTAGCGTTTCAAGGCTGGCAGCTAAAAATTTATAACTATCTATGAATTTTATTTTAGTTTTACAATCTTTGAATGTTTTTGTAAAACTGATGTACTTTTCCGAATTACTCGGAATAACAGTAACATCACCTTCATGATTAGCTAAAAAAGGTACTATAAAGTGTGAATCGTAACCCTGTAAATTGTGCATAATTACTGGTATAAAATCAGGTGTTTTTGCTTGTAAGTTGAAGTTTGAATGAGCTGCACCAATAAATTTAGATGTTACATGATCATGATGCCGTACTTTCTGGTCTTTATTTAATGTCTTTAGACAGATAACGCACTTATTCTTTGTTTCGCAATACAACATTTCTTGCTCAGTCATTTGAGCCATGGGTTCGATTTTGCAATATATTTCATCAACCTTCTTTGCCAATTCATGAAGAGCCTCCATAAACAAAAACATTCAGTTAGCACCAGTATAGACTGAAGGTTGAAGATGTAATAGAGGGATATCTGCTTTAACCATAAGTGATGCACAAAAGATTTTATGATTTTGCACGGATTTCGTCCAAGAAATTGACGGATTTTCACAAGGGCCCTCGATCTTTTCTAAATAACGTTCTAAATCAGCATATGCTACAATTTTGATTCTCTGTGTACACGAAAACTTTTTAAATTTTATTTTATCATCGCGTGGGAAATCTGTCCTTACCGGTTTATGCGCACCGCAAAATAATAAATGTTCCTTTAATCGTTCTTTCGCGTCTTTTCCGTTTTTTGTTTTGTATCTCCAGGAAATAGTTGTTAAACACCTGTGACAAATTTCTTTAGCAGATTTGTTACAAGATATTTGACTGCCAACAAGCCTGCTTAAATTGGTAATATAACAATATTGGGAGTCTCTTTCATTTTGAAGAAATAAAAGGTCAAATCTTTCTTTAAAGGTTTCTTTTTTGCTTATTCTCAAAGGAAATACATTGTTTTTTTCATCTAAACCATACACATTGATTAAAACATTGTTTACATCCTCGAATATTTTAATGTCTTTAAAGGAAGTGGGATATGAAATACAATCAAAATTGTAATTATTTTCTAAATATTCATAGGACTTAGGATGGTTCTGAGAACTGCACTGCAGGTTGGATTGGAAAAAGTCGAGCTCCTTATATCCTCAATGTAGGAGTCTGGCAATCAATGGCTGTCGTCACGTGTGAAGCTGGGGTATATATGCGCAGTAGTGCTGACTGAGCGCTATGAATAAATAGTTCTTTATCGCCTTGTCTCCAACGGCAGTAAGAAATGCATCTGCAGCGATTCCCAGAGAACCCTTTCTTTCATGTCTGATAACACGTAGTGCGATACATCCGCTGACTGGACATTATAAAATAGTCGGTGCGGCATCCTTTCAAATAGAAAACACAGATAAGCGAATGAATGATATGAAATGCATCTGCAGCGAATCCCAGAGAAACCGCTCTTTCATGTCTGATAACACTGGTCGACAAAATTTAACTTTTTTTCTTTCACAAGAATTAAAATAACAGATTCTAAAAGTATTTTTCGTGCTGAATTCAAATATAATTACAGTTTTTCCCCATCGGGCAGGAGTTTTGTGTGATATTCATTTGAATTTTTTATAATATTCCAAAAAATCCGTAACTAGCTATCTAACTCAAAATTATAACGACTGATTCTGACTTACCTAGAAAGTGGTAGATAGTGATTTTCGGGTATATTTTGCATCTGGAACGTCTCTCATTTTAGTCCAACAGTAATCAGCCAGCATATTGGAACTCCACCAGCCTTGGTACCTCTTCTCTATTGTAGAAATTTGCTGATGAAAATGCTCACCGTGTTCATCGCTGACAGCTCCAAGGTTTTAGGGGAAGAAGTCCAAGTGAGAGTCCAAGAAGTGAATTTTTAAAGACATGTTGCATCCCATATCTTTATAAGAATGCAGAAGATCAGCCACTATGTCACAATAGTTTTCTGCTTTATGGTTTCCAAGAAAATTGCAACACAAACTTTTGAAAGACTGCCAGGCTGCTTTCTCCAGTGGATTTAACAGTCCCTCGAAATGTTCATCAGCCATTAATGATCGGATTTGTGGTCCTATAAAAACTCCTTCTTTCAATTTAGCATCATTGACTTTGGGGAATTTCGATTTCAAGTACAAGAATCCATCAGAAAGTTTATCCATAGCTTTGACGAAATTTTTCATAACTCCTAACTTAATATGCAATGGAGGTAAAAATATTTTTTCAGGATTCACTAAAGGGACACATTCCACATTTTTCTGGCCAGGGATAAGAGATTCACGTTTTGGCCATGACTTTCTAACGTAGACTTTCTAACATGACTTCTTATCTCTGCTGTCCCACTCGCACAAAAAACAGCAAAATTTGGTGAACCCAAGTGGTAACCAAGCAATAAAGCAATGACCTTTAAATCACCACAGATATTCCATTCATATTTTCCATATTGTATTTTATCTAAAACTATTTTCATATTTTCATATGTCTCTTTCATATCAGCGGCATGCGCTATGTAGCAGCACAGCCTTCAAACTTACTTTAGAGGAGTCTATGAACAATGGCCACTCATCTGGCCGGTGTTGAAGCCCAAGAGTTTCCATAACTGAACAAATATTATTACAAAACACAATACCATTTTCTTCAGAGAAGTATCCTTTGAAAACACTATGGCGGCTATGATATCTACTAATTCTTACATCTTTTTGGAGTAGAATCCACCCTTTGAGTCTGGACGCTAAAACTTCCGCTTGCTGTTTAGACAGATTTAAATCGCGAATCAGGTCACCAAGGCCTTGCTGATTGGGAAAGTATGGTTCTGATGAGCAGCTACTGGCTTCGTATGTAAGATCATTTTTATTTTCATCTGAATCTTTTGGAGTTTCAGTCAGGTCAGAACCAGAGTTATCACTTAAAGTTGTATCTGCATATACTGGTACGGGAAACTCTTCACTGTGTAAGACAGGTCTCATTGCAGATTGCAAATTCGGATACTTAACTGTATATTTTGTTTTAGATGTGATTCCTTTAATATTTGTCAAACAAAAATAACAGTCAGTTAAATGATCCTTCGGTTCCCTTCAAATCATGGGAATTGCAAATGGCATATGATGTGTACCATTTTTCCACCCAGTCAGCAGTCTAACACACGAAACACAGCATGTATTTGGGGCCCAGCTCTCATCAAGATCACCAACTTGACAGCCAAAGTAAAGTTTATAACACTTCTTTACAAGTGGGGTCAAATTTCGCCTCTGAGACTTGAAGGTCAGCTCACCACAAATATAGCAGAAATTATCTGCATGATTTACACAATTTCTTGGGCACGATGAAAAAATAAAGCACAGAAATACAACATGCACAACATACACAATACACTTCTAAACAGAAAGGAAGGAAATATTTCACTACTCAACAATCTCACAGTCAGCTCAATACTGACACATCACAATGCCAAAAAGGTCTGAACATGTCTAAACAACAACAATGAACAACAATGAACCTGCACAGTCATGTTTTATTGCGCTTCAGCATGACATTGCAAATAATTTCAATAATACAGCTTGAGTATAGCTACATATGAGGTAACGGTTCCTATGACAGGTCAAAGAAAACGCTAAAATCATATTTTGAAAAGAAGCTTTTACAGAAAAACTATGCCTGATGGGAAAATTCTGACTAAATATCTGAATTCAGGATGGAAAATGCCACTAGATTCACTATTCAGATCTCTTGTGAAAAAAACCTTGTCGACCAGTGTAACACGTAGTGCGATACATCTGCTGACTGGACATTGATAAAATAGTCGGTGCGGCATCCTTCCAAATTGATAGCGATTCATCTGCTGACATTGATAAAATAAAGTCTGGTCGGCTTACAAAACGCTGACTGACCATCGATAAGCGAATGAATGATATCGTCTTAACTCCTCGATTATCATAGTGCAGAGCTCGCGCCGACTGGGCGTAGATACGCGAATGAATGGTTCTTTGTCCAGCTGCAGCTGATGTCTGCCCCCCCCCTTTCAAAGAGATAACAGACCCGCTCAAGGCATCGTAATCAGTGCTGAGTACGCGTCTCTTCCCCCGCCACTGCAAGCGGGCTATAAAAGAGTGGAGCCGTTATTCCTCCGACATCATTGCTTTGTAATGACAATTATGAATGAACTTGAATGAAACAGCTGAGTCATGCAGCTATGCATTAAAACCTGGGCGGGTGGTGCACTGGGTCAACCCGTTAAATGTAAACAAACAAAACTCCCACTCAGAGGATGACGTCATAGGCATAATGTAAACAAAGGGTCAATGAACCGGCTGAGTCATGCACCTACACACACCTGGCCGGTTTGTGAACTGGGTCAACCCGGTTAAATGTAAACAAACAAACACCCCCTCACTCTAGAACAACACCCCCCTCGCCCTCACAAGGTCGGTCAATGACCCTCAAGGTCACATATTGCTCTGCTACAGCACGATGTAAACAAAGCGATGTTGCCACATCTCACACATTCCATGCGACGTTGCCGGATTGTGCAATCAACCGTCCCCCCTCACCCTAGTTATACATCCCCCTCGCCCTGCCACAGTTGCACAATCCGTCGTTTCTACTACTTACCTTTTTTTTTTAAGTACTTTCTTCAGCATTTATATTATAAATTTGGGTTTTAATGTTATTTATAAGTTTTATTCTTTCCCAATGTATATATTTGTTAACATTAGGAAGGGGCTTTTATTTTACCTATTATCTTTATTTTAAATAATTTATTTTTGAAGAGAAAAGATTTGGCTCCGTCGGGAATCGAACCCGGGTCTTCCGCGTGACATGCGCGGTATGCTTATCCATTAAACCACGGAGTCGCTTCCAAACGGTGCCAAATCCTTCCTCTTCACTGACACCTCTCCCACGATCTCGCAAGTTTTGCGAGTATTTACGGGAGGTGGACAATATTTGTCCAACTTTTGGGCATCTCTTGACTTTCGTCAATTTTTAAATTGCGAGTATTTACGGGAGGTGGATGGTTCGATTCCCGGCGGAGCCAAATCTTTTCTCTTCAAAAATAAATTTTTTAAAATAATTTAAAAAAAAGAGTGGTCATCCACGATAATGATTAAATTAATATATTATCTTTATTGATTTTTTCCTACAGGCATACAGGCACTCATCTTACCTACCACATTCTATACAGTCCACTTACTCGTCTTTTTTCTCTAGGAGGGGAAGACTTAAAATCTCACCGGGGAAGGTTTGCGTTTGAATTGCGAAACACCGCTGCCCCCAACACAGCCTTTTTTCTGTTCCCGGGCTTCAACTTCCTTGACAAATATGTGTATGGTTTTTCTTCTCCACTTTTCTAAGGTTGTTTCAATACAGCTCCAATACCTCGTACACAGGCATCTGTGTAAATATGTACTGGTAAATGCCGGTCAAAGATAGCCAAAATTGGCTTTGAACACAGATTTTTTTTTATTGTCTCAAAGGGTTTTTGACATTCTTCAGATCAGATAAATTTTTGTCCTTTCCTCAATAATTTATGTTAATGATCTAAAACAATCTCTTCATTTGGCACACATTTTCCGTAAAAATTAATTTTTCTAACAATTGTCTGACATATTTTTATGTCATTGGGACAGGAAAATCGTTAATAGCAATTAAATTATCTTTTAATGGTTTAATTTTGTATTCCATAATTATATGGCCTAAATATTTTATTCAATCTTGCGCGAAGTTACACTTTGAAAATTTTAGTGTAAAGCCTTTTTAAAGCCTTTCCTAATAGTAACGTTAAATGTTGAATATGTTCCGAAAATGTCTTAGAAAATATCAAGATGTCATCTATATCATCAACAGTGAAATCCGATAGCTTATGTTTCTGATAATGCTAGTCATTATTTTCTGAAAGATTGCGGGGGAAGTTTTCAGCCCAAATGGATCCACTGAAAGTGTACTTCTTGTGTAACAAGTGCTGTTTTTTCTCTGTCCTCAATTTTCAAGGGAATAGATCACAATGCTGAGTTCATATCCAGTGTTGAAAAAAATTTTAAATCCCTCTTTTTAACCATTCGCATCGTACACGTACCTTGGGAGCATTGTTGAAAAAGAAGGTGGCATGGAAGAAGAAGTGAAAATTCGATTAAGGAAAGCAAATGCGGCCTTCGTTCAACTGTACGCCGTTTGGAAAAGCAAAAACATTACTAGGTCCACAAAGATGAAAATCTTCAAATCAAATGTAAAGGCTGTCTAACTCTATGGCTGTGAAACATGGAAAAACACGGTGAAAATCAAGAAGCAGCTCCAAGTTTTCATCTATCGATGTAAAAGACGTATCCTTGGAGTTAGATGGCAGGATAGGGTTGGAAACAAGGAACTATGGAGCATTGCCAGACAGACAAATAAGAAGAAATAAGACAGAGCAGCCTATAGAGGAAGAAATAAGAAAAAGAAAATGGAGGTGGATCGGCCACACGCTCCGAAAAGAAGATGGGGCCATAGAGAAGACGGCGCTGGATTGGAATCCCCAAGGATCAAGGAAACGAGGGCGACCGAGGCTGACCTGGTAGAGGAATGTGGAAGAGGAATGCAGAGCGGCTGGCAAATGTTGGCAGGAGGTCAAGGCTCTCAGCCGGGATCGGGATGGATGGCGAAAATTTACTTCGGCCCTATGCCCCCGCAGTGGTGACAACAGGAAATAAGTCAAGTCTTTTTAACCATTAAATCCTTAATTATTGGGAAAGGTTGAGATTGAGGTACTACAATTTTATTTAAATCATGAAAGTCTAGGCATTATATTCTATATCTATTGAAAAATCAATACGAGCCTCATAACCTTTTACAGTGTCTATATTATATTTATCTTTAGCAAAAAGTGATTTATATTTGTGATTAATTCATCTATCACAGATTGTTGTTCGTAATTTAGATGATTCACCGAAATATCAAAATCAGTCCAGTCTATCTGCTCATTTAAGTTTATTTTATATGCCCCTATTATGTCATCTGCAGTTTTTATTATTTATTATTATATCATCATTAAACCGTTAGAATTTTGTAAATTCTTTTCTTTTCGCCGTTTTTATTTAAAAAGTGATGAATAAATGATTTCTTAGTTTCTTCCTTTTTAGTATCGTATTTTTTAGTGTTATTCTCATTTTTTTCATTTTGAATAAGATGGAAATTTTCTAAAGCAATTTAATCCAATTAAAAAATCATTATCAAAATGCTCTTTATCTATTAAAAAACCATCAACATTTTTTTCAATATCAAAATTCTTAATCATCAGATTTGCCTTACCTCCAACCTTTTTCACGCCATTAATCGTTTTTAACTTTTTTAAATTACTCATTTTTCCAGCATAGTAATTTTGAATTTATAAGAGAAACCTTTGAGCCTGAATCATAAATTCCCATAACCTCTACCTTACCATTTAACAATAATTTAACTATGATCAATGCAGAACTGCTAGTTTTTTGGATCACTGTTATTAAATTCTATTTCTAATTCCGGATTATAACGCTCTTAATTTTTTCTGACTTTTGTCATTCATTACGTTTGTTTCTGAACTAACACAAAGATTCATGATTATAACGAATACCTTTGCCTTCATTTTCACAAATCCTACAAGGTTTGGCTTCACAATTTTTTCTTTTTATTTTATTTTCGTAAAATGTAACTAACCTTTTCTCAATTATTATAATGAACTAAATGTTCCAAGCTTCTAATAATATTAAAATAAATCTTTGGTTTCCTTTAAGCTAATTCTATCAATTTTATCATATAATGTATGGCTAGCCATAACAATGAGATCAATTAGAGTAGTCTGGTCCATTAATTTATTTATTTCTAAAAGAAGTCTTTCTTTTCTTAAGGCATATTCTAGTAATGAGCCTTGTATATATTTGAATGACCTGCATATCTGAATACCTGACCGGCGTCCATCCCTTTTTTAAAATCTCTATGTTGACCATCCTGAGTTTATTGTATGTTTTATGAGCATTGAACTGTACCAATCAAGGCATGGTTATTCTCGGAGTAACCTAAGGATTGCAATTATATCAATATCTTCTTCTATTCCCAAACGGTTAAACTCGCTCTTAAAAACATTCATCCATTTGTATACATTTGGGATTTTAAGTCCAAATTTCTTCGTGTAGTTTTGCAGGTTGAAAAATATCTGGAATAAGAAATGCTTGCGTAACTTTAGTAATAATTGCACATGTTGCGTTTCTCTGTAAACCAAAGTTTATTTTAATTAAATATAGAACTTTTTACAATTTATATTAGAGGTTTATTTTAATACAAACTTACCTCTTAATCAAAGAAACAAAACTACAAGCAACTATTTCACTCCTTTCAACGACTATAACTTATATTCAACTTGAAATTTAATAATCAATAATAATCACGTTTGATCACATTTAGTAGTGGTCACAATTAGTCTTATTTTCATATGTTTATAACTTGATATTAAATAATCAATAATAATAATGCTTGATCGAATTAAATAAGGACGATTGATTTTATTAACATGTGTTAATACCTTCACACCTGTTCTTACTAGATATTACGAGCATGGGCTATACTTACAATTCAAATTATAAGTATTTGATTTGATATAAATTATTAAAAGAAGTTCGACGAACATCTTTTACATATAAATTAAAGATATATCTAATCTTGTAACAAATTGGAGTTACAAATTGGGAATCTCATGCTAAAAATAACGTTTTATTAATACAAATATACAACAATATAATAGATATCATTTATACAAAAACTATAATACCTAAAAATAACAATTGCTTAACAATCCATTGTTACATCTCTAGATAGGAAATCCCTAACAATGCACTATACAAAATAATATATCCTCTAAAAACAAATGATTGGCAACCAGCTTATTCTTCCCTTCGTCGACGACTCTTTTACTGCATAGGAAAAGAGTAAGGTACAAGCTTGGTACTGCGGAACAGATTCCCTTCTTTTCGTTTCATTCTACTTCCTAATTCATAAATTGAATTATAAAGTCTTTTCTTTATCATGAATGGTCCACTTCTGATCTCATCTAGCTTATTTCTGTTTAATTTGTTACCATTTGCTACATACACTAAGTCACCTTCTTGAAATTCATATTCACTTCTGTTCTTGTCTATTCTGATCTTATTTCTTTCAAAACTTTTTTCAGAATTTTTGAAAGCCTCTTCTCTATCCTCTTCTAAATTATTTGCTTGTTTTAGGTGAGAAGGTACGATTTCTGACGTCGTGCCAAATAAAAGATATGCTGGAGTAAATTTGGTTGTACTATGTACTGTATTATTATATTCATCTAAGCACTGTTCAGCAATTTTTGTCCATGGTGTATTGTTACCATCTTCATTTAATTTACACCGAATCCTGTTCACCAATGTTTGGTTCAATCGTTCGTTTAAGCCGTTTGATTGAGGATTATCGACTGAGGTATAAACAAGTAAAATACCTTTTTCTTTTAAAATTTTTTTTAATTTCAATGAATTTAATGCTGTGTGTTAATCGACCTACACCATTTTTATGTCATAATCTTTTGTCAACGAATTTATTAATTTAATAAAATCCTGAGCATTTTGTTTACTTGAAGTTAAGATCCACGTATGTCTAGTGAAATGATCCACCAGCAAATGTCCAATCGCAAATGCATATATTTCTTAGTGGAACCGTTGCCACTAAAACCCCCAATGATGTCAATCGACACAATTTCAAAGGGCTGCTTAGCCGGTCCTAATTTGGATAGTAGACCTACAGCCCGATTTGATCTAGATTTATTTTTCTTACAGATTTCACACGTTTGACAATACTGATTTATTTTATCATCCATGTTTTTGAAATAGTAAAAAGGACTTAGTTTGTTTGCTATATGAGTACTACCAATATGACCATAAAATTTATGTATTTTCTTGATTAAATCTAACCCAAACTTTTCTGATACATAAATTCTTTTTCTACTATTCCAAAGTTTAAAACTGATATCACCATCTTTAACTATCTTCTTGGTCTTTTCTATTTCTTCCTTAATATCTAGTTGATCAGCAATTATCTCTTCCAATTTTATCATATTTACAATTTTTAAACAATCATAGTCATTAGAAAAACTTTCGAGAACAGGATTTCTAGATAAAGCATCAGCCTCAATATTTTCTTTTCCTTCTTTATAAATGATTTTGAAATTGTACTGAGACAAATACAACATCAAATCACACATCGCTTCATCAGTTCTAGATTTTGATTTTAAGTTTACTAATGGTTTGTGATCTGAGACGACTACAAATACTCTACCTATCAAATAATATTGCCAAAAAATAATTGCTTCTTTGACGGCCAGACATTCTAAATACATTATTTCTTTCTTCATCTGTCCTGGAGTTAGTTTCCTTGAAAAATATGCGACGGGATGTAAAATGCCATCTTTTTGTGGTTGTTTTAAAACAGCCCCCAAACCTAAACGGCTCGCATCTACCTCAATTACAACCTCTTTATCCTAATCATAAATGGCTAATATAGACGTTGAGCATAGGTACCGCTTTATCTCATTAAAACAATTTTCGCATTGTTCACTCCAAATAAATCGAACATTTTTCCTTAATAAATTATGCAATGAGGCCAAACGCTGTGTACAATGATCAATGAATTTATGATAGAAGTTTATTTTTCCCAAAAACTGAGGAACCATCTTCCTGTTCTTCGGTCGATTAAACTCTTTAATAGCAACCAGGTTCTCGTTAATCGGACTAGCTTTACCATTTTCAATTATATAACCTAAATACTTTATGGTATTATAACTTTTGATGACCAATTGAATCAAATGGTCATCAAAAGTTTCAGAAAAAAATAGTATGTCATCAATATAATTGACACAAAATTTATCTAAATTTTGTATTTTCTAATTATTCCTGCTAACACTCTTTGAAATATCGCTGGTGAGTTTTTAAATCCAAAAGGGAGCACCTTCCATTGCCAATGGCCTTTTTGAGTTATAAATGCAGTTTTTTTTTTCTGTCTTTTTTTCTTAACGGTATAGACCAAAAAGTCGAGTTTATATCTACTCTCGGAAATCGAAACACAAGCGTGTCCTCCGCCCATACTCTTTTTTAAACGCCAATGTGACTGGTGATGCAAAAGGTGAAGAGGATTCTTCAATCAAATCGTACTCCAGTAATTTAGAAATCTGAGAGTCTATTTCTTCTTGATCCGGATATGAACACAACTAAGGTTTCTTGGAAACATATTTTTCTTCTTTTAGTTTAATATGAGCCTCTACAGATTTTATAGATCCAACGTCAAATTTATTTTTAGCAAAACATGAATGATAATCCATAATTAATCTATTCATTCTAATTTTTTTATCTTTTTCCAAATGACCTAAATCGATTTGAGAATAGATCCAATGTCAATGTCAATGTTTAATTTAGAATTAAAAATAGCCTCATTTTGATTTGGAACCTCTTTTTTAGGTTTTATATCGAATCTGATCAATCTCTATAACCTTACCATTTATTTTCTGCTTGATTCTTAAATTTTCATCTTGTATTAATTTAAATTTCCTTATTACATCTAATCCTAGTCATAATTAAAATTGCTGTTCTTTACCACTGTTAAATCTAATTTATCTTCTATTTTTCCTATTTTTAAATGCAGATTAGCCCGGCTTTGACAAAATTAGACACCACTTATAGTTTTTAAAATGTTTCTATTACTGGTTAGTTTCGATTTTAATAATTTTACAAGTTTTTAACTAATTAATGAACAAGTAGATCCATTATCATAGACTTCTTTTATCTACGATAACTATAAGTTTTATTAGTGAAATCGGTGCAGATTTTTCCGGGCCTACTAGTTTTTTGTGTCATTTCGCTCTATTTCAATTCCTAGTAATTCATTATCGTTATCATTTTGTTCGGTCAAATTATCTTGTTTTTTATTGTAGAGTTTTTATTTCTACATAACGATGTTGGATGAAATCGATTGTCAAAGCCGAGAGCTTGGCAAATGCTACATGGTTTCTTATCAATAGTGGATTCTTTTAATAAAGGCCTATTATTATCTGTCTTCTTTCCTCCAATCTTCTTCCTTTGATCCAATTTGTTTTCCACGGCTAATATATCGTTTAATTTTCTGATTTCGATTATTAAATCACACATTGATTTTATTTTATTAATGCTCAATCTAGAATGAACCTCTCATGGAAGGTTATAAATGATTAGATAAATTCTGCATGGTTCTGAGATATCTTTGTCTGCCTCTAGTAATAAACATTCCTTTTTTATTACAAAATCAATTAAAGAGCCATACAAATATTTATAATCAAAAGAATTACGGATGTTTGACCAACATTTTTGGCTATAAATCATTAAAAAAGAACTTTTCCAAGCGTCCCAATCAGATGATGATAACTTAATTAAATTAGAACTGTACGATTCTTTTACATTCCCATCTATAAATAATATTAACACCTCGATTTTAGTAAAATCATTTAGTTTAAATCTAGAGCATTCCCATTCAAACATATCCATCTATGTTGAAGCTTCTTGCTTGCCGTTAAATTTAACCAATAAAAATTTCTGTTCAATTTCCCTCATTGTTAATTCATACACTGAAGAAACACGACCCTCTAGTTCCCTATAAAAAAATCTCATTTTCAGATTTTTTCTCACCTAACATATTATCTACATCACCTGTGCGTTTAACCTCCTTTTCTAGATAATGATCACAAATTCAGAAATTTTCATCTTAATCTAAATATTTTTTTTTAATTCTGTTTTAAATTTAATAGCAATCTTTCGGTAACCGCCTTTTTTTTTAAATAGATTTTATTGAACTTGTAACAGTTTTCAGTTCCTGACAAGTTTATTAATTCCTGATGTACGTTTAACCTTAAATCCTTCAATTCTTTTGGAACTATAAACAAAGTATGCTTATCTATTGCCAATGCTTCTAAATCATACTTATCTTCATCTTTCTTAATAATATGGACAAATAGCTTTTGCTCAGCCATTATAACTTGAATGTGTTAATCAATTTCTAATCTTGTAACAAATTGGAGTTAATCTCATGCTAAAAATAACGTTTTATTAATATAATTATACAACAATATAGTAGATATCAGTTATACAATAACTATAATACCGAAAAATAACAATCCATTGTTACATCTCTAGATAGACAATCCCTAACAAGGCACTAAACAAAATAATATGTCCTCTAAAAACACATGATTGGCAACCAGCTTACATATATATATATATATATATATATATATATATATATATATATATATATATATATATATATATATATTTTAGCCCGTTATGAATGGTAGCCTCAAAGAAGGATAGTTTATTTAATGATTTACATGCTCCATGCCTATTCTATTAGGTACATTACATGTATAACATGTTATATTATATAGTTAACAAATTGTAAAATGTTTATACCAAAATTAGGTTATAATCGAAAAAAAAAAATTAGAAAAGTAACAAAAAAAGTAGCAATATAAATAACGATACATTAATTAAGTTTATAAATTTCTTAAAAAAAAAATATGTATTTATATATATATATATATATATATATATATATATATATAGATATATATATATCTTTTACATATATATATATGTAAAAGATGTTCCCCGAACTTCTTTTAATATAATTTGAATTGTAATATTTATCCCGAAAGAACAGGTGTGATAGCAGGAAGGTTATAAACATATGAAAATAAGACTAATTGTGACCACTACTAAATGTGATCAAACGTGATTATTATTGATTATTAAATTTCAAGTTGAATATAAGTTATTGACGTTAAAAGGTATGAAATAGTTACTTATAGTGTTGTTTCTTTGGTTACTGGTAAGATTTCATATTAAAATAAACCTGTAATGTAAATTATAAAAAGTTTTGTAATTAATTAAAATAAACTTTGGTTACTGAGAAACGCAATATAGTTTTATTTCACAACACATTATAAAGCAACACTAGCTACAGCTATAAAAAAGGATGGAGAAATTGGGATTTCAATTCGAAGTTAAAGCTGCTGAAGATAGAAAAACAAATGAATGAATGAATGAATGAATGAATGATCTTTATTGCTTATAAAGATTACATCTTATAGCAATGAGTTGGAGTAACACTAAAAAAGTTATTTTTACAAAAACAAAAAAAAAAAAATTTTCCTTCTTAATTTATAAAACATTACTATACAAACATTATAAACATATATATATATATATATATATATATATATATATATATACATACACAAATACATATATACATATATATATACAATATACACATATATACACTCATACATACATACTCACACACCTATCTATATGGATATAGATCAAAATTACAATAATACATTTATTAATTTCAGGCTTGTAGTAACAAAAAAGTAAATATTATTTATTTTTTCCAAGTCCAAGTTACACAATAACAGATCCATAGCTTCAATCGACAGTCCAGATAGATATTTCTTTATAAATTTATTTCTAATTAAATCTAATACAGGACAGCTTATTAGGAAGTGACATAAATCATTACTAGCCATTGCAGAGCACAAACTACATTCGTTATCAATATTGAATTTATAAATTTTCCGATTAAGGTATATCCTGCTATACTTTTTTCCCGATAACCGCAATTGTGCCATCAACCTTAGTTTGTTTATGTGTAGCTTTGCACTTAAATAGTCTTCGCCTATGCCTAAAGAACTAATATTTTTATAAAATAAACTAAATCTAGATTCAATAACTGTCTGGACATCCTTTGATATTAAATTATTTTTAAATGAAAACAGTAAATTATTGTAATTTTCCCTTGCTAACTTAGCATTTTGGCTGATCCAGATATTTTGTGCTCCTATACAAAATAGATAATCTCTTATTTCTAGCGAAAATTTATCGAGCAATTCTATTAATCGTAGATAACAAATTTTACAGAGTTCATCATTAGGCATTTCTAAAAGTTTAATCCACCAGTTTAACATCCTAACGAAAACATTGTATTGTATGTGAACCCGATTTGTTTCTAAACGTACGTAACAACTAGGGGTGTTAATAGGCAGATGTAATAATTTTTTAAAAAACATTAACTGCCCTCTTTCGATTATATGAGGGTGACTTGAGCCCCAAATTTCGGCCAGATAAAATAACACACTTTGGGCAATTGAATCATATATTTTAGTTTTAGTATCCCAATTGTCCGATTTTGATTTTCTTAAAATATTTAAAACGGCAGAGTTTGCAGCTATACTTTTCGCTAACATTGCCTCGTTGGTTCTTCTAAAATTTAATGAAGACGATAATATTATTCCTAAATAAACAGTACTGTTACAAATTTTTATAATGCTATTATCGTATAAGAAATCTTTGACGCCGCTTAGCCTATTCCCCTTATGGAAAGGTATGATAACCGTTTTATCTGTATTTAAAATCAAGTGATTTTCCTGACAGTAGTTATATAATATCTTTAACTTGTATTGGGTATCTTGCCAAGATGTTGCTAAGATAACTAAATCGTCTGCGTACAGCAAACATAATAAATCTTTATCACGCTGTATGGGAATTCCTTGAACATTTCTTTCTCGGAAATAGTTATCTATATCGGCTATGAACAACGAAAACAAAAGGGGGCTTAAAATTTCACCCTGCAATACTCCTTCTGAGACAGGGATATCATTAGAAACTATTGATCCATCTGATATAACTAGTTTAGCAGAACTGTATAGATTTTTGATCAGTCTTAATACTTTGCCACCTATTCCTAGAAGATACAATTTATGCCATAATTTCATATGATTTATGGAATCGAAGGCTCTTTTAAAATCAACAAATATGCCGAAAATTTTCCTTTTTTTAAGCCTTAACGCGATATTTATGGTGGACGTTAATATAAATACACTATCTCTGCAGCCTTTTCCCTTTCTGAAACCTATCTGTTCTTCCGGTATTAACTTATTTTCCTCTACCCACCTAATTAATCTGTTATAAATTACGGACGTGAAGATTTTCGTAATATGATTGAATAAAGCTATTCCCCTGTAATTATTAGGATTACTTTTATCTCCTTTTTTATGCAATAATTTCATTTTAATTCTGGACCAAGAATCAGGTATATTTTCCTCTTTCCAAATCATATTGAAAATGTGTCTTAACCATTCTAAACATTCATTGTTAACATTTTTGTAACATTCATTGGGAATGAGATCCAAGCCCGGAGCTTTATTGTTTTTGAGGTTATTCAGAACGATTTTCAGTTCTTCTAGGGAAATCTCCGAATCTAGTTCAGGTATATAGTAATGATAAAAGTTAAAATCGAAGTTAATTTTAGGTGGAAGGATACAGCGGTAAAAATTTTCCCATTCAGCAATTGTAACTACATTACTATACGTTGTGCTTGTTTGAAATTTCTTTACGGCACTCCAAAATTCAGATGACGATTTTGTGTTTACTAGGCGCGCTTTTAATTTTTCTAAATAAGCTGTCTTACAATCTATTAATAGTTGTTTATACTTTGATTTGGCAACCAGATATGAATTTAATAGGTTTGCTGAGAATGAGTTTCGTTTAGCATTTTTGTACAGCTTTCTTACTTCCTTTTTTGCCTCAAAACATCTACGATTAAACCATGGCTTATTATATCTGAGTTTATTTTGATTTGTTATATTTATCATATCTGATTCCTGCATAAAAGAGAACATCATGTTTTGAAAACTATTATAAACTTGGTCAACCTCACCATTTAACTTAAGTTTATATTCAGATGTTTCTACAACAAGTTTAAAAATGTTTAAGTTCATTTTATTTCTATTAACAGTAAAAGTGGTGTTATCAGTATGGACACACTTTGGCGTAAATTTATTAACTAATGTTAGTAAGCACATATTATGATCAGAGAGTTCTGAAACAAATATTACTTCAAAATTACTTATATCTTGTAATAAAAGAGGTGAAACCCAGACATGATCCACAATACTACAGCCATTATGACCAATGTAAGTGAAATTGGCAGGACAGTCATTAGTCGACCGGCCATTACATACAAAAAAACCAGCACTTTCCATAATATCTACTAATTTTTCTCCTCTATGCGGAGTGACTTTTAAATCCAAAGATTCTCGAATTGGACTCAGTGTGGTTGTTTCAAATAATTCTATATCTAAGGAATTCAATAAACCGATACGTGAGTTCCAGTCTCCCCCAATAACAACATTGTAATCGCTATAAACAGTAGTTAAGCTGTACACAACATCCCGTAGGCTGTCAATAAGGTAGTCATGCTCCCGGCCTGGCCTCCAGTAAACCATACCGACAATTATACATTCACTTCCACACTGTACTTTAAGGCATAGAAACCATTCATGTTGAAAAATAATCTTAATATTACTAAACAAACCATTCCTTAAAAAAATTATTAATCCTCCAGTTCCCCTACCTTTTTCAAAATATTTAGTTGCATTAACTGTAATTTTTTCATATTCTTCTAAGAAAGTTGGAAAATTAATTGGTTCTGATAATGACCAAGTTTCACAAATACCTAAGACATCTAATTCAAGTAATTTATCAACAGAATCATTTTCTAAATTATATAAGTTATTGAGCCCCCTTATGTTCCAGAATCCAAACTTGATTAATCCCATTCTAAGTTCTTTTTGTCGATTAATTTTTAATTGGGATTTGCAAACTTTTTTAGTTATCTTACATCTGTCAGGGATTGAGTTCGTGGCCTTAAAAAATATGAGTCTAATGTACCACTTTGATCGATAGTTTTTCTTTTTTTTGAAATAGAAGCATTAGAAACCATTTCCACAGCTAAACTTGTCTCCGAATCAGTTTTACTCATTTGAATAGAATTTGAATCGGTTAATCCAAGGAGATTTCTCAAATCATCCAAATATCCAATATTAACAGGGTGATGATTATCATTTTTTTTTACTTTAACTGTATTGTTTTTAAACCATACATATTTTAATTTAGAAGATTTTTGAAACTCTTTTGCTTTTGAAAAAAGTTGATAATTTTCAGGTGACATTAGCTCATAGCTGTTAAAAATATCAGTTTTTAGTAATTCTTTTTTTCCTTTTGTATGACTCAAAAATTTCATTTTATCAGATTTTCTTAGAAAGTTTACAATAATTGGCGGAGGACTTAAGTTATTAGATGATTTCAACCTATAATAATCTCCTAAAAATCGGAAATCAAAATCAAAGTCGACTGTTTCGAAAATTGTCTGTATTTTATCAAGTAATTTCTCACCACTCAGAAAAGGAACATTAACTATTTTAATTGTATTAGAGTAAAATTTCTGTTTACAACTATTAACAGTCATTTTTAATGATTCTAATTCTTTCTTTAATACCTGATTTTCATATTTTAAACTTTTCACATTCATGCACACTTTTAGTTGATTAGTTAAGAGAGAGATGTTACTTTTAACCTCAGTTTGAGCATCATCTACCTTTTTCTCTAAACTACTTTGAGATTGATTCAGTTTACGTACATCAGCTCTGGTAAGTTTACTTTCGTTGACGAGAGCATCCAACTTTGCGTCGAGCCTGGCTAACAGCTGAGTCAGTTGGCTGCTGTCCCCACCACTGCTGTCCCCACTACCTGCCGCCTCCTTATCAGCAACCTGTATGGTCTCGTTTACCATTTTGCTCATCTAGATACTTCACTTTTCACAATAAATACTTCACAGAACTTCACCAAAATTGAGAATATTAACGTTTAATTCTATAACCAGACCTGTGCAAAAATTCAAATCAGTACGTTCACTCTGAACAAATCTAGTTACAATCGGCACAGAGAGCGATCCAGTCACTATGGAGGCTAGACTCCAACTATCTAGAAAAACAAATATAATTTGCATAACTGCAATTATTACTACAGGTAAGGTTAAGCAAATCTTTGTTATTCCAGATAAATTCCAACCTGCAAAACTACACGAAGAAATAACAAAAACTCAAGTTTACGAAAAAGTAAAAAATACGTTATAAAAGAGACACGATAAAAGGCAGGTTTTTATTTCAATAACGGAAGCAATAAAAAACACTTACATGGATGAAGAGGGGAATGTGCAATTTAAGGGCTATTTGTTAGAGGAGGTAACAACGGTAGGTAACAGCAGGAGGCTCTTGCTACTGACATTTCTGAACAGGCATTGGCGAAAATGATGGAAACTCTTTCTAGGAAGAATAAAGATACTTCTGAAAGTCATAATGTAAGAAATGTATCAGAGAAATTTGTAATACAGAAATTTGGACTTAAAACCCCAAATGTATACCAATGGATGGATGTTTTTGAGAGTGAGTGTAACCGATTGGGAATAGAAGAAGATATTGAAATAATTGCAACCCTTAGGTTATTTCTAGAAGAACCATGCCTAGATTGGTACAGTTTGATGCTCATAAAACATACAATCAACTCAGGTTGGTCAACATGGAGAGACAACTTTTGTAAAACGTACGCAAACAAGGGATGGACGCCAGTCAGGTATGCTATGTCATTCAAATATCTACAAGGCTCTTTATTAGAATATGCCTTAAAAAAAGAAAGGCTTCTATAAGAAATAAATAAATTAATGGATCAGACCACTCTAATTGATCTCATTGTTATGGGGCTGCCATACTTTATATGTGATAAAATTGATAGAATTAGCTTAAGGGAAACCAATGATTTATTTAATATCATTAGGGGCTTTGAGCATTTAGTAAATAAAAAGAATTCTGAAAAAAGGTCAGTTGCAGTTTTCGAAAAAGACAAACCTTGTAGAATTTGTGAAAATGAAGGCAAAGGTATTCGTTATCATCGTGAATCTTTGTGTTGGTTCAAAAACAAACGTAATGAAAGACAGAAGTCAGGAAAAATTAAGAGCATTAATAATTCGGAATTAGAAGTAGAATTTAATGACAGTGATCCAAAAAACTAGTAGTTCCGCCATTAATCAAAATTAAATTATTGCTAAATGATAAGGTAGAGGTTATAGGAATTTATGATTCAGGCTCTAACGTTTCTCTCATAAATTCAAAATTACTATCCTGGAAAAATGTGCAAATTAGTGAACCGAAAAAAAATGTAAAGATAAAAACGATTAATAGCGTGAAAAAGGTTATTGGTATGGTAACTCTGAAGATTAAGATTTTTGATATTGAAAAAAATGTTAATGTTTTTGTGATAGATGAAGAACATTTTGATTATGACTTTTTAATTGGATTAGATTGCATAGAAAAGTTTCATCTAATTCAGAATAAAAAACTGCAAATAACCTAATAAAATTACGAAATTAAAAAGAAAGATAGTAAAAAAATAATAAATTTCAAAGATAGAGAAATAATTCCCAGCTTTTCAGATAAAAATGGTAATGAAGAAAAGAATTTACAATATTTTAACAGCAATGCGAATGACATAATAGGTGAATATAAAATAAACTTTAATGAACACATAGAATTGACTGATTTTGATATTTCGGTGAATAATCTAAATTATGAGCAGCAATTTAAAATAGATGAATTAATCCACAAATATAAATCACTTTTTGCTAAAGATAAATACGATATAGGCACCGTAAGAGGTTATGAGGCTCGTATTGATTTGTTAATAGATAAATATTGTTTCAAAAGACCATACAGATGCACCATCGACGACAAAAAAGAAATAGAACAACAAGTTTCGAAATTATTAGAGAAAAACCTAATCGAAGAGTGGTATAGCCCGTTTGCTGCTCCGGTAACACTAGCATTTAAAAAAGAAGAAGGAAAAAAATCAAGATTATGCATCGACTTTCGCGATTTAAATAAAATTGTAGTTCCTCAATCTCAACCTTTCCCACTAATTGAAGATTTAATGGTTAAAACGAGGGATTGCAAATATTTTTCAACACTGGATATAAACTCAGCATTCTGGTCTATTCCTTTGAAAATTGAAGACAGGGAAAAAACGGCATTTGTTACACAAGAAGGACACTTTCAGTGGACCTGTTTACCATTTGGCTTGAAAACGTCCCCAGCAATCTTTCAGAGAATTCTATCTAGCATCATCAGAAACCATAAGCTCTCGGAATTCACCGTAAATTACATAGATGGCATTCTGATATTCTATAAGACATTTTCGAAACATATTCAACATTTAACTTTATTATTAGAAGCAATTTTAAAGGAAGGCTTTAGACTGAAATTTTCAAAGTGTAACTTCGCGCAAGATTCGGTAAAATATTTAGGCCATATAATTAAGGATAATACCATTAAACCATTGAAAGATAATTTAACTGCTATTAACGATTTTCCTGTTCCAAGAACACAAAAAAATGTCCGACAATTTTTAGGAAAAATTAATTTTTACGGAAAATATGTATCAAATATATCGATTATTTTAGATCCGTTGCATAATTTATTGAGGAAAGGACAAAAATTTATCTGGTCTGCAGAATGTCAAAAATCCTTTGAGACAATTAAAAAATTGCTGTGTTCAAAACCGATTTTGGCCATCTTTGATCCACATTTACCGATACATATTTACACAGATGCATGCCTACAAGGTATTGGGGCTGTCTTGAAACAACCTCAGAAAAATGAAGAAGAAAAACCATGTGCATATTTTTCCAGGAAGTTGAATGAAGCCCAGAAAAGAAAAAAGGCTATTTATCTGGAATGCTTGGCAATTAAAGAGGCAGTAAAATATTGGCAGCATTGGCTTATGGGCAAGAAATTTACAGTTTTCTGTGATCATAAGCCCCTAGAAAGAATGAATAGTAAGGCTAGAACCGATGAAGAACTCGGAGACTTAACCTATTATCTGTCCCAGTTTAATTTTGATATAATATATTCTCCAGGAAAATATAATTTAGAAGCAGACTGTTTAAGTAGAAATGCAGTGCTGGAACCGCAGGAAAATCAGGATGACTGTTTAAAAATTGTAAACTTAATAAAACTAGAAGATATCCGAAACGATCAGGGGAATAATGAAGATATACTAAATAATAAAAACAAACTGAAATTCAAAGATCAAATCTATTACAAAAAGATTGGAAAAAAAGAAAAGATTTTGCTTTCGGAGGAATTTAGTAAAACGTTTATAGAGAAAATACATTTTCTTTATTGTCATATAGGTATAAAACAAATGGAAAATAAAATTAAACCGTTCTATACAGAGAAAAACTTAACACATAATATCAGAAGAATTTGTAAATATTGTGAAATCTGCATCAAAAACAAATCAAGAGGAACACCTAAATTTGGACAATTGTCTCACCTAGGTCCAGCTACTTATCCTTTTCAGATTATGTCTATAGATACCATTGGTGGATTAGGTGGGTCTCGTTCTACAAAAAAATATTTACATCTTCTTGTCGATCACTTCACACGGTACGCTTACATTTTGACCTCAAAAACTCAAGGCTCAAATGATTTTAAGAAATTGGTTCAAAAAGTCATACAGGATAATAAAATTGGCATGATTCTCTCTGATCAATATCCAGGCATAAATTCAAAAGATTTCAAAGAATTTTTAGATAAAGAAAATATCCCCATTGTTTTTACGGCAGTCAATGCACCACATTCTAATGGCCTTAATGAAAGGCTAAATCAAACTCTGATCAACATAATTAGATGTCAGATTAATGAAAGGAAGGGCAGAGTTGCATGGACGACAATAGCTCACGAATGCATTAAAAGATACAATGAAACAGAACATACAGTAACAGGCTTTTCCCCAAAATATTTATTAGAAGGCAAAAATTTCGATATTCTTCCTGATGAATTGAAAAAAGAAAAAACACTTAATGATTTGATTCAAGATAGGAAAATGGCCTTAGAAGAAATCATACAATCACATAATTATAATAAACGTCGTTTTGATCAAAACAGAAGAATTTGTGAATTGAACGTAGGAGATTTGGTATTTATTGAAAACGGAAATCGATTAAACAGAAAAAAATTAGATGAACTAAAAGTAGGACCATTTAAGATTTTGGAAAAAATTTCAAACTCAATTTACAAAATAGATATTGGCTTTAAGAAACCAGAATCGGGTTTTTTCCATATTACAAAACTTGTTCCACTTCCGACATAAAGGCATATAGTATTAAGTTAATGGAGGATCAATATAGCGTTGCTGTTTATGTTCTCCAGGGGGAGATGTAAAAGATGTTCGCCGAACTTCTTTTAATATAATTTGAATTGTAATTGATTTATCCCGAAAGAACAGGTGTGATAGCGGGAAGGTTATAAACATATGAAAATAAGACTAATTGTGACCACTATTAAATGTGATCAAACGTGATTATTATTGATTATTAAATTTCAAGTTGAATATAAGTTATTGACGTTAAAAGGTGTGAAATAGTTACTTATCGTGTTGTTTCTTTGGTTACAGGTAAGATTTCATATTAAAATAAACCTGTAATGTAAATTATAAAAAGTTTTGTAATTAATTAAAATAAACTTTGATTACTGAGAAACGCAATATAGTTTTATTTCACAACACATTATATATATATGTAAATTATACTCCCACCATATGTTCTGATACCATATGTTCTGTGTAATCTATTTGAGGTTATTTAATTAGACTTTTAAAGACTATATTAGTTTATTGTTAGTAGGCAAATAACGTTGTAAATTAATTATTCTTTCAGGTATGTTTATCTTTTATTGTTGTTTATTTTGTTGATGATAAGCGATGAAATTTTTGCTGTCACATCGCGGGCACATACCTACGCTAAATACCTCATTTCAGGTACGGTTTATAGTTTTTGAGCTAGTCTGTTCACACACACACACACACACACACACACACACACACACACACACACACACACACACACACACACACACACACACAGACCATTTCGCGGGACTGGGTTAATTGCACTCAGGGGACCCCAAAACGTGTATTTCCATTGAAAACCGGAATTCGAAATTTTTCACGATCGCAATACTTTCCTTACTATATATTTCATATATAGGTAAGTAAAAGTAAAAAGCCCTGCGACCATTTTCGTTAATGATTTCAGTTTTATATATTTCATTTATAGGTAAGTGAAGGTAAAAATGTATATAACAGAATATGTTTTCCCTAAAAACATGAAAAGATTGACAACATGCTGTAACTTCTACGACCATTTTAATTTTTATGAAGCAAGGGTTTGCGCTTATCATTAGCTGTCGAAGTCAATATGATTTTCAGAAATCGCATGTTTCTTTTTGTAACTCGCAAACGAAGGGGGTATTCGAAATAATGTACATGATCGGCAATGTTATCCTTGAAAACCTGAAAATGATTGACACCATGAAAAAACGAAATATTTACAGTCGCGTCGCGGGCATATACATACACCAAATACCGAGTTAAATAAAAATCGTTCGAACCATTTTTGAGAAAATCGAAAAAAACCTAAAAATTAATCAAAATTCTTCAAATAAAGTACCCCCTCCGTTCGACCAATTTTGATGAAATTCTTGCTGTCACATCGCACACATAAACATACACCAAATACCCAATTTCAGGTCTGTGCCGCTTATAGTTTTTGAGCTAGTCTGTTCACATACACACACAGACATACACACACACACAGACCATTAAGTAGGACTTGGATAATTGTACTCAGGGGACCCCAAAACGTGTATTTCCGTTGAAAACCGGAAGTCGAAATTTTTCACGATCGCAATACATTCCTTACTATATATTTCATATATAGGTAAGTGAAAGTAAAAAGCCCTGCGACCATTTTCGTTGATGATTTCAGTTTTTCCCTAACCACTCAGAAAAGAAAAAATCGAAAATTAGTTATTAGTATATAGTAACCAATCTCAGCTAACGGTCAAGAGACCGAGTCATAATTATGTTCACAAAAATACCTGTCTTGAAAAGAATGTATATAATATTATAAATAAAGACATTATTTTAATCTATTCTATTCTGATTTATTTATGAACCCTTGTAAAAAGCTTAGAGAGGAATCGAGAGGTTAGGATGAATTGGTTCTGTGTCAATAATAACCAATGATTGCCCAAATTGGTCACTGAGAGAAGTCTTACTGTTGATAACATCTACTCATTACCTCATAGTATCATTCAATCTAATGTTTTGAAAGAGGAATATAACCTTACCTCGTTGTAACCTAAATAACATAACCTTACATCTATTGTATTAAAAACGTTACAAACTGTTGTGATGCTGGAACTGTAAGATTAAGAAATATCTTGAACAAAATGAAAATAAAATAAAATTTTTCTTTTAAAAGAAAATTACAAAATAATTTCTTCTTTAATTGTCTGTTCTGATTTACTGCAACGTTCGACTTTCGTTCATACTAGGTAGTAGCGGTCCGGAATATAGCCTTTAATAATAAACTCAAGCGATGTTATTCAATGCTGCTGATTCTTTCCTTCAATCAATTCTAGGAGGAGAAGTAATGGTGAAACAGAAACCAACATCTCTGCTGTTAACCTTACACCTACAGGGTAACAGTCAGGGAGGTTGCCCCCTGGAACCCCCCCCCCCCCCACGGCTACAAGCACAACGTCATGCCACAGGACATTCAGCTGTTTTAAAAGAGTAACCTTATCTCGTTGTGACGTACTGCCATATAAGAGTAACATAACCTTACACATATAAATAACAGTCAGGGAGGTTGCCGCCAAAGTGAGCCAGTGATACTATATAATTTCTCAAAGCCTTTTTTATTTGGTACGCCATAACTTAGATTATACTTCATCAAATGTGTTTGAATTGCGCACATTTCAAAGTTTTCCTAAATCGCTGCCCCGGAAAAACATCCTAATCAAACATTATGGCTTTGATAGAATGTTATAAGCGTAAAACCGCGTTGCGAGAATACCAAAACGGTCGAAGAGGTTTTTAGATGGTGCCAATCATTTTCAGGTTTTTAAAAAGAACATCCGCTAATATACATTATTTCGATTACACACGTTGTTTATTAATTCAAAAGATAAAACTTTTTTTATGAAAATCATATCGACTTTGACAGCTAATGATAAGCGCAAACCCTTGCTTCTTGAAAATCAAAATGGACGTAGAAGTTTCTAGATCTTGTCAAACTTTTTAGTTTTTTAGGAAAAACATATTCCGTCATATACGTTTTTTCCATTAAGTTTTTCTTTTGTGAGTGGTAAAGGAAAAACTGAAATCATCAACGAAAATAGTCGCAGGGCTTTTTTAAAGTTGTCTCTTACGTCATATTGTTAAGACTAACATAGATGGTGTATACACTTTTCCTATATCCGCCGTTTTTTTCGAATCATAAAAAGAAAAACATGCGGAATTTATTAATCATATCAAACACTGTATGATTTCTCAAAGCCTTTTTTATTCGTTACGCCATAACTTAGATTATACTTCATCAAATTTTTTTGAATTGCGCATCATTTCAAAGTTTTCCTTAATTGCTGCATCAGAAAAAACATACATATCACACATTTTGGCTCTGATAGCATGTTATAAGCGTAAAACGCGTTGCGAGAAAATCAAATTGATCGTAGAGGTTTTTTGATGGTGTCAATCATTTTCAGGTTTTCTAAAAGAACATCCCGTTATATACATTATTTCGATTATACACTTTGTTTGTTGTCTTTGTTATACACTTTAAAGTCAAAAGATAAAACGCGTTTTTTTATAAATCATATTGACTTCGACATCTAATGATAAGCGCAAACCCTTGCTTATTGAAAATAAAAATGGTCGTAGAAGTTCCTGCATGTAATCAATCATTTGATGTTTTTAGGGAAAACATATTCTGTTATAAACATTTATTTTATTAACTTTGTAGTTTTCGAGTAGTAAGGAGAAAACTTCCATATTCAACGAAAATAGTAGCAGGGCGTTTTGGAAGTTTTCTTTTTTGTCAGTTTGTGAAGACGAATATTGAATATTGAGAAGTAAGGGCAAAACTGAAATCATCAACAAAAATAGTCGCAGGCCTTTTTTAAAGTTGTCTCTTACGTCATATTGTGAAGACGAACATAGATGGTATATACGCTTTTCTTATATCTGCCGTTTTTATCGAATCATTAAAAAAAAAACATGTGATTTTAGTTAATCATGTAATATACTATATAATTTCTCAAAGCCTTTTTTCTTCCCTACGCCATAACTTAGATAAAACTTCATCAATTTTTTTTCGAATGGCGCATCATTTTAATGTTTTTCTTAATCGCTGCATCAGAAAAAACCTACAAATCACCCATTTTGGCTCTAATAGCATGTTACAAGCCTAAAACGCGTTGCGAGAAAATCAAATTTATCGTAGAGGTTTTTTCATGGTGTCAATCATTTTCAGGTTTTCAAGGATCACATTTCCGGTCATATAAATTATTTCGAATACCCCCTTCGTTTGCGAGTTACAAAAAGAAACATGCAGTTTCTGAAATTCATTTCGCCTTCGATAGCTATTTATAAGTGCAAAACTGCGCTCCTCCAAAATCAAAATGGTCTTGGAAATTCCTAGATCTTGTCAAACTTTTTAGGTTTTTAGGAAAACCATATTCCGTCAAATACATTTTTTCCATTAAGTTTTTCTTTTGTGAGTAGTAAGGGAAAAACTAAAATCATCAACGAAAATAGTCGCGGAACGTTTTGGAAGTTGTCTTTTTCGTCAGTTTGTGAAGAGAAACATTGATGTTATATAGATTTTTCCGAAATCTACCGTTTTTTCGAATCATATATAAAACATGCGATTTTAGTTAATCATACCATATACTATATAATTTCTCAAACCTTTTTTTTCTTCGGTAAGCTATAATTTTCTTAATAAGTCATCAAATATTTGTGAATGGCGCATCATTTTTAAGTTTTCCTTAACTGTTGCACCGGAAAAACATACAAATCACACATTTTTACTCTGATAGCAAGTTATAAGCGTAAAACCGCGTTGCGTAAATACCAAAACGGTCGAAGAGATTTTTAGATGGTGTCAATCATTTTCAGGTTTACAAGGTTTTCCTGTCATATACATTATTTCGATTACCGGTAGTAAGAGGCTGACTCATTGCACAACCATATAAGTTATTGCAATCCTGGTACGCAATGTAGGTAGTTGGTTTATTTTGGTTCCTTCTAAGTACTTGTTATTTGCCTCGTGGAGTCTATGAGATGCTTGCACCAATCCTCCTCTTATCCCTTTCTCGATCATTAGAATCATTTCATAATCGGTCAATAATTCTAATTTAACACCTGTAAACCTTAGCATTGCATCCCACGTCATCCCAGGAACCGTATAGTAGTGACATGGATCTAATTTGTGTGATCCCATCGTAACATTCCTAAATTCTTCGAATACTACAGCCAGTAAAATTACGTCAGACTTCAAGTAAATGTCTGCTAACTTCTTCTTAGGAGAGAGGGGTCTCATTGGTGTGTTTTTATTATATACCTTGTACACTTTTTCAGCTATCTTCTTCATGTCAAATCCAAACTTATTTGCCACATATTCACCTCTATACAAAATTGGTTCATCAGGTATACCATCTTCTACTCCGTTCAGAAATTTAGCTCTTCTTACATAAAAACAGTACGGGTAGGGAATGTGGCAATGTAATATTTTCGATGAAAGACTTTCTTCATTTGTGGGTTTCAAATAACATTCAAAGTCGGCGTAGACTACTTAGGGTACACTCTCTACATTTTCAAACTGTACGTACGGTTTCTTCTCCGGAAGTATAATCATAGCAGGTTTGTTAGTATTGCATAGTTGTTTGTGAAGTCTGAGTTTTTCACTAGAATAAAAATGTGTTAAACATCGCTTACACACATGAATCTTATGTCCATTCTTTGCGATTTGACGTCCTACTAGTTTTTCAAAATTAGATATGTAGATGTAATGTGACATTCCCTCTTTTTCTAGTAGCAGTAAATCCCGGTGGTCCTCTAGTTCTTCTTTAACTATTCTTAGAGGATAAACGTTAAGCTTTTCATCGAGGGCAAACACATTAATTGAAATATCATTAATTTTTTCAAATGTCGATATATCCGCAAGTGGCGTAGGGAAATTTATCTAAGAAAAGTCATACTTCCCCTCCAATGATGCATATTTTTTAACTCTGATAGGATTCTTAGATACAAATTTTGATAGAATAGCATAAACGAAGCATTTGCTATCATTGTTTTGCACATTAACGCATGCTTTTCAGGTAACGGGATATAACTGCTCCCTCTTAGTGGGTTGTACTTGTTTATCTTCAATCGCAACCCGTTAACGGCAAACAGCGTCCATCCGCTTCCCACAAGTTGACTTTCGCTTAATTTGTTTTCAAGTTCTTCAAATAGGTTCTTCACTTTTTCTTCTATGTCTGTATCTACAAACACAGTTACATTTTTTTACTGGAACGAACCAAATCTCCAGCTTGGTTGATCAGTTGTAATTCCGAGACCACATTTACTTTGAGGGATCTTTCGTTGTCGAGAGATCTTCTTATTTTATGAATGCCTTTTTCCTTTATAGCATTCAAGAAGGATGGTAAGTCATGGTTTTCATTACATCTCAGAAAATATGACTTGATTCTCCTTTCAAAGGCTGTTTCGTATTCCACAATCCCTTCTTCATCCGGCACAGTAGCTAATAAATAAGAAGTTGTAGCTTCGCGTTTCTGTTTCTTATTAGGAGGTTCGCTTCCTCTACAGTACTCTTCATGTCGCTTCAGGTTATGGGGATTGGTATAAAATCACACAACATTGTTTACATGAGGCAGAAAACTTACAATTCTTCTTCTTCACGTGTTTTAACATACTATCTTTACGTGTAAACTCCTTGGAGCAAAATTTACAAACCAAGGATTCCATTATAAAACTTAGCTCTAACAATATAAATTGTACTTGTAGTAGTAGACAGTAGATTATACACTTCTCTTGATGTTATATCTAACAGGGTTGCCTTCGAAATATGGGATTAGCTCCCTTTCTTCTTTTATATATATATATATATATATATATATATATATATATATATATATATATATATATATATTTTTTTTTTTTTTTTCAAATACCTCCTAAATTTTATAAAATGTTGTCAACCTTTCAAATATTTTCAAATATAGCAGTGATTGAGGTTCAAAATTATCAATCGAATATGTTAATTATTAAGAATTATTTCAGTAATGTTGTTTCTAGCAGAGCTAGCTTTACAATGACTTCTAAGCTCGGATTCTGTTCTTATATAACAATGAGCAAATGCCTCCTGAAATCTATTTAATTATCACTGCATTCTAAATATTTAACGTATAACCACGTTCGAGGTTTCAACTGATTTATAATAAAATATAAAAAGTTGCTGAGTAAATTACCCGTTTTGATGTTGTTTCCAGCGAGCTAGCTTTAAAATGACCGCTTAGCTTGGATTCAGTTCTTATATAACAATGAGCAAATGCCTCCTGAATTTTATTAAATTATCACTGCCTTCTATATATGTAACGTATAACCACGTTAAAGGTTTCAACTCATTTATAATAAAATATAAAAAGTTGCTGAGTAAATTACCCGTTTTGATGTTGTTTCTAATGCGCTAATTTTTAAAATGATCGCTTAGCATGGATTCTGTTCTTATATAAAAATGAGCAAATTCCTCCTGAATGTTATAAATTATCACTAACTTCTATGCATCTCCCTCCGCATACAACCACGGTTTGAGGTTTCAACTGATTTATAATAAATTACAAAATGTTGAGTAGATTACCTTTGTCGATGTTGTCTAGCTAGCTTAAAAGTTGGCTACTTAGTTCTGGTACTTACCTTACAATATAAAGTACATTATTGTTATATTATAACAATCGGACAATAGAATAAATTCAAGCTTAAATACTAAAATACATGGCTCTAGTACGTAATTTCTTGAAAAATGTGATTTTCCAAGGAAATCAGCTAAAGTACAATTAACTTATTGGTAATCGATAACCAATTTACTAAAGAATAAGCAATTGTTCAAAAACATTACCTGTTATTCACTAACACGCACATTAACACATTAACACACACTAACACATTAACTGTTTATTCACTAAAGAATTAGCAATTGTTCAAAAACATTAACTGTTAATTTTGCTTCTTCTAGAAACATTATTTCTTAATAATAAATAAAAAAAAATTGTCATTTTTGTAACTTAACATAGAGTATAGAGGTCCCTTAAGAACCCCTCCCTCTCCCTTGTTAATCCCAAGACGCCAGGCGAGTTACCGCCCGACCATCCGGATAATACACCAGTTATATAGCAGGGCATCCCCACCACGCGGCGTAAGGAAGGTCACTTTCTTTAGAGGAGATTGCTTCTGACGACAATCTTATCCAATCTGAATCCAATAAGTGACCTTCCTTACGCCGCGTGGTGTGGATGCCGTGCTATATAACTGGTGTATTATCCGGATGGTCGGGCGGTAACTCGCCTGGCGTCTTGGGATTAACAAGGGAGATGGAGGGGTTCTTAATCGACCTCTATACTCTATATTAAGTTACAAACATGACAATTTTTTTTTATTTATTATTTTTTTATTATTAAGAAATAATGTTTCTAGAAAATGCAAAATTAACAGTAAATGTTTTTGAACAATTGCTAATTCTTTAGTGAATAAACAGTTAATGTGTTAGTGTGTGTTAATGTGCGTGTTAGTGAATAACAGGTAATGTTTTTGAACAATTGCTTATTCTTAAGTGAATTGGTTATCGATTATCAATAATTTAATTGTACTTTAGCTGATTTCCTTGGAAAATCACATTTTCCAATAGTACCAGAACTAAGCAGCCAACTTTTAAGCTAGCTAGACAACATCGACACAGGTAATCTACTCAACATTTTGTAATTTATTATAAATCAGTTGAAACCTCAAATCGTGCTTGTTTGCGGATTGAGATGCATAGAAGGTAGTGATCATTTATAAAATTCAGGAGGCATTTGCTCATTGCACTGTTCTGCAAAAAAAAACTTTTCTCCCCTCCCTCGAGCAATTTTGCCTGTTTCTCATGTTTTCAGGTGTGCTGAGTCCGAATCGGAACTCAGAAAAATTCTATCACCCTCTGATTTTGAGAGAAAAGAGGTGAAACTTGGAAAAACTGAAAAATTGTATTTGAAAATTATTGTCTTTATTATAACAGATTTTTTTTCTTTTTCAACGATAAAATATAATTAATTGAATACTGCATGCTATCAGGTATAATACTAGATATAACACAACTCAAAAAATATACACACATCGTCAATGAGTAGTTTTTTCTTTTGTACTCTTTCTCCTCTGTCTCCCGCTGCAGTGTCCAGCAGTAATCCGCCAGCATCACCTCATTCCATTTGCCAGAATATCTTTTTTCCATTCTGGATATGTTTTGGTGGACTCGTTCTCCATGTTCGTCCGAAACTGCACCCAAATTTGGGGCGAAAAAGTCTAGGTGACTATGCAGGAAATGTATTTTTAAGGGCATATTGCATCCCAATGTTTTATATGAAGTAAGCAGTTCTTGGACTATTTTTTGGTAGTCTCTAGATTTTTTGTTTCCCAAAAACTTAGCACATACTTATCGAAAAGCAATCCAAGCCTTTTTCTCAGTAGTATTTAACTTTGCTTCAAAAGTGAGGTCCTTGAGTAGATGTCGATTCTGGTGTCCTACGAAAATTCCCTCCTTTATCTGAGCATCGCTGAGATGCGGAAATTTTTGTTTTAAGTACATGATACCTTCTCCTTCCTTGTCCATTGCTTTTACGAAGTTTTTCATTAGCCCCAATTTTATGTGGAGTGGGGGTAAAATTATTTGGTTTTTGTCCACTAATGGAGGATTGGCGATGTTTTTTTCACCTACTTTTTCCTTACGCTCTGGCCATTTTTTTACGACATAATGGTCTCCTCTTTTTCTGCTGTCCCACTCGCACAAAAGTTGTAGCTTCACGTTTCTGTATCTTATTAGGAGGTTTGCTTCCTCTACAGTACTCTTCATGTCGCTTCAGGTTATGGGGATATATATATATATATATATATATATATATATATATATATACATATATTTAAAACAGTAAACACAGTTTTTTGTTTGTAATAATATTATTAAGTCGTCTAAGTAGAAATAAGCGAGGCCATATGGTGTTGAAACTTTTGGAGGTTACACAATAAAATATAATATTGAAAAAACTGTGAAGATTGGGTAATTTCTGTGGAATATTGGACTATTTAAGAGAGAGATAAAGGACTATAAAAACCGATTTTGTTTAGGTGAGAAATTTGTTTGTTTTTATGACTTCATCTAATGTATAATTTGTTAATTTACTTATGTTAAATGTATCAATAAAATTTTGTTTAGGTCAAAATCTGTCTATAGTCATTTTATTTGAAGAGACCATTATAAATCGGTTTTTGAACATAAAAAGCAATGAATTCAGTTCAAGTTCGTATACGTTTTGAATATGGACAGAACAAGCGAGATGAATTGGTGGTCAAAGTTAAATCTATTCATCTGATTAGGGAAGGTACTACTTTTATTTTCTCTGATGAATACGAGGATCAAGAACATCATGAGGAATTATTTAGTCTAAGTATGATTAAAAATGCTTGTAAATCATTAAGTAAGATAGGTCAGTATCGAAATTAAACTGTAACCTTAACCTCAAATATAACTCCTATATATTTTGAAGATGATTTTAACTGCAGATTTAAGGATATTTTCTTGGAAGAACAGATAGATATCTCTCAACCAAATCCCGTGAATCATGCAACGAAAGCAGTAGAAGAAAAAGACACTCAGGGAGAATTGCTCAAGGTAATTGAGAAGTTGTCAGCTAAGGTTGGGTCCGAGAAGCCAAAAGAGGTAAACTTAGCCCAGATTCATATGTTATTTGTTGTAGAGAAATTTCGGGGAAGAGAAAATGCTAGAAAGTGGATTGAACTTTTTGAAGGGGAACGTTCCCGTCAAAACATTCATTCTGATCAATCGAAAATTCAAATTTTACGGTTATTTATGGAGGAAAATTCGACAGAATGATACACCTCAACTCTCTGTAAATTAACTTTGCAAGGGACATGGAAAGACTGGCGTGATTCTTTCCTACACACGTATGGTGATAAGAGTTGGCGTACAGTACATTATGCTTATACTTTTAGGTACATTAATGGTTCATTTATTGATTACGCATTAACGAAAGAAAGATTATTATTAAAAACTGAGCCGACCATGACGGCTATGTCGCGCATCAATCATATAGTGGTTGGTCTTCCTTTCTATATTCAAGATCGCCTTGATAAGGAAGAGATAACTACAACTGAAAAACTTATGAATCAACTTCGTAGGTATACGTAGGCTTATCCGAATACAAATAAAACAAAAATTAAATCACTGGCTACGACTAGCACTGCTCACAAGTCTTTCGGGAGTAACTCCTCGGGAAATAATAGTTTAAAATCAAATGATAGGAAGCCGTGCTCTATTTGTGAATCACTAGGATACACTGGCCGGTACCACCCGATAGAATTGTGTAGGAATAAAAGAAGAAATAGTAATTATAATAATAATGTTAATTTGACTGAAGCTGATGAAGTTGCAGTTAATTTAAAGGAAGAATCAAAAAACGAGGTTTCACACCACTAATCAGATTAAAAGTAAAAGTAAATAAGAAAGAAATAATCGGAATTTACGACAGTGGCTCAAATATTACACTGATTAATTCCAGAATTCTCGAAAATTTTAAAGATAAAATCTTCAAGAATGAACAAATATTTAAAACGATTAGTGGTGTACAGAGATGCTAAAAAATTAAATTACCTTTCAAGATACATAAAAAAAGAAAAAAAAGAAATAGAGGCGTATGTAATAAGAAACAACAATTTTTCTTACGATATTTTACTGGGACTAGATGCTATTCAGGAATTTCATCTGTTCCATGATGTTGAATTAAATATTTTCCAGAAGGTGCAAGGAGGAAATTTAGAAAAAATACACAAAGAAGAAAATAGTGATGTAGTTCGCTTATATTATAATGAAATGGCTACAGAAATTGATGACAAGCTGCGCCATTTAGACGAAGAAAAGAAAATGAAGCTTTCTAATAGTATAAAAAGAAATTTATCTTCATTTGCAAAGAACAAATATGATGTGGGTCAAGTACAACATCATGAAGCGCATATTAAACTTTTAGAAAATAAATATATTGCAAAGAAACCATACAGGTGTTCAATTCCAGACCAACAAGAAATTGAAAATCAAATCACCCGATTGTTGGAGGCGGGACTAATAGAGGAATCAAGATCTCCTTTTGCAGCTCCAGTAACCTTGGCGTACAAAAAAGAAGATGATAGACGTTCTCGGTTATGTATTGATTTCCGAGAACTAAACAAAATTTTGGTGCCGGAATCACAACCATTCCCTCGAATTGAAGACACTGTGGTGAAAACGAGAAATTGCAAATGGTATTCAGTTTTCGATATCTGTTCAGCATTTTGGTCGATACCAGTTAGGCCAAAGGACAGGTATAAAACCGCATTCGTGACACAATCAGGCCATTATCAATGGAAATGTCTCCCATTTGGTCTTAAAATATCGCCTGCTATATTTCAACGTGTCCTTGCAAACGTCATCCGACGGCACGGTCTCCAGAATTTCTGTGTGAACTATATCGATGATATTTTAGTCTTTTCAACTAATTTTGAAGAACATCTTCTTCATATTGAACAATTGTTGAAAGTTCTGCATGTTGAAGGGTTTCGCTTGAAGCTATCGAAATGTAAATTCGCTCAACGTTCAGTAAAGTATTTAGCCACATAATAGGGTATAATACAGTTCAACCGCACCACGATAATATGAAATCTATTCGAGATTATCCACGACCGCAAAATAAGAAGAACGTTCACCAGTTTCTTGGAAAAGTTGATTTTTACTATAAATACATCCCTGACAGTACAAGACTATTGGACCCACTTCATGGACTTCTCAAAGATAATGTAACTTTCCAATGGTCAGAAAAATGTGAAAAAGCATTTAACCAAATTAAAGGGTATTTTTGTCAAAGCCCAATTTTAGCAATATATGATCCTCGACGTGAAACATTTCTTTTCACTGATGCGAGCACTTTAGGTGTTGGAGCAGTTCTGAAGCAGACACAAGACAATGGTGAATTACGGCCAGTTGCCTACTTCTCCAAGAAGTTCACACCTTCGCAAGCCAAAAAGAAAGCTATCTATTTGGAGTGTCTCGCCAGAAGCATTGCGCTACTGGCAATATTGGCTCTTAGGGATCAATTCTTACGTTATTTCTGATCACAAACCACTAGAAGGTCTAAAAGTCAAGGCCTGAACTGACGAAGAATTGGGAGATTTGGTATATTATTTAACACAATATAATTTTACATTACGGTATTCACCGGGAGGATCAAATCAAGAAGCAGATACACTTTCGAGAAATCCAGTTTTAGAATATTTTGAGAACACTAATGATGTACTGAGGATCGTTAATTTAGTTTCAATAGAAGAACTGCAGTGTGATCAAGAAAAGAATTATCAAGAATGGTCGGTTGACAGGGGTATATGTAAGAGAGGTAATCTTGTTTATAAAAAACTCGGAAATAGAGAGCGGATATTTGTACCAGTAGACTTTGGTAAATTTCTAATTCTTAAGATTCACAAACATTATGGTCATATTGGTGTGGGCCACATAGCAGCAAAGATTAGATCATTCTACTATTTTAAGAGGATGGATGCCCTTATTCGGTAATACTGCGACAGATATGATACCTGTAAGAGAAACAATTCTCGACGAAGTCGAGAAATCGGTCTCTTATCACAATTAGGTCCGGCTAAAGAGCCGTTCGTAATCATGTCTCTAGATACGATTGGGGGATTTGGAGGTAATCGATCTTCTAAGCGTTTCCTGCATCTATTGGTAGATCACTTTAGTCGATATGCATTTACTACCACATCAACAGGTCAACAAGCAAAGGAGTTGATTTGTTTTCTTCAACCTATTGTTGAAAAGCATAAAATCAAAATATTATTGGCAGATCGATATCCAAGCATCAATTCCAAGCAGTTTCAATCTTTTCTGCGTCGGCACGGTATCATTATGGTTTTCATTGCGGCAGATTGCCCATTTTCCAATGGTCTTAACGAACGCCTAAACCAGAATTTGGTTAATCGAATTCGATGCAAAATCAGTGAAGAACCGCGTAAACCTTGGTCTACAATTGCGAGAGAATGTACAGAAGAATATAATCGGACAACTCATGGGGTAACCAAATTTTCCCCTTTATACCTACTGACCGGTGAACAATCCTCAATCATCCCGCAAGAGCTAGATGTAAAGACAGACTTAGCAGCAGATAGGATCGAGGCTTTGCAGAACTCACAACACTATCATCAGCTGAACAAAGCTAGGATAGATCTCCATAAGAAAGAGTACGACTTTCAGGATGTTGATTTGGTTTATGTAGAAATGGGTAATCGACTCAATCGTAATAAATTGGATCCTCTTCAATCAGGTCCTTATCGGATAAAGCGGCGAATTTCTTCTACTATTTACGAAGTTGATAGGGGTCGTCGACGATCTGAGTCAAATTTTTTTCACAGCAGTAAACTCCTGCCTTTTCTCGGAGGGGGGGGGAGATGTAAAACAGTAAACACAGTTTTTTGTTTGTAATAATATTATTAAGTCGTATAAGTAGAAATAAGCGAGGCCATATGGTGTTGAAACTTTTGGAGGTTACACAATAAAATATAATATTGTTAAAAACTGTGAAGATTGGGTAATTGCTGTGGAATATTGGACTATTTAAGAGATAGATAAAGGACTATAAAAACAGATTTTGTTTAGGTGAGAAATTTGTTTGTTTTTATGACTTCATCTAATGTATAATTTGTTAATTTACATATGTTAAATGTATCAATAAAATTTTGTTTAGGGCAAAATCTGTCTATAGTCATTTTATTTGAAGAGACCATTATATATATATATTTTTTTTTTTTCAAATACCTCCTAAATTTTATAAAATGTTGTCAACCTTTCAAATATAGCAGTGATTGAGGTTCAAAATTATCAATCGAATATGTTAATTATTAAGAATTATTTCAGTAATGTTGTTTCTAGCAGAGCTAGCTTTAAAATGACTTCTTAGCTCGGATTCTGTTCTTATATAACAATGAGCAAATGCCTCCTGAATTCTATTTAATTATCACTGCATTCTAAATATTTAACGTATAACCACGTTCGAGGTTTCAACTGATTGATAATAAAATATAAAAAGTTGCTGAGTAAATTACCCGTTTTGATGTTGTTTCCAGCGAGCTAGCTTTAAAATGACTGCTTAGCTATATGTAACGTATAACCACGTTAAAGGTTTCAACTGATTTATAATAAAATATAAAAAGTTGTTGAGTAAATTACCCGTTTTGATGTTGTTTCTAATGCGCTGATTTTTAAAATGATCGCTTAGCATGGATTCTGTTCTTATATAACAATGAGCAAATGCCTCCTGAATTCTATTAAATTATCACTGCATTCTAAATATTTAACGTATAACCACGTTCGAGGTTTCAACTGATTTATAATAAAATATAAAAAGTTGCTGAGTAAATTACCCGTTTTGATGTTGTTTCCAGCGAGCTAGCTTTAAAATGACCGCTTAGCTTGGATTCAGTTCTTATATAACAATGAGCAAATGCCTCCTGAATTTTATTAAATTATCACTGCCTTCTATATATGTAACGTATAACCACGTTAAAGGTTTCAACTCATTTATAATAAAATATAAAAAGTTGCTGAGTAAATTACCCGTTTTGATGTTGTTTCTAATGCGCTGATTTTTAAAATGATCGCTTAGCATGGATTCTGTTCTTATATAAAAATGAGCAAATTCCTCCTGAATGTTATAAATTATCACTAACTTCTATGCATCTCCCTCCGCATACAACCACGGTTTGAGGTTTCAACTGATTTATAATAAATTACAAAATGTTGAGTAGATTACCTTTGTCGATGTTGTCTAGCTAGCTTAAAAGTTGGCTACTTAGTTCTGGTACTTACCTTATAATATAAAGTACATTATTGTTATATTATAACAATCGGACAATAGAATAAATTCAAGCTTAAATACTAAAATACATGGCTCTAGTACGTAATTTCTTGAAAAATGTGATTTTCCAAGGAAATCAGCTAAAGTACAATTAACTTATTGGTAATCGATAACCAATTTACTAAAGAATAAGCAATTGTTCAAAAACATTACCTGTTATTCACTAACACGCACATTAACTAACACATTAACACACACTAACACATTAACTGTTTATTCACTAAAGAATTAGCAATTGTTCAAAAACATTAAAATTGCTTCTGACGACAATCATCCAATCTGAATCCAATAAGTGACCTTCCTAACGCCGCGTGGTGTGGATGCCGTGCTATATAACTGGTGTATTATCCGGATGGTCGGGCGGTAACTCGCCTGGGGTCTTGGGATTAACAAGGGAGATGGAGGGGTTCTTAATCGACCTCTATACTCTATATTAAGTTACAAACATGACAATTTTTTTTTATTTATTATTTTTTTATTATTAAGAAATAATGTTTCTAGAAAAAGCAAAATTAACAGTAAATGTTTTTGAACAATTGCTAATTCTTTAGTGAATAAACAGTTAATGTGTTAGTGTGTGTTAATGTGCGTGTTAGTGAATAACAGGTAATGTTTTTGAACAATTGCTTATTCTTTAGTGAATTGGTTATCGATTATCAATAAGTTAATTGTACTTTAGCTGATTTCCTTGGAAAATCACATTTTCCAAGAAATTACTTACTAGAGCCATGTAATTTAGTATTTAAGCTAGAATTCATTCTATCGTCCGATTGTTATAATATAACAATAATGTACTTTATATTATAAGGTAAGTACCAGAACTAAGCAGCCAACTTTTAAGCTAGCTAGACAACATCGACAAAGGTAATCTACTCAACATTTTGTAATTTATTATAAATCAGTTGAAACCTCAAACCGTGGTTGTATGCGGAGGGAGATGCATAGAAGTTAGTGATAATTTATAAAATTCAGGAGGAATTTGCTCATTGCACTGTTCTGAAAAAAAAACTTTTCTCCCCTCCCTTGAGCAATTTTGCCTGTTTCTCATGTTTTCAGGTGTGCTGAGTCCGAATCTGAACTCAGAAAAATTCTATCACCCTCTGATTTTGAGAGAAAATAGGTGAAACTTGGAAAAACTGAAAAATTGTATTTGAAAATTATTGTCTTTATTATAACAGATTTTTTTTCTTTTTCAACGATAAAATATAATTAATTGAATCCTGCATGCTATCAGGTATAATACTAGATATAACACAACTCAAAAAATATACACACATCGTCAATGCGTAGTTTTTTCTTTTGTACTCTTTCTCCTCTGTCTCCCGCTGCAGTGTCCAGCAGTAATCCGCCAGCATCTTCTCATTCCATTTGCCAGAATATCTTTTTTCCATTCTGGATATGTCTTGGTGGAATCGTTCTCCATGTTCGTCCGAAACTGCACCCAAATTTGGGGCGAAAAAGTCTAGGTGACTATGCAGGAAATGTATTTTTAAGGGCATATTGCATCCCAATGTTTTATATGAAGTAAGCAGTTCTTGGACTATTTTTTGGTAGTCTCTAGATTTTTTGTTTCCCAAAAACTTAGCACATACCTCTCGAAAAGCAATCCAAGCCTTTTTCTCAGTAGTATTTAACTTTGCTTCAATAGTGAGGTCCTTGAGTAGATGTCGATTCCGGGGTCCTACGAAAATTCCCTCCTTTATCTGAGCATCGCTGAGATGCGGAAATTTTTGTTTTAAGTACATGAAACCTTCTCCTTCCTTGTCCATTGCTTTTACGAAGTTTTTTATTAGCCCCAATTTTATGTGGAGTGGGGGTAAAATTATTTGGTTTTTGTCCACTAATGGAGGATTGGCGAAGTTTTTTACACCTACTTTTTCCTTACGCTCTGGCCATTTTTTTACGACATAATGGTCTCCTCTTTTTCTGCTGTCCCACTCGCACAAAAAACAACAAAATTTAGTGTAACCTCCTTGGAGTCCTGTAAGCATGGCTACCACTTTAAGATCTGCACAAATGCGCCATTTGTACTCATTGTACTTGATTTTTTGTAGAATTATCTTCATGTTGTCATAGGTTTCTTTCATGTGGACCGAATGAGCTACTGGGATAGATGGATGTTTGTTTCCATTATGAAGGAGTACTCCTTTTAAACTAAACTTTGAGCTGTCAATAAATAGTCTCCATTCCTCTGGATTGGTTGTCAGATCAAGTTTCTGGAGCAAATGAAATACATGATTGCAAAATACAAGATTTTCTTCCATCGAGAAAAAGCATAGAACTCCTGATTCCCGTTATCTGAAGAAAGATATATTCACGCCTCCTTCCAAGAGATTCCATTGTTGCAACCTTGACCCAAGCAGCTGAGCTTTTGATTTTGGGAGATCTAAATCACGAACAAGACCATTTAATCGGCTCTGATTTATGAGCTGTGGCTGAGTTTCAGAGGGGCTGGACGAACTTGAAATTTCTTCTTGTTGACTGGTTCCAGGTTGAGGTGAAACGCTTTCAGAATCGCTGCACTCCTCAGAACTAAGACGGAACTTAATCGGATTTGGTGGGATGGGCATGGAGGCATCATGTGGAGCTGGTCTCATGGCAGAGGGGATGTTGGGATAAACAATTTTCTTTTTGCTCTTGAACGAGAAACCTTTGTTTGTGGTCATGCAAAAATAGCAAACGGTCTCGTGATTTGTAGGTTCTCGCCATATCATGGGAACTGCAAATGGCATTGACTTATGTGTCCCATTTAGCCAAACACTCAGAGAACGTGAGCATGAACTAGAGCATCCTTTAGGAGCCCATGATTTGTCCTGATCACTTACTTTACATCCAAAGTATAACGTCGTATGCCTTCTTCACCAGCGGAGTCAGAGGTTTCTGAGTGGACTTGAATGTGACTTCACCACAAACATAGCAAAAGGAATCAGGCTTATTTATACACTGTCGTGACATTACAGAGAAAAAGTGAACTGTTCCAAAAACAATGATAGCACAACTGAATATCCAACTATATCCAACAAGTTTAGCGAGAGTACTGATCAAATCCTAGAAGAAAATAGTGACAAGATAGGGGCTGAGTGGGAGGGGGGGGGGGTTGGGGTATTGAGGGTGAAAGGGGGGCAGGTAAGCATTTGAATGAAAATGGTACCACCATAAAAGACCATAAAGCTGCCTTTACACCTTAGGAACATCACCTTCGAACAAGTTCTCCTTCGAACCTTGCCGTACCGACGTGAAGCGAAGAGCCATTTATATTTCACGTTACGTTAAGCGAACCAATATGGCTGACACACCCAAAGCTAGCTTATGATAAAGAAAATATCTCCATTATCAATATATTTTATATTATCGGAAAAATAAAAAAATAGGAGACGATTTACAACGTTTTACAACTCAAGAAGAAGTTAGCTACAAGACTGCTCAAAACTGTTATATGTGTGGAGAATTCTTCAGTCTAGAAGAAATCAAAGTAAAGGATCATTGTCACATTACAGGCCTTTTCAGAGGTGCAGCACACCAAAGTTGTAATCTTCGTTACAAAAACCCTGATTTTCTTCCAGTAATTCTACATAATTTGTCATGTTACGATGCTCACTTTATGGTTCGGGAGCTGGGATATGATAATAAAAGGATTAACGTAATCGCAAATACTGCAGATATATGTACTAAAGACCTCTACGAAGATATGGCAAGTATGAATGATTACTTAGATACTTCAGATTACCCTCCAAACCATCAATTATATAATGTTAAGAATAAGAAAGTAATGGGTAAGTTTAAAGTTTAAAGAAGAAAGTAAGATTAAGTTTATGAAGCTAATGGTGAAATAATTAATAAATTTGTAGCTTTGCGGTCTAAAATGTATGCAATAGACATTTAAAGCAAAATTATTAAAAAAATGAAAGGAATTAGTAAACATGTTGTTAAAAATAAAATAAAATTTGAAGATTATGTTACATGCTTAAAAAATAACATTCAATTTAAACATGGTGTAACAAACTTCAGATCATTCAACCATAATCTATTTACTATTAAAACAAACAAAATATCACCGTCACCTTTCGATGATAAAAGACAAATCCTTGATGATGGAGTATCCACCTTGGCCCATGGCCATTATAAGATAAAATAAACTTAAAAAAAAAAAAGTGTTGTTGATTAATTAAATGAATGAGTAACCTCTGGTGTGGTTATAAACGCTCGTAAGCCTGTGATTAGGAGTGTAAAAGTAAAGTCTCTGGTTTGGTCATGAATGCCAGAAAACACCTACCCCTCGAATATGCGGTGTGTATCCCTAAGATGTATCACATTGAGAGAAAGAGAGTTCTACTGATAATTTTTAAGGAAAATGGCTTGTCCGATATTTATAGTGATCTGAGGATTATTTTCGATTTATAAGGGATGAGTTATCTGGCTGCTGATGTATGTAAAAATCATTTAAATAGTAAAGAATTAACAGAATATTTAAACAGGAAGAACTGTAACGAACTAATAGAATATAGCAAATAAGGATGGGTATATAGAGTACGGTTAGTAAAATAGTTTAGTTTTAAGTGTAATTACCAGTTGTGTTATCAAATTATCTAATAAGAGAAATGTTCGGCTTTTATGTTTTATGTTTTATTTATTTATGTATATTTTTTATGTTTTTATATTTACTATTATTTATGTTTTATGTTTATGTTTTATTATGCTTTTATGTTTACTTTTACCTTTGCAATAAAAAAAAAAAAATAAAATAAACAAAGAAAAAAAACAATCTGTTCTAAAAAGAATGTATATAATATTATAAATAAAAACATCATTTTACTCTATTCTATTCTGATGTATGCATGAACCTTTGTAAAAAGCTTGAATAGGAACTTGAACGTAGGGATAAATTGCTAGTTTGTTAGAACCAATGAGTAACCAAAATGTATATGTATAATGTAATGTATAATCATAATAATTTTTACTGAACATTCTGTCTTAAAAATTATGTTATAATATTTTGGACGTAAGGTTAAATTGATATACGTGTGACACAAGATATTAAATTCTTTATTCTGCACGCAGGTAAATCATAAAGAGAGAACACTCGATAACATATGATCACAACAATAATCGATAACATATTAATAGTATTTTGATTTGTAACAATGCACCACTACATCACTCCCCCCCAAGTGACAACGATAAGCAATATCTTCTGGAAGGCCTGATGATTCTTCCTGAAAACGTCGTTTTGTTCAAATCTGGTGGCGGTGGGATGTATCTTGAAACCAGAGGGTCTGCGAACCGTACTGTCTTCTTCTTCTGGGGAGCAGGATGTGAGGTATCGGCCCCACTAAAATGAGCGGGTTTCAGGCGGTCTCTAGATACTGTGACTGCGTTCCCGTTGAGGAGTATCTTGAATGTCTTGGGTGAGCGGGAGATAACTTTGTGTGGGCCTGTATAGGCCGGCTGTAGAGGTGGGTGGGAGGAATCGTCTCGGAGGAAAACGTAAGGTGTGTGTTGCAGGTCGGTATGGCTGAACACCTTGTTTTCTCCATGCCACACAGGGTTTGTTGGTTGGCATTGTCGCATGATGCTTGATAGTTGCTCTGCATAAGTTGATTGTGGCGCCTCAAAGTTTGTGGACCTAAAGAAATCACCCGGTAAACGCAGCTTCGTCCCATAAACGAGTTCGGCAGGGCTAGCATTGAAATCCTCTTTGACGGAGCTTCTAAGGCCTAAGAGCACAGCGGGTAGGTGGGCAGTCCATGGTCCGTCGGCAGCCTGTAGACGACAAGTGAGCGCTGTTTTTAGTGATCTGTGCCATCTTTCCAGAAGCCCGTTACTTTGCGGGTGATGTGCTGTAGTGTGCTGTACTTTAGAGCCAATCAGCTTCGACAGGGATTGAAAGAGATTAGATTCAAAATTTCTTCCTTGGTCGGTAATAATTTGTACTGGAGACCCGAATCGAGCTATCCAATTTTCCCAAAAAGTATTTGCTACGGTGAGAGCCGTCTGGTCAGGTAAAGGGTAGGCCTCGGGCCACCTAGTGTACCGATCAATGCAGGTGAGTAGGAATCGTTTATCCCCAGCGGGGGGTAAGGGTCCGACTATGTCAAGGTGGACACAAGCAAAACGTTGATCCGGAGTTTTAAGTTTCATCAAAGGTGATGATTCATGTTTAATTGTTTTAGAACGCTGGCAGTAAAGGCAGTTTCGAACAAAGTTGGTTATGTATTTGGTCATGTGTGGCCAAAAGTAACGGTCTTTGATGAGCTTAATAGAGGCGGACCTTCCTGGGTGTGAGAAATTGTGTATGTGCTCACATATCCGGTCACGAAACTGCTGGGGGACATACGGCCTGTCAATATCATTTTCAGTATAGCAATAGAGTCGGACACCTGGGGTAAGGGCGATTGCCGTTAGGCTCGGAGACTTCTGGCTCTCTACGAGGTGTGATAATTGTTCGTCCTGTTGTTGAGCTATTGCCAGTTCAGTGGGGGTGGGGATAGTGAGCGAAACGGAGTCAGCTCTTGACAGTGTATCGGCAACAATATTCAGGGTGCCCGAAACATGTCGGATATCGTTTGTAAATTCGGAGATAAAAGAGAGTTGACGGGCTTGTCTTGGGCTCGGTTTATCCGACCGTTGACGTAAGGCGTAAATAAGGGGTTTATGGTCCGTGAAGCATGTGAAGTTTTGTCCCTCCAGTATGTGTTTAAAATGCTTTATGGAGCTGTAAATGGCAAAAAGCTCTTTGCCATATGCAGAATAAATGGTTTCGGCAGGAGAGAGCTTTCTAGAAAAAAATCCTAGGGGTTGGGTACCTCTTTTGGATATTTGATGAAGGACACCGCCGATGGCCGTATCAGAGGCATCGGTATATAAATGAAGTTTACTGTTTGGATTCGGATGAGAGAGGGTCACAATTTGACGCAGAGCATTCTTAGTTTCGTGGAATGCCTCTTCCAGGTTAGGCGTCCAGTTTATGGTGGAATGTCTCGGTCCTGTAATGGCGTTCAATGGGGCCTGGATACGAGCTGCGTTTGGTATGAATCTTCGGTAAAAATTTACCATTCCCAGAAATCTTCTTAATTGCGAGACTGTTTTTGGAATCGGGAAATCTTGAATAATCTTGAATATCCATAAAGGGGAATTCATAGAGTCCAAAAGGGGTACTGATAGCTGTTTTTTCTATGTGATCCTTGTGGACGGGGATTTGTTGGTATGCTCGCATTAGATCGATGGTTGAAAAGACGGTTTTTTTGTATAAAAAATTAGAAACGTCTTGAATGTTTGGTAGAGGGTATCGGTCCGGTATGGTTACGGAATTTAACAGACGGTAGTCTCCACAAGGGCGCCATTCTCCATTCTTCTTGCGGACCATATGTAAAGGACTAGCCCAAGGACTACTAGATGGGCGGCATAGTCCTAGAGATTCCATCGTGTCGAATACGGCCTTGGCTATCAGGTGTTTTTCCGAAGATAGGCGTCTGGGTGCAACATAAACTGGGTTATCTTTAGTTTCGATTCGGTGCAGAGTTGTGTGTTTTACTTTTTTAACATCCTGGTAGGTAGGTGAGTAGGGAGGAATTGCCGGTTCTGGGACCTAAATTTGGGGAGTCAAATTGGACTTTGGACCCTGGGCTTGCCCAGGGCCACGTTGTCCAGGTGCAAACCAACCTTAACCACCAAGTGGTCTTAATCCTTAATCCCCTAATTAATCCTTAATCCCCTAATTGATCCCTAATCCCTAATTAATTCCTAATCCCTAAAATATATAATTTTGAAACTTTTTCGGACATGTTTGTCGATTGCATGTCGGAACATATTTATTTATTTTATCTAAATATTCAAATGCCACAGCCATCTTGATAATTTTTCGAAATATTTTTTTGAATAAGCACAGTCATCTTAATAATTTTCCGAAATATATACCTTGAAATATATAACATATAATCCCTAATCCCCAAATTAATCCCTAATCCCCTAATTAATCCCTAATCCATAATTAATCCCTAATCCCTAATTAACCCCTAATCCCTAATCCTTAAAAGATATTATTTTGAATCTTTTTCTACCCTTTTTACGTCTATAATACCGTAACCACCTAAATTTTTGGACACGTGAATATTAGGCCACGCCCCTTTTGGCTTCTGATATACGTTACCCACCGGTCATGTGACCATTGCCATATTATTTTCTGTTACTCTAAGCTTGGTTTATGGTCACGTGATCAGTCACGTGACCGCTGTCATTTTATTTTTTTACTATGTAAGAGGCTGAGTCTACCCGGCCGCCATCTTCTACTTCAATACTATAGGCTTTTATTTATAGTCACGTGACCGCCGCCATATTGTTTTCTGCTACTCTAAGCCTGGTTTATGGTCTTAATCCCTAATCCCCTAATTAATCCTTAATCCCCTAATTAATCCCTAATCCCTAATTAATCCCTAATCCCTAATTAATCCCTAATCCCTAAAATATATAATTTTGAAATTTTTTCGGACATGTTTGTCGATTGCATGTCGGAACATATTTATTTATTTTATCTAAATATTCAAATGCCACAGCCATCTTGATAATTTTTCGAAATATTTTTTTGAATAAGCACAGTCATCTTAATAATTTTCCGAAATATATACCTTGAAATATATAACATATAATCCCTAATCCCCAAATTAATCCCTAATCCCCAATTAATCCCTAATCCCTAATCCCTAAAATATATTATTTTGAATCTTTTTCGGACATGTTTGAGCTTGTCGAGTGCATGTCGGAACTTGTCGAACATATTCATTTATTTCTTCTAAATATTCAAATGCCACAGCCATCTTGATAATTTTTCGAAATATTTTTTTGAATAAGCACAGTCATCTTAATAATTTTTCGAAATATATACCTTGAAATATACAACATATAATCCCTAATCCCCAAATTAATCCCTAATCCCCAATTAATCCCTAATCCCTAAAATATATTATTTTGAATCTTTTTCGGACATGTTTGAACTTGTCGAGTGCATGTCGGAACTTGTCGAACATATTCATTTATTTCTTCTAAATATTCAAATAACACAGCCATCTTGATAATTTTTCGAAATATATTTTCGATTAAGCACTGCTATCGTGATAATTTATCGAAATATTTTCGAATAAGCACTACCATCTATATAATTTATCGAAATATATAACATATGATCGACATAACCTTACATAATAACCACGTCAGCTGTTTCCTTATGATCGAAATATTTTCGAATAGTTACTGCCATCTTGATAATTTATCGAAATATATTTTCGAATAAGCACGACCATCTATATAATTTATCGAAATATTTTCGAATAGTTATATATTCTTGATAATTTATCGAAATATTTTCGAATAGTTACTGCCATCTTGATAATTTTTCGAAATATATATAACATATGATCGACATAACCTTACATAATAACCACGTCAGCTGTTACCTCATGATCATAATATATTTTCGAGTAAGCATAGCCATCTATATAATTTATCGAAATATATTTTCGAATAAGCACTACCATCTATATAATTTATCGAAATATTTTCGAATAGTTATATATTCTTGATAATTTATCGAAATATTTTCGAATAGTTACTGCCATCTTGATAATTTTTCGAATAGTTACTGCCATCATTTTTCGAAATATTAACCTCGAAATATATAACAGAATCGATATAACCTTAAATAATAACCACATCTGCTGTTACCATATCATCGATAGAATCTTACTCTATACATCGTAAAATCATGTCGGAACTTGTCAGAGCCTGTCCGAAACTTGTCAGAACTTGTCCGAAACTTGTCAAAACCTGTTGTAAAGACAATCAATCTATAACAAGTGACCATACCATGCATTATTTCTTTAAGAAAATACCATATGTTTCCTACTGTTTATACTATAATTCGGGAGGTCGGTATAGGGGGATGGCTAGCACGCTCGACTTGTAAAGTAAACATCATGGGATCGAATACCGACCTCTTTATTATTTTTTTTTACATTAACTTTTCTATATGAGGTTAGGGAGGTTGTGAATAATATTTTTCAATTATTCAGTCAATTTTAAATTAAAAAAAATGATTTTTTTTACCGATATATATAATAAATATGGCAAGTATGGGTTTATATATTTCATTAATAATTCACAGCATTGCATACCCCTCTTTGTTCGTCAATTTTTTGACTTAAGCCTCCTTACCACGTCAAGGTGAGGGTATATCAAGGAGGGTTTTTTTTTTTTTTTTTTTTTTTTTTTTTTATTCTTTCTTTTATTTTTTTATTTCTAATTCAAAACATACAAAATGGTTTGCGGGTAAATTAATACCACGCCAATGACCAACATCTAAACAAACTTAACTTCTAACAAATTAACTATTCCAACTTATACGAAATCCACCTCATGTCTGCCATTGCTCATTCCTCGGTATATAATATAAATTCTTCTTTTTGTATAATTATATTCATCAATTTTTTCACTTGTCAAAATTTCAGTAAATCTTTTAGGTAAGAAAACATATTTTGGATGACTATCAAAAAGGTCTGTAGGTCCATGATATTTCAACTGTGCGACGATGGCTACACCGTATATCGTTAGAATTCTTTGGAACTTAACAACTTCATAAGTCAAGTCTAATACCATATCCGAAATCCGCGCTATATCTTCACGTTTTCTGCTAGCATCATTGAGGAGAGATACGAGATCAGCCATATTCCGTAAGTGAGTGCTAGTTACGGAATGACTCCAAAAAACTTAGCTAACAACAGACCTATCAAGGTTTCATACATATACAAAGCAGTTCAATCAATGTTTGCGGGAGTGGCAGGATGGTGCCACAGCTTTTATACCCCTCTTTGTTCGTCAAAAATTTTTTTTGACTTAAGCCTCCTTACCGCGTCAAGGTGAGGGTATATCAAGGAGGTTTTTTTTTTTTTTTTTTTCAATCCTAAAAACATACAAAAAGGTTTACCGGTAAATCAATACCACACCAGTGACCAACAAACACACATTGGTTTACGGGTAAATCAATACCACGCCAGTGACCAACAAACACACATTGGTTTACGGGTAAATCAATACCACGCCAGTGACTAACAAACACACATTGGTTTACGGGCAAATCAATACCACGCCAGTGACCAGCAAATATACATTGGTTTACGGGTAAATCAATACCACGCCAGTGACCATAGCACACATCCGCTGTGCAGAAACAAAACAAAAAAACATAAAATTGCTTCCAATAACATTTTTTAATTTTTTTTAAGTATTTTTTATTTTTATTTTTTAATTTTTGTATCTTTTTTAAGCTAACCTACATAAATTTAGAAATCAAATCATGATTCGAATACACCCACTCTGCTAATAAATGAGAGCGATAATGTGTACACATTAATTTCAAATCTTTATGAATAATACATGGAGCTATTTGTAGACTAGGCAGTTTTTCGAATTGAGGACATTGAAAATCCTCAAGGTTGAATACAACGCGTACAAATTTTAACAAAAATTCCTTTTTTTGAAGACCTTTAACAAAAATATAATTATAATTTGAATCCAAGTTTTTCAAAATCGATGATAAACTGTGGTAAGAAACTTCTCCATCCTCCCAATGTAAACAATGATAATTTCTCGCTAGCCAGCGGTTCGTGATTATGCTTTTATAATTATTTACCCCTAGATAAGTAGGCGGCTTGAAAATCCAATGACTAGTTGCATAATGTTTTAAATCAAAAATTGATAATTCTTTAACAATATAATTATTGGAATCGTCTATGAAGCATTGAAATTCTACAACCGCACTGCTCGATGGCATGGTGAAGACTGGAGGAATAGAAACAACATAAGTCTATTTATATCCTTTTTCTAAGAATACTTGTTAGTGGATTATATTCAACCACATTGTCATGTATTATGAGGCAGAATGCAGTTGTTTCAGCCGGAAACGCTTTAGATGCGTCGAATTCCAATCTGACATCGACCGGTCCTGATTTTATTGATTCCGATTGTTTAGAACAATCGATTACGATAATCGGTGCTTTTTCTTTGAAATTCTTTAGCGAGAGAAGCGGCTGAGTCGGATATCCCCCAGGATAGTAGGATTTTTGAAAATTGCAATACATGTAGTAGAGTACCGCGAATCGATTCCTATCGAAATCGATATTTAAATCATCATAAGGATATGATTTTGAATTCAAATACAGTTTAACGTTAGATATATTACAATGATCGAATTGACTAGCGTCCTTTTCGACTTTGTTAATACGATCTGTTGAAAATGCTAGTACTATGTATCTCGGTTTTTCCATCTGATTAGAAGTTTTTACCGCCCAAACCTGTCTCTGTGTGGATGGTAGAAGTGGGTAAACGAACAATTCCCAGCTTCTGAACTCTACCGAAACCACTTTTTCCGACTTGAGTCTATGTAACAATGTTAATCGTGTAAATTCGTTTACTGATACATAAGGTAATTTCCAACATAGCTTCGTTAATTCAATGTTGGCTTTCTCTGCCGCAGCCGTATGCCTAGATATGCAACTATTGTCATCATTCCGACATCTTATGAGAATTAGCTCTTGTTTAACATTAACAATAATTTTTTGATAATCTTCGGCGAACCCTAGTAATTGTGATAAGGGGATACACATGTTGAAATAACCGTCATTCAATACATCGAGTGTATCGGATGCAGGAGAGCACCAACCGAGATGCTCCACAGAGGATCCACCCGGTAAAGACAACATCCCTTTTATGGTGCTAGTAATCCCCAAGTTTCGAACTCTATCTATTTCAACTCCACATAATTCATATCGAATTTCATCGAATAAATATGCCAAAGCATTATTCGTTAATTTAGCCGATGCGGGTACAGCTCTACCATCCTCTGTTAAAAACCGTCCCTCGAAATAAAGAAAACTTCTCGATGGTAGGGTCATAATATCCTGATGCTGGACTAATATTCTAATTTCATCACCTCGAAGTAGTTTAGTCGATGCGTAAGGGAAATGGGAATGATATTCTATCCCCTCGATAGAATCGGTAAAAGCAGCGGTTGAACCTAGATCAGTTATTTCCTCCATATTACACGATAACCTGCCGACTTGAGAAACTCGATGTTTTCTTTTGTTAGAGATGTTACTCCTCTGAAGCCGGATGGTGGAATGAGCTTTTTTCCTGAATTATCTTTCCTTTTATACACTCTTCGAAAGTCTAGCCCCATTTTTTTTAGATGAGATTAGAAAGAAATAATAAACACAAGTGCCCACAAATGTTTGTATCGGGGTCTTGATATCTTTTACTAATGAAACTTATCCGACAATCCTTGAGATATTTGACTAGCTCTGAAGGAGGTCCTCTGTTACCGGAGCTATCAAAGAATTTTACATATTTATTGCTTTTGTTATAGCATACCCAGTGCGTTCCTCGGCCCTTTATACTATCCAGATTCAAAATGGCGCGCTCACGTAGCCACGGCTTCGATGGCAAGTTATCTCTGGCAAAGACACCGCGGAAATGAGGGATCTTTTGTTTTTTAGCCAAAGATATAAGATCCGTATTACTTAAACTCATTTTTGGTAAGGTCTTCAACATCTGATTAGCCTTATCACTAAAGGCACCACCGATTTTTTTCGGAGGACGAATAACACGAACGTTCTTTTTTTCTTTAGTTTTAGCCATACCGATGTTATCTGTCGAAGCGTCGGTGGGCGACTGAGAAGGTTGAATAGCACCCCTATATATTTATATTCTTACTATTCTCCCAGCTGTTATGCTTGGAATCGAAGCCTAACCATTTTACTAAAACCTTGTCACCTCTCCGTTTCAAAATTTTTTCAACTAAATAAACGTTTGGATACTTTACTTTTTGAATTTCTTGTTCATAAAACCCACCAGCAATTTTTTGATTCGATGTATCTTTAAGAAGATAGGTTGTAGGAACGGTTTTCCTCACTTGATCGACTTTGAAGATTTCAGTCGACCAGGAGGGGCGGTACCCTTTGGTGAAATCGGCTTTATGTTTTGAAATTCTAACAAAATCACCGACTTGATACTTGGGCGCCTTTAGGATCGGCGACGGCTTACATTTGTAAACCTTATTTAGTAAACGGTCTTCAATTTTTTTACCCTTAACGGAAGATGGTTTCATCATGATCGTTCGATGTTTCGTATTGTTATATCTTTTAATTAAGTCTTGATACATCGTAATCCATTTATAAGATCCTTGGAGACTAAATTGCTTCCACATTTTATTTTTTATAGTTCTTATAAATCGCTCTACGATACAGGCTTTCATATTACTAAAAGTAGAGTAATGATTTATCCGGTTGGATTTCATTAGTTTTTGGAAAAATGTATTGTAAAATTCTTTTCCTCGATCAGATTGTAGATTTAGAGGTTTTCTACCACTGAGAGTCAAAATAGTTTCAAATGCCGATTCTACTTCTTTTCCGGACTTCGATTTCAATGGTATTATCCATGCGAATTTGGAAAAACAGTCAATCACCGCTAAAATATATTTATATCTCTTATTTTCTTTAGCATATGAACAAAGTTCGATTAAATCTGCCATCCACAGGTCATCGATACCCTTTAGAATTACCTTTCTCCTCTGAAAGGACCGTCTAGCCGGTTTATGTAATTCTTCTACTACCTGTTTCTTGATATCCGACATTTTAACTATTTTTTTTTTATAATATTATACCTAACGTTCTAAGTCTTTTTTCAATTTTCGAAATTTCTTTTTCAGAGCCGTCAGTTTCCAGTAATATTTTCAATTTTTCAACCAACTGATTCGGGTCCTCAAATCCTTTCCCTTTGATTTTGTCTTTAGGAGGGAAAAGTTTAGAAATTACCTTCCTATATTTTTGATTTCCTTTTTGAACATTTACGATCCCCGTAGAGCTATAATCTAATCTATGGGCATTAGTTTTCGTTAATAGCGTTTTGTATATGTGTTTATCATTTTCTGTTACTTCATCCATATCAGGTTTTTTTAAGAATAATAGCTGGGAAAGCCCTGGAGTAATTTTGTGTAGCGAGCCATCCACATCAAGCCAATCGTCACTAATGGTTATAACCGAGTCACCGAGAGTGAAATTTTCCCCGTTATAACATATTCCATAAATTTGATCCAGTTCCTCCGTTTGATTCGTAGTAAATTTAATTATATATTTCGTAGCCTCTTTACCAATCTGGTCTAAATAGCTATAAACTGTTTCTACTCCTTGAGGTGTTGACGCATGATGACTTATTTCTTCTAATGGTGAAGTACTCTCATAGGTGGCAGATGTTGAAAAAATATCCAAAACAGTAAGATCTCACTCGATCTTGTTTATCACAAGCAATATCATCGAAAATGAATACTGAATTTGGAGCAGCATTTTTCGGATCAGGAATATTAGTATTACTGTCGAATGGGTGGAATCCGACCCCTTCGATATTTGATAAAACATGAGTCAAATATTTATATTTTGGTTGATGAAGTGATTTACTAAAGAGATAAATATTCTCAAAATTTAATCCGTTAGAGTTATATAATAAACTCAACATTAGGTTCGTCTTACCACAGTTTGAAGGACCGCAAATTAAACATCGTATACTATTTGGGAACAACGAACCATGTTTAGAACCGGTACCCTCCTCATGAAGGTTAGCAACGTTCGCTATTTCGAAAGATGAATGTTGCTTCAACAAACGCATGATGAAGACTGGAAGAATACAGTACTTCCGCTCTCTTATATTTCTCGTATGTGAGCAATATAGATCCCTTCACACTTTTTCACAGACTTAGGACTGTCAGGAACCCAAATGGTACCAACCATGTAGATTCCTGGTGGTTTAAATATATATTGCTCTGGTTTTACACTCAATTTTAAAAATAACTAAAAGTCGTAGTATTAAAAAAATAATGGATACAGCAATAAAATTAGGGGGGATAAAACTATGGATACATCGATAAAAAAGTAAAAATATTAAAAGAGGTAAAATAAATTACATAAAAAAAGTGTCTAAAAACAAATTTAGAAACACTTATTTCTAAAATCATAAAAACGACTGATAAAATCACCCTAAAAATATCTAAAATCATTAAAAAAGACGGATAAAATCAATCTGAACTCATTAAAAACATAAAAATTATACATCCAACCGATCCATTAATGGGTAGTGTTAAAATCATAAAATACCTCCTACCTGAAAGAGCAACAAATTTTACGAATAAAACAGTTTAAAATATTTGTAAGAGGAGAGTTTAAGGTCTATGAATAGTTCGCCACTCACATTCACACTGAACCGTGCGGCTCGAGAATGTTAAGCGGGTCGCGCTCAAAAAAATTACCTTTTTTTTTTGTTTTTCAAAAACAATTTCTTTTTTAACGACCTTTCTACTTACCCCTTTAACTTTTTTTATAACTTTGTTTTTCATATATACATAATACATTTTTGGTCGGAGGCCAATAAAAGTTAAAATGAGGTCTCCTCTCGCCTCGTCCTTAAATTTCCCCATCACTTTTTTATTTTCGATTGAGTAGCAGGGGTGATCGGTTGGATAATTGGATGTATCCATATACTGTCTCATATTTAAAATATCATTTCATAAATTGTCGGTTTTTAAAGAATAAATAAGAGTCTGTATCCAGGTAAAGTAATTTTATATTGGCATGATCATATTTAGGTAACATGACATCATAATGATGATGATACATAATTGTTTTAGAAATATCTAATATGGCCATGCTAACATATATTGGTTTGTCGAATTTAATTTTAGTTTTTTCCATATGTACGGCGGATAAATTTTCATTGTAGATGGTTCCATCTTTAATAATTTAATCTATTAATCTATATTTAAAACAATAGTTATCATAATTTTTGACATTGATACAAGTTTTCTTCTATTTTAGATGATAATTGTATTTAAGTGCTACCTCTTAAGGGTTTAAATTGATTGACTTTTAATCTTAGGCCGTCGATAGCGTAGAGTCGCCAGCCGCTCTTCTTAAGTTCACATTCGCTTAGCTCGGTTTCTATCTTTTTAAAAAAACCATCAATTACTTTATTTATATCTGTCTCTTTTAAAATTGTTGTGTTAGAAGTTTTAAAAGCGACGTCGATCGTTTCCCCTAACTGATTTACCATTATACTGTCTACCCATATGTTTACTTTTATCGCGTTATGCTGAAGGAGGCAAGCGTTTATTTTATTAAAAGTGTGATTTCTAATACTATTAAAAAACATAGGCATGTCGTAATTTTCTTTGCTACGTATAAAATAGGACTTCAACCTCCCCCCAAAAGCTGTTTCATACTCGGTGAAACCTACATCATCAGGTTTAAGAGCTAACAGGTCCTGCCGTTGAGGTTCTCTTTTAAATTTTTTTAGAGGGGGTTCGTTTTTACAAAATTGCTGATGTCTAAAATAATTATGTAAATTCGTAAAAGTTGTTTGACAAAAACGGCAGGACCTGCTAAAATCAACTTGGCACTTAATTTCATGGCTTAACCTGTTATCTTTTCGTGTAAACACCTGTCCACATTTACCACAGATCAAATCAAACTTTTTATCAAAATCATCTACTCGAGACAAGTGTTTACACGAAGGTTCGTGTCTTAAACGATGGTATTCACTATTAAAAGATTTCCCGCAATATGAGCAAATAAAATTTATATTGCGGGAGAATTCTTGCGTTTGTGTGGAATCCCCACAAACAGCCTCGTGTCGTAAACGATTACATGATTTTGTAAAAACTTTTCCACATTTAGCACAGACGTACGAGGCTGCTGGTGTGAATTCCTGACTATAAAAGCAGGTTAATTCGTGCGCCATACATTCACGGTGACTAGCAAACACCATCCTGCAATTTGCGCATTGACGTGAAGAAGATTCCATTTTTTTTGGTATTAAAGTAAATCACTTTAAATAAATTTAAATTTAAGAAAAATATAAACAAAAAAGCAACTTATCTAAAAAAAAAAAATACCTTGAAACACTTTTAATTAAACAAAAATTAACTTTATAGAATGAAAATTTTTTTAAATAATTATATAAACAAAAAATAATCTCGAAGAACTTTAATTAAACTAAAATTTACTCGAAAAATATCTACGAACGAATACTATCTATAAACGAAAAGTAACTTGTATGAACAAAAAGAAACAACTTTGAATTAAACGAAAATTAACTCTAATGAAAAAAATTTAAACAATTATAAGAACAGAAAACACTTCAAATTAAACAAAAATTTACTTCAACTATACAAACGAAAAGTAACACTTCAAGAAAAAAATTAAAACAAAAATACCTTCTTGATAAACAAAAAACTTAGGTGTATAAAACTTGAAAAACAAAATAACTGAATAACTATAATTTATATATACAAATTAAACAAAAATTAACCTGCTTTTGAAAATACGAAGAACACAAACTCAAAAATAATGTACAAAATAAACAAATACAATTTAAAAAAAAAAATAAACTTACCTTCAAATTCTTAAAAAAAATTAATAAATAAGAAAAATAAATAACTAAGAAAAATAATATCTAATATAAGAAAAATAATAAGAACAAGAACACAATGGAAAATTCTAGAGAGCGATTTCGAGGAGCGCAGATGTTGCCTCTGTGAAAGCTGGAGCTAGAATGAGAGTGGAGGGGGTATACACGTCAGGGACTCGATGAGAATCCTCGAAGCTGATTGGCTGCTACTCTCCCCCACCACTCTCCGAGCTCCCCACTACTACTAACTGGTCCAAACAGGTTGTGCGCAGGTCTAAACAAGTTCCTTCCTGTCAAAACCTGCATGTTTTGCCCTCTATACATATATTGTAACGATAGGAGTGTCGATCATATGGTTTCTGAGGATGCTGATTCCGAATTTGACATCAGATTTTTGATTGCGCATGCGCGATTCGAATTACTGTTACTGCTTAATTTTTATTCGTTATATTAATCAATCATATGGTTTCTGAGGATGCTGATTCCGAATTTGACATCAGATTTTCGGTCGCGCATGCGTGATTCGATTTACAGTTACTTTTAATTTTTTATTCGTTATATTAATCAATCATATGGTTTCTGAGGATGCTGATTCCGAATTTGACATCTGATTTTCGATTGCGCATGCGCGATTCGAATTACTGTTACTGTTTAATTTTTATTCGTTATATTAATCAATCATATGGTTTCTGAGGAGGCTGATTCCGAATTTGATATCAGATTTTCGATTGCGCATTCGCGATTCGATTTACTGTTACTGTTTAATTTTCATTCATTATATTAATCAATCATATGGTTTCTGAGGATGCTACTGAATTTGATATCAGATTTTCGATTGCGCATGCGCGATTCGATTTACTGTAACTGTTTAATTTTCATTCGTTATATTAATCAATCATATGGTTTCTGAGGATGCTGATACTGAATTTGATATGAGATTTTGGTTCTATGTATTGATAAGTTTAAAATTTTCGGCCACATTAATTTTAACATCAAATCACGTGTTACAGAAGTTATAAATTTTGAATATGGTATCGATCTATAGATCTATCTTTCGATTTACAAAAGTTGAATTGGATTAACTTACGCGCAATTTGAGATTTGAAATCAGAAACGGTACTAGTCATAAAAATCATAGCCGATCCCATCGCAAACTACTAAAATTATTTTAATTTATAAAATAATAGTAATAAGTAGTAAAATAGTAATTTTACAGGCTCTGACAAGTTTTGGACAAGTTCCCACATGATTTTACGATGTGTAGAGTAAGATTCTATCGATGATATGGTAACAGCAGATGTGGTTATTATTTAAGGTTATATCGATTCTGTTATATATTTCGGGGTTAGTATTTCGAAAAATGATGGCAGTAACTATTCGAAAAATTATCAAGATGGCAGTAACTATTCGAAAATATTTCGATAAATTATATAGATAGTCGTGCTTATTCGAAAATATATTTCGATAAATTATCAAGATGGCAGTAACTATTCGAAAATATTTCGATCATAAGGAAACAGCTGACGTGGTTATTATGTAAGGTTATGTCGATCATATGTTATATATTTCGATAAATTATATAGATGGTAGTGCTTATTCGAAAATATTTCGATAAATTATCACGATAGCAGTGCTTAATCGAAAATATATTTCGAAAAATGATCAAGATGGCTGTGGCATTTGAATATTTAGAAGAAATAAATGAATATGTTCGACAAGTTCCGACATGCACTCGACAAGTTCAAACATGTCCGAAAAAGATTCAAAATAATATATTTTAGGGATTAGGGATTAGGGATTAATTGGGGATTAGGGATTAATTTGGGGATTAGGGATTATATGTTGTATATTTCAAGGTATATATTTCGAAAAATTATTAAGATGACTGTGCTTATTCAAAAAAATATTTCGAAAAATTATCAAGATGGCTGTGGCATTTGAATATTTAGAAGAAATAAATGAATATGTTCGACAAGTTCCGACATGCACTCGACAAGCTCAAACATGTCCGAAAAAGATTCAAAATAATATATTTTAGGGATTAGGGATTAATTGGGGATTAGGGATTAATTTGGGGTTTAGGGATTATATGTTATATATTTCAAGGTATATATTTCGGAAAATTATTAAGATGACTGTGCTTATTCAAAAAAATATTTCGAAAAATTATCAAGATGGCTGTGGCATTTGAATATTTAATAATAATAATAATAATAATAATAATAAAGGCTTAACGAACCCGAAGGTTCGATGCCGACACCACCACTCGCTCCCTGCACGCCTCCATCCTTCGAACGTCTTCCAGACCCAACTTCGATAGATCCGCCCTAACGCAATCCTCCCACCTCCGTCTCGGCCTGCCCCTCGGACGTTTCCCATTCGGCACCGCGCTTATTAATCTTTTCGGAATACGTTCACAGCCAAGTTTTGCAATTTTACACGCCCATTTTATTCGTCTTGCTGCAATCACGTCAATTATATTTACTGGATAAAGTTCACTCAGTTCGGCGTTGTGTAAACGTCTAAATTCTCCGGTTATTTCATCCCTCTTCGGTCCAAATATTCTACGCAGTACTTTATTTTCAAAAACTCTAAGCCGTTGCTCATCCCTCAATGTCAGCGGCCAAGTTTCGCATCCGTAAACGACCGTTGGAAGAATAGTAGTTTTGTAAATCCTAATTTTTAAGTTTTGGGACAGAAGGCGGGAGCTAAGCAATTTCGCGACTGAAAAGTAGCAAGCATTACCGGCTTTTAATCTAGCCTTAATTTCCTCATCGATTTCGTTTCTTCTAGTTACCATCGCCCCTAAATATCTAAATTTTTCTACCTGTTCAAACGTATTCCCCCCTACACTGATATCAGCGAAATCCTCACCACTTCTACGACTAACCATATATTTCGTCTTATCCGTATTCATTTCCAGTCCAAGTTCTTGTCCGGCTTTCATCAACGTTTTTGTGTTCATTTCTATGGTTTCCACGTCCTCCCCAAGCAATACCAAATCATCGGCATATCCGAGCACGGGTATATTCCCTCCCAAATTCAAACCCTTTCCGGTACGTGTCAACTCCCTAATGGCATTTGAATATTTAGATAAAATAAATAAATATGTTCCGACATGCACTCGACAAACATGTCCGAAAAAGTTTCAAAATTATATATTTTAGGGATTAGGGATTAATTAGGGATTAGGGATTAATTAGGGGATTAAGGATTAATTAGGGGATTAGGGATTAAGACCATAAACCAGGCTTAGAGTAGCAGAAAACAATATGGCGCCGGTCACGTGACTATAAATAAAAGCCTATAGTATTGAAGTAGAAGATGGCGGCCGGGTAGACTCAGCCTCTTACATAGTAAAAAAATAAAATGACCGCGGTCACGTGACTGATCACGTGACCATAAACCAAGCTTAGAGTAACAGAAAACCATATGGCAATGGTCACATGACCGGTGGGTAACCTATATCAGAAGCCAAAAGGGGCGTGGCCTAATATTCACGTGTCCAAAAATTTAGGTGGTTACGGTATTATAGACGTAAAAAGGGTAGAAAAAGATTCAAAATAATATCTTTTAAGGATTAGGGATTAGGGGTTAATTAGGGATTAGGGATTAATTATGGATTAGGGATTAATTAGGGGATTAGGGATTAATTTGGGGATTAGGGATTATATGTTATATATTTCAAGGTATATATTTCGAAAAATTATTAAGATGACTGCTTATTCAAAAAAATATTTCGAAAAATTATCAAGATGGCTGTGGCATTTGAATATTTAGAAGAAATAAATGAATATGTTCGACAAGTTCCGACATGCACTCGACAAATATGTCCGAAAAAGATTCAAAATAATATATTTTAGGGATTAGGAATTAATTAGGGATTAGGGATCAATTAGGGGATTAAGGATTAATTAGGGCATTAAGGATTAAGACCACTTGGTGGTTAAGGTTGGTTTGCACATGGACCACGTGGCCCTGGGCAAGCCCAGGGTCCAAAGTCCAATTTGACTCCCCAAATTTAGGTCCCAGAACCGGCAATTCCTCCCTACTTAGGTGGTGTGTCGAGACCATATTTTTTTAGCAATATCTTAATGGGATCCGTATGTTCGACAGCGCTAAGCGAATGTGGGACAATTTCATCGCAACGGGAAAATGGTCGTAGAAAGTGTTAAAAATGAAGCCCTGTCGATAATTCTTCGTCCGGGAAGATCAACCAAAAGATTAAAATGAGTTATAAAATTCGACCCTATTATGGGTTTGGAAACGTCAGCTACAAGAAAATTATAGTTGAACTTTTTTTTGAGGCCAAAGTCTAATTTCAGTAGTCGTGTACCGTACGCGGCTATTCGAGTATTATTTGCTGCATATAGATATTTAGTAATATTGGATCTCGCGTCACAAAATCTTGGAGGAATAAGTGATATGTCGGCTCCGGTATCCACTAAAAATGCTACTTTCGTAGACTTATCGGTCAAGAAAAGGCGGCTTGAATATCCATGGCAAGAGCACGCCGCTGATGTCTGCCTTATAGTTAGTTTTTTGGACCATAGGAACAAGGGGATCGGCACCTCTCGGCCTGTTTGCCAAATTTCGCGTGGTACCAGCACCAGTCAGATTGGTTTTGGGATGACGACTTTGAAAGCTGGCGACGTTGATAGGAACCAGGACTACCATGGGTAGGGGATCTGCGATCTCGAAACCTAGATCTATGAGGTGAGGGTGATCTAGGATTTCGTAATTTGGTGGACAGGTTACGTACCTCATTCCTTAAGGCTTCTATTTCTAGCCTGAGCTCCGAACTTCCGTGCTCTCCGGTACAAGAAGTGGCGTAGACTGCCACCTGGGGTCTGCTAACATCAGCAATTTTATCAGCTACGTCACTTAATTTTTCCAAGTCTTGTACCGAAGCCTGCAATATAGCCTGGGTTGCAATTGGCAGCCTTTGGAGAAATAATTGTTTTATTATATCTTCTGATGTTTGGGGCCCACAAAGAGCTTTCATCTCTCTCAAAAGCTGAGATGGTCTTTTATCACCTAGTTCCAGGCCCGAAAGTAACTTCCGGATTTTTTGCTCGTCTGTCTCGCAGCATCTTTTAATTATCGTATTTTTGAGGGAATTATAATCAGGTTCAGGGTCGTTTGTCCTGAATAAGTCCCCGACAGTTTTTAAGGTTTCACTATCTAAGGCAGAAACTAAGTAGTGGAATTTGGTTTGATTATTAGTTACTCCAGCTAATGCGAATTGCGATTCCATTTGCCGGAACCATAGATCTGCATTGGATCTCAGAATGGGGGAATCTTAACAGAGATATGGCTCACCTGTGTTTTGGGCTCTTCCCTGGGTTGCTGAATATTTCCCAAAGCCGCTTCGAGTTGTACGATTTTTTCCTTCAATTCTTCCATCACGTCGGGGTCACCAATTTGGCCGTAAGTTTAAATTGATATATGTGTGACACAAGAGATTAAATTCTTTATTCTGCACGCAGGTAATTCATAAAGAGAGAACAATCGATAACATATGATCACAACAATAATCGATAACATATTAATAGTATTTTGATTAGTAACAATGCACCACTACAATATTGTCTTAAAAATTGTGTATGTAATATTGTCTTGAAAATTATGTATATAATATTATAAATAAAAACATTTTATTCTATTCTATTCTGATTTATTTATGAACCCTTGTAAAAAGCTTGTATAGGAACAGATAAAATAAACTTAATATAGATTTAAGAATTTAATGTAATGTTTCACTGAAAAGGCTTTGTAAAATTCTAATTATTAGTATATAGTGTGGTGCTTTGCAACTCATATGACTTTTTTAACATGTGTTGTTAATATTACATTAAAAATATTGTGTTATTGTGAAAATAAAAATGTTCTGAGTTAATTCTCATTATTAAAAGGTTCAATTATTTTTACAATATTGTGGTTTAAGACCAAACATCAACCACAGTGGTGACCACCGATTTGGACAACTACAATCTGTAAGTTGAAGACTTTAGATATTTTCATTTATAATGTGTGATTCCGAGAACACGGAGACAAGGCCCCAACGTAGCAGTTATGAAGAAATCAGCCGGGTATCAATTAAAATTCCACCTATTTGGCGAAAAAACATCAAGATCTGGAAAATGCAGGTGGAAGCTCAATTTTACAATTATAAAATAACCTCCGAATTAACTAAATTTAATTATGTTTTAGCTTCATTGGATTCAGATGTCGCGGAGCTAATCGCAGATTTTTTAGGTAAGGAACTTTCTACAACCCCATATACTCATCTTATGGAAAGGCTGCAACGCGAATTCGAAGAATCTGAAGGACGGAAGGTAACCAAATTACTTAATGAAATAGATCTTGGAGACAAACGGCCCAGTCAGTTGTTACGCGAAATGCGTACCCTTGCTGGTTCGCAAGTCAATGATGATTTTCTAAAAACTATTTTCATGCAACGTCTCCCAGTTAATTTGAGATCAATATTAGCCTCTAGCAATGACACACTAGACAACACTGCCATTATGGCTGACAGGATTCTCGATTACACACATTCCTCGCCTAACATAACCTCTATAAATAATAATCCTTCCCATAGTTCATCTTCTAGCATCTTGCCCACTGATAGGCTATCGCGTTTAGAATCACAAATTGCCGAATTAACCGCTACTATTAGTAGCTTATCTGCTGCAGGTCGTTCACGTTCGCGCTCTCGTTCACGATCCCGCCCTTCCTCTAGTGGTCCTCTTTGCTGGTATCACCGTAAATTTCGTGAAAAAGCAACAAAATGTAACCAACCTTGCTCTTATAAACAAACATCTCCTTCTAAATCGGAAAACGAGTAGGCCACTCTCTTGAGATGGCGCAGGAGAGCACAGGCCAAATACTTACACGCCGTCTGTTCGTCACGGATATTCCTACTGGAACAAAATACCTTGTGGATTCCGGGGCAGATATTTCTGTCGTTCCTTCCTCTCCCCAAATGCGACCAACCAAACGGGTACTCTTTGCGGCTAATGGAACGCCTATAAACACTTATGGTGAGCGTCTAATTAACCTCAATATAGGTACGAGACGTTCTTATTGTTGGCCTTTCACAATCGCTAAAGTTCAGACTCCTATTATTGGAGCTGATTTTTTAAATCATTTTGGACTATTAATTGATCTAAAAAATAGGCGGCTTATTGACAATACAACACAGCTATCTACTTCTACATTGACTACGGTTAACTCACCCGAGAGTGAAATTCACTTATTAGATCCGCTTAGCAAATACACTGAACTACTTCAAAAGTTCCCAACATTACTGCGCGAAGATCCAAATTTCTGTGCCACGGATATAAAATATTTTCATAGCATTAAGACAACCGGTCCACCCGTTGTTGCTAGGCCCAGACGTCTACCTCGCACAAAATTGGAACAGGCTAAATTAGAATTTCAAAAAATGATCGACTTGGGAATATGTAGGCCCTCCAAAAGTCCATGGTCGAGTCCCTTACATATGGTAGCTAAAAAAGATGGGTCATGGAGGCCTTGCGGCGATTATAGGGCGCTTAATGCCATAACAGTTCCTGACCGCTATCCTATACCTTATTTAAACGATTTTAACTCCAGACTCGCCGGTAAGACTTTCTTTTCTAAAATCGATTTAGTTCGCGCCTACCACCATATTCCGATTGCACCAGAAGATGTACATAAAACAGCTGTGATTACCCCTTTCGGATTATTTGAGTTTCTAAAGATGCCTTTTGGATTGAGAAATGCCGCTCAATCTTTCAAGAGATACATCGATAGCATTTTACGAGATTTAGATTTTGTTTTTTGTTATTTAGATGACATTCTCGTGTTTTCAAATAATGAAGAACAACATATTTGTCATCTCACCTCACTATTCAGGCGCTTGAACGAATACCGCATAAACATTAATATAGCAAAATGTGAATTCGGGATAACAAAAATTTCGTTTTTAGGTTACTCTGTATCTGTCGAGGGTATTGAGCCGTTACCTGATCGAGTTGACAAGATCGTCTCGTACAAACAACCTAAAACCATTGCCGATCTCAGACGTTTTCTTGGGTTAATAAATTTCTACAGAAGATCGTTACCTGCAACCGCCGAAACGCAACAGCTGTTATTTAACCTTTGCAAAGATACGCGCAAAAATGATAAACGCAACGTGGAATGGACTCCTGAGGCTTTGTGTGCTTTTGAGAAACTTAAAACTCAAATCACAAACGCAACACTCTTAGCCCACCCATCAGACGACTTACCATTAGCGCTTCTCGTTGATGCTTCAGATTATGCAGTTGGATCGTCGCTCAACCAACTTCGTAACGGTGTTTTAGAACCACTTGGGTTCTTTTCAAAATCATTAACAGACACTCAAAAGCGGTATAGTACGTATGATAGAGAGTTACTCGCCGCATATATGTCCGTTAAACACTTTCGTTACATATTAGAAGGTAGGGATTTTGTATTATACACGGATCATAGGCCTCTGACATACGCGTTTAAGCAACGGCTCGACAAGGCTTCCCCACGCCAATTACGACAATTGGATTTCATAGGGCAGTTCACCACAAACCTCCAGTACCTTCCTGGCAAATCCAACACTCCGGCCGACTTCTTTTCTCGCCTATCCGCTATATCTGTCCCATCCGTGATTTCCTTTGACGACGTAGCGAAACTACAAAGTACGGATGAGGAACTACAACAGCTAAAGGCTAATAAAAATTGTTCCCTTAAATTTGCACCAATCGCATTAACATCAGGAGCAGAATTGATAGTCGACACATCTACAAGTCGTTTGAGGCCTTACTTACCGCTAGCATTTCGGAAACCAGCTTTCGACTCTCTCCATAACATGGCACACCCTGGAATAAAAGCGTCCATCGAGCTCGTCAAGCAACGATATGTGTGGCCTTCCCTTAAAAAAGATGTCAGACTATGGGCTAAAACATGTATGGGTTGTCAACGTTCAAAAGTTACCAAACATATTTTTAGCGAAATAAGTACCTATGAACCAGCCAGTAGTAGATTTTCTCACCTAAATCTGGATATTGTTGGTCCTCTGCCACCTTCCGATGGGTATATTTATTTACTAACAATCATTGACCGTTTTTCTAGCTGGACGGAGGCAATACCTTTAAAGGACATTTCAGCGGAATCAGTCGCACGGTCTCTCTTGTTTTCATGGATCGCCAGGTTTGGAGTTCCATCTAAGATTACGACAGATCGTGGCAGACAATTTGATTGCTCACTCTTCGCCCACCTAACCAATCTTCTGGGCATCCAACATTGTAAAACTACGGCATATCATCCTGCGTCTAATGGCAAAATAGAAAGATGGCATCGGCAGCTTAAGGCATCCCTACGTGCTCAGCTGGTAAATGACTGGATTACCAAACTACCCACAGTTCTTCTTGGTCTACGTTCCCTCTTGGTACCTCACCTCCAAGCGACACCAGCGTCAATAGTGTACGGAGAACCTTTGAGACTACCAGCAGACTTCTTCGAAGATGGAGCCACATCAAATAACCTACCTATGCTGGTACATAAATTAAAGAAACACATCCAAGCGCTAAGACCGGTAATTACAAGCCATCACTCAGCTAAGCGACCCTACATTCACCAGGATATTAAAAAAACCTCCCATGTTTTCGTGCGACAAGACGCTGTGAGAAAACCCTTACAACCTATTTATGAAGGACCATTTAAGGTAATTTCACGAACAGACAAATTCTTTGATCTTGAAACTCCGAGGGGCACGAAAAGGATCTCTATTGACCGCCTTAAACCGGCATATTTGTTATCGGAGGACGGAACATCGCACCACCAGCAGCAACAGAATTCAACAACAGAAGGATCGCAACAGAATTCTTCTAGTGCTCCCGTTTTTAAAGCAACTTCGCCTCCCAAGAACAACCGAACACGTTCAGGACGCCGAGTAACATTTCCTTCGAAGTACCTCTCCGTTATCACTGGGGAGGGAGTATGTGGTGCTTTGCAACTCATATGACTTTTTTAACATGTGTTGTTAATATTACATTAAAAATATTGTGTTATTGTGAAAATAAAAATGTTCTGAGTTAATTCTCATTATTAAAAGGTTCAATTATTTTTACAATATTGTGGTTTAAGACCAAACATCAACCACAATAGTAACCAATCTCAGCTAATGGTCCAGAGACCGAGCCAGATTTTCAAAACAACCCCTTTTAAAAAGTATGTATATATTATAACATTATTCTAATCTGATGTATGTATGAACTCTTGTAAAAAGCTTGGATAGGAAGAGATATAACAAACTTAATATAGATTTAATATTTATTAAATATAATATAGATTTAAGAATTTAATGCAATGTTTCACTGAAAAGGCTTTGTAAAATTCTAATTATTAGTATATAGTAACCAATATCAGCTAACGGTCAAGAGACCGAGTCATAATTATGTTCACAAAAATACCTGTCTTGAAAAGAATGTATATAATATTATAAATAAAGACAATATTTTAATCTATTCTATTCTGATTTATTTATGAACCCTTGTAAAAAGCTTAGAGAGGAATCGAGAGGTTGGGATGAATTGGTTCTGTGTCAATAATAACCAATGATTGCCCAAATTGGTCACTGAGAGAAGTCTTACTGTTGATAACATCTACTCATTACCTCATAGTAATCTAATGTTTTGAAAGAGGAATATAACCTTACCTCGTTGTAACCTACTGTTTTGTAAGAATAACATAACCTTACATCTATTGTATTAAAAACGTTACAAAATGTTGTGATGCTGGAACTGTAAGACTAAAGAAATATCTTGAACAAAATGAAAATAAAATAAAATTTTTCTTTTAAAAGAAAATTACAAAATAATTTCTTCTTTAATTGTGTGTTCTGATTTACTGCAACGTTCGACTTTCGTTCATACTAGGTAGTAGCGGTCCGAAATATAGCCTTTAATAATAAACTCACGCGATGTTATTCAATGCTGCTGATTCTTTCCTTCAATCAATTCTAGGAGGAGAAGTAATGGTGAAACAGACACCAACATCTCTGCTGTTAACCTTACACCTACAGGGTAACAGTCAGGGAGGTTGCCCCCTGGAACCCCCCCCCCCCACGGTTACAAGCACAACGTCATGCCACAGGACGTTCAGCTGTTTTAAAAGAGTAACCTTATCTCGTGACGTACTGCCATGTAAGAGTAACATAACCTTACACATATAGGATAACAGTCAGGGAGGTTGCCGCCAAAGTGAGCCAATATAAAGTAAGCCAAGTGATACTATATAATTTCTCAAAGCCTCTTTTTCTTCGGTACGCCATAACTTAGATTATACTTCATCAAATGTGTTTGAATAGCGCATCATTTCAAAGTTTTCCTTAATCGCTGCCCCGGAAAAACATCCTAATCAAACATTTTGGCTTTGATAGAATGTTATAAGCGTAAAACCGCGTTGCGAGAATACCAAAACGGTCGAAGAGGTTTTTAGATGGTGCCAATAATTTTCAGGTCTTCAAAAAGAACATCCGCTCATATACATTATTTCGATTACACAATTTGTTTATTAAGTCAAAGGAAGTAGGGAGTAAAAGCCGATTCTGGCTCACTTTGCAACCTCCCTGACTGTTATCCTATATGTGTAAGGTTATGTTACTCTTACATGGCAGTACGTCACAACGAGATAAGGTTACTCTTTTAAAACAGCAGAACGTCCTGTGGCATGACTTTGTGCTTGTAACCGTGGGGGGGGGGGGTCGGTATTTGGGGTCTCCTTGGGTGGTTGGTGGCTACTTTGGTAGCAATCTCCTGACTATTACCCTGTAGGTGTCAGGTTATGTAAGGTTAACAGCAGAGAAGTTGGTGTCAGTAGGGAGTAAATGGCGGTTCTGGGCCACTTTGGGAGGCAACTCCCCTGGCGTGGTGGGGTTCCGACGTAACCCAGGTAAGAACAGCTAAACATCGCATGGCATGACCTTGAGCGTGCCGTAGTAGGGTGTGTGTGACCTTGAGGTCATTGTCCGTTCTAGTATAGTGTGTTGTACTAGGACGAGGGGTGTCCTTGGGCGGTTGGTGGCAACCTCCTTGACCGTTACCCTGTAGGTGTAAGGTTATGTAAGGTTAACAGCAGAGATTGGAAAATCAAGGGGGGAAACCTGATGGTTGAGCGTGATCACGGTCAAATCACTTCCTTGCACGACCGCTGACCAAGAAACAGTACTCTTTCTTATATAGTACTGAACCCAAGACCCTTCATGGGTTGTAGCAGTAAAGGATTTTTTTTTTTTTTTTTTTTTTTTTTTTTTTTTTTTTTTTTTTTTTTTTTTTTTTATGAGTACATGTTATCAACAGTAGGACTTTTCTCTCTGCCCAATTTGGGCAATCATTGGTTATTATTGACACAGAACCAATTCATCCCAACCTCTCGGTTCCTCTCTAAGCTTTTTATCTAAGCTTTTTACAAGGGTTCATAAATAAATCAGAATAGAATAGAATAAAATGTTTTTATTTAAAATATTATACACATAATTTTCAAGACAATATTACATACACAATTTTTAATACAATATTATATACATAATTTTTAAGACAGATTGTTCAGTAAAAATTATTATGATTATAAATTACATTATACATATACATTTTGGTTACTCATTGGTTCTAACAATTTATCCCTACGTTCAAGTTCCTATTCAAGGTTTTTACAAAGGTTCATGCATACATCAGAATAGAATAGAGTAAAATGATGTTTTTATTTATAATACTATATACATTATTTTTAGAACAGATTGTTTTTTTTTTGTTTTTGTTTTTTTTGTTTTTTCTTTATTTATTTTTTTATTTTATTGCAAAGTTAAAAGTAAACATAAAAGCATAATAAAACATAAACATATAACATAAATAATAGTAAACATAATAACACAAATAATAATATACATAAATAAATAAAACAAAACATAAAAGCCGAACATTTCTCCTATTAGATAATTTGATAACATTACTGGTAATTACACATAAAATTAAACTCTTTTAATAACCGTACTCTATAAACATATTAGTTTTTGTAAAAATCATCGATGTTGTTCTTAACATCAATGTTAAAACATATTTGTTTTTGCCCAAAACATCTAGGTTAAAAAAATTTTGGATTTTGTCAAAAAAATATCTTTTTTATTTTTAAAACACCGATGTTAAGAGATTATATATATATTGTTGTTTTTCGTCAAAAACATCGATAGTAAAACATATATGTTTTTGTCAAAAACATCGCTGTTGTTCATAAAAAATTCTGTGTTTAAATCAAAAGTACGATGTTAACATTCTGTGTTTAAATAAAAACATCGATGTTAAAATACTGTGTTTAAAACAAAACATCGATGTTAAAAAAATCTTTTTTATTGTTAAAACACCGACGTTAAGAGCATATATGTTGTTGTTTTTCGTAAAAAAAAAACATCGATATTGAAACATACCTGTTTTTGTCAAAAACGTCGATATTGTTCTTAACATCAATGTTAAAACATATTTGTTTTTTGTCCAAACTACTATGCTTAACATATTTCTTATTGTCCTAAAGATTTATGTTATAAACACCTTTGTCTTTGGTAAAACATCGATGGTAAGAGCATAGTTGTTATTTGTTTAAAACATCTATGTTAAAATATATTTTTTTTTTTCCAAAATATCAAAGTTAAAAACAACTTGGTTTTTGCCAAAAACATTGATGTTAAAGAAATCATTGTCATTAGTAAAACATCGATGTAAAGAGCGTTGTTTTTTATTTAAAACATCAATGTTAAATCATATTTGTTTTTTGTCCAAATCATCTATGTTACAACATATTTCTTATTGTCCTAAAGATTTATGTTATAAACACCTTTGTCATTGGTAAAACATTGATGGTAAGAGAATTGGTAAAACATTGATGGTAAGAGCATTGTTGTTATTTGTTAAAAAGATCAATGTTAAAACATATTTGTTTTTTTTTTTTTTCCAAAATACCAAAGTTAAAAACAACTTGGTTTTTTCCAAAAGCATTAAAAAAAAAAAAGCGTTAAAAAATCATTGTCATTAGTAAAACATCAATGTAAAGAGCATTGTTGTTTTTTATTTAAAACATCAATGTTAAACAAATTTGTTTTTGTCAAAAACATTAATGTTGTTCTTAACATCAATGTTAAAACATATTTGTTTTTGCCCAAATCATTGCGGTTAAAAAGATTTTGGTTTTTGTCGAGAAAATTATAAGATTGTTTAATAGGAACAAAACAAAAACATAATCTTTATTATTTGTTTAACATGAACTGTTATCAACCAGAAAAACAACATATATATAAACTTCACCATGTGATTTTAAAATAATTAATTTAGTTATTAGTACAAAGAGGTTCTCTATATATTACACTTCTCCCCCCTCCGCATCTTCTTCATCAACCTCTCCTTCATTGTCGGCTGGTCCTGTTGGCAGTCCCTCATCGATTGCTCCGGTACGCTTCCTCAGATGATCGGCATGTTTTCTCTTTGTCATACCACCTATATTTACTTCGTAACTCAGCTCCCCTGTCTTCCTTGTTATCCTTCCCGGCTGCCATCCACTTTCCCTCTCCTTCCTCACCCAGACTTCATCCCCCGCTTCGAATTTACGACACTTCAATCCCTCATCGTGATAACTTTTCATCTTCCAGGTGTTTGCTTCAATGGTACTCTTTACATCCGGCTGTAGTCTGTCTAGGATCGACGGTAGCCTCCTTCCCAAGAATGCCTCTGCCGGCGAAATTCTTGTTGTCTTGTGAGGAGAATTTCTGTACGAGAAAAGAAATTTCTGCAAGGCCAAGTCTTGGTCTCCAACTTCTTTTCTGCATGCTTCGAACCTCCTTTTGAACGTTTTAATAAACCTCTCTGCCAGACCATTTGTCTTGGGATGGTAAGGTGTGGCTGTTATGTGATTTACCCCGTTATTTTTACAAAATGACCTGAATTCCTCTGATACGAACTGGGGACCATTGTCCGTAACAATATTCTTTGGTATACCAAATCTGGCAAATATTTCTCTCAGCTTCCTTATTATTACCCTAGAAGTTGTTTTTCCCAGACTTTCAACCTCAGGCCATTTGGATAAGGCATCCACGACAATGAGCCAATTTCTTCCGTTGAACGGACCCGCTAAATCAATATGCACCCTTTCCCACGGTTTGTCAGGAATGTTCCAGGGGTAAAGTGGGACTTCTGGTTCGTTGTCTCTCCCTTCCTGACAAGGTAAGCACTGGCTGACCCATTTCTCTACATCTCTGTCAATGTTAGGCCACCAAGCATAATATCGGGCCAACGAAGTCATGGCCGCGATCCCAGGGTGTCCTGAGTGCAAGATTTTTAAAATCATTTTTCTTGTTTTTTCTGGAAAAACAATTCGTCCTAGAAAGCACAAGATACCATCTTCTACTGAGAGTTCTTCTCTCTTTCTCCAATATGGTTTTATATCCGGAGAAATCATTGAAGGCCATCCTTTTTTTACATAGGCAACCACTAAATGCAAAATTTTATCGCGTTTTATTGCTGATTTCAACGTGTCCTGGGTAATCAGCGTGTCCAATTTTTCTTCTTGGAGATTCTTGAGCGTACTCTCCACTTTTCTTATATCTTTGGATTCCTCATTTGAGCTTCCTGGAATCCTCGAAAGTCCATCCGCTGGATTATCTTTCCCGGGTCGATAATGTATATTGTAGGAGTAAGCCGATAAAATCAACGCCCAACGCATCAGTCGGTTATTTGTCACTTTAGGAAGGTCCCTTTTATTTCCAAATACTCTTAACAACGGTTTGTGGTCGGTAACTAATGAAAAATTACGCCCCCACAAATATTGATGGAATTTCTTTACTCCATAAATCAATGCTAAGGCTTCTCGGTCTACAGATGCGTAATTCCTTTCGGTTGTTGACAACATTCTGGAAGCAAATGCCACCTGACGCTCTGATCCATCTGAAAGCCCATGCATTAAAACTGCCCCCAATCCAATTTCCGAAGCATCGCAATACAATATGAGTGGCTTCTTCTCATCATACGGTATTACGGTGCTGTTGGATGATAAAAGATTCTTGACCTTTTGAAATACATTTTCTTCGGACTCCGTCCAAACCCACTTCCATTTAATGCTTGTTAGCGCATGTAGGGGTCCACAAATGGAATGTAATTGGGGGATAAACCTTTCATAGTAATTTATCATCCCTAAGAAGCTTCGTAACTCCTTCACGTTTTTTGGCGTTGGGTACCTTTGAATAGCTTCAATTTTTTCAGCAGTCGGGTGAATACCATTTTGATCAAACCGGTGTCCTAAGTAATTTATTTGTTTTTGGAAAAATGCACATTTAGATATTTTAAGCCTAAGGCCTACTTCCTCCATTCTTTTGAATATTTCTTTGAGTGCGCTTAGATGTTCTCCTCTTGTCTTCCCGGTGATCACTACATCATCCAATAAAACCCCAACTCCTGGTATACCCATCAAAAGATTATCCATAAATCTTTGAAGTTTCCCTGGTGCTGATGAAATCCCAAGTACCCTAAATGAGTTGCTATTGTCAGATATTTTCGGGAATTCTCCTCCACTACCATCTGTAGATACGCGTCTTTTAAATCTATAACTGAAAACTCCGTACCTCCTACCAATTTTGATGTCAAATCGTCAAATGTAGGAAGTGTATGGTAATCAGGCAAAAGGTTAGGATTTATAGTAACCCTGAAATCCCCACAAATCCTTACAGTACCCTCACCTTTCTCTACGATGACAGTTGGTGTTGACCATGTTATTGGTGTTTTATCCGGATCCACTTTTTCAATTATTCCAGCTCTTTCTAATCGAAGTAATTCGTTTTCAACCGGTTTTCTTAAAGCAAACGGAACCCTTCTGGCTTTGTAAGCTATGGGTGTGGACCCTTCTATAAGATGAATTTGGGCCACAGCTGTTTCGATTTTTCCCAATTCGTCTTTAAAAAGGACTTTATATTGCTCTATTAAATGTTTAACTTGGTCTTGGTACCAATCTAATTCCCCTACGCCGTATCTTTCCACTTTAGCAACCCTTACTCCTTCTGGTAAACTCATACCAAAAGCTACTACCCATGGTAAGCCAAACAATGGAACATCCTTTTCTCTCATCACAACTACTGGTAGTTTAAGGCACTTATCTCGGTGTTTAACGTAAACATCAATAATTCCCAAAGTTTTCAGCGGTTTTTTTCCATATCCTGTCAGCCTACCGGAATAGGGTCGTATTTTGGGTTTACCAATAACTTCCCACCAATGCTCATTAATAGTTGAAACTCGAGCTCCTGAATCGAATTCCATAATGCATGGATGACCATTAAGCTGGACCGATATGGTGGCACGCGGTGCTTGTGGTAAAACAGACCTTATTTTCCGAAGGTTATCTTGTGGTTGATTCGCGTCCTCCGAATCCCATAGAGAAGCTCCCAATGTTTTTACGCGACCCTTAGATCTGCATTGGGCCTTGAAATGCCCCTTAAAGCCACATTTCCGGCAAACTGCGTTCCTAGCTGGGCATTTATTCAACTCATGGAGCTCAAACCCGCACCTACTACAGACCTGCTGATCATTTTTAAATGTTTTATTAATTTTTCCTAAAACTAATTTTTCCTCTTCCCTAATACTTGGACCTTCACAGAAAGATTCCACCTCTGTTTCGGCTCTATCCATAGCGATGGCCAACTGTAAAACCTCCCTAAAGGTTAACGCATTATCATTATAATGTTTACCTTGTGGCCATCTTTGCCTCACCTCGATTTCAAATTTTTTATAACCGGCGCCTGCCACAAAACGATCCCTGAGTCTTTCATCCTGACTCTTACCATATTCGCAATGGGTGCTTAATTCCCTCAACCTATTGGAGAAGTCCCCCAAGGTCTCATTAGTGTTACGTACTGCCCTCTCGAATGCCATACGAGCTGAAAATATGGTTAGCTCTGGTCTGAACATGCAGCGAAGAGCCGCTGTGACCTCCTCGAGCTTCTTCTCATCCACTGACTCAGGAAGAAAATAATTTTCAATTTTTCGTAGCGTGTTGGCCCCAACATATGCTAAAAGTAAGTGTTTCCTTGCCTCCTGAGCCAGTTCTCGGTCCCCACCGAGCCCTTTTACTGTACAAAGACGTTCGAATTGAGAAATATAATTTTCTAGGCTTACCTTAGATGCATCGAACGCCTCCATCGAGAACCTCTCCATTTTAAGCCGGAGTTCCTCCCTGAATTCCTCATCTTTTACTTTACTTTTCCTTGAGGCCATTGGAATTTTTCCTCGTCGCCAATATAAGATTGTTTAATAGGAACAAAACAAAAACATAATCTTTATTATTTGTTTAACATGAACTGTTATCAACCAGAAAAACAACATATATATAAACTTCACCATGTGATTTTAAAATAATTAATTTAGTTATTAGTACAAAGAGGTTCTCTATATATTACAAAAAAATATCTTAAAAAAATGTTTGTAAAAGTAAAGTAAAAACTACGATGTTAACATTCTGTGTTTAAATCAAAACATGAATGTTAAAATACTGTGTTTAAATCAAGACATCGATGTTAAAAAAATGTTTTTTATTGTTAAATCACCGCTGTTAAAAGCATATATATTGTTGTTTTTCGTCAAATACATCGATAGTAAAACATATTTGATTTTGTAAAAATCATCGATGTTGTTCTTAACATCAATGTTAAAACATATTTGTTTTTGCCCAAAACATCCAGGTTAAAAAAATTTGGTTTTTGTCAAAAAATATCTTTTTTATTATTAAAACACCGATATTAAGAGCATATATATTGTTGTTTTTCGTCAAAAACATTGATAGTAAAACATATATGTTATTGTCAAAAACATCGATGTTGTTCATAAAAAATTCTGTGTTTAAATCAAAACTACGATGTTAACATTCTGTGTTTAAATCAAAACATCGATGTTAATATAGTGTGTATAAATCAAAACATTGATGTTATTAAAATCTTTGTTATTGGTAAAACACCGATGTTAAGAGCTTATATGTTGTTGTTTTTCGTAAAAAACATCGATATGAAACATATTGGTTTTTGTCAAAAACATTGATGTTGTTCTTAACATCAACGTTTAAACATATTTGTTTTTTTGTTTTTTTGTCCAAAACATATTTCTTATTGTCCTAAAGATTTATGTTATGAACACCTTTGTCATTAGTAAAACATCGATGGTAAGAGCATTGTTGTTATTTGTTGATAACATCAACGTTAAAACATATCTTTTTTCTCCAAAATTTCAAAGTAAAAACAACTTGGTTTTTGCCAAAAATATTGATGTTAATGAAATCATTGTCATTAGTAAAATATCGATGTAAAGAGCATTGTTGTTTTATATTTAAAACATCAATGTAAAAAAAAAATTTGTTTTTGTCAAAAACTTTGATGTTGTTCTTAACATCAATGCTAAAACTTTTTTTTGTTTTTGCCCAAATCATTGCGGTTAAAAAGATTTTGTTTATTGTCAAAAAAAAATTTTTATTGTTAAAACACCGATGTTAAGAGCATATATATTGTTGTTTTTCGTCAAAAACATCGATTTTGTTCTTAACATTAATGTTAAAACATATCTGTTTATTGTCCAAAACATCTATGTTACAACATATTTCTTATTGTCCTAAAGATTTATGTTATAAAAACCTTTTTCATAGTTAAAACATCGATGGTAAGAGCATATATATTGTTGTTTATCGTAAAAAACATCGATATTAAAACATATCTGAATTTGTCAAAAACACCGATGAAGTTCTTAACATTAGAACAGAATCCATGCTAAGCGATCATTTTAAAAATCAGCGCACTAGAAAAAACATTAAAACGGGTAATTTACTCAGCAACTTTTTATATTTTATTATAAATCCGTTGAAACCTTTAACGTGGTTATACATTAAATATTTAGAAGGCAGTGATAATTTAATAAAATTCAGGAGGCATTTGCTCATTGTTATATAAGAACAGAATCTAAGCTAAACGGTCATTTTAAAGCTAGCTCGCTGGAACATCTTAACGGGTAATTTACTCAGCAACTTTTTATATTTTATTATAAATCAGTTGAAACCTTTAACGTGGTTATACATTAAATATTTAGAAGGCAGTGATAATTTAATAAAATTCAGGAGGCATTTGCTCATTGTTATATAAGAACAGAATCCGAGCTAAGCATTCATTTTAAAGCTAGCTCTGCTAGAAACATTACTGAAATAACTTTCTTAATAATTAACATATTCAATTGATAATTTTGAACCTCAATCACTGTTATATTCTAACATTAATGTTAAGAACTTCATCGGTGTTTTTGACAAATTCAGATATGTTTTAATATCGATGTTTTTTACGATAAACAACAATATATATGCTCTTACCATCGATGTTTTAACTATGAAAAAGGTTTTTATAACATAAATCTTTAGGACAATAAGAAATATGTTGTAACATAGATGTTTTGGACAATAAACAGATATGTTTTAACATTAATGTTAAGAACAAAATCGATGTTTTTGACAAAAAACAACAATATATATGCTCTTAACATCGGTGTTTTAACAATAAAAATTTTTTTTTGACAATAAACAAAATCTTTTTAACCGCAATGATTTGGGCAAAAACAAAAAAAAGTTTTAGCATTGATGTTAAGAACAACATCAAAGTTTTTGACAAAAACAAATTTTTTTTTTTACATTGATGTTTTAAATATAAAACAACAATGCTCTTTACATCGATATTTTACTAATGACAATGATTTCATTAACATCAATATTTTTGGCAAAAACCAAGTTGTTTTTACTTTGAAATTTTGGAGAAAAAAGATATGTTTTAACGTTGATGTTATCAACAAATAACAACAATGCTCTTACCATCGATGTTTTACTAATGACAAAGGTGTTCATAACATAAATCTTTAGGACAATAAGAAATATGTTTTGGACAAAAAAACAAAAAAACAAATATGTTTAAACGTTGATGTTAAGAACAACATCAATGTTTTTGACAAAAACCAATATGTTTCATATCGATGTTTTTTACGAAAAACAACAACATATAAGCTCTTAACATCGGTGTTTTACCAATAACAAAGATTTTAATAACATCAATGTTTTGATTTATACACACTATATTAACATCGATGTTTTGATTTAAACACAGAATGTTAACATCGTAGTTTTGATTTAAACACAGAATTTTTTATGAACAACATCGATGTTTTTGACAATAACATATATGTTTTACTATCAATGTTTTTGACGAAAAACAACAATATATATGCTCTTAATATCGGTGTTTTAATAATAAAAAAGATATTTTTGACAAAAACCAAATTTTTTTAACCTGGATGTTTTGGGCAAAAACAAATATGTTTTAACATTGATGTTAAGAACAACATCGATGATTTTTACAAAATCAAATATGTTTTACTATCGATGTATTTGACGAAAAACAACAATATATATGCTTTTAACAGCGGTGATTTAACAATAAAAAACATTTTTTTAACATCGATGTCTTGATTTAAACACAGTATTTTAACATTCATGTTTTGATTTAAACACAGAATGTTAACATCGTAGTTTTTACTTTACTTTTACAAACATTTTTTTAAGATATATTTTCTCGACAAAAACCAAAATCTTTTTAACCGCAATGATTTGGGCAAAAACAAATATGTTTTAACATTGATGTTAAGAACAACATTAATGTTTTTGACGAAAAACAACAATATATATGCTCTTAACATCGGTGTTTTAACAATAAAAATTTTTTTTTGACAATAAACAAAATCTTTTTAACCGCAATGATTTGGGCAAAAACAAAAAAAAGTTTTAGCATTGATGTTAAGAACAACATCAAAGTTTTTGACAAAAACAAATTTTTTTTTTTTACATTGATGTTTTAAATATAAAACAACAATGCTCTTTACATCGATATTTTACTAATGACAATGATTTCATTAACATCAATATTTTTGGCAAAAACCAAGTTGTTTTTACTTTGAAATTTTGGAGAAAAAAGATATGTTTTAACGTTGATGTTATCAACAAATAACAACAATGCTCTTACCATCGATGTTTTACTAATGACAAAGGTGTTCATAACATAAATCTTTAGGACAATAAGAAATATGTTGTAACATAGATGTTTTGGACAAAAAAACAAATATGTTTAAACGTTGATGTTAAGAACAACATCAATGTTTTTGACAAAAACCAATATGTTTCATATCGATGTTTTTTACGAAAAACAACAACATATAAGCTCTTAACATCGGTGTTTTACCAATAACAAAGATTTTAATAACATCAATGTTTTGATTTATACACACTATATTAACATCGATGTTTTGATTTAAACACAGAATGTTAACATCGTAGTTTTGATTTAAACACAGAATTTTTTATGAACAACATCGATGTTTTTGACAATAACATATATGTTTTACAATCAATGTTTTTGACGAAAAACAACAATATATATGCTCTTAATATCGGTGTTTTAATAATAAAAAAGATATTTTTTTGACAAAAACCAAATTTTTTTAACCTGGATGTTTTGGGCAAAAACAAATATGTTTTAACATTGATGTTAAGAACAACATCGATGATTTTTACAAAATCAAATATGTTTTACTATCGATGTATTTGACGAAAAACAACAATATATATGCTTTTAACAGCGGTGATTTAACAATAAAAAACATTTTTTTAACATCGATGTCTTGATTTAAACACAGTATTTTAACATTCATGTTTTGATTTAAACACAGAATGTTAACATCGTAGTTTTTACTTTACTTTTACAAACATTTTTTTAAGATATATTTTCTCGACAAAAACCAAAATCTTTTTAACCGCAATGATTTGGGCAAAAACAAATATGTTTTAACATTGATGTTAAGAACAACATTAATGTTTTTGACAAAAACAAATTTGTTTAACATTGATGTTTTAAATAAAAAACAACAATGCTCTTTACATTGATGTTTTACTAATGACAATGATTTTTTAACATCAATGCTTTTGGAAAAAACCAAGTTGTTTTTAACTTTGGTATTTTGGAAAAAAAAAAAAAAAACAAATATGTTTTAACATTGATCTTTTTAACAAATAACAACAATGCTCTTACCATCAATGTTTTACCAATTCTCTTACCATCAATGTTTTACCAATGACAAAGGTGTTTATAACATAAATCTTTAGGACAATAAGAAATATGTTGTAACATAGATGATTTGGACAAAAAACAAATATGATTTAACATTGATGTTTTAAATAAAAAACAACGCTCTTTAGATCGATGTTTTACTAATGACAATGATTTCTTTAACATCAATGTTTTTGGCAAAAACCAAGTTGTTTTTAACTTTGATATTTTGGAAAAAAAAAAAATATATTTTAACATAGATGTTTTAAACAAATAACAACTATGCTCTTACCATCGATGTTTTACCAAAGACAAAGGTGTTTATAACATAAATCTTTAGGACAATAAGAAATATGTTAAGCATAGTAGTTTGGACAAAAAACAAATATGTTTTAACATTGATGTTAAGAACAATATCGACGTTTTTGACAAAAACAGGTATGTTTCAATATCGATGTTTTTTTTTTTACGAAAAACAACAACATATATGCTCTTAACGTCGGTGTTTTAACAATAAAAAAGATTTTTTTAACATCGATGTTTTGTTTTAAACACAGTATTTTAACATCGATGTTTTTATTTAAACACAGAATGTTAACATCGTACTTTTGATTTAAACACAGAATTTTTTATGAACAACAGCGATGTTTTTGACAAAAACATATATGTTTTACTATCGATGTTTTTGACGAAAAACAACAATATATATATAATCTCTTAACATCGGTGTTTTAAAAATAAAAAAGATATTTTTTTGACAAAATCCAAAATTTTTTTAACCTGGATGTTTTGGGCAAAAACAAATATGTTTTAACATTGATGTTAAGAACAACATCGATGATTTTTACAAAAACTAATATGTTTATAGAGTACGGTTATTAAAAGAGTTTAATTTTAAGTGTAATTACCAGTTATGTTATCAAATTATCTAATAGGAGAAATGTTCGGCTTTTATGTTTTGTTTTATTTATTTATGTATATTATTATTTGTGTTATTATGTTTACTATTATTTATGTTATATGTTTATGTTTTATTATGCTTTTATGTTTACTTTTAACTTTGCAATAAAATAAAAAAATAAATAAAGAAAAAACCAAAAAAAAAAAAAAACAAAAAAAAAAACAATCTGTTCTAAAAATAATGTATATAGTATTATAAATAAAAACATCATTTTACTCTATTCTATCCTTATGTATGCATGAACCTTTGTAAAAACCTTGAATAGGAACTTGAACGTAGGGATAAATTGTTAGAACCAATGAGTAACCAAAATGTATATGTATAATGTAATATATAATCATAATAATTTTTACTGAACAATCTGTCTTAAAAATTATGTATATAATATTGTATTAAAAATTGTGTATGTAATATTGTCTTGAAAATTATGTGTATAATATTATAAATAAAAACATTTTATTCTATTCTATTCTGATTTATTTATGAACCCTTGTAAAAAGCTTAGAGAGGAACCGAGAGGTTGGGATGAATTGGTTCTGTGTCAATAATAACCAATGATTGCCCAAATTGGGCAGAGAGAAAAGTCCTACTGTTGATAACATGTACTCATTAAAAAAAAAAAAAAAAAAAAAAAAAAAAAAAAAAAAAAAAAAAATCCTGTACTGCTACAACCCATGAAGGGTCTTGGGTTCAGTACTATATAAGGAAGAGTACTGTTTCTTGGTCAGCGGTCGTGCAAGGAGGTGATTTGACCGTGATCACGCTCAACCATCAGGTTTCCCCCCTTGATTTTCCAATCTCTGCTGTTAACCTTACATAACCTTACACCTACAGGGTAACAGTCAAGGAGGTTGCCACCAACCGCCCAAGGACACCCCTTGTCCTAGTACAACACACTATACTAGAACGGACAATGACCTCAAGGTCACACACACCCTATTACGGCACGCTCAAGGTCATGCCATGCGATGTTTAGCTGTTTTTACCTGGGGTACGTCGGAACCCCACCACGCCAGGGGAGTTGCCTCCCAAAGTGGCCCAGAACCGCCATTTACTCCCTACTGGTGTCGGTTAGTTTGTTACTTTTTTAATACAATAGATGTAAGGTTATGTTATTCTTACAAAACAGTAGGTTACAACGAGGTGGGGTTATGTTCCTCTTTCAAAACATTAGATTACTATGAGGTAATAAGTAGATGTTATCGACAGTAAGACTTTTCTCTGTGTCCAATTTGGGCAATCATTGGTTATTATTGACACAGAACCAATTCATCCCAACCTCTCGATTCGTCTCTAAGCTTTTTACAAGGGTTCATAAATAAATCAGAATAGAATAGATTAAAATAATGTCTTTATTTATAATATTATATACATTCTTTTTAAGACAGGTAATTTTATGATCATAATTATGACTCGGTCTCTTGACCGTTAGCTGAGATTGGTTACTATATACTAATATTAGAAATTAGAATCTTACAAAGCCTTTTCAGTGAAACATTACATAGAATTCATAATCTAATTATATTTAATAAATTTTTGAAATCTATATTTTGTTTTATCTCTTCCTATCCAAGCTTTTTACAAGAGTTCATACATACATAAGAATAGAATAATGTTATAACATATACATTCTTTTTAAAACAGATTGCTTTAAAAATCTGGCTTGGTCTCTCGACCACTATCTGAGATTGGTTACTATATACCATGGGCGGATCCAGCCGATAGTAAAGGAGGGGGCTGCAGTCCTAAAGGGGGGGCAACCTCCCTGACTGGTACCCTGTAGGTGTAAGGTTAACTGCAGAGATGATGGTGTCTGTTTCACCATTACTTCTCCTCCTAGAATTGATTGAAGAAAAGAATCAGCAGCATTGAATAACATCGCGTGAGTTTATTATTAAAGGCTATATTCCGGACCGCTACTACCTAGTATGAACGAAAGTCGAACGTTGCAGTAAATCAGAACAGACAATTAAAGAAAAAATTATTTTGTAATTTTCTTTTAAAAGAAAAATTTTATTTTATTTTCATTTGGTTCAAGATATTTCTTTAGTCTTACAGTTGAGATTGGTTACTATATACTAATAATTAGAATTTTAGAAAGCCTTTTCAGTGAAACATTGCATTAAATTCTTAAATCTATATTATATTTAATAAATATTAAGTTTGTTATATCTCTTCCTATCCAAGCTTTTTACAAGAGTTCATACATACATCAGATTAGAATAATTTTATAATATATACATACTTTTTAAAAGGGGTTGTTTTGAAAATCTGACTCGGTCTCTCGACCATTAGCTGAGATTGGTTACTATGTACTAATAATTAGAATTTTACAAAGCCTTTTCAGTGAAACATTACATTAAATTCTTAAATCTATATTAAGTTTATTTTATCTGTTCCTATACAAGCTTTTTACGAGGGTTCATAAATAAATCAGAATAGAATAGAATAAAATGTTTTTATTTATAATATTATATACATAATTTTCAAGAAAATATTACATACACAATTTTTAAGACAAACAGTCAGGGAGGTTGCCGCCAAAGTGGGCCAGAATCGGCTTTTACTCCCTACTTCTTTTGACTTAATAAACAAAGTGTGTAATCGAAATAATGTATATGAGCGGATGTTCTTTTCGAAAACCTGAAAATGATTGACACCATCTAAAAACCTCTTCGAACCGTTTTGGTATTTACGCAACGCGGTTCTACGTTTATAACTTGCTAGCAGAGTGAAAATGTGTAATTTGTATGTTTTTCCAGTACAGCAGTTAAGGTAATCTTTAAAATGATGCGCCATTCAAAAACATTTGATGAAGTACTCGTATTAAGTAAATTATGACGTACCGAAGAAAAAAAGGCTTTGAGAAATTATATAGTATATGGTATGATTAATTGATATCGCATGTTTTTTTTTTTATGATTCGAAAAAAACGGTGGATATCGGAAAAGTTTATATACCATCTATGTTCGTCTTCACAATATGACGTAAGAGGACACACTAAAAAAACCCTACGACAATTTTCGTTGATGATTGCAGTTATTCCCTTCCTATTCACAAAAGAAATACTTAATGGAAAAAACGTAAATGACTGAATATGTTTTTCCTAAAAACCTAAAACGTTTGACAAGATCTAGGAACTTCTAAGACTATTTTGATTTTCGAGAAGCGCAGTTTCGCACTTATAAATAGCTATCGAGGTCGATATGATTTTCAGAAATCGCATGTTTCTTTTTGTAACTCGCAAACGTAGGGAGTATTCGAAATAATGTATATCACCGGAAATGTTATCCTTGAAAACCAGAAAATGATTGACACAATGAAAAAACCTCTACGATCAATTTGATTTTCTCGCAACGCGTTTTACGCTTATAACATGCTATCAGAGCCATAATGGTGATTTGTAGGTTTTTCCGATGCAGCGATTAAGAAAAACTTTAAAATGAAGTGCCATTCAAAACATTTGATGAAGTTTTTTCTAAGTAATGGCGTACGGTAGGAAAAAAGGCTTTAAAAATTTTTATAGTATATGATATGATTAACTAAAATCACATGTTTTTTTTTTATTCGAAAAAAACGGCGGATATCTGAAAAGTGTATACAACATCAATATTCGTCTTCACAAACTGACAAAAAAGACAACTTCCAAAACGCCCTGCTACTATTTTCGTTGGGGATTGCAGTTTTTCCCTTACTATTCGCAAACTACAAAGCTAATGAAAAAAATGTTTATAACAGAATATGTTTTCCCTAAAAACATGAAAAGATTGTAAACATGCAGGAACATCAACGACCATTATGATTTTCAAGAGGCAAGAGTTTGCGCTTATCTTTGGATGTCGAAGTCAATATGATATTCAAAAACCGCGTTTTATCTTTTGACTTCAAAAACAAAGTGTATAATCGAAATAATGTATATAAGGGGATGTTCTTTTAGAAAAACTAAAAATGATTGGCACCATCTAAAAACCTCTTCGACCGTTTTGGTATTCTCGGAACGCGGTTTAACATTTATAACAGAGTGAAAATGGGTGATTTGTATGTTTTTCCGGTGCAGGAGTTAAGAAAAACTTTAAAATGATGCGCCAATCAAGAACTTTTGATGAAGTATTAAGTAAATCATGGCATACCGAAGAAAAAAAGGCTTTGAGAAATTATATAGTATATGGTATGATTAACTGATATAGCATGTGTTTTTTTATGATTCGAAAAAAACGGTGGATATCGGAAAAGTTTATATACGAGTAACATCAACGTCCTTCTTCACAAACTGAAAAAAAAACACAACTTCCAAAACGTCCTGCGACTATTTTCTTTGAGGATTACAGTTTTCCCCTTACTACTTGCAAACTACAAAGTTCAAGAAAAAAAACGTATGTTACTGAATATATTTTTCCTAAAACCTGAAAAGTTTAACAACTTCTAGGAACATATAAGACCATTTTGATATTCGAGAAGCGCAGTTTCGCACTTATAAATAGCTATCGAAGGCGATATGATTTTCAGAAATCGCGTTTTCTCTTGTGACTTGCAAACAAAGGGGGTATTCCAAATAATGTATAAGGCCGGACATGTTGTCCTTGAAAACCTGAAAATGATTGACACCATCTAAAAACCTCTTCGAACCGTTTTGGTATTCACGCAACGCGGTTTTACGTTTATATCTTGCTATCAGAGTGAAAATTTGTAATTTGTATGTTTTTCCGGTACAGCAGTTAAGGTAATCTTTAAAATGATGCGCCATTCAAAAACATTTGATGAAGTACTCGTATTAAGTAAATCATGGCTTACCGAAGAAAAAAAGGCTTTGAGAAATTATATAGTATATGGTATGATTAACTGATATCGCATGTTTTTTTTTTTATGATTCGAAAAAAACGGTGGATATCGGAAAAGTTTATATAACTCAAAGTTCTTCTTCACAAACTGAAAAAAACACAACTTCCAAAACGTCCTGCGACTATTTTCTTTGAGGATTACAGTTTTCCCCTTACTACTTGCAAACTACAAAGTTCATGAAAAAAAAAACGTATGTTACGGAATATGTTTTTCCTAATACCTGAAAAGTTTAACAACTTCTTAGACCTTTTTGATATTCGTGAAGCGCAGTTTCGCACTTATAAATAGCTATCGAGGTCAATATGATTTTCAGAAATCGCATGTTTCTTTTTGTAACTCGCAAACGTAGGGAGTATTCGAAATAATGTATATCACCGGAAATGTTATCCTTGAAAACCAGAAAATGATTGACACAATGAAAAAACCTCTACGTTCAATTTGATTTTCTCGCAACGCGTTTTACGCTTATAACATGCTATCAGAGCCATAATGGTGATTTGTAGGTTTTTCCGATGCAGCGATTAAGAAAAACTTTAAAATGATGTGCCATTCAAAACATTTGATGAAGTTTTTTCTAAGTAATGGCGTACGGTAGGAAAAAAGGCTTTAAAATTTTTTATAGTATATGATATGATTAACTAAAATCACATGTTTTTTTTTTATTCGAAAAAAACGGCGGATATCTGAAAAGTGTATACAACATCAATATTCGTCTTCACAAACTGACAAAAAAGACAACTTCCAAAACGCCCTGCTACTATTTTCGTTGGGGATTGCAGTTTTTCCCTTACTATTCGCAAACTACAAAGCTAATGAAAAAAATGTTTATAACAGAATATGTTTTCCCTAAAAACATGAAAAGATTGAAAACATGCAGGAACATCTACGACCATTATGATTTTCAAGAAGCAAGGGTTTGCGCTTATCTTTGGATGTCGAAGTCAATATGATATTCAAAAACCGCGTTTTATCTTTTGACTTCAAAAACAAAGTGTATAATCGAAATAATGTATATAAGGGGATGTTCTTTTAGAAAAACTAAAAATAATTGGCACCATCTAAAAACCTCTTCGACCGTTTTGGTATTCTCGGAACGCGGTTTAACATTTATAACAGAGTGAAAATGGGTGATTTGTATGTTTTTCCGGTGCAGGAGTTAAGAAAAACTTTAAAATGATGCGCCAATCAAGAACTTTTGATGAAGTATTAAGTAAATCATGGCATACCGAAGAAAAAAAGGCTTTGAGAAATTATATAGTATATGGTATGATTAACTGATATAGCATGTGTTTTTTTATGATTCGAAAAAAACGGTGGATATCGGAAAAGTTTATATACGAGTAACATCAACGTCCTTCTTCACAAACTGAAAAAAAAACACAACTTCCAAAACGTCCTGCGACTATTTTCTTTGAGGATTACAGTTTTCCCCTTACTACTTGCAAACTACAAAGTTCATGAAAAAAAACGTATGTTACTGAATATATTTTTCCTAAAACCTGAAAAGTTTAACAACTTCTAGGAACATATAAGACCATTTTGATATTCGAGAAGCGCAGTTTCGCACTTATAAATAGCTATCGAATGCGATATGATTTTCAGATATCGCGTTTTTTTCTTGTGACTTGCAAACAAAGGGGGTATTCCAAATAATGTATAAGGCCGGACATGTTGTCCTTGAAAACCTGAAAATGATTGACACCATCTAAAAACCTCTTCGAACCGTTTTGGTATTCACGCAACGCGGTTTTACGTTTATATCTTGCTATCGAGTGAAAATTTGTAATTTGTATGTTTTTCCAGTACAGCAGTTAAGGTAATCTTTAAAATGATGCGCCATTCAAAAACATTTGATGAAGTACTCGTATTAAGTAAATCATGGCTTACCGAAGAAAAAAAGGCTTTGAGAAATTATATAGTATATGGTATGATTAACTGATATCGCATGTTTTTTTTTTTATGATTCGAAAAAAACGGTGGATATCGGAAAAGTTTATATAACTCAAAGTTCTTCTTCACAAACTGAAAAAAACACAACTTCCAAAACGTCCTGCGACTATTTTCTTTGAGGATTACAGTTTTCCCCTTACTACTTGCAAACTACAAAGTTCATGAAAAAAAAAACGTATGTTACGGAATATGTTTTTCCTAATACCTGAAACGTTTAACAACTTCTTAGACCTTTTTGATATTCGAGAAGCGCAGTTTCGCACTTATAAATAGCTATCGAGGTCAATATGATTTTCAGAAATCGCATGTTTCTTTTTGTAACTCGCAAACGTAGGGAGTATTCGAAATAATGTATATCACCGGAAATGTTATCCTTGAAAACCAGAAAATGATTGACACAATGAAAAAACCTCTACGATCAATTTGATTTTCTCGCAACGCGTTTTACGCTTATAACATGCTATCAGAGCCATAATGGTGATTTGTAGGTTTTTCCGATGCAGCGATTAAGAAAAACTTTAAAATGATGTGCCATTCAAAACATTTGAGGACGTTTTTTCTAAGTAATGGCGTACGGTAGGAAAAAAGGCTTTAAAATTTTTTATAGTATATGATATGATTAACTAAAATCACATGTTTTTTTTTTATTCGAAAAAAACGGCGGATATCTGAAAAGTGTATACAACATCAATATTCGTCTTCACAAACTGACAAAAAAGACAACTTCCAAAACGCCCTGCTACTATTTTCGTTGGGGATTGCAGTTTTTCCCTTACTATTCGCAAACTACAAAGCTGATGAAAAAAATGTTTATAACAGAATATGTTTTCCCTAAAAACATGAAAAGATTGAAAACATGCAGGAACATCTACGACCATTATGATTTTCAAGAAGCAAGGGTTTGCGCTTATCTTTGGATGTCGAAGTCAATATGATATTCAAAAACCGCGTTTTATCTTTTGACTTCAAAAACAAAGTGTATAATCGAAATAATGTATATAAGGGGATGCTCTTTTAGAAAAACTAAAAATGATTGGCACCATCTAAAAACCTCTTCGACCGTTTTGGTATTCTCGGAACGCGGTTTAACATTTATAACAGAGTGAAAATAGGTGATTTGTATGTTTTTCCGGTGCAGGAGTTAAGAAAAACTTTAAAATGATGCGCCAATCAAGAACTTTTGATGAAGTATTAAGTAAATCATGGCATACCGAAGAAAAAAAGGCTTTGAGAAATTATATAGTATATGGTATGATTAACTGATATAGCATGTGTTTTTTTATGATTCGAAAAAAACGGTGGATATCGGAAAAGTTTATATACGAGTAACATCAACGTCCTTCTTCACAATCTGAAAAAAAAACACAACTTCCAAAACGTCCTGCGACTATTTTCTTTGAGGATTACAGTTTTCCCCTTACTACTTGCAAACTACAAAGTTCATGAAAAAAAACGTATGTTACTGAATATATTTTTCCTAAAACCTGAAAAGTTTAACAACTTCTAGGAACATATAAGACCATTTTGATATTCGAGAAGTACATATAAAGCAACACATACATTACATATAAGCACATATAAATAGCTATCGAAGGCGATATGATTTTCAGAAATCGCGTTTTCTCTTTTGACTTGCAAACAAAGGGGGTATTCCAAATAATGTATAAGGCCGGACATGTTGTCCTAGAAAACCTTAAAATGATTGACACCATCTAAAAACCTCTTCGAACCGTTTTGGTATTCACGCAACGCGGTTTTACGTTTATATCTTGCTATCAGAGTGAAAATTTGTAATTTGTATGTTTTTCCGGTACAGCAGTTAAGGTAATCTTTAAAATGATGCGCCATTCAAAAACATTTGATGAAGTACTCGTATTAAGTAAATCATGGTGTTAGCTCTTAAACTAAAGTTAGTCTAAATAACAATGGACTGTTCGCAATGACTTTTTCTAGCATACTGATTTATTTTAACAATTAATTACAAAACATATGATTTTATAAAATCAAATGAAACAGATTTTATTTACAAAAATATTATTCCTATTCTTTAAAATAGGAACATCCTCCACCCTTCGTGAGACTGCAATTTTCTTCTATTTTGATGGAGCCAGTCTTGAAATCTGCCTCTTGTGAATAAGTAGATAAAACGAAGCCCATATCTTTTCTCTATGGACCTTTTTACCCTTTCCCAGACTTGTCCGAAATAACCAATTCCAGTATTAGTGAACGGTGGGTTATGATGGTCTAAGCGCTCTTTTGGAAGATCTGCCATTAGTTGTTCCATGGGCCTAGCTCTTCTCCGCTGACAAAATTGACAAGAATTCCAGCAACTTTTTATAGCTCTCCTCAGACCTATGATGCAATAACGCTGACGAATTTCGTTGGCGACAGTTTCCTGACCTTGGTGACCAGCTTTATCGTGATGCCATTTTATTAATAGCCGCACAAGATCATTTTTTGAGTCTAAAATAACTGGAGCCATCATAAAACTATCAATCCTATGAGCGTTGCTAATTCGACCAGACACTCTCAATATACCCTCATGATCAAGGGTCGGCGATAACCTATATAATTTACTGTTTTTTTCAATTACTTTATGGCTAACGAGCAACGAAATCTCTTCACTGAAGTCGGATTTTTGTTGCTCTTTCCACCACAATTTCTCAGCCTCCTGTAGTTCGTCACAGGTGAGAAAACTACCTAACTTTTGGGTGCCTCTACATCTCGCTATAAACCGCCGAACATACGCAGTCGTCCTAATGAGACGTAGCCAGTTAGAGAACCTCCTAATATCTGGAAGTGCCCTATTTTCTCTTGAAGGAGCAATAATAATTGTGAGAATCTCTGTGGCTTCCTGCTCGGACTGTTTCTCAGCTTTTCCATTATCGTCAGGCCAGCAGTCTGCCGATTTTAGTAAAAAAGAGGGTCCGGAGAACCACCTATCTCCAGAGCAAGTTTTAAGCTTTGTACCATCATCCGCTGGATTTTCCGTGCTCGGTACCCAACGCCAACTATTAGGGTTGGAGTTTTCAACGATCTCTGCTATTCTATGACCTACAAACATTCTATAGCGCCTGTCACTATTTCTAATCCAGTAAAGTACTGTACTAGAATCCGACCAGAATGTCGTAGTTTGTATTTTAAGCCCTGATTCTGCTTTGATAAACTTAGCGAGCCTGCACCCCATCACTGCAGCTTGCAATTCCAACCTTGGTATTGAAATTTGTTTTAGAGGTCCAACGCGTGTCTTAGCTGCTACAAAGCTAACAAATACTCGCCCATCAATGTCAGTACCACGGACGTACGCAATTGAAGCATATGCTCTATCACTGGCATCAGAAAATATGTGTAACTGGAGCGTTACTGCGTTAGTTAATAAAGTGGAGTAACATCTAGGAATATGAAATTTCTGTGTTCCTCTAAGGCCTTCCAACCATTCGGTCCTACGAGTTTGAAATTTTTCATCAATTACGTCATCCCACTCACACCGAATCCTCCACACATCCTGAATGAGTATTTTCGCTTTTATTATTAAAAAGCCTAAAAGTCCGAGAGGGTCAAAAACTGACATTACGACGCGTAAAATTTCTCGCTTGGTTGGCATTCGTCTGCCCATCAGAACATCTGGTGGCAACCGCTCACTCATGAAGTGGAATATTAACCTATCTTCGTCAGGTAACCATCTCATCCCTAGTACTTTTTCCGATCTTGACATATCCAGCGATACAGCGTTAACATTACCACCCAATTCTAAATTTATGGCTTCTAAGACTGCCTTTGAGTTTGACACCCAGTTCCTCATTTGGAAACCCCCACTTTTATGTATGGCAATTACTTCCTTTATTAAAGAAATTGCACTACTTTCAGTGTCAGTGCTGTCTAAATAATCATCCATGTAATGATTACGGTGTATTGCATGGACAGCAAGAGGATACTTATCAAGAAAGCGCGTTGCGTTTCTGTTCCTTATCTCCTGTGCTTGAAAGGGGGAACAAGCGGCCCCAAATAACATCACCTGCATGACATAAACCTCAGGTGCCCTAGCCTTTGTGCTATCCCTCCATAAAAACCTTTGGCACATTTGATCTTCGTTCCGAATTTTGATTTGTAAGAACATTTCTTTGATATCCCCACAAAAAGCTACCTGACCTATCCTAAATCTCATCAACATTCCAGGCAAGGAATTATAAATATCAGGGCCTTTTAGAAGGTTATCATTTAAGCTAATACCGTTAGATTTCGCCGATGCATCAAAAACGATCCTAATTTTGCCGGGTTTATTCGGATTAAATACTGCTAGGTGGGGTAAGTACCAGACCCTTGAATAATTTTTTAGAAGTTCAACCTTCGATAGTTTCCGTGCGTACCCTTTAGCCAAATATTCATTTATTTTTTCGGTATACTGCCTGGAAAAATCTTCATCCCTATCCATTTTACGTTCCACGCAATAGAATCGTCGTAACGCACATGCTTTATTATCTTCTAATAATGGATTACTGTTTTTCCATAAGAGACCTACCTCCCATCGATCCCCAAGGTATTTAAGCGTTTCATCTAAAATTTTTACGGCTTTTAATTCTTCACCGGACAGTGAAGCTGACTTCCTAGCATCGCAGGAGTCTAATTCGAAATGTTGTTTTACCAGATCATGCAAATCATCGTTTTCTAATTTATTTACTTCACAAACATGAAGGTTATTAACCGAACAAGACTGCTTATCAACATCTCGGTTTCCATGGACAACCCAACCTAACCTGGTTTTAGTGACAGCTAAACCATTCCACGAATTACGAATAGTCTGAAGACTTTCAATAAGGCACCAGTAATCTTGGCCTATTAACAATTTAGGTTCATATTTAATGATACTAGATTCAGGGAAATTAAATTGAAATTTAGGAAATGTTTTGACAATATCTGTATGAAAGGTCTGACTAGGAAGGGCTAAATTATTAACTGTTCTGACTCGTCTCAAATTGAACCATTTTTTACATTTTCCAACACCTGACACAGAGAAAGAAACTATTTCTGAGTCCTCATCCCTACGTGATACATCCTGTATCCACTGAACACATAATGGTGAACGTGAACCTCTAATCCCTAGTTCAACAGCAACGCAATGATCAAGAAATGTACTAGTGGATCCTTCATCTAACAGAGCGTGAACTCTTTTAGATCCATAAGGACCTTTAATGTCTACTTCTAAAATTTTCAACAGCGTATTTCGTTGACTAACACTATTAGCAACTACCTCTGGAATTTGAGCTTCCCTAGTTATTTCTTTATTGTCCAAATGCAAAAGTGGATTATGGTTACTTTTACAGTTTTCAACTGAGCATTCTCTTAAGTATTTACACTTAGTTATTTTATGATTTTTCCCTAAACAAGAGAAGCATAAATTCCTTTTTCTAACTAATGATCTCCTATCATCAACACTCATATTTTTAAATGTACTACATTGTTTAATTTTATGATCATTAGAGTTGCATGCAACGCATTTGTACCTGACATTAACCTCATTACCTTGTTTACATTTATCATATGTTTCTTTCGATAAATGCACTCTTTGCTTAGGTTCACTAAATGTATTAAAGCTTAATGTAATAGCAGAAGCCTTTCTAAACAGCCATTCTTTTAATGTTAGCAGACTAAATTTGTTTCCCGGATTTATTGACAACTCCTCACCCCATTGTAACTTTAAATGTGCAGGTAGTTTTTGAACTATCTCCTCAACTAATTGCGGATTATTTAAATATGCTTCGTATTTTAAAGCACTTAATGAGGTTACAAAGTTACTAACCTTTGTTGAAAGATCGATTAAAGATAACATTTTATCGTCTGTTATTATAGGAAACCTCCTAACTTTCCCTATTAAATTATTTATAATAATATCAGGCCTACCATATTGTAATTCCAGAGTCCTAATAATTTCTTCTACACTGTCTGGAACGCAGAGTAAAGCACTTATGGATTCCCTAGCTCTGCCTTTAAGGGAATTCTGAAGCCTAATTAGATTTTCATCTGGAGTAAATTTACAAATTTCAGTAGAACGCCTAAAATTTACTATAAAATTAAGCCATTCAGATGGATCCCCGCTAAAGGCTGGAAGTTCCTTACCTATCGCTTTCCTCATGAAATAATGTTCGTACGGGTTTTGATTCCCCTTATTAGTTTCACAAAGGCTGTTACTAATATCATTGCCATTAAATTCTAACCCCAATGAATTTTGTTCTAATTTAGAAGAATTGACTTCTGCCTGAACTAAAGGTAATTTTTTGATTTCTGACCGTGATTTTGACCTATGTTCGAGATGCTCTGGTCTAATACTAGTATTAAAATTAGTGTCCACCCATTGAGTAGTGCGTGATTTCGTGTGACTAATGTCAGAGCACTTACTATTACTGTAACCTGATAAATTATCCCCCACCTGACTGTCACAAATACTAGCCTTTTGTAGCTGATACCTTAGTCGGACGATAGCCGCTGATCTCTCGAGCTCTTTGCGCGCTGCTTCATCTTCACGCTGACGCCGCTCTTCCTCCATCCTTCTTTCAAGCTCTGCAAGCTCCTCTTTTTCCCTCAGTTCAATTTCCAGCCTGGCGAGTCGTGAGCTTTTCATGGATCCCTTTGATTGTCCACCGCTCCCTGACGACTTCCCAACTGATTGACCTGTAGAACCTGGGGGCTTGACTGACAATGCCTGACCTTTTTTCTTGATTTTCCTGCTCCGTAATGATAAAGCGTCATAATTGTCCATTTCTGTTTCGATTTCCCAAGGAGGACCAAAAATTGTTAGCTCTTAAACTAAAGTTAGTCTAAATAACAATGGACTGTTCGCAATGACTTTTTCTAGCATACTGATTTATTTTAACAATTAATTACAAAACATATGATTTTATAAAATCAAATGAAACAGATTTTATTTACAAAAATATTATTCCTATTCTTTAAAATAGGAACACATGGCATACCGAAGAAAAAAAGGCTTTGAGAAATTATATAGTATATAGTATGATTAACTGATATAGCATGTGTTTTTTTATGATTCGAAAAAAACGGTGGATATCGGAAAAGTTTATATAACTCAAAGTTCTTCTTCACAAACTGAAAAAAACACAACTTCCAAAACGTCCTGCGACTATTTTCTTTGAGGATTACAGTTTTCCCCTTACTACTTGCAAACTACAAAGTTCATGAAAAAAAAACGTATGTTACGGAATATGTTTTTCCTAATACCTGAAAAGTTTAACAACTTCTTAGACCTTTTTGATATTCGAGAAGCGCAGTTTCGCACTTATAAATGGCTATCGAGGTCGATATGATTTTCAGAAATCGCATGTTTCTTTTTGTAACTCGCAAACGTAGGGAGTATTCGAAATAATGTATATCACCGGAAATGTTATCCTTGAAAACCAGAAAATGATTGACACAATGAAAAAACCTCAACGATCAATTTGATTTTCTCGCAACGCGTTTTACGCTTATAACATGCTATCAGAGCCATAATGGTGATTTGTAGGTTTTTCCGATGCAGCGATTAAGAAAAACTTTAAAATGATGTGCCATTCAAAACATTTGATGAAGTTTTTTCTAAGTAATGGCGTACGGTAGGAAAAAAGGCTTTAAAAATTTTTATAGTATATGATATGATTAACTAAAATCACATGTTTTTTTTTTATTCGAAAAAAACGGCGGATATCTGAAAAGTGTATACAACATCAATATTCGTCTTCACAAACTGACAAAAAAGACAACTTCCAAAACGCCCTGCTACTATTTTCGTTGGGGATTGCAGTTTTTCCCTTACTATTCGCAAACTACAAAGTTAATGAAAAAAATGTTTATAACAGAATATGTTTTCCCTAAAAACATGAAAAGATTGAAAACATGCAGGAACATCTACGACCATTATGATTTTTAAGAAGCAAGGGTTTGCGCTTATCTTTGGATGTCGAAGTCAATATGATATTCAAAAACCGCGTTTTATCTTTTGACTTCAAAAACAAAGTGTATAATCGTAATAATATATATATAAGGGGATGTTCTTTTAGAAAAACTAAAAATGATTGGCACCATCTAAAAACCTCTTCGACCGTTTTGGTATTCTCGGAACGCGGTTTAACATTTATAACAGAGTGAAAATGGGTGATTTGTATGTTTTTCCGGTGCAGGAGTTAAGAAAAACTTTAAAATGATGCGCCAATCAAGAACTTTTGATGAAGTATTAAGTAAATCATGGCATACCGAAGAAAAAAAGGCTTTGAGAAATTATATAGTATATGGTATGATTAACTGATATAGCATGTGTTTTTTTATGATTCGAAAAAAACGGTGGATATCGGAAAAGTTTATATACGAGTAACATCAACGTCCTTCTTCACAAACTGAAAAAAAAACACAACTTCCAAAACGTCCTGCGACTATTTTCTTTGAGGATTACAGTTTTCCCCTTACTACTTGCAAACTACAAAGTTCATGAAAAAAAACGTATGTTACTGAATATATTTTTCCTAAAACCTGAAAAGTTTAACAACTTCTAGGAACATATAAGACCATTTTGATATTCGAGAAGCGCAGTTTCGCACTTATAAATAGCTATCGAAGGCGATATGATTTTCAGATATCGCGTTTTTTTCTTGTGACTTGCAAACAAAGGGGGTATTCCAAATAATGTATAAGGCCGGACATGTTGTCCTTGAAAACCTGAAAATGATTGACACCATCTAAAAACCTCTTCGAACCGTTTTGGTATTCACGCAACGCGGTTTTACGTTTATATCTTGCTATCAGAGTGAAAATTTGTAATTTGTATGTTTTTCCAGTACAGCAGTTAAGGTAATCTTTAAAATGATGCGCCATTCAAAAACATTTGATGAAGTACTCGTATTAAGTAAATCATGGCTTACCGAAGAAAAAAAGGCTTTGAGAAATTATATAGTATATGGTATGATTAACTGATATCGCATGTTTTTTTTTTTATGATTCGAAAAAAACGGTGGATATCGGAAAAGTTTATATAACTCAAAGTTCTTCTTCACAAACTGAAAAAAACACAACTTCCAAAACGTCCTGCGACTATTTTCTTTGAGGATTACAGTTTTCCCCTTACTACTTGCAAACTACAAAGTTCATGAAAAAAAAAACGTATGTTACGGAATATGTTTTTCCTAATACCTGAAACGTTTAACAACTTCTTAGACCTTTTTGATATTCGAGAAGCGCAGTTTCGCACTTATAAATAGCTATCGAGGTCAATATGATTTTCAGAAATCGCATGTTTCTTTTTGTAACTCGCAAACGTAGGGAGTATTCGAAATAATGTATATCACCGGAAATGTTATCCTTGAAAACCAGAAAATGATTGACACAATGAAAAAACCTCTACGATCAATTTGATTTTCTCGCAACGCGTTTTACGCTTATAACATGCTATCAGAGCCATAATGGTGATTTGTAGGTTTTTCCGATGCAGCGATTAAGAAAAACTTTAAAATGATGTGCCATTCAAAACATTTGAGGACGTTTTTTCTAAGTAATGGCGTACGGTAGGAAAAAAGGCTTTAAAATTTTTTATAGTATATGATATGATTAACTAAAATCACATGTTTTTTTTTATTCGAAAAAAACGGCGGATATCTGAAAAGTGTATACAACATCAATATTCGTCTTCACAAACTGACAAAAAAGACAACTTCCAAAACGCCCTGCTACTATTTTCGTTGGGGATTGCAGTTTTTCCCTTACTATTCGCAAACTACAAAGCTAATGAAAAAAATGTTTATAACAGAATATGTTTTCCCTAAAAACATGAAAAGATTGAAAACATGCAGGAACATCTACGACCATTATGATTTTCAAGAAGCAAGGGTTTGCGCTTATCTTTGGATGTCGAAGTCAATATGATATTCAAAAACCGCGTTTTATCTTTTGACTTCAAAAACAAAGTGTATAATCGAAATAATGTATATAAGGGGATGCTCTTTTAGAAAAACTAAAAATGATTGGCACCATCTAAAAACCTCTTCGACCGTTTTGGTATTCTCGGAACGCGGTTTAACATTTATAACAGAGTGAAAATGGGTGATTTGTATGTTTTTCCGGTGCAGGAGTTAAGAAAAACTTTAAAATGATGCGCCAATCAAGAACTTTTGATGAAGTATTAAGTAAATCATGGCATACCGAAGAAAAAAAGGCTTTGAGAAATTATATAGTATATGGTATGATTAACTGATATAGCATGTGTTTTTTTATGATTCGAAAAAAACGGTGGATATCGGAAAAGTTTATATACGAGTAACATCAACGTCCTTCTTCACAAACTGAAAAAAAAACACAACTTCCAAAACGTCCTGCGACTATTTTCTTTGAGGATTACAGTTTTCCCCTTACTACTTGCAAACTACAAAGTTCATGAAAAAAAACGTATGTTACTGAATATATTTTTCCTAAAACCTGAAAAGTTTAACGACTTCTAGGAACATATAAGACCATTTTGATATTCGAGAAGTACATATAAAGCAACACATACATTACATATAAGCACATATAAATAGCTATCGAAGGCGATAAGATTTTCAGAAATCGCGTTTTCTCTTTTGACTTGCAAACAAAGGGGGTATTCCAAATAATGTATAAGGCCGGACATGTTGTCCTAGAAAACCTGAAAATGATTGACACCATCTAAAAACCTCTTCGAACCGTTTTGGTATTCACGAAACGCGGTTTTACGTTTATATCTTGCTATCAGAGTGAAAATTTGTAATTTGTATGTTTTTCCGGTACAGCAGTTAAGGTAATCTTTAAAATGATGCGCCATTCAAAAACATTTGATGAAGTACTCGTATTAAGTAAATCATGGCTTACCGAAGAAAAAAAGGCTTTGAGAAATTATATAGTATATGGTATGATTAACTGATATCGCATGTTTTTTTTTTATGATTCGAAAAAAACGGTGGATATCGGAAAAGTTTATATAACTCAAAGTTCTTCTTCACAAACTGAAAAAAACACAACTTCCAAAACGTCCTGCGACTATTTTCTTTGAGGATTACAGTTTTCCCCTTACTACTTGCAAACTACAAAGTTCATGAAAAAAAAACGTATGTTACGGAATATGTTTTTCCTAATACCTGAAAAGTTTAACAACTTCTTAGACCTTTTTGATATTCGAGAAGCGCAGTTTCGCACTTATAAATGGCTATCGAGGTCGATATGATTTTCAGAAATCGCATGTTTCTTTTTGTAACTCGCAAACGTAGGGAGTATTCGAAATAATGTATATCACCGGAAATGTTATCCTTGAAAACCAGAAAATGATTGACACAATGAAAAAACCTCTACGATCAATTTGATTTTCTCGCAACGCGTTTTACGCTTATAACATGCTATCAGAGCCATAATGGTGATTTGTAGGTTTTTCCGATGCAGCGATTAAGAAAAACTTTAAAATGATGTGCCATTCAAAACATTTGATGAAATTTTTTCTAAGTAATGGCGTACGGTAGGAAAAAAGGCTTTAAAAATTTTTATAGTATATGATATGATAAACTAAAATCACATGTTTTTTTTTTATTCGAAAAAAACGGCGGATATCTGAAAAGTGTATACAACATCAATATTCGTCTTCACAAACTGACAAAAAAGACAACTTCCAGAACGCCCTGCTACTATTTTCTTTGGGGACTGCAGTTTTTCCCTAACTATTCGCAAACTACAAAGTTAATGAAAAAAATGTTTATAACAGAATATGTTTTCCCTAAAAACATGAAAAGATTGAAAACATGCAGGAACATCTACGACCATTATGATTTTTAAGAAGCAAGGGTTTGCGCTTATCTTTGGATGTCGAAGTCAATATGATATTCAAAAACCGCGTTTTATCTTTTGACTTCAAAAACAAAGTGTATAATCGAAATAATATATATAAGGGGATGTTCTTTTAGAAAAACTAAAAATGATTGGCACCATCTAAAAACCTCTTCGACCGTTTTGGTATTCTCGGAACGCGGTTTAACGTTTATATCTTGCTATCAGAGTGAAAATTTGTAATTTGTATGTTTTTCCGGTATAGCAGTTAAGGTAATCTTTAAAATGATGCGCCATTCAAAAACATTTGATGAAGTACTCGTATTAAGTAAATCATGGCTTACCGAAGAAAAAAAGGCTTTGAGAAATTATATAGTATATGGTATGATTAACTGATATCTCAATTTTTTTTTTTTATTATTCGAAAAAAACGGTGGATATCGGAAAAGTTTATATAACTCAAAGTTCTTCTTCACAAACTGAAAAAAAACACAACTTCCAAAACGTCCTGCGACTATTTTCTTTGAGGATTACAGTTTTCCCCTTACTACTTGCAAACTACAAAGTTCATGAAAAAAAAACGTATGTTACGGAATATGTTTTTCCTAATACCTGAAAAGTTTAACAACTTCTTTGACCTTTTTGATATTCGAGAAGCGCAGTTTCGCACTTATAAATAGCTATCGAGGTCGATATGATTTTCAGAAATCGCATGTTTCTTTTTGTAACTCGCAAACGTAGGGAGTATTCGAAATAATGTATATGAGCGGAAATGTTCTCCTTGAAAACCTGAAAAAATTGACACCATCTAAAAACCTCTTCGACCGTTTTGGTATTCACGCAACGCGGTTTTACGCTTATACTTGCTATCAGAGTGAAAATGTGTGATAGTATGTTTTTCCGATGTAGCGATCAAAGAAAACTTTAAAATGATGCCCCAATCAAGAACTTTGGATTAAGTATTAAGAAATCATGGCTTACCGAAGAAAAAAAGGCTTTGAGAAATTATATAGTACTAGGTGGACCTGTGCAAAGCACTTCGCACGAACATTTGTATCAGATTGTACTTCTAGTTTAACATAACTATGAAATGAACTTTTTTTTTTTTTCCTTTTTATCAAAAAATTTAATAAGTAAAGTTCCCCCTTTAATAAATTTCGATGAAATTTTTGTAGTCATATTTCGGGCATGTACATACACCAAATACTCAGTTTAATCAAAATCGTTAAAGCCGTTTTTGAGAAAATAAAAAAAAAACGTCAAAAGTTATTATATAAGGTACCCCCTCAGTTTGACCAATTTTGATGAAATTTTTGCTGTCACAATGCGGGCATATACATACACTAAATACTTAATTTCAGGTCAGTGCGGTTCATATTTTTTGAGCTAGTCTGTTCACACACAGACATACACACACAGACCATTTCGCGTGATTAATTGGACTTGGTTAATTGGACTCAGAGGACCCCAAAACGAGTATTTCTGTTGAAAACCGGAAGTCGAAATTTTTCACGATCGCAATACTTCCACTTACTATCTATATATTTCATATATAGGTAAGTGAAAATAAAAATTGGAAAAAATTAAGAAATAAAGTGCCCGCTCCGTTTGACCAATTTTGATGAAATGTTTGCAATCACATCTTTGGCATATACATACATCAAATACCCAGTTTGATCAAAATCGTTAAAACCGTTTTTGAATAAATAAAAAAAAACACGTGAAAATGAAACGAAATTTATTAAGTAAAGTCCCCCCTCCGGTTGATCAATTTTGATGAAAGCTTTACAGTCATATCTCGGGCATATAAATAGATCAAATACTCAGTTTAATCAAAATCGTTAAAGCCGTTTTTAACGTATGTTAAAAATGTTTAAAACGTATGTTACTGAATGTATTTTTCCTAAAACCTGAAAAGTTTAACAACTTCTAGGAAAATATAAGACCATTTTGATATTCGAGAAGTGCAGTTTCGCACTTATAAATAGCTATCGAAGGCGATATGATTTTCAGAAATCGCGTTTTCTCTTGTGACTTGCAAACAAAGGGGGTATTCCAAATAATGTATAAGGCCGGACATGTTGTCCTTGAAAACCTGAAATTGATTGACACCATCTAAAAACCTCTTCGAACCGTTTTGGTATTCACGCAACGCGGTTTTACGTTTATAACTTGCTATCAGAGTGAAAATTTGTAATTTGTATGTTTTTCCGGTACAGCAGTTAAGGTAATCTTTAAAATGATGCGCCATTCAAAAACATTTGATGAAGTATTAAGTAAATCATGGCTTACCGAAGAAAAAAAGGCTTTGAGAAATTATATAGTATATGGTATGATTAACTAATATCGCATGTTTTTTTTTTTTTATGATTCGAAAAAAACGGTGGATATCGGAAAAGTTTATATAACATCAACTTTCTTCTTCACCAACTGAAAAAAAACGCAACTTCCAAAACGTCCTGCGACTATTTTCTTTGAGAATTACAGTTTTCCCCTTACTACTTGCAAACTACAAAGTTCATGAAAAAAAAAACGTATCTTACTGAATATATTTTTCCTAAATCCTGAAAGGTTTAACAACTTCTAGGAACATATAAGACCATTTTGATATTCGAGAAGCGCAGTTATAAATAGCAGTTTCGCACTTATAAATAGCTATTGTAGGTGATATGATTTTCAGAAGTCGCGTTTTATCTTGTTACCTCCAAACAAAGGGTGTAATCGAAATAATGTATATGAGCGGAAATGTTCTCCTTGAAAACCTGAAAAATTTGACACCATCTAAAAACCTCTTCGACCGTTTTGGTATTCACGCAACGCGGTTTTACGCTTATACTTGCTATCAGAGTGAAAATGTGTGATTTGTATGTTTTTCCGATGTAGCGATTAAAGAAAACTTTAAAATGATGCGCCAATCAAGAACTTTTGATGAAGTATTAAGTAAATCATGGCTTACCGAAGAAAAAAAGGCTTTGAGAAATTATATAGTATATGGTATGATTAACTGATATCGCATGTTTTTACTTTCACTTACCTATATATGAAATATATAGTAAGTGGAAGTATTGCGATCGTGAAAAATTTCGACTTCCGGTTTTCAACGGAAATACACGTTTTGGGACCCCCTGAGTCGAAATAACCAAGTCCCGCGAAATGGTCTGTGTGTGTGTGTGTGTGTGTGTGTGTGTGTGTGTGTGTGTGTGTGTGTGTGTGTGTGAACAGACTAGCTCAAAAACTATAAACCGTGGGAACCTGAAATGAGGTATTTAGTGTAGATATATGCCCGCGATGTGACAGCAAAAATTTCATCAAAATTGCTCAAAGGGAGGGGGTACTTTATTTAATAACTTTTTACGTTTTTTTCGATTTTCTCAAAAACGGCTCAAACGATTTTAATTAAACTGAGTATTTGATCTATTTATATGCCCATGCTATGACTGTAAAAATTTCATCAAAATTGATTAACCGGAGGGGGGACTTTACTTAATAAATTTTGTATCATTTTCACGTGTTTTTTTTATTTACTCAAAAACGGCTTTAACGATTTTGATCAAACTGGGTATATAATGTAGGTATATGCCCGAGATACGACTGTAAAAATTTCATCAAAATTGATCAACCGGAGGGGGGACTTTACTTAAAGAATTTTATCTAATGTTTACGTTTTTTTTTTCATTTTCTCAAAAATGGCTTTGATGATTTTGATGAAACTGGGTATTTGATGTATGTATATGCCCGCGATGCGACAGCTGAAATTTCATCAATATTGGTGAAACGGCGGGGGTACTTCATTTAATAAACTTTTTCTTATGTTCACGTGTTTTTTTTTATTTACTCAACAGCGGCTGTAATGATCTTTATCAGACTGGATATTTGGTGTATGTATATGCTCATAATGTGACAGACAACATTTCATAAAAATTTGTTAAATGCAGGGGGCTCTTTATTTCATAACTTTTTTTTCCAATTTTTACATTTTTTTGGAATATCTCAAAAACGGCTTTAATGATCTTGATTAAATTAATCATTTTTAATCAAAATCAATTCATGTTTTTTATATTACTTATAAAAATGGCAATTAAAAAAACAGGTCGATTTCTAATGTAAGTAAGTTGGTAAGTGAAAGTTGTGTGTTGCGCGCATCGCACCAGATTTTTTTTTTTTATGATTCGAAAAAAACGGTGGATATCGGAAAAGTTTATATAACATCAACGTTCTTCTTCACAAACTGAAAAAAAACACAACTTCCAAAACGTCCTGCGACTATTTTCTTTGAGGATTACAGTTTTCCGCTTACTACTTGCAAACTACAAAGTTCATGAAAAAAAAAAAACGTATGTTACTGAATATGTTTTTCCTAATACCTGAAAAGTTTAACAACTTCTAGGAACTTCTTAGACCTTTTTGATATTCGAGAAGCGCAGTTTCGCACTTATAAATAGCTATTGTAGGCGATATGATGTTCAGAAGTCGCGTTTTATCTTGTTACCTCCAAATAAAGGGGTAATCGAAATAATGTATATGAGCGGAAATGTTCTCCTTGAAAACCTGAAAACATTGACACCATCTAAAAACCTCTTCGACCGTTTTGGTATTCACGCAACGCAGTTTTACGCTTATACTTGCTATCAGAGTGAAAATGTGTGATTTGTATGTTTTTCCGATGTAGCGATCAAAGAAAACTTTAAAATGATGCGCCAATCAAGAACTTTTGATGAAGTATTAAGAAATCATGGCTTACCGAAGAAAAAAAGGCTTTGAGAAATTATATAGTACTAGGTGGACCTGTGCGAAGCACTTCGCACGAACATTTGTATCAGATTGTACTTCTAGTTTAACATAACTATGAAATGAACTTTTTTTTTTTTTTCCTTTTCATCAAAAAATTTAATAAGTAAAGTTCCCCCTTTAATAAATTTCGATAAAATTTTTGTAGTCATATTTCGGGCATATACATACACCAAATACTCAGTTTAATCAAAATCGTTAAAGCCGTTTTTGAGAAAATAAAAAAAAAAACGTCAAAAGTTATTATATAAGGTACCCCCTCCGTTTGACCAATTTTGATGAAATTTTCGCTGTCACATTGCGGGCATATACGTACACTAAATACCCAATTTCAGGTCAGTGCGGTTCATAGTTTTTGAGCTAGTCTGTTCACACACACACACACACACACACACACACACACACACACACACACACACACAGACCAATTCGCGGGTCTTGGTTAATTGGACTCAGGGGACCCCAAAACGTGTATTTCCGTTGAAAACAGGAAGTCGAAATTTTTCACGATCGCAATACTTCCACTTACTATATATTTCATATATAGGTCAGTGAAAGTAATATAAATTGATAAACCCAAAGTTGTTCCACCGTGATCTAATGAATCACCATTAATAGATTTTATAAATATTTTGGACTACAGTCATGGGCGGATCCAGCCGATTGCAAAGGGGAGGCTGCAGGCCCACAGCCCTTCATTTGGATCTGCCGATCAGCTTTTTCACCTTCCCACAACTAAAGTTCTATCTGTTCTGCACATTTTCATTCCTTTAATTTGCTTCCTTACTTTAAGGAAAGTCAAATTCTTTCTTAAAATAAAAAAAAAATTTCCAATGGGAGAGGCTCCAGCCCCCACCCCCGGATCCGCCAATGACTACAGGAGACTCCCACTTATCCGTCCTCGTCGGAACGGATACATTGCCGTTTAAGCGACAGAGCCCGGTCAATCCGGAAAAGCGTAAAAAAAACAACAAAACATATTATTATAACTTCTATATTGCGATAAAACCCAAATACAGCTCAAAGGCTATAAAGATATTAATTAAAGGCAACTTTTTTGGGCCAATTTTATTTAGCAATTTACGAAAATTTACACTATCAATCTATTCAGTTTTCATCAAATCTTTTATTTATTTTTCGTTTAAACGCACCTTAATTTCATTTCGTCGGTCTTGTCGAAATATAGGAAGCTATTTCTTCATTATTTCTTTTTTAATTTTTTAAATGAAATGAATGGAGGATACGGATTTCGTTTCAAAATCAATTTAACGTCGAAGAGATTTTTTTTACTGGAATTCGGTCAAAAAATAAAAGACAAAAGCCTTTTTGCCTCCATTCTAATTTATTTAAGATCTATCGAACCGCAACCTAATACAAATTTTAACAACATTTTTGACAAGTGATTGAGAATATGACAAAGTTATAAATGCTTTTAGTGATTTTAAATAGAATTTTTTATTTTTTACAGCGTCCGTCGGTTTATCCGAAGAGTCGGTTAATCAGGAACCGATTAAGTGGGAGTATACTGTAATTGCTAATTGTGAGAGTGCAATTTTCCGAATACTTGAATAGTTGTAGAACAATGGAAAGAATATATTTTTTTAACTAGTTCAACATTAAAATGTGTGAGTACCAGTAAAATTGGTCTTTTTCATGATTGAAAAAATCGTAATTTTCTACCAACATAAAAAAAAAAATTCTACTCTGTATAAGATTAACAATAAAATATTTCCCAATACATCAGGAATGTGTCATCTATATGTGCACTGTTATGGACTAAACATTTTTAAATAATATGAATAGTAAGAGAAGAAATTAATTTTCGAAATCGTAGCTGAAATAAGTATGATTTTTTGACTTTGTTGGCTTATACAACGCTTGTGTTACGTTGCGTTACGGTCGCAATGGTTTAATATTTAACTGTAGGTAGTAGAGGAACTGTGGTAAAATTTTCAGCGCCAACTTCGGCGAACTTTGGGATTTATAAGGATTTAAACTTTTCGTTACGGTGCGAGTGGCAAAGGCGGATGACCTTGGGGAGGAACTATTAGTTAAGAAAAATCCTCCTATAGGTCTCTAAGGGAGGGGGACTGACTTACAATTAAAATAAAATAAATCACACGTTATTTTCATTTTATTTCTAAAATACCAAAATAGAATAAAATTATTGTAATTTCAATTCTAAAAATACTAAAATAAAAAAAAAGTATTTTATTTTGTATTTTAAATAATCAAATAAACTACAACTACAAATAGGTTGTTTGAAGTTGCAGTTTATGAAGTGTATGGTGGTCCTTTGCACTAGAGCTCTCACCCCTGATAATTGAGGCGTTCTATTTATTTCACTTTGATGCTGTAATTGTTGCAAGTTTTTTCACTAAGCGCGCATATTCCAGGGGTAAATGAAGAATTAATTATGAGATTAAAAACAATACTAGATGTGAATTTGCTCTCTGTACCCGATTGATTCTGCAGCATTTCGCAAGTATGCAGCGGAAACGGCTGAGATGGCAGTGAATCGGTACCCCTGGTACTATCTCCCATCGACCATTGTTTTAATCATATGATATGATTAACTGATATCGCATGTTTTTTTTTTTGTTATGTTATCCGGATTACTATTTGCGGTTTTTAATTTTGTTTCTGCAACTATTGAGGCGTATAAATGAAAATGGCTTGATTATGAGAAGGAAATAACTATTATCTAAGTTCAAATGTTGTTCGAAAATGCAATAAATATGTTCTCCAATTCCATATATGATGGGTAATTGTATGATTTTGTACTTTACGTTATGATAACGCCCCTAGCTTGTCGCACTTAGGATTTGCTATTTTCTATTTTCTTTGCTAGTTTCTATTTTCTATATTCTAATTTAAGAGTCTCTATAGTGTGCCTATGTGTTAGTCTCAATCGTTTCATATGTAATAACTGAAATGTAGCAGAATAAATCGTTACTAAAGAGCCAGATTGTGTTTTCAATTTTTATGGATTTTGAAGTCTTGATCGGACTTTATTAAATCGAAAGAAAATTAAATATTCTATGAACGTTGCCAAGATTTTCAAAAGTCAAAACGTCATTAAGTGTTTGCGTTTCCTGAAAGCATGAGTGTGCTTTACAGGACCTAAGTCTAGTGTTGAATGAATGCATTTTATTGAAACAGAAATGATAATGGACTTAGAACAGTCTGGGTTGGATGTGTTTATGGATTGAAGCTGCGTGTTTTCTGCTGACTTATTTTCTGAATAATTATTTATTAAGAAGGATATTATTCGTACCACTTCGCTCTCAAGTTTAGTCAACAATTGATCGAAAGGGATGACGAATATAATTGACTCGACCAAGAAATATTATTGAATTAAACCAGTAATATAATATCGAAAGCAACATTAACATTAAACATTTGGGAGCCAGGAGCGCTAGCTAAGCTCTCCATTCATAAGGTTATCGTTCGTTGGTTCGGTGTTAGAGTATTAGTTCCGGCTGTTCTCTTCAAATTTCACGAGATTATGTTCCTACCAGACGTCATTACATCTCTGAAATGAATCGAATATAAAAATAAACAAAACCAACTGGATTCCTAAGCAAAATAAGTTTCACATAAGAGGAAAGAATTAAACGAAACATTGCCTTTAATCAATATACAATAAATGATGCGCAAATCAAGAACTTTTGATTAAGTATTATATATGTTATGTAGTACCTAAGAAAAAAAGGCTTTGAGAAATTATATAGTAGTATGATTCGAAAAAGACGGCGGATATTGGAAAAGTCTATAAAACATCAATGTTCGTCTTCACAAACTGACAAAAAAGAACACTTCCAAAACGCCCTCCGACTATTTTCGTTTTTCCTTTACTACTCAAAAAAGAAAAAGTTAAGGAAAAACGTATATGACTTAATATGTTTTTCCTAAAAACCTGAAAAGTTTGACAACATCTAGCAACTTCTAAGACCGTTTAGATTTTCGATAAATGCTGTTTTGCACTTATAAATAGCTATCAAAGGCAATATGATTTTCAGAAATCGTGCGTTTCTTCTTGAAGCGCAGTTTTGCACTTATAAATAGCTATCGAAGGCGGTATGATTTTCAGAAATCGCGTTTTCTATTGTGACTTGCAAACAAAAGGGTATTCGAAATAATGTATAAGGCCGGACATGTTCTCCTTGAAAACCTGAAAATGAGAAGCGCGGTTTTGCCAGTATAAAAGTTAAGGTAAACTTTAAAATGATGCGCTATTCAAAAACATTTGATGAAGTATTAAGTAAATTATGGCGTACCGAAGAAAAAAAGGCTATGAGAAATTATATTTCTACGAAATTTCTAATCGTGTAACAACTTGGAGTTAATTTCATGCTAAAAATAACAATTTATTAACAATCCATTGTTACATCTCTAGATAGAAAATCCATAATAAAGGACTATACAAAATAATATGTCCTCTAAAAAAGTATGATTGGCATCCAGCTTACAAGTATATGTGTGATAAACTAAAATCGATATTTTTTTTTTTTTTTTATCATTCGAAAAAGACGGCGGATTTCGGAAAAGGCTATACAACATCAATGTTCGTCTTCACAAACTGACAAAATTAATTATATTTACGAAACACCTAATGTACCAGCTAGTTTTGGTAATTCAATAATTTTCCCATTGTTCAAAAAGGGAGACAAAAACGTTGTGAGAAATTACAGCGGCGTGGCCTTCTCTGATGCTATTGCAAAGCTGTTTACAGGGCTAATGCTTAAGAGGTTGACAGAGTGGGTAAATAACAATAATAAGCTATGCGAACGAGATGATTAACTAAAATCGTATTTTTTTTTTTTCATTCGATAAAAGACGGCGGATTTCGGAAAAGTCTATACAACATCAATGTTCGTCATCACAAACTGACAAAATAGACAACTTCCAGAACGGCCTGCGACTCTTTTGGTTTTTCCCTTACTACTCACAGAAGAAAAAGGTAATGGAAAAACGTATATGACTAAATATGTTTTTCCTTAATACCTGAAAAGTTAGACAACATCTAGGAATCTCAAAGACCATTTTGATTCTCGAGAAGCCCAGTTTTGCACTTATAAATAGATATCGAAGGCGATATGATTTTCAGAAATCTCGTTTTATCTTGTAACTTGTAAACAAAGGGTGTAATCGATATAATGTATATGACCGGAAATATTCTCCTTGACAACCTGAAAATGATTGAAACCATCTAAAAACCTCTACGACTGTTTTGGTATTCACGCAACGCGGTTTTACACTTATAACTTGCTATCAGAGTGAAAATGTGTGATTTGTATGTTTTTCCGGTGCAGCAATTAAGGCAAACTTTAAAATGATGCGCCATTCAATAATAATTGATGTAGTATTAAGTAAATTATAGCTTACCGAAGAAAAAAAGGCTTTGAGAAATTATTTAGTATATGATATGAAAACTAATATCGCATTTTTTTTTTTTTTATCATTCGAAAAAGACGGCGTATTTTGGAAAAGTCTATACAACATCAATGTTCGTAATCACAAACGGACTACTTCCAAAACGTCCCGCGACTATTTGCGTTGAGGATTGCAGTTTTTCCCTTACTATTTGCAACCTACAAAGTTCATGAAAAAAACGTATATGACTGAGTATGTTTTTCCTAAAAACCTGAAAAGTTTGATAACATCTAGGAACTTCTAAGATCAATTTGCACTTTATTAGTGAAGTTCGTTAAACAATCGGAGGTGCATACAGTCTTGAGAAGGGCACGTAATTTAAAAGGTATAGGAATTTGGATTAATAGAGATCTAAATTACCAGGATCGACAGAGCAGGAAAAAATTATTTGAAGTAAAGAAGAAGATAATGGAGGTAGACAAAAATGAAAGAGTTTTAATAAGGGATGGATATATGTTGTTTAAAATGAAAAAATTCTTCTGGGATCAAGAAAAAGGAGTCAGCTCAGCGAGAGAAGAAGATGTGTACCTGGTTGCCAATTTATTGAAGAAATATGACGAATTAAAAGCAGCATCGAGTTCAAAAAATTGAGACGTGAAAAGACCCTAAACCAATGTCTTAATATGGAGAAAAATAATGTTTGTTCAGTTCTGTGTTATAATGTCGCTGGTATTAAAAATAAGGTAAATAATATAGATTTATATAATTTTGTAAATAGTTATGATGTATTCTGTCTGTTAGAGACCCATTTAGAAGAAAAAGACTATGTTTGTTTTGAAAAGTATTTTATGGGGTATAAATTGAAATGTGTTAATGCTTATAAAGAAAGTAAATTCAGTAGAGCAAAGGGTGGTATGTTATATATATTCTACATATATATATTATTATATGATATATATATATTCTATATATATTATATATATTCTACCTTTATATATTAATGGGGCTAATCAAGAGTTTGCTGTAGTCGAAAATTTTTTGAATAATAATTTATTGAAATTTCTTTTTATTGGGGACATGAATGTAAGAATTGGAGAGTCACAAAACAAGCAAGCCGAGGTGTTCGAAGGAAAATTTCCTTTTAATATGCGTAGAACCTTCTAAGGATAAAGTTATAAATAGTAAAGGGAAAACGTTCTTGGAAACTGTGATTGTCAAAATTTAATCATTTTAAACGGGAGAACCCCGAGCGACCAACAAGGGGAATTCACTTTTTTGGGGGGCTCGGGATGTTCAGTTAATGATATTTGTGCTGTATCTTCAAATATTATTGATTTTGTTAAAGATTTCAAGGTTGGATCTCAAAATGTTTCGGATCACATGCCGATTCATTTAATAATGCAATCGGATGTTCATAATGAAGAAGATATGTAATATATTGCCACTATTGCCAAAATTTGTTTGGACTCCGTTGGATAATGTTAATTTTAAATCAAAATTAGAAAGTATAGTAAACGATACAAACTGGGAACTTAAAAATACGCAGGAATCCATTAATACTTTTATAAAACTAATAAAAAAATCTGCAAACCTTGGAAACCAAATTTTTAATAGTCACAGGTCTAAAACATATAAAACAAATAAGTTCTGGTTCGATAAAGATTGTAAAAAATTACGCAATACCGCCTTCGCTCTTTTAAAATTGTATAGGAAAACAAATTTAGGTACCATAAAAGATACGCATATTTTAACGAACAAAAAATATAAACAAGTATGTTCAATGAAAAAGAAAGAATATTATTTAGAAGTCAATTCTAAATTTAAAGAAGTAAATGACGGTAAAAGTTTCTGGCAATTGATTAGAAAATTCAGATATTCTAGTTTTTTAGGTAGTGCTGAAATTGAAGCAAGAGAGAATGGCTTCAATATTTTAATGATTTATTGAACCCGCCGCTTAATGTGGAACGGATCAGTTATGCAGCACCATTAATTTCAATCCCTTATCTATGTAGATGAGTTGTTACCTATGAGTGAACTCATAGCATATACTAAATAATTTCTCAAAGCCTTTTTTTCTTTGGTAAGCTATAATTTACTTAATACTACATCAAATATTATTGAATGGCGCATCATTTTAAAGTTTGCCTTAATTGCTGCACCGGAAAAACATACAAATCACACATTTTCACTCTGATAGCAAGTTATAAGTGTAAAACCGCGTTGCGTGAATACCAAAACAGTCGTAGAGGTTTTAAGATGGTTTCAATCATTTTCAGGTTGTCAAGGAGAATATTTCCGGTCATATACATTATATTGATTACACCCTTTGTTTACAAGTTACAAGATAAAACGAGATTTCTGAAAATCATATCGCCTTCGATATCTATTTATAAGTGCAAAACTGGGCTTCTTGAGAATCAAAATGGTCTTTGAGATTCCTAGATGTTGTCTAACTTTTCAGGTATTAAGGAAAAACAAATTTAGTCATATACGTTTTTCCATTACCTTTTTCTTCTGTGAGTAGTAAGGGAAAAACCAAAAGAGTCGCAGGCCGTTTTGGAAGTTGTCTATTTTGTCAGTTTGTGATGACGAACATTGATGTTGTATAGACTTTTCCGAAATCCGCCGTCTTTTATCGAATGAAAAAAAAAAATACGATTTTAGTTAATCATCTCGTTCGCATAGCTTATTATTGTTATTTACCCACTCTGTCAACCTCTTAAGCATTAGCCCTGTAAACAGCTTTGCAATAGCATCAGAGAAGGCCACGCCCCTGTAATTTCTCACAACGTTTTTGTCTCCCTTTTTGAACAATGGGAAAATTATTGAATTACCAAAACTAGCTGGTACATTAGGTGTTTCGTAAATATAATTAAATACGCCAAGTAATTTCTCTAAAAAATTTAGGAGACTATTTTTAAAAAATTCATATGGTACCCTATCCAGGCCCGGCGCTTTACCAGTTTTCGCTTTTTTAATTACATAATTTAGTTCACTCATAGGTAACAACTCATCTACATAGATAAGGGATTGAAATTAATGGTGCTGCATAACTGATCCGTTCCACATTAAGCGGCGGGTTCAATAAATCATTAAAATATTTAAGCCATTCTCTCTTGCTTCAATTTCAGCACTACCTACAAAACTAGAACATCTGAATTTTCTAATCAATTGCCAGAAACTTTTACCGTCATTTACTTCTTTAAATTTAGAATTGACTTCTAAATAATATTCTTTCTTTTTCATTGAACATACTTGTTTATATTTTTTGTTCGTTAAAATATGCGTATCTTTTATGGTACCTAAATTTGTTTTCCTATACAAATTTAAAAGAGCGAAGGCGGTATTTCGTAATTTTTTACAATCTTTATCGAACCAGAACTTATTTGTTTTATATGTTTTAGACCTGTGACTATTAAAAATTTGGTTTCCAAGGTTTGCAGATTTTTTTATTAGTTTTATAAAAGTATTAATGGATTCCTGCGTATTATTAAGTTCCCAGTTTGTATCGTTTACTATACTTTCTAATTTTGATTTAAAATTAACATTATCCAACGGAGTCCAAACAAATTTTGGCAATAGTGGCAATATATTACATATCTTCTTCATTATGAACATCCGATTGCATTATTAAATGAATCGGCATGTGATCCGAAACATTTTGAGATCCAACCTTGAAATCTTTAACAAAATCAATAATATTTGAAGATACAGCACAAATATCATTAACTGAACATCCCGAGCCCCCCAAAAAAGTGAATTCCCCTTGTTGGTCGCTCGGGGTTCTCCCGTTTAAAATGATTAAATTTTGACAATCGCAGTTTCCAAGAACGTTTTCCCTTTACTATTTATAACTTTATCCTTAGAAGGTTCTACGCATATTAAAAGGAAATTTTCCTTCGAACACCTCGGCTTGCTTGTTTTGTGACTCTCCAATTCTTACATTCATGTCCCCAATAAAAAGAAATTTCAATAAATTATTATTCAAAAAATTTTCGACTACAGCAAACTCTTGATTAGCCCCATTAATATATAAAGGTAGAATATATATAATATATATAGAATATATATATATCATATAATAATATATATATGTAGAATATATATAACATACCACCCTTTGCTCTACTGAATTTACTTTCTTTATAAGCATTAACACATTTCAATTTATACCCCATAAAATACTTTTCAAAACAAACATAGTCTTTTTCTTCTAAATGGGTCTCTAACAGACAGAATACATCATAACTATTTACAAAATTATATAAATCTATATTATTTACCTTATTTTTAATACCAGCGACATTATAACACAGAACTGAACAAACATTATTTTTCTCCATATTAAGACATTGGTTTAGGGTCTTTTCACGTCTCAATTTTTTGAACTCGATGCTGCTTTTAATTCGTCATATTTCTTCAATAAATTGGCAACCAGGTACACATCTTCTTCTCTCGCTGAGCTGACTCCTTTTTCTTGATCCCAGAAGAATTTTTTCATTTTAAACAACATATATCCATCCCTTATTAAAACTCTTTCATTTTTGTCTACCTCCATTATCTTCTTCTTTACTTCAAATAATTTTTTCCTGCTCTGTCGATCCTGGTAATTTAGATCTCTATTAATCCAAATTCCTATACCTTTTAAATTACGTGCCCTTCTCAAGACTGTATGCACCTCCGATTGTTTAACGAACTTCACTAATAAAGTGCAAATTGATCTTAGAAGTTCCTAGATGTTATCAAACTTTTCAGGTTTTTAGGAAAAACATACTCAGTCATATACGTTTTTTTCATGAACTTTGTAGGTTGCAAATAGTAAGGGAAAAACTGCAATCCTCAACGCAAATAGTCGCGGGACGTTTTGGAAGTAGTCCGTTTGTGATTACGAACATTGATGTTGTATAGACTTTTCCAAAATACGCCGTCTTTTTCGAATGATAAAAAAAAAAAAAATGCGATATTAGTTTTCATATCATATACTAAATAATTTCTCAAAGCCTTTTTTTCTTCGGTAAGCTATAATTTACTTAATACTACATCAATTATTATTGAATGGCGCATCATTTTAAAGTTTGCCTTAATTGCTGCACCGGAAAAACATACAAATCACACATTTTCACTCTGATAGCAAGTTATAAGTGTAAAACCGCGTTGCGTGAATACCAAAACAGTCGTAGAGGTTTTTAGATGGTTTCAATCATTTTCAGGTTGTCAAGGAGAATATTTCCGGTCATATACATTATATCGATTACACCCTTTGTTTACAAGTTACAAGATAAAACGAGATTTCTGAAAATCATATCGCCTTCGATATCTATTTATAAGTGCAAAACTGGGCTTCTCGAGAATCAAAATGGTCTTTGAGATTCCTAGATGTTGTCTAACTTTTCAGGTATTAAGGAAAAACATATTTAGTCATATACGTTTTTCCATTACCTTTTTCTTCTGTGAGTAGTGAGGGAAAAACCAAAATAGTGGCAGGCCGTTTTGGAAGTTGTCTATTTTGTCAGTTTGTGATGACGAACATTGATGTTGTATAGACTTTTCCGAAATCCGCCGTCTTTTATCGAATGAAAAAAAAAAAATACGATTTTAGTTAATCATCTCGTTCGCATAGCTTATTATTGTTATTTACCCACTCTGTCAACCTCTTAAGCATTAGCCCTGTAAACAGCTTTGCAATAGCATCAGAGAAGGCCACGCCCCTGTAATTTCTCACAACGTTTTTGTCTCCCTTTTTGAACAATTGGAAAATTATTGAATTACCAAAAACTAGCTGGTACATTAGGTGTTTCGTAAATATAATTAAATACGCCAAGTAATTTCTCTAAAAAATTTAGCGGACTATTTTTAAAAAATTCATATGGTACCCTATCCAGGCCCGGCGCTTTACCAGTTTTCGCTTTTTTAATTACATAATTTAGTTCACTCATAGGTAACAACTCATCTACATAGATAAGGGATTGAAATTAATGGTGCTGCATAACTGATCCGTTCCACATTAAGCGGCGGGTTCAATAAATCATTAAAATATTTAAGCCATTCTCTCTTGCTTCAATTTCAGCACTACCTACAAAACTAGAACATCTGAATTTTCTAATCAATTGCCAGAAACTTTTACCGTCATTTACTTCTTTAAATTTAGAATTGACTTCTAAATAATATTCTTTCTTTTTCATTGAACATACTTGTTTATATTTTTTGTTCGTTAAAATATGCGTATCTTTTATGGTACCTAAATTTGTTTTCCTATACAAATTTAAAAGAGCGAAGGCGGTATTTCGTAATTTTTTACAATCTTTATCGAACCAGAACTTATTTGTTTTATATGTTTTAGACCTGTGACTATTAAAAATTTGGTTTCCAAGGTTTGCAGATTTTTTTATTAGTTTTATAAAAGTATTAATGGATTCCTGCGTATTATTAAGTTCCCAGTTTGTATCGTTTACTATACTTTCTAATTTTGATTTAAAATTAACATTATCCAACGGAGTCCAAACAAATTTTGGCAATAGTGGCAATATATTACATATCTTCTTCATTATGAACATCCGATTGCATTATTAAATGAATCGGCATGTGATCCGAAACATTTTGAGATCCAACCTTGAAATCTTTAACAAAATCAATAATATTTGAAGATACAGCACAAATATCATTAACTGAACATCCCGAGCCCCCCAAAAAAGTGAATTCCCCTTGTTGGTCGCTCGGGGTTCTCCCGTTTAAAATGATTAAATTTTGACAATCGCAGTTTCCAAGAACGTTTTCCCTTTACTATTTATAACTTTATCCTTAGAAGGTTCTACGCATATTAAAAGGAAATTTTCCTTCGAACACCTCGGCTTGCTTGTTTTGTGACTCTCCAATTCTTACATTCATGTCCCCAATAAAAAGAAATTTCAATAAATTATTATTCAAAAAATTTTCGACTACAGCAAACTCTTGATTAGCCCCATTAATATATAAAGGTAGAATATATATAATATATATAGAATATATATATATCATATAATAATATATATATGTAGAATATATATAACATACCACCCTTTGCTCTACTGAATTTACTTTCTTTATAAGCATTAACACATTTCAATTTATACCCCATAAAATACTTTTCAAAACAAACATAGTCTTTTTCTTCTAAATGGGTCTCTAACAGACAGAATACATCATAACTATTTACAAAATTATATAAATCTATATTATTTACCTTATTTTTAATACCAGCGACATTATAACACAGAACTGAACAAACATTATTTTTCTCCATATTAAGACATTGGTTTAGGGTCTTTTCACGTCTCAATTTTTTGAACTCGATGCTGCTTTTAATTCGTCATATTTCTTCAATAAATTGGCAACCAGGTACACATCTTCTTCTCTCGCTGAGCTGACTCCTTTTTCTTGGTCCCAGAAGAATTTTTTCTTTTTAAACAACATATATCCATCCCTTATTAAAACTCTTTCATTTTTGTCTACCTCCATTATCTTCTTCTTTACTTCAAATAATTTTTTCCTGCTCTGTCGATCCTGGTAAATTAGATCTCTATTAATCCAAATTCCTATACTTTTTAAATTACGTGTCCTTCTCAAGACTGTATGCACCTCCGATTGTTTAACGAACTTCACTAATAAAGTGCAAATTGATCTTAGAAGTTCCTAGATGTTATCAAACTTTTCAGGTTTTTAGGAAAAACATACTCAGTCATATACGTTTTTTTCATGAACTTTGTAGGTTGCAAATAGTAAGGGAAAAACTGCAATCCTCAACGCAAATAGTCGCGGGACGTTTTGGAAGTAGTCCGTTTGTGATTACGAACATTGATGTTGTATAGACTTTTCCAAAATACGCCGTCTTTTTCGAATGATAAAAAAAAAAAAAAATGCGATATTAGTTGAACATATCATATACTAAATAATTTCTCAAAGCCTTTTTTTTCTTCGGTAAGCTATAATTTACTTAATACTACATCAAATATTATTGAATGGCGCATCATTTTAAAGTTTGCCTTAATTGCTGCACCGGAAAAACATACAAATCACACATTTTCACTCTGATAGCAAGTTATAAGTGTTTACATGGCTAATGCTTAAGAGGTTGACAGAGTGGGTAAATAACAATAATAAGCTATGCGAACGAGATGATTAACTAAAATCGTATTTCTTTTTTTTCATTCGATAAAAGACGGCGGATTTCGGAAAAGTCTATACAACATCAATGTTCGTCATCACAAACTGACAAAATAGACAACTTCCAAAACGGCCTGCGACTCTTTTGGTTTTTCCCTTACTACTCACAGAAGAAAAAGGTAATGGAAAAACGTATATGACTAAATATGTTTTTCCTTAATACCTGAAAAGTTAGACAACATCTAGGAATCTCAAAGACCATTTTGATTCTCGAGAAGCCCAGTTTTGCACTTATAAATAGATATCGAAGGCGATATGATTTTCAGAAATCTCGTTTTATCTTGTAACTTGTAAACAAAGGGTGTAATCGATATAATGTATATGACCGGAAATATTCTCCTTGACAACCTGAAAATGATTGAAACCATCTTAAAACCTCTACGACTGTTTTGGTATTCACGCAACGCGGTTTTACACTTATAACTTGCTATCAGAGTGAAAATGTGTGATTTGTATGTTTTTCCTGTGCTACAGTTAAGGAAAACTTAAAAATGATCCGCCATTCAAAAATATTTGATGAGTTATTTGGAAAATTATAGCTAACCGAAGAAAAAAAGGCTTTGAGAAATTATATAGTATATGATATGATAAACTTAAATCGCATGTTCCTTTATGATTCGAAAAAACGGCGGATTTCGGAAAAGTCTATATACCATCAATGTTCGTCTTCACAAACTGACGAAAAAGACAACTTTCAAAACGTTCCGCGACTATTTTCGTTGAGGATTGCAGTTTTTCCCTTACTGTTCATGAAAAAAAATTATATGACTGAATATGTTTTTCCTGAAAATCTGAAATGTTTGACAACATCTAGGAACTTCTAAGAGCATTTTGATTTTCGAGCTGTAATCGAAATAATGTATATGACTGGAAAACCTTGTATACTTGAAAATGATTGAACCATCTAAAAACCTCTACGACCGTTTTGGAATTCACGCAACGCGGTTTTACGCTTATAACTTGCTATCAGAGTGAAAATGTGTGATTGGTATGTTTTTTCCGGTGCAACAGTTAAGGAAAACTTAAAAATGATGCGCCATTCAAAAATATTTGATAAAGCATTAGGTAAAATTTAGCTTACGGAAGAAAAAAATGCTTTGAGAAATTAAAAAGTATATGATATGATTAACTAAAATCGTATTTTTTTTTTCATTTAATAAAAGACGGCGGATTTCGGAAAAGTCTATACAACATCAATGTTCGTCATCACAAACTTACAAAAAAGACAACTTCCAAAACGGCCGGCGACTATTTTGGTTTTTCCCTTACCACTCACAGAAGAAAAAGGTAATGGAAAAACGTACATGACTAAATATGTTTTTCCTTAATACCTGAAAAGTTTGACAACATCTAGTACTTTCAAAGACCATTTTGATTCTCGAGAAGCCCAGTTTTGCACTTATAAATAGATATCAAAGGCGATATGATTTTTAGAAATCTCGTTTTATCTTGTGACTTGTAAACAAAGGGTTAATGTATATGACTGGAAAACCTTGTATACATGAAAATGATTGACACCATTTAAAAACCTCTACGACCGTTTTGGTATACACGCAACGCGGTTTTAGGCTTATAATTTGCTATCAGAGTGAAAATGTGTGTTTTGTATGTTTTTCCGGTGCAACAGTTAAGGAAAACTTAAAAATGATCCGCAATTCAAAAATATTTGATGAGTTATTTAGAAAATTATAGCTTACCCAAGAAAAAAAGGCTTTGAGAAATTATATGGTATGATTAACTAAAATCGCATGTTCTTTTATGATTCGAAAAAACGGAGGATTTCGGAAAAGTCTATATAACATCAATGTTCGTCTTCACAAACTGTCGAAAAAGACGACTTCCAAAATGTCCCGCGACTATTTGCGTTGAGGATTGCAGTCACCCTTACTCTTTGCAACCTACAAAGTTCATGAAAAAAACGTATATGACTGAGTATGTTTTTCCTAAAAACCTGAAAAGTTTGACAACATCTAGGAACTTCTACGACCATTTTGATATTCGGGAAGCGCAGATTTGCCCTTTTTTTGGGGGGACTTCAAGTCTTCCGATAAACCGCTATACTGTAGTTTTGCACTTACAAATAGCTATTGAAGTAATTATGATTTTCAGAAATGGCGTTTTATCTTGTGACTTGCAAACAATGGGTGTAATCGAAATAATGTATATGACTGGAAAACCTTGTAAACCTGAAAATGATTGACATCATCTAAAAATCTCTTTGACCGTTTTGGTATTCACGCAACACGGTTTTTTGCTGATAACTTGCTATCAGAGTGAAAATGTGTGATTTGTATATTTTTCCGGTGCAACAGTTAAGGAAAACATAAAAATGATGCGCCATTCAAAAATATTTGATGAAGTATTAAGTAAATAATAGCTTACCGAAGAAAAAAAGACTATAAGAAATTATATAGTATATGATATGATAAACTAAAATCGCATGTTCTTTTATGATTCGAAAAAACGGCGGATTTCGGAAAGGTCTATATAACATCAATGTTCGTCATCACAAACGGACAAAACGGACAACTACCAAAACGTCCCGCGACTATTTGCGTTGCGGATTGCAGTTACCCTTACTATTTTCAACCCACAATGTTCATGAAAAAAACGTATATGACTGAGTATGTTTTTCCTAAAAACCTGAAAAGTTCGACAACATCTAGGAACCTCTACTACCATTTTTATATTCGAGAAGCGCCGTTTTGCACTTTTTTTTGGAGCGGGGACTTCAAGGCTTCCACTGAAGCTCTATACTGTAGTTATGCACTTATAAATAGATATCGATAGCGATATGATTTCCAGAATTCGCGTTTTATTTTGTGACATGAAAAAAGTGGGTGTAATCGAAATAATGTAAATGACCGGAAATGTTCTCTTTGAAAACCAGAAAATGATTGACACCATCTAAAAACCTCTTCGGCCGTTTTGGTATTCACGAAACGCGGTTTTACGCTTATAATTTGCTATCAGAGTGAAAATGTGTGATTTGTATGTTTTTCCAGTGCAGCAGTTAAGAAAAACATAAAAATGATGCGCCATTCAAAAATATTTGATGAAGTATTAAGTAAATTATAGCTTACCGAAGAAAAAGGCTTTGAGAAATTATTTAGTATATGATATGATAAACTAAAATCGCATTTTTTTTTTATCATTTGAAAAAGACCGCGGATTTCGGAAAATCTATACAACATCAATGTTCGTCATCACAAACGGACAAAAAAGACAACTACCAAAACGTCCCGCGACTATTTGCGTTGAGGATTGCAGTTACCCTTACTATTTGACACCCACAATGTTCATGAAAAAAACGTAAATGACTGAGTATGTTTTTCCTAAAAACCTGAAAAGTTCGACAACATCTAGGAACCTCTTCTACCATTTTTATATTCTTGAAGCGCCGTTTTGCACTTGTTCTTTGAGGGGGGGGGGGCTTTAAGTCTTCCGATAAACCGCTATACTGTAATTTTGCACTTACAAATAGCTATTGAAGGCATTATGATTTTCAGAAATGGCGTTTTATCTTGTGACTTGCAAACAATGGGTGTAATCGAAATAATGTATATGACTGGAAAACCTTGTAAACCTGAAAGTGATTGACATCATCTAAAAATCTCTTTGACCGTTTTGGTATTCACGCAACGCGGTTTTTTGCTGATAACTTGCTATCAGAGTGAAAATGTGTGATTTGTATATTTTTCCGGTGCAACAGTTAAGGAAAACATAAAAATGATGCGCCATTCAAAAATATTTGATGAAGTATTAAGTAAATAATAGCTTACCGAAGAAAAAAAGACCATAAGAAATTATATAGTATATGATATGATAAACTAAAATCGCATGTTCTTTTATGATTCGAAAAAACGGCGGATTTCGGAAAGGTCTATATAACATCAATGTTCGTCATCACAAACGGACAAAACGGACAACTACCAAAACGTCCCGCGACTATTTGCGTTGCGGATTGCAGTTACCCTTACTATTTGCAACCCACAATGTTCATGAAAAAAACGTATATGACTGAGTATGTTTTTCCTAAAAACCTGAAAAGTTCGACAACATCTAGGAACCTCTACTACCATTTTTATATTCGAGAGCGCCGTTTTGCACTTTTTTTGGGGGGGGGGACTTCAAGGCTTCCACTGAAGCTCTATACTGTAGTTATGCACTTATAAATAGATATCGATAGTGATATGATTTCCAGAAATCGCGTTTTATTTTGTGACATGAAAAAAATGGGTGTAATCGAAATAATGTATATGACCGGAAATGTTCTCTTTGAAAACCAGAAAATGATTGACACCATCTAAAAACCTCTTCGGCCGTTTGGGTATTCACGCAACGTAATTATACGCTTATAACTTGCTATAAGAGTGAAAATGTGTGATTTGTATGTTTTTCCGGTACAACAGTTAAGGAAAACTTAAAAATGATCCGCAATTCAAAAATATTTGATGAGTTATTTAGAAAATTATAGCTTACCCAAGAAAAAAAGGCTTTGAGAAATTATATGGTATGATTAACTAAAATCGCATGTTCTTTTATGATTCGAAAAAACGGAGGATTTCGGAAAAGTCTATATAACATCAATGTTCGTCTTCACAAACTGTCGAAAAAGACGACTTCCAAAATGTCCCGCGACTATTTGCGTTGAGAATTGCAGTTTTTCCCTTACTCTTTGCAACCTACAAAGTTCATGAAAAAAACGTATATGACTGAGTATGTTTTTCCTAAAAACCTGAAAAGTTTGACAACATCTAGGAACTTCTACGACCATTTTGATATTCGGGAAGCGCAGATTTGCCCTTTTTTTGGGGGGACTTCAAGTCTTCCGATAAACCGCTATACTGTAGTTTTGCACTTACAAATAGCTATTGAAGTAATTATGATTTTCAGAAATGGCGTTTTATCTTGTGACTTGCAAACAATGGGTGCAATCGAAATAATGTATATGACTGGAAAACCTTGTAAACCTGAAAATGATTGACATCATCTAAAAATCTCTTTGACCGTTTTGGTATTCACGCAACGCGGTTTTTTGCTGATAACTTGCTATCAGAGTGAAAATGTGTGATTTGTATATTTTTCCGGTGCAACAGTTAAGGAAAACATAAAAATGATGCGCCATTCAAAAATATTTGATGAAGTATTAAGTAAATAATAGCTTACCGAAGAAAAAAAGACTATAAGAAATTATATAGTATATGATATGATAAACTAAAATCGCATGTTCTTTTATGATTCGAAAAAACGGCGGATTTCGGAAATAATGTATATGACTGGAAAACCTTGTAAACCTGAAAATGACATCATCTAAAAATCTCTTTGACCGTTTTGGTATTCACGCAACGCGGTTTTTTGCTGATAACTTGCTATCAGAGTGAAAATGTGTGATTTGTATATTTTTCCGGTGCAACAGTTAAGGAAAACATAAAAATGATGCGCCATTCAAAAATATTTGATGAAGTATTAAGTAAATAATAGCTTACCGAAGAAAAAAAGACTATAAGAAATTATATAGTATATGATATGATAAACTAAAATCGCATGTTCTTTTATGATTCGAAAAAACGGCGGATTTCGGAAAGGTCTATATAACATCAATGTTCGTCATCACAAACGGACAAAACGGACAACTACCAAAACGTCCCGCGACTATTTGCGTTGCGGATTGCAGTTACCCTTACTATTTGCAACCCACAATGTTCATGAAAAAAACGTATATGACTGAGTATGTTTTTCCTAAAAACCTGAAAAGTTCGACAACATCTAGGAACCTCTACTACCATTTTTATATTCGAGAGCGCCGTTTTGCACTTTTTTTTGGGGGGGGGACTTCAAGGCTTCCACTGAAGCTCTATACTGTAGTTATGCACTTATAAATAGATATCGATAGTGATATGATTTCCAGAAATCGCGTTTTATTTTGTGACATGAAAAAAATGGGTGTAATCGAAATAATGTATATGACCGGAAATGTTCTCTTTGAAAACCAGAAAATGATTGACACCATCTAAAAACCTCTTCGGCCGTTTGGGTATTCACGCAACGTAATTATACGCTTATAACTTGCTATAAGAGTGAAAATGTGTGATTTGTATGTTTTTCCGGTACAACAGTTAAGGAAAACTTAAAAATGATCCGCAATTCAAAAATATTTGATGAGTTATTTAGAAAATTATAGCTTACCCAAGAAAAAAAGGCTTTGAGAAATTATATGGTATGATTAACTAAAATCGCATGTTCTTTTATGATTCGAAAAAACGGAGGATTTCGGAAAAGTCTATATAACATCAATGTTCGTCTTCTAAAACTGTCGAAAAAGACGACTTTCAAAATGTCCCGCGACTATTTGCGTTGAGAATTGCAGTTTTTCCCTTACTCTTTGCAACCTACAAAGTTCATGAAAAAAACGTATATGACTGACTATGTTTTTCCTAAAAACCTGAAAAGTTTGACAACATCTAGGAACTTCTACGACCATTTTGATATTCGGGAAGCGCAGATTTGCCCTTTTTTTGGGGGGACTTCAAGTCTTCCGATAAACCGCTATACTGTAGTTTTGCACTTACAAATAGCTATTGAAGTAATTATGATTTTCAGAAATGGCGTTTTATCTTGTGACTTGCAAACAATGGGTGTAATCGAAATAATGTATATGACTGGAAAACCTTGTAAACCTGAAAATGATTGACATCATCTAAAAATCTCTTTGACCGTTTTGGTATTCACGCAACGCGGTTTTTTTGCTGATAACTTGCTATCAGAGTGAAAATGTGTGATTTGTATATTTTTCCGGTGCAACAGTTAAGGAAAACATAAAAATGATGCGCCATTCAAAAATATTTGATGAAGTATTAAGTAAATAATAGCTTACCGAAGAAAAAAAGACTATAAGAAATTATATAGTATATGATATGATAAACTAAAATCGCATGTTCTTTTATGATTCGAAAAAACGGCGGATTTCGGAAATAATGTATATGACTGGAAAACCTTGTAAACCTGAAAATGACATCATCTAAAAATCTCTTTGACCGTTTTGGTATTCACGCAACGCGGTTTTTTGCTGATAACTTGCTATCAGAGTGAAAATGTGTGATTTGTATATTTTTCCGGTGCAACAGTTAAGGAAAACATAAAAATGATGCGCCATTCAAAAATATTTGATGAAGTATTAAGTAAATAATAGCTTACCGAAGAAAAAAAGACTATAAGAAATTATATAGTATATGATATGATAAACTAAAATCGCATGTTCTTTTATGATTCGAAAAAACGGCGGATTTCGGAAAGGTCTATATAACATCAATGTTCGTCTTCACAAACTGTCGAAAAAGACGACTTCCAAAATGTCCCGCGACTATTTGCGTTGAGAATTGCAGTTTTTCCCTTACTCTTTGCAACCTACAAAGTTCATGAAAAAAACGTATATGACTGAGTATGTTTTTCCTAAAAACCTGAAAAGTTTGACAACATCTAGGAACTTCTACGACCATTTTGATATTCGGGAAGCGCAGATTTGCCCTTTTTTTGGGGGGACTTCAAGTCTTCCGATAAACCGCTATACTGTAGTTTTGCACTTACAAATAGCTATTGAAGTAATTATGATTTTCAGAAATGGCGTTTTATCTTGTGACTTGCAAACAATGGGTGCAATCGAAATAATGTATATGACTGGAAAACCTTGTAAACCTGAAAATGATTGACATCATCTAAAAATCTCTTTGACCGTTTTGGTATTCACGCAACGCGGTTTTTTGCTGATAACTTGCTATCAGAGTGAAAATGTGTGATTTGTATATTTTTCCGGTGCAACAGTTAAGGAAAACATAAAAATGATGCGCCATTCAAAAATATTTGATGAAGTATTAAGTAAATAATAGCTTACCGAAGAAAAAAAGACTATAAGAAATTATATAGTATATGATATGATAAACTAAAATCGCATGTTCTTTTATGATTCGAAAAAACGGCGGATTTCGGAAATAATGTATATGACTGGAAAACCTTGTAAACCTGAAAATGACATCATCTAAAAATCTCTTTGACCGTTTTGGTATTCACGCAACGCGGTTTTTTGCTGATAACTTGCTATCAGAGTGAAAATGTGTGATTTGTATATTTTTCCGGTGCAACAGTTAAGGAAAACATAAAAATGATGCGCCATTCAAAAATATTTGATGAAGTATTAAGTAAATAATAGCTTACCGAAGAAAAAAAGACTATAAGAAATTATATAGTATATGATATGATAAACTAAAATCGCATGTTCTTTTATGATTCGAAAAAACGGCGGATTTCGGAAAGGTCTATATAACATCAATGTTCGTCATCACAAACGGACAAAACGGACAACTACCAAAACGTCCCGCGACTATTTGCGTTGCGGATTGCAGTTACCCTTACTATTTGCAACCCACAATGTTCATGAAAAAAACGTATATGACTGAGTATGTTTTTCCTAAAAACCTGAAAAGTTCGACAACATCTAGGAACCTCTACTACCATTTTTATATTCGAGAGCGCCGTTTTGCACTTTTTTTTGGGGGGGGGGGGACTTCAAGGCTTCCACTGAAGCTCTATACTGTAGTTATGCACTTATAAATAGATATCGATAGTGATATGATTTCCAGAAATCGCGTTTTATTTTGTGACATGAAAAAAATGGGTGTAATCGAAATAATGTATATGACCGGAAATGTTCTCTTTGAAAACCAGAAAATGATTGACACCATCTAAAAACCTCTTCGGCCGTTTGGGTATTCACGCAACGTAATTATACGCTTATAACTTGCTATAAGAGTGAAAATGTGTGATTTGTATGTTTTTCCGGTACAACAGTTAAGGAAAACTTAAAAATGATCCGCAATTCAAAAATATTTGATGAGTTATTTAGAAAATTATAGCTTACCCAAGAAAAAAAGGCTTTGAGAAATTATATGGTATGATTAACTAAAATCGCATGTTCTTTTATGATTCGAAAAAACGGAGGATTTCGGAAAAGTCTATATAACATCAATGTTCGTCTTCACAAACTGTCGAAAAAGACGACTTCCAAAATGTCCCGCGACTATTTGCGTTGAGAATTGCAGTTTTTCCCTTACTCTTTGCAACCTACAAAGTTCATGAAAAAAACGTATATGACTGAGTATGTTTTTCCTAAAAACCTGAAAAGTTTGACAACATCTAGGAACTTCTACGACCATTTTGATATTCGGGAAGCGCAGATTTGCCCTTTTTTTGGGGGGACTTCAAGTCTTCCGATAAACCGCTATACTGTAGTTTTGCACTTACAAATAGCTATTGAAGTAATTATGATTTTCAGAAATGGCGTTTTATCTTGTGACTTGCAAACAATGGGTGTAATCGAAATAATGTATATGACTGGAAAACCTTGTAAACCTGAAAATGATTGACATCATCTAAAAATCTCTTTGACCGTTTTGGTATTCACGCAACGCGGTTTTTTGCTGATAACTTGCTATCAGAGTGAAAATGTGTGATTTGTATATTTTTCCGGTGCAACAGTTAAGGAAAACATAAAAATGATGCGCCATTCAAAAATATTTGATGAAGTATTAAGTAAATAATAGCTTACCGAAGAAAAAAAGACTATAAGAAATTATATAGTATATGATATGATAAACTAAAATCGCATGTTCTTTTATGATTCGAAAAAACGGCGGATTTCGGAAATAATGTATATGACTGGAAAACCTTGTAAACCTGAAAATGACATCATCTAAAAATCTCTTTGACCGTTTTGGTATTCACGCAACGCGGTTTTTTGCTGATAACTTGCTATCAGAGTGAAAATGTGTGATTTGTATATTTTTCCGGTGCAACAGTTAAGGAAAACATAAAAATGATGCGCCATTCAAAAATATTTGATGAAGTATTAAGTAAATAATAGCTTACCGAAGAAAAAAAGACTATAAGAAATTATATAGTATATGATATGATAAACTAAAATCGCATGTTCTTTTATGATTCGAAAAAACGGCGGATTTCGGAAAGGTCTATATAACATCAATGTTCGTCATCACAAACGGACAAAACGGACAACTACCAAAACGTCCCGCGACTATTTGCGTTGCGGATTGCAGTTACCCTTACTATTTGCAACCCACAATGTTCATGAAAAAAACGTATATGACTGAGTATGTTTTTCCTAAAAACCTGAAAAGTTCGATAACATCTAGGAACCTCTACTACCATTTTTATATTCGAGAGCGCCGTTTTGCACTTTTTTTTGGGGGGGGGACTTCAAGGCTTCCACTGAAGCTCTATACTGTAGTTATGCACTTATAAATAGATATCGATAGTGATATGATTTCCAGAAATCGCGTTTTATTTTGTGACATGAAAAAAATGGGTGTAATCGAAATAATGTATATGACCGGAAATGTTCTCTTTGAAAACCAGAAAATGATTGACACCATCTAAAAACCTCTTCGGCCGTTTGGGTATTCACGCAACGTAATTATACGCTTATAACTTGCTATAAGAGTGAAAATGTGTGATTTGTATGTTTTTCCGGTACAACAGTTAAGGAAAACTTAAAAATGATCCGCAATTCAAAAATATTTGATGAGTTATTTAGAAAATTATAGCTTACCCAAGAAAAAAAGGCTTTGAGAAATTATATGGTATGATTAACTAAAATCGCATGTTCTTTTATGATTCGAAAAAACGGAGGATTTCGGAAAAGTCTATATAACATCAATGTTCGTCTTCACAAACTGTCGAAAAAGACGACTTCCAAAATGTCCCGCGACTATTTGCGTTGAGAATTGCAGTTTTTCCCTTACTCTTTGCAACCTACAAAGTTCATGAAAAAAACGTATATGACTGAGTATGTTTTTCCTAAAAACCTGAAAAGTTTGACAACATCTAGGAACTTCTACGACCATTTTGATATTCGGGAAGCGCAGATTTGCCCTTTTTTTGGGGGGACTTCAAGTCTTCCGATAAACCGCTATACTGTAGTTTTGCACTTACAAATAGCTATTGAAGTAATTATGATTTTCAGAAATGGCGTTTTATCTTGTGACTTGCAAACAATGGGTGCAATCGAAATAATGTATATGACTGGAAAACCTTGTAAACCTGAAAATGATTGACATCATCTAAAAATCTCTTTGACCGTTTTGGTATTCACGCAACGCGGTTTTTTGCTGATAACTTGCTATCAGAGTGAAAATGTGTGATTTGTATATTTTTCCGGTGCAACAGTTAAGGAAAACATAAAAATGATGCGCCATTCAAAAATATTTGATGAAGTATTAAGTAAATAATAGCTTACCGAAGAAAAAAAGACTATAAGAAATTATATAGTATATGATATGATAAACTAAAATCGCATGTTCTTTTATGATTCGAAAAAACGGCGGATTTCGGAAATAATGTATATGACTGGAAAACCTTGTAAACCTGAAAATGACATCATCTAAAAATCTCTTTGACCGTTTTGGTATTCACGCAACGCGGTTTTTTGCTGATAACTTGCTATCAGAGTGAAAATGTGTGATTTGTATATTTTTCCGGTGCAACAGTTAAGGAAAACATAAAAATGATGCGCCATTCAAAAATATTTGATGAAGTATTAAGTAAATAATAGCTTACCGAAGAAAAAAAGACTATAAGAAATTATATAGTATATGATATGATAAACTAAAATCGCATGTTCTTTTATGATTCGAAAAAACGGCGGATTTCGGAAAGGTCTATATAACATCAATGTTCGTCATCACAAACGGACAAAACGGACAACTACCAAAACGTCCCGCGACTATTTGCGTTGCGGATTGCAGTTACCCTTACTATTTGCAACGTTCATGAAAAAAACGTATATGACTGAGTATGTTTTTCCTAAAAACCTGAAAAGTTCGACAACATCTAGGAACCTCTACTACCATTTTTATATTCGAGAGCGCCGTTTTGCACTTTTTTTTGGGGGGGGGGACTTCAAGGCTTCCACTGAAGCTCTATACTGTAGTTATGCACTTATAAATAGATATCGATAGTGATATGATTTCCAGAAATCGCGTTTTATTTTGTGACATGAAAAAAATGGGTGTAATCGAAATAATGTATATGACCGGAAATGTTCTCTTTGAAAACCAGAAAATGATTGACACCATCTAAAAACCTCTTCGGCCGTTTGGGTATTCACGCAACGTAATTATACGCTTATAACTTGCTATAAGAGTGAAAATGTGTGATTTGTATGTTTTTCCGGTACAACAGTTAAGGAAAACTTAAAAATGATCCGCAATTCAAAAATATTTGATGAGTTATTTAGAAAATTATAGCTTACCCAAGAAAAAAAGGCTTTGAGAAATTATATGGTATGATTAACTAAAATCGCATGTTCTTTTATGATTCGAAAAAACGGAGGATTTCGGAAAAGTCTATATAACATCAATGTTCGTCTTCACAAACTGTCGAAAAAGACGACTTCCAAAATGTCCCGCGACTATTTGCGTTGAGAATTGCAGTTTTTCCCTTACTCTTTGCAACCTACAAAGTTCATGAAAAAAACGTATATGACTGAGTATGTTTTTCCTAAAAACCTGAAAAGTTTGACAACATCTAGGAACTTCTACGACCATTTTGATATTCGGGAAGCGCAGATTTGCCCTTTTTTTGGGGGGACTTCAAGTCTTCCGATAAACCGCTATACTGTAGTTTTGCACTTACAAATAGCTATTGAAGTAATTATGATTTTCAGAAATGTCGTTTTATCTTGTGACTTGCAAACAATGGGTGCAATCGAAATAATGTATATGACTGGAAAACCTTGTAAACCTGAAAATGATTGACATCATCTAAAAATCTCTTTGACCGTTTTGGTATTCACGCAACGCGGTTTTTTGCTGATAACTTGCTATCAGAGTGAAAATGTGTGATTTGTATATTTTTCCGGTGCAACAGTTAAGGAAAACATAAAAATGATGCGCCATTCAAAAATATTTGATGAAGTATTAAGTAAATAATAGCTTACCGAAGAAAAAAAGGCTTTGAGAAATTATTTAGTATATGATATGATAAACTAAAATCGCATTTTTTTTTTTTTTTTTTTATCATTCGATAAAGACGGTGGATTTCAGAAAAGTCTATACAACATCAATGTTCGTAATACAAACGGACAAAAAGGACAACTTCCAAAACGTCCCGTGACTATTTGCGTTAAGGATTGTAGTTTTTCCCTTACTATTTGCAACCTACCAAGTTCATGAAAAAATCGTATATGACTGAATATGTTTTTCCTAAAAATCTGAAATGTTTGTCTACATCTAGGAACTTCTAAGACCATTTTGATTTTCAAGAAACGCAGTTTTGCCCTTATAAATAGCTATCGAAGGCGATATGATTTTCAGAAATGGCGTTTTATCTTGTGACTTGCAAACAAAGGGTGTAATCGTAATCATGTATATGACTGGAAAGCCTTGTAAACCAGATAATGATTGACACCATCCAAAAACCTCTTCGACCGTTTTGGTATTCACGAAACGCGGTTTTACGCTTATAATTTGCTATCAGAGGAAAAATGTGTGATTTGTATGTTTTTCCGTTGCAGCAGTTGAGAAAAACTTAAAAATGATGGGCCATTCATAAATATTTGATGAAGTATTAAGTAAATTATAGCTTACCAGAGAAAGAAAGGCTTTGAGAAATTATTTAGTATATGATAAGATAAACTAAAATCGCATTTTTTTTTTTTTTTTCATTCGAAAAAGACGGCGTATTTCGGAAAAGTCTATACAATATCAATGTTCGTAATACAAACGGACAAAAAGGACAACTTCCAAAACGTCCCGCGACTATTTGCGTTGAGGATTGTAGTTTTTCCCTTTCTATTTGCAACCTACCAAGTTCATGAAAAAATCGTATATGACTGAGTATTTTTTTCCTAAAAACCTGAAAAGTTTGACATCTAGGAACTTCTACGACCATTTTGATATTGAGAAGCGCCATTTTGCACTTTTTTTTTCTTTTTTTTTTTTTTTTTTTGCGGGTGGACTTCAAGGCTTCCACTGAAGCCCTGTACTGTAGTTTTGCACATATAAACAGCTATCGAAGGCGATATGATTTTCAGAAATCGCGTTTTATCTTGTGACTTGCAAACAAAGGATGTAATCGAAATAATGTATATGACTGAAAAACCTTGTAAATCTGATAATGATTGACACCATCTAAAAATCTCTTCGATCGTTTTGGTATTCACGAAACGCGGTTTTACGCTTATAATTTGCAATCAGAGTGAAAATGTGTGATTTGTATGTTTTTCCGGTGCAGCAGTTAAGAAAAACTTAAAAATGATGCGCCATTCAAAAATATTTGATGAAGTATTAAGTAAATTATTGCTTACGAAGAAAAAAAGGCTTTGAGAAATTATTTAGTATATGATATGATAAACTAAAATCTTATTATTTTTTTTCTTTTATCATTTCAAAAATACGGCGTATATTGGAAAAGTCTATACAATATTAATGTTCGTAATCACAAACGGACAAAAAGGACAACTTCAAAAACGTCCCGCGACTATTTGCGTTGAGGATTGCAGTTTTTCCCTTTCTCTTTCCAACCTACAAAGTTCATGAAAATAACATATATGAATGAGTATGTTTTTCCTAAAAACCTAAAACGTTTGACAAAATCTAGGAACTTCTACGGCCATTTTGATATTCGGGAAGCGCAGATTTGCACTTTTTTTTGGGGGGACTTCAAGTCTTCCACTGAAGCCCTATACTGTAGTTTTGCACTTATAAATAGCTATCGAAGGCGATATGATATTTAGAAGTGGCGTTTTATAAATAAATTGCTTACGAAGAAAAAAAGGCTTTGAGAAATTATTTAGTATATGATATGATAAACTAAAATCTTATTATTTTTTTTCTTTTATCATTTCAAAAATACGGCGTATATTGGAAAAGTCTATACAATATTAATGTTCGTAATCACAAACGGACAAAAAGGACAACTTCAAAAACGTCCCGCGACTATTTGCGTTGAGGATTGCAGTTTTTCCCTTTCTCTTTCCAACCTACCAAGTTCATGAAAAGAACGTATATGACTGAGTATGTTTTTCCTAAAAATCTGAAATGTTTGACAACATCTAGGAACTTCTAAGACCATTTTGATTTTCAAGAAGCGCAGTTTTTCACTTATAAATAGCTATTGAAGGCGATATGATTTTCAGAAATGGCGTTTTATCTTGACTTGCAATTAAAGGGTGTAATCGAAATAATGTATATGACTTGAAAACCTTGTAAATCTGAAAATGATTGAAACCATCTAAAAACCTCTTCGACAGTTTTAGTATTCATGCAACGCGGTTTTACGCTTATAACTTGCCATCAGAGTGAAAATGTGTGATATGTATGTTTTTCCAGTGCAGCAGTTAAGGAAAACTTAAAAATGATTCGCCATTCAAAAATATTTGATGAAGTATTAAGTAAATTATAGCTTACCGAAGAATAATAGGCTTTGAGAAATTATTTATTATTTGATATAATAAACTAAAATCGCATTTTCTTTATCATTCGAAAAAGACGGCGTATTTCGGAAAAGTCTATACAACATCAATGTTCGACTTCACAAACTGACAAAAAAGACAACTTCCAAAACGTTCCGCGCCTATTTTCGTTGAGGATTGCAGTTTTTCCCTTTCTCTTTCCAACCTACAAAGTTCATGAAAATAACATATATGAATGAGTATGTTTTTCCTAAAAACCTAAAACGTTTGACAAAATCTAGGAACTTCTACGGCCATTTTGATATTCGGGAAGCGCAGATTTGCACTTTTTTTTGGGGGGACTTCAAGTCTTCCACTGAAGCCCTATACTGTAGTTTTGCACTTATAAATAGCTATCGAAGGCGATATGATATTTAGAAGTGGCGTTTTATAAATAAATTGCTTACGAAGAAAAAAAGGCTTTGAGAAATTATTTAGTATATGATATGATAAACTAAAATCTTATTATTTTTTTTCTTTTATCATTTCAAAAATACGGCGTATATTGGAAAAGTCTATACAATATTAATGTTCGTAATCACAAACGGACAAAAAGGACAACTTCAAAAACGTCCCGCGACTATTTGCGTTGAGGATTGCAGTTTTTCCCTTTCTCTTTCCAACCTACAAAGTTCATGAAAATAACATATATGAATGAGTATGTTTTTCCTAAAAACCTAAAACGTTTGACAAAATCTAGGAACTTCTACGGCCATTTTGATATTCGGGAAGCGCAGATTTGCACTTTTTTTTGGGGGGACTTCAAGTCTTCCACTGAAGCCCTATACTGTAGTTTTGCACTTATAAATAGCTATCGAAGGCGATATGATATTTAGAAGTGGCGTTTTATAAATAAATTGCTTACGAAGAAAAAAAGGCTTTGAGAAATTATTTAGTATATGATATGATAAACTAAAATCTTATTATTTTTTTTCTTTTATCATTTCAAAAATACGGCGTATATTGGAAAAGTCTATACAATATTAATGTTCGTAATCACAAACGGACAAAAAGGACAACTTCAAAAACGTCCCGCGACTATTTGCGTTGAGGATTGCAGTTTTTCCCTTTCTCTTTCCAACCTACCAAGTTCATGAAAAGAACGTATATGACTGAGTATGTTTTTCCTAAAAATCTGAAATGTTTGACAACATCTAGGAACTTCTAAGACCATTTTGATTTTCAAGAAGCGCAGTTTTTCACTTATAAATAGCTATTGAAGGCGATATGATTTTCAGAAATGGCGTTTTATCTTGACTTGCAATTAAAGGGTGTAATCGAAATAATGTATATGACTTGAAAACCTTGTAAATCTGAAAATGATTGAAACCATCTAAAAACCTCTTCGACACTTTTAGTATTCATGCAACGCGGTTTTACGCTTATAACTTGCCATCAGAGTGAAAATGTGTGATATGTATGTTTTTCCAGTGCAGCAGTTAAGGAAAACTTAAAAATGATTCGCCATTCAAAAATATTTGATGAAGTATTAAGTAAATTATAGCTTACCGAAGAATAATAGGCTTTGAGAAATTATTTATTATTTGATATAATAAACTAAAATCGCATTTTCTTTATCATTCGAAAAAGACGGCGTATTTCGGAAAAGTCTATACAACATCAATGTTCGACTTCACAAACTGACAAAAAAGACAACTTCCAAAACGTTCCGCGCCTATTTTCGTTGAGGATTGCAGTTTTTCCCTTTCTCTTTCCAACCTACAAAGTTCATGAAAATAACATATATGAATGAGTATGTTTTTCCTAAAAACCTAAAACGTTTGACAAAATCTAGGAACTTCTACGGCCATTTTGATATTCGGGAAGCGCAGATTTGCACTTTTTTTTGGGGGGACTTCAAGTCTTCCACTGAAGCCCTATACTGTAGTTTTGCACTTATAAATAGCTATCGAAGGCGATATGATATTTAGAAGTGGCGTTTTATCTTGTGACTTGCAAACAAAGGGTGTAATCGTAATAATGTATATGACTGGAAAGCCTTGTAAACCTAATAATGGTTGACACCATCTAAAAACCTCTTCGACCGTTTTGGTATTCACGAAACGCAGTTTTACGCTTATAACTTGCCATCAGAGTGAAAATGTGTGATTTGTATGTTTTTTTCGGTGCAGCAGTTAAGGAAAACTTAAAAATGATGCGCCATTCAAAAATATTTGATCAAGTACTAAGTTAATTATAGCTTACCGAAGAAAAAAAAGGCTTTGAGAAATTATATAGTATATGATATGATTAACTAATATCGCATTTTTTTTTTCACTCGAAAAAGACAGCGGATTTCGGAAAAGTCTATACAACATCAATGTTGGTCGAAAGGACAACTTCCAAAATGTGCCGCGACTATTTGCGTTGAGGATTGCAGTTTTCTCCTTACTATTTGCAACCTACAAAGTTCATGAAAAAATCGTATATGACTGAATATGTTTTTCCTAAATACCTGAAACGTTTGACAACATCTAGGAACTTCAAAGACCATTTTGATTTTCGAGAAGAGCAGCTTTGCAAAAATAGATATCGATATCGATATGATTTCCAGAAATCAAGTTTTATATTGTGACATGAAAAAAATGGGTGTAATCGAAATAATGTATATGACCGGAAATGTTCTCTTTGAAAAGCAGAAAATGAATGACACCATCTAAAAATCTCTTCGGCCGTTTTGGTATTCACGCAACGCGGTTTTACGCTTATAACTTGCTATCAGAGTGAAAATGTGTGATTTGTATGTCTTTACGGTGCAACAGTTAAGGAAAACTTAAAAATGATGAGCCATTAAAAAATGTTTGATGAAGTATTATGTAAATTATGGCGTAACGAAGAAAAAAAGGCTATGAGAAATTATATAGTATATGATATAATAACTGATATCGCAATTTTTTTATTTATGATTCGAAAAAGGCGGCGTATGGAATAACGTTTATGACTAAATATGTTTTTCCTTAATACCTGAAAAGTTTGACAACATCTACGAACTTCAAAGACCATTTTGATATTCGAGAAGCGCAGTTTTGCACTTATAAATAGATATCGAAGGCGGTATGATTTTCAGAAATTTCGTTTTATCTTGTGACTTGAAAACAATTGGTGTAATCGAAATAATGTATATGACCTAATAATGTAGTAAATTATAGCTTACCGAAGAAAAAAAGGCTTTGAGAAATTATAAAGTATATGATATGATTAACTAAAATCCCTTTTTTTTTCCATTCGAAAAAGACGGCGGATTTCGGAAAAGTCTATACAACATCAATGTTCGTTTTCACAAACTGACGAAAAAGACAACTTCCAAAACGTTCCGCGACTATTTTCGTTGAGGATTGCAGTTTTTCCCTTGCTCTTTCCAACCTACAAAGTTCATGAAAATAACATATATGACTGAGTATGTGTGTGTTTTGATGATGACAACGTCTAGGAACTTCTACGTCCATTTTGATATTGAGAAGCGCCGTTTTGCACTTTTTTTGTTGTTGTTTTTTTGGGGGGAACTTCAAGCCTTCCACTGAAGCCTTATACTGTAGTTTTGCACTTATAAATAGCTATCGAAGGCGATATGATTTTCAGAAATCGCGTTTTATCTTGTGACTTGCAAACAAAGGGTGTAATCGAAATAATGTATATGACTGGAAAACCTTGTAAACCTGAAAATGATTGACACCATCTAAAAATCTCTTCGACCGTTTTGGTATTCACGAAACGCGATTCTTCGCTCATAACTTGCTATCAGAGTGAAGTTTGACAACATCTAGGATCTTCTACGATCGTTTTGATATTCGAGAAGCGCCGTTTTGCGCTTTTTTTTTGGGGGGGGGGGACATCAAGGCTCCCACTGAAGCCCTATACTGTAGTTTTGCTCTTATAAGTAGCTATCGAAGGCGATTGATTTTCAGAAATCGCGTTTTATCTTGTGATTTGCAAACAAAGGGTGTAATCAAATTAATGTATATGTCTGGAAAACCTTGTAAACCAGATTTCTGAAAAGTCTATACAACATCAATGTTCGTTATCACAAACGGACAAAAAGGACATTTTCCAAAACGTCCTGCGACTATTTGCGTTGAGGATTGCAGTTTTTCCCTTACTATTTGCAACCTACAAAGTTCATGAAAAAAACGTATATGACTGAGTATGTTTTTCCTAAAACCTGAAAAGTTTGATAACATCTTGGAACTTCTACCACCATTTTGATTTTCGAGAAGCGCAGTTTTGCACTTATAAATAGATATCATTATATCATATAGTATATGAAATGATTAACTAAAATCGCATGTTTTTTTTTATGATTCGATTAAGGGCGGATATCAGAAAAGTCTATATGACATCAATGTTCGTCATCACAAACTGACAAAAAGGAAAACTTCCAAAACGCCCTGCGACTATGTCTGTTTTCCCCTTACTACTCAAAAAAGTAAAAGGTAATGGAAAAACGTTTATGACTGAATATGTTTTTCCTAAAGACCTGAAACGTTTGACAACATCTAGGAACTTCAAAGACCATTTTGATTTTCGAGAAGCGCAGCTTTGCACAAATAGATATCGATAGCGATATGATTTCCAGAAATCAAGTTTTATTTTGTGACATGAAAAAAATGGGAGTAATCGAAATAATGTATATGACCGGAAAGGTTCTCTTTGAAAAGCAGAAAATGAATGACACCATCTAAAAATCTCTTCGGCCGTTTTGGTATTCACTCAACGCGGTTATACGCTTATCACTTGCTATAAGAGTGAAAATGTGGGATTTGTATGTATGTTTTTCCGGTGCAACAGTTAAGGAAAACTTGAAAATGATGCGCCATTCAAAAATATTTGATGAAGTATTAAGTAAATTATAGCGTACCGAAGAAAAAAAGGCTTTGAGAAATTATATAGTATATGAAATGAATAACTAAAATCTCATTTTTTTTTTTCATTCGAAAAAGACGGCGGATTTCGGAAAAGTCTATACAACATCAATGTTCGTCGTCACAAACTGACAAAAAAGAAATCTTCCAGAACGGCCTGCGACTATTTTGGTTTTTCCCTTACTACTCACAAAAGAAAAAGGTAATTAAAAGACGTATGTGACTGAATATGTTTTTCCTAAATACCTGAAAAGTTTGACAACATCTAGGAACTTCAAAGACCATTTTGATATTCGAGAAGCGCAGTTTTGCACTTTTAAATAGATATCGAAGGCGATATGATTTTCAGAAATTATGTTTATTCTTGTGACTTGAAAACAATGGGTGTAATCGAAAGAATGTATATGACCGGAAGTGTTCTCTTTGAAAACCCGAAAATGATTGACACCATCTAAAAACCTCTACGACCGTTTTGGTATTCACGCAACGCGGTTTTACGCTTATAACTTGCTATCAGAGTGAAAATGTTTGATTTGTATGTTTTTCCGGTGCAACAGTTAAGGAAAACATAAAAATGATGCGCCATTCAAAAATATTTGATAAAGTATTAAGTAAATTATTGCTTGCCGAAGAAAAAAAGGCTTTGAGAAATTATATAGTATACGATATGATTAACTAAAATCGCTTTTTTTTTTTCATTTGAAAAAGACGGCGGATTTCGTAAAGGTCTATACAACATCAATGTTCGTCGTCACAAACTGTTAAAAAAGAAATCTCCCAAAACGGCCTGCGACTATTTTGGTTTTTCCCTTACTACTTACAAAAGAAAAAGGTAATGGAAAAACGTATATGACTGAATATGTTTTTCCTAAATACCTGAAAAGTTTGACAACATCTAGGAACTTCAAAGACCATTTTGATTCTCGAGAAGCGTAGTTTTGCACTTATAAATAGCTATCGAAGGCGATATGATTATCAGAAATTTCGTTTTATATTGTGAATTGAAAACAATAGGTGTAATCGAAATAATGTATATGACTGAAAAACATTGTAAACCCGAAAATAATTGACACCATCTAAAAACCTCTTCGACAGTTTTAGTATCCATTCAACGCGGTTTTTCGCTCATAACTTGCTATCAGAGTGAAGTTTGACAACATCTAGGATCTTCTACGATCATTTTGATATTCGAGAAGCGCCATTTTGCGATTTTTTTTTGGGGGGGGGGGGACATCAAGGCTCCCACTGAAGCCCTATACTGTAGTTTTGCACTTATAAATAGCTATCGAAGGCGATTGATTTTCAGAAATCGCGTTTTATCTTGTGATTTGCAAACAAAGGGTGTAATCAAATTAATGTATATGTCTGGAAAACCTTGTAAACCGGATTTCTGAAAAGTCTATACAACATCAATGTTCGTTATCACAAACGGACAAAAAGGACATTTACCAAAACGTCCTGCGACTATTTGCGTTGATGATTGCAGTGTTTCCCTTACTATTCGCAACCTACCAAGTTCACACCATCTGAAAACCTCTACGACCGTTTTGGTATTCACGCAACGTGGTTATACGCTTATAACTTGCTATAAGAGTGAAAATGTGTGATTTGTATGTTTTTTCCGGTGCAGCAATTAAGGGAAACTTTAAAATTATGCGCCATTCAAAAATATTTGATGAAGTATTAAGTAAATTATGGCTTACCGAAGAAAAAAGGACTTAGAGAAATTATATAGTATATGATATGATTAACTAAAATCTCATTTTTTTTTCATTCGAAAAAAACGGCGGATTTCGGAAAAGTCTATACAACATCAATGTTCGTTATCACAAACGGACAAAAAGGACATTTTCCAAAACGTCCTGCGACTATTTGCGTTGAGGATTGCAGTGTTTCCTTTACTTTTTGCAACCTACTAAGTTCATGAAAAAAACGAATATGAAATAAGTATGTTTTTCCTAAAAACCTGAAAAGTTTGACAACATCTAGGAACTTCTACGACCATTTTTATATTGAGAAGCGCCGTTTTGCACTTTTTTTTTTGTTTTTTTTTTGGGGGGGGACTTCAAGGCTTCCACTGAAGCCCTATACTGTAGTTTTGCACTTATAAATAGCTATCGAAGGCGATATGATTTTCAGAAATCGCGTTTTATCTTGTGACTTGCAAACAAAGGGTGTAATCGAAAGAATGTATATGACCGGAAGTGTTCTCTTTGAAAACCCGAAAATGATTGATACCATCTGAAAACCTCTACGACCGTTTTGATATTCACTCAACGTGGTTTTACGCTTATAACTTGCTATCAGAGTGAAAATGTGTGATTTGTATGTTTTTCCGGTGCAGCAGCTAAGGAAAACATAAAAATGATGCGCCATTCAAAAATATTTGATGAAGTATTAAGTAAATTATAGCTTGCCGAAGAAAAAAAGGCTTTGAGAAATTATATAGTATATGATATGATTAACTAAAATCGCTTTTTTTTTTTCATTCGAAAAAGACGGCGGATTTTGGAAAAGTCTATACAACATCAATGTTCGTCGTCACAAACTGACAAAAAAGACAACTTCCAAAACGGCCTGCGACTATTTTGGTTTTTCCCTTACTACTTACAAAAGAAAAACGTTTATGACTGAATATGTTTTTCCTAAATACCTGAAAATTTTGACAACATCTAGGAACTTCTAAGACCATTTTGATTCTCGAGAAGCGCAGTTTTGCACCTATAAATAGCTATCGAAGGCGATATGATTTTCAGAAATGGCGTTTTATCTTGTGACTATCAAACAAAGGGTGTAATCGAAATAATGTATATAACTGGAAAACCTTGTAAACCTGAAAATGATTGAAACCATCTAAAAACCTCTACGACTGTTTTGGTATAAATATGTAAAGGTATCATCTCCACTAAATCTATTTGCCACAAGTCATTTATTCCTTTCAAATCTGTCTTTATCCTAGGATATTGCTTATGAGCTGGCTTATGTAATTCAATAATTAACTAAAAATTTTATTGGATTAAGCGTCATGAAAACAAAAATAAAATAAAATATATGTATAAATAACAATCACGTCTTTTTTATACTGTTTCATAACACCTATGACATAAAAGCTTATTAAAAACAAAGATTTGCGGATAAATACAAATATAGAGAAAATAAGGGGAAAATGTATACAACAAAACGGAGTGACTATCACAATGCTCTATTAAACCCTTCAAAACAAAGACAAATATATTTGATAACACATTTTAAGAAACACTAGCACATATATTTAGCTCCAATTTTTTTTCTACTTAAAACTAAGATGCCTTGGAATTTTGAATTCGTTTCTAGATTTTAATTATTTCATGCCAAACGGTTGGCTTCCTTGCATCGTCTGATAGCCTCATTAAAACCAGAACATAATGATAGATCATCATTGTCAGCAGCACATTTAAGGAATTGTTTGATTTCCCAAGCACACGGTCCGGTCGGCTCAGCGGCTCCCTGAGGGGCGTAGTGTTGCTGAGCAGGAGCAGCAGCTACGGGTTGTGCAACATCACTTCCACCATTGCCACCATAAAACATGCTCGTTAGCCCATGACCAACTGCTGAACCAACAGCATCACCACCAGCTGTAGCAGCCATCTGTTTAAACATACTGGGCTGTTCTTGAGCAACCATTGGCTGAGCTGGAGCTGGGGCCGGTGCCGGAGCTGGTGGGCGTGCAGCAGGGGCAGTTCTCATGGGAACTGACCTAGAAGGTGGAGGAGAAGCAGATCGTCCATGGCGTGGCATTTTTGATTTTTTCAGATTGTCTTCAAAACTAGATTTTCTTCTTACTCACGAAGTCCAGAACGTTCGAGGTTATAATGATAACGATATGATTTTCAGAAATGGCGTTTTATCTTGTGACTTGCAAACAAAGGGTGTAATCGAAATAATGTATATAACTGGAAAACCTTGTAAACCTGAAAATGATTGAAACCATCTAAAAACCTCTACGACCGTTTTGGTATAAATATGTAAAGGTATCATCTCCACTAAATTTATTTGCCACAAGTCATTTATTCCTTTCAAATCTGTCTTTCTCCTAGGATATTGCTTGCGAGCTGGCTTATGTAATTCATTAATTACAGTTCTTTCAATTTTTGATTAATCCATTATCAAGTACTTTGTTTAGGTAACCAAGTGTGACCACATCAAATTCCTTCTCAGGTTCAGCTACGTTTGTTATTCTCTTATCAAGAGAGTCATATATACCTTCAACCAAGGTTAAAGCAACGCTGATCAAAAATTCTTTGGTAACAACATCCTGTTTATTTATAGGTGGTGCAAAGTTGACAAGTCTTTTTCTTTTTTCATCAATCCAATTACCAGGCCAGTGTAAATCCAATTGTTTAAATCAGTGTAAGTAGCCGCTAGCGTATCACAATACACTTTATTAGCAGCGTCATGAGCTGTGATTGGGTTGGCAACATTGATTATTCGTAAATTGCGTGCATCGATGTCCTTTGCATACTTCAATATGCTAAACGGAAAATAGCGTTTTTTATATTTGGAGTGCTTTAATGACATGTGAGATTCGAACTTGTTTATTGTCTTGTTTATACTAAACCTAGCTATATATAGTCTTTAATATATAATATTTTCTCCTCGTAGCTCTTCAATTATTGAATCTATTTCGTTTTGGTGCCCTTCATGACCGGCATGAGCGGAAGCCATTAACAGTTTTAGACGATTTACTAGCACATTTGGATCGTTCCAATACTCATACAGAGGTTTATCGGCTCTCATAAGACCAGTGCCCCGTTTGTAATTGTGAGAACGGAGCTTCATTCTCGGAGCTGAGGAAGGGTGATGGAGTTTTAAGGTTTCCGGTGGAAATAACTTGGATATTACATTTCTATATTTCTCAGATCTGTTTCTAAATACCCCTTGTTCTTCGCTATAGCCTCTCCTGTGTGCATTGGTCGAGATTAAAATATTCTTTGAATTGAATGAATCTATTCCGGGACGTAAATATACAAGACCTAGACATAAATAAACTTTATCTATTTTAAGAAAAAGGCAGATAAACCAGTTATACGAGCGTATAATTTGGATATCAAGCAATTTTTTTTTGTTATACAAATGAGCAAACCACCACTACCTCTACCTTTGCAATGTTCCTTGACTGCTACGCTATCAAAATAAATATAATTATCAAGGAAAGGAGGTAGGTTAATATCCGAAGATAAAATCCATGTTTCTGAAAAACATAGAACATCCATTTCTATCAAAGAGTTGATTTCAGAAGAAGACAAATTAAATAAGTTATTATATCCGAAAATATTTCAAAAACCAATATTTAAACTTTTATTCAATGTTTTAAGGGAGCTAAAGGCAAATAAATGTTCTGTGCTATTCAGATTATTACAACATATATTGTTAGTTTGAGTTGTGTCTCTGACGAAATCGAAATTCAGAAAGTTTTTCAAGAGTTCCACATTTAATCCTTTTTGAGCTTGAATCTTCTTCCTTATGTGCTGTGAGTGAGGATCCATCTATCCTATCTTCAACTTCCTCCAAAGAATAGAACACTCCCTGGCATTTAAATTTATTTCTAAAATATGATGCATTTTTATCAATTTTACGCAGATGATTAATACATTTGTAAATTCTTCTACCAACTTCTCTATCTTCGGGGCTTCTATCGTGGGTAATTGGTGTTTTATGTTTTAAAAATAAATCTTTCTTCTTCATGATTTCTTTTTTGAGAATATTACTATTAAGCGAAACGAAGATAGGTCGATTTTTAGTTCCTTTACCTAATCTAAAGCAGTTATTAATAGCATTGGGTGGAAATTTTATATCAGCCGATTCACACACTGTTATAACTGTATTTAGAACATTTTCTTCTTTTCTATTTTCCAATTCTGGCACCTTATGAATAATGAAATTATTACGCTTTAACTGCCTTTTGAAAAACACTATTTCCTTTTCTAAAAGTACATTTTTGTTTTATAGAAGTTCATATTTTCCCTTTATTATGGTTAATTCTTCCATAGTAGCATTAAGGGTGGAAACAATTGTTTCAATTACTCCTTTTATTTCTTTTGTTTCATTAATATTCTGCTTAATAGCCTCCATTATATCTTCATTACTTACACCCATATTACGATAAGAAGGAAAAATAAAAAAATTATGAAGGAAGGAGAATAAATAAACAATTAAATTGGTAAACACTCGTAATATATTACGCAGTAGTGCGTAGCTTGAAGCTAGCGATACTCCTTCTTAGTCGCCAGGAAAAGGATTTTAAATATAATTTTTAAAGTAAGTCTCAGGCCCCCACCACACTGATAGGATTAAGATAAGGCAGACTGTCTCCTGAACAAAGGCCTAATAAAACTTTCAATTACTTTATAATTGTGTAGCATCTGCAGAAGATATCGACTTCAGAATTCACAACACTGCTAAGAAAACACTGAACTACACGTATGACAATTTTTAAAAAGCTACGTTGCTAATAAACTATGTAAATCACCAACAGCACGGAGAGTGATGTTTAATGTACAAGCGCTGAAGCCAGACTCCGAGATTAAAATATTCTTATAATTTTTAAAGTCGCTCTCGTTACAATCTTGTGGGTTTTTCAAGTAGAGTACCTGCAACAATCCCGGAGTTCCTTCATATTTTATGTTGTTTATAGAAATATCGTCGCTGTTTGAAAACAGCCGAATGTTTGTCGAATCTCCTATTGTTAATCCCCCTAAAGGCACGACTCTAATTCCATGACGATCGTCGTATGCATCGTCTTTTTTAAAAATCTTATCCAAGTATTCCTTTTGCAGGTTTCCAAATTCGGCAAGATGTTCCTTCAATTCGGCTTCTCCTTGTGGAGTTTTAGCGTATTCTTTGACTAGCTCTGATAGTGGTTGGTCAGTCACATACTCGTCCTCGTATTCTTCAGATGATAATACGGGAAAGGAAAAAGTAGATAACGGTCTAGTTCTTTTATAGTGAGGCGTTGTTGTCGGCAATAAAGTTGATTTTCGGTATATACTAGCAGACTCGTTTTTATCTGGCGATTCGTCCCGTTCATTAACACTTTCTTTGGGAATTAATTCCGGTTTGGATTTTAATGATCGTTTAATGTCTTCTAAAGGCTGAAGCACGGGTGTAAAAAAGTCTTGACGGCCCGCTTCAATATCCTGGAGGCTACGCTTCAATGCTCGAACTTTGTTTTTCAAAGTCTCACTTGTTTTTATTATGTCACGAGTACCTTTTGGGTCCATGATTGTTAATGATAATTACTGCCGAGATCGCTCTTTATTTTTCTACAATGTATGTGTTGATTCCTTTCCTAAAAGGTCCATCGTTCTTGGGCAGTTCTTGGGCAGTTCCCTATCAATAATGAGATAGCCAAACGGTTCTTTCCAGCATAACGATTAATGCGTCACCACTAGGGTCATCATCGCAAACACATGTCTTTAAAAAGAATAAAACTTAAATCTGGCATGCTTACGTGTTCATCATAAATATGTTTTAAATTTAATTCATCTTGAGGAAAAACTATTAAAAAGTTAAAATTACACCTGATAAGATGTCTAGGGATACAAAGATAACTTTGTGTTAAATATAAGCAATCGAGGTTCATATGACGGCCATCAATAAAGTATCGTTTAATTATATCCTGATCTTCTATGGTGACATCATCTAATATGCAGACCGAATTTGATTCGACTTTTGAGGCAATTCCTTTTCATCTTAAAATTCATATAATTTTATTTCAGGAACAAGATTTATGACGCATTTAAATACTGGTATTTGGGTTAATGTAAACATTTCCCAAACAGATACACATTTTTTTATTTTAAGCAGTTAGGGTTTAACAGCAATCCAATTATAAGATTCCGGATCCGCTCGGACCACATATCGAGGCTCGGATAGTGTTTGGTAATAATGAACTATGTCTCTCCACCGATTGTCCTTTAACTGGGGAAAAGTTGGTAGTAGGGAAACATTGGAATTGTTTAACTAATTTCTTTCTGAATACAAACAACATCAAGACGGCAATGTATACCCTATTGTTTCATTTTCTGAGTACAGTATGAGTCACAAGGCTCGCAGAGGTAGAGGCTTGCTAAACAGTCTTATCAATAGGTTGCCGTTTGAATTGCACCTTCCAGGATATCAGTATTGCCGGTACGTAACTAGAAAAACGCTTAGCTAGAGGTGATAGCAGAATAAACGAGCTTGGTTGAGCTTGTAAAGAACACGATATAGCTTATAGCATAGGTAAGGTTATAGCATAGGTAATAAATAAGGATAAGCAGACAAGATTCATGCTGATAATGCTTGGAAACGGGTTAAAGCTCCAGATTCGTCATGGGGAGAAAAAGCCACGAAGCCATGAAAGCAAAAAGGAAAATTGGTTCGTGGCTGAGGAAGAAAAAGAAGAAGATTAGTTTTAAAGATTTGGTTACATCGTCAAAAGTTGATGATGTATCATCTATTCTCAATGCATCAAAAGCGGCATATAAAAAGGCTAAAATGCATCTACGTGGTAAGGCGAAACCTTCACCGCCCAGAGTTCTTCCGCTGCCAAAACAGGGAGGTTTTCTCCAATGGCAGGACTTTCCGCTGTGGGGTCTCTTGCAGGGGGAGCCGCGAGTGTGATGCTAAAGAAGCCAACCTAAAATTGGATAAGCAAAATGGGCATAATTTGGCCATGAAAGGTCAAAAAGTTGGAAACGGACTTTATTTGAAACCGTATAAGAATGGTTACGGTCTATTTATAACTCGACAAAAAAGACCAAGAAAAATATGACTACCAAATAAACCATTGTTCGATTTAGAATTTAATCATTTAGCAAAAGTTTTAAATGTTCCAAATTTTCGTATAGTGTTTTTGATTGATAATCTTCCAAAATATCCAAAAAAAATCGAGTGAGCTATTGTAAATTTAAATACTAGTTCAGAACCTGGTTCTCATTGGGTCTGTTATGTATAAAAAGATAATGTAGTGAAATACTTTGATTCTTTTGGAAATTTAAAGCCTCCTTCTCAATTGTTAGATTATTTCAAAGGTTGTCAAGTATTATATAACCACCGTCGTGATCAAAAGTGGAATATTCCGGCTTGTGGACACCTTTGTCTAAACTAATTAGCCTATGTTTCTCATAAATTTTGATCATTAATAACCATGAGCTACACAGTACGTTTACAGACAATTCTAGCGTTCTTCATGCAAACCATTCATGTACAATCGGATTATTATCTTTTGACACGTATAATACTATTCCAAACATAAGAAAGGGTGTTGAAGAAATGTTTTATTTCGGTGATCTGGCCATCTGGGACGATCTGAAGGATCGTATGATATCGATGCTATACAATCTTTTCTAAGCGACGAAACGCTCACCGTGATCCGGGTGCTGGACTTGTACTCAGAGGAAATCCAAGTAGTACCCTAAAGACTGAAATTAGATCGTCTAAGCAGGTTTTTTTAACTGTAAAGGCAAACCACATTCCATAGGTCCGCTATTGGGTTTTACTAGCCCCGAACATGTCGTTAACCCACGCATCAGTATACTGAATCAAACGACATTGTGAAAATTCTTAGTGTAAATACTATTTCGATTCATTGTAACATCGCGTCGGGGTGTTTCGTGCTTCTCCTGTTTCCGGTGTTCGAGCGACTCCTGCTCCTCAAGCTGACTTCGCCGCCATTCCCTTTTCTTCCTCTGATGAAGATGCTTCTCAACTCTCCTTCTGCGACGATATTCTTCAGTTTTCACCGGGTCTTCCGTTGGATCATCGCTCGGTAAGCTACGTTCTTGTAGGCGGTGGCCTGCTCGCACTCTTCGTCGAACCACTATTTGCGAGGCTCTCTTTCCTGCAGTCCCCCCTCTTTGCCTCTTCTGCCATTTACCATCCACACTGTCCATCATAGACATCTCATCAGTGTTCGAAGTTCTTCACTGAGACGCCCTTCGTAGCAAGTCTGAACCTCTTCGTCCTTCAGTCTGGAGATATTGAATTTCTTCATTCGAGAAGTAGGCTGCCTCTTGACGAGGGAGATCCTGTCTCTGAGGTGGGCTCTAACCAGGTTGTGGTCCGAGTCCACATTTGCTCCTCTAAAAGAGCGAACATCCAAAAGATTGGACTTATCCTATTACTTATGAGGATGTGGTCGATCTGATTAACGGTCTAACCATCGGGTGACCTCCATGTACCCTTATGAATATTCCGATGATGAAAAAGCGTGCCTCCAATTGTCATACCACAAAATTTAGCCAAAATTATCAATCTATGGCCATTGTCATTGGCTTGCTCATGCAGGCTATGCATTCCAATAGTCGGTATGAAGCATCTCTCGCGTCCGACTTTTGCATTCATATCGCCTGCTATTATTTTAGCATCATTTGTTCGGCATGGTGCTCGGTTCTTTCCAAAAGGTCGTAGAACTTACATTTGATAAGTATTAAGTAAGTTATGGCGTACTGAAGAAAAAAAGGCTTTGAGAAATTATATAGTATATGATATGATAAACTGAAATTTTTTTTTTAAGATTCGAAAAAAACGGCGAATATCGGAAAAGTGTATATACCATCTATGTTCGTCTTCACTAAATAGATGTAGGAGACAACTTTAAAATATGATGATTGCAGTTTTTCACTTACTACTCACAAAAGAAAAAGTTAATGGAAAAACTTATATGACTGAATATGTTTAAAAAGTTTGACAACATCTAGTAATTTCTAAGACCAACTTTAAAAAAGCCCTGCGACTATTTTCGTTGATCATAGCTGTTTTTTCCTTACTACTTGTTACGTTAAAAAAATATTTATTGGTTATGAATAAATAAAATAATCGTAACAAAAAACATGTCAGCTCAGTGGAGGCGGGACCACGCTATTTGTTTTAATGAAATAGTGAAAACCTAAAGGAATCTGAATAAAAAAATAATTTAAATTAAATAAGTGAAAGATTACCTTAAAATCTCGGAGAGGGCTGTACATAAAATTCAATTTGCAATTTACACTTATGAACTACTTAATGGTGAGTTAAAAAAAAATAGAACAAAACAAATTAAACTCAAATAATAGGATCTTTTAATTAACACTATATTTACACTACGATATTAAAAATAAAATTTACTCACAATTTCTGTAGACAGGCCTGATCAAAATCTAACTCTATTTACACAACTTTAAAATTTAAAAAAAAAATTTAAATTTAAAAAAAAAAACAATTAAAAGAAAAAATCTCCATACTCTTCCTTATATCTCCCCTGTCTTAGCTCTCGTAGCTGCTTAGGTTGCCACAAGCCACTCGGCCTGTGGATTCTCGTCACCGGAATTTCCTCCGTGAACTCCACTATTCTTCAATTTATTGTTATTTATCGATCTAGACCTCAACCACTTTAACCACTCAAAATAGTCTCATTTTATCCTCACTCCTCAAACGCTAGCGAACATATGCTGTATTTTCCTTCGTTGTTTTTAAAAAAAAACAAATGCTTTAACAGCAGCTGTTTCAAATTAATTACTGTGGTTCCGTCTCTTCTTTTAAACAAAACATAATAATTTTTACAGGTAAATAAAAAATATTTTATCAACAAAAAATCTAATACAAAGCTTTTAAAACAACACATACTCGTATTTTAATTATATGCAAAAATATGTGTTATATACATACAAAGGCCTTTTCCATTATTAATTAATGAGTTATATAAAATAAAAAAAAAATTTTTGTTTGTTTTTTTTTTGTTACAAACTCTCCCCCTTCCTACCAAAAAAATTTTTTTTGGTATTTTAATTATATACAAAAATATGTGTTATAAACATACAAAGCCCTCTTCTATTATTAATTAATGAGTTTTATTAAATAAAAAAAAATTTGTGTTTGTTTTTTTCGTTACAAACTCTCCCCCTTTCTACCAAAAATTTTTTTTTTTCTAATGCATGATTCTTAAGTCTTAGGTCGGATGAGGTTTTAGATCTTTGACATGCCAAGTTCCTAAAGGATGACCCTGTAGATATTCTAGCACGTATAATAAACTTCCTTGTTTAGCTTTTATTCTACATTTCTCATATAGAGGTGCCAATTTATTTATTAGAAAAGTTCTTTGAAGCATCCGAAAGGGTTTGGGTCTTCTTCCACACTAAATCTCCAGCTTGTAGATCCACGTTCCTTCTCCGAAGATTATAATGGTGACTGCTTTTCTTGTATGATAGCCGTAGCCACTTCTTCATACATTACTGGCATCATGTTAAACTTCTGTGCGTAAGCCTTACGATCTCCCATTTCCGGAACAATATCTGAAGCATGGACACTGAGACCATCCCCATTGCCCGTGAAGTGGATTCCCCAATCTCTTATTGGAGCTTCAGTTCTTCTGATCACGTACTTAGTTCTATTAGGAGCAACGTCTGACTCCGACACAACGGTCGTTACATGCTTCTTTGTATCTTCGGTTGATTCGGTAATCACTGATTGTACATTACCCTCCTGAGACTTTCCGGGATTATGGTTTTCAAAGTGGGATTCTGAAACAGGAGGTTGCCCACTCAATTTTTCCTCCAGTTCCTCAAATAATAGAAGACATTTTGAAATTGCTTCTGACTTCCTCTCCGTTTCGATGGCGTCTTTCGTTGTTACCCGGTTTAGTCTATTAATTAAATGTTGAAGACCTGTATCGATTTTATCTATATCTCCGGTAGAACTAGAGGGCGTGAGAACAGAAATCTTGTTCTCAACGGTGGCAATTTTCTCTTCACACACGCTTAATTCTTCTGTAGCAGAAAGGTCAACTACTGGAGCAACATATTTTCCTGAATTCTCTAGTTTAAAGACGGTCCGAAGTCTTTTCCTCATATCTTCTACAGTAGATATTCTAACTATCCCCCGAATGGTATGACAATTGGAGGCACGCTTTTTCATCATAGGAATATTCATAAGGGTACATGGAGGTCACCCGATGGTTAGACCGTTAATCGACCACATCCTCATAAGTAATAGGATAAGTCCAATCTTTTGGATGTTCGCTCTTTTAGAGGAGCAAATGTGGACTCGGACCACAACCTGGTTAGAGCCCACCTCAGAGACAGGATCTCCCTCGCCAAGAGGCAGCCTACTTCTCGAATGAAGAAATTCAATATCTCCAGACTGAAGGACGAAGAGGTTCAGACTAGCTACGAAGGGCGTCTCAGTGAAGAACTTCGAACACTTGAGATGTCTATGATGGACAGTGTGGATGGTAAATGGCAGAAGATAGAAGAGGCCATATCAAGGGAGGCTGAGGCAAAGAGGGGGGACTGCAGGAAAGAGAGCCTCGCAAACAGTGGTTCGACGAAAAGTGCGAGCAGGCCACCGCCTACAAGAACGTAGCTTACCGAGCGATGATCCAACGGAAGACCCGGTGAAAACTGAAGAATATCGTCGCAGAAGGAGAGTTGAGAAGCATCTTCATCAGAGGAAGAAAAGGGAATAGCGGCGAAGTCAGCTTGAGGAGCAGGAGACGCTGAAAACCAGCTCTGAAGTCCAAATATTTTATCGAAAAATAAATCAAGGAAGGAAGCCCTTCAAGCCGAGACTGACGGCTTGCAAGGATGATGAAGGAACTCTCCTGACTGACGAGGCTAGAATTCTCCAGCGATGGCGACAGTACTTTCAGGAGCTCCTAGGACATGGAGGGACACTTGAGGATAGCCCCTTAAGGCCAATTTCTATCGATGACCTGGACACCCCGGACGAGGATGAGATTACAATGGCTCTGGGTAAACTGAAGAATAATAAGGCACCAGGATACGATGGACTCTCCGCCGAGCTATTCAGATATGGTGGTCAAGAACTTGTGAAAGCCCTACAGGAACTTCTGATGGCTATCTGGAAGGTAAAACATGCCTAGAGAATGGCGTAGGACCATCATATGCCCGATACACAAGAAGGGGGACCAACTGAACTGCACTAACTACCGTGGCATCTCCCTCCTGCCTGTCGCCTATAAAGTTCTGTCACTCATACTAGTTGACAGTTGGCCTCTCTGACCCTCTTATTCCAGGCAATGGTGTAAGGCAAGGAGATGCATTGACCTGTTTGCTATTTAATATTGGTCTCGAGAATGTGGTGCGCGACTCCTCCATCTAAATAGGCGGAATTATCTTCAATAGATCGACACAGATACTAAGTCATATACCGATGACTTAGACATCATAGGGAGATCTTATCGGGACATGGTAGACCCATTCCTCTCGCTCGATGGTGCTGCTCAACGTATCGGACTAAGAGTCAACTCCTCAAAAATAAAATATATGGTTACCGGCCAATACTCTAAAGAGGGAGAACAAGTAAAAATCGGACCCTATCAATTCGAAAAGGTGAACGATTTCACGTACCTTGGGTGCCTGGTCGATAGCGATAACGACGTCTTCCGGGAAGTCAGATGCCGGATAACGGAGTCGAGTCAGTGCTTTGGACTTCGACATCATCTGAGAAGTCGACTACCAGGGCGACAAAGGTGCTCCTCTACAAGACGCTCTCCGACCAGTAATGTTCTACGGATCGGAAACATGGGCCATTAAGATGACAGACGAGTTGGCTCTAGAAGTCCACGAACGAAGGATACTCCGCTCCATCTAAGGATGAGTCATCCGGGATAACGAGTGGCGCCGCCGGATAAACCAGGAACTATACACCTTATACCAGGATCCTGATATCTCCCGATTCGTTCGTCTCGGCAGGCTGCGATGGGCTGGTCATTTGGCAAGGATGGACGAGCATGCGAACCCCAAGAAGGCGTTCCTGGGCAAGATCTTCGGAACGAGGAAGAAAGGACGACCCAGATTAAGATGGCAGGACGGTGTGGCACATGACGCTCGGACCCTACTCGGAGTTCGAAACCGGAGGGCGGCTGCACTGAATTTCAGGGAATCCCTCCTGGAAGGAGGGACCTTTGGCGAAAGCTGATCCAGGAGGCCAACACTCAGAGATGAGTTGTAGGGCCGCTGATGTATGTATAAATAAATAAAACAATCGTAACAAAAAAAAAAATTGTAGCTCAGTGGAGACGGACGGGCTCTTAAATGACTAGTGATTAAAAAAATAAAATAAATTAAGGGGCGCCACGCTATTTGTTTTAAGGAATCTGAATAAAAAAATAATTTAAATTTAATAAGTGAAAGATTACCTTAAAATCTCGGAGAGGGCTGTACCTAAAATTCAATTTGCAATTTACACTTATGAGCTACTTAATGGAGATTTAAAAAATAATATAACAAAACAAATTAAATTCAAATAAAAGGAACTTTTAATTAACACTATATTTGCACTACGATATTAAAAATAAAATATACTCGCAATTTCTGTAGACATTCCTGGTCAAAATCTAACTCTATTTACACAACTAGAAACAATTTAAACTCATAACTATACAAAACCAAAACAGCAAGATTTAACAAAAAAATTAAAAGAAAAATATCTCCAGTCTCTTCCCTTAACTCCCGTCTTCGCTCTCGTAGCTGCTTAGGTTGCGACAAGCCACTCGGCCTGTGGATTCTCGTCACCGGAATTTCCTCCGTGAACTCCACTTTTCCTCAATTTATTGTTATTTATCGATCTAGACCACAACCACTTTAACCACTCAAAACAGTCTCATTTTATCCTCACTTCACAAACGCTAGCGAACATCTGCCGTATTTTCCTTCGTTCTTTTTAAAAAAAAAAACAAATTACTTAATAAGAGCTGTTTTAAATTAATTACTGTAGTTCCGTCTCTACTTTTAAAATAAAAATATGATATCAACAAAAAAACTATTACAAAGCTTTTAAAACAACACATATGTTAATTATATCAAAAATATGTGTTATATAGGAAGCCCTCTTCCATTATTAATTAATGAGTTTTATTAAATAAAAAAAATTTTTTGCTTGTTTATTTTTCGTTACATACTCACAAAAGAAAAAGTTAATGGAAAAAACGTATATGACTGAATATGTTTTTCCTAAAAACCTGAGGTTGAGAACATCTAGGAACTTCTATCACCACTTTGATGTTTAAGAAGCGCCTTTTTGCGCTTATAAATAGCTATCGAAGGCAATATGACTTTCAGAAAATGTATGTTTTATCTTGTGACTCGCAAACGAAGGAAGTATTCGAGATAATGTATAAGGCCGGAAATTTTCTCCTTGAAAACCTGAAAATGATTAGCACCATGAAAAAAACCTCTACGATCAATTTGATTTTCTCGCAACGCAGTTTTACACTTATAACTTGCTATCAGAGCCAAAATGTGTGATTTGTATGTTTTTCCGATGCAGCAATTAAGAAAAACTTTGAAATAATGCGCCAATTGATTTTCAAGAAGGGCTATTTTGCACTTATAAATAGCTATCCAAAGCAATATGATTTTCAGAAATCGCATGTTTCTTTTTGTAACTCGCAAACAAAGGGGGTATTCGAAATAATGTGTAAATTATATTCCCACCATATGTTCTGATACCATTTGTTTTGTTTAATCTATTTGAGATTATTTAATTAGACTTTCAAAGACTGTATATAATAAAATAAACTAATTGTTAGTAGGCAAATTATTCTTTCAGGTATGTTTATCTTTTATTGTTGTTTATTTTGTTATATTGTTTAATCTGTTTCTTATTCAAATAAATTCTTTCAGAACAAGAACAATAATTCTCGTCATTTGAAATCCTACTTACAAATTAATTTACAAGGTTATTCCACAAAAGGGATCATGAATAAAGAGGATGCCAGATTTTTTGTACATATTGTTAAGACAACCGAAACAGAGTTCATTATAGTAGGTTTATCAGAGGACAAGGAGGTGTGGTGCAAGTTACCGGAGGAGTACAAGAATTTAAAAGACCATAAGGTATTGTACAATAAACCAACTATTTCTAGAGCTATTGCTGCAATAAAACCCATTAAGGGTTTCGTAAGATAGGACTAAAGATTCATGCGGATTTAAAAAAAGAATATTTTGATGAAGATGACAACCTTAGTTATAAGGGAATTCTCTTAGAAGAAAACTTGCTTCCTCATACTACCCCAGTTTTTCAAAATTCTGAAGAGGAAAATTTTTTAATGAAAAGAGTGAAAGAGCTGGAGAAAAGGTTAGGTTTGAATGAGGAAGTGAATATGCATGACATAAAAAAAAAGTTTGGGAATACAGTTAGTGTTTACCGCAATTGATTGTCCGAGTTCGAATGGTCTCAAAAAGCCTTTGAATCAGACACTCGTAAACAGAATAAGATGCAAAATCAATGGAGGGGATAAACGATCTTGGTCGACCATAGCAGAGGAATGCGTCCAGGACTATAATCGCACGATTCATAGCTCCACGAAATGTGAACCAGCTTATCTGCTTTATGGAAAACAGTCAACTATTTGCCCACTCGGGCCAGAAGTTACCAGTGATTTGACTGAAGTTAGGAAGAGGGCTTTCATAAATTCTAGCCGTAGTTTTCAGGTCAACAAGAAAAGGATTGATAAAAATCGTGTTTTTCACGAATTCCAAGTTGGTGATCTTGTCTACATAGAGAACGGTAGCGGACTCAATAGGAAGAAGACCGATAGAGTTTGAGTAGGACCTTTTGGCATTTTGAGGAAGATTTCTTCATCATTCTACGAAGTTGATTGTGGCAAAAGAAAGAAAGAAGCAAATTATTTTCATTGTAGCAAGTTGTCGCTTTATTCTTCCGAAAAAGCGCCCTGGGAGGGGGAGATGTAAATTATATTCCCACCATATGTTCTGATACCATATGTTTTGTTTAATCTATTTGAGCTTATTTAATTAGACTTTCAAAGACTGTATTAGTTTATTGTTAGTAGGCAAATAACGTTGTAAATTAATTATTCTTTCAGGTATTTTTATCTTTTATTGTTGTTTATTTTGTTATGTTGTTTATTCTGTTTCTTATTCAAATAAATTCTTTCAGAACAAGAACATTAATTCTCGTCATTTGAAATCCTACTTACATTTGTTTCTACATTCTTTTGAAAGATGAAACCGGTTTGGCCATCCAAGTGATTCACACATGAAACATGGTTTTCTTAGTTCATTATTCTTATTTCTAGGCTTACATAAAAATTTATCAACATATGGTTGGTTAGAAGTCTGGAATCCCTTTTTGTTAGAAAATGAATCATCTAGTTTTCTGAGTTCAGTAAACACGCGTTCCGTATCGGTGGTCTCTTCTCGATCAATCTCATTTTGCACTTCTATAGGTAGACCAACTACAATCATGTTTATTCTTGATAAAACGGATCCGTTACTTTCAGCTTCTAGACATAATCGTTCTTTGGTTAAAGCATAATCCACAAGTGATCCTCCCAAATATTTGTAGGAATAAGCTTTCCTAATTTTTGTCCAGCCTTTATCGACAAATACTGTCAAGAAGGAGTTTTTCCACGCAGACCAATTTATGAGTCCAATTTTCTTTAAATTCGTCCATACCAATCTTTTGATGGACCATCAACAAAAAACCTAAGAGCTTCTATTATTTTAACCTCGCTGTTTACTTTATGCCTCGAACACTCACTTAAAAATCTACCTAACCATTCTGTAGGGTTTTGATTTTTCCCTGCAAATTGAACACCGTTTACAGAAATCACTTATCAGTTTGTCCAAATTCTTAAAGTAATAAAAAGGTCTAATTTTATCTCTTAATTGTTCTACCCGGATATGACCGTAATAGGCATGGACTTTGCTGATTAATTTCAAACCAAATGTAGCAGATACAAATATTCTGGCTCTCTCTCCTATTTTTTTGTAAATAAAGTCGTGACGTGTTTCCGTGTTCTCCGCCGAAGTTAGTTCATCAGCATTATTCTTTTGGTCAAGTATAATTTCTTGTAGTTCTATTAAATTCACAACCTGAATAGCATCCTCATTCTCAAAGTACTCTAGAACTGGTTGCCTGGATAGCAGATCAGCTAAAATATTGTCTTTGCCTTTTTTGTAAATTATTTTAAAATTGAATTGAGAGAGGTAATGCACTAATTCACCTAATGTTTCATCCGTGCGAGCCTTAGTTTTTAAATTTTCTAGGGGTTTATGATCACTACAAACATAGAATGGTCTACCAATAAGATAGTACTGCCAATATTTTATGGCATCTTTAATCGCCTTGCACTCGAGATGAATAATATCCATTTTTTTTCTCTTACCGATAGCTTTCTGGAAAAATAGGCGACTGGATGTAATATTCCATCAAGTTGAGGCTGCTTCAAACAAGCCCCGATGCCATTATAGCTGGCGTCAGTTTCAATATATACATCCTTATTCAAGTCGTATATAGATAGTATTGGGGAAGAACACAGATAATCTTTAATTAAATTAAAACTCTTTTCGCAGTCATCCGACCACTGAAATTTAACATTCTTCCGTAATAGCCGGTGTAATGGTTCAAATTTTTGCGCACTGTTTTCAATATATTTCAAATAAAAATTTATAGAAACTAATACACTGCGAACACCTGACTTATCTGTTGGTCTCTTCAGATTTTTTATTGCAGTCAAATTTTCTTGTGCCGGTGATATTTTATTTTCTTGAATAAAATTACCTAAATATTTGACCTAATCTTGAAGCAAATTTGCATTTTTCTAATTTCAGTTTGTAACCTTCGTCTCCAATGACTTGTAAAAATGTTTCAAGATGATGAATATGGTCAGACCAGGTCTTTGAAAATATCAAAATGTCATCAATATAATTAATGCAGAAGTCGTCTAAATTATTCCTTCTTAACGTGCTTGACAGAATACGTTGAAAAATAGCAGGTGCATTTTTATAACCGAAAGGAAGAACTTTCCACTCAAATTTTCCATATTTTGTAATAAAAGATGTTTTTTCTCGGTCTGATTCTTTTAACGGAATACTCCAAAAAGCAGAATTTACATCTGCTGCTGTAAAATATTTGCAGTTGGATATTTTATCAATTACGTCATTGATTGTAGGAAAGGGAAAGCAATCAGGTACTACAAGTTTGTTTAAATTTCGAAAATCTATACATAGTCTTGACTTACGTCCATCATCTTTCTTATAAGCTAGGGTTACCGGTGAAGCAAATGGTGAATCAGACTCCTCTATCAGATCTGACTGCAACAATTGCTTAATCTGCGATCTAATTTCTATTTCATCTGGAATAGAACATTCGTATGCCCTAGATGTTACATATTCATCTCTAATTAATTTAATTTCTGCTTTTCCTGAATTCACTCTTCCCACATCAAATTTATCAGAAGCAAAAACATGCTGATATTTGCCTAGCAATTCTAAAATTTCTATCCTTTTTTCTCTTTCCTTAATATGATCCAATTTCGCTTGAATGAGAGTGTCATTCGTTAAATTAATCATATTGAAATCCGGATCAATATGAGCAGGAAATTTGCACTTATAAATAGCTATCCAAAGCAATATGATTTTCAGGAATCGCATGTTTCTTTTTGTAACTCGCAAACGAAGGGGGTATTCGAAATAATGTATTAGAGCGGTAATATTTTTTTTGAAAACCTTAAAATGATTGACATCATGAAAAAACCTCTACGATCAGCTGAATTTTCTCGCAAAGAGTTTTTACGCTTATAACTTGCTATCAGAGCCAAAATATGTGATTTGTATTTTTTCCGGTGCAGTGGTTAAGAAAAACCTTAAAAATGATGCGCCATTAAAACCAGTTTATGAAGTATTAAATTAGTTAAAATGTACCGACAAAAAAAAGGCTTTGAGAAAAAATATAGTATATGATTTGATTAACTAAAATCGCATTTTTTTTTTCGTGTGATTTGCAAAAGATGGCGACAAAGTGTATACAACAAAAATATACAGCTTTTACCTTACTACTACCAAAAGAAAAAGTTAATGGAAAAAAATGAATATGACTGAATATGTTTTTCCTAAAACCTGAAAAGTTGGAATAATGCAGGAACTTCTACGACCAATTGATTTTCAATAAGCGCTACTTTGCACTTATAAATAGCTTTCGAAAGCAAAATGATTTTCAGAAATCGCATGTTTCTTTTTGTAACTTGCAAACGAAGGGAGTATTCGAATTAATGTATTAGAGCGGTAATGTTTTTTTGAAAACCTTAAAATGATTGACATCATGAAAAAACCTCTACGATCAGTTGGATTTTCTCGCAAAGCGTTTTTACGCTTACAACTTCCTATCAGAGAATGGGGTTTATTAATAAATAGTGACAAAACGGAATACATGGCGGTTAACTCTTCTGTTCCTTCTCTCTCCATAGAGGATTGGACGATCCCTCAAAGTTCTGATTTCAAGTACCTTGGTGTCACCATAGACTGCTATGGCACAGTAGAAAGGGACATTGAAAAGAAAATCACAATAGCAAAGAAAATTATTGGTATATTAAATGGCATATTGTGGAACAAAAAAGTGTCTCTCCACATAAAGAAAAGAATATGCAATTCTTTCCTCATTGCCACAACTTTGTACGGGTCAGAATCATGGACAGTGACTAAGACCCATGCAAACAAATTAATGGCCCTGGAGATGGACTATTGGAGAAGGAGCTGTGCCATATCCAGGCTACAAAAGGTACCAAACCAGGTGATAAGGAATAAAGTAGGGACAGAATTGAACATCCTCAACGACATCAGTGAAAAAAGACTGATGTGGTATGGGCATGTTTTGCGAATGGACGAAGCACGTTGGCCCCTTCGATTGCTAAGATATGTCCCTGAAAAGCGTCGAAAACGTGGAAGACCACGCAAACAGTGGATAGAAAATGTGAGAGAAGACATGGCTGCCAGAGGCCTCACTGAGGAGGACAGCAGAGACAGGGACGTCTGGAGAAATTCTGTGATGAGGACCGGAATGTGACATTGAGGAATCTTTAAAATGATGTGCAATTCAAAAACATTTGATGATGTATTTTATAAGATATGGCCTAGCGAGGATAAAAAGACTTTGAGAAATTATATAGTATATGATATGATCAACTAAATTCGTATGTTTTTTTCGTGTGATTTGCAAAAGAGGGCGACAATCGGTAAAGTGTATACAACAAAAATATTCGGCTTCGCAAACTGACAAAAAGGGCAATTTCCAAAAAGCACTGCGACTATTTTCGCTGATGATTCAGCTTTTCCCTTAATACTCGCAAAAGAAAAAGTTGATGGAAAAAATGTATATTAATGAATATGTTTTTCCTAAAAACCTGAAAAGTTTGACTAAATGCAGGAACTTCTATGACCAATTTGATTTTCAAGGAGGGCTATTTTGCACTTATAAATAGCTATCGAAAGCAATATGATTTTCAGAAATCGCATGTTTCTTTTGGTAACTTGCAAACGAAGGGGGTATTCGAAATAATGATTTTTTTTAAAAACCTTAAAATGATTGACATCTTGAAAAAACCTCTAAGATCAGTTGGATTTTCTCGCAACGCTGGTTTACGCTTATAACTTGCTATCAGAGCCAAAATGTGTGATTTGTATGTTTTTCCGGTGCAGTGGTAAAGAAAAACCTTAAAAATGATGCGCCATTAAAACCAGTTTATGAAGTATTCAGTTAGTTAAAATGTACAGACAAAAGAAAGGCTTTGAGAAAAAATATATAATGTGATTAACTGAAATGGCATTTTTTTTTCTTATGTTTCGAAAAAGAATATTTCGATAAGACCATTTCAAAAAAGCACTGCGACTATTTTGGAAAAATCTTATATGACCGGTTTACTATAAACCTGAAATGTTTGACAACATGTAGGATTTTTACGATTATTTTGATTTTGAAAAAGCGCGGGTTCGCGCTTATAAATAGCTGTCGAAGGCAATATGATTTTTAGAAATCGCATGTTTTATCTTGTGACTCACAAACGAAGGTTGTAATCGAAATAATGGAGAGGATCTTCGAACAGGATACATCTGCTCCGTATTTAAAAAAGGGGACCGGAGGCAATGTCAAAATTATCGCGGCATTTGCGTACAGAGCTCGGTGAGCAGAATAATTGGGAGACTGATCCGAGACAAGCTCGAAGAAAATTATGTAACGCCGTTGGAGCAAGCAGGGTTCACCGCAGGAAGATCCTGTATGGACAATATTTTTGTACTCCGGCAGATCATTGAGAAATGCAGCGCAAGGAAGGTAGAGCTTCATCTATCCTTCATAGATCTTGAGCAGGCCTATGATAGTGTCCCAAGAGAAAGAATATGGCCAGCGTTGAGAAGAGAGGGTATTGATGAGCCCATTATACGAGCAATACAACACTTGTATGGAAGCGATGTGTACAGGGTGAAAATTGGAAACCGCCTCTCCGCGCCATTTTCTGGGACAAAGGGCCTGAAACAAGGGTGTTGCCTGTTTCCAAGTCTCTTCAAAATATATTTGGCTCACGTAGTAAAGAGATGGATGAGGCAATGTCGGGATTACGGAATCTATTTCGATGACGATGAGCTCCTGACACTGTTCTTCGCCGATGATCAGGTGGTGATGACCCGGAGGAAAGTTTTCTTGGAGATGGTAGTTCTCCAGTTGAAACAATGTTATGAAACTGCAGGTCTTAACATTAATTTCCGAAAGACGGAGTATATGGCTGTTGGTGATAATGAGGGAAACGATCTGCGCATAGGTGATCAGGTGTGCAAAAGAGTCAATGCCTTTAAATATCTCGGATCCTTTCTGGAAGATGTGGGGACATCTGAGGTTGACGTCCGCAACAAGGTGGAACTTGCAAGGAGGGCTACTAGGATGTTACACCCTCTTCTCTGTAACAACACCATCTCAAGCGAAAACAAGCGACGGATCTTCTCGGCCATAGTCGAGTCTATATTAACTTACGGATGTGAAGCATGGTCGATGAATGCTCGCTTGTATACCAAGGTTCGGGCCGTTGAAATGGACTATTGGAGAAGATGTCTCCAAATAACAAGGCTAGACAGAGTCCGAAATGAAGAGGTGAGGCAAAGGATGGGTGTTGTGGAGACCGTCTCGGAAAGAATCGGGAAACGGCGGTTGAGGTGGTACGGGCACTGCAGGAGGATGCCGGAAGAGCATTGGCCGTACCGAGTCCTGGACTGGCAGCCGCCCGGAAAACGTAAACGAGGACGACCGAGAACAACCTGGATAGAAGGAGTCCATGAAGAGATGACAGGCCGAGGTCTACAGGAGGGAGACTGGGCTGATAGAGAGGTGTGGAGCTCAGCTCTGATCTGAAACGGTATCCCTTTCGTTGGAGCACCGAGAAAAGAAAAAGAAGAAGAAAAAGACTGCGGATATCGGAAAAGTCTATATAACATCAATGTTCGTCTTTACAAAATGACAAAAAAGACAACTTCCAAAACCTCCTGCTACTACAATTTTCGTTTTTCCTTTACTACTCAATAAAAAAAAAAGATAATGGAAAGTATGTATATGACTGAATATGTTTTTCCTAAAAACCTGAAAAGTTTGACTAAATGCAGGAACTTCTACGACCAATTTGATTTTCAAGAAAGGCTATTTTGCACTTATAAATAGCTATCCAAAGCAATATGATTTTCAGAAATCGGATGTTTCTTTTTGTAACTCGCAAACAAAGGGGGTATTCGAAATAATGTATTAGAGCGGTAATGTTTTCTTTGAAAACCTTAAAATGATTGACATCATGAAAAAACCTCTACGATTAGCTGAATTTTCTCGCAAAGCGTTTTTACGCTTATAACTTGCTATCAGAGCCAAAATATGTGATTTGTATTTTTGCCGGTGCAGCGATTAAGGAAAACTTTATTATTCAAAAACATTTCATGATGTATTATATAAGTTATGGCCTACCGAAGAAAAAAAGACTTTGAGAAATTAAATAGTATATGATATGATTAACTGAAATCGAATTTTTTTTTTCGTGTGATTTGCAAAAGAGGGCGACAATCGGTAAAGTGTATACAACAAAAATATGATGGAAAGTATGTATATGATGAATATGTTTTTCCTAAAAACCTGAAAAGTTTGACTAAATGCAGGAACTTCTACGACCAATTTGATTTTCAAGAAGGGCTATTTTGCACTTATAATATAGCTATCGAAAGCAATATGATTTTTAGAAATCGCATGTTTTATCTTGTGACTGAGAAAACGAAGGTTGTAATCGAAATAATGTATAAGCGCCATTCAAAAACTTTTGATGAAGTAATTTGTAAGTTATGGCGTACTGAAGAAAAAAAGGCTTTGAGAAATTATATAGTATATAATATGATTAACAGAAATAGCAGGTTTTTTGTTTTTTTATGATTCGAAAAGGACGACGAATATCGGAATAGTGTATATAACATAAATATTCGTCTTTACAAACTGATGTAAGAGATAATTTCGAAAAAGCACTGCGACTATTTTCGTTGATGGCTGCATGGTTTTTCCCTTACTACCCGAGGAACTTCAAAGACCGTTTTGATTTTCAAGAAGCGCATTTTTGCGCTTATAAATAGCTATCGCAGGCAATATGATTTTCAGAAATCGCACGATTTTTCTCGTGACTCGCAAACGAAGGGTTTAATCGAAATAATATATATGATCTGGAACGTCTCCTTGAAAAACTGAAAAAGATTGACACCATTAAAAAACCTCTATGACCATTTTGATTTTCTCGAAACTCGGTTTTTCGCTTCTAACTATCAGAATGCTAATATGTGATTTGAATGTTTTAACGATGAAGCCGTCACGTAAATCTTTAAAATGATGCGCCATTCAAAAACATTTGATGAAGTATTATGTAAGTTATAGCGTACCGAAGAATAAAAATTATATAGTATACCATATGATTAACTGAAATCGCATGTTTTTACTTTCACTTACCTTTATATGAAATATATAGTAAGTGGAAGTATTGCGATCGTGAAAAATTTCGACTTCCAGTTTTCAACGGAAATGCACGTTTTGGGGTCCCTTGAGTCGAAATAACCAAGTCCCGCGAAATGGTCTGTGTGTGTGTGTGTGTGTGTGTGTGTGTGTGTGAACAGACTAGCTCAAGAAGTATTAACCGTGCGAATCTAAAATTGGGTTTTTAGTGTATGTATATGCCCGCGATCTGACAGCAAAAATTTCATTAAAATTGGTCAAAGGGTGGGGGTAGTTTATTTAATAACTTTTTACGTTTTTATCGATTTTCTCAAAAACGGCTGAAACGATTTTGATTAAACTAAGTATTTGATGTAATAATAGGCCCGGGATATGACTGTAAAAATTTCATCAAAATTGATCAAACGGAGGGGGGACTTTACTTAATAAATTTTGTATCATTTTCATGTGTTTTTTTTTATTTACTCAAAAACGGCTTTAAAGATTTTGATCAAACTGAGTATTTGACGTATGTATATGCCAAAGATATGACATCCAACATTTCATCAAAATTGGTCAAACGGAGGGGGCACTTTAATTCATATCTTTTTTCCAATATTTATCTTTTTTTCGATTATCTCAAAAACGGCTTTAATGATTTTGATCAAATTCGTCATGTTTAATGAAAATTAGGTGTTCAATAATATCAGGTAAGTTTTATCAGTATTAAAATTTTCTGAGGGGGCTTAAATGGGGAAGTAGCCTTTTTTGTTTTCCTATAAGGGTCATTCCATATCAAGTGGACCAAAGTGGTTGCTCGATCATTTTAGAAAAAAATTATAATTTTACTACCAATTACGTATGGAATCAGTAGTTCAAATCAAATTTTTTAAAAAAATTGGGATAAACCGTTTCAAAATGGCCGATTTTTAAGTTTTTAAGCTCTCACAGAAAACTCATTTTCTCAAGACTGGTAAGTCATAGACTAATAATTCAAACACAATTGTTTTCCTTAAAGTCTGTTCTATATTTCGTGTGCTCTTTATTATTTGAATATTTCGCAGTCCAATACATGAAAAGAGCTATTGAAAACAACTGTTTTAAATTCTCAAAACACCGTTTTTGAGGGTAAGTTTTGGGTATAAGGGCATGTAGGCCAAAGCTGATTTTTGGCATAATAATAAACCTAACTAAGTAGCTTTCATTAAAAGTACTCTTAACCCGTATATTCTTTCACTAATTTTTTTATGAATTTTTAAAGTTTAGATTTTTTCATTTTATGTTAACTTTAGGCTCTAATATCTCTGGTGGGCCAGTTAATAAAAATCTATTTTTTTAAATGTTATGCTTACATGCAACATAAACCTATTGCAAGAAAGTTCAACCTGTATATTTGAGTATATTGGTATGTACGAATTTTTGAAAATAGTCATTTTCGTGCTTATTTAAAAATGAAGAAAAACTCATTTTCTCAAGAATAGTAGGTCATAGACTAATAATTCTAACACAACATTTTTCCTTAAGGTCTGTTCTATATTTCGAATTCTTTTTATTATTTGAATATTTTGAAGTCAAATACTTGAAAAGTGCTATTAAAAAAACTACTTTAAATTCTCAAAACACCTTTTTTGAGGGAACTTTGGGGGGTTAATGAAGTATATTAAAATATTACTGCTTGTGAATTTTTTACTTTTAATAACCCTTATTAATTGTTCTTGTTTTTTTAATTTTATATATGTCCAACGGAAAATATTTTTAATCACTTTTTCGTTAAAACAAATAATAACAATTTAATAGAGCAGATTTTAATTATAATTAAACCATATATATATATATATTTTTATTTTTGTTTGCATTAGACATAGATAAAGTTAATAAAAAAACAATTATTAAGGGTTATTAAAAGTAAAAAATTCACAAACAGTAATATTTTAATAAAGTATGATCTAGTTTACACATTGTTAAATGAGCACGAAAATGACCATTTTCAAAAATTAGTGGCTACCGATGTACTCAAATATACAGGTTGAAATTTCTCACAGTTGATTTATGTTGCATGTAAGCATAACATATAAAAGAATGAAATTTTTATCAACTAGCCCGCCAGAGATATTGGAGCCTAAAGTTAACAAATAATTAAAACATGTGAAGTTTAAAAATTCATAAATAAATATTGTAACGAATATACGGGTTAAGAGTACTTTTAATGAAAGCTACTTAGTTAGGTTTATTATCATGCCGAAAATCAGCTTTGGCGTACATGCCCTTATACCCAAAACTTACCCTCAAAAACGGTGTTTTGAGAATTTTAAGCAGTTGTTTTCAATAGCTCTTTTCATGTATTGGACTGCAAAATATTCAAATAATAAAGAGCACACGAAATATAGAACAGACTTTAAGGAAAACAATTGTGTTTGAATTATTAGCTTATGACTTACCAGTCTTGAGAAAATGGGTTTCCATACACACATACGATATAGGAGTTACGAGTACGTATATAGGAGAAAAAAAGAAAACTATTCCGTCAACTCATAAAACACCTTGAGCTCACGCATGCGCTGTACGCCTTTAATGGCAAACCAATGCGTTATAATTAAAGATGTTCTGTTTATTTAATGAAAATTATTTGTTACAAGTACATAGAGAATTATAAAATCAGACGTCTTTGAGTATTATGCTTGGATTGCCGAATTATCACAAGTAAAAACTTTTATTTAATAATAAAAGAAATTAGTTTTTTTTTTTTTTTTTTTGAGCAAATGAAAACAAAAATAAGAAATGAATGTGGAAAAATGTATAACTTTGAGAAGTGGCAATTAACAAAACACATTAATTTCTAATCTAAGTAAGTTGGTAAGTGAAAGTTGTGTGTTTCGCGCACGCACCAGATTTTTTTTTTTAATGATTCGAAAAAGAGGGCGACAATCGGTAAAGTGTATACAACAAAAATATAGCGGTTTCGCGCTAATAAATAGCTATCGAAGGCAATATGATTTCAGAAATCATATGTTTTATTTTGTGACTCGCAAACGAAGGGTTAAATCGAAATAATGTATATGACCCAAAGCGTTCTCCTTGAAAACCAGAAAATGATAATATAAATATACAATACAAATTTACAATTTTTCTATAAAATTGAAATGCAGTTAAATACAATGGAGTAATATTACTATATAATTACAATTTACATATACAATAAAAAAGAAAATACAAGTACAATAAAATACCAATACAATATGAATACAAGAAATATACAATACGAACACGAGAAATATACGATTACAGTTACAATTTAAAATGTAAGTTAAATTTTATTAAATATATTATTCGTTTGAGGAACAGGATTAAGTTGCTTACAGCTTTTTGTTACATTTGGAGAGTTTAGTTGAGGTTTTCTTTTAAGAGCTCTCGGGAATTCTCGTACGCGTTGCATTCAGTAAGGTTATGGCTAACCTTGAGTGGAACCCCGCAGGAACTACATTGAGGAGGAGGTTTCTTGCACATCAGGCGCTCGTGGGTAAGTCGAGTGGGCCCCATCCTCAGCCTGGTGATTACGACTTCTTCTTTCCAATGTCGTCTGGATACTTTGATTTTTACGGCAAACATATGGCTCTATGATTCTGAGCTTGCTATCCCTTGTTTCTGACCATATTCTTTGCCACGCCATCCATGCTTTTTCTTTAATTGTTAATGGTTGGCCTTCATTACTAGCTTCCTTAGCCAAAGTATCCGCCTTCTCATTACCTTAAATTCCGATATGACTCAGTACCGTAGAAAAAAGAACCTTACAACCGGCCCTCTCCAGTGTTGTGAGTTTATTGAGAATCTCTAAAACTAACCAGTTTTTAGAAAAGGGGTCCTTCAATGATATAAGTGCGGATTCTGAGTCTGTACATTGTACCACGCGTCTTGTTATATTGGGGGTCAATGGATTTAACGGCGTAGCGGCTTTAGCGGCTGATAATTCAACGGTAAAGTTGGAAGAGAACGTTTTTGATGTCCTGTTTCCGTCACTACGCCGGCGCCTACTCCTGTTTGGTTTTAGAACCATCAGTGAAAATAAGTGACCATGTTTTAAGACTGCTTTTGAAGTGGTTAAATTCCGTTAGCTATAAGTGGGGTACTGTTTTTAGGTTTTATTTTATGAATTTTAGGGATGGGAAAAGACCAGGGCTCTATTTCTGATCTATTAATTTTAGGAATGAGAGGGAATGTTAGGTCCAAATCGGTGAGATATGTTTTGCATCTATCAGGGAATAATGGCCGATGTTTCCTGCAATTTAATGGAGGAGTTATATTAGTGCGAAACCAGGGATTGAGAGGGTGATTTCGGGAGAATGTTACTTTAGCGAGGTAGGGTAGCGATAGTGTCTTTCGTCTAACGTTCAGGGGAAGCATTCCTGCTTCTACGTGCAGGTTTATTATAGGGCTTGAGCGGAAAGCACCTAAGGCTACCCTGAGTGCTGAGTTTTAGATCGGGTCTAACATTTTCAGTTTCCTTTCATTTGCTGAATTGTAAGCTATACTGCCGTAGTCAAGCTTACTTAAAACTAGGCTTCTATAGAGCATTAATATACTTGCTTTGTCCGCTCCCCAAAAGAGAAAACTGACAATTCTAAACAGGTTAAGTGATTGCAAGCATTCACTTCTTAGTTTTTTGATGTAAGGTGCCCAAGTGAGTTTTCATCGAAAATTAATCCTAAATACTTAACACTTTGAAAGAAGTCTATTGGTTTTCCGTTAATTTTAATACTTTATAGGATAGGATTTCTCTTTCTCGTAAACAATAATAACTCAAATAGCTTGTGATTTCGAACAGGATACAGTAAGACCCTTATCAGCCAGCCATGTAACGACCTCGATGACAAAACTTTGTAAGGATTTTTGGATAGTTGGCAGATTCTTTCCTTTAACGAAAATTACTAGGTCATCAGCGTATAGTGAAATTTTGACTGGCGATTTGACTTTTTCGGCTACTTTATTTATCGCTAAAATGAAGAGTATTGGGCTAAAAACGCTACTTTGCGGTACTCCTTTTTTTTGTTCAAAAGCTATGAAGATTGCAGATCCACATCTAACGTTAAATGTTCGATTACTTAAAAAAAATTTTATGAACTTCAGCATTTCGCCGTTTACTCCTTCATTGTGTAACGATTCAATAATATCGTTGCTCCTCACTGAATTAAAATCATTTTCGATATCTAATAATGTTGCGAGCAGATGTTTTTTTGAGTTTAATGCCTCTAAAATTTCTGAATCTAATTGTATTATATTATCGGTGGTAATACAATACAATTAATAATCGATGGTAATATAATTGGTTATATTATCTACGACCAGCACGGAATCCACTTTGCCAAATGTTTAATATATTTTTACTCTCGAGGTGCCATTTTAGTCTAAATGCAACCATTTTTACGAAAAGTTTGCAGTTACAACTGGTCAATGCTATCGGTCTGTAGCACAAAACTAATTCTTTTGATTTCCCTTTTTTAAGGATGGGATGGATATAAGCATTACACCAGTGATCTGGGAAGTAGCCTAATCTAGATGCTTCGTTGAGAAAATTATTCACACAGATTTTGCTATTATAAGGTAAATTTTTAATCATTGAATAAGTTATATTATTAGGACCGGGAGAGTATTCTTTACAAGATTTAAGTGTGGAATTGAATTCATGTAAAGAAAAAGGTCGGTTTAAAGGGCTATTGTCTCGAGGTAGTATATTTTCGCAGTATGTGTTACTTAAGGGTGGACTATTAATAGAACTGTTTGTGAAAGTGAGTCTAAAGTGTTACCCTCATGAGTTAGCCAGTGCTGTCGGATCAGTAATTGCAGCACCTTCAATAATCAAAAGGTTTTGAGTCGACGAGTGTTTTCTTCGCATGATGCGTCTCACGATATCCCAAACTTCATCTATTGGAGTATTTCTATTTATTTGTCCTATCTATCTATCCCTCAAGTACATTGCGAAATTAGCTTCACTACCGAACCACCCACTGCATCCATCTGGAGGAGAGACGGAATTTAAGGTCCAGAGGGATATGATAGCGCAAAAAATCCAAAATTAGTCCCTGACCTTGCCGAGAATACGAGCCTGGATCATATTCAAAAGTATCCAACAACAAATAAACCTTCCTGGTACCATTACGATATCAAAATAAATATGAAACTCTCAAAAGAGAAAAAACAAAATTTATATCCTTAGATGACACAAAACATGTTTTCGAAATTTTAGAAGAATTCCAGGACCACCGGATTATGTACACCGACGCGTCTAAATTAAAGGATTCAGCAGTGGGATGTCCTGTAATAAAAGAAGAAGACACATACATTTCTAATCTGCCTGGAGTTGTACCTCGGTTTTTACTGGAGAGGCAACTGCTATAAAAGAGGCTCTGCTCCACTGCAAAGTAGCTAACTACCTAACGATCAGTCATTGACCAGAGAGACCAAAAATCAGATCAGATCAGATCAAAAATCAGTCATTGTCACTGACTCAATGAGCGTTCTACGGGCAACAAGGAGTCAAAACCAGAGCATATTGGAAATATTGCATCTTATTGATGAAATACAAAAAGAAGAAAAAAATAGCTTTTATTTGGACTCCATCCCATTGTGGCATTGGAGGAAACGAGAAGGCAGATGCTGCATCCAGACTGGCTCGAACAGGTAATAACAGTCAAGTCAAATCCATAGACATTATCCCCCGAGAAGACTGGGTGTGGCACGTGAAATCCAAATTAATGACACAATGGAATGAAGACTGGAGAAGGAACCCCTCCAAACTGCTACAAATAAAAGCAGATTGTAAAAAATGGTCAACTAGCAACAGAAAATCTAGGGGAGAAGAGATAATCCTGTGCCGGCTTAGAATAGGTCACTGCGAATTCTCCCATGCATACGTGCTTCACAACCCCGCACACCCTACCTGCGTCAAATGTGGTGCCCTGACCACGGTCTCCCATATACTAGTGGACTGCGAACACTACCAGCCTACAAGAACAAAACTAAAAATGAACACATCATTGAAAGAAGTGCTGCGGGATACCGAAGATAGTGTTGAAAAACTAATGAATTTTTTGTAGCTTCAGATTTTACAATAGTTTAAAAAAAAAAAAAAGCCAATGACCCCTTCGGGTAGAGGCAAATCAAAATAAATAAATATTTATTTATTTAATAAATTCTTTCGTTAAGAAATTTAATTATTACGGGACAGTGATCACTTCCGTAGGTATCTTCCACAGCGCTTCACTCCAATTTTGGGGCTATAGTTGGGGTTGCTATTGATAAATCCATGTTTGACATGTTACAGGTGACATGTAGGTATGTACATCGTTGAGAATGATGAGGTTGTTAGATTCAATGAAGTTTTCGATCGTTTTTCCTCTGCCATTGGAATGTGAGGAGCCCCAAAGTGGGTTATGTCGGTTAAAGTCACCGAAAAGAAGAACTGGGGTCGGAAGCTGATTTTATAGCTCCTCTAAGGATTGGAAAGAGGGATTAAAAGATGGGGGGGGGGGGAGATATATTGAACATAATGTGATTAGGAAGGGAGCTAAAATTTGGACTGCTACGGCTTGAAGTGAGGACTGGATTTGTAAGGCATGCAGGGAACTTTGTTGCTGATCAGGATACATAAACCGCCACAAGCTTTTAGGCCACCTGAGTAGTCTTTTCTAAAGATATTAAATTGTCTAAATATAGCGGGTTGTTCTGAAACTAAATGGGATTCTTGTAAGCATATAATTTTCGGGTCATAGTATGCTGCTAAAGACTCTATGGTAAGTCAATTTTATGGTGTCGAAAACCTCATATGTTCCATTGAAGTAGTATCATGCAGTAATATGTTATAATTGTGTATAATTTGTTATATGTTATGGTAGTAATTTAATTTTTAACCTTTTATATTTGTTATTATTTTTTAATTTACTTTTTATATCATATATCTAGTTTTTTAATTAGATTAGAATCAGAATGATTAGGTCAGGTTTCCCTTTATTACGTTGTTTTTGTGGAGGCGAGGGTTTTTTTTCTGAGACTGTTTCAGAGATTTTTTTAGGGAGAAGAGGATTAATAGATTTAATCGATTGCAATTCTTTATTTTTATAGATTGATAAAAATAGCAAAAAGTATCTTCCTTATTTCACCATAATTATTTATTTACAGCACAAGTTTCGGGGCTGTTTCCCCATTCTCAAAACCTGTACATTTTTATATCTATTAACATTTAATAATCAGAAACTAGTTTAACAATTTTGATAAAATAAATTAATTATAACTTACATAAATAATTTTTCAATCGTATGATTGAAGGTCTTTTAATAAATATTATAACAAATATATATTAATGTCATATGCTTAAAACACACCGTTATACATTTTAAATATGTCTGCTCATACTTGTCAGAGTTGGGCAGTAGTTAACTACTTCTAGTAGTTAACTACATTTTTAACTACTAACTACAAGTTGAGTAGTTGCGTAGAGCAACTGCTAACTAGTAGTTAGTAGTTAGACATGAACAACTACTTTTTGTAACTACCCTAGAAGTAGTTGCAACTCGTAACTACTAACTACTAGTTAAAAAAAGTAGTTAAATTTTGCAACTACCAACTACTAGTTAGTAGTTAAAAAGTGGTTAACTACAATTTTTGATTTTTAACTACTTTTGAAAGGTTTGTTCCATGACCCCCACATTTTTTATATAATGATTTTAATTTTTTGGTATTCTCGTTCGATTGGCTCTTGCTTGATAACCAACCCATCAAACTCAAAATCTAAGAAGTTGGGACATGAGAACTAGTCGGTGACTGCTTTTTGGAACAAACCTGCAGTTCAGCAGTAACAACTGAATTTCAAACTTCATTCCTTTAAATAACTTAATCCTGGGCCTTTACCTTATTCGGTTTTCGTCTCTTATTTTCAGATATTTAATGCATTTTCGGTAATAAATTAAGTAAATTAAGAAAGAAATTAAAATTAATTATAATGTTTTTTTGTGTTGTTGTGTATAAAATCACAACTACGATATGGCTAAAGTAACTTCTAGTCCGGTTAACATTAGATAAGCTTATTGACATTGCGTTAGGTTAAGGTTTGCTTTTTCTTTGTTTTATTGTTTCAAGTGCATTAAATCATTAAAATGATTGGACATGATAGTGAATCAATGGAAGAGAATAGCATAGAAAAATACGGTATTTATGTAAACAAACATTTTACAGTGGTATAGTGAAACTAAAATTTCTTACCTTTATTATACATACATAAGTATAAAAAAATAAAAAGAAAAGAAATAATAATAATAATTATAATCTAACTGATACTACCAAAAAAAAAAACTATAATATCACTAACGTAATGATTTGCATATCATTTAATTATACTTGCTATTATAATTGCAATTTATATTGATTGACTAAATATTGTATTGAATAACTATACCCACCACAACTAAATTTGTATTTAATTTCCCAGTAAACAAAAGGAAACAAACATAGTATATTAATGAAAATAAAAAAAAATAAAAAAATTCATTTTCTATTAATGAATAAATGTTTTTTTAATCTGGTTATATTTGGTTTGGTTATATTGTTTTAATAATATCTGGTGCGTGCTCGCAATACACAACTTTCACTTACCAACTTACTGAGATTAGAAATTAATGCGTTTTGTTAATTGCCACTTCTCAAATGAACAGAACGGCATTAATTATGAACAATGGTCTGTTATTAAAGGCGTACCCCGCATGCGTGGGCTCAACGAGTTTTATGAGTTGACTGAATATTTTTCTCCTCTTTATGTTTTCTTTATTTTTATCATATCTCATATTTAGCCATTTCTTATTTTTAGGCGTAACGAGAGACAGTTAATTTCTCCATGTAAACAAAAACAATGGTACTTTATAAGAAAGAAACAAACAAACAAAAAAGCCCCCCCCCCAAAAAAAGCCCCCTCAGGACATTTTAATAATGATAAACCTTACCTGATATTGAAGAAAATCTAATTTTCATTAAACATGACGAATTTGATAAAAATCGTTAAAGCCGTTTTTGAGATAATCGAAAGAAAGGTAAAAATTGGAAAAAAAGTCAGGAAATAAAGTGCCCCCTCAGTTGGACCAATTTTGATGAAATGATGGCTTTTACATATTTGTTATATACATACATCAAATACCCAGTTTCTTCAAAATCGTTAAAGCCGTTTTTGAGTAAATAAAAAATATGTACACGTGAAATTGGTACAAAATTTATTAAGTAAAGTCCCCCCTCCGGTTGATCAATTTTGATGAAATTTTTACAGTCGTATCTCGAGCATATACATACATCATATACCCAGTTTGATCAAAATCGTTAAAGCCGTTTTTGAGTAAATAAAAAAAACACGTGAAAATGATACAAAATTTATTAAATTTATTAAATTTTGATGAAATTTTTACAGTCATATCTCGGGCATATAAATAGATCAAATACTCAGTTTAATCAAAATCGTTAAAGCCGTTTTTGAGATAATCGAAAGAAAGGTAAAAATTGGAAAAAAAGTCAGGAAATAAAGTGCCCCCTCAGTTGGACCAATTTTGATGAAATGATGGCTTTTACATATTTGTTATATACATACATCAAATACCCAGTTTCTTCAAAATCGTTAAAGCCGTTTTTGAGTAAATAAAAAATATGTACACGTGAAATTGGTACAAAATTTATTAAGTAAAGTCCCCCCTCCGGTTGATCAATTTTGATGAAATTTTTACAGTCGTATCTCGAGCATATACATACATCATATACCCAGTTTGATCAAAATCGTTAAAGCCGTTTTTGAGTAAATAAAAAAAACACGTGAAAATGATACAAAATTGATTAAATTTATTAAATTTTGATGAAATTTTTACAGTCATATCTCGGGCATATAAATAGATCAAATACTCAGTTTAATCAAAATCGTTAAAGCCGTTTTTGAGATAATCGAAAGAAAGGTAAAAATTGGAAAAAAAGTCAGGAAATAAAGTGCCCCCTCAGTTGGACCAATTTTGATGAAATGATGGCTTTTACATATTTGTTATATACATACATCAAATACCCAGTTTCTTCAAAATCGTTAAAGCCGTTTTTGAGTAAATAAAAAATATGTACACGTGAAATTGGTACAAAATTTATTAAGTAAAGTCCCCCCTCCGGTTGATCAATTTTGATGAAATTTTTACAGTCGTATCTCGAGCATATACATACATCATATACCCAGTTTGATCAAAATCGTTAAAGCCGTTTTTGAGTAAATAAAAAAAACACGTGAAAATGATACAAAATTTATTAAATTTATTAAATTTTGATGAAATTTTTACAGTCATATCTCGGGCATATAAATAGATCAAATACTCAGTTTAATGAAGGGAGGTTCACAAATTGTAAGCTATTCGGTCTCAAAATATTTTCCTTTATTGACCTTTATATAGTCATAGTCACAGTTTTAGGCTGACGTTTCGCTCATGTTTGAGCATTTTCAAAGCTAAAAAATCAAAAGGGAAATCACAGCTTTGTGGTATAAAATTATTTTTAACAATTAAAAACATAATGAGTATTAGTACAATTTTAGGAAAGTAATCTTACCACATTCATCATCTATTGGTAAAAATCACAAATTAAAAAATTGTGTCATTTGGTACAATAAAATTTATATATATATAGGAAGAAACCTAATGGTCAAAAATCTTGGTAATACATTAAGCTGGTGTAATCATAAATAGTATTAAAACTATAAACAGTGACTGATCTGAGATGGACATATGTAAATAAATATATTTCAAAGAAAAATTAAAAACAATTAAAATTATAATCAATTAATAAAACTAACAGAAAAAATATCACAGTCTTAAATTAGTAGAGGTTTAAAAATGACATAACAATATACATTATCAATTATTACAATTTACATTTTTATTGATTTATAGATATATATATAATTATATGTACAAGCATATTTGGTGTTGTAAATTTGAAGGTAAAATAAAATTAAGATGTAAGACTGCATTATTAAATTTAAAACTTGTTTATAATATTACCATAAAATTTTTTTATTTCTGAACCTTCTTTTCTGCAGTTAACTAAATTGTTTATGTTTTTATTTATATATATGCTTTCCATAATTTCTCTTTTTTTCCTGTGTTTTTGTGTGCAGATTATTTTTGTTTTTTGGAAATTGAATTCATGATTAGTAATTTTATGGTGCTCGACTAGAGCTGAATTGATTTTTGACTTTGGCTTTAAGCTGTATTTATGTTGGTTTATTCTACTTTCTAGGTTGCACCCTGTATGGCCCAAATAAGATTTATTACAATTAGAACATGGTATGTTGTACACAATGTTTGTTTTCTTCATAGTTGGGATTTTGTCTTTCATGTTTGTATAAATAGTTTTTAACGGGTTTTTTGGTTTATAACTTATTTTGAAATTGTCTTCGTTGAATTTTTTGAAGGTGTTACTTATTTTTGATGATAATTGGGGTACATACGTTAAGCTAACAAATTTTTTTAAGATTGGTTTAACACTTTCATTGATCTTATTTTCAGTGGTGTCATTGTTATTATATTTTATGATGTTTTCATTATTGGAGCTATGGGGGACACTTTGAAAATAATTGGTGATGCTTTTTTGTGAGGGTTTAGGAAATTTGTTATTGTTTCTTTTATAATTATTGAATTCATTTTTAGAAGGGAGAATAAGTTGTTTTGAAGTGGTATGCCTATGTTCATAGTTGTTTGTATGACTAACTATGTTATTTCTAATTATATTTATCTGGGTGTACCATAGTTTATTAATTAAGTTTTTTGGAAAACAGTTTTCTTCTAAAATATTATATATTATGTTTTTTGTCTTATTTAAATGAATTTCGTCTGTTAAAACTATTGATCTGTGAATTAAGTTCTTTGCAACGTTTATGATTTGGTATCTAGGGTGCATGGAATAATAATTTAGCAATCTATTTGAGGACATATCTTTTTTATACCAATTTGTTGTTATTTTTGTGTTGTTTCGAGACAATGTTATATCAAGAAAGTTAATGGACTTGTGTTTTTCTGTTTCTAAAGTAAATTTTATTTTTTCATGCTCATTGTTAAGCATGTTTAAAAATTCTGAATTTTGATCTATATTTATAATGACTAACAGGTCATCAATATATTTGGCTATAAAAAGAGGTTTATTATTGCATTTTTTAATAGCATTATCGATAATATAGTTTAAAACGATCCCTGATAAATTTACAGATAATCTACCACCCATTGGTAGTCCATATGTTTGTCTATAGAAGTTATTATTATAACTGAAATAACCGTGCTCTGTACAAAGCCGTAAACCTTCGAGGAATAAGGTTTTACTTTTTATGGGTGTGTGAGGTTCAATCAATTCCCAATTTTCATTAATTATTTTGAATGCTAATTTAAGTGGGATATTAGTGAACAAAGAAACAACATCATAACTGAACAAGGCATGTTCATTATTTAGTTTTAAAGTGCTTAATTTATTTTTTAAATCAACTGAATTTTTCACATCAAAATTATTGTTATTATTAAGATTGTCTAGAGAACTGTTTAAAAATTTAGATAAATTATCTGTAGGACTATTGGTGCCATCGACTATTGGCCTAAGTGGGAAATTTTCTTTGTGAACCTTTACAAGGCCATGAATTCTTGGGGTGTTAGCATGTTCGTTGTATAATTTCTTCATAGTGTTATGGTCTATGAATTTCAATCTTTCTAAAGTTTCTAAATATCTTTTTATTGATTTATTAAGAGCTGTACCAGGGTCAGTTCTCACTGTTCTATATGTGTTCCTATCATTGAGTATCTCGACCATCTTATTGTGGTAAATTTCTTTATATATTATCACTGTTTGTTTAGTTTTATCAGAATTAAGTATGCATAAGTTATAATGTTTTTTGAAAAAAGCTTTGGTTGCTTTTATGTCATAGTTAATTGTTTTAATTAAAATGTTATGCTGCTTCCTATTTTTATTCTTTTCAATAAAGTTTAGCATATCCTTATTAATGTTGTTTCTCAAAGCATTTTTGTATTCATCAGGGGCATCAAGAAAGGCTATAGTTGACTCTATATCTGCTATCAAATTGTAGAGGTTATTTTTTTGATTATCTGGAATAATGTTAAATTTATCTCCTAAGCTTAATAAATTAATTATATTGTCTGGAATTTTGTGTTTTGTCAGATTTATTACCCTATTTTTATTGTGCAGATTATTATAATTTTTTAAAGCAGAATTTATATTATTGTTAATCATTAAATTTGATGATAAATTTGTGCTGGATATGGTTGTCTTGGAAGGCATATCTTTAAAGTTGAAAACCGGAAGTCGAAATTTTTCACGATCGCAATACTTCCACTTACTATATATTTCATATATAGGTAAATGAAAGTAAAAATTCATTTTCTATTAATGAATAATTGTTTTTTTAATTGTATTTTAATTGTTTTTTCTTTTATATTAAAAATATCATAATGCAAATTATAATATAATATGCAGTTATTATAATGAAAATTATTATAATGAGTGATCTTATTTTTAATGCATCAATAGTATAATGAAATAAATCATTGATCTCTGTTGGGCTTAACAGGGATATAAGCTTGTTAGTACTATTGTAAATAGATGTTAAATATTTATTTATATATTGTTTTCTATATGAATCTTATATTGGACATTCTAATACAATATGTATTAGGGTTGCTAGCTTTTTTACTTTCACTTACCTACATACGAAATGTGTAGTGAGGGAAAGTATTGCGATCGTGAAAAAATTCGATTTTTTTTTTTTAAGGTAGGGAATAAATGTGGTTGTGTGTGTATGTTAACAGTCTAAATCAAAAACTAGAGACAGTACGAATTTGAAATACAGTATTTAATGTATGTGTATGCCCGCGATGCGACAGCCAAAATATATCCCGCATTATCACAGAAGAAAATTTAAAAAAATTATTTAACGATTAAAAATTTTATTCTAAAGTAAATACGTGATGCTCAAATTATTTAAAGCATTTAAGATGTGAAAACATATAGTATGAGATAAACTTTAATTAATTATAGGCGATAATTAAATAGCAACTTATCTTCCTTTTTTCCACAACACTATTTATTTTCTCATTACACCATGTTAACGTTTCGGGGCCGTGTCCCCATTTTCAAAACCTCTACATTAGTTTATCTATTAACATTTAATGATTCAATAATTGTTATAATAAATTAAATAAATTGCATTAAATACAACTTAAATAGATAATATCTCAATCGTATGATTGACAGTCTTATAATCAATTTTTTAAAAACTATGTCTCCCTAAAATGCTAAAAATACAATGTTCTATATTTTTGATATATGTCAGCTCTTACCTAAGTCTACGTTTTTCGTATCCGTTTTATAATTGAATGTGACTTTATTGTTTTTTGTTATATGTATAGCTTCCAATAATTTTCTATTTTTTGCATTATTTTCTTTGTCCAATATTTTGGTTTTGTCAAAATTGAATTTATGTTGCAATTTTATACTATGGTATGCTAGTGTTGATGTTTTTTACATTATTACAATTTGATATACGATGCTGCTGCTTTAACCTGGTCTTTAGTTTTTTTTTTAAGTTTCTCCAATGTATACCTACTCACTTTTCACAATCCATGCAATCAATTTTATAGATAACATTTTGCTTTTCATAATCATCTATCTTATCTTTCAAATTACTTAAATATTTATTAATTTTGTTACTATTATACAATCCCGATTTTATGCTTTCTTGGTCATATTCTTTTAGTCTTTTTTATCTTACCCATTAAGGAAAAAGGAAGATAAGTTGCTAATTAATTATCACCTATAAGATATAAAAATCTTCCTACAAAATTTAGAACAAAATAAGATTAATTAATCATATTTTAGTTCATAAACGTTAGTTACATAATAGATTTCTGAATGCAACATAAAGTGATTTTAGAGAAACAGCAATCTTTCTCGGCTTTCAGAAAGAAATAAGAGAAAAACTTTACTACAAGATGTAAATACACTTTCTATCGATTCGCCTTTACGATATATTTCCAAAAAGCAACTCGCAGTAAAAAACAAACTAGCAGTAAAAAAAATCGACTGTTTATGACATTAGGTCCCTTAAAAAACAAATAAACAAAAATTAATCGAAAAGTACTGAGATCTTCCAAGTTTCTATATTGAAATGCTCTATGGTATAACTTATGGAGATATACGAATGTGGAAAAATGTGTGAAGTTGAGGAATGGCGTTTACATACTTCCGAAACACATCAATTCCTAATCTAATTAAGTTCGTAGGTGAAAGTTATGAGGTGCTATCTAAGCGTTCCTGTCAATTTTTTTTAATTTTCATATACCACCGACCATAATAATCATATATTTGAGTAATCCAATTACTATTTTTGAAATTTCCTGCAAGTAGTATTAAACCAGACTAGAAGTGGCCTAATTATATTACTTTTCCTCATGCCCAGCCTTTTTATAAAATATATTTCAGTTTTTACAATAATTATAAACAAATTATCTGATAAAATTTTCAAGAAAGTTTCAATTAAACTATATATAAATATTCCTGGTCCTCTTCTTGAAGATTATAAATTATTGTTTTTCTTTCTCTTGATGTAATCAAACTCTTCAAATTTAGTTTCATGGTGTTGGGATTGAGAAATAGTGATTTTTTGACCATCTTCGAGTGACTGGAATCTTCCCCCGTTCTCTCACGCTCCCCTTTGTAAATAGTCGCTTCTTGAATTCCTTTTTAAACATCGAGTTGAATTGTCTGCTTAGATTTTCAGGTAGTGGAGATTCGATAGGTTTTTCGACAATACCTTTGCAATAGTGCGCATCATAAAATATGAAATAAAATTTAATGACAAAATAAAAATTATGATTTTCTTATTAACTTTATTAAAAGTTGGATGCCTACAGCAGATGCGTATAGGTTTACTGGTAATTTCTCTTCAATATTGCTCAAATAAATTTTAGTTCACTAAACCACAACTTTTAACTTTAAACAAGTTATAAAAATTACATATTACACGTAGCACGACTATATTTAATCTGAAAGGCTTATTATGTCATATTTGTATGTCTTTTGTATCTAACTATCCGAATCATTATGAGTAAAGATATTAAAATGTTTGTTTTAGTTTAAACTAATTACTCAAATATATCAAGTTGATTTACAACTAATATTCAGTCCGACTTTAATGAACTGTGGTTAGAGCATGAGAATAAATCTAAACACTTCAATTTTATTGTTGACCGGTCATTTATCTATATCATCACAGTTCCTACATTTTTTCTCCTCTACCGAGCTTTTCCGTAAATACAGGTTTTTCTTGTAGTACACATTAATACTGAGTTGTGAAAAAAAACAACTCACAACCTTCGGATTATCATTTGCAGTTATTAGATGAGTAAATTTTAAAATATATGGACTATCAAGTACTATTATAATACATTCAAATTTTCTATAAACCCCCGGACCACCCCTCACCTATCCCAAAACATTGCAATACTTCAATAAATATGATCCAGTAAATATCCCAAAGTAATAAATACATGTACACCAGAAGTAGATAGTAGTTAAATAATTGTAATTACCAACTACAACTTATAGTTAGTAGTTAACAAAATTTAACTACTTTTTCTAACTTGTAGTTAGTAGTTGAAAAAAATTAACTACTAACTACTAGTTAAAGAAAGTAGTTGCCTGCTGTTAACTACTAACTACAAACTGTAGTTAGTAATTGCAACTACAATCAGAACAATGTAGTTGTAGTTAGTAGTTATTAGTTGTAACTACATTTTGCCCAACTCTGATACTTGTCCTATTTCTAATTGACTTAAGGCTGCTGGACTCTGTCCTCTATATGTTCACTCTGTTAATACTAAAATCCCTTGTCCCCCAGCTGATCAATCAGCTCTCATCATAATCATCGTTTAGAGTTAGGTTGCTGCTACATGTGTTTTTGAGGTCGTACGTTGTTAGGTTACTAATGTTTGTATCATTTGAGTTGTTAAGAACCGGGAGGTTATTTGCATTACTCTTTCGATTACTGATTTCATTCTCTATAACTTGAATTTTCAGCGCCAAAGTTTCAATAACTGAATCGAGATTTTCCAATTGTTTGTTTAAGTCCGTGTTATTGGCGCGCTAGATGCTATTTTAATAACTTCCCGTAGAGGGGACCTGCTACGTTTCTGGTCTCCCGCTTTTCTAAGGCGGGTGGGGGTTACCAGAAACGGCTTATATCAAGTTAATATATGAAATTAATATAATGATATGTATCAATTGTATATTGGATAATTTTCCAAAAGTGAAGTGTTTACCAATTCTATTTTATTTTAATAAACCTCTGGCATAGGGTAAATGATAATAAAGAAACAAATCTAAATTGAACTATATCTTTAATTTTATTGACCAATAATTTCAATAATTTATACCCCCTTTAATATATCATATAAAGGTATTTATTGACACAAATTAGTTAATGGATTAAATTAATGCTGACTGGCAATTTAACATTATTTAATAAATACTGACCACACAATATTACAACAAGTACTGTATATGTATTAACCTTATCTGGTGGGCATTCTCTGGTGTTGTCTCTGGCCTATCAGCTGGATCAGTCACTGCCATCTTTGACTCTCTCTCAGACTCAGCACAGCATCCCATCTCGTTCAGTCTAGCTATCCGGACAGTGCCTTCGCTCTCTCCCTGGACCCCCGCACTCCTCATACTCCACTCTCCCCGAACTCCATCCACCTCCGAACTCTCTCTCCACCCGAACTCTACACTCGACCCCTCGAGTATTTTTTTTCTGATCCCTCTAAAACAGAAAAACATTATTTTTTTTTTATTAAGGATTTCTTCATGTTTGAAGTTTCCCTCAACCGAACTCTTCTTCTAGTCTCATCTTCCAAACCTTCCTGTCTTTCGTTTCCTCTTTCCTCAATCCATGACCGGCCATAGTTTCCTTTACTTTATTTATCCACTGTATTCGTGATCTTCCTCTTTTTACTTTCACTTACCTTTATATGAAATATATAGTAAGTGGAAGTATTGCGATCGTGAAAAACTTCGACTTCCGGTTTTCAACTGAAATGCACGTTTTGGTCGAAATAACCAAGTCCCGCGAAATGGTCTGTGTGTGTGTGTGTGTGTGTATGTGTGAACAGACTAGCTCAAAAAGTATTAACCGTGCGAGCCTGAAATTGGGTATTTTGTTTATGTATATGCCCGCGATGTGACAGCAAAAATTTCATCAAAATTGGTCAAAGGGTGGGGGTACTTTATTTAATAACTTTTTACGTTTTTTTCGATTTTATCAAAAACGGCTTAAACGATTTTGATCAAACTATGTATTTAATGTATTCATATGCCCGAGATATGACTGTAAAAATTTCATAAAAATTGATCTACCGGAGGGGGGACTTTACTTAATAAATTTTGTATCATTTTCATGTGTTTTTTTTTTATTTACTCAAAAACGGCTTTAAAGATTTTGATCAAACTGGGTATTTGACGTATGTATATGCCAAAGATATGACATCCAACATTTTATCAAAATTGGTCAAACGGAGGGGGCACTTTAATTCATAACTTTTTTCCAATTTTTACCTTTTTTTCGATTATCTTAAAAACGGCTTTAATGATTTTGATTAAATTCGTCATGTTTAATGAAAATTAGGTGTTCAATAATATCAGGTAAGTTTTATCAGTATTAAAATTTTCTGAGGGGACTTAAATGGGGAAGGAGCCTTTTTTGTTTTCCTATAAGGGTCATTCCATATCAAGTGGACCAAAGTGGTTTCCCCGATCATTTTAGAAAAAAATTATAATTTTACCACCAATTACGTATGGAATCAGTAGTTCAAATCAATTTTTTTAAAAAAATTTCGGATCAACCGTTTCAAAATGGCCGATTTTTAAGTTTTTAAGCTCTCACAGAAAACTCATTTTCTCAAGACTGGTAAGTCATAAGCTAATAATTCAAGCACAATTGTTTTCCTTAAAGTCTGTTCTATATTTCGTGTGCTCTTTATTATTTGAATATTTTGCAGTCCAATACATGAAAAGAGCTATTGAAAACAACTGCTTAAAATTCTCAAAACACCGTTTTTGAGGGTAAGTTTTGGGTATAAGGGCATGTAGGCCAAAGCTGATTTTTGGCATGATAATAAACCTAACTAAGTAGCTTTCATTAAAAGTACTCTTAACCCGTATATTCTTTCAGTAATTTTTTTATGAATTTTTAAAGTTCAGATTTTTCATTTTATGTTAACTTTAGGCTCTAATATCTCTAATATTTTAATGAAGTATGATCTAGTTTACGCATTGTTAAATCAGCACGAAAATGACCATTCTCAAAAATTCGTAGCTACCGATGTACTCAAATATACAGGTTAAAATTTCTCACAGTTGATTTATGTTGCATGCAAACATAACATATAAAAGAATGAGATTTTTATCAACTAGCCCGCCAGAGATATTGGAGCCTAAAGTTAACAAATAATTAAAATATGTGAAGTTTGAAAATTCATAAAAAAATATGGTAAAGAATATACGGGTAAGGAGTACTTTTAATGAAAGCTAAGTAAGGTTTATTATCATGCCAAAAATTAGCTTTTGCGTAAATGCCCTTATACCCAAAAGTTACCCTCAAAAAAGGTGTTTTGAGAATTTAAAGCAGTTTTTTTAATAGCACTTTTCAAGTATTGGACTTCAAACTATTCAAATAATAAAGAAAACTCAAAATATAGAACAGACCTTAAGGAAAACTGTTGTGTTTGAATTATTAGTCTATGACCTACCATTCTTGAGAAAATGAGTTTTTCATCATTGTTAAATAAGCACGAAAATGACTATTTTCAAAAATTCGTAGCTACCAATGTACTGTCAAATAAACAGGTTGAACTTTCTTGCAGTAGGTCTATGTTGCATGTAAGCATAACATGTAAAAAAAATAGATTTTTTCTGAACTGGCTCACCAGAGATATTAGAGCCTAAAGTTAACATAAAATGAAAAAATCTGAACTTTAAAAATTCATAAAAAAATTAGTGAAAGAATATATGGGTTAGGATCTGGCCACACTTGTCCGCACCGGATCCGCACCGTAGCAATAATACAGGTTATGTTCAGAATATTTTTAATTTAACGTACATATTACTTTTAGTTATGCCTAAATTGGCCTGTGTCTGACATGTGAGGCTTGAACTTTAGGCATAACTAAAAGTAATATGTAAGTTAAATTAAAAATATTCTGAACATAACCTGTATTATTGCTACGGTGCGGATCCGGTGCGGACATGTGTGGCCAGACCCTTAAGAGTACTTTTAATGAAAGCTACTTAGTTAGGTTTATTATCATGCCAAAAATCAGCTTTGGCGTACATGCCCTTATACTCAAAACTTACCCTCAAAAACGGTGTTTTGAGAATTTAAAGCAGTTGTTTTCAATAGCTCTTTTAATGTATTGGACCGCAAAATATTCAAATAATAAATAGCACACGAAATATAGAACAGACTTTAAGGAAAACAATTCTGTTTGAATTATTAGTCTATTACTTACCAGTCTTGAGAAAATGGGTTTCCTGTGAGAGCTTAAAAACTTAAAAATCGGCCTGAAAGTTGAAACGGCCTTTTACCCATTCCAATACCAGCTAAAAACGGCTGCCATTTAAAAAAAATAATTTGAACTGCTGATTCCATACGTAATTGGTGGTAAAATTACAATTTTTTTCTAAAATGATCGAGCAACCACTTTGGTCCACTTGATATGGAATGACCCATCATAAAGTACTTTTGTTTTAGTTTATATTGAGAAATTAACTGTCTCTCATCACGCCTAAAAATACGAAATAGCTTAATATGATATATGAAGAAAATCAAGTAAACATATACAGGAGAAAAAAATAAAAATATTCCGTCAACTCATAAAACACCTTAAGCTCACGCATGCGCCGTACGCCTTTAATGACAAACCAATGCGTTATAATTAAAGATGTTCTGTTCATTTATTGAAAATTATTTGTTACAAGTACATGGAGAATGGAGAATTATAAAATCAGACGGCTTTTAGTATTATGCTTGGATTGCCGAATTATCACAAGTAAAAACTTTTATTTAATAATAAAAGAAATTAGTTTTTTTTTTTTTTGAGCAAATGAAAACAAAAATAAGAAATGAATGTGGAAAAATGTATAACTTTGCGAAGTGGCAATTAACAAAACACATTAATTTCTAATCTAAGTAAGTCGGTAAGTGAAAGTTGTGTGTTGCGCGCACGCACCAGATTTTTCTTCTACCTTCTGCCTCCCATTCAAATATCATTCTTGGTATTCTATTTGAACCCATTCTTTTCAAGTGGCCATACCATTTTTGTTTTATTTTTTCTATTGCTCCAAGTATATTTCTTTGGAGATTCATTTTTGCTCTGATCTGGCTATTTTTTATACGTTGTATCCTTGAAACCCTGGCTGACTTCCTCCAAAAATCCATTTCTACCGCCAAGAGCCTTTTTTCCTGTGCTCTGTTAAGAGTCCATGTTTCGGAGCCATACAGCATGATACTCTCGACCAGTGCACTATATATTAATTTTTTGGTTTTGCCAAGAATATTGCTGCTCCAAAGAAGAGAATTCAGCATACCAATCACTTTTCGGCCACTGATTATTCTTTTACTCACTTCCGAGTCAGTAGAGGCATTACTCTCTAATATGGATCCAAGGTATTTAAAATGTTCCACTCTTTCTAGATTTGATATAACAGAGTCGTTCGCTTCACCCAGACCTGTACACATTTATTTTGTGTTCTTCTCATATACTTTCAATCCCCATTCTTTGTATTGTTCCATTACTTTCCTAAATAAGTAACTTACATCATCTTCATCTTGTGCAATGATCACCTGGTCATCAGCGAATAATAGATGGTGTAAGTACGTGCCATTGATTGGAATACCCATCGGTCTACATTTATCTGTCCAATTTTTTTAGGCAAGCGTCAATAAATATTTTGAACAATGTCGGAGACATACAACATCCTTGAAGAAGGCCTTTGCTACTCTCAAAATCTTCGGATAGGGAACTTCCTACTTTTATTTACAAGTACAGTTTCAAGTTGAATTACTGCAAGAAGATAGCTTGAAGCTATTATTTCAGCAGCGTGTTAAAGAATCGATTAAAGAATTCAAAGGTAACTGTGCCAAGGAAATTTAGGATGTTTTAACGAGTGTTTTAAGGAAGACTGTTTCAGAAGTTCTTGGTGAAAAAAAGACGAATGTAAAGACAAAACAATGGCTAACAGAAGATATAATAAGAAAGGCAGAGAGGAAAAACAGGCATATGTCAAATGGCTTAGCTCAAAAAAGGAAAAAGACAGGGAAATTTATGTGCTATAAAAGGAGAGAGCTGCATAAAGCAGTAAGAAGTGCGAAAAATGAAAGCTGGGAAAAGGTATGTGCGAGAATAAACTGTAAACTGGGTTTCGGAAGGGCAGCGGAAGCATGGTCAGTACTAAAAGAAATGAGGAAAGGTGAAAAACAGGATGCCGGGCTGACTTTGATACAAATGAGTGATTGGACTGCCCATTTCAGTAGCCTGCTGAAAGAGAATAGGCCGCAATTTGCTTGAGAAGAAACGGATCCCTATACAGGTACGTCGCTACGAATCACCAAAGAGGATTTGGAGTCAGAAATTAAAAAATGGAAAAGCCACTGGCCCAGGGGGTGTATGTGCCGAACTGCTCAAGTACGGAGATGGGGAAGTAACTATGCTGCTTACCGACCTTATCAATCATATACTCGAAGGAGGCGATATACCGCAAGAAATGAAATTGGGATATCTCACACCTATATTCAAAAACGGAGATAGAAAAGATTGTGGCAATTACAGAGGCATCTGTGTGACAAATCCTATCATGAAGCTACTTGGCAGAATAATAAAGAATAAATTAGAAGCCCAATTTCTGCAATCAGAGGAGCAATGTGGGTTTACAGCAGGAAAATCCTGCATTGACCACATTTTTACGCTCAGGCAATTGCTAGAAAAACAAGCAGCGAAAGCTAAAAGAGTTGACATGGTATTTATAGACCTGGAAAAAGCCTATGATAGTGATGGAATCATGAGCCATTCTAAATCATATGATGCAGTATTATGTAAGTTATGGCGTACGGAAAAATAAAAGGCTTTGAGAAACAATATAGTATATGATATGATTTTCAGAAATCGCATGCTTTATCTTATGACTCGAAAACGAAGGGTAAAATCGAAATAATGTATATGACCCGAAACGTTCTCCTTGAAAACTTTTTTTTTTATGATTCGAAAAAGAGTACGAATAGCGGAAAAGTGTATATAAAACAAATGTTCTTCTTCACAAACTAACAAAATAGACAACGAGTCCAAAAACCTCTGCGACCATGTCCGTTGAGGATTGTAGTTTTCCCCTTCACACTCGCGAACTACTAAATTAATGAAAAAAATGTATATGTTTGTCCTAAAAACCTGAAAAGTTTGTCAACATATAGGAACTTCGAAAACCATTTTGATTTTCATTAATCGCGGTTTTGCGCTAATAAATAACTGCGCTTAACTGGGAGAAGGGAGGTTTTAAGTTGTGGTTGAGTGGCTATCGAAACTGTTTCAGGATGGACATTGATGGGTAGGATGGGTGCCGATTATTCACAGTTTATGAGTAATATGTGTTTGTAAACAGCCTGATTTGTGATTTAGTAGCTATGGAGACGTTATTAGGTTGGGTGTTGATGGGCAAGATTGCTTCTGAACAAGATGACAGGTCTAATAATATGCTGGTAACTTAACTTTTAAATACCTAAGGATATGTTTATAACACAAATGTGGGAATTAGATGTGTTAGGAATTATGGACCCGGGGAAGAAAAAGTCAAGACAGGAAATCGAAGCTGAAACCAGACATCATAAACACCGTTTATCGAGATGTCAATTGCAGATATGTGGTTTTGCTTCCTTGGGTTGAAGGTCATGCACCCTTACTTCTTATTATGAACTTGCCAAACAACGCTTAGAAAGAGTAGTTGTCAAGTTGAAGAAATATGGGTTATATGAAAAATTTGATGCTGTATTCCAAGATTGGCTTTGCAATGGTATTATTGAGGTCGTTACAGCAGAGGAAATCGACAGACCGGTTCACTATTTACCTCATAGACATGTAGTCAAGAAAAATAGCCTTACTACTCCATTAAGACCTTTTTTTGATGCGGGGGCTAGCGAAAAGGGATCACCATCTTTAAATGATTGCCTGAGTAAGGGAGCGAATATGATTGAGAAGATACCTGAACATTTAAGTAGGTTTCGCTCATTTAGGATTGGTCTTACTGCGGACATTCGCAAGGCATTTTTATAGATTGCTGTGAGTAAGAAGGATAGAGATTGCCTTAGCTTTTTATGGTTTGCGGAAGATGGACAACTCATTACAATGAGGCACACTCGAGTAGTATTTGGAGTTGTTTGTAGCCTATATCTCCTGGGTCAGGTTATCCAATATCATTTACAAAATGCCACCAGTTGTTCTATAGATGTAGTAGAAAAATTAAAAAGGAGTTTTTATGTAGATAACTTAATACTTAGCGTCGAAACCGAAGAGGAGGCTCAGAAAATAAGAAATGAAGCTTCAAACTTAATGGCTGAAGGATCGTTCAATTTGAGAAGTCGGGAACAATCTGGATGTATCAGTGAGGATGGGTTAAAAGAAGTGCCTGTTCTCGGTCTCGTTTGGAACACACTGGACGATACCTTAGGATTGTATGAAGACTCGTTTAATTATCATGAGGAACTTGTCACAAAACGAGTGATACTCTCTGTAGATCAAAAAATCTTTGATCCATTAGGATTATTCTGTCCAGTTACTTTGTTATCTAAAATTATTTTACAGAAAACATGGAAAGATAAGATAGGATGGGCACTGAAGTTAAAGAAGTACATAAGATAGCTTCTTAAAGTGGAGATTGGAATTGAATTATTTGGCTAAACTCAGAATACTAAGATGTATTGCAAGATGGTCAGACCGTTCAAGCTGGAGTCTACACTGCTTTTGTGATGCTAGCAAATGGGCATATGCAACAGCGATTTTCTTAAGATCTGGAACCGCAGAAAATCCATATGTACAGTTAGTAAAGGCTAGAACCCGTGTAAGTCCAATTAAGCCTTTAATAACGATACCAAGACTTGAACTTTTAGCTGCTGTAATCGGTGTACGTCTAATGATGTTACTGAAGAATGTTTTCGAATATGGTGGATTAATAGAGTTTTACTGGACTTATATATGTTTGTCCTAAATACCTGAGAAGTTTGACGACATATAGGAACTTCTAACACCATTTTGTTTTTTAAGAAACGCGGTTTTGAGCTTATAAATAGCTATCGAAGGCAATATGAGTTTTAAAAATCGAAGGTTTTACCTTGTGACTCTCAACCGAAAGGTATAATCGAAATAATGTAAATGACCGGAAGTGTTCTTCTCTAAAAACGCGAAAATGATTGACACTAACAAAAAACCTCTACGACCATTTTGATTTTCTCACAACGCTATTTTACGCTTATAACTTGCTACTAGAGGGAAAATGAGTTACATGTACGTATTTTCGGGTTAGTGGGACAGCGGTTAAGGAAAATTCAACATGATGCGGCATTCTTAATCATTTGATGAAGTATTAAGTAAGTTATGGTGTACCGAAGAGAAAAAAAGGCATTGAGAAATTATATAGTGTATAATATGATTAACTGAAATCACATATTTTTTCTTATGATTCGAAAAAGACGGGGAAAATCGGAAAAGTTTATATAACACAAATATTAGGCTTAAAAAATTGACGAGAAAGACCTGCGACTAATTTCGTTAAGGATTGCAGTTTTTCCCTTACCACTCGCAAATGAAGAAATTAATGGAAAAAAGATATATAACTAAATATGTTTGTCCTAAAAACCTAAGAAGTTTGACAACATATAGGGACTCCTATCACCACATTGATTATTACGAAGCGCGGTTTTGCCCTTACAAATAGCTATCGAAGGCAAATTGATTTTCAGAAATCGCATGTTTTACCTTGTGATACCCAAACGAAGGGTTTAATCGAAATAATGTATATGACCGGAAGTGTTCTTCTTGAAAAAGCGAAAATGATTGACACTATCAAAAACCTCTACCACCATTTCGATTTTCTTGCAACGCGATTTTTCGTTTTTAGCTTGCTATCAAAGGGGAAATGAGTTATATCTATGTTTTTTCGGGGAAGCGGTTAAGGAAAACTTAAAAATGATACGGCATTCTTAATCATTTGATGAAGTATTATGTAAGGTATGGTGTAGCGAAGAAAAAAAGGCATTGAGAAATTATATAGTGTATAATAAGATTAACTGAAATCACATGTTTTTTCTTATGATTCGAAAAAAACGGGGAATATCGGAAAATGTTTATAACAGAAATGTTGGTTTTTCAAACTGACAAAAAAGACGACTTCGAAAAAGATCGGCGACTAATTTCGTTAAGGATTGCAGGATTTTACCTTACCACTCGCAAATGAATAATAATAATGTATATTGTCACCCCTATTCTTCAATTTACCTAGTCAAATGTGACACAGGGATCTTTGAACAAGGGTTGTGTGGTAATTAAGCAAGTAAGTATAATTTACACGATTTATTATTTACAATAGTTTCTACACGTCCCAACTACACAAGAGGGGGTACCTTGACTCATAAATCACTTGGGGGTACTTGACTACTTCGGATCCCACTATGCCACAGGCTCACTCTCCCTGTCCCAGACTTCGACAGCCCATCTCAGGCCCAGCCTCCGCTCAATACAAATTTAATCAATAATAACCTCTAAGACTTTTACTTACAAATTATACTTTTACTTACAAATTCTATTTTTTCCTACACATTTCCAATTTCTACTACTAAAGAACTAGAAAAATATAAGTCATTAACTAAAAAGAATAAACAATAAAAAATCTTACAATGCCCCATTACAATGGGGAGGTGCGCATTGCTACCTAGACTCCTTGGCTTGCAATCCAATTGGATATTTCCTGGACTTTGCAGGATCCTCAATTGTTCGTTAGTTATGACAACTGTTAATTGTCAGTATTTTGCTAACAATTAGCTATGCCCAATTTTGTTTTCGTTGTTCCCGGGTACCGCTTGCTCAGTGCTCTATTGTTTCCTGGCAGACGCAAATTTAGCATTTCCTATTCTTTAACCTTTAGATTCCAATCTTTTCCCCAAAGCAAAAAGAATATACTACAATTTAATTGAAATCTTATAATGTTTTTTTTTATAATCTACGGATCTATTTTCTAATTTTTTTTCTCTTTCAGTTTCAACGATCAAAAAATCCCGAAGTGTATCGTCTCGACCTTAGATTTTCTAACCTTCTTTATTCGGATTTTATAATTTAACGGTCCTATTTGTCTAATTATTTCGGATGGTCCTATCCATCGATGTAGAAATTTACTGCTATGACCCTTCTTCCTAGGCGGAGTGAAAACAAGCACTTTATCCCCTGGTTGGAATTTAATGTTTTTTCTTTTTCGACCGTGAATCCGTTTTTGTTCAACTTGAGCCTTTTCTTTTCTTTTTCGGGCGTTTCATCGCGTTTCCGATAGCATCTCCAAAAAATTTCTAGATGTTTCTTCCATACCATCGACAGGTTTCAATGATGTATCAGCTGGTAAAATCGGGTCTCGTCCATAAATTATTTTAAAGGGCGTTTCTTTTATCGTGTCTTGATATTTCGTTAACAGATCAATAAGACAATTTGGTGAAGTATTAAGTAAGTTATGGTGTAGCTAAGAAAAAAAGGAATTGAGAAATTATATAGTATATAATTAGATGAACTAATATCATATGTTTTTCTTATGATTCAAAAAAGACGAGGAGAATCGGAAAATGATTGACACCATAAAAAACCTCGATTTTTCGTTTATAGCTTGCTATCAAAGGGGAAATGAGTTATATGTATGTTTTTTCGGGGCAGCGGTTAAGGAAAACTTAAAAATGATGCGGCATTCTTAATCATTTGATAAAGTACTAAGTAAGCTATGGTGTAGCGAAGAAAAAAAGGCATTGAGAAATTATATAGTGTATAATTAGATGAACTGATATCATATGTTTTTCTTATGATTCAAAAAAGACGAGGAGAATCGGAAAATGATTGACACCATCAAAAAACCTCAACGACCATTTTGATTTTCTCGCAACGCGATTTTCCGCTTATAGCTTGCTATCAAAGGGGAAATGAGTTACATTTATGTTTTTTTCGGGGCAGCGGTTAACGAAAACTTGAAAATGATGCAGCATTCTTAATCATTTGATGAAGTATTAAGGACGATATGCTGTAACGAAGACAAAAAGGCATTGAGAAATTATATAGCATATAATAAGATTAACTGAAATCACATGTTTTTTCTTATGATTCAAAAAAGACTGTGAAAATCGAAAAAAGTTTATATAACACAAATATTAGGTTTTAAAAATTGAAGAAAAAGACCTGCGACTAATTTCGTTAAGGATAGCAGTTTTTCCCTTACGACTCGCAAATGAATAATAATAATGTATATGAATGGAAAGTGTTCTCCCTGAAAACGCGAAAATGATTGCCAACTTCAAAAACCCTTGAGGACCATTTCGATTTTCTCGAAACGCGATTTTACTCTTTAACTTGCTATCAGAGGGAAAATGAGTTATATGTATTTTTTTTCGGGACAGCGGTTAAGGAAAACTTTAAAATGATGCGGCATTCTTAATCATTTGATGAAGTATTAAGTAAGTTATGGTGTATCGAAGAAAAAGGGCATTGGAAAATTATATAGTGTATAATATGATTAACCGAAATCACATGTTTTTTTCTTATGATTTGAAAAAGACTGGGAATATCGGAAAAGTGTATATTACACAAATATTAGTCTTCAAAAATTGACGAGAAAAACCTGCAACTAATTTCGTTAAGGATTGCAGTTTTTCCCTTACCACTCGCAAATGAAGAAATTAATGGAAAAAAGGGATATAACTGAATATGTTTGTCCTAAAAACCTTAGAAGTTTGACAACATATATGGACTTCTAACACCTCTTTGATTATTTCGAAGCGCGGTTTTGCCCTTACAAATAGCTATCGAAGGCAATTTGATTTTTAGAAATCGCATGTTTTAACTTGTGACTCCTAAACGAAGGGTTTAATCGAAATAATGTATATGACCGGAAGTGTTCTCCTTGAAAACGCGAATATGACTGATATCATCAAAAAACCTCTAGGACCATTTTGATTTTCTCGCAACACGATTTTACGCTTATAACTTGCTATCACAGGAGAAAAGATTTATATGTATGTTTTTTAGCGGCAGTGGTTAAGGAAAACTTTAATATGATGCGGCGTTCTTAATCATTTGAACGCGAAATGACACTATCAAAAAACCTATATTACCATTTTGATTTTCTTGCAACGAGATTTTACGCTTATAACTTGCTATCAGAGGGAGAGGGAAAATGAGTTAAATGTAAGTTTTTTCTGGGCAGCAGTTAAGGAAAACTTTATAATTATGCGGCATAGCTATTAAATAGCTATCGAAGGCAATATGATTTTCAGAAATCGCAGGTTTTACCTTTTAAGTCCCAAACGAAGGGTTTTATGGAAATAATGTATATTACTGGAAGTGTTCTCCTTGAAAACGCGAATATGATTGACACCATCAAAAAACCTATACGACCATTCTGATTTTCTCGCAACGTGATTCTACGCTTATAACTTTTTATCAGAGGGAAAATGAGTTATATGTATGTTTTTTCGGGACAGCGGTTAAGGTTTCTAATGATTCGAAAAACACAGGGAATACCGGAAAAGTGTGTATAACACAAATATTCGTCATCAAAAATTGACGAAAAAAAAAACTTTGAAAATGACCTGCGACTAATTTCGTTAAGGATTGCAGTTTTTCCCTTACCACTCACAAAAGAAACAATTAATGGAAAAAAGATATATAACTGAATATGTTTGTCCTAAAAACCTGAGAAGTTTGACAACATATATGGACTTCTATCACCACTTTGATTATTACGAAGCGCGGTTTTGAGCTTATGAATGGCTATCGAAGGCAATATGAGTTTTAAAAATCGAAGGTTTTACCTTGTGACTCTCAACCGAAGGGTTTAATGGAAATAATGTAAATAACCGGAAGTGTTCTTCTTTGAAAACGCGAAAATGATTGGCATCATCAAAAAACCTCTACGACCATTTTGATTTTCTCCTAACGCGATTTTACGCTTATAGCTTGCTATCAAAGGGGAAATGAGTTATATGTATTTTTTTTCGGGGCAGCGGTTAAGGAAAACTTTAAAATGATGCGGCATTCTTAATCATTTGATGAATTATTAAGTATGTTATGGTGTACTGAAGAAAAAAGGCATTGAAACATTATATAGTGTATAATTAGATTACAATATAGGTAGATTACTTAACCTGGCGGTTGAGCGTGATCACGGTCGAATCACCTCCTTGCACGACCGCTGACCAAGAAACAGTACTCTTTCTTACATAGTACTGAACCCAAGACCCTTTATGGGTTGTAGTGGAACAGGTTTTTTTAAAATTAGATTAACCGAAATAACATGTTTTTTCTAATGATTCGAAAATAACGGGGAATACCGGAAAAGTGTATATAACACAAATATTCGTCATCAAAAATTGACGAAAAAAAAAACTTTGAAAATGACTTGCGACTAATTTCGTTAAGGATTGCAGTTTTTCCCTAACCACACGCAAATGAATAATAATAATGTATATGACCTGAAGTATTCTCCTTAAAGACGCAAATATGATTGGCACCATCAAAAAACCTATACGACCATTTTGATTTTCTCGCAACGTGATTCTACGCTTATAACTTGCTATCAGAGATAAAATGAGTTATATTTAGGTTTTTTCGGGCCAGCGTTTAAGGAAAACTTTAAAATGATGCGGCATTCTTAATTATTTGATGAAGTATTAATTAAGTTATGGTTTAGCGAAGAAAAAAAGGCATTGAGAAATTATATAGTGTATAAATGGATTAACCGAAAACATGTGTTTTTTCTTATGATTCGAAAAATACTGGGAATATCGGAAAAGTGTATATTACACAAATATTCGTCATCAAAAATTGACGAAAAAAAAAACTTTGAAAATGACCTGCGACTGATTTCGTTAAGGATTGCAGTTTTTCCCTTACCACTCGCAAAAGAAACAATTAATGGAAAAAAGATATATAACTGAATATGTTTGTCCTAAAAACCTGAGAAGTTTGACAACATATATGGACTTCTATCACCACTTTGATTATTACGAAGCGCGGTTTTGAGCTTATGAATGGCTCTCGAAGGCAATATGAGTTTTAAAAATCGAAGGTTTTACCTTGTGACTCTCAACCGAAGGGTTTAATGGAAATAATGTATATAACCGGAAGTGTTCTTCTTTGAAAACGCGAAAATGATTGACATCATCAAAAAACCTCTACGACCATTTTGATTTTCTCCTAACGCGATTTTACGCTTATAGCTTGCTATCAAAGGGGAAATGAGTTATATGTATTTTTTTTCGGGGCAGCGGTTAAGGAAAACTTTAAAATGATGCGGCATTCTTAATCATTTGATGAATTATTAAGTATGTTATGGTGTACTGAAGAAAAAAGGCATTGAGACATTATATAGTGTATAATTAGATTACAATATAGGTAGATTACTTAACCTGGCGGTTGAGCGTGATCACGGTCAAATCACCTCCTTGCACGACCGCTGACCAAGAAACAGTACTCTTCCTTACATAGTACTGAACCCAAGACCCTTTATGGGTTGTAGTGGAACAGGTTTTTTTATAATTAGATTAACCGAAATAACATGTTTTTTCTAATGATTCGAAAATAACGGGGAATACCGGAAAAGTGTATATAACACAAATATTCGTCATCAAAAATTGACGAAAAAAAAACTTTGAAAATGACTTGCGACTAATTTCGTTAAGGATTGCAGTTTTTCCCTAACCACACGCAAATGAATAATAATAATGTATATGACCTGAAGTATTCTCCTTAAAGACGCAAATATGATTGGCACCATCAAAAAACCTATACGACCATTTTGATTTTCTCGCAACGTGATTCTACGCTTATAACTTGCTATCACAGAGAAAATGAGTTATATTTAGGTTTTTTCGGGCCAGCGTTTAAGGAAAACTTTAAAATGATGCGGCATTCTTAATTATTTGATGAAGTATTAATTAAGTTATGGTTTAGCGAAGAAAAAAAGGCATTGAGAAATTATATAGTGTATAAATGGATTAACCGAAAACATGTGTTTTTTCTTATGATTCGAAAAATACTGGGAATATCGGAAAAGTGTATATTACACAAATATTCGTCATCAAAAATTGACGAAAAAAAAAACTTTGAAAATGACCTGCGACTAATTTCGTTAAGGATTGCAGTTTTTCCCTTACCACTCGCAAAAGAAACAATTAATGGAAAAAAGATATATAACTGAATATGTTTGTCCTAAAAACCTGAGAAGTTTGACAACATATATGGACTTCTATCACCACTTTGATTATTACGAAGCGCGGTTTTGAGCTTATGAATGGCTCTCGAAGGCAATATGAGTTTTAAAAATCGAAGGTTTTACCTTGTGACTCTCAACCGAAGGGTTTAATGGAAATAATGTATATAACCGGAAGTGTTCTTCTTTGAAAACGCGAAAATGATTGACATCATCAAAAAACCTCTACGACCATTTTGATTTTCTCCTAACGCGATTTTACGCTTATAGCTTGCTATCAAAGGGGAAATGAGTTATATGTATTTTTTTTCGGGGCAGCGGTTAAGGAAAACTTTAAAATGATGCGGCATTCTTAATCATTTGATGAATTATTAAGTATGTTATGGTGTACTGAAGAAAAAAGGCATTGAGACATTATATAGTGTATAATTAGATTACAATATAGGTAGATTACTTAACCTGGCGGTTGAGCGTGATCACGGTCAAATCACCTCCTTGCACGACCGCTGACCAAGAAACAGTACTCTTCCTTACATAGTACTGAACCCAAGACCCTTTATGGGTTGTAGTGGAACAGGTTTTTTTATAATTAGATTAACCGAAATAACATGTTTTTTCTAATGATTCGAAAATAACGGGGAATACCGGAAAAGTGTATATAACACAAATATTCGTCATCAAAAATTGACGAAAAAAAAAACTTTGAAAATGACTTGCGACTAATTTCGTTAAGGATTGCAGTTTTTCCCTAACCACACGCAAATGAATAATAATAATGTATATGACCTGAAGTATTCTCCTTAAAGACGCAAATATGATTGGCACCATCAAAAAACCTATACGACCATTTTGATTTTCTCGCAACGTGATTCTACGCTTATAACTTGCTATCACAGAGAAAATGAGTTATATGTAGGTTTTTTCGGGCCAGCGTTTAAGGAAAACTTTAAAATGATGCGGCATTCTTAATTATTTGATGAAGTATTAATTAAGTTATGGTTTAGCGAAGAAAAGAAGGCATTGAGAAATTATATAGTGTATAAATGGATTAACCGAAATCATGTGTTTTTTCTTATGATTCGAAAAATACTGGGAATATCGGAAAAGTGTATATTACACAAATATTAGTCATCAAAAATTGATGAAAAAGGCAACTTCGAAAAAGACCTGCGACTAATTTCCTTAAGGATTGCAGTTTTTCCCTTACCACTCGCAAAAGAAACAATTAATGGAAAAAAGATATATAACTGAATATGTTTGTCCTAAAAACCTGAGATGTTTGACGACATATAGGAACTTCTAACAGCATTTTGATTATTACGAAGCGCGGTTTTGAGCTTATGAATGGCTATCGAAGGCAATATGAGTTTTAAAAATCGAAGGTTTTACCTTGTGACTCTCAACCGAAGGGTTTAATGGAAATAATGTATAGAACCGGAAGTGTTCTTCTTTGAAAACGCGAAAATGATTGACATCATCAAAAAACCTCTACGACCATTTTGATTTTCTCCTAACGCGATTTTACGCTTATAGCTTGCTATCAAAGGGGAAATGAGTTATATGTATTTTTTTTCGGGGCAGCAGTTAAGGAAAACTTTAAAATGATGCGGCATTCTTAATCATTTGATTAATTATTAAGTAAGTTATGGTGTACTGAAGAAAAAAGGCATTGAGACATTATATAGTGTATAATTAGATTACAATATAGGTAGATTACTCAACCTGGCGGTTGAGCGTGATCACGGTCAAATCACCTCCTTGCACGACCGCTTGCTACCACGTTTTTCCTCCAAACGGGGTGAGCAATCTATTACCCAGATAATAGCTCAATCGCGACGCCAGGGTTCTACTGAATACGAATATACAAATACTACCGAATACAAATATTTAAATATGAAAATAAATCCAAAATAAAAACAAAACGGGCGCCACACTATTTGTTTATGGAAAATAGTGAAATCCACGAAATAAAAAAAATAAATAAATGGAATAAAAATATATAAACAATTAAATATACACCGAAGGAGGAAAAGGAAAAAAAAAGAATGAAAATATTGATATAATTAAATTTAAAAGAAATAATTTGGTGCGATCAAACCAAAGAATCGAAGAAATCAAAGTGTGCTATTGAGTGAACTAATTGGTGAAAAGAAAATTAATCCATAATTAAAAAGAAAATTAATGATAAAGTTAATTTAATTTCGTTAAGGTTTATATATTTATTATTTCTGTAATAATTATTATTAATATGAATATTAAAATTAATTTAATTAATATCAATGCCAGGCAACAACACAAACAAAAGAAAATAATAATTTCTCAATTATGAACCATTAACCTTAACAACGTAAGTCTAGCGCGCTATGCACTAGGCTATCATGACTCATTAGTTGACACCGTGGTAACAGTTCCACTTACCTATCGTCAGTATAATTCTATTATCAGAGTAACTAGGTTTACAGCTTAAATTCTTTTACATTATTTATTTAAATCCTTTATTTAAATCCTTTTAAAATGTTTTTATTCATTAATAATAAAAAAAAATAAAGAGATACAAGCGAAATCAAACTTAACCAAACTACAAACTAAATCAAATAAAATTAACCCCTTAATTTTCTAAAATCAACATACATAAAGAAATTAAAGTATTTAATACATGCATACAAAAAAACAGAAAACCAAAAGAAACGTCAACTCCTCCTTTCACTGATCAATTCAATTAGAAACAAATAAAAAAAAAAGAGTCTGTACTTCCCAATTCTAGCAGGACTTCCAAGCCTCTCCTCTCCTCCGCCGCTGTTGCCCTCTTTTCCTCAAATCTCCCGATGGACTCGCATTCCTAGCTCCTTCCGGTAATCCACCGTCTGCACTCGCGTTTTGGGTGAATCAGAAGCGAAGGTCCATTCAAATTATCCGGCAAAACCGTGGAAATTTCTCTTAACCAAAACACACCATGTGCTCACGACACTGGCTAAGTTCACTTCGCTTGTCTTTTTTTTCTGCCGGTCGCACACTATAACTCTCCCTTCGATAGTCGATTTTTCAAATCCATTATTTTTATTTCAAATAAAAATTAAATATTATCTATCATTAATTATTTACAATTAATTATATTACATGAACATAGAAAAACAAGTATTTCTATTATTCATATTAAATATATACAATTATTTTATTGAGACACCAGCTGCTCTGACTTATAAAAAAAGAAATAATTTTTGTTTTGCTTTTGTTGCCATGACGAAATCTTTAAATTAAATTTAAATGCTGAACGAAAATTTAACCGTAACACGCTGACCAAGAAACAGTACTCTTCCTTACATAGTACTGAACCCAAGACCCTTTATGGGTTGTAGTGGAACAGGTTTTTTTATAATTAGATTAACCGAAATAACATGTTTTTTCTAATGATTCGAAAATAACGGGGAATACCGGAAAAGTGTATATAACACAAATATTCGTCATCAAAAATTGACGAAAAAAAAAACTTTGAAAATGACTTGCGACTAATTTCGTTAAGGATTGCAGTTTTTCCCTAACCACACGCAAATGAATAATAATAATGTATATGACCGGAAGTATTCTCCTTAAAGACGCAAATATGATTGGCACCATCAAAAAACCTATACGACCATTTTGATTTTCTCGCAACGTGATTCTACGCTTATAACTTGCTATCAGAGAGAAAATGAGTTATATGTAGGTTTTTTCGGGCCAGCGTTTAAGGAAAACTTTAAAATGATGCGGCATTCTTAATTATTTGATGAAGTATTAATTAAGTTATGGTTTAGCGAAGAAAAAAAGGCATTGAGAAATTATATAGTGTATAAATGGATTAACCGAAATCATGTGTTTTTTCTTATGATTCGAAAAATACTGGGAATATCGGAAAAGTGTATATTACACAAATATTAGTCATCAAAAATTGATGAAAAAGGCAACTTCGAAAAAGACCTGCGACTAATTTCCTTAAGGATTGCAGTTTTTCCCTTACCACTCGCAAAAGAAACAATTAATGGAAAAAAGATATATAACTGAATATGTTTGTCCTAAAAACCTGAGATGTTTGACGACATATATGAACTTCTAACAGCATTTTGTTTTTTAAGAAACGCGGTTTTGAGCTTATAAATAGCTATCGAAGGCAATATGAGTTTTAAAAATCGAAGGTTTTACCTTGTGACTCTCAACCGAAAGGTATAATCGAAATAATGTAAATGACTGGAAGTGTTCTTCTCTAAAAACGCGAAAATGATTGCCAACTTCAAAAACCCTTGAGGACCATTTCGATTTTCTCGAAACGCGGTTTTACTCTTTAACTTGCTATCAAAGGGAAAATGAGTTATATATATGGTTTTTCGGGGCAGCGGTTAAGGAAAACTTTAAAATAATCCGGCGTGGCTCATAAATAGCTATCGAAGGCAATATGATTTTCAGAAATCGCATGTTTTACCTTGTGACTCCCAAACGAAGGGTTTAATCGAAATAATGTATATGACCGGAAGTATTCTTCTTTGAAAACGCGAAAATGATTGACATCATCAAAAAACCTCTACGACCATTTTGATTTTCTCCTAACGCGATTTTACGCTTATAGCTTGCTATTAAAGGGGAAATGAGTTATATGTATTTTTTTTCGGGGCAGCGGTTAAGGAAAACTTTAAAATGATGCGGTAATCTTAATCATTTGATGAATTATTAAGTAAGTTATGGTGTACTGAAGAAAAAAGGCATTGAGAAATTATATAGTGTATAATTAGATTACAGTATAGGTAGATTACTCAACCTGGCGGTTGAGCGTGATCACGGTCACCTCCTTGCACGACCGCTGACCAAGAAACAGTACTCTTCCTTACATAGTACTGAACCCAAGACCCTTTATGGGTTTTAGTGGAACAGGTTTTTTTATAATTAGATTAACCGAAATAACATGTTTTTTCTAATGATTCGAAAAACATGGGGAATACCGGAAAAGTGTATAAAACAAAAATATTCGTCATCAAAAATTGACGAAAAACAAAACTTTGAAAATGACTTGCGACTAATTTTGTTAAGGATTGCAGTTTTTCCCTAACCACTCGCAAATGAATAATAATAATGTATATGACCGGAAGTATTCTCCTTGAAGACGCAAATATGATTGGCACCATCAAAAAACCTATACGACCATTTTGATTTTCTCGCAACGTGATTCTACGCTTATAACTTGCTATCAGAGAGAAAATAAGTTATATGTAGGTTTTTTCGGGCCAGCGTTTAATGAAAACTTTAAAATGATGCGGCATTCTTAATCATTTGATGAAGTATTAATTAAGTTATGGTTTAGCGAAGAAAAAAAGGCATTGAGAAATTATATAGTGTATAAATGGATTAACCGAAATCATATGTTTTTTCTTATGATTCGAAAAATACTGGGAATATCGGAAAAGTGTATATTACACAAATATTAGTCATCAAAAATTGATGAAAAAGGCAACTCCGAAAAAGACCTGCGACTAATTTCCTTAAGGATTGCAGTTTTTCCCTTACCACTCGCAAAAGAAACAATTAATTAAAAAAAGATATATAACTGAATATGTTTGTCCTAAATACCTGAGAAGTTTGACGACATATAGGAACTTCTAACACCATTTTGTTTTTTAAGAAACGCGGTTTTGAGCTTATAAATAGCTATCGAAGGCAATATGAGTTTTAAAAATCGAAGGTTTTACCTTGTGACTCTCAACCGAAAGGTATAATCGAAATAATGTAAATGACCGGAAGTGTTCTTCTCTAAAAACGCGGAAATGATTGACATCATCAAAAAACCTCTACGACCATTTTGATTTTCTCCTAACGCGATTTTACGCTTATAGCTTGCTATCAAAGGGGAAATGAGTTATATGTATTTTTTTTCGGGGCAGCGGTTAAGGAAAACTTTAAAATGATGCGGCATTCTTAATCATTTGATGAATTATTAAGTAAGTTATGGTGTACTGAAGAAAAAAGGCATTGAGAAATTATATAGTGTATAATTAGATTACAGTATAGGTAGATTACTCAACCTGGCGGTTGAGCGTGATCACGGTCAAATCACCTCCTTGCAATACCGCTGACCAAGAAAAAGTACTCTTCCTTACATAGTATTAAACCCAAGACCCTTTATGGGTTGTAGTGGAACAGGTTTTTTTATAATTAGATTAACCGAAATAACATGTTTTTTCTAATGATTTGAAAACACGGGGAATACCGGAAAAGTGTATATAACACAAATATTCGTCATCAAAAATTGACGAAAAACAAAACTTTGAAAATGACCTGCGACTAATTTCGTTAAGGATTGCATTTTTTCCCTAACCACTCGCAAATGAATAATAATAATGTATATGACCGGAAGTATTCTCCTTGAAGATGCAAATATGATTGACACCATCAAAAAACCTATACGACCATTTTGATTTTCTCGCAACGTGAGTCTACGCTTATAACTTGCTATCAGAGAGAAAATGAATTATATGTAGGTTTTTTCGGGCCAGCGTTTAAGGAAAACTTTAAAATAATGCGGCATAGCTCATAAATAGCTATCGAAGGCAATATGATTTTCAGAAATCTCATGTTTTACCTTGTGACTCCAAAACGAAGGGTTTAATCGAAATAATGTATATGACCGGAAGTGTTCTTCTAGAAAACGCGAATATGATTGACATCATCAAAAAACCCTTACGACCCTTTTTATTTTCTCGCAAAGCGATTTTACGATTATAACATTCTATCAGAGGAAAAATAAGTTATATGTATGTTTTTTCGGGGCGGCGGTTAAGCAAAACTTAAAAATGATGCAGACTTCTCAATCATTTGATGGAGTATTAAGTACGTTATGCTGTAGCGAAGAAAAAAAAGCATTGAGAAATTATATAGTTAGTTAGATTAACAGAAATAACATGTTTTTTTTTGTCACAGAAAGACCTGCTACTGATTTCGTTAAGGATTGCAGTTTTTCCCTTACCACTCGCGAATGAAGAAAAATAATGGAAAAAAGGGATATAACTGAATATGTTTGTCCTAAAAACCTAAGAAGTTTGACAACATATATAGACTTCTAACACCACTTTGATTATTACGAATCGCGGTTTTGAGCTTATGAATAGCTATCGAAGGCAATATGATTTTCAAAATCGCAGGTTTTACCTTGTGAGTCCCATACGAAGGGTTTAATGGAAATAATGTATATAACCGAAAGTGTTCTTCTTTGAAAACGCGAAAATGATTGACATCATCAAAAAACCTCTACGACCATTTTGATTTTCTCCTAACGCGATTTTACGCTTATAGCTTGCTATCAAAGGGGAAATGAGTTATATGTATTTTTTTTCGGGGCAGCGGTTAAGGAAAACTTTAAAATGATGCGGCATTCTTAATCATTTGATGAATTATTAAGTAAGTTATGGTGTACTGAAGAAAAAAGGCATTGAGAAATTATATAGTGTATAATTAGATTACAATATAGGTAGATTACTCAACCTGGCGGTTGAGCGTGATCACGGTCAAATCACCTCCTTGCACGACCGCTGACCAAGAAACAGTACTCTTCCTTACATAGTACTAAACCCAAGACACTTTATGGGTTGTAGTGGAACAGGTTTTTTTATAATTAGATTAACCGAAATAACATGTTTTTTCTAATGATTCGAAAAACACGGGGAATACCGGAAAAGTGTATATAACACAAATATTCGTCATCAAAAATTGACGAAAAACAAAACTTTGAAAATGACTTGCGACTAATTTCGTTAAGGATTGCAGTTTTTCCCTAACCACTCGCAAATGAATAATAATAATGTATATGACCGGATGTATTCTCCTTGAAGACGCAAATATGATTGGCACCATCAAAAAACCTATACGACCATTTTGATTTTCTCGCAACGTGAGTCTACGCTTATAACTTGCTATCAGAGAGAAAATGAGTTATATGTTGGTTTTTTCGGGCCAGCGTTTAAGCGTTAGAATGATGCGGCATTCTTAATTATTTGATAAAGTATTAATTAAGTTATGGTTTAGCGAAGAAAAAAAGGCATTGAGAAATGATATAGTGTATAAATGGATTAACCGAAATCATGTGTTTTTTCTTATGATTCGAAAAATACTGGGAATATCGGAAAAGTGTATATTACACAAATATTAGTCATCAAAAATTGATGAAAAAGGCAACTCCGAAAAAGACCTGCGACTAATTTCCTTAAGGATTGCAGTTTTTCCCTTACCACTCGCAAAAGAAACAATTAATGGAAAAAAGATATATAACTGAATATGTTTGTCCTAAAAACCTGAGAAGTTTGACGACATATAGGAACTTCTAACACCATTTTGTTTTTTAAGAAACGCGGTTTTGAGCTTATAAATAGCTATCAAAGGCAATATGAGTTTTAAAAACGCAGGTTTTACCTTGTGAGTCCCAAACGTAGGGTTTAATGGAAATAATGTATATAACCGGAAGTGTTCTTCTTTGAAAACGCGAAAATGATTGACATCATCAAAAAACCTCTACGACCATTTTGATTTTCTCCTAACGCGATTTTACGCTTATAGCTTGCTATCAAAGGGAAAATGAGTAATATATATGGTTTTTTGGGGCAGTGGTTAAGGAAAACTTTAAAATGATGCGGCATAGCTCATAAATAGCTATCGAAGGCAATATGATTTTCAGAAATCTCATGTTTTACCTTGTGACTCCAAAACGAAGGGTTTAATCGAAATAATGTATATGACCGGAAGTGTTCTTCTAGAAAACGCGAATATGATTGACATCATCAAAAAACCCTTACGACCCTTTTTATTTTCTCGCAAAGCGATTTTACGATTATAACATTCTATCAGAGGAAAAATAAGTTATATGTATGTTTTTTCGGGGCGGCGGTTAAGCAAAACTTAAAAATGATGCAGACTTCTCAATCATTTGATGGAGTATTAAGTACGTTATGCTGTAGCGAAGAAAAAAAAGCATTGAGAAATTATATAGTTAGTTAGATTAACAGAAATAACATGTTTTTTTTTGTCACAGAAAGACCTGCTACTGATTTCGTTAAGGATTGCAGTTTTTCCTTTACTACTCGCGAATGAAGAAAAATAATGGAAAAAAGGGATATAACTGAATATGTTTGTCCTAAAAACCTAAGAAGTTTGACAACATATATAGACTTCTAACACCACTTTGATTATTACGAATCGCGGTTTTGAGCTTATGAATAGCTATCGAAGGCAATATGATTTTCAAAATCGCAGGTTTTACCTTGTGAGTCCCATACGAAGGGTTTAATGGAAATAATGTATATAACCGAAAGTGTTCTTCTTTGAAAACGCGAAAATGATTGACATCATCAAAAAACCTCTACGACCATTTTGATTTTCTCCTAACGCGATTTTACGCTTATAGCTTGCTATCAAAGGGGAAATGAGTTATATGTATTTTTTTTCGGGGCAGCGGTTAAGGAAAACTTTAAAATGATGCGGCATTCTTAATCATTTGATGAATTATTAAGTAAGTTATGGTGTACTGAAGAAAAAAGGCATTGAGAAATTATATAGTGTATAATTAGATTACAATATAGGTAGATTACTCAACCTGGCGGTTGAGCGTGATCACGGTCAAATCACCTCCTTGCACGACCACTGACCAAGAAACAGTACTCTTCCTTACATAGTACTAAACCCAAGACACTTTATGGGTTGTAGTGGAACAGGTTTTTTTATAATTAGATTAACCGAAATAACATGTTTTTTCTAATGATTCGAAAAACACGGGGAATACCGGAAAAGTGTATATAACACAAATATTCGTCATCAAAAATTGACGAAAAACAAAACTTTGAAAATGACTTGCGACTAATTTCGTTAAGGATTGCAGTTTTTCCCTAACCACTCGCAAATGAATAATAATAATGTATATGACCGGATGTATTCTCCTTGAAGACGCAAATATGATTGGCACCATCAAAAAACCTATACGACCATTTTGATTTTCTCGCAACGTGAGTCTACGCTTATAACTTGCTATCAGAGAGAAAATGAGTTATATGTTGGTTTTTTCGGGCCAGCGTTTAAGCGTTAGAATGATGCGGCATTCTTAATTATTTGATAAAGTATTAATTAAGTTATGGTTTAGCGAAGAAAAAAAGGCATTGAGAAATGATATAGTGTATAAATGGATTAACCGAAATCATGTGTTTTTTCTTATGATTCGAAAAATACTGGGAATATCGGAAAAGTGTATATTACACAAATATTAGTCATCAAAAATTGATGAAAAAGGCAACTCCGAAAAAGACCTGCGACTAATTTCCTTAAGGATTGCAGTTTTTCCCTTACCACTCGCAAAAGAAACAATTAATGGAAAAAAGATATATAACTGAATATGTTTGTCCTAAAAACCTGAGAAGTTTGACGACATATAGGAACTTCTAACACCATTTTGTTTTTTAAGAAACGCGGTTTTGAGCTTATAAATAGCTATCAAAGGCAATATGAGTTTTAAAAACGCAGGTTTTACCTTGTGAGTCCCAAACGTAGGGTTTAATGGAAATAATGTATATAACCGGAAGTGTTCTTCTTTGAAAACGCGAAAATGATTGACATCATCAAAAAACCTCTACGACCATTTTGATTTTCTCCTAACGCGATTTTACGCTTATAGCTTGCTATCAAAGGGAAAATGAGTAATATATATGGTTTTTTGGGGCAGTGGTTAAGGAAAACTTTAAAATGATGCGGCATAGCTCATAAATAGCTATCGAAGGCAATATGATTTTCAGAAATCTCATGTTTTACCTTGTGACTCCAAAACGAAGGGTTTAATCGAAATAATGTATATGACCGGAAGTGTTCTTCTAGAAAACGCGAATATGATTGACATCATCAAAAAACCCTTACGACCCTTTTTATTTTCTCGCAAAGCGATTTTACGATTATAACAATCTATCAGAGGAAAAATAAGTTATCTGTATGTTTTTTCGGGGCGGCGGTTAAGCAAAACTTAAAAATGATGCAGACTTCTCAATCATTTGATGGAGTATTAAGTACGTTATGCTGTAGCGAAGAAAAAAAAGCATTGAGAAATTATATAGTTAGTTAGATTAACAGAAATAACATGTTTTTTTTTGTCACAGAAAGACCTGCTACTGATTTCGTTAAGGATTGCAGTTTTTCCTTTACCACTCGCGAATGAAGAAAAATAATGGAAAAAAGGGATATAACTGAATATGTTTGTCCTAAAAACCTAAGAAGTTTGACAACATATATAGACTTCTAACACCACTTTGATTATTACGAATCGCGGTTTTGAGCTTATGAATAGCTATCGAAGGCAATATGATTTTCAAAATCGCAGGTTTTACCTTGTGAGTCCCAAACGAAGGGTTTAATGGAAATAATGTATATAACCGAAAGTGTTCTTCTTTGAAAACGCGAAAATGATTGACATCATCAAAAAACCTGTACGACCATTTTGATTTTCTCCTAACGCGATTTTACGCTTATAGCTTGCTATCAAAGGGGAAATGAGTTATATGTATTTTTTTTCGGGGCAGCGGTTAAGGAAAACTTTAAAATGATGCGGCATTCTTAATCATTCGATGAATTATTAAGTAAGTTATGGTGTACTGAAGAAAAAAGGCATTGAGAAATTATATAGTGTATAATTAGATTACAGTATAGGTAGATTACTCAACCTGGCGGTTGAGCGTGATCACGGTCACCTCCTTGCACGACCGCTGACCAAGAAACAGTACTCTTCTTGGGTTCAGTACTATGTAAAATCCTTACATAGTACTGAACCCAAGACCCTTTATGGGTTGTAGTGGAACAGGTTTTTTTATAATTAGATTAACCGAAATAACATGTTTTTTCTAATGATTCGAAAAACACGGGGAATACCGGAAAAGTGCATATAACACAAATATTCGTCATCAAAAATTGACGAAAAACAAAACTTTGAAAATGACTTGCGACTAATTTCGTTAAGGATTGCAGTTTTTCCCTAACCACTCGCAAATGAATAATAATAATGTATATGACCGGATGTATTCTCCTTGAAGACGCAAATATGATTGGCACCATCAAAAAACCTATACGACCAAGAAACAGTACTCTTCTTGGGTTCAGTACTATGTAAAATCCTTACATAGTACTGAACCCAAGACCCTTTATGGGTTGTAGTGGAACAGGTTTTTTTATAATTAGATTAACCGAAATAACATGTTTTTTCTAATGATTCGAAAAACACGGGGAATACCGGAAAAGTGCATATAACACAAATATTCGTCATCAAAAATTGACGAAAAACAAAACTTTGAAAATGACTTGCGACTAATTTCGTTAAGGATTGCAGTTTTTCCCTAACCACTCGCAAATGAATAATAATAATGTATATGACCGGATGTATTCTCCTTGAAGACGCAAATATGATTGGCACCATCAAAAAACCTATACGACCATTTTGATTTTCTCGCAACGTGAGTCTACGCTTATAACTTGCTATCAGAGAGAAAATGAGTTATATGTTGGTTTTTTCGGGCCAGCGTTTAAGCGTTAGAATGATGCGGCATTCTTAATTATTTGATAAAGTATTAATTAAGTTATGGTTTAGCGAAGAAAAAAAAACATTAAGAAATTATATAGTGTATAAATGGATTAACCGAAATCATGTGTTTTTTCTTATGATTCGAAAAATACTGGGAATATCGGAAAAGTGTATATTACACAAATATTAGTCATCAAAAATTGATGAAAAAGGCAACTCCGAAAAAGACCTGCGACTAATTTCCTTAAGGATTGCAGTTTTTCCCTTACCACTCGCAAAAGAAACAATTAATGGAAAAAAGATATATAACTGAATATGTTTGTCCTAAAAACCTGAGAAGTTTGACGACATATAGGAACTTCTAACACCATTCTGTTTTTTAAGAAACGCAGTTTTAAGCTTATGAATTGCTATCGAAGGCAATATGAGTTTTAAAAATCGAAGGTTTTACCTTGTGACTCTCAACCGAAAGGTATAATCGAAATAATGTAAATGACCGGAAGTGTTCTTCTCTAAAAACGCGGAAATGATTAACATCATAAAAAAACCACTAGGAACATTTTGATTTTCTCGCAACGCGATTTTGCGCTTATAGCTTGCTATCAAAGGGAAAATGAGTTATATATATGGTTTTTCGGGGCAGCGGTTAAGGAAAACTTTAAAATGATGCGGCATAGCTCATAAATAGCTATCGAAGGCAATATGATTTTCAGAAATCGCATGTTTTACCTTGTGACTCCCAAACGAAGGGTTTAATCGAAATAATGTATATGACCGGAGGTGTTCTTGAAAACGCGAATATGATTGACATCATCGAAAAACCCTTACGACCATTTTTATTTTCTCGCAAAGCGATTTTACGATTATAACATTCTATCAGAGGAAAAATAAGTTATATGTATGTTTTTTCGGGGCGGCGGCTAAGCAAAACTTAAAAATGATGCGGACTTCTCAATCATTTGATGGAGTATTAAGTACGTTATGCTGTAGCGAAGAAAAAAAAACATTGAAATATTATATAGTGTTAGTTAGATTAACAGAAATAACATGTTTTTTTTTGTCGCAGAAAGACCTGCTACTAATTTCGTTAAGGATTGCAGTTTTTCCCTTACCACTCGCAAATGAAGAAAAATAATGGAAAAAAGGGATATAACTTAATATGTTTGTCCTAAAAACCTAAGAAGTTTGACAACATATATATACTTCTAACACCACTTTGATTATTACGAATCGCGGTTTTGAGCTTATGAATAGCTATCGAAGGATATATGAATTTCAAAATCGCAGGTTTTACCTTATGAGTCCCAAACGAAGGGTTTAATGGAAATAATGTATATAACCGGAAGTGTTCTTCTTTGAAAACGCGAAAATGATTGACATCATCAAAAAACCTCTACGACCATTTTGATTTTCTCCTAACGCGATTTTACGCTTATAGCTTGCTATCAAAGGGGAAATGAGTTATATGTATTTTTTTTCGGGGCAGCGGTTAAGGAAAACTTTAAAATGATGCGGCATTCTTAATCATTTGATGAATTATTAAGTAAGTTATGGTGTACTGAAGAAAAAAGGCATTGAGAAATTATATAGTGTATAATTAGATTACAATATAGGTAGATTACTCAACCTGGCGGTTGAGCGTGATCACGGTCAAATCAACTCCTTGCATGACTGCTGACCAAGAAACAGTACTCATCCTTACATAGTACTGAACCCAAGACACTTTATGGGTTGTAGTGGAACAGGTTTTTTTATAATTAGATTAACCGAAATACCATGTTTTTTCTAATGATTCGAAAAACACGGGGAATGCCGGAAAAGTGTATATAACACAAATATTCATCATCAAAAATTGACGAAAAACAAAACTTTGAAAATGACTTGCGACTAATTTCGTTAAGGATTGCAGTTTTTCCCTAACCACTCGCAAATGAATAATAATAATGTATATGACCGGAAGTATTCTCCTTGAAGACGCCAATATGATTGACACCATCAAAAAACCTATACGACCATTTTGATTTTCTCGCAACGTGATTCTACGCTTATAACTTGCTATCAGAGAGAAAATAAGTTATATGTAGGTTTTTTCGGGCCAGCGTTTAATGAAAACTTTAAAATGATGCGGCATTCTTAATCATTTGATGAAGTATTAATTAAGTTATGGTTTAGCGAAGAAAAAAAGGCATTGAGAAATTATATAGTGTATAAATGGATTAACCGAAATCATATGTTTTTTCTTATGATTCGAAAAATACTGGGAATATCGGAAAAGTGTATATTACACAAATATTAGTCATCAAAAATTGATGAAAAAGGCAACTTCGAAAAAGACCTGCGACAAATTTCCTTAAGGATTGCAGTTTTTCCCTTACCACTCGCAAAAGAAACAATTAATTGAAAAAAGATATATAACTGAATATGTTTGTCCTAAATACCTGAGAAGTTTGACGACATATAGGAACTTCTAACACCATTTTGTTTTTTAAGAAACGCGGTTTTGAGCTTATAAATAGCTATCGAAGGCAATATGAGTTTTAAAAATCGAAGGTTTTACCTTGTGACTCTCAACCGAAAGGTATAATCGAAATAATGTAAATGACCGGAAGTGTTCTTCTCTAAAAACGCGGAAATGATTGACATCATCAAAAAACCTCTACGACCATTTTGATTTTCTCCTAACGCGATTTTACGCTTATAGCTTGCTATCAAAGGGGAAATGAGTTATATGTATTTTTTTTCGGGGCAGCGGTTAAGGAAAACTTTAAAATGATGCGGCATTCTTAATCATTTGATGAATTATTAAGTAAGTTATGGTGTACTGAAGAAAAAAGGCATTGAGAAATTATATAGTGTATAATTAGATTACAGTATAGGTAGATTACTCAACCTGGCGGTTGAGCGTGATCACGGTCAAATCACCTCCTTGCAATACCGCTGACCAAGAAAAAGTACTCTTCCTTACATAGTATTAAACCCAAGACCCTTTATGGGTTGTAGTGGAACAGGTTTTTTTATAATTAGATTAACCGAAATAACATGTTTTTTCTAATGATTTGAAAACACGGGGAATACCGGAAAAGTGTATATAACACAAATATTCGTCATCAAAAATTGACGAAAAACAAAACTTTGAAAATGACCTGCGACTAATTTCGTTAAGGATTGCATTTTTTCCCTAACCACTCGCAAATGAATAATAATAATGTATATGACCGGAAGTATTCTCCTTGAAGATGCAAATATGATTGACACCATCAAAAAACCTATACGACCATTTTGATTTTCTCGCAACGTGAGTCTACGCTTATAACTTGCTATCAGAGAGAAAATGAATTATATGTAGGTTTTTTCGGGCCAGCGTTTAAGGAAAACTTTAAAATAATGCGGCATAGCTCATAAATAGCTATCGAAGGCAATATGATTTTCAGAAATCTCATGTTTTACCTTGTGACTCCAAAACGAAGGGTTTAATCGAAATAATGTATATGACCGGAAGTGTTCTTCTAGAAAACGCGAATATGATTGACATCATCAAAAAACCCTTACGACCCTTTTTATTTTCTCGCAAAGCGATTTTACGATTATAACATTCTATCAGAGGAAAAATAAGTTATATGTATGTTTTTTCGGGGCGGCGGTTAAGCAAAACTTAAAAATGATGCAGACTTCTCAATCATTTGATGGAGTATTAAGTACGTTATGCTGTAGCGAAGAAAAAAAAGCATTGAGAAATTATATAGTTAGTTAGATTAACAGAAATAACATGTTTTTTTTTGTCACAGAAAGACCTGCTACTGATTTCGTTAAGGATTGCAGTTTTTCCCTTACCACTCGCGAATGAAGAAAAATAATGGAAAAAAGGGATATAACTGAATATGTTTGTCCTAAAAACCTAAGAAGTTTGACAACATATATAGACTTCTAACACCACTTTGATTATTACGAATCGCGGTTTTGAGCTTATGAATAGCTATCGAAGGCAATATGATTTTCAAAATCGCAGGTTTTACCTTGTGAGTCCCATACGAAGGGTTTAATGGAAATAATGTATATAACCGAAAGTGTTCTTCTTTGAAAACGCGAAAATGATTGACATCATCAAAAAACCTCTACGACCATTTTGATTTTCTCCTAACGCGATTTTACGCTTATAGCTTGCTATCAAAGGGGAAATGAGTTATATGTATTTTTTTTCGGGGCAGCGGTTAAGGAAAACTTTAAAATGATGCGGCATTCTTAATCATTTGATGAATTATTAAGTAAGTTATGGTGTACTGAAGAAAAAAGGCATTGAGAAATTATATAGTGTATAATTAGATTACAATATAGGTAGATTACTCAACCTGGCGGTTGAGCGTGATCACGGTCAAATCACCTCCTTGCACGACCGCTGACCAAGAAACAGTACTCTTCCTTACATAGTACTAAACCCAAGACACTTTATGGGTTGTAGTGGAACAGGTTTTTTTATAATTAGATTAACCGAAATAACATGTTTTTTCTAATGATTCGAAAAACACGGGGAATACCGGAAAAGTGTATATAACACAAATATTCGTCATCAAAAATTGACGAAAAACAAAACTTTGAAAATGACTTGCGACTAATTTCGTTAAGGATTGCAGTTTTTCCCTAACCACTCGCAAATGAATAATAATAATGTATATGACCGGATGTATTCTCCTTGAAGACGCAAATATGATTGGCACCATCAAAAAACCTATACGACCATTTTGATTTTCTCGCAACGTGAGTCTACGCTTATAACTTGCTATCAGAGAGAAAATGAGTTATATGTTGGTTTTTTCGGGCCAGCGTTTAAGCGTTAGAATGATGCGGCATTCTTAATTATTTGATAAAGTATTAATTAAGTTATGGTTTAGCGAAGAAAAAAAGGCATTGAGAAATGATATAGTGTATAAATGGATTAACCGAAATCATGTGTTTTTTCTTATGATTCGAAAAATACTGGGAATATCGGAAAAGTGTATATTACACAAATATTAGTCATCAAAAATTGATGAAAAAGGCAACTCCGAAAAAGACCTGCGACTAATTTCCTTAAGGATTGCAGTTTTTCCCTTACCACTCGCAAAAGAAACAATTAATGGAAAAAAGATATATAACTGAATATGTTTGTCCTAAAAACCTGAGAAGTTTGACGACATATAGGAACTTCTAACACCATTTTGTTTTTTAAGAAACGCGGTTTTGAGCTTATAAATAGCTATCAAAGGCAATATGAGTTTTAAAAACGCAGGTTTTACCTTGTGAGTCCCAAACGTAGGGTTTAATGGAAATAATGTATATAACCGGAAGTGTTCTTCTTTGAAAACGCGAAAATGATTGACATCATCAAAAAACCTCTACGACCATTTTGATTTTCTCCTAACGCGATTTTACGCTTATAGCTTGCTATCAAAGGGAAAATGAGTAATATATATGGTTTTTTGGGGCAGTGGTTAAGGAAAACTTTAAAATGATGCGGCATAGCTCATAAATAGCTATCGAAGGCAATATGATTTTCAGAAATCTCATGTTTTACCTTGTGACTCCAAAACGAAGGGTTTAATCGAAATAATGTATATGACCGGAAGTGTTCTTCTAGAAAACGCGAATATGATTGACATCATCAAAAAACCCTTACGACCCTTTTTATTTTCTCGCAAAGCGATTTTACGATTATAACATTCTATCAGAGGAAAAATAAGTTATATGTATGTTTTTTCGGGGCGGCGGTTAAGCAAAACTTAAAAATGATGCAGACTTCTCAATCATTTGATGGAGTATTAAGTACGTTATGCTGTAGCGAAGAAAAAAAAGCATTGAGAAATTATATAGTTAGTTAGATTAACAGAAATAACATGTTTTTTTTTGTCACAGAAAGACCTGCTACTGATTTCGTTAAGGATTGCAGTTTTTCCTTTACTACTCGCGAATGAAGAAAAATAATGGAAAAAAGGGATATAACTGAATATGTTTGTCCTAAAAACCTAAGAAGTTTGACAACATATATAGACTTCTAACACCACTTTGATTATTACGAATCGCGGTTTTGAGCTTATGAATAGCTATCGAAGGCAATATGATTTTCAAAATCGCAGGTTTTACCTTGTGAGTCCCATACGAAGGGTTTAATGGAAATAATGTATATAACCGAAAGTGTTCTTCTTTGAAAACGCGAAAATGATTGACATCATCAAAAAACCTCTACGACCATTTTGATTTTCTCCTAACGCGATTTTACGCTTATAGCTTGCTATCAAAGGGGAAATGAGTTATATGTATTTTTTTTCGGGGCAGCGGTTAAGGAAAACTTTAAAATGATGCGGCATTCTTAATCATTTGATGAATTATTAAGTAAGTTATGGTGTACTGAAGAAAAAAGGCATTGAGAAATTATATAGTGTATAATTAGATTACAATATAGGTAGATTACTCAACCTGGCGGTTGAGCGTGATCACGGTCAAATCACCTCCTTGCACGACCGCTGACCAAGAAACAGTACTCTTCCTTACATAGTACTAAACCCAAGACACTTTATGGGTTGTAGTGGAACAGGTTTTTTTATAATTAGATTAACCGAAATAACATGTTTTTTCTAATGATTCGAAAAACACGGGGAATACCGGAAAAGTGTATATAACACAAATATTCGTCATCAAAAATTGACGAAAAACAAAACTTTGAAAATGACTTGCGACTAATTTCGTTAAGGATTGCAGTTTTTCCCTAACCACTCGCAAATGAATAATAATAATGTATATGACCGGATGTATTCTCCTTGAAGACGCAAATATGATTGGCACCATCAAAAAACCTATACGACCATTTTGATTTTCTCGCAACGTGAGTCTACGCTTATAACTTGCTATCAGAGAGAAAATGAGTTATATGTTGGTTTTTTCGGGCCAGCGTTTAAGCGTTAGAATGATGCGGCATTCTTAATTATTTGATAAAGTATTAATTAAGTTATGGTTTAGCGAAGAAAAAAAGGCATTGAGAAATGATATAGTGTATAAATGGATTAACCGAAATCATGTGTTTTTTCTTATGATTCGAAAAATACTGGGAATATCGGAAAAGTGTATATTACACAAATATTAGTCATCAAAAATTGATGAAAAAGGCAACTCCGAAAAAGACCTGCGACTAATTTCCTTAAGGATTGCAGTTTTTCCCTTACCACTCGCAAAAGAAACAATTAATGGAAAAAAGATATATAACTGAATATGTTTGTCCTAAAAACCTGAGAAGTTTGACGACATATAGGAACTTCTAACACCATTTTGTTTTTTAAGAAACGCGGTTTTGAGCTTATAAATAGCTATCAAAGGCAATATGAGTTTTAAAAACGCAGGTTTTACCTTGTGAGTCCCAAACGTAGGGTTTAATGGAAATAATGTATATAACCGGAAGTGTTCTTCTTTGAAAACGCGAAAATGATTGACATCATCAAAAAACCTCTACGACCATTTTGATTTTCTCCTAACGCGATTTTACGCTTATAGCTTGCTATCAAAGGGAAAATGAGTAATATATATGGTTTTTTGGGGCAGTGGTTAAGGAAAACTTTAAAATGATGCGGCATAGCTCATAAATAGCTATCGAAGGCAATATGATTTTCAGAAATCTCATGTTTTACCTTGTGACTCCAAAACGAAGGGTTTAATCGAAATAATGTATATGACCGGAAGTGTTCTTCTAGAAAACGCGAATATGATTGACATCATCAAAAAACCCTTACGACCCTTTTTATTTTCTCGCAAAGCGATTTTACGATTATAACAATCTATCAGAGGAAAAATAAGTTATCTGTATGTTTTTTCGGGGCGGCGGTTAAGCAAAACTTAAAAATGATGCAGACTTCTCAATCATTTGATGGAGTATTAAGTACGTTATGCTGTAGCGAAGAAAAAAAAGCATTGAGAAATTATATAGTTAGTTAGATTAACAGAAATAACATGTTTTTTTTTGTCACAGAAAGACCTGCTACTGATTTCGTTAAGGATTGCAGTTTTTCCTTTACCACTCGCGAATGAAGAAAAATAATGGAAAAAAGGGATATAACTGAATATGTTTGTCCTAAAAACCTAAGAAGTTTGACAACATATATAGACTTCTAACACCACTTTGATTATTACGAATCGCGGTTTTGAGCTTATGAATAGCTATCGAAGGCAATATGATTTTCAAAATCGCAGGTTTTACCTTGTGAGTCCCAAACGAAGGGTTTAATGGAAATAATGTATATAACCGAAAGTGTTCTTCTTTGAAAACGCGAAAATGATTGACATCATCAAAAAACCTGTACGACCATTTTGATTTTCTCCTAACGCGATTTTACGCTTATAGCTTGCTATCAAAGGGGAAATGAGTTATATGTATTTTTTTTCGGGGCAGCGGTTAAGGAAAACTTTAAAATGATGCGGCATTCTTAATCATTCGATGAATTATTAAGTAAGTTATGGTGTACTGAAGAAAAAAGGCATTGAGAAATTATATAGTGTATAATTAGATTACAGTATAGGTAGATTACTCAACCTGGCGGTTGAGCGTGATCACGGTCACCTCCTTGCACGACCGCTGACCAAGAAACAGTACTCTTCTTGGGTTCAGTACTATGTAAAATCCTTACATAGTACTGAACCCAAGACCCTTTATGGGTTGTAGTGGAACAGGTTTTTTTATAATTAGATTAACCGAAATAACATGTTTTTTCTAATGATTCGAAAAACACGGGGAATACCGGAAAAGTGCATATAACACAAATATTCGTCATCAAAAATTGACGAAAAACAAAACTTTGAAAATGACTTGCGACTAATTTCGTTAAGGATTGCAGTTTTTCCCTAACCACTCGCAAATGAATAATAATAATGTATATGACCGGATGTATTCTCCTTGAAGACGCAAATATGATTGGCACCATCAAAAAACCTATACGACCATTTTGATTTTCTCGCAACGTGAGTCTACGCTTATAACTTGCTATCAGAGAGAAAATGAGTTATATGTTGGTTTTTTCGGGCCAGCGTTTAAGCGTTAGAATGATGCGGCATTCTTAATTATTTGATAAAGTATTAATTAAGTTATGGTTTAGCGAAGAAAAAAAAACATTAAGAAATTATATAGTGTATAAATGGATTAACCGAAATCATGTGTTTTTTCTTATGATTCGAAAAATACTGGGAATATCGGAAAAGTGTATATTACACAAATATTAGTCATCAAAAATTGATGAAAAAGGCAACTCCGAAAAAGACCTGCGACTAATTTCCTTAAGGATTGCAGTTTTTCCCTTACCACTCGCAAAAGAAACAATTAATGGAAAAAAGATATATAACTGAATATGTTTGTCCTAAAAACCTGAGAAGTTTGACGACATATAGGAACTTCTAACACCATTCTGTTTTTTAAGAAACGCAGTTTTAAGCTTATGAATTGCTATCGAAGGCAATATGAGTTTTAAAAATCGAAGGTTTTACCTTGTGACTCTCAACCGAAAGGTATAATCGAAATAATGTAAATGACCGGAAGTGTTCTTCTCTAAAAACGCGGAAATGATTGACATCATAAAAAAAACCACTAGGAACATTTTGATTTTCTCGCAACGCGATTTTGCGCTTATAGCTTGCTATCAAAGGGAAAATGAGTTATATATATGGTTTTTCGGGGCAGCGGTTAAGGAAAACTTTAAAATGATGCGGCATAGCTCATAAATAGCTATCGAAGGCAATATGATTTTCAGAAATCGCATGTTTTACCTTGTGACTCCCAAACGAAGGGTTTAATCGAAATAATGTATATGACCGGAGGTGTTCTTGAAAACGCGAATATGATTGACATCATCGAAAAACCCTTACGACCATTTTTATTTTCTCGCAAAGCGATTTTACGATTATAACATTCTATCAGAGGAAAAATAAGTTATATGTATGTTTTTTCGGGGCGGCGGCTAAGCAAAACTTAAAAATGATGCGGACTTCTCAATCATTTGATGGAGTATTAAGTACGTTATGCTGTAGCGAAGAAAAAAAAACATTGAAATATTATATAGTGTTAGTTAGATTAACAGAAATAACATGTTTTTTTTTGTCGCAGAAAGACCTGCTACTAATTTCGTTAAGGATTGCAGTTTTTCCCTTACCACTCGCAAATGAAGAAAAATAATGGAAAAAAGGGATATAACTTAATATGTTTGTCCTAAAAACCTAAGAAGTTTGACAACATATATATACTTCTAACACCACTTTGATTATTACGAATCGCGGTTTTGAGCTTATGAATAGCTATCGAAGGATATATGAATTTCAAAATCGCAGGTTTTACCTTATGAGTCCCAAACGAAGGGTTTAATGGAAATAATGTATATAACCGGAAGTGTTCTTCTTTGAAAACGCGAAAATGATTGACATCATCAAAAAACCTCTACGACCATTTTGATTTTCTCCTAACGCGATTTTACGCTTATAGCTTGCTATCAAAGGGGAAATGAGTTATATGTATTTTTTTTCGGGGCAGCGGTTAAGGAAAACTTTAAAATGATGCGGCATTCTTAATCATTTGATGAATTATTAAGTAAGTTATGGTGTACTGAAGAAAAAAGGCATTGAGAAATTATATAGTGTATAATTAGATTACAATATAGGTAGATTACTCAACCTGGCGGTTGAGCGTGATCACGGTCAAATCAACTCCTTGCATGACTGCTGACCAAGAAACAGTACTCATCCTTACATAGTACTGAACCCAAGACACTTTATGGGTTGTAGTGGAACAGGTTTTTTTATAATTAGATTAACCGAAATACCATGTTTTTTCTAATGATTCGAAAAACACGGGGAATGCCGGAAAAGTGTATATAACACAAATATTCATCATCAAAAATTGACGAAAAACAAAACTTTGAAAATGACTTGCGACTAATTTCGTTAAGGATTGCAGTTTTTCCCTAACCACTCGCAAATGAATAATAATAATGTATATGACCGGAAGTATTCTCCTTGAAGACGCCAATATGATTGACACCATCAAAAAACCTATACGACCAATTTGATTTTCTCGCAAGGTGAGTCTACGCTTACAACTTGCTATCAGAGAGAAAATGAGTTATATGTAGGTTATTTCGGGCCAGCGTTTAAGCGTTAAAATGATGCGGCATTCTTAATTATTTGATGAAGTATTAATTAAGATATGGTTTAGCGAAGAAAAGAAGGCATTGAGAAATTATATAGTGTATAAATGGATTAACCGAAATCATGTGTTTTTTCTTATGATTCGAAAAATACTGGGAATATCGGAAAAGTGTATATTACACAAATATTAGTCATCAAAAATTGATGAAAAAGGCAACTCCGAAAAAGACCTGCGACATTTCCTTAAGGATTGCAGTTTTTCCCGTACCACTCGCAAAAGAAACAATTAATGGAAAAAAGATATATAACTGAATATGTTTGTCCTAAAAACCTGAGAAGTTTGACGACATATAGGAACTTCTAACACCATTTTGTTTTTTAAGAAACGCAGTTTTGAGCTTATAAATAGCTATCGAAGGCAATATGAGTTTTAAAAACGCAGGTTTTACCTTGTGAGTCCCAAACGAAGGGTTTAATGGAAATAATGTATATAACCGGAAGTGTTCTTCTTTGAAAACGCGAAAATGATTGACATCATAAAAAAACCTCTACGACCATTTTGATATTCTCCTAACGCGATTTTACGCTTATAGCTTGCTATCAAAGGGAAAATGAGTTATATATATGGTTTTTTGGGGCAATGGTTAAGGAAAATTTTAAAATGATGCGGCATAGCTCATAATTAGCTATCGAAGGCAATATGATTTTCAGAAATCTCATGTTTTACCTTGTGACTCCCAAACATAGGGTTTAATCGAAATAATGTATATGACCGGAAGTGTTCTTCTTGAAAACGAATATGATTGACATCATCGAAAAACCCTTACGACCATTTTTATTTTCTCGCAAAGCGATTTTACGATTATAACATTCTATCAGAGGAAAAATAAGTTATATGTATGTTTTTTCGGGGCGGCGGCTAAGCAAAACTTAAAAATGATGCGGACTTCTCAATCATTTGATGGAGTATTAAGTACGTTATGCTGTAGCGAAGAAAAAAAAAAACATTGAAATATTATATAGTGTTAGTTAGATTAACAGGAATAACATAATTTTTTTTGTCGCGGAAAGACCTGCTACTAATTTCGTTAAGGATTGCAGTTTTTCCCTTACCACTCGCAAATGAAGAAAAATAATGGAAAAAGGGATATAACTTAATATGTTTGTCCTAAAAACCTAAGAAGTTTGACAACATATATATACTTCTAACACCACTTTGATTATTACAAATCGCGGTTTTGAGCTTATGAATAGCTATCGAAGGCAATATAAATTTCAAAATCGCAGGTTTTACCTTGTGAGTCCCAAACAAAGGGTTTAATGGAAATAATGTATATAACCGGAAGTGTTCTTCTTTGTAAACGCGACAATGATTGACATCATCAAAAAACCTCTACGACCATTTTGATTTTCTCCTAACGCGATTTTACGCTTATAGCTTGCTATCAAAGGAAAAATGAGTTATATGTATTTTTTTTCGGGGCAGCGGTTAAGGAAAACTTTAAAATGATGCGGCATTCTTAATCATTTGATGAATTATTAAGTAAGTTATGGTGTACTGAAGAAAAAAGGCATTGAGAAATTATATAGTGTATAATTAGATTACAATATAGGTAGATTACTCAACCTGGCGGTTGAGCGTGATCACGGTCAAATCACCTCCTTGCACGACCGCTGACCAAGAAACAGTACTCTTCCTTAGATAGTACTGAACCCAAGACACTATATGGGTTGTAGTGGAACAGGTTTTTTTATAATTAGATTAACCGAAATACCATGTTTTTTCTAATGATTCGAAAAACACGGGGAATACCGGAAAAGTGCATATAACACAAATATTCGTCATCAAAAATTGACGAAAAACAAAACTTTGAAAATGACATGCGACTAATTTCGTTAAGGATTGCAGTTTTTCCCTAACCACTCGCAAATGAATAATAATAATGTATATGACCGGAAGTATTCTCCTTGAAGACGCCAATATGATTGACACCATCAAAAAACCTATACGACTAATTTGATTTTCTCGCAATGTGAGTCTACGCTTACAACTTGCTATCAGAGAGAAAATGAGTTATATGTAGGTTTTTTCGGACCAGCGTTTAAGGAAAACTTTAAAATGATGCGGCATTCTTAATTATTTGATGAAGTATTAATTAAGTTATGGTTTATCGAAGAAAAAAAGGCATTGAGAAATTATATAGTGTATAAATGGATTAACCGAAATCATGTGTTTTTTCTTATGATTCGAAAAATACTGGGAATATCGGAAAAGTGTATATTACACAAATATTAGTCATCAAAAATTGATTAAAAAGGCAACCCCGAAAAAGACCTGCGACTAATTTCTTTTAGGATTGCAGTTTTTCCCTTACCACTCGCAAAAGAAACAATTAATGGAAAAAAGATATATAACTGAATATGTTTGTCCTAAAAACCTGAGAAGTTTGACGATATATAGGAACTTCTAACACCATTTTGTTTTTTAAGAAATGCAGTTTTGAGCTTATGAATTGCTATCGAAGGCAATATGAGTTTGAAAAATCGAAGGTTTTACCTTGTGACTCTCAACCGAAAGGTATAATCGAAATAATGTAAATGACCGGAAGTGTTCTTCTCTAAAAACGCGGAAATGATTGACATCATAAAAAAACCTCTACGACCATTTTGATTTTCTCCTAACGCGATTTTACGCTTATAGCTTGCTATCAAAGGGAAAATGAGTTATATATATGGTTTTTTGGGGCAATGGTTAAGGAAAATTTTAAAATGATGCGGCATAGCTCATAAATAGCTATCGAAGGCAATATGATTTTCAGAAATCTCATGTTTTACCTTGTGACTCCCAAACATAGGGTTTAATCGAAATAATGTATATGACCGGAAGTGTTCTTCTTGAAAACGAATATGATTGACATCATCGAAAAACCCTTACGACCATTTTTATTTTCTCGCAAAGCGATTTTACGATTGTAACATTCTATCAGAGGAAAAATAAGTTATATGTATGTTTTTTCGGGGCGGCGGCTAAGCAAAACTTAAAAATGATGCGGACTTCTCAATCATTTGATGGAGTATTAAGTACGTTATGCTGTAGCGAAGAAAAAAAAAACATTGAAATATTACATAGTGTTAGTTAGATTAACAGAAATAACATTTTTTTTTGTCGCAGAAAGACCTGCTACTAATTTCGTTAAGGATTGCAGTTTTTCCCTTACCACTCGCAAATGAAGAAAAATAATGGAAAAAAGGCATATAACTGAATATGTTTGTCCTAAAAACCTAAGAAGTTTGACAACATATATATACTTCTAACACCACTTTGATTATTACAAATTGCGGTTTTGAGCTTATGAATAGTTATCGAAGGCAATATGAATTTCAAAATCGCAGGTTTTACCTTGTGAGTCCCAAACGAAGGGTTTAATGGAAATAATGTATATAACCAGAAGTGTTCTTCTTTGAAAACGCGAAAATGATTGACATCATCAAAAAACCTCTACGACCATTTTGATTTTCTCCTAACGCGATTTTACGCTTATAGCTTGCTATCAAAGGGGAAATGAGTCATATGTATTTTTTTTCGGGGCAGCGGTTAAGGAAAACTTTAAAATGATGCGGCATTCTTAATCATTTGATGAATTATTAAGTAAGTTATGGTGTACTGAAGAAAAAAGGCATTGAGAAATTATATAGTGTATAATTAGATTACAATATAGGTAGATTACTCAACCTGGCGGTTGAGCGTGATCACGGTCAAATCACCTCCTTGCATGACCGCTGACCAAGAAACAGTACTCTTCCTTTCATAGTACTGAACCCAAGACACTATATGGGTTGTAGTGGAACAGGTTTTTTTATAATTAGATTAACCGAAATACCATGTTTTTTCTAATGATTCGAAAAACACGGGGAATGCCGTAAAAGTGTATATAACACAAATATTTATCATCAAAAATTGACGAAAAACAAAACTTTGAAAATGACCTGCGACTAATTTCGTTAAGGATTGCAGTTTTTCCCTAACCACTCGCAAATGAATAAAAATAATGTATATGACCGGAAGTATTCTCCTTGAAGACGCCAATATGATTGACACCATCAAAAAACCTATACGACCAATTTGATTTTCTCGCAACGTGAGTCTCCGCTTACAACTTGCTATCAGAGAGAAAATGAGTTATATGTAGGTTTTTTCGGGCCAGCGTTTAAGGAAAACTTTAAAATGATGCGGCATTCTTAATTATTTGATGAAGTATTAATTAAGTTATGGTTTAGCGAAGAAAAAAAGGCATTGAGAAATTATATAGTGTATAAAAGGATTAACCGAAATCATGTGTTTTTTCTTATGATTCGAAAAATACTGGGAATATCGGAAAAGTGTATATTACACAAATATTAGTCATCAAAAATTGATTAAAAAGGCAACTCCGAAAAAGACCTGCGACTAATTTCGTTAAGGATTGCAGTTTTTCCCTTACCACTCGCAAAAGAAACAATTAATCGAAAAAAGATATATAACTGAATATGTTTGTCCTAAAAACCTTAGAAGTTTGACGATATATAGGAACTTCTAACAATATTTTGTTTTTTAAGAAACGCGGTTTTGAGCTTATGAATTGCTATCGAAGGCAATATGAGTTTTAAAAATCGAAGGTTTTACCTTGTGACTCTCAACCGAAAGGTATAATCGAAATAATGTAAATGACCGGAAGTGTTCTTCTCTAAAAACGCGGAAATGATTGACATCATCAAAAAACCACTAGGAACATTTTGATTTTCTCGCAACGCGATTTTGCGCTTATAGCTTGCTATCAAAGGGAAAATGAGTTATATATATGGTTTTTCGAGGCAGCGGTTAAGGAAAACTTTAAAATGATGCGGCATAGCTCATAAATAGCTATCGAAGGCAATATGATTTTCAGAAATCGCATGTTTTACCTTGTGACTCCCAAACGAAGGGTTTAATCGAAATAATGTATATGACCGGAAGTGTTCTTCTTGAAAACGCGAATATGATTGACATCATCAAAAAACCCTTAGGACCCCTTTCTCGCAAAGCGATTTTACGATTATAACATTCTATCAGAGGAAAAATAAGTTATATGTATGTTTTTTCGGGGGGCGGTTAAGCAAAACTTAAAAAAAATGCGGACTTCTCAATCATTTGATGGAGTATTAAGTACGTTATGCTGTAGCGAAGAAAAAAAAGCATTGAGATATTATTTAGTGTTAGTTATATTAACAGAAATAACTTGTTTTTTTTTTTGTCGCAGAAAGACCTGCTACTAATTTCGTTAAGGATTGCAGTTTTTCCCTTACCACTCGCAAATGAAGAAAAATAATGGAAAAAAGGCATATAACTGAATATGTTTGTCCTAAAAACCTAAGAAGTTTGACAACATATATATACTTCTAACACCACTTTGATTATTACAAATTGCGGTTTTGAGCTTATGAATAGTTATCGAAGGCAATATGAATTTCAAAATCGCAGGTTTTACCTTGTGAGTCCCAAACGAAGGGTTTAATGGAAATAATGTATATAACCAGAAGTGTTCTTCTTTGAAAACGCGAAAATGATTGACATCATTAAAAAACCTCTACGACCATTTTGATTTTCTCCTAACGCGATTTTACGCTTATAGCCTGCTATCAAAGGGGAAATGAGTTATATGTATTTTTTTTCGGGGCAGCGGTTAAGGAAAACTTTAAAATGATGCGGCATTCTTAATCATTTGATGAATTATTAAGTAAGTTATGGTGTACTGAAGAAAAAAGGCATTGAGAAATTATATAGTGTATAATTAGATTACAAAATAGGTAGATTACTCAACCTGGCGGTTGAGCGTGATCATGCTCAAATCACCTCCTTGCACGACCGCTGACCAAGAAACAGTACTCTTCCTTACATAGTACTGAACCCAAGACACTTTATGGGTTGTAGTGGAACAGGTTTTTTTATAATTAGATTAACCGAAATACCATGTTTTTTCTAATGATTCGAAAAACACGGGGAATGCCGGAAAAGTGTATATAACACAAATATTCATCATCAAAAATTGACGAAAAACAAAACTTTGAAAATGACCTGCGACTAATTTCGTTAAGGATTGCAGTTTTTCCCTAACCACTCGCAAATGAATAAAAATAATGTATATGACCGGAAGTATTCTCCTTGAAGACGCCAATATGATTGACACCATCAAAAAACCTATACGACCAATTTGATTTTCTCGCAACGTGAGTCTACGCTTATAACTTGCTATCAGAGAGAAAATGAGTTATATGTAGGTTTTTTCGGGCCAGCGTTTAAGGAAAACTTTAAAATGATGCGGCATTCTTAATTATTTGATGAAGTATTAATTAAGTTATGGTTTAGCGAAGAAAAAAAGGTATTGAGAAATTATATAGTGTATAAATGGATTAACCGAAATACCATGTTTTTTCTAATGATTTGAAAAACACGGGGAATGCCGGAAAAGTGTATATAACACAAATATTCATCATCAAAAATTGACGAAAAACAAAACTTTGAAAATGACTTGCGACTAATTTCGTTAAGGATTGCAGTTTTTCCCTAACCACTCGCAAAAGAAACAATTAATGGAAAAAAGATATATAACTGAATATGTTTGTCCTAAAAACCTGAGAAGTTTGACGACATATAGGAACTTCTAACACCATTTTGTTTTTTAAGAAACGTGGTTTTGAGCTTATGAATTGCTATCGAAGGCAATATGAGTTTTAAAAATCGAAGGTTTTACCTTGTGACTCTCAACCGAAAGGTATAATCGAAATAATGTAAATGACCGGAAGTGTTCTTCTCTAAAAACGCGGAAATGATTGACATCATCAAAAAACCACTAGGACCATTTTGATTTTCTCGCAACGCAATTTTGCGCTTATAGCTTGCTATCAAAGGGAAAATGAGTTATATATATGGTTTTTCGGGGCAGCGGTTAAGGAAAACTTTAAAATGATGCGGCATAGCTCATAAATAGCTATCGAAGGCAATATGATTTTCAGAAATCGCATGTTTTACCTTGTGACTCCCTAACGAAGGGTTTAATCGAAATAATGTATATGACCGGAAGTGTTCTTCTTGAAAACGCGAATATGATTGACATCATCAAAAAACCCTTACGACCCTTTTTATTTTCTCGCAAAGCGATTTTACGATTATAACATTCTATCAGAGGAAAAATAAGTTATATGTATGTTTTTTCGGGGCGGCGGTTAAGCAAAACTTAAAAATAATGCGGACTTCTCAATCATTTGATGGAGTATTAAGTACGTTATGCTGTAGCGAAGAAAAAAAAGCATTGAGATATTATATAGTGTATAAATAGATTAACCGAAATCACATGTTTTTTCTTATGATTTGAAAAGACAGGGAAAATCGGGAAAGTTTATATAACACAAGTATTAGGTTTCAAAAATTGACGAAAAAGACCTGCAACTAATTTCGTTAAGGATTGCAGTTTTTCCCTTACCACTCGCAAATGAATAATAATAATGTATATAACGGGAACTGTACACCTTGAAAACCCTAAAATTATGGACACTATCAAAAAACCTCTACGACCAGTTATATGTAGGTTTTTTCGGGGCAGCGGTTAAGGAAAACTTTAAAATGATGCGGCATTCTTAAATATTTGATGAAGTATTAAGTAAGTTATGGTGTTCCGAAGAAAAAAAGGCATTGGGAAATTATATCTTATATATAAAATTCTCGGGTCACAATGTGAGTTACCATACTCCTCCGATACGGCTTGACCGATTTTTATAAAATTTCATATGCATTTTCAGTAGTCCTAAAAATCGGCTGCTATCTATTTTTCATACCCCTTAGTGATAAGGGGTGTCCTCCCTAACATTTTTTTATTTTTTGGACAAAACTTTTTTTTTAATTTTTTTATAATGTGGCATTAAAAAATACACACAATCTTAAATTTTCACCCTTCTATCACTAACCCCTATTTTTTTTATAGTCCTTTTAGTAATACGTTGAGCGCCAAGCGGTACGATCGTATATTAGCTATTCGTGTATAGCTAAATGGTTGTTCTCGGCAAAGGGCCCGCCCGCCGAGGGTGATTTCAAGGCGTATGGGACCGCTCCGGCCCCGAACAATTCGCCATTGAATAATTTTTTATTTTTTTTTATTTGGGTGTGCAAGGAGGAGAAAATAGGTCTGATCGCCAAGTTGCCAAGAGCAAAACTTAATGGATGGAGATGAAAGGGACAGGAGTAGTATGAAGGGATTGATGTGGCGGTCATAACCGGACATTCCCAGGGGGCTACTACTTCAGGTAGCGGGCTATTACCCTGGGGACAGGTGTTACATACGTACCGCTCTCAAAATTATTGTTAATGGCCAAAATTAAATTATTTATTTATTTTTTAATTTATGTATCATTCTAATCATATAAAAGTTCATAAATTAGGAAAAAATGCTTGGGCCCAGTGCAAAAATACATCTTTTCCACGGCACTCAACGTGTTAATCATTTTTCATCCCGCTCGATAACTGATCAATTATCACGTGGTAAGTTATCCCCGCCAGTTGAGCCTAACATTTAATTGAAACATTTACATGGTAACAATCTATCAATGTCATCTTGTTTTTCTTTTTTTTTTCTTTTATATAAGGCGTCAACCACTAGGGTCATCATCGCCATTTATTCAATGTCCGGTTTATATCTTATTATATAATTCTGTTAATTTGAGTAAGTCGTACAGTTTGTCTGTTACGTGGTCTTGCAGTATACTGTATAAGTCATTTGGTATATCTAAGAGTGCTCTGTATTCTTCGTAGGCCCTGCATTCAGTCAAAATATGCTTTACTGTCAGCGGACATCCACAAGCCTGACAGTTGGTAGGGTCTTCGCGTGCCATTAGGTGTCCGTGTGTCAAGCGCGTATGACCAATGCGAAGACGCGTCAAGATTACTTCCTCTCTGCGCTTACTCCTGTTAGAGGACTTCCATGGGATCACCTCTCTTTTAATTTCAAGTAATTTATTTTCAGATAAATTTAACCACCTATTTTCCCAACTTTGTTTCATTTTTTGCTTGATGAGGGATAAAAAGTCCGCTGCTAGAACCCCTAGATAAGGAATGCCATCTGTTATTGCTTTTTTGGCGGCCTGATCCGCCAATTCATTTCCAACTATTCCGCAGTGACTTGGAACCCATACGAAGAATACAGTGCTATTGTTTGTCATGCCCGACTTTATTGAAATGAGGATATTTTGAATTAGGGGATTTAAAGAGAAAACATTTTTCAAACAGATTAGAGCAGAAAGTGAGTCAGTGCAAATAACTATGGTTTTCTTTGTGGCCTGAATAACATTTAAACTTTTATGGATTGCGGCGATCTCCGCAGTAAAGTTGCTACAAGTAGCAGATAAAGAAAAAAGATGCTGTCTGTCATTGCATATTATCGAGGCTCCTACTCCTATAGAACTCTTAGAGCCGTCGGTGTAAATGTCGTTAGCGTCCCCTAGTTTTTCTTTAAGTTTATGAAATTCGTTTTTGTAAATTAGTGGTGCTGTGTTGTTTTTAAGTAGCCTTGTGAGAGAAAGGATGATTTTTGGGGTAGGTAGTCCCCATGGATGGATAGGAGGTGTTACATTCTCATGGAATGTGGGTATATCAAGGTTGAGGTCAAATAAGGATGCTGCAACACGGACTGCAAAGGATGTTCTCTTCTTTAAGGAAATTTGTTGTTGGGATAGGAGCTGTTTATTGGGGAATAGATAATTCAAAGGATGATTGTAGGTGGAGAGGATTTTAACTAAATATTTGAGATCGAGTTCTTGTCGTCTTAGGTCTAGGGGAGGTACGCCAGCTTCAACACAAAGACTACTAGAAGGGCTAGAACGAAAAGCACCGGTAGCTAACCTAAGACCCGTATTCTGTACAGATTCCAGCATTCTTAGGACTTGAGTAGAAGCTGAGTTGTATGAACAGCAGCCGTAATCCAATTTAGATCGTATAAGAGTTTTGTATAACGTTAACATACTGGCCCGATCTGCACCCCAACTTGTATTAGATACTATTTTTAACAGGTTTAAGGAGCGGAGACAATCTGCTTTTAATAGTTTTATATGAGGGGACCAACTGAGAGTTCTATCAAAAGTTACTCCTAGGTATTTGATTGTGTTTGAGAAAGAGATTGGTTGACCGGCAATGGAAAGTGATGGCAAAATATTAGGTTGTCTTTTACTGAACAGGACTGCAACTGTCTTAGCTGTTGAAATTTTGAAGCCGTTGGTACTAATCCAATGATTGACCTTATTCAAAGTGCTTTGAATATCATTCTGCAGTGTGTTAATTGTTTCCCTTCCGAATAAATTACTAAATCGTCAGCATATAACATAGCTTTTACCGGCTTTTAACTTCATTCATGACTTGATTAAAACCAACACAGAAAAGTGTCGCACTTAAAACGCAGCCTTGTGGTACACCGTTCTCTAATTCGAATTCTTCAGAAAAAATATTTCCAATTCTAACCCTGAACCGTCTATTTGTTAAAAAATTTTTAATGAATAAGATCATGTGACCATTAATTCCCATGTTAATCAGATTGTCAATTATTAGCCTTCTCCATGTCCTATCAAAAGCATTTTCTATGTCAAGAAAAACCGCTAATAATTTACTTTTGTTTTCAAAGGCTTCTAAAACATCCGATTCTAAGCGCACCAGATTATCAGTGGTACTCCTACCCTTCCTAAACCCACTTTGCCATGCTGGTAATAAATTTTTGGATTCAAGATACCATGACAGACGGTTGCTTAACAATTTTTCCATCAGTTTACAAATGGAGGAGGTGAGTGAGACCGGTCTATAGCTTTTGACGTTACTGGGATCTTTGTCTTTTTTCAGTATAGGAATAGTAATGGCTGTTCTCCAAGTGTTTGGAAAGCTTCCGGACAAAAACAATTTATTTAATATCCCTAAAATTATAGATTTATTAGCCGAACATAAATTTTTGACCATCCCAATGCATATTTGATCAGGGCCGGGTGAAGAATCTTTTCTAGAATTCAGAGCAGTAAGAAACTCTGTCATGGAAAAGGGGAGATTCAGAGGATCTAATGGATTATTAGAAATAACTGGCGGTATTGATTCTACTAGATTTTTTATATTGAGGAAGTGAGGTGAAAAGTTTGCTGTTGATGAAGTGATATAAAAATGTTTAGCCACGGCGTTTGCTAATGCTATAGGATCTGTATCATAATGGTCTTGGTTTTTTAAATATTTTATTTGGGGAGAAAGGCCATAGCCCTTAATCTTTCTAACAGTTTCCCAGAAAATGACAGGCGGTGTGTTAGAGCTAACGTTAGTTAAAAAGTTTTTCCAAGATAGTTGTTTGCTCTTTTTGACTATATACCTGGCATGTTTTCTCGCGGATTTGTATATTTCTAGCTGATCGGAAGATGGTCGTTGCAGAAATTTTCTCAAAGCTTTCTTTCTTGCTTTTATAGCTTTTTCACATTCCTCTGTCCACCATGGAACAGGTACACGACTGTTATTTTTTCGGTTGGAAAAGGAGGTGTATGGAATCGTTTCTTGAGCTGCGCTTAGTAACCTACTATTTAAATCCGCGATAAGGTGATCAGCATCACTTTCGGACATATCAATATCATTAAGATTTACTATCTCTTGGTACCGCGACCAATCCGGTTTTTTAATGTTCCATTTGTTATGTCCCCGGATAGTTGAGCATTTTTCGGATGTATTAAAAATTATTGGGAAGTGGTCGCTGCCATGCGTATCATCTAAAACGAACCAGTGAGTTGTTGGCAGCAACTGGGGGCTGGTAATGGTGAGGTCTATTGTTGAAAGTTTTCCGGATCTGGTGCACATATGGGTTCGAGAGGCATGGTTATTTATAACGCTTAAGTTACATGTATCAAGAAATGTTTCTACTAATTTACCTCGTTCATCCAGGTGGTCACTAACCCATAGAAGATTATGAGCGTTAAAATCCCCGGCTAGGATTACAGGGGATGGTAATGAATCAACCAATTCTTTTAACTCACGTACTGCAATATTACTACCGGGTGGGAGATAGACAGAACATAATGAAAAGGGATAGGGTTCTGATAGTATTCTTATTGATATTGCTTGCAAATTAGAAATGCAATCAATATCAACAAAAGGGATATCATTTCTAATTAAAATGCAAACCCCTCCGCAAGCTATTCGCCCAGCTGTATAGTCCTTTCTCCTAATAGCATAACCCCGAAATTCGATATTTATATCATCTTTTAGGTTGGTTTCCTGTAGGCAAGCAATAGGACAATCGTAAAAATTGAGCAAATATGTAAGTTCATCTCTTCGATGGTTAAAGCCGTTTAAGTTCCACTGGAGAATGTTCATTTGAATGAGAATACATTAGCCATACCTTTGTCAGTGATATATGCACGTAAGAAGGGATGAAGAGAAATCAAATGACAAACTTTGCTTGAAAATGCATAAAGAAAAGTTGTTGATATAACATAATTAGTAGTGAGAAGAATTAAAAGTAAAAGATGGACAGCTAAGCATAAACATTTATCAGTGGTGTAATAAAGGTCTATTATATATAGCAATTTTATAAAAGAAAGTATCAAATGAAAACCGAAAGATATAACACTGCTAGTAAAGAAAAGGCAAAAGATAAAAATAAATAATATTCTGAAGACAGTCAATAGTGCTTTTGATGACATAACTAATAATGTAACGATGAGAAGAACCAGAATGTTTAAAAATAGCATAGAAATTTTAGATTAAATTTATTAAAAAAGTGTAGTGTTGGAATAAATTAAGTTCTAAGAGTTAGAATGTTTACAGCTAAGAATTCTTTTTGCCCACTTTAGGTTTTGGTTTTGATCCAGTTTTAGAGGGTTTTTTTGGGGGAGTTATAATACTTTGGTCACTTATAGATGAATTTGCTGATGCTGGCCTATTTATTTTTAGATTTGTATCCGGATTTGGATTTTTTGACAAAGAGTGTTGTTCAACATTGTTTTCATAAGAGACAGTTTGTTCATCAACGCTAACGACTGATTTATTTACAGAAAAATTTCCTTCTCAGGCAAATTAACCACTATCTTTTCAGATCCTAATATGCTCGTGTTCGGGTTATTGTTCATTAAGTTAGATTCTAGGAAGGCTATTTTTTTGTATAGCATATCAACAGTGCTAGTAAGTTTACCTATCTGATCTAGTAGGGCCACACCTGATTTGAGGAGTGGGGGGAGCGGTCGGCGGAGCTCGGACTACTTCGGCAGCTGTCGGCGATCGCTCGTTGTTAATCGGTTCCTGTCTAATAATAATTAGGTCTGCTTGTCTATAAGAAATTTTTTCTTGCACTCTGAGTTTTTCTATTTTTTTCTCTCTTTCATACACCGGACACTTAGTATAAAACGCTGGATGATCCCCTTGGCAATTAATGCATTTAGGGGAATTTTGGCAATGATCCGAGTTGTGTGTGTTTTCACCTCACTTTCCACAGTTAATAATGTTACAATTTCTCTTGGTATGCCTGTATTTGTAACAGTTAAAGCAAAGAAGTGGTTTAGGCTCATAGGGTCTTATTCTAATAGACATAAATTCTAATAAAACTCTTTCTGGGAGTTCACTTTTTTCGAAAGTTAGAATTAATAATGGTGTTGCTCTGTTTTCATTATTTATTTTTTTAAAAATCCTTTTTACCCTCACGACACCATACTGCTCGAGTTCGGAAACTATTTCATTCTCAGAGCAGTTAAATAGTTCAGGTACATATGCTACACCGCGGGAGAAGTTAAGCGATTTATGCAATTGAAATGTAACTGGAATTCCTTGAAATGATTTTATGTTACTTAAATTTAAAAAGTCCTTTTCATTATTCACTGAAAGTAAGGTGGATCCGTTTTTCAAAAATTTTAAGTTTATTTGTGGACAATAACTTTTAATAAATCGGCAGACACTAAAAGGGCTGAAGTCTTTAAACGTTTTATTTAAGGAATTTGTACCAAGACTCATTATGAGATACTTATTAGACCATTTTCCCTTAGTTTTGAAAAAAGACTCCTGTAGGTCAGGAGGTTTAGGGTCCAATTCGCACATGTTTTACCTAACCTAATCTTACTTTCTAAGCTTAAAACCTAAATATTTCCCTATAATCTACTTGACTAATATTAAATTAATTCTATTTTTACTAAACAACTAATTAACTATAAGAAAAAACTTAGGACTAGGACTTATCACTTTGAATATAAGGAGCACAAAGGAGCAACTATTCACTTAGGCTTCTAAACACCATAAGAAAATAATATTTCATGTGGTATTCAAAACTATATTAAAAAAAATAATAAAATAAAAATAAGTAAATAATCATCACAATATAAAGAAAAACAAAATAAAATTATAAACAAAAATAGACTAAGGGGTACTCCCTGCTAGCAGAGAAGAGTAAGCCGGGCGGCTACAGAAAGACACTGCTAATCCTCTTTTCTAAGAAGCCGATACTTCAAACAACGCAAACCGCGATCTGAACACTACCGTTGCTGAAGCAAGACTGCATCTTGTTCTTCATGACAAATTGTAAACAATTCGTATATGCTTATAACGGAGTTTATCATTTAAAATGAATAAAACTATAGAAAGTGATGAATAAGTTGGAAGAAAAACAAAAGGAGCAGCAAGATCTCTCAGACAAAAAAACAGCAATGTTTACTAGCGATAACGAGCTTTATAGGTCAGTTTACCAGAAGAGTCTTGATAGAAATACTTCGTCATGACATTAGAGCACGTGTTTTCAGACAAAAGATGAAGTTTTTAATGAGTTTCATTACCAAATTACATGTATTCGGTCCCACACGTTGCTTGCTGTATTCGGTTGAATGGCAAAAGCGAGAATTACCTCATACACACATTTTGCTTTGGTTAATTGAATCCTTATATTAATTGTCCTGAATAAATCCATAATATAATTTCTGCAGAAATTCCAGATCCGTCTACTGACCGATTGCTGTTTCATATTGTTCATATGGCCCATGCGGTACTCTTAATCGTTGATCGCCTTGCATGGCAGATGAAAAATGTACTAAAAAATTCCCTAAAGATTTCACTAACGATACGATCACAAAGGATATCAGCAACACAGACTTTGACATTGACAATCGTTGGGTGGTGCCATATTCGTCTCTGCTGAGCAAGACATACAATGCTAATATTAATGATGAGTTCTGCAGTTCTGTGAAGAGCATCAAATACATTTGCAAGTATGTCCATAAAGGAATGCACCTCCAGTGAATAAAAACGATGAAATAACGCTCTACCAAATTGGTCGGTCATCAACTTCAATGAAGCTGCTTGGCGTACCTTTGTTTTTCAAATTCATGAACGGGATGCAGCAGTTGTTCAGTTAGCCGTCCATCTTGAAAACGGTCAGTGTGTATTTTTCACCAACGATACAGCGATTGATCATGCGTTGATCGACCCAATGGTCGACATAAATGTAAATGGTTGTTTTTTTGTTGTCAAGGCTGCCGAAAAGAATTTAATAGAAAGTTCAGCTTTGAACGTCATAAAGTAACTTGTCAAGTTGTTAGTGGGGTTAGTAGTAAAATACGTCTAACGCGAGCACAATGGAGATTCCGAATAAAAACAGAAAATGTAGTATGTTTAGTAGGCAGATACGAGAGAAGACGATTGTTGAAGAAAATGGGATTATTAGAGCTTCTTTAGGAAACGCGGTTGAGGATTCCTAACGATAATAAAAAATTAGTAGCTAGCGAATTTTTAAACAATAAAAAAGAACTCTTAGTAAATTTACTAAATTCTTATGTTGACGAATGGAAAACTTACTAAATATAATGTTAGAATGCACATATATTAAGAAAACCGGAAACACTATTAGCGAAAGAACGGATTTTAACTTTAAATCGAAAATTAATACGATAGATGTTAGCACAAACATTGAAAATTATGTTGAAACAACTTTTGTAAAAAAATTTAGCGGAACAGGACGAGTTTGAAAAAAAAGGTTCAGGTTGGATGTATATTTCAGCAAATTATATCTGCTTACATTTAACAAAATATAAACTTTTGGGAGGTTCTCAATATATTGAATTGCCTAAAAAAATTAAGGACAAACGATGTGTTATAAATGTAAAAAATAATACTAATGATTGCTAACCTTTAGCTATACTAATAGTACGTGGGCCAGACCCCCTTACCGTGCACCCCCCCCCCCAACATCCCTATAAATTGCATATCGTTGTGTTCCTTGTAATGAATGATTAAGAAAAAGCCAATGTTCCCAGAAAAAAAAGTGGCCGCACTCGCCCAAAATGGCGTCCAAACATGGCGGAATGACGTATTTGGTTTTAGTTCGTTTTTTGCTTACTGGCATTCACCATTTCGCTCAATTTTGGTCTATCTGGTCTTTTGTTAAAGCTGGATAGTTCTAGATTAAGAATAAAAAAAGAAACATACAAAAATAATTAGTGTATGTAACATAAAATACCTTTAAACTCAATTTTTTCAAGTCGCTCATCTAAAAGTTGAAGTTCCAACTGAATTTGTGATAAAACGGCAAACATTATCAAAAAACGCTTTGATATAAACCATCTGGAACAACTCTTCTTCTTTAAAATCCACCTATCAGATTTAAAAATTTCTGAAGTTGTGCCATGGAAAACGTACGTGAAAGGGGAAAAGGCGCCCGTGACTCGTGCGCTTCCACTCTTCTGGCACATCGTTGAGTTCTCATTTATTATATATCTACAGTGGTTTTAAGGTATTATTTTTCATTATTTTGAATGTATAATCGAGCCTCATTAATTATCTAATATTTAATTAACTAATTTAATTAATTAATTAAAACATTGTATTATTTTATAGACACACATATACATAAACCTTTCTTTCTATTAAAAGACAAAGGCGCTATTAATTTATTTAAAAAGGGTACAATCATCAGTAACAATAATTAATTAGTCACAGATTGTATATTAACTAAACCTCATATACATTTTTCCAGTGTTTATCTTGAAATGTAATTATTATCTTAGTAACAGTTTCCATCTTAAGACTACATATATAAGATTATATTTAAAATTTGACCTTAATGCCTTTTTGAAAATTATCCATTATCTATTGAGTCAATTCCATTTAAAATAAAAACTATAGGTCAAATTTTTTCTTCATTAGAATGTCTTCATAATACAGCTTTAGTTTACAATATGTAATGATTTAACAGTTACATGACATACACATACACACACACATATATAATATATATATACATATATACATTGAACATTAAAAACTATTAAAATACATAGTAACTAATTTTTTTATGTTTCAAGGTTGTCGGTTCCATAAATTTCGGGGAATCATCTGAAAAATAAATGTTTATGTAATCATGTACAATGTTATATAAAGGTTTTAATATACAATGTGGTAATAAATTATCCTTACACATAATTTGTTTACTTCATTCGGAAATTTTGTTCTAAAGTTAATCTTCTTCATCACTCGAAAATTCTGTCAGAAAGTCTTCCTCACTTTCGTCTTCCTCGTCAATGTAGTTTTCTAAGTCGCTGTTTCTTCTTCTATATCGTCCTCTTTGTTCGGCCCACATTGATTCAGTTCAATATTCTCAAGAAGATCTGGTACAATATAGCCTCCATTCCATTTTGGTTCCACAATGCCATCTCTTTCTACCCAACCATGATCTTGAAACGGAGAGGGAATTGCTGGATGGCATTCATGGGACCTTTTCCATATTGCTGTTTGATAATTACATCGTTTCAGATGTTCCTTAAGGGAATCGTAACATGGTGGCATTAATGATAGATCGAAACATTTATTCGGATCTAACACCAGACCGGTTTTTTTGTAAACCATGTTGTATCGTGCTGTATTTATATTTGGCGTATTTAATTGGCCATAGATAGCGCATATCAATTTTTCCAACTCATGGTACTGATCTTCAGTAAGGTCCCACGAGTTTCCCAATTCCAATAATATCTTGATATAACTGGGGTCTTTCTCTTTTTTTTTATTGGCTTAACTTTCCCGATACCTTTGAACGCACTTGTTGTGTCACATCCAGTCAAAGCATGGAGAGCTAATAACGCAGAACAGAATTGGGATCCTAATTTATTCGCTATTTTAGTTATATTTAGTGTTCTCTTTTTATTGCCATGGCCGTTTTCTAAAACCACTGTTATTGTTAGGGAAGATGCATAATGGAGCAATATGAAAAAAACATCGGTGTCCGGACTTCGAATTTTGACTGTTTCATAACCGTTTTGTTGGACCCATATTGAATATAAAACAAACCTAGTGTCAGATTCTTCTTGCGAAGAATTAAGTTCTGTCACTTCTGTATTCTGTGTGCTAACAGATATAGAAACTTGGAAGCATTTTCCGTCGTCCACGATGAATAATTTTCTATTTCTAAGAGCAACACAGAAATCGCGACTACTCCAGACATTTCTCAATATTGTCACTAGCTGTTGTTTGTTCTCGTCATTATTTAAAAATTGCGTTCATTCTCTTGGTTTGCGGGTTTTTCCACTATTTACAATAAATTTATCTGATGATCCCCTTCTTCGACGTTCCATTGATTTAATAGATGTTGAATGATATGAATCCGTACTAAATATGATGTCGTGATCATTCGGCAATCTTGAAAATATAACCCGAGCTATTTCTTTGAAATTTTGAGCAAGTCCAATCCCATAATGGAATTGAGCATTCCCATCTTCAATAATTAGAGTTTTCCCGACTGTCATACAGCTCAATTCGTTTTTAGTGATATAGTGAAATCCTTTCGATTTGTCTGTTTTGGCAAGAAAACCATCTGCAGTTGCTATGGAATATGGCAAAGAAGTTAAAGGAAAAGCTAGGACTTTTCCAATATCCAGATTAATATCTTGAGCACGTAAAAGCAATTGCCATACAATATTCCTTTGTTCTTTAAATGGCACATTCTTCAGTTTTTTAGACCTCTTGATTGTTTTTGAATCAGCCGTTGTCTTCAAATTTGTTCTTCTTATGGGTTGGAAAAAATTTTCGTTTTGCACAAGCCTTTCTTTTAAGAAAATTGTAGCCATATCACTTCCAATTTTTTCTGCATTTAAGACATCAGCAACAACATTTTCAGAAACTGGAGCACCTGATGACAAACAATATAACTTTTCTGAATCTATTGTAGAAAATGGATTCAAAAATGATTTAATTACCTCCATTGTTCTTCGAACGTGTGATTCGTTATTTTTTATGTTTTTAAAACTTGTACTTTTGTGTAAAACGTTACCTAAACCTTTCTTAGTCAAATTTGTGCTTTGAAGAGTATGTTCTAAATATAGAGTTCTTTCATGAGTGGTAATTACCCACCTTTGATATGAGCTGTTATTCGTTAGAAGTCCAGTTAGTCCTGCCCCACTACCTCCGGCTCCTCCTCGAGATTTAGCGTGTTTAATGAACGTTTCTTCCATAGTCTTATCTACCGCACATCGATTGCCTGGTATAAACGTTCTTGCAACACTGAATGCACCAGATTCGAGCAATTGTTTTGCGCCAGGATGTGACTTTTCTACGTTTTTTAAAAATGCGGAATAAAAAGATAAATATCTAGCATAATTGTGTCCATCAAAGCAAAAAAATAAAGGTATCATTGATGTTATACTATCCAAGTACAATTCAAAGTCATTGCATTTAACAGCTTGAATCAAGGACATCACATTAAAAATGTGGTTCAAATATGACTCCCATAATTGAGCTGTTTTCCCAAGACTTCCCAACTTAATGTTTTTACGAAACAATAAGTAATCCTTCATGAAATCATTTATCATCAATTCTTCAAGCAATTCGGAGCAGAAGCTAGTAGAACCAGTTTCAGTATATTGTCGAATTTTCCTCAGGCAATCTTCGGGGATCTTTCTGAAAGTTCCTGTGTTTCCTACGCCATGAATATCCATGTATTTTTCTAAAAGTAGCCTTTCTAAAGCCTCGGATAAAATTTGATGACAATACATGGCTCTTGAATAGTTTTTACTCGACGAAACACCGATGACGCTGTTTGAACTGCTCAACCCTGCTTCTATCAAAATATCAGTAAATCCTGTGCCATCCATCTTCTTCCCTATCATTTTGAAATAAGCGCAGATAATGTGGAACGTTCCTATAAGAATGATATGATTTGAACAAAGGTATTGGCTGTTCCAAACTAATGGAAACGCCTTCATACAAACTCCTAAGTCGAAAGTTGTTATGACATACTTTTGACCAACTTCAAAGGTGTACTCCTCTGCCAATTTTAAACATGCTTGCACTGTATTGTATTGTGTTATGGGATGATTTATGACGGGATAGTAATTTATAGTTGTTAAGGTCTTTGGAGAATTTCCACTAATGGACAGGAATCCGAAGAAATTTGGCAGAGTCTGAATCTCCTGCGAAATTTCACTTCTTAAAAGAACCCAAAGAAGATATTTATGGTTCTGGAGATCTGTGATTGGTTCAGTTCTAAGAGACCGTTCTTTTGACCTCTCTACCTCTGTAAGGGCCATAGCAGATTCTTGTAATTTAGTAAGGTTTTCCACTTGCTCATTGCTAGTGATAACAGAATCCTGAAGCATGATCCCATGGGCAATATGAATAGAACCTGATCCTGTTAATTTGTTAATGAATTGGTCAAAATTATCAAATGCGGATTGGAAAACTGAAGGAAATGGGGGATTTTTTATTATCTTATTTAGCTGCTTTTCAGGTGTATCTTCGATGGATTTTCCAATAGAGAAAACAAAGAAAGTGAATATGATTCACAGTGGCCAAAGCGATTGAGAATATTTATGAGTTGAGCACTCCTAAACAAATGACGAAGAGTCATGCAAAGACTAACGTGCTTGGGAAGTTTCCACTTGCCGTTCGTCGCTGCTCGACATATATCTTGCCCAATCGAAAAAACTATTCGACAATTATCTTTACTTTTTGCCGCATTTCCATTAATCAAAACATTAAGAAAGTTTGTTATGCTTTTTGGGACTACCTCATCTATATTTGATGGATACTTTTCTATAGTTTTTGGCCAAGTCATTGGAGGTATTTTTTCATAAGCAATCTGAATATCTTCTCTTATCACCTGACTTGCTTTTTCTTTGACATCCATACTGCCTAGATTGTAAGCAGAAATTATTGCTGACTGTAAGGGCATATTTTTATTAAAAACTAATTGGGATTGGAATGCCAAGGGACTTATAAAACCTATTTTACAATTCAAGTATTTATCGTTTTTAATTTTGAATTTAAGTTTTTCACCCCTGTAATTTTCATTAGAAAAAGGGGTTTCCTTTAAATGGCTTTTGTAGACATCTACTAAATGTGTGAATTTTAATATTTCACTGTTTTCGATGACCCGTTTTTCCAGCAACTCCCTAACTTTTTCAAACGCTGCAGAATGATGAGCTTCAAGTGCAAGTTGATGATCATTATTATTTACCCTCCATTTACTTTTCCTTTGTAAAAATTCTGTTCGACATGACTTGTGATATTGGGCTTCACAAGCGAACAAGTCATATCCCCTTATTCTTTTTAACATCATCTCATCACATCTTTCTTCTGCAAGGATTTGAATGTTTTCACCACCACCAAATTCAAATTTGGAAAGTCCCTCAGTAGCTTTTTTTTTAAAATGTCTACGTTCACCTTTTGAGCAAAATATGCATTCAGGTGAGAATATTATTTGTTCTTTACCTGGTTGTCTTTTAGATGAATGACTAGATTTATCGTCGCGATGAGCATATTTTTGTAGCTCTTTCACTATTCGGTCTTCGTTTGGTAACACTTACGGTGGTAGCCATGATACTTTTCCATATGATCGGGGATTTTACTACAAATATTTGTAAGACTATATTTACTTGTTGGAGGGAGTTGTAATCTAATAGATTTTACTCTTTTTATCATATTCCAAGCTCTGTGGTCTTGCTTATCAAAATAAGTAAACGGATTGTCAGTACTTACCGTATTGTAATGAATTACACATTCCTTCTGCATGCCTCTTTGTTCCTGGGTTAAATCCATTTTCAATGTAAAAAATGAAACACTAAATTAAAAGAAAAAATCTATTTTAAAAAACCAGATAAGCACTCCGATGAGGTTGGAGAACGAATGAAGCTTTGGGAAGAATCACAAGGTACTTCTGTTATTCCCATTCCATTATTCCAAGGAACCTCTGTTACTGAAAGGCTTCCATACAAAAATTATATATATATATATATATATATATATATATATATATATATATTAATAATTAACAAGAATTAATTAATTCTTATAAGCTATTAAATTATAATATTTTCTAAATCCTATTATAAAAACTTTCAGCATACAAAAAGAATCAATAATCTATATTTATTATTTTAAATACGTCGATAATGAATAATTTACTAAAAGGCTTTTACATCGAATTTCAAATACAATCTCAAGCCAGTGTCTGCAACACTACTACCAAGATAAGAGCTTCATTTTACATCAAGAGCTTTTTATTAACATTTCAAGGAAAACAGTTTATGTACGTATGTATGTGAGGTTCAGTTAATATGCAATACGCGACTAATGTATAATAACTTCTCATAAATGTATATGTATTCTCTAAAAAAATCCTTTCTTCTTAAAATAAAAAAACAAAAAAAAACTTATAATTTTTTTGTTAATTAAGTATTCGTTAATTAATGAGGCTCGATTATACATTCAAAATAATTAAAAATAATACCTTAAAACCGCTATAGGTATATAATATAGAGAAATCTACGATGTGCCAGAAGAGTGGAAGCGCACGAGTCACGGCCGCCTTTTCCCCTTTCACGTACCTTTTCCACGGCACTACTTCAGAAATTTTTAAATCTGATAGGTGGATTTTAAAGAAGAAGAGTTGTTTCAGATGGTTTATATCAGAGCCTTTTTTGATAATGTTTGCCGTTTTATCACAAATTCAGTTGGAACTTCAACTTTTAGATGAGCACTTGAAAAAATTGAGTTTAAAGGTATTTTATGTTACATATACTAATTATTTTTGTACGTTTCTTTTTTTATTCTTAATCTAGAACTATCCAGCTATAATAAAAGACCTGTTATACCAAAATTGAGTGAAATGGTGAATGCCAGTAAGCAAAAAACGAACTAAAATCAAATACGTCATTCCGCCATGTTTGGACGCCATTTTGGGCGAGTGCGGCCACTTTTTTTTCTGAGAACATTGGCTTTTTCTTAATCATTTATTACAAGGAACACAACGATATGCAATTTATAGGGATGTTGGGGGGGTGCACGGTAAGGGGGTCTGGCCCACCGTGTATAAGTGATAATATTAGATCAAATGATTTTAACGTTTACAAAAATATTCAAACCTCATATTCCTTCGATTCGATATCGTTCCCGACTCCAATTAAGGATATAAATCGATTTGAAAATTTAAATAATGTGTCTATAAATGTTTATGGTTTGGACGAGAAAAATAATGTGTATCCCATTAGAATTAGTAAAAAGGAAAATTATGATGAAATATTCGATTTATTGTTTTTACAAAGTGGAGAAAATGTTCACTATTGTTTGATCACAAATCTTTCACGATTAGTAAGTTCTCAAATATCTTTGAAAAAATGTGCATATACTATCTGTCGTAGATGTTTGACTGTATTTCCGAAGACATATGTAAATAAGTTTGGGAAAAATGGTGATGAGTGAAAGCGAGAACATTTCAAAGCGTTTCACTTCTGGTCAAGTCTAATATATTCCATTTAAAACCGTTTCTTTATACGGGAGAAGACTGTGTGTTAGTTTTTTTAGAAAAACTTGAATCTATAGTTGCTGAAGCCGATAAAATATATAATAATCCTCTTCCTATGGAAGAAATGAATGAAAGGGATAAAATAATTTTTTATTCTGCTAAAGACTGCATATTGTGTCAATACCCTTTAGATGAACACGATCGAGTGCGTCATCACTGTCACATGACAGGAAAATTTATTGGACCAGCACATAATGCGTGTAATTTAAGAGCAAAAAGCCTGATTTTATACCCGTTTTCATGCACAACTTACAAGGCTATGATTCTCATTTTATAATCCCTTTTTTGGGTCGATGTGAAAAGGTTCATGTAATTTCTAGCAATACTGAAAAATATATAAGTTTTAGCATAAAATTTAAAGGATGTAGAACAAAAATACGATTTGTTGACTCATTTAAATTTCTTTCATCAAGTTTGGATACATTTGTGAACCATTTAAAAAATCAATCAAAACCAATTACTGAATTTTTTCCGAATATGGCTGCTATAATTAATGATGAAAACGAAATTAAATTGCTAACTAGACAGGGTGTCTTTCCTTACAATAATTTTAATTCTTTTGAATGTCAAAACTACCTTCTAAAAATTCATTTTTTAATTATTTAACAAAAACATCCATTAGCGATGCGGACTATGAGCATGCAAAAAATTTTTGGGAAATGTTTAAAATCCAAACGTTAAAAGATTAAGCAGAATTATATGTAAAAACAGATGTAATTCTGTTGTGCGAAGTTTTCGAAACCTTCCGACATCTCTGTCAACAAATTTATCAACTTGATCCCGCATGGTTTTTTACTTTGCCTCAGTTATCATGGAATGCAATGTTGAAATATACAAAAATAAAATTAGATGTAATAAAAGATATTGACATAGTACAGTTTTTCGAAAAGGGAATAAGGGGAGGTATTTGCCAAGTCGTTTCTCGATATGCCAAAGCTAACAACAAATATTTAGATGAGTATGATTCTACTAAACCTAGTAATTATTTATTATATGTAGATGTTAACAATCTTTACGTTTATGCCATGAAACTTCCTCTACCGTATGCCGTATTTGAGTGGACTGATGAAAAATTAAATGTCCTAGATCTAGAAAACGATTCAGAAACCGGTTATGTGTTTGATGTTGACATTGAATACCCTATAGAAATTCATGATAAACATTCTCAACTACCTTTTTTACCTGAAAAGAATAATCCACCTAATGTAAAACTGCTAAACTATTAACAACATTGTTACCCAAAACACGCTATATAGTACATTATATCAATTTAAAACAAGCTTTACAACTGGGGGTAAAAATTTCAAAAATTCACAGAGTATTAAAGTTTAAACAAAAGAATTGGTTGGCACCAAAAATAGAAATTAATTCAAAGATGAGAGCATCGGCAAAAAATACTTTCGAGTCTGATTTTTACAAATTAATGAATAACAGTTGCTTCGGCAAGTTTATGGAAAACGTGCGTAACAGAATTGATTTAAAAATAGTAACAAATGAAAATCATTATTCCGACAAGTTAATAAACCAAATTTTAAAGGCAGGATTATATTTGCAGTAAATTTTACAGCAGTTGAATTGGAAAAAGAAAGCATCATTTTTGATAAACCTTTGTATGTAGGATTCGCAGTGTTAGACTTGAGCAAAGTTTTGATGTATCATTACCATTACAATGTTTTCTTTAAAAAATATGGTATAGAAAATGTTACTTTGTGTTATACTGATACCGATTCATTTTTATACAATATTAGGACTGAAGATATTTATTCTGATATATCTGGAGAGTTACAAAATTATTTTGATACAAGCAATTTTCCTGCTACTCATTTCTGTTATTCTGAAAAAAAACAAAAAAGTTGTTGGTCTGTTAAAAGATGAAACTTTTGGAGATCCCATTGCGGAATGTGTTGGGTTGAGACCTAAAATGTATTCTTACATAACAAACAATGATATAACGGTTAAAAAGTCGAAGGGCATTAAAAAATCAGCCGTCAACGATTTTACTTTTAACGATTACTTAAATACACTTAAAGAGAGTAAAAGTCTATATTCATCGTTTTATATAATTCAATCTAAAAAACATAATGTTCAAACCTCACTAATAAATAAAAAGTCCTGATGCTCGTTTGATGACAAAAGGCGAACATTAAGCGATGGAGTGCAAACACCCCTTATGGTCACTATAGTCTTAATGAATAAAAAAAAACCATTAAATGTAATTGCTATTGTAATGTACTTTTTAAATTAATTTAATGTCTACTTGTTAAAGGTATAGGTTAAAAAACAACAACAATTTGTAAATGCTAAATTTATTTCAAATGTAAAGTAACAATAAATATATACAATACAAAGATTTTGTAAAAAAATATATAAATAAATGTATATTATAACAGTAAGTGTTTTTTATTATGTAATATCCTTCCTGTTAATCCATGTTCTTTCTTCTAACCCCAGCCACTTAACATATAATTTATTTCCTTTTCTTTTTAAAACTTTTTCTACAAGGTAAACATCTGGATATTTCACTTTTTGTAGCTCTTCTTTGTAAAATGCGCCGCTTATTGGTTGCCCTTTCAGATCCTCCAATAAATAAGTGTAAGGATATGTCTTCTGAATCTTGGCTATTTTAAAAATTTCACTTGACCAATTTGATAAATAACCTTTTGAAAATATAGATTTTTGTTTAGATATTCTGACAAAATCATCTTCTTTAAATTTCTGCTTTCGTACTACTCTTCTAATCGGCAAGGAATAGACATTATTTTGCAAATATTTCTCTGCTTTTTTATTAAGAGCATCGATCGGTCTCATACCTATAGTCCTATGGAATGATGAATTATACTCTTGTAAAATTTGAGTTAGGATATTTAAAAATTTGTAATTTCCTTGCATGCTGAAGGCTTTCCACATTTTCTCTTTCAATGTTCTATTAAACCTTTCTACAATGGAAGCTTTCATATTAGAAAATGTTGAATAATGATTAACACCTTATTGTTTCATAAGAGATTTAAACTTAGAATTGTAAAATTCCTTTCCTTGATCACTCTGATTATTTTTTGGAGTATGCCCACTCGAATAAAAAATACTCTCCATTGCTTTAGCCACATTGTCCACAGATTTCAGCTTTAGAGGCACGGTCCAAGCATATTTGGAAAAACAGTCGATAACTGTTAATAAATATTTGTACCCTTTATTTTCGCGAGAATAAGGTATCATCTCTACTAAATCTATCTGCCACAAGTCATTTATTCCTTTCAAAACTGTCTTTCGCCGGTGGTATTTCTTGCAAGCTGGCTTATGTAATTCATTTACAACAGTTCTTTTTATTAATGATGAATCCATCTACTTCTTCTTAAGTACTTTGTTTAGATAACCAAGTGTGATCACATCAGATTCCTTCTCAGGTTCAGCTACGTTTGTTATTCTCTTACCAAGAGAGTCGTATATACCTTCAACCAAGGATAAGCAACGCTGTTTAGAAATTCTTTTGTAACAACATCATATTTATTTATAGGTGGTGCAAAGTTGACAAGTCTTTTCCTTTTTCCATCAATCCAATTACCAGGCCAGTTTGTTAAATCAGTGTAGGTAAGCGCTAGAGAATCACAATACAATTTATTAGCAGCATCATGAGCTGCGATTGGGTTTGTAACATTGATTATTCTTAAATTACGTGCATAGATGTCCTTTACTGACTTTATTGTGCTAAACGGAAAATACCGTTTTTTATACTTGGAATGTTTTCATGACATATGGGATCCGAACTTGTTTACAGCCATGTTTATACTAAACTTGAATAACCTAGTCGTTAATATATAATATTTTCTTCTCGTAGCTCTTCAATCAATGACTCTATTTCGGTATGATGTCCTTTATGCCCCGCATAAGTGGAAGCCATTAACAGCTTTAGACGATCTACTAGTTCGTTAGTATCCTTCCAATACTCGTACAGAGGTTTATCTGCTCTCATAAGGCCAGTACCTCTTTTATAAGAACTTAGAGAAGTTAGCCTGCTAGAAGCTGGAGAAGGGGGTCGGAGTTTTAAATTTTTTGGAGGACAGATATTATATTCTTATATTTCTCTGATCTGGATCCGACAACACTCTGTTCCTCACTATAACCTCTTTTGTGAGCATTTGTTGAGAGTAAAATATGTTTGTAATTTTCCAAATCGGACTGGATATAATCATTAGGATTTTTTAAGTAGAGGAGCTGAAGCAATCCCGGTGTCCCTTCATAAACGATGTCGTTAATCGCTATATCGTCACTGTTTGGAAAAAGTTGAACGTTTTCCGAGTCACCAATGGCCAATCCTCCTGAAGGCATAACTCTAATGCCGTAGCGAGAGTCGTGTGCCTTATGACCTTTCATCAACTTATCCAGGTATTCTCTTTGCAGGTTTCCAAAAGCGGCGAGATGCTCTTTCATTTCAGCTTCTCCCTTTGGAGTTTTGACATATTCTTTGACCTGTTCTGATACTGGATCATCTGCCTCATACTCGCTCTCATACTCTTTAATGGGGAAGTGGGATGTGGGGTGTTTGCACAGAACTCGGATCATCGGAAGAAATTGTTGGAGTTCTTTCATAGTGAGGTGTTGTTTTTGGCAATAATGTTGATTTTCGATAAATACTAGCAGGCTCTATCTGGCTTTTAGCAGGTGATTCATCCCACACATCTCTCCTTTTTACTTTTTTATGTGTAGGTTCCGATTTAATCTCTTTGCTCACTTGTACTGATTGTTTAATGTCATCTAGAGGTTGAAGCACGGGTGCAAAAAATTCTTGACGACCCTTTTCAACATCCTGTAGACTATGCTTCAATGCTCGAAATTTGTTTTTCAAAATCTCACTTGTTTTTATTATTTCACGAGTGACTTTCGGGTCCATGATTGTTAATAATAATTACTGCAGGGATCGCTCTTTACATATCTACAATGTATGTGTCAATTCCTTTTTTAAAACGTCCATTGTTCAGGTCTCTACTTTTTTCAATAACGAGATAGCCAAAAGGTTCTTTCCAACATAATGAGCACATGTCTTTAAAAAGAGTAAAACTTAAATCAGGTGTGCTTACGTGTTCATCATAAATATGTTTTATATTTAATTCATCTTGAGAAAATACTATTAAAAAATTAAAATTACACCTGATGAGATGTCTCGGGATACAAACATGACTTTGTGTTAAATAAAAGCAATCGAGGTTCATATGACGGCCATAACTAAAATATCCTTTGATTATATCCTGATCTTCCATGGTGATATCATCAAATATGCATACCGAATTTGATTCGACTTTTTGAGGCAATTCCTTTGCATCTTCAAATTCATATAATTTTATTTCAGGAACAAGATTTATGACGCTTTTTAAATACTGGTATTAAGGTTGATGTAAAGTTTTTCCAAACAGATACACATTTTTTAATTTTAAACCGTTAGGGTTTAATAAGAGTCCAATCATAATATTGGTCTTTCCACATCCACTCGGACCACATATCGACGCTCGGATAGTGTTTGGTAATAATGAACTATGTCTATCCTCCGATTCTCCTTCAACTGGGCTAAAGTTGGTAGTAGAGAAAGATTTTACTTGTTTGACTAATTTTATTCTGAATGCAAACCATTTCCATTTTTCACCCTATATATACCTCTGTTATGAGGCAGTATACAGTATATACAGTATGAGGCATAAGGCTCGCAAAGGAAGAGGTTTACTGAACAGTCTTATAAATAAGTTGCCGATTGAATTACATTAGTTTAATATCAATCCAATCATAATATTAGTCTTTCCACATCCGCTCGGGCCACATATCGAGGCTCGGATAGTGTTTGGTAATAATGAACTATGTCTCTCCTCCGATTGTCCTTTAATTGGGGAAAAGTTGGTTGTAGGGAAACATTGCACTTATTTAACTAATTTCATTCTGAACGCAAACAACATCAAGACGGCTATATATACCCTATTGTTTTTTAGAGTTTTATTTAAGATGAACAAAGAAGACAAACAAGAAATAAACAAATAGCACAAACAAAACAATTTTATTCAAAACACGCTAGGCAACAATACCAGATCGCTAATCCAAAATAAAAGTCCATATACAAATTCCGGGTCAATGACAATCATAATTATAATATACAAGAAATAACACTTTCCTAAAGCCGAATAACTCACAATTAACAACTGACTTTTTTTAACCAACAACATTAACACTTCAGTTGTTTGAAAAGACGTATTTACCACTGATCAAAAAATAAAATTCTTTTCAATAAAACATGAATAAAAATATTAATTACGATTAGATAAAATAATAAGATTAAATAATAGAATAATAATAATAATATATATAAAACTGTAATCAGTGGTAAATTAATTAAACTGGCCTTTAACATAAACAAAAAGTTGGTCGTTCGCTCACGATCCATTACAGCACTAAAATTGTTCGTTCACTCGCGACCCGTTACATCACTCCCCCCAATGACATCGGCACAGAACTTCACCTTCGGCTTCACTTCTCTGCCGAAGCGGGTGCGGTAGCCTGGCTGCGGCTGCGTTGTAGGAGGTTCTGCGTCGAGGTCATTCGATGGACTGCTGTCCAAAGGCGTAGGAGTGGGTCGATCCCTGATGATGGTGTCGTTTGCGTTGGCCTGCAGGAGATGTGCTGGCTTCAAGCGGTCGATAGAGACGGTCTTCGGACCTGAATGTAGCAGTACGGAGAAAGTCTTCTCATCCCTTGAAACGACCTTGTAAGGGACAGAATAAGGAGCAATCAGTGGTCCACGGACATAATCATCTCTAATGAAAACGTGGGTGCAGTTTTGTAGATGTGGGTGGACAAAGGTTTTGGCGTTACTACTGCGATGAGGCGCTGGGCGGAGATTCTTCATAGCCTGACGGAGTACTCTGAGCGTCGTTTCGGAGTCTTCTGGGCGGCTAGAGGACTCGAAGAACTCACCAGGCAAGCGTAGTGCCTGCCCAAAAGTCATCTCAGCAGCACTAACACCAATGTCCTCTCTGACTGCGGTCCTGAGACCGAGAAGAACTGTTGGCAGCACTGTCGTCCATCCTTCCGTGTTGAGCGCTGTCATGATAGATGCCTTGAGGGTTCGGTGCCATCTCTCAATGCAGCCATTAGATTGAGGATGGTAAGCCGTAGTGCGACATCTCTGGATACCAAGGATGTGAGTGAGGCTCTTGAACAGGTCTGATTCGAATTGGCGCCCTTGGTCCGTAGTGATTCTGGCTGGTGTACCGTATCTCGAAATCCAAGTGCCAACTATAGCTTCTGCAACGGTGTTGCTCGTAATGTCCTCCAGCGGACATGTCTCTGGCCAACGAGTAAACCGGTCAATCATCGTGAGGCAGTATCTCTTGCCGTTTGATGGTGGCAAAGGGCCAATAATATCCACATGAATATGCTCAAAGCGAGAACTGGGAGCGAAATTTCCTGGTGGAGATATGGTATGGCGCACTACTTTAGCACGCTGGCATGGAATGCAGCAACGAGCCCACTTCGAGACGTCGGCGTTCATGTTAGGCCAAAAGAATCGCTGGGCAAGTAAACGTCTCGAGGCTCGAATTCCAGGGTGACTGAATCCATGAAGACGGGTAAAAATTTCTTGACGCATCGATTCGGGGACGTATGGTCGTGCGTGAGGTGTGGAGGTTTCGCAAAAGATGGCCGCAGAAGATCCTGGGAGCTTGAGTTGACGAAGTTGAATGCGAGTATTCCTCTGCAGTTCTGCGATCTTCGGATCTTTCTCTTGTTCCGCTGCAAGACGATGAAAATCCTCTGTGCAGTCGATGTCCTCCACTCTCGACAATGCATCAGCTACCGCGTTTTCATCTCCGGGTACATGACGGATATCAGTAGTGAACTGACTAATGAAGTTCACTAGCCGAATCCTCATGGGCGTTGCGGTTTCCGGCTTTTGCGGAAAGACATGCTCCAGAGGTTTGTGGTCTGTCCAAATGATAAAATGTCTTCCCTCCAGATAGCATCGAAAATGCTTGATGGCTCGGTGTATCGCCAGAAGTTCTCTGTCGTAAGTCGAGTACTTTTGTTGAGCTGGAGAGAGGGATTTAGAAAAAAATCCTAGGGGACGCCAATCTTTGCCCTCCTTCTGCTGCAAGACTGCGCCCATGGCTGTGTTAGAGGAGTCACATACCAAAACGAGCTCTGCGTGTGGCTTGGGATGACCAATAACAGCTGCGTTTTGGATTGCTGCCTTGCAGTCTTCAAATGCTTTTATACTCTCCTCTGTCCATTTTATGGGAGTTTTTTCGTTTCTCCGCACTCCAGCTTGATACCTGTTGAGGGGTGCCTGAAGTTCTGCTGCCCTGGGTATGCAACGTCTATAAAAGTTGAACATACCCAAGAAGCGTCGAAGGTCCCTAACTGTAGAAGGTAGGGGATAGTTTGCAATAGCGTCCACCTTAGCAGGGCGCGCAGTAATGCCATCTTTGTTGACCTTGTGTCCCAGAAACTCAACTTCGGATTTCGCAAAGACACACTTAGTTAAATTAATAGTAAGTCCATGGTTTTCCAATCGTTGGAGGACTTCCTCCAGATGTGTCCGGTGTTCTTCTTCATCTCCCGATGCTATGACGATATCGTCTATGTACCACCATGCGAACTCCAGACCTTGAAGAACTCGGTCGAGAAAGCGTTGGAAGGTCTGAGACGCATTCCTGAGACCAAAACACATCCTTAGGAACTCAAACAGGCCGAAGGGTGTTATTACTGCAGTCTTCTGAACGTCTTCTTTAGCTACGGGGACCTGGTAGTATGCACGGTTAAGGTCCAGCTTGGTAAAGATCTTCTTACCATGCATATTCATGTTAAAGTCCGCCAATTTGGGTACTGAGTAGCGGTCAGGTGTGGTCTTAGCGTTGAGCTGCCGATAGTCTCCACAGACGCGTATACCCCCATCCTTCTTCTCCGCTATATGTAGGGGACTGGCCCAAGGACTACTAGACGGCCTGCAGATCCCCTCTTCGACCATCTGCATGAATTCCCGCTTAGCCACGTTGTATCTTTCTGGCGGTAAGCGACGGGCTTTGGCCGTGACGGGTGCACCCTTCGTCTCAATATGGTGCACTACATCATGTTTGGGCTGTTTTACGAAAGAGGTGGGCTGTGTCACTTTAGGATAGCGCCTAAGAAGATCTGTGTACCATTCTCCAGCTGGTACTGAATAAATCGTCGGCTCCTCGACATGGGCATGTTTCCTTGTGACGTTAGCCCGTTGACATTGTCTACGATCTGGCATCCGGCGATGTCCACCACAATGCTATAGTGGAACAAAAGGTCTGCGCCTATGATGGGGTAACTGACCCTCGCTTGAATAAAGCGCCATATGAGTCTCCGGCGAAGGCCTAGGTCCAGATCCATGACCACGGTGCCATAAGTAGGGATTGGGGTTCCGTTCGCTGCATACAGTGTGAAGGCTTCTTCCTGCTTCTTCGTCGTTGACTTCACCGGGAAAACAGATAGGGCGGCTCCAGTATCCACCAGGTATCTGATCCCGGACTTCCGGTCTGTGACAAAAAGTCGGCGGTTAGTAACCCCAGCGACGGTTCCCGCCTCGTCCGTCGCTGAAACTAGTTTCCCGCCGGCTTGGGTGGCGGTGAAGGCTTCCAGTCACATGGAGATCGACATCTGGTAGCCTTTGAGCGGAACCGCTCGTGGTAGAAACATAGCCGTCGACCTTTGCTTCTGCTCCGACTGCGAATGGTCTTCTCCATCGTCCTGGTGGAATCTTCTCTAGTCTCCAGGGCCGCTACCCGCTCTGTAAGCTCCTCTAATGCTGCCAGCAGCCTGTCCTCTCCTTCAGTTGACCTTTCCGGCCTCATTGCCGCTACTTCCGCTATTCCGGGCTCGTGCACTTCAGCGATGCGGTCTGCGATGACGCTGAGCTTCGTAAGATCCGTTTGCTCGGTCGCTGCCAAAGCTGATTGCATGCGGATCGGCAGTCCCTTCAACCAAATGGTTCGCAACAGGTCTTCCGTTATCATCGAACCACCCAACTGCTGAAGTGATCGCAAAAAATGAGAAGGACGCCTGTCTCCGAGCCGCTGATCCTCTAGCAGTCTTCTAATTCTTGTATTATCAGATTCTCCAAAACCTTTCATCAACCTGGTCTTTAATATATCATAAGGAGTCTCATCTGGAGGTTGCCTAACTAAGTCTATTACTTCCCTCACAGCCTCACTGTCCAACTGAGAGACGACATACCTAAACCTATTAATAGAACTTTTAATATGATAGAGGTTGAAAATTGTCTCACATTGCAGAAAGAAAACCTCAGGGTCGCAAAAGAATTTTATTTTTTGATCAGTGGTAAATACGTCTTTTCAAACAACTGAAGTGTTAATGTTGTTGGTTAAAACATGCTCCCACTTTTACTAAGTTTAGTCCATCCACAAGTGACCAAGACCATCTCACAAATGTTGACAAAGGATCATCCTCATACCCTAGGCTCCAACCTGTTCGCTTCCCCATCTTTAACTGAAAAAATTAATGAAAATCGTAATAAGGCAAGTTATTCAACTACGCTAAACCTGAATGAAACATCTGAGACACACACCTGGAGATTAAAAAAAGAACCTATGAATAATTATCTCACACACCTACCCCTGGGCGCCGCGCTGTTGCCACATCTATCCAACGTTCGTAACAACATTCATGAATGAATTATGAATGAAACAGCTGAGTCATGCACCTCTAAATTAAATCGACTCTAGTAGTAGATCATGTGAGATCGTAATTGTAACAACAATTATGAATGAACTTGAATGAAACAGCTGAGTCATCAAATTAAATCATACACCTGCACCCCGTGCAACCGAATGTAAACAAAGCGATGTTGCCACATCTACTATCCAGCGTTGCCATGTTGCACATCTCACATCCATTGACCCCTCCAAGGTCAACCAACACCTCATAACACGCCTCAAGGACACCCCCCCCCCCCACGCCCTAGAAAAACATCCCTTCCGGCCTAACAAGGACGGTCAATGACCTCAAGGTCACACATACTCTACTACCAAACCCTCAAGGTCATTGCTCATGCTCAGCCCGCCTTTCTATACTACTATTATATAGTGTATAATATGATTAACTGAAATCACCTAATTTTTCTAATGATTAAAAAAAGACGGGGAATATCGGAAAAGTGTATATAAAACAAATATTCGTCGTCAAAAATTGACGAAAAAGACAACTTCGAAAAAGACCAGCGACTAACTTCGTTAAGGATTGCAATTTTCCCTTACCACTCGCAAATGAAACAAATAATGGAAAAAAGGTATTTAACAGAATATGTTTGTCCTAAAAACCTAAGAAGTTTGACAACATATAGGATCTTCTAACACCACTTTGATTATTACGAAGCGTGGTTTTGCGCTTATAAATAGCTATCGAAGGTAATAAGATTTTCAAAAATCGCATGTTTTACCTTGGTGCTCCTAAACGATGGGTTTAATCGAAATAATGTATATGACCGGAAGTGTTCTTCTTGAAAACGCGAATATGATTGACACCATCAAAAAACCTCTACGACCATTTCGATTTTCTCGCAACGCGTTTTTACGCTTATAACTTTCTATCAGAGGGAAAATGAGTTATATGTATGTTTTTACGGGGTGGCGGTTAAGGAAAACTTTAAAATGATGCGGCATTCTCAATCATTTGATGAAGTATTAAGTATGTTATGCTGTAGCGAAGAAAAATGCATTGAGAAATTATATAGTGTATAATTAGATTAACCGAAATCACATGTTTTTTTTTTTGTCGCAGAAAGATCTGCGACTAATTTCGTTAAGGATTGCAGTTTTTCCCTTACCACTCGCAAATGAAGAAATTAATGGAAAAAAGGATATAACTAAATATGTTTGTCCTAAAAACTTAAGAAGTTTGACAACATATATGGACTTCTAACACCACTTTGATTATTACGAAGCACGGTTTTGCCTTACAAATAGCTATCGAAGGCAATTTGATTTTCAAAAATCGCATGTTTTATCTTGTGACTCCCAAACGAAGGGTATAATCGAAATAATTTATATGACCGGAAGTGTTCTTCTTTGAAAACGCGAAAATGATTGACATCATCAAAAAACCTCTACGACCATTTTGATTTTCTCCTAACGCGATTTTACGCTTATAGCTTGCTATCAAAGGGGAAATGAGTTATATGTATTTTTTTCGGGGCAGCGGTTAAGGAAAACTTAAAAATGATGCGGCATTCTTAATCATTTGATGAATTATTAAGTAAGTTATGGTGTACTGAAGAAAAAAGGCATTGAGAAATTATATAGTGTATAATTAGATTACAGTATAGGTAGATTACTCAACCTGGCGGTTGAGCGTGATCACGGTCAAATCACCTCCTTGCACGACCGCTGACCAAGAAACAGTACTCTTCCTTACATAGTACTGAACCCAAGACCCTTTATGGGTTGTAGTGGAACAGGTTTTTTTATAATTAGATTAACCGAAATAACATGTTTTTTCTAATGATTCGAAAAACACGGGGAATACCGGAAAAGTGTATATAACACAAATATTCGTCATCAAAAATTGACGAAAAACAAAACTTTGACAATGACCTGCGACTAATTTCGTTAAGGATTGCAGTTTTTCCCTTACCACTCGCAAATGAAGAAATTAATGGAAAAAAGGATATAACTAAACATGTTTGTCCTAAAAATTTAAGAAGTTTGACAACATATATGGACTTCTAACACCACTTTGATTATTGCGAAGCACGGTTTTTGCCTTACCAATAGCTATCGAAGGCAATTTGATTTTCAAAAATCGCATGTTTTATCTTGTGACTGCCAAACGAAGGGTTTAATCGAAATAATGTATATGACCGGAAGTGTTCTTCTTTGAAAACGCGAAAATGATTGACATCATCAAAAAACCTCTACGACCATTTTGATTTTCTCCTAACGCGATTTTACGCTTATAGCTTGCTATCAAAGGGGAAATGAGTTATATGTATTTTTTTCGGGGCAGCGGTTAAGGAAAACTTAAAAATGATGCGGCATTCTCAATCATTTGATGAATTATTAAGTAAGTTATGGTGTAGCGAAAGAAAAAAGGCATTGCTCTTTAAACTCCTTTTATTGGTAAAGGATATCTTCGTACGCTGGTTTCGAAGTTAAGACTGTTTCTAAATGCAGGTAACTCTGGTCCACCAAAATCCTTTTATTTCCTATTCCTGGTTCTCCTTTCAGACCAGAATCTTGTACTGGACGAAGTGAAGATTGGAGATAAATTCCGTAAGTCTACCATAATTGTATTTATAATTATATTTTTACTTATATTGTCTGTATATTATCATGTGTTTTCGTACTATTCAATTACAGTCCACATTAGTTCTATCATGTCTGAGTACTACCACATTTATTCGTATATGTCTTGAAAATTTTCTTATTATAATTTTATTTTTAATCAATTGCCGAAGTCTAAAATTTATGCCTTCACATTCCTACCAGAGGATATTAAATTTTTTTTTGTTTTTTCCTACCATTAATATATTTTTTCTCTATCGTTCTATGCCCAGATCATTCTTTTGTACATGTAATATTGTATGTCTATATAATATTCTTATGCATTCTTGTAATAACCATATATAATTATATATGTATAATAATTATAAATTATATATATATGCTTATAATCCTGTTATGACTTGTCTGTTGGATGTTTGGTTTTAACAAGTTGCGTATAGTACCTGGTCGAGGTCTATTTCAATTTAACAGGATGCCTTTTCTTCTTCTTCGATGGCTCTACGGTCCTTGAAGAACCCTGGCCTGCTTCACAATGTTCCGCCATTCCTCCCTATCTAGAGCTGCTCTTTTCCACCTTCGAACTCCAAGTGTCCTCAGGTCATCCTCCACGTCATCGAGCCACCGCAATCTAGGACGCCCTCTTCTTCGTCCTCCCCCTGGGTGCCCCTCCAGAAGCTTCTTTGGGATTCGCTGCTCTTCCATTCTCTGTACATGCCCCAACCAACTAATTCTACTCTTCTTGATGCAGGTGACAATATCTGTGGCCTTGTATAAAATACGGAGCTCCCGATTGTTTCTTTACCTCCACTGATCTCCCTCCTTCAAGGGACCAAAAATCTTTCTAAGGATTTTCCGCTCCCACACATTGAGCATTTGTTCAGATTTCCTAGTAAGAACCCACCTTCACCTCCATATGTCACTACTGGTCTAATAATGCTAGTATATACAGCTTGCTTTAACTGCCAGGGTTCGTTCTTTTCGTTGCTTTAACTTTCGACCTTAGCACTTTTCCGAGCGCCCAGTAACATCTACTTCCGGCCATAATGCGTGTCTTTATTTCTGTCATTATATCATTCTTTTCGTTTATGTTAGCCCCAAGATATTGAAACTCCTTTACCTGCTCGAAAAAGTGCTCTCCTGTCCTAAGACCATTCCTCGCCCCACAATAAGTCCGGGAGGTCTTCATGTATTTGGTTTTGGCTTCATTGATGTTTAGACCTGCCATTTTTGAAGCCTGCTCACATTTTTCGAAAGATCCTAGCAAAGATGCACATGTGCGATCAGTAATGATAACGTCATCTGCATAAACCAGGTGCTGTGTCATACGGTTGTAAATGGTCCCTCCAGGATTAGTCCTTATGGCCCACATTACCATTTCCAATACAATGTGCAATAGGATGGGGGATAGGGGGTCTCCTTGTCTTAATCCTTTGTTGATGCGGAAGCAACTGGACTTATTGTTTTGGATTTTTACTTTCCTTTGTGTCCCTTCCAAGGTTGTGCGCACTAATCGTATTAGTTTTTCTGGGATATCCATCTTTGTCATGGCCTGATACAACCTGCATAGGTCTACACTGTCATACGCTTGTCTGTAGTCGATGAAGAGGTGTTGCAGATCGATATTATTTTCTTCTCCAGCATGGACCTTATGCTTGAAATGTGGTCGATAGTCGATCTACCTTTTCTGAATCCACACTGGTAATCCCCAAGCTCTCCCTCAGAGTACTGGAGTATCCTGCTGATTAACAAAAAGGAGAAGGCTTTATACGCTGTGTTTAGCAATGCAATGCCTCGGTAATTTTCACAGTCCATCTTGTCCCCCTTCTTATAAACTGGGCATATTAATGCAGTGGACCAGTCCTTTGGCATCTCCTCTGACATCCAGATGTCAAATATCAGACGGTATATTTCCTCGGCTAATGCATCTCCTACATGCTTCCATAGCTCTGCTGGGATTTCATCCTCTCCTGGGGCCTTGTAGTTTTTTAGGGATGCTAAAACTTCTTCTACCTCTTCCTTCTCTGGTGGCTCTATAACGTCTCTATTCATATCAGCAGATCCGATGCACCTTGGTGGTCTTGAAAGAGGTACCTCAGGCACTTCCGGATTCGGAAGTTTCTCAAAGCATTGTGACCACCTACTAACAATATCAGTTGGTCTCCCACCAGCTCGCCATTTTCATTCTTTATAAAGGTGACTTCGTTTAAACTCCCTTGTGGTATTGGAGGATACGGAAAAACTTCTTCCTGTTTTTCTTCCCATACTCCTCTTTCATTTGTTGGGACTTGGCTTTCTTCGCGTCTCTCTTCCTTTTCCTGCACTTGCTCTCGACTCTCCTTCTTAGAGCTTTATACCTTTCTACATTTGCTCTGGTCCTTCTCTGGAGCACTGCTAGTCTGGCCATGTTCCTTTCTTCTACCCTCCTCCTGCATTCATCATCAAACCAAGTGTTCTGAGTACTCCCTGGATCCATTAATAGGGTTTCACTACCTGTCTCTGTGACTGCTTTCTTCATCCTGCTCCATCTAGCTTCCACACCTCTGGGCTCCTCCATAGACTCTTGTAGCTTTTCAGCCACCCTTTCTGCATACCTCTTATTCTCATCCAGGTCTTTCAGTTTCTCCAGGCAATACTTACTGGTTTTCGTTGCCTGTCCCTTGGGTCTATTGGCAATCCTTTGGCAGTATTGTATCACGACCATATAATGATCTGAAGAGCAGTCAGCATCTCTGAAGCATCGGACATCTATGATATCTGTAGCATGTCTCTTTTCAATCATGACATGATCTATTTGATTTTTCGTTAGTGCGTCAGGGGAAAGCCACGTTTCCTTATGAATGCTTTTATGTTCGAAGTATGTGCTAACTATACTGAATTCCGCCGAGTTAGCAAAGTCTATTGCTTTGAATCCCTTATCATTGCTTTCGGTATGCAGACTGCGTGGGCCAATAGTAGGGCGGAACATTTCTTCCCTTCCGATTTTTGCATTAAAGTCGCCCAATACTATTTTAACATCACGTCTAGGCAATCTGCTGACTGTGGTTTCTAGCGCCGCCTTAGAAAGCCTCCTTCTGTTCGTCATCTTTATCCTCTGTTGGAGCATAAACACTAACTAGGCTTATATTGAAGAACTTACCCCTGATTCTGAGGGTACAGATTCTCTCAATTACAAGTACATAGCTCATTACAGCATGTCTAATATTTTTCCTTATTAAGAATCCAGTGCCTAATATGTTTTCCTGATGTCCACTGTTAATAAGAACATAGCCCTTTAGCTCCCTGATCTCAACATTCTCCCATCTAATTTCTTGTATTGCTGCGAGCTCTATCCTGTATCATGTCAGCGTATCCTCTAAAATCCTGCTCGCTCCTGGTTCGCATAGGCTTCTGACATTCCAGGTGGCTATTCTGATTGGTTTTGTCCTTTTCCGAGTCCCAAGTCGTTTCCGTAGAGACAGTCCTGCTTTCCTATGTAGAGTATTCGCAACTTTATTATTTTTTACTAGAATGGGGTGTCGGCCCAGTCTAAACCCCCAACCTGGAGGACCAGGAGTATTGACATCGAGGCACTCTACCTGTAGACAAGTTGCTTACCGAGGCTTTAGAGTCTTGTCCACCCTTCGCAGTAGGCTATCTAACTAAGCCTGCAGGAGCTGCCGTTGACTGCCCTAAGTAGTTCTTCCGCCACCAACCCAAGCGGTATGCCCTGCTGCCGGCACACCTCTTTCCTGGCAGACCAATTACCTCCAGGCCGCTCTGCCAGGGCCTCCTCTCTCGTTTGTTCGCCTACCCAGTCATCCGAACGGATTGGTTACCACAAGCTCAGACTGAGTTGCTAGGCTTAACGGGGCCCACCACGAGAAGGTGAGAGTAGGAGTTGGGGAGGAGAGGCTAGGTGGTCAATCAGGTGACCCTGTGTTGCGCATCACTTCCCATTCGAGCTTGGTAGCTTCCTCGAGACCGCAGCCGGAGCTTCATCAGCCTCTCGACTACCACCCTAGAACAGGATGCCTTTTGGTCTTCATAATGCCCCAGCTACTTGGCAAAGGCTGATAGACCAGGTTCTTGGACCCGAACTTGAGCCATATGTTTTTGTATACCTGGATGACGTGGTTATAGACACACCAACTTTCCAGTTACATCTTAAGACTCTCAAAACTATGTTAGAGCGGATTACAAATGCTGGCCTTACATTAAATTTGGAGAAATGTAAGTTTGCTAGAGAGGAGCTTAGGTACCTCGGGTACTTGGCAGACAAGCATGGACTAAGAGTGGATCCAGAAAAAGTTGCTTGTATTCTTAACTACCCTTGTCCGAAAACATTACGTCAAATACGGGCCTTCACCGGATTAGCCTCTTGGTATAGAAGGTTTATTCCTGAATTTGCCGCTAGGATGGCGCCTTTAACTCATCTTCTGAGGAAGGGTCAGAGATGGACCTGGGTTGAGGAACAAGAACAAGCGTTTTTAGACATTAAAACAAAATTGATAGAAGCACTTGTTTTAGCATGCCCAGACTTCACAAGACCGTTCACAGTTCAGACAGATGCTTCATCCGTTGGATTAGGAGTGATTTTATTACAAGAACTGGACGAAGGAGAGAATGTTATTGCTTACGCCAGCAGAGCTCTAACGAAAGCTGAACAAAAACTCTCCACCACTGAGTTGGAATGTTTAGCGGTAATTTGGGCGATTGAGAAGTTTAAACCTTATATCGAAGAAACAAAATTCACTGTGGTCACTGATCACCACTCTCTGATGTGGCTTCATCGCTTACAAGATCCGACAGGTCGGCTGGCTCGATGGGCATTACGGCTTCAGAATTACGATTACCAGATAAAACATCGACCAGAAAAGGAGCATATGCTTTATCATGTGCGATAGACAATGCTTCTCGCGATCGACACCCTGCTGTAGCAGCAGTCGCGATTGACGGAGAAGGAACTGACCCCTGGTATCAAGATATGAAGAAAAAAGTCGCGGATAAGCCGGAGGAGTTCCCAACTTGGCGGATTACCGAAGGTCGCCTCTTCAAACAGAAAGAGAGAAAGGGAGAGAAATCCCTTAAAAGTTGGGGACAATCAATGGAAAATTGTGGTACCGAAAGACCAAAGAGAAGCAGTTCCCAAGCAATAAAACGAAGACACGACTGCAGGGCACATGGGGGTGAACAAGACCAAGAATAGAATAGCTATTTATTATTTCTGGCCGAGCATGATTCGAGATATCACTAGATTTGTGAAAAAGTGCTCCATCTGTATAACGATGAAGCCAGAACAGAAAGCACCCGCTAGATTGATGGGCATGACGCGCCTACCTTCAAAACCCTGGCAGGTAGTTTCTACAGATCTAATGGCACCATTTCATCGTTCATCCAAACAGAATCGGTATTTGTTGGTTGTGAACGATTACCTAACAAAATTCACCTTGTTGTTTCCATTAAGGCAGGCATCTGCGCAGGCAGTCACTAAATATATGGAGAACGACGTGTTTCTCATGTTTGGAGTACCTGAAGTGGTATTTTGCGACAATGGTACACAATATAAGAGTACGAACTTTCAGAATATGCTGAACAAATATGGTACTGCTTGTAGGTACAACCCAGTACCCCATCCCCAGGCGAACCCCACTGAGAGAGTAAATAGGGTACTCAAAACCATGATATCATCTTCTGTGGGAGATAACCATCGCTCCTGGGACAGACATATTGCGGAGCTCGGCTTTGCGCTGAGGACGGCAACTCATGAGGCAACTGGATACACACCAGCCTTCCTTAACTTTGGTCGTGAACTCTTTAGCCACGCCTCGCAATATGTGATAAATAATGGGTCGGAAAGCATAGGCAAGATCGACGAGAAGCTCAAGTTAATCCAAGAAGATGTGAAAATTCGGTTACGACAGACCCAAGAGAAGAATGCCCGTTATTACAATCTTAGACGGAGACCAGCTCGGTTGGAAGAAGGTCAACAGTTGTGGGTGAAAAGGCACCCTGTCTCAGACTTAGGTAAATATTTCACCGCCAAACTCGCGCCTAAATATGAAAAAGGTGTTATTAAAAAGGTTTTGTCACCTCTGATATATGAGGTATTGGACGAAACAGGAAGACCACTAGGTAATAGGCACATTGAAGAGCTAAAGATAGATACTTCGGATACTGGAATTGACGTTCCCCAACTCCAGGAAGAGGGGAGAATGTCACGATAGACAATAGTGTTTTTAAATAAATAGTGTTTATATTCCTTATCAGTATAAGTCAGGTGGAAAATAATTAAAAATGAAAAATTATATAGGAATGTTACAGAGTGTTTTGATTTGGTTTTAAAAAAAATGTGCTAAAGTTGTTGCAAGACTTAGAATTCGAATAATGTTGTTATATATAAAGTTTTGTTCATGTTAATAATATATTGTTGCTCATTCCAATATTCTTTAATTTATTTTTTATAATTACTAGCTCGTTGAGAAAGAACTCACTCCCGATCCGACTGGGTAAGTTTTACCATCTTATTTACTAAACTAATATGACGTTGAAAGAGACGTAACAATATCTATATTATTCACCAGCCATAAATTAAAATATCCACTATGACCCACGTTCTTTGTATCCCAAACAGTGGGTCACCTAACAATTATTTCTCCAGTTTTGGTGCTAGTATGTAGTGAAAAGTGTTTACTGATAAGGATATTTGGGCGATTTGGGATATTTGGAAGACCGGCGGCCCGCCACGAGTTATCTCGTCGTCCGCTTATGGGAACCGACTTTTTTGCTAGCGAGATATATCGTCCAGGGCCATGACAGGGTTAAGAATATGCGGAGGAGTATCTTACCATGCGAGTACTTTTGCAGAATCTGAAAAAAGTCGGATGATAGACAAGGGTTGGGGAGATTTCAATGTTTGGACAGAATAAATCGATTAGAAGCAAGTCTCCAAAAATCTCCTGTCTGGGGATGGAAAATGTCTACACGTGTTTTAGATTTTCAAACGAAAGAGTGACGTTAATCAGAGGACTCAGTACAACACGGCAGCATAAGTGACAGAAGAGGCGTCAGCAAAGCCTACTACAGACATTTCCTCAACCATCGAAGACAAAAGTACACAGCGTGGGAACTTCCAAAAAAGTTAAATTTCTGAAGTGACGGGTTAGTCCCAATCAAGCCCTACAAGACAATTTTTTTTTATTAAGATTATAAAAGAAATGGTAATTGGCAACAGAAATCCAGTTGGATCAATGATCCTAGCGATAAAGGAGAGCATGTTGCGCTTGGGGTAGATCGATTAAAAGGGCTACACTCTAAAAACGCAGCAGTGGTGGGATGATTCGCAGCTCATGCCCAAAATTTTAATTCCTCGTCATTGAAAAGTACAATGTATTCCAAATGGTCGGGAGGTAAATCACGAAGCACTTGGGGATGGCTTGAAGACCTCTATGATAATTCAAAGCCGCCAGATGAAAATAGCTTCTTGAAAGAAATATAAGTCCTCGGGGCCTGCTGACTCTGAGCTACCATAATCCTTGGACCTAGACCAGTTTGTCACTGTCCTTGAACCAGAGAGAGCTGACGCCATCGGTGGGAAGGACACTTCCAAATTGGCCCCAATGGGATTGGTTATGGAGCTATGGGCAGTCTGCCGCTGTACCATGGTGACCATGGCTTGCAGCAACGTGAGGTTTGGGCTACCCCCTCCAGGCTGTCTGTACTCCCGCAAGCAAAACAAATGTCCTGCGCGGCCAAAGGTCCCATTAGGCCTAATGTTCCAACCGAAAAAAAAAAAAAAAAAAAAAAAAAATTCGGTTCATTTTATTAAGAGATCATTGAGAGAAAGGCCAGTTGAGTCGGGGATAGAAACATAAAGAACAATACATTATTTGCTTCCTTGATTGGTAAGCTTCGTAACAATGTTATGAGGAATCATGTATGAAGTAGCCTGCGTGGGCACCAACATGTGGCTCAAATCCAAATATTCTTGGAGAAATTGATTGTATTCCGATTCAAGCGAGAGAGTCTGATCAAGACGTTTGATATGTTGAGTAAGAAAGTAGTGAGCAACTTTCTGGGTGCCAGCCACAGGAGTCGTGTGTAGCGTAACAGGAACAGTGACTGAATATCAGCCATCATAATTTTGCGTATGAGTAGCAATGGAATGTTCCTCGGCAATAATGTCAAGAGGGCCTTGAGGAGTGGGAGTAACAACATTCTCAATTTCCCAAATTTGGAAAATTTGACAAGAGGAAATCAAGGAAGTAGTTGGTTGATTTGGATGTTGGGTTTGGACAGGATTTATAATTGTCCAACCGAAAATTGTATTAATAGCGATTGGACCGATAGAGCTTGGTATAAACTGTTGACTTATATATAATAATAATTGCGGGTATACATCGGTACCTAGAAGGAGGTCAATTTCGTCTGATCGATAAAAATCAGGATCGGCCAAAAAGCAAATGTTCCAAAGCGCGAGCAACATCCGCGGTAAGACTTGTAGGAATCAAATGATTAGTGATGTGAGGAACCACAGATGGGTTAATTAAAATGTGACTTTTAGAAAGCCTTGAGAAAACGGCGCACTCAACGGTGGCAGGGGAAAGTGAAACACGCCTACCAACCCCTGAGATGGTAATGAGTAGATCACGCATTTTTCGATCCAACTGGTCAAAAAGGCGCATCGAGATAAAGGAAAGTTGCGTTCCGGGATCGATGACCCCTGGAACAGGAACATAACCTATTTGTGAATCAAAAATGCGTGCCTAGAAGCGAAGTAGCCGGAAGTAATGATGCTGAGAGACATTGACGAATCAACTGGTGATAGATCAGCAGAAATGGATGAGTGTTTACTGGATGGATGATTGGCATGATCCGATGCGCGATTAGACGCGGAGTCCAAATGTGCGTTTGAATTGACGCACCCTCAGGTTGAGAGGGAAGCAAGAGCGTTTAGAGGTCTCCTTACGGACTCCAATGATCAAGAAATACATAGCACAGTATATTTTATTTGATACAACTTTTATGGATGAATGATTTTTATATACTATTTTTACATGTGTCTTTTTTTTAATTAAAAATTGTTAAATGTTACATGTATTAATTAAAATTAATTTAAATATAACACTATTTTACAAAATGTTGCTACATCAGCCGAGTCCTCGTAAAACTTCATCCAGGAAGAGCTGGAACGTCTGCGAAGTTTTGCGTAAGCCAAAGCACATCCGCTAAAACTCAATTAGGCCGAAAGGAGAAAAGACGGCTGTTTTAGGAATGTTTTCTATGATGGGGATCAGATAGTAAGCCCTGTCCAGATCTAGCTTGCTAGAGGTCCGCTTCCCATACAGATCCATATTAAAATCAGCGATATTGGAAACAGCATTACGATCTGAAATTGTTTTTCATTCAGGCACCGATAGTCCACAAGGGACCTAATCCCTCCATCTATCTTTGGTATTATGTGCAATGGGCTTGCCAAAGAACTATTGGACGGTCGACGAATGCATCCATCGTTTGTACAAATTCGCTTTTCGCAGCTGCGTAGAGCTCGGGAGGTAGTCTACGCGCTTTCGCAGCGACAAGTGCGCTGCGCGTTTCAATATGATGAACAATGAATTGGCTTGTTTTTTTCAAATAATTCGTGGGAAGATTAGTAGAGCTGTATTTCTGCAGCAGCTCGGTACACCATTGACCTGCCGGAATCGAGGAAATGGCCAATGTCAGGACACTGGCATGATCCCCCTTTGTAGAGAACTCTGCGGTCTTATCTATCAGTCGGCAGCCGTCCAGATCTACCATGAGACAGAAAGACAGCAAGTTTGCTCCTATGATAGGTTGACTAACTTCCGCTAGGACGAAGCACCAAACAATCTTTCTTCGAAGTCCCAGGTCAAGTTGGGCAAGCTGCGAGCCGTAGTTCGGTATGGGGTCCCATTAGCTGCGTAGAGTGAGAAATCGCCGGGCATAGTCTTCTTCGTTGGATTAACCGATACAGCTGCTCTTGTGTCTATCAGATATTCTACACTCTCCCTTTGTTTTTAAAGTATTTAAATAAAATTTTCAAAATGCAGGCTAGTAGGTTACCGCGTATATTAGCTTCATGTATTATAAAAGAGAGAGTGAGTTGGTATGAGAAGCTACAAGAAATTACAAGGGATGCTAATTATGAAAACTTAAATTAAATTAAAGAGGGAAACATAAAAACAAGGGTTAAATTTATAATAGATAATTCAAAAAATGATTTTAGGATAAATCTCATGAAAAAAGTTGCAAATGCTAAATTCTATTTAATATACAAACAATTAGAGTTCGAATTAGATAAAAAACACTATTTGATGATGTTAATAATTTAAACCTGATGCATGTTATAATGAAAGTACGCTCCGAGTCATTAATTCTAAATTATGCTATAAGCCGGGAAGAACAACAGCTAATATGTTCACTCTGTAATATGAATGAGATTGAGGACGTATATCACTTTGTTGGGGTTTGACCTGTTTTAAGGGAAATTAGGATAAAGAGTTTTAGCTGTGGTCATTTAGATTACGCGTTATTTTTAAATTATTTGAATGGGCTCAATTGGAATAGACTATATCTTTACGTAGTACAGGCAAACCGTATAGGAATGAACTGATAACGGAATTTAATCATTAAAGCTAAATGGATAAACATGAATAATATTTTTAGTGAGAATGTTTAGGTAGATTTTTGTGTATATTTATGGTTAAAATTATCTACAGATAATAATTTTAATAGGTAATGGAAATCATAATGTATAATAATGTTTTTTTTTTTATTTTATTATATTTTAGTCAACATTTTCAGTTTATTTCAATTTTTGTTCTCTTAGGCTGAGCTTAGCTGAAGGACCTAGTCCAAGCTTATGTTTATATTTGTGATAATTTAGCTATTTTGTATGTATAAAATATTTTAATATATGCACATTATTATTATTATTATTATTATTATTATTATTATAAGCCGGTCTATCTGATCTTTGACCTTTTCAATTAGTGCATACGGTACGGGCCTAGCTTTTTTAAAAACAGGCTTGCTGTTGGGTTTAAGAAATAAATGCGCCACCGCCTTAGAACTAGGTTCGTAATTTGTTTCAAAAACGCAAGAATATTGTTCCAACATTTTATTTAATTCAAAATTATTACTATTATCAACATTGGAAACACATGATTTTTTAAGATTTGATCTTTTCCACCATTCACTAATTGGGACTGTATCAACTATAAATGCGTTAACAATCTCTACTTAATAGATCGTCAACTTCATAACCTTTTACTACAAAAACGGTTAGATTTTTCTTCATTAATGGGGTCTTGACTTGAACTTCTCCTTTTCTTAATATTTCGATCGTAAGACCAGTATATGAGTAAAATTTATGTTCCGTGTGTGCTCAGCTTAAATTCATTAAGATATTTCCAAAAATTTTCTGAAATCACAGTAACTGCATTTCCCGTATCCAATTGGAACTTAAAATCCTTTCCATTTACGACAAATTCGACAAATATTGGAGAAACCAAGTAGTATTTATTCGAAACATTCAAAAGATCTATCGTTTCTATACATGTTGAACCATCGTTGCATTCCACATTTCGCATTTTACTTTTACATATTTTTTCAATGTGCCCTTTTCGACCACATTTATGGCAAACAAGTTCTTTGAAACGACAGGTTTTCCGTAAGTATGGCCCCCCGCACGAATAACATTTGTAATTCTCACGTTTGGTTCTTGGAACGACGTTTGAAATATCTTCAACTTCGGGAGATACCCTGAGAACCGAAAACAAAGTTTTTGAATGTTCAACGGCCGTCGCAAAATCGTCGTAATCTTTCTCTCACAAGGCTGAACGAATATGAAAATCGTCGATCCCCATGAAAAACGCCGTGATAAGAGCATCTTGGAAAAAATCAGATGGAAATTCACATCTAAGAGCTTTTTCTTTTACTTTTAGAGCAAATTCTGAAAGGGGAATGCCGGACTGTTTTTGACTGAAGAACTGGACTCGTTCAGACTCATTAACTGGTTTTGAACATAGATTTGTCTTTAACTTTTTGAACAATTCTTCGTACGAAAACGTATTTATAGAATCCGGTACACATAATGTTATCAACATTTTTGACGAAATAAACCGCAATCCACTTATGAACAATTCGCGTTTCCTTTCCCCTGATGTTATACGATTTAACTTTAATTGATTAGTAAACATGACATACCAGACTTCGATGTCATCGCAAGCCACGTCCAACTTATCGCAAGACCATTCTCTCTTGCAAGAATGGTCTTCATTTCCTTTTCGCTATCGCTTTCCTTTGATTAACCATCCTCTTCACCACTTTTATGTATTCAGAAAAACTTAAATTGGAAAGCTCTTTATTAACTCTAGGTTATTCAAGTAATAATAATTAACATTTATAAGCACATGATATTTAACATATATCTCATATAACAGTTATTAAAGGTCTAACGCGACTTGTTCCTGCTTTATCGTCAATGTTCAAAAAATTTTTGTTGTCTACTGTAAATGTGCAGTCCATGTTCAACCATTCTTCGTAACGTTTTTCAAAAAGAATTTTTCTACGACTGCATTCACTCCATTTTTGGCTCAACTTTAAACAAAAAAATATAACTTTATCTTCCAAATCGGTATAACTAAATTAATTTTTTCCCTATTAAATGAGACAAGACGGCACCTTTCTTACAGCTGGCAGCCGCAGAAATCCACTTTTCAAAGAGTTTTCGATTTTGTTGTGAAGCAACTTGTTAAGAGGCTGTTGGATAGTCGCGGCGTTTGGAAGATTTGGTCGGTAAAAATTTACCATCCCCATAAATCTTCTGAGTTGTTTTACATCCTTGGGTGCTGGAAATTCAAGAATAGCTTTTACCTTATCCCTGAGTGGTGTGATTCCTATGGTTGTGACCGAGGAAGTCGAGTTCAGGTACACCAAAAATGCATTTTGCCGGATTGATAGAGATTCCATCCCCGTCGAGTCATCTGAAGACCTCTCGAAGATGAGTACTGTGTTGTTCCTCATTTTCCGAAGCGATGAGAAAGTCATCCAGGAACTTGAAGACGAAGGGAAGATCTCGGAATCGTTGGAAGCTCTGACCTGCATTTTTGAGTCCAAAACTCATTCGGTTGTTTCCGATCAATCCGAACGGAGTGATGATCGCAGTTTTCTCCCTATCTTTCTCCGCTATAGGGATATGGTAGTAAAATTTGCGAAGGTCGATCTTGGAGAAGATCTTCTTTCCACTAACCTCCAAAGTGAAATCTCGGAGATTGGGAATTCCATATCGATCCGGGATTGTTTGTGCTCGTTAATCACCGCAAAGCCGTAAGCCGCAATCTTTTTTCTTCATAACGTGGAGTGGGCTAGACCAGGGGCTTTTGGAAGGTCGACAGATCGCGTCTTTGATCAGGCTTTCTACCTCCTACTTGAACTCCTGATAAATTCTAGGGGGTAGGCGACGGCATTTAGAAGATACCGGTAGACCCTTGGTTTCTATATGGTGTTCTACAACTCCACTGGAAGGTCCGCGGATAGGTGTTACTTTTGAAAGTGTGGGAAACTCGTTGAGGATCTGAAGAAATCGGTTATCCGCAAGTAATATTGAATAAACTAGAATTTCTTCGCATGAGATACTCCCAGTAGTACTGCGTCCTGTGTTCTGATCGACGACTCTCCTGTTTCTAAGATCTACTGTGAGTTGGCGCCAGTAGAGAAAATCTACACCGAGAATCGCCTTACTCACATCAGCAAGAATGAAAGCCCATCGGAGAGGCTTTTTAAGACCTAGGTCCAATTCAAGATTGGCTTCACCATAAGTTGCTATTTTGGAATTGTTAGCAGCAATCAGGTAAAAATCAGAAGGAATTCTGCAACGGGCTGGAAGCAGGGAAATTGATGCTCCTTTGTCAATCAGAAATGGTTGGCCTGTAATTCTGTCCTCCATTTATTGGCGGTGGTGCGGTTGGATAGTGGAAGTTTCCGCCGCAACTTTCACTTGTTGGCGTTTAAATCGGCATTTTGTGTGTTGCTTGCTTCCCAGGTGCAAGATTTAGTACATTTCCGTGCCTTTTCTTGAAAATTTCGGTGGTAGAAACAGATACCCTTATCTCGTGATTTGGATCTTGTACGGTTGTCAGGCGATCGTCAATTTTGGCTTCTACCGCGACTTTTGGAGTTTAACACTCGAAGGATTTCATCTACATCTTTACGCGGTTGTCGAAATTCTTCACAGCCAGAGTTCAACGAAGTTGTTGTATGTGTATTGGGTGATATCTGAGGTTCAGTTATGGTAAAAGTCTCAGTCGGCGGAGAAACTTCGTGTATCTTATCCGCTATCTCTCCAAGTTTGTTGACATCGTCATGTTCAGTTGCAGCGAGAATAGGTTGGTATCTGCCGGAAGGTTCCTAAACCAAAGTGTTCGAATGAAGTCATTATTTACACTGGTACCGTCGCGCTGCTTTATTTTCCGAAGGTGTTGTGAGGGCCTCTAGTCTCCTAATGGCATATCCTCTAGCAGTTTCTTTATTCGAAGCGTCTCGGACTCTCCGTATATTTTCAACAATCGCGATTTGAGATTTAGGTAAGTTTGTTGAGAGGAATCGGTCACGATATCTTAAACCTGTACGAGGACATCGAAATCAATGTAGGGTTGGAGAAGTTGGAGAAGTCTTAATCGAGCTAGAGGTTATTTTGGAAGTGGCACATACAGCCTCGTATCCATGTAGTGATCCATGTAGTGTACATCTCGTAGCCATGTAGCGAACCAGAGTGCTGGGTTGGTTTTCCAAAAACGTGGAATTCGAGAACTTGGGCCATGGTATAAGTCGATTTGAGGTGGTTGTATTTCAGCCTTCGCAGTATCTGAATTATTTCCTAGCGACATTATACAGTTTTTTTAAAAAAATATTATACAGTAGGATCACGTCGGGTTCACTACTTGTTACGATATGAGGCATTTTAGTATCTTAACATAAAAAAATAAGGATCACTGTAGAATAGTTTATTTTAGAAATAATAAATCGACTTCTTCTTCCTCCGTAGTGCCTTTCAGCGTGGAGGTGCCTCGGTCCATGCATGCCAAGCCTCTCGATCTCGTGCTATAGCCTTCATTGCATTTAGTGGCTTGTTTCGCTTTTGGCCAATTCTACTAATGTGGTCTATCCACTGCCTTCTTGGTCGACCTCTTTGTCGTTTCCCTATGGGCACAGCTTCGAAGAATTTTCGGGGATCACGGTTCTCGTCCATCCAGCAGAGGTGTCTAAACCATCGAAGTTGTTTCTTTTTCAAGAGTATCTTTCAGGGGAGCAACTCCGGGATCTTCTCTTGTACGCTTATTTCTGATTCGATCTCTCCTTGTTCGACCAGCCACTCTTCGGAGATATTTCATTTCAGTAGCTGTCAATCGACTATGATGTTTTTCTAATGGAGTCCAACTTTCACTACCGTATAATAGGGTAGGGAGATAAACGGCTTTAAAAATCTGCATTTTAATGTTTTTCTCTACTTTTCTTTTACCTATTATGGTGTTACTGAGTTGATAATAGATACTATTTGCCTTTTTTATTCGATTGGAGATTTCCTGGTCCAATCTTCCATTCCTGCTTATCACTGTCCCCAGGTAAGTGTAGGCGTCCACCATTTTCGTTACTTCCCCTTTGCATCGCATTTCGACATCTTCCTGCTCCCTGCCTACATGCATTATTTTGCTAATTCCGACATTGATATTCATCCCCTTCCTTTCCAACTCCGCCTCCCATTCTACCACTGCCTCATGTAATCGTTCTTCCGAATCCGCTATGAGTACGATGTCGTCAGCAAACACCATCACTTGCGCCAGTATCGTCCTCATATTCCATTTTCCGACAGTAGTGCGAGCTGTCCTTCGTTTACATATCTTAGGATTTCGTCCATGAATATAATGAATAGGAGTGGACTTAGACTGTCGCCTTGTTTCACTACTTTCTTCATTTCAAACATATCCGACTCTCCCATTGATTCTAACACGTTAGCTGCAAAGCAAATAATTTGGGATTTTCGTTAACTGCGACGAGGGATCGAATGACCCCATGCTACCACACCGCTAAACTGCGTCAAGGGGCTGATTGACCTCTTGTCCCTTAGACATTAAAATTAACTCTCTGTAAATATTGATGAATGTTTCAAAGTGAAATCCATTTTTTTTACAAATACCTGACGTACAAGAATTCGTAACAGAAGCAGGGTTAAATTCTGTTGCTTCTGAATATATTTTTTTATTACTTATTTTTTCCACATCTGTGTTATATTAACAGTAATTTTTTTTCTTTCCTTTTACGTTCAATCATAAAATGCTTGCTATATCATTTTAATTTACTTAATTTTCAGCATATATAATTCATGAAAGGAAGAATTCAGATATCAAAAATAAAACCAAACGTATGTTTTTATTATAAATGAACATAGGTGTAACTTTTGTGTATTTAAAAAAATAAACCTAAATATTACAAATTTTTTTTTTTTTTTTTTTATTAACGACTTTATTACAACGCGATTGTCGTTTCCTAACAATCCATCCCGCCATTTTTTCCTGTCCTGACAGTCGTCTTCTTGCTATCCTCTTGCTGCCATAGCTTCCTGCAGTCCGTCCATCCATTTCTTTTCAGGACGACCTCTCTTTCTTCTTTCACTTGGAATATGCTTCAGTAACCTCTTAGGCCACCGGTCGTCCGACATCCTCATGACGTGTCCGAACCAGCTCAGCTTTCTTGTTGCGATAGTATGAAGGATATTAATTGGTTCTTGGACTATTTCCCTTATGATATTATTCGGGACATGTTGGATTCGAGATATCCCACAGCTACGTCTCCAAAAATCCATTTCCATTGCAACAAGTTTTTTGGCTGAGGCTGTTGAAACGGTCCAGGTTTCAGAGGCATAAAGTACGATACTGATTATAAAAGCGTAGAATATTCTTTTTTTTGGTTTGAAGTTGGACATTCTTATTCCATAGAACAGAATTTAATATTTGGATAATCTTTCTACCTCTAATTACTTTTTCATCAATATCCATATTGCTGTTCCCCTTCGATAGCCACCTGCCCAGATATTTAAACTGTTCAGTTGGGGTCAAATCCCATTCTCCAACATTTATTGAGGAGTTCCCACTACTATTAAATGCCATATATTCCGTTTTAGTTTTGCTGACTTCCATTATTACAATATTAGAAATTAAATTATTAAAAAAAAATAACACGCGAAAACTACATTTTATAATGTTTATCATTGAAGCACTGCAAGCAAAAAGACGGTTGTCGGCACAGTCGTCATAGTATGTCCGGACCTTCTTCACCTTTTTTTGGGCTACTGCACTGCTCATAGCTGTTCTTAGCTTTTCATAACAGCCCGAACATTTCTTCCTTATATGAATCATAACTATCTTCAAAACTTGAACTAGTTCCTTCATCTTCGCTTGAAGTTGAATTCCGCTGTGAAAGGGCTAAATCGGCAAGTTTCTTAACACGTGAATACATATCGAAATTATTTACTAAATCGAGACAAATAAACGAGAGCTCAGGTGTCAACAATACTAAGTAGAATCAGTCGAAGAACAAGAAAGGAAGGTGAATTTGTGATTAGGTAAATTACTGTCGCTTTCACCGCTTTCAAACATTTACGGAAATAGAAAAAATATTTTTTATTTACATATTCATTAATATTTGATATAATATGGTAAAACAATAGTAAGATGAAGTGTAATGAGCATGAAAAGACCAAGGGGTCATTTGGCCCCTTGCCGCATTAAGGAAAACATTGAAAATATAATGCGACAAGGGGTCAAGTGACCCCTTACATTTTTTTTAGATATATAAGTAGTATTAAGTAGTGCATTATGAAAAATAAATAAAAAATCTCAAAAATATTAAAACCGGATGCGTGACAAGCATCGCAGTTAACGACAAATACACGTTTAATGGCTCGCAGTAAAGGAAGCCACCGCATGGGGTTAAATGACCCCTCATCGTAGTTAACGTGCTAATTATTCCTTTGTACTTATGTATACTTAGGTATGCGGATTTTATTTAATCAATTAATCCTTGTGGTATATTCTTATTGGAAAGGGAATTCCATATTTTGCCTAGGTACAGAGTCAAAGGCAGCTCTTAGGTCTAGGAATGCCAAGAAGACACTCGATCCAAAGACTTGTCAATAATTGTTCTTAAAGAATATATGTGGTCTTGGGTTTGGCGTTGTGGTCGGAAAGCAGATTGCTCCTCTTCTAAATTCTCCTCTACTAACACCCTTAGTCGTTTTTCTAATATTGAGGTGTATAGTTTGTATACAACCTGCGAAAGACAGATAGGTCGATAGTTCCCACATTCAATTGTACTTCATTTCCTTTGAAGGAGGAATTATTATGTTGTATTCCCATTCTATAGGGATAACTTTATAAGTATAAATTTTCTGGAAGAGGTGCTGTAGTGCTTTTAGCTCCACCAAATTAGATGAGTTCGGGTGTTATACCGTCTTTGCCAGCTGCCTTGCTAAGTTTTATCCTTTCAATTGCGTCTTCAACCTCATCCTCCCAGAACACCTCATGCTGTGCTCATCTTCTGAATTTCCCCTTGGCATTGAGTCCTCTGCATTTCCTGAAGAAGCCTCAGAGTAGTGGCCTCTATAGGAAAAGTTCTAATGTGTATATGGTACTTGATAAGAGTCTGTGTGTCAGGTTACATTAATTTTTAGTTCAATATGGTTATCGAAATATCGATGATTACTATCTTACTATAGCAACCGCTACAGTCAATTTATTGTAGTAAGAACTATTATTTTTTATGGAATTGAGTATAAAAATGTATCTAATTAGAACGGGTAATCTAATTGTTGTAGATGCGAATTGGTTTTCTAGGAAGCGCTGAGTGCCTGATTTCATTTGAAAAAAAATTGTCAATGTCAGAGTCGCAGGTTATCGCAGATTATCTTTATAGATTTTTATTCTAAATTAGCTAGGTTACAAATATTAAAAAAATTAAAGAGGTGTTTTGCGGACATATTGTAATATTCCATTTTTAAGTTAGTAGAACATCGAGAGAGTCAAAAATTTCTTTCCCTTGGCCATATTTTCCAAAATAATTTCGACTATCTCTTAAAATTAAAGTTCAAAGTATACCTCTTCTAAACAGAAAGACGACTAAATGAAAAAATTACGACAAAGCCAATGTTTACATCTAGTATTTACCGTCGATCTAAAATCCCTTCTTGACTAATACAAGTAAGTAAGTGGTCACTAATACTGTTTTTTTCGAAACATTTCTTAATTTTAATAGCTATTGAGTCAACAAATATATGTAAATATTATAATTAATGATCATTCACATCTTTAGGAACATTTTAATTGCAAATTCAAGAAAAAAATAAAAAGTTGATTTCTCGATTTTTGTCCATTTATCGAAGCACTGTGCGACGTCTCGAAGTGGGCTCGTTGCTCTCCATTTGGAAGTTTTTCTCCTAGTTCACGTGCTCTTATTTGATAATTTTGAGCATATCCATGTGGACATAATTGGGCCTTTACCACCGTCAAACGGCCAGAGATACTGTCTCACGATGATTGTCCGGTTTACTCGTTGGCCAGAGCATGTCCAATGGAGGACATTACTAGCAACACCGTTGCAGAAGCTATAGGTTGCACTTTCATTTAGAGGTACGGTAATCCCGCCAGAATTACTATGGGCCAAGGACGACTATTCGAATCGGACCTGATTAAGAGCCTCGGTATCTAGCGATGTCCCACAATGGCTTACCATCCACAATCTAATGGTCGCATTGAGAGCTGGAACCGACTCCTGAAGGCATTTGTAACCTATATAAGGTTAACTGTGTCACATGGCATTTTGTAATTAACTGTTTTCACTCAATAAATAAAAAAAACAATATATTAACATAGAAATAAGAACACAAATAAAGGTTTACAGAAAATTAATGATAATTCATAGTAACGAAAACATGAGCAGCATAATTACAAACTAAAAAAACAGAAATAAATTTCATCTATACGTATATGGGACAAGTGATAAAATATCAATTGTAAATTACTCACAAATCTTTCTATAGGGTGCACCCTGACTGTAATTATTACGTTAAATATCCGGCAACATACTATTTTTCACTAATAATTAAGTCTTGTAACATATGCGTTCTACACTTAACCCAGCTCGACCGTAAGGCTTGAATGAGTGTTGGTTACTGAACACAATTATTTCAAAACATATGTTGCTATGCTGCTACAGGACTCCCCTCAAATAATTGTGTTCAGGAAGCGAACGTTAGGCTTTTTATTATTTCCTGGTCTACTTTTGAGCTCCTCTAGGTTCTCTTGAGGTGTTCCAAATTTGCCATCTTCATAGGCCTGTTCCGAGTGATGTGGAGAATCAGGATCAGGTGGCAGAAAGGTGTTTGACACAGCCGCTGGAGACTCTTCTAGAGGTGTCTTAGGATCAGTGAGAAGAAAGGCAGGCTTTACACGGTCCAATGAAACAGTCAGTTCTCTATTCGGAAGCTTCAATGTACACAACTTGTCGGTCCTGCTAATGACGGGATAGGGTCCGGTGTATGGAGGTGTAAGTCTTTTTGATTTTGTCATCCCGAAGGAACATGTGAGATGCGGTCTGAAGGGACTTGTGAAGAAAAATGCTTCGGTGTCTCTGGCGGAATTCGGCAGGTCGCAGATCTGACATGAACTCTTTTAGTTCACGAATCATATCTGGTAGATCGGTAGAGGATTGCGAGGAACTGAGCTCGCCAGGTAGGCGTAGCGTTTGACCATAAACTGGAACTTTAGCAGCACTGAAATTTAAATCTTCCCTTATGGCTACTCTGAGACCTAACAGAACACTTGGCAATATTCTTGACCAGTTGTTGGCGTCGAGATGACCAACCAAGGCTGATTTGAATGACCTGTGACATCTCTCTACACAACCGTTCCCTTGAGGATGACAGGGGGTTGTACGCATCTTCTCTGCGCCGAGTAAGTTGACGAGACTTTGAAAAAGGTTGCTTTCAAATTGTCGCCCCTGATCAGTTGTCAACTTACTAGGGACTCCGAATCTGGATATCCATCCATCGTAGAAAGCCGTTGCTACAACGTCAGCCGTGATTTCTTCAACAGGTATAGTTTCTGGCCATCGTGTACAATCGATGGTGACGATCTATGATGGTGACGCAATATCTTTTTCCTTGCGACGGTGGCAGTGGTCCAAGCATATCTACTTGTACGTGGTCAAAACGGCCAGAAAATTCAAATTTACCAGATAGTGTAACGGTATGTCTCGTGACCTTGGCCGCCTGGCAGGAAGTACAGCATTTGGCCCATTCAGCTACTTCCTTATTCATCTGAGGCCAAAAATATTCCTTAGCTATCAACTTCCGGGTAGTTCTAATACCAGGATGGCTAAGACCATGAATTGCATCGAATATTTCCCTTCTCATTTCTTTCGGTATGTAGATCCTAGCTGTCGAGGTCGAGGTTTCACACAAAACAGGTCGGGAGGATCCAGGCAAGTTCAGGAACTTCAGGGTAAGATTAGGCTGCCCTTGCAGATCTTTCACTTCAGGATCCGACTTCTGAAGCGCGGCCAATTTCTCAAGGTCTTTCGTAGGCTGTAACTCTTCTACGCGAGAAAGAGCGTCTGCGACGAGGTTTTGTTGCCCTTCAATATGCCTAATGTCCGTACTAAATTGGCTAATAAAATTTAGCCATCTTATCCTGATTGGCGATGCTGATTCGGGCTTTTGAAGCATGGCATAACTAGAGGTTTATGATCCGTCCAGATTGAAAATGTTCGACCTTCGATAACAGGTCTAAAGTATCTAACAGCGGAATATATTGCCAGCAACTCCCTATCATAGGCTGAATATGTGCGTTGGCTTTCCGATAGGGCCTTCGAATAGAAACCTAAAGGAACCCATACTCCACCATCCCGTTGTTGAAGTACCGCGCCCATAGTGTGGTTCGAAGCGTCGCATGCCAGGGATAAATCTGCGTCAAATTTAGGGTGAGCTAAAAGAGCGGCGTCCTTTAAATTAGCTTTACATTCCTCAAATGCAGCGTTACTTTCTTCAGTCCACTCAATCGGGGTGCGGTCGTTCTTCTTACTGCCATGCAAATATATATTTAGGGATGCTTGCATTCCGGCTCTTCTCGGTAGGCAGGGCCTGTAAAAACATCTTGGGGTTTTGGATTATCCATAATGGCCTTTACTTTAGAAATCTGTGGTTTTATGCCTTAGGCTGTAATATGATATCCAAGAAAGTCGATATCATTTAGCCCAAATTCACATTTATCGATGTTTAGCGTCAAGCCGTTTTCATCTAAGCGTCTGAAGATCTCTTCTAGGTTAATGAGATGGTCCTCCAGGTTGTCGGAAGCAATCTGCAAGTCATCTAGAAGAACGAAACAGAATGGCAAGTCTCTGAACATATTATCCATAAACCTATGGAAGTTTTGAGCTGCATTGCGCAAGCCGAAACACATAACCAAAAATTCATACAAACCGAAAGGAGTCGCGATGGCGGTTTTTGGAATGTCTTCTTTCTTGATCGGTATGGTATAGTAAGCTCTGACAAGATCGAGTCTGGAAAAAATTTTCTTCCCATACAAATTGTTACGGAAATCCATTATATTGGGAACGCCATAACATTCATTCAGACGCCTGTAGTCTCCACAGGGTCTTAGAGAACCGTCTTTCTTAACAACAATATAAAGAGGACTGCTCCACTGACTCTTTGATGGTTGACATATTCCTTGTTCCATCATGCGCTGAAATTCCCCTTTTACTAGGAGATATTTTTCCGTAGGAAGTCTTCGGACTTTAGCATTGACCCGTCTCCCTGCAATCACGTGCTCCATATTATGCTTGACAGGTTTTTTAGTAGAGGAGGGCCTTGTGATGTCAGGTACTTTCGCAGTAAAGTAGCGAATGGATGGCTTTCCGGTACAGCAGAGATGCTAGAAGGAATTTCTTCAGCTATTCTTCCTTGCGACGAAAGTCGAGTGATCTTGTCTATAAGTTATTGTCCCTGAAGATCAACTATTAAATTAAAGTTAAACATAAAATCGGCCCCTATAATTGGCTTAGGTACATCAGCCACGACAAAGTCCTAAGAAAATATTCGCCTCAGTCCAAGATCCAACTTTAGATGGCGTATGCCGTAAGTTGTTATCTTCGTTGAGTTGGCCGCATATAATACGAGTTCGTGAGGCTCTGGTCTTGAATTTTTGTTAGGTGGGATAACTGAAATTGATGCACCAGTGTCAATTAGAAAGGCTAAACCTGACCGCTGATCAGTTACGAATAGGCGGCGTTGGGTAAAGGCGGTGCCGGTTAACGCCATTTCCTGTCCGCTTGTTAGTTTTCCTGATCTTTTTTCTTGTTTTTCTTCTCCCAAGCGCATGGTTGAACACATTTCCGTGCTTTCTGTTTGAATTTGTAATGATAAGTATTTCTTGGCCTGCTTGTTGATCGTTGGCGATTCCGTGAATCTCTTCTACATCTGCTGTGGTCCGTCGTATGACTTCCAGCAACTAAAGTAGCGACCTGTTCGGCAAGTTTGTCGGTTGACGTAGAGACAGCTAAGATAGCCGGAGAATCAACATCATGTATTTTATCCGCAATGGTAGTAAGTAAATCAACATCTGTGTGAGTAGTTGAAAACAGTATAGCCTGGGTGTGAGATGGGAGAGAACGAACCAAAGAGTTTTAATTACTTCTTTAGAAAATGTTTCCCCAGCTAAGTTTTTGAGTGAACGAAGGAATTGCGAAGGCTTCTCATCGCCCATTTGTCTACTTTCCAACAGGCGCTGGATTCTTTTATTCTCGGATCGGGCATATACTTCGATGAGACATTGCTTAACATCCTCGTAAGGTTTAGATGAGGGATTTTTAACCAAATCGGATACTTGTTACTAACCTCAAAGTCAAGGAGAGGGACAATGATCTCAAATTTAGTATGACTATTGGTAATTTTAGAGCGGGCAAATACTTCTTCCACCCTAACAAACCAAAGTTCCGGCTTAGACTTCCAGAAGGGAGGGATTTTCTTTTCAACAGAGATCGAATCCGCGACATTGAGCTTAGGATCTTCAGTCGTATTATCTTCATTACCCATCTTTACGCATATAATGAAATATTATAAAACTAAATATATTTATTGAGTGAATAGATAAATCAAATTATAAAGTGTCTCGAAAACAGAATATGATAGAAAATTAATGATTTAAAAAAAACAAAACAAATTGCACACAATTAATTTTTAATCACGTCGGGGTCACCACTGTAACCTATTAAAGGTTAACTGTGTCACATGGCATTTTGTAATTAAATGTGTTTTCACTCAATAAATAACAAAAACAATATATTAACATGGAAATAAGAACACAAATAAAGGTTTACAGAAAATTAATGATAATTGATAGTAACGAAAACATGAGCAGCATAATTACAAACTAACAAAACAGAAATAAATTTCATCTATACATTTATGGGACAAGTGAGAAAATATCAATTGTAAATTACTCACAAATGTTTCTAAGGGGTGCACACTGACTGTAACTTTACGTTAAATAGCCGGCAACATACTATTTTTCACTAATAATTAAGTCTTGTAACATATGCGTTCTACACCTAACCCAGCTCGACCGTAAGGCTTGAATGAGTGGTGGTTACTGAACACAATTATTTCAAAACATATGTTGCTATGCTGCTACATATTCAACACGGAAGGATAGACGACTGTTCTGCCAAAAGTTGTTCTCGGTCTCAGGACCGCAGTCAGAGAGGACATTGGTGCTAGTGCTGCTTAGATGACTTTTTGGCGGACTGCTTGCCCGGGAGTTCTTCGAGCCCTCTGGACGTCCAGAAGACTCCGAGTACTGCGTCAGAGTACTCCGTCAGGCTATGAAGGATCTCCGCCCAGCGCCTCATCGCATTAGCAAACGCCAAATCCTTTGTCCACCCCCATCTAAAAAACTATAGGAACGATTTAATAAAGGATGACTGCGTCCGTGGACCACGGATTGCTCCTTACTCTGACCCTTACAAGGTCGTCTTAAGGTAGGAGAAGACTTTCTCCTTAATGCTACTTTCAGGTCCGAAGACCGTCTTTATAGACCGTTTGAAGCCATCTCCTGCAGACCGAGGGATCGACCCACTCCTACGCAATCCATCGAATGACCTCGATGCAGAACCTCCCACAACGCAGCCGCAGCCTGGCTATCGCACACAATTTGGCAGAGAAGTGAAGCCAAAGGTGAAGTTCTGTGCTTATGTCATTGGAGAGAGTGATGTGACGGGTTACGAGTGACCACTTAACGTGTTCATTATGTTAAAGGCTACTAAAATTAGACTTACCAATGTAAGTCTGACTTACCGCTGTAATATGTATAAAACTCTTTTTTTTACCTTGTTTATTTATTTATGAATTTATTGTTTATTATTTATATATTTATTTTTTACATTGTTAACGTTCCTTGGTTGAGTCCCCATTCTCAAAACATAAATAATTTCTAAATCGTATGAATAATAGTCTTTTGAAGCCCGCTCCTCTTTTCTTTGTTTCTGAATGATTTACCTCTCACGCTTGAAGAAGGAGTTCGAATAGGAGGAAAAATTATCAGCATTTTAATGTACGCTGATGACATCGTGTTGCTGACCGAAGACAAGTTTACACTCCAGAGAAATATAAATCTTTTGTCAGCGTATTGTGACAATTGGAATTTGACAGTCAACCTGGAAAATCCACAATTGTAGTCTTGGGAAGAGTGGCAGACTAGCTGCTGCGGAGAGATGGAAATTCGGGGGTTTGCCGATAGATGTGGTTAGTATTAACAAATATTTGGGTGTCACCTTAAGCTCCCGAATTTCAATTATGTACCATTTGAAATATCGTATATCTGCTGCAAAAATGGGTCTCAACAGGAATTGGTCAAGATTTATTTCGCAAAATCTGGTCCCACTCTCTGCAAAAAAATAAATATTTAATGCGGTACTACGTTCCATTGTCTGCTATGCTGCTCAAGTTTGGGGTTTTCAGAGGTATGATATACTAGAAAAGTTTCAGCGTTTCTTTATTAAAAAACTGTTTTCACTACCGCATGCAACCCCAAACTATATGGTTTATTTGGAGACTGCCTCTGAGTTGCTAGAGACATATACACTGCGGCTGCATTTCAAATATTGTCTAAGAGTTCTGGAATTGCCTACTAATCGTCTCTCATAGATTATTGCGAAGGAGGTTGTCAAACGCAACACTTTTTGGTTTAAAAATTGGTGCGATTTAGCGGAGAGATTGGCGTGTAGGTTTGACAGCTCTCTGGACAGTTTTCAATTGTGGAGGGAGCAACTGGAGAATTTACGGTCGGAAATATCATGCCACCATAGAGTGCAATGTGAAGTGTATGCAATGAGATCCAATAGATTTTCCCTTTGTAAGGAACTGTATCACAGCATTAAGCTATTTAGATTCAGGGATGGTTGTTCTTGGGATCTCACCTGGAGCGAGTTAAGAGGGATGTTCAAACTTAGAGTTGAACTGCTATATTTGAACTATATTCCTTCTACGAAATACATTCCTGATTTCACTTTTGAATGCCCCTTCTAAAACAGAGTGCCGTAAGATAGTGAATTTTGTTCGTCGTGCCTGGACTCATCGATATAATCTCCTTAATCCAACCTAGGCAGGATCCATATGATTAACTTAACTTTTACAGTTTCCTTATAATTTGTTTTAATGACTTAAACTTTTTTTTTTTTTTCTTCTCTTCCTATTTCCTCTTGTTTTATTTCAACACAGTATTTTTAAGAATTAAATTTATTTATTTTTCGAATAGGAATTATTGTATATTTTCGTTTGTATTTGTAAATATTACTATATTTTTTGTTTTTTTTTTATTTCACGCTTACTTTACAAGTAATGAATTGTATAAAATTAATCGGCAGACAGTTCGCTATGCCGTAAAAACAATTTTTATTCTAAGAAAAATAACAATTTTCAATGCCACATTATGAGAAGGGGTGAAATCCGACTTCTACCTCCACTTGGCACCCCTTGAGAAACTCCTATAATAGATAGGTAGGCTAATGGAAGCGGTACCGAGTCATAACGGTATGACCATAACAGAGAACAGGAAATGGTACTCTGATGGTAGATGGGATCCTAAGCCGAGGTGAAGAAAACCCGTCTAGGGTGTGAGAAATTTCATCACGATTCACGTGCAACGGTGGGTAATTGTTTTTTCATTCAGGCACTGAAAGTCCCCACTGGGACTAATCCCTTCATCATTCTTCGGGACACCAAGGTCTGTTGACAGATTCTCTCAAGATCAATTCGCTTTTCTCTTCTCTGTCACCGGTGCATCATGCGTTTCCATGGAACAATGGAGTGCATTGGTTTCTTCCTATAATTAGTTGGGAGACTAATGGAGCTTCATCAGCGTTGGGAGAGTATTTCTTCATCAGTCAAGTATATCATTGACTTACCGGAACGGAGGCGATGTATAATCTCCGCGAAGGGTTTGCCTCCGCCTTCGCGAGAATCAGTTTCTCTAATTCTCTTCAGGTTATGGCTTCCATTCACACTGAGGCCAAAATATCAGCCAATACTCGTCTACGTCTGTCTCAGATCGCCACACCCAAGTGCTGAGAGATTGTTCTGGGAAACATTCTAATTCTATAAAAGGTATATTCTTAATTGTAAAATTTAGGGAAAGAACCCAGGGTTAGATCTTGGCACGATGCAAGGATCCTTGATCAAGAAACAGTAGTTCTATGGCGCTTCTATGGGCTATGGCGCTACAAATTGTCACAATTTAAGTACAAACAATGATAATAATAAATTTAAGATTTTTATGATATTTAACAATTACCTTCCCGAATCTTTCTTATTTAATATTAATATTTAAAATTATCTGTTATAGGTCGGGTGCAGGGGCCTCCAATGGAAAACGATTAATGATTTTAAGGAAGCCTTTCAGCGATACTGTATAGCTTCATCGAATGTAATTAATTCAATCCAAAATATTTTAGATACTTCAAGGCCAGATGCATTTTCTTTTTTTAACTATATATACGTGAATAGCCCAACAGTAAGAAGAATAATAAAGATGCGGACACCCAATGATAGGTGTTTTGCTAGATTTATTGAAGAAGAAAATTTGAAAAAATTATTTGCAAAAAAACTTTATCAATTACAAATTCCTCTTCGGAACAGGCTTACAAACATCAGTCAATTAATAAATAAAATTAATTCTTCAATAGATATTTTTGAAAGACACGCAGATAGCATATTTCAGAGTTGCCATTCATTAAACGAATTCTGTTCAGTTGAAACTAATGAGTGGTTAAGGTCAGCTATATATTCATTATCATGTGAAATACATCCTAACTGCAATATCAAAGACATTCATATAAATCATTATGTTAGAAAGAGAACGATTTGTCATGATCACCATTATAGTTGTGAATATGGTAAGTGCATTGCTAGAAATTTATTTTGCGATGGTGAATGTAACTGCGCTGATTGTAGTGATGAACCTAATTTTTGTGTTAAAGATTGTTTAGGATTTCGCTGCAGTGAAAATTTTCGCTGTATTTCAAAAAATAAAATTTGTAATGACATTGACGACTGCGGTGACGGGACAGACGAAGAAGGATGCCGAAAAATGATCGAAAATAATGGATCATATCGACACCTAAACTTTGCGGTCAATGCAACGGATTTCTTTTGCAAAAATAATAAGTGTATTGTTAAGGATCAAGTATGTGTTGGTCTTAATAACTGCAGTGACCTGTCTGATGAAGTTGAGTATTGTAAAGGGGAGCAATGTTGTAGCGAGTGTAAGAAGAAAGGAGGTTTTTGCATTGTAGGACACAAAAAGTCCAAATGCTTGTTTGAATGTCCTCCCAGAACTTATGAGACCACGGAAGGCTGTGAAATAACACCAAAACCTCCGTTGTCAACTTTGGTCCAGTTACTTCAAGACACACCACGCCTCAGGAAAAGATACGAAGACAGAATGGAGTTTCTAAAAACAAGAACGCTAAAGACAATTTATCAATCTTTTGAGGACTTTATGAATTGTAAAAGGTTAGGGTTTGGTTTATTGTCTAGATACATTATTGCCGGGAAGGGACTTGGAGGAACAGGAAACAGTGATATTGCAAGTTTTTACGTTGGAGACACATTGCTAAAAAAAACATTTATAGCAGATTTTCCTTACATCTATTTTAGGTATAGTAATATTAGCAAAACATTTTCAGCAGTGGTAGATCCAATACTTTCTACCACAATAAAAACTAAGACCACATTAGCATCAATGCATAATATGAAGGCTGAGGGGAGATTTAATCGGTCTATTGAAGCAGCATTACAACGTAAAAGTGATTATTTTACATTTCCTTATTTTTCGAACATCAGATCTAGTAAACAATACACTGTTTCTGGCTCTACCGACGCAGAAAAGAATTCTATCCCTAAACATGTCCTTCCATCTACTGAAACAACAATAAATAATAACACTGAAACTACTTTAAAGAGACATCAATACTTTAATCTGAAATATAGTAATGATGATTCTAATAATTATTTGGATACAATTTCAATATATCCAAAGACAGAACTAGTAACAATGGCCTTTGATACTCTACGAAGGTATATTGCAAATTCAACAAAAAATAAAGGACGTAACAGTTATCCTACGGCTGATATTACGTTTAATAGACAATTTTCTAAAACAGTTAAGTATACTTCCACAACGTCTATCACATTTATTTCTCCCTCCGAGACTATGAAAAACCTCCTTCGAAAATCAAAAGAAGATAAGGACCAAAGCATAGAAGTAATTTTTCCCACTGCTCTAATGACAACACAAAAAAGAACCATTTTCAACTATATAAAAAGAACTAAAATCACTGATATTCCAAAATGGTCCATCAAAACTCCCATAAAAAAAAAAATGGTTCAACATTCCGATCCACTGCCAACTAAAACTACGAGTACCACTACAAATACAACAATCTCATTAATACTTAACAAGATGAATCACACTTTTCCTTACTACATGGTGCAAAATAGTGACGTAAAATCGAAAGTAAAAAATGCTAAAACGATTAATGAATCTATAATATCCTTTAGGACTGTAAATGAAGAAGATTCCGATAAACAAATAGAAAATATATTAAAAAGAAATCTTTCATTTACAAAAATCACTGAATATAATAACAATTCTAAATCATCTGTTGAAACATCTATGGAAGAAAGATGTTTAGACCATTATAATTTGAACGTAACATCTAATATAAAAGAATATAATACAAATGAAAAACTATTAGTCCCAGAGAACATCAAAGATGCACAAAAAATTAAACTTTTTTATACTTTCCCAAATACCTCTATTGGGACAACAACAAGAAAAATATTAAAACTTGATTTTACAGATCAAAATAGTTTACAGAGGGAATTTAATGAAAATTATTCTAATGAAGCAAGTGTGCTAATATTTTCACCAATCCCTAAACGTTTGAAAACTAATATAAACTCAACGAATATTGAAGCTGCTATTATTTATGCTCAAAATAAGTTTAATCAATCAGCTATAAAAATTCTTAAGGATTTCATTTCGAACTCTAGTTATTCTAGGATCATGCCTATGAAAACAACATCATCCACTTTATTTTCGAATCATTCCCTTGATTTTATAGAGGTAAGGTTTAGTCAGAAATATTCAGAAAAAAAAGAAGAAAAAAGCGCTCTGAAATCTAAGAAAACCTCTAGAACTATATCTCCTTCAGATCTAAGCACATTTAAATCACCCAAGACTGCAACTGCAACGTTTAGAAATACAAAAATTCCTTGTTGTAATCCATCAACACTACAAACTACTCAAATCTCTAAAAGGCCGCAATCCACTACGTTCATTAATGGCCGAAGTAGATCATTACAAATTAAAATTAAAAACGGAGGACATACACATTTAATATCTACGGCTACTCCGTTTATAACAAGAAAAAACTTCAACACAATACAAACCCATGCTACACTCCATCTGCCTACGAAAACCCCTCATACCGCAAGAAATACCATATCAATCACATCATATCTTAATATTACAAATCAACCAGTTTTTTATTGGTTTCTAAGATCAATTGAAGAAGAATCGGGTGAAAAAAGAGCAATGACAATTTTATCAGCTGCCAATTACGATTCTGGAAAATTTGGAGGAAGAGAAAGAGAGGCACTAACAAGAACTACTAAAATCTTTTCTAGCTTAACAAAAAAACCTAAAACACAAAAACGGATAACGACAAAATTATATGAAAGTAAGAGAAAGCATAGATATCTAAATAGGAGACGTCATAGAGGGAGGAACTGGTATTTTAAAACTTCTGCACACCATAACATTTTTAAATTCGAAAGCAGAGATTGAAATTTTCCCTGTATTCTTATAACAAGCTGAAAAATATTACGAAGGATTTCTTTTAATTTTAATAATGTCGGTGATATTACAATTTGTTTTTACTTTAAGTAAGATATATATATTTTGCGATGGTATTTTGAGATTCAGTCAATAATAAACAAGTATATTTTGGCGAAAATGTTGTTCTCATAACCATGCCCTGAAATGAACAAACAGGTTGGAATACAATTATATAACTTACATTGGTTATATACTACAGTAAAATACACTCAGCGTCCAAATATTAGAATGCTAGACACACTTCAAAAATTTTTATCCATACCTTCCCATCTTTTCACATTAACCGTATAACAGTATTAAAATTATATAAAACTCACCTGAAGTTAATCAGCAGCCTGCTTGTATTTTATATTTTGTATTGTTTTTTTTTTTTTTCAAATTAAAGTTAAGGCCCGTCAAAGTGTTAGACACACTCTCTGGGAAAAATAAATAAAACTCATTTTAATACTTCCAGGTCGTCCACCACCATTTATTTATTCAAAAATTAAGTTTGGTTTTGATGAATTTGTTATATCCAAATTAATTACGAGTATAATAGTAATAAGGGGTATAAAATTTCCCCATCCAATCGTGCTCATCCAATCGTTTTAATCTGATAAGTCACCTCTGTTCGGTGGTGGGGGATATTTACAATTATTTGGCAAAGTACACTAAAGTACAATTACTTAGTGCTATACAAAGCATTACATTGACCTCGCTAATACGTTTATATATTTAATAATTATTTGTCTTCGTTATCTACCTTATGCATATATAAAGAGACGTTATGGTCAAAACATTGAACGTCTATGGCTTAACTTATTTACAAGTTAAAGGAACTTCATTTAATGCTATATAATATTAATGAATACAATAATAAATTAAAGAATACAATAATTATTTATACAATGCGGCCATAATACAATTACAATTACAATTAGCAATACAATTTATTTATATTCAAATGGAGATATTCAATAAACATAATATTATACATGACCTTATACTTATATGTGGGTCACTACATTACCCCTCTCTCTATAAAAAATATGATTTCAATTCTAAAATCCATGCTGACAAAGAAACTTTTATAAGTTATCAATATGGGCAGATAATATCCGATGTGCAAAAAGTCTTATACTTATTGTAACTTATACTATGTTAGACACACCCATAAATAAATGTATATAGAATTATTATTCAACTTCTATTATATGTCTCAGTATTTATGTGTGCGCTAATTGAGGGGGGTTTTCCCTGTGGGGGGAATTTGATCGCTTCGCCTACATAAGGAAGGACATGTGGCTTCAGATTACAACCTCGCAAGTGCGGCCTCCACATGCTTATTCGTCTGAACCACTTTTGAAGGATTCTGGCTTCAAGATTACAGCTTTATAAGTGGGTTCTCAACTTAAGCAGTTGTCTTGAACCAAAGGAAAGGATCCACCATGACAAGGAATCCAACATACCCCTTCCACGGCTTTAAAAGGACCCTAGGTCATATTAATTACCAAAATGCAAGATAAAAGCACATCAGACAAAGATGTGTGACTCTTTTTAATGGAAGCTAACCATTTAAAATTTCTGCCCAAGCAAAAAAATTGGCATGTTGTGTCAGTAAGTAATTATATGTTGTGTTATGTCACATTATTGACTTATTATTGAATTCTGCTTAACATATTGCATATAAAATATAAATCTTATACTACGTTAACCTTATACTAAACTTACTACTATAGACCCATTGCACCCAGGAGTTATTAGGCAACTCTCATTCTTGGATAAGGGTAATTAATCATCAATTTGTTTTTACAATATAAAGGCCTTCATAATAAATTAAGGTCTTATCAACTTCAGATAAGCCATACCCATAAATGTAATGGAATGTTATTTAACTTTTGAAAAAAATTAAATCTCCCAAACAATTTAAGCCTTTGATCATATAATTGATTTGCTTCTACCAAAAAAAAAAAAATATTTCAATTATTCATTATCAGTCCTTTATTTTCTTTTAATATAGATTAAAATTTAAGTTTGGTCTATTAATCACTGAAGCAAAAAAAACATCTATGTAGATCTGTCTCCCTTCTTTTGAAGCCTTAAATCAAGCTATAAACATGTGAAAAAAACTTCAGTCTCTTTTTCTTTTTCCTTTATGAGACCCAAATTACCATATTAATGACATTATCATATATTCATAATAATTTTTCATTAATTCAATTCAGTTTCAATTATTTTAAAATTTCACATCATCTAAAAAAAAGTTTAAGCCCAAATTTAATTTATAAAATAGTTTCTAAGCTTATTTCCCCAAAATGTATACAATTAAAAGTTATTTTACAATACTTGAGTAATTTTTGATCAGAAGTAGCTCGATGAATAGATGCCTTCCAAGATGGTGGATGTTCTGGATGGTTAAGTCTTTATGATGTCCAGATGTCCTCGATCAATTTGGATGGATGGGTGTCCTCAATGATAGCAGGGTGAATCGATGTCTTGATGATGATCAAATGTGCTTGTAGCCTTTCAGTTGAAAGAAGTTCTCAGCTAACATATCTGGATACATGGCTGCAAGCATGGCTTACTCGATCATTCCTTATCTGGACCTGAAAATTTGAACAGCACTAAACCTTTTTCTCAGATATACCATAGAAAATATCATTTGATGGACAGTGAAAAATAAATCAATTTTATCTCAAAATAAATCAATCAATATCAATATAATCACAATAATTCATTTTAAATAATATCGACAAACATCAATATTAATATTCATGTTAATCTTCATCATAACATTGTACTTAATACCTTCATACCATATTAATTGTACCAATATATTTCTTAAAAACTTATTTTTATCAATATATTACTCGTATTATATATCGGAGTCCGCTTTTTGGCCATTTCAGTTGCCCATTATATGATGAAAAAAATTACAACACAACATGTAATAACACATAGATTTACAAACAAACTTCCTTTCATACAATAAAAAATGATTCATTCTAACAAAATTTAAAAAATGAAAAATATCAAAATTCCTGGAAAAGAAAAAAATATGAAAATACTCTGAATAAAGACAAATAAAATCGATACTTCTAGTTTCAACAGTCTTCTTAGAAAATTTCAAAATTCAGAATTCCAAATATATCTAAAATTTAGAAAACAATATTAATCTCAATACAATAAAAGATCTTCAATGCTCTAGAAAAGACAATATTTACTACAATTGATTTAATATGTACAAGAAAGAATTTTACAGAATACTCAAGCTATTTAACTTTGTTACTACTTAATCATCATAAAAAAATAATAATAGTAATAATGATATAAAAAAAAATTCCTCTGAGATCAACTCAAGATCTGAGATCAAGAAGAACTCAGAGATCACAAAGTAAATTTTTCTCCATTGATATACACAATATACAGTTCATTCGTAATGTCTATATTATAGTCCTCTCCATTTGGCCAAGTTCAAGGTCAACTCCTTATAGATAAGACGTTTCTGATTCAGCAACTGAGCTCTTTACAATTAATGCATCAATCACAGCACATAAAAAAAAAACTGCTCTTTTAAGGAACTTTAGGATTCATGGGAAAGGTTTTTAACTTTGTTTTATATTTTTAAAAGAAAATTAAACAGAAAAATATATATACGTTCCTGGTCTCCCGCTTTCCTAAGGCGGGTGGGGGTTACCAGAAACGGCTTATATCAAGTTAATATATAAAATTAATTATAATGAATATGTATCAATTGTATATTGGATACTTTTCCAGAGGTAACGTGTTTACCAATTCTATTTTACTTTAATAAACCTATGGCAAAGGGTAAATGATAATAAAGAAACAAATCTAAATTGAACTATATCTTTAATTTTATTGACCAATAATATAAATCATTTATACCACCTTTAATATATCATATAGAGATATTTTACTGACCCAAATTAGTTAATGGATGCTGACAGGCAATTTATCATTATTTAATCAATACTGACCAAACAATATTACAATTAGTACTGTATTTGTATTAACCTTATCTGGTGGGCACTCTCTGGTGTTGTCTCTGGCCTATCTGCTGGATCAGTCCCTGCTATCTCTTACACTCTCTCAGATTCAGCACAGCATCCCATCTCAGTCTGTCTGTCCATCTGGACAGTGCCTTCGCTCTCTCCCTGGACCTCCGCAATCCTCGTACTCCACTCTCCCGAACTCTCTCTCCTCCGAACTCTCCACTCCAACTCTCTCTCCACTCGACTTCCCCGCTCGACTTTTTTTTTTTTTTTTTCTGATCCCTCTAAAACTGAAAAACAGTATTAAAATGTGAAATTGAAACCATTAATGCTAATGGAACGATGCTGTTTTACCTCATTACCTTATACTACCTGTGGTATTTAAAGGTGCGTTGAGATGTTGAGTTATGTTATTTTCGCTGTGGTGCAGCATCATGATGTGATAGGAGATGAGGGGCCTCCGCGTGTTATTATATAAAAACATAAAATAATAAAAAAATAAAGGGAGGGGAAGGATAATAGGATAGGGGTCAGGGTTGGAGGAGTTAGTGGGGGAAAAACCGTAAGGGGGGTTTATATGATAATGTTGATTGGGTAGATTGAACCCTTACGGCCTTGCCATCTGGCTGGGAGTAAGGATGGTGTGAGAGTGCGGAATAGGGGGTTAAATGATGAGGGTAGGTTATCAAAGAATTTAATGTGCCTACGTGATATGTGTTTTGTATTGTGTCGAGTTGTAATGTGTGGTGAATGTGATTCATATTCCGTCTTTCTAATGTGGTGCCTCTACATATCTTCATGAGTTTGCTGTTCTGATATTGCTGTAGTTTCTTCAGGGCTGTAGGGTAGAGGTAGTGTAAGAGTGGTGCTCCGTGTAAAAGAGATGGTCTGAGAATAGATTTGTATATGAGTAGTTTGAGTCTGAGTGACAGCCCTGGTGAGTAGAGTAGGTGCTGTAGTTGTGTTGATGTTGATCTAACAGTGTGAATTCTGTTCTGTATGTGTGCTGTGAATGATAAGTGTGATTCGAGTTTAATGCCTAGGTATGTGAGGTGTTTTTTTGTTGTGATAGTGTGACCGTTTAATGTTGGTGTTTTATCAGGTGTTTTCTTGTATGAGAATGTGATAGCATCTGTTTTCTGCGTATTAATGAGTATGTTGATGTCTTTTAATTGGTCTGTGATTTGTTGAGCTACTTTCTGTGCCTTGCGCATTGCATGTTTCGCATTCATGCTGGCTGTACATATAGCAATGTCATCAGCATAAGCGGCGATTGTAGGATTTTTAATCTTTATCCCTACTACTTGGGCAGTATATATGTTGAAAAGTATAGGCGCAAAGACAGAGCCCTGGGGAACTCCGCATGTAACTTGGCGGGAGGCTGCAATTTCATTTCTGACCCGGACTACAAAGTACCGGTCAGTGAGGTATGATCCTATGATGTCGACCAGTTGGTCCGGGAATTGGTAGTGTGTGAGTTTATGGATTAGAACACAGAGTCGAAAGCCTGTGTGCAGTCGTGTGGAATCATTGCTGTAGCAAGGTTTTTATGGAGATTGTTAGCTATATCGTATTGCAGCTTAGCTACGTGGTGATAGCAGCTAACTCCATGCGAAAACCCCGTTTGTTCCTGGGGTATGATGTCGTGTGTCTCGCAGTGTTTTCGGATGTGGATAATGAGAAGTTTCTCATATATTTTTGAGATGTGGTTGAGGAGACTAATTGGCCGGTATTCTTCCGGAACCGCTCCTCGTTTACGGGGTTCGAGGAGTGGAATGACGATAGCATGTTTCCACTCCGTAGGGAAGTATCTGAGGCGTGAGCAGGAATTAAAAATATTAAGGAGAAACATTAGGGTTTTTCTGGGTAGTTGTTTGAGAAGGACGTATGGAATATTGTCTTTCCCGGGTGATTTGTTTGCCTTAGTTTTCCTCAGGATTGCAGTCAGGTCTTTATATGTAGAGAATATTCCATTCTGTGTGTTATCGGTGGAGGGGTTGTGGTGGTATGTGTTACTGTTGCGTGCGTTGTCCATTTCTACGTAATAGTCAGAGAGAATGTCAGCCTGATCTGCGGGGGTGAGGAGCTCATCGCCTCGTTGAATTTTCACCGATTTTGATTTGGTGTTATGGCTTCTGGTAAGCTTCCAGAATTTCCTATGGTCGTTATGTGTGAGGCGTAACTGTTCATGCCAGAGGGACGTTTTCCACTGCGACATTAGGGATGTGATTTGTTTTGTGAGACTGTTAATGATGGGTTTGTAGGTATGGTATTTCGTCCTATACCAACAGTTTTTGATGTTGTTGCGTTGTTTTATGAGTGTTAGTATATGTTTAGGGGGTTTGCGTAGGTGTATCGGTGTGGGGGTGAATGTGGGGATAGATGTTTGGGCTGTTTTGTGTATGATGTTGTTTAGTGTTGCAATGGCCGTGTCGATGTCATTTGTAGTGTGTAGGGTGGTGATGTAGGGTGTGTTTTTGTAAGCTATGTTTTTGTATAGTTTCCAGTCTGTATGTTGGGTTGGTGTGTTATCTTGTCCTAGTTTGTATAAAACCGGGATGTGGTCGTTGTCGCTAAACTCGATTGTTGTACAGTCTGTAAATCTGTGGGGCTGTTGTGTAAGCAATAGATCTAGTGTGGATGTGATAGATGGGTTGGCGTGGTGTCTGTATGTGAACGCATTACGGTGTATAATAGTGTATTTGCATTTGGTCAGGTGGTTTCCTAATGCGTTTGGTTTTGAACAGTTCCAAGTGTGGTGTTTGGCGTTTAAGTCACCTACAATAATGTGTTGTCTGTCTGTCTCAATGTTTTTCAAAAAGGTCTTGAATGTGTCAAGTTTGCCTGTTGGACTTCTGTAGACACATGTGATTTTGTATGAATGTTTTAGTCTTACTTGTATAGTGATGGCTGAGTGTTTGTCAACGTTTAGTGTTATGCCGTTTATTAGTCTTAAGGGGACGTCTGATCGCACCAGGAGTGCTATGCCGCCTTGTGTGGGTGAGTCAAGTCTATAGGTTTTGTATCCGGGGAAATATACGTCCTCTGTTTGTTGAGTTGTGTGTCTGTAAGTGAAATTATGGATGGCTTATAAGAAGCCAGGAGGGTTTCTAGCTCAAGCTTACGATGCATGAGCCCTGTTATGTTATAGTTTAGGATAGTATGTCTATCCATTGATGTTTCTTTGTAAAATAATGTTTACTGTAGTGAGTAACGTAGTAAACATTTCTTTCATGTCCCTGAACATTCCCACAAGTTCAGCGACCCATGGGGAGGTGTCAGAGGACGGAGGTTGACTGGTTGGTGGAGAGGGTTGAGGTGGGGGGAGCTGGTCCACTGACCGTGACCCCGCCATAGGAGTTCAGGTAGGGGGAGCTCGAAATGTCTCCCTTGGAGAGTTGTTGTTAACAGGTGCTTTTTCCACCTTTTTATTGATCTTATTTTTTATAAGATTAAGCCTCAATTCGCAATTGCGATATGAGGCTACATGAGGCTGCCTAAAATTTCCCTTCCTTTTTATATTCAACGTGTTTCCCAGCGGCCTCTTTGCCGGGGCAAAACCAGGGTTTATGACCACAAATTTCTCTAACAATCTTCTTAGGTATTTCCCTGGGTGTTTGACGGCAGCATTGTCGGTCCTAAGCTTTGCTTATTTTGAATTTCTAACAGAAGGTTTATGGCCCCAATATCTTACAAGGGGTATTTTCAAGACCTAGCTGTTATACACCTAAGTACTCTGTAGGGAACAGAGAATTTGTACGATAATTTAGCATTTAAATAATCTTTCTAAGTTGATAAAATGTGTGATTTCATTAAAACTCTATCGTTAACTTTTAAAGGAACATGTTTATTTGTCTTGTTATAATTAATCTCACTTTTCTTATGGGCACTAATTAGAGTTTTGCAAGCTATCTCCCAAATTTCTTCTGGATCCCATGATTCGTTTGCTTCTAACTCCCATAAAATATGGATCGGAGCAAACAATTCCCTACCTAAAAATAATTTTGGGTGTGACACCCGGTGGAAACATTTTGTACCGAATTTTAAGACATTTGTATAAAATTTAAATTTTTATCCCATTCTCTTTGGTCATCTGCATGAAAACAAGTAATCGCTGACTTTAAATTTTTAATTTGCCTTTCTGCAAAACTAGGATTCGGATAATGTCTAATTAAATACCTTTTCTTGATCCCCAATTTTCATTAAAATTCACTATAAATTTGAGAGCGAAAAATGGCAGCTCTTCGGAGCACACAATGTTCCACAAACCATGTTGAGCAAAAATATGGTTTTGTAATACATCAATAATAGTTTTCGCACTAGCCGGCCTAATAGGGATAAACCACGAGAACCTATAAAACGCGTCTACTGCGATAAAAATATATTCGTAACCTTTCTTTGTTCGTCAAAGAGGCCCTGCTAAATCAATAAATAATTGTTCAATATTATTTTTAATTACTTATGAAGACAATGTCCCCTTCTTTCCCGTCTGATCACTTTTTGAACGTTGACAAGCTAAACAGTTATTTATTTTATTAGTAACAATTTTTTAATATTTGCCCAAATAAAAATTGATGAAATTTTGATTGTTATTTTTAATTATTCCTAGGTGGCATCTAAATTCAGACTCATGAAAATATTTAAAAATAACCTCTTTTAATGACTCCGGAACCATATATCTAAATTACTTATTCGACAACCAATAAATTAACTCATTATTTTTCAATGAACAATTCTTTATCTGACTAATAGACAAATCTGTAAGCAATTCGGGCACCTTAACATGGAAAAAATTTAACATTTCACTCTCACCAAATTCAAAACTTTCTCCCACTGGATTTCTCCACAAATAATCAGCAATAGAATTCTTCTCACCTTTGATATAATATACAGAAAAACTGAAAGGTAATAATCTAATAATCCAGTGAGCCAACCTACCACATGTGTGGTGTGCCTTCTGATTTAGAGCACTTAGAGCCACATGATCCCTAAATAGAAGAAAATTGCTAGAGCCTAGGATTTCTCGCCATTTCTCTACCGCAAACAAAAGAGCCTCCAACTCATAGGCACTATAATTTCTCTCATGTTTATACTGACTTCTACATGGCCTAGCTTAGGCGATAGGGCGGACACTTCCATCAGAGGCCTCTTGAGAATGTACGCAACCAAACCCCTTTCCGGAGCCGTCTGTATAAACCTGAAAGGGTTTAGAAAAATCTGGCAATATTAAAACAGGGAGTTCGAAATACGCTGTCGAAGCTCCTTCCATGATTTTTTACATTCATCGCTCCATTCAAATTTGACCTTTTTTCGACGCAGCCTGTTTAGTGGTTCCGCAAGCACTGCAAAACTGGAATGAATTTAGGAAAGAAATTTACTGCCTCGATGGACTGACTAACCTGCTTAGCTGATGTGGGTCGAGGAATATCTAACAAAGCATTCACTCTATCCTCAATCATTGAAATTGTACCATTCTCCATTTTTAGCCCAAGATATTTTACAGAATTGGTTGCGATTACTACCTTTTCGGGGCTGACGGTCAAATTGGCCTCCTTAAGTCTAGACAAAACAACCATTAAATGTTCAATATGCTCCTCATAGGTCTCTGAATAAATTAACGCATCACCTAAATATGTAAACACAAACTTATATCGAAGCTCTCCAAGAACTTGATCCATAAACGCAGACAAAATTTGACCACATGTTTTTAAACCAAAGGGGTTGCATTTATAAGTATATACTGACCAAGGGGTTGAAGAAGAAACTAATTTCTTTTAAATTTGAGATGAAGGAATTTGGTGATAAGCTGAATTTAGATCTAACACACTAACATACTAAAAAATCTAGCATCTTTCAAAAAATTAAATACTGTAGTGGTGAATTGTAACAATGCACCACTAGTGGTATTGTACAATTCACCACTGCAATACACTATTAATAGTAGGAAATGGGTACGAAATAAATTCAATATTAGTGTCCAGCTTTCTGTAATCTACAACTAACCTACATAATACTAACTTTCTACAACTCTTGATTAGACTTTTTATCAACAAGGAAACAAAAGATGAAAAACTTTTTTCAATAATATCTTTTACATTTATTTGTCTATCTCTTTTCATAAAATTTCCATTTTTTGTAGTCCAAATCTATATACCGTTTTAGAATTTTCTAACTTGATCCCCTCTTTTAATTTTATATCGCATTCTACTAAATTGGTTCTACCTAATTCCTCAGTTAAAACTGTGGGAAATTGTTCTATAAGATCATTTAATAAAACCTCCGATTGAATAACAGTTAAATTTGATTCTTCAAAATTTTTATCATTTAATAATCTATACCTTTGCTCTGTCCTAAAATTAGAATGAAATTCTTCTTTAGAGCAATTTAGAATCATCTCAGTCTTTTTTATGAAATCAATCCCCAGGATTATTCAATTTGGTATTACTAAAAATTGCAAGGGCCAAGAATTTTTTCTTTAATTTCAAATTTGCTCTAACATACTTTTTGACTGGATTTTTTTGGTTATTTCCCACCGTTACAATTACAACACAGTTATTCACTTCACAATTATTATTTTTATTTCATGAAATAATTTTTCGGAGATAGCTGACTTAGTTGCCCCGGTATCTAATAGTCCTGAAACATATCTTTTCCCTAAATTAACGCTAACAAACATTAAGGTTCCTGTGATAGAAAAAACAAATTCTCGGCCCCCTACTAGTTTTTTTGATTCCTTGTGCCAGAGGTGAATGGATTCTGATTATTATTACTAGAAGTAGTCGCTTCGGCAATTTCACATTTATCAGATGGTATAATTACTACTTGTGGGGTATTATCCGAGTTACTTTGTGCCTGTAATGCATTATATTTTTCCTTCCAGTAATTATTCCTATTTCCTTTCCTATTACAATTGTTATTTTGACCCTCTTTGCTTTCTATTATTATTAACATTATTATTATTATTATTCCCATAAACTCTATTATTCCAATGATAATTATTATTATTATTATTAGTGCGCCGATCATTCCTTCTATTGAAAATGTTATTATCCCGATTATTAATAAAATTTAATCTTTTAGTGCGTGACTGGTTGTAATTATTTCTAGGTAGTATTACGTTAATCCTATTTCTCTGAGTCTCGTAAGTATTACCTAACCGAAAACTGTTTCCGTTAGGATTAAACTGTTTATTTCCTGAAGAACTATAATATTTCGAACTTCTCCAATGAGTAGGGTGGTACACCTGTTCATCATTAAATCTAACATTTCTTTCTTAGGGACGACGAAATAAATATTCGGGAATATTTTCCATAGAAGTTGCACGTGAATTAGGAATCATATATTGGTCTATACGATTAATTAAAGTATCTAATGCTTGTAAATTTCGCAGAGCGTCACTAAAATTAAAATATCTCCTCACATCATCGGATACCCCATCAAGAATAATAGAAATAAGTTCGACTGTTTCCAGACCATTAATTATAACGCCGAATTTTAAAATAGATTCCGCGAATTCCCTAAATGATTCTGTTTCATTTTGTGAGCGAAATATGTATTGAATTTTAAATTTCAACCTCGTTTTGGGGCTTGTAAATCTATCAAACAAACGGTTATGTTAAAATTTTATTCTTTAAAAATTCTTTTAAAACTGAGCTTTTTTGAAAATATGCTATTCTTTCAAATAAATTAGAAAAATTGCTGGGGGCAAGTTGATTAAGATCATACAATGACTCAATATATTTTAATGAACTATAGGGATCATGAGTTGAGAGAAAGTGTCTGGACCTCTTTTACTAAATTGTCGAGATGAATCAGTAGTTTAATCTCTGATAAACCTAAAAATTTAAATGAGATTTGATTGAAATCAGTCCCACTATCATCATTACTACTTTCGTTGTTTAAACCCACTCCATCGGCTTTATTAACATTTTCATTTCCTTTAGCAATTACTAAGCTCTTCATAAATTCGTGCATTTCCCCCGATTTAGCCATAAATTCATTTGCTGTTTATCCATCCGCTCATTCATTTCCTCAAATTCCTCCGTTAAACTATCTTTGAAACATCTTCTAAAGTTAAAGATCTAGTCGTTAGTTGTTCATTTTGATTATTTATTTAGAATAATTTTATGTCCCAAAAAAAAAAGTATTGATCCCGAATTTTTGCAATTATTCTTATACAAATTTGCTTATACTTAATTTTCAAAATCACGCTCGGGATACTAATTTGGTAGTATTTATTTTTTTTAAAAAATCACTACCGCGGTCTGCAAACCAATTGTTATATCCAAATTAATTATAATAGTAATAAGGGGTATAAAATTTCCGTGGATCTTTGGAAAGATTTATTGGTTGAATATAACAAGCACTCAGTGGAAGGGATTAAAGAAAAAGAGCTATATTGAAATAATATACATACAGTCCTGTGAATAAATATAAACTCAACTAATAAAATCGAAGTATTTATGAAATTTAAAAGTGTATTAATTGCACAATAATTTTCTTAGACTTGTTGTAATGTTATTAGATTGGCAAGAAGCTTTAAATGACATTAGATATGTTTGTTAATTTACGATCATCAGATTTTGTAAATAAAGCATGTTTACGCTGTGAATAAGTATAAACTCAATGTTTATTTTCTATTCTAATGGATTAATATCACCTCAGTTTTCTTCTAACTGTTAAAGGGAGAGCATATTTGTTTGTTTTTTATACTTTGTAGCGTTTTCTGATTTTTGAATAATGCCGCGCGGGACTCAACTTACTGAAATTGAGCGACAAACAATTATAGACTTAAGAAGAGGTGGGATGACCCGGATGCAAATTGCTAGTGTGCTAAACCGCTCCCAGGGTGTAGTAAAAAACTTTTTAAACAGCGGCCCAGGCAATTATGGGAAAAACAAATGAAGTGGAAGGCCTTCAAAAATTTCCAAACAAGTGAAACGAGCGGTTTTGAGAGAAATCTCAAAAACAGGAGCATCCTCAGCACAGATTGTGAGGCGATTTAATTTAGGATGTGATGCTAGCTTGGTTAGGAAGTGGATAATGAAATCAAAGTACTTAAAATATAGTAAGGCTGTGAGAAAACTACAGCTCAAAAAACATCATTTGCAGCGACGACTGCAGTTTGCTGAACAGCATATTCAAGACAGCGAAAAATGGTCAAGAGTTATTTTTAGTGATGAAAATAAATTTAATATTGATGGTCCAGATGGTTTAAATTACTACTGGCATGATCTAAGAAAAGAAAAAAAAATCTTGTCACGAAGGTCTCATTGGGGTGGCGGAGTCATAGTTTGGGCTGCTTTTAATGAAAAGGGTAAGACCCAAATTGCATTCATTTCCGGCAATTTGGACGCAAAAGGTTATCAAAATGTTTTAGAAGAGTTTCTTTTGCCGTTCTTTACAATACTAGAAGAGGAAAAAATTATTTTTCAGCAGGATAACGCGCCGATTCATACTGCACGCTCTACAAAACAATGGTTTTCGGATTTCGGGATCAACATTTTGGATTGGCCAGGTCTTAGTCCGGATCTCAATCCGATTCAAAATTTATGGGGGATTATGGCAAGAGAAGTCTACGACCTTTAGAAGCCAGAAATCCAAAATATTGATGAGCTCAAAGAAAGAATGACTCAAGCTTGGGAAAATATACCAGAGAGCAATTTAATTAATTTAGTAAGAAGTGTTCCTAAAAGACTGTTGAAGGTGATTAAAAACCATGGAAGAAGTGTTCATTATTGAAATGAATTTACTCATTAAAGAGACGGAAAATGGTATAAGTATAAGTTTATACTTTTTCACAGGTCTATTTTGTTATTTTGTCCAAATTTTAGCAAATCCTGGCAATATTATTAAATAATTTATTAAAATTGTAACTAATAATTTCCAGTAAACATTAAATACTATCTTTTGTTAATCAGATTCCAAAATAAATGATTTAAACTAATCAAAATAGTTTTTTTTTTTCCTTGAGTTTATATTTATTCACAGGACTGTACATAAACATATATGTTCTATAAAAGAAAAATTACCATGCAATATGAAATTACAACTAAGTACAAGCCTGATAAGATGGAGCGAGGTGCGCAAGATTAGAAGAGGTAGAGAGTTCGGAACACAGTGCTCATCCAATCGGTTTAATCAGATAAGTCACCTCTGTTCAGTGGTGGGGGATATTTACAATTATTTGGCAAAGTACACTAATGTACAACTACTTAGTGCTATACAAAGCATTACTTTGACCTCACTAATACTTTTATATATTTAATAATTATTTGTCTTCGTTATCTACCTTTTACATATATAGAGAGACGTTATCATCTACACTTTGAACGTCTACGGCTTAACTTATTTACGAGTTAAAGGAACTTCATTTAATGCTATCTAATATTGATGAATACAATAATACGAAGGTCGTCCAGAAAATAAGTTCCGTTTTGGTATGTAGGGCGGTAGGAGTGGTTTTTGCCAAATCCGGCAACACCGCTCGAAAGAGGAGAGGTGGGTGAATAGAATGAGAGGTGGGTGACCTCAGTCAGTCAGTTACCAACGTCAGGGCAGGTAGTTGAAATGGAGCCCTCCACGTCGTGTCCCACCACCTCGACCCCTGTCCGCAGAAATCGACAATGCAGTTCGCAATGATCGTCGTTCAACCCTGGATGAACTCCACTATTTTTTTTTTCCTCTTCCTAGCCATTTCCAGCACACGGGGTGCGGTAGCGGTGGGTTAATACGTTGGGTTACACGTACGCCCACCGGTACCAATAAAATACACTTTATTTTCCAATACTCTTATTATACAAAATTTAAGGAAGTTTTAATTTGGGAACATTAATTAGGATAGCTGCTACTTTGGTGCAGCCAAGTGTACGGGTGTGCACCTTAAAGATGGGGCTGCATGAAGATGAGGATGAACTCCACCTGATTTTTCCAGACGTCTCACGATCCCTCATCCATGAAATCGTCTCGAAAAAACTTGACTTTCGGAAAGATTGCGCCCGGTAGGTCCCTAGAGAGCTGACGCCCCAACACAAGGAACAACGAATGGCTGCAGATAGAGAATTTTTAGGCCGCTAAAAAACTGATGGGACGCATTCCTGAAGTCTATCTTCACTGGAGACGAATCATGGGTGTCACACTACACTCCAGAAAACAAAAGACAGTCCATGCAATGGAAACACCCCACCTCCCCAAGTGCCAAAAAATTCAAAGTCGTGAAGTCAACCAGGAAAATCATGGCTTCTGTTTTCTGGGATCAAAAAGGAATTCTCCTGATTGATTTTTTGCCTCAAGGTGAAACAATTAACGCCAACCGCTCTTGTGAAACCCTGAAGAAGCTTCGTCGGGCCATACAGAACAAGAGAAGAGGAATGTTGACCTCCGGTGTTTGCCTTCTCTATGAGAAGGCTTGGCCTCACGTTGCTCGTTCCACAGCGCAACTTTTGGATGAGTTTGGTTGGGATGTTCGGACCCATCCACCTTACAGTCCCGACTTGGCCCCTTCAGACTATCACCTGTTTACCAAAATGAAGGCGGAATTGGTGGGAGAGCGTTTCACAAGTGACGAGGAAGTGAAAGAAGCTGTCAGGGAGTGACCAAGGAGGAGGCGGCAAGCTTCTACGAGGAATGAATTTCGAAGCTCATTTCGCGATATAACAAATTTATTGACGTCGCCGGGGATTACGTGGAAAAGTAATACATATTTTCAATTAAAATACCTATAAGTTTCAATTTTTTAAAAAAAAAACTTGATTTTTAAAAAAAACGGAACTTACTTTCTGGACGACTCTCGTACATTAAAGAATACAATAATAATTTATCCAATGCTGCCATAATACAATTACAATTAGCAATACAATTTATTTATATTCAAATGGAGATATTTAATAAACATAATGTTTTACATGACCTAATAATTATGTGTGGGTCACTATATTACCCCCCTCTCTATTAAAAAAATTGATGATTTCAATTCTAAAATCCATGCCGACAAAGAAACTTTTATAAGTTATCAATATGGGCAGATACTATCCGATGTGCGAAAAGTCTTATACTTATTGTACCTTATTCTATGTTAGACACACCCATAAATAAATGTATATAGAATTATTATTCAACTTCTATTATTTGTCTCAGTATTTATGCGTGCGCCAATTGAGGGGGGTTTCCCTGTGGGGGGAATTTGATCCCTTCGCCTACATAAGGAAGGATATGTGGCTTCAGATTACAACCTCGCAAGTGCGGCCTCCTCATTCTTATTCGTCTGAACCACTTTTGAAGGATTCTGGCTTCAAGATTACAACTTTATAAGTGGGTTATCAACTTAAGCAGTTGTCTTGAACCAAAGGAAAGGATCCACCATGACAAGGAATCCAACATACCCCTTCCACGACTTTAATTTCCCGGCGGGCGCGTAGCCGCACTCAGTGCGGCAAGCTCGGTTTCCTTGAATTTTCGTGGGTAAGCCGTGGGCAGAATTCTTCAGAACTTGATGATCCTAGTTCTACTAATTGACTTCATGTTTGTTTAAGTGCGAGAAGTATATCTTTTATCGTTCGGTGACAATAGGATTCTCAATTAGTGAGATCGTAGAAGCCGCACACAGTGCTGCTTGCGCCCGGTCTCGAAACTTATTTTCAGTATCTTCCAAACCCTCATCTACACTGTTCCTCATCCGTTTTTTCAGCAACTGACATGTAAGTAAGATTACTAATTACTTATCCTGCACTACTTTGTATTATTATGTTCCAAGAAAGAACCACGGGAACCAATAATAAGCTGATCCTCAGCAAGCAGAAGAAAGAAGGTTTGGACCATGTCATCTCTGTGGCCGCCATAAGTGGAACAATATTACCATCAAATGCAAGAAATGTGTCAAGCACGTTTGCAAGAAACATTCTATTCAGGAAACTCTTTGTCAATCCTGTAATGCAAGTACTGACTCTAGATTTCAGAGGACAGATAATATTTTTTAACCAACAAAATTATATTACCTGTTAAGGCCAAATAGCCATAATTCAATATATTAAATTCCTACACTCACCAATCCTATTATTTTTCCTTCTTCCCAAATTTAGAATTGTATAGTGTATTTTATGTTTTATCAACTTAATCCAACTTCGTGAAGAACAAAGAAAACTTCACTGGACCTCCTTGGAGTGATAAGGGAGAGGTTACTTCACTGTCTCCAGCTGGATAGTTATCACCTCATGTTCACCATATCTTTCACCAATTTTCACCGCTTAATTATCATCATTTTCTCACCATTTATCATCAGTTCTTCATTAAAATCTTCTACTCTCTTATTTGTTATTCAGGACACTACCAATTCCACCAGTTATTTTCTGTATTTAACCTCCAGTAGTTAGTTATTTTATAACCACCTTATCTCTCTGTAAAGTATAATTTCTTTTCTCTTTTATTTGCTTGTATTGCTAGAAGTTTATATTTTCTTTTCTTTACTATTTATTTAATTGTATATAGCTTTAGTTTATTTTCAATGCATGGCCAGTTTTTAGTTTATATTATTCAGCTTATTTTCTTTTCTTTCTCTATTAATTAGCATGTTTATATTTATTTTCTAGTCACCAATTATATTTTTATTTACCTTAGAAGCTTTGAGTATTGTTGCATGTATATTCCTTTTATCCTCCTTTTCACCCATTTATTTTACCTTCCAGACTTCATCTATCTATCAGGCACAATTCAAAGGCACAATAAACACCCCCCTCAGAAGGTGGTAATTAGAATCAGTTATATCCAGGCATTGTGTAAGGGCGTCCCTTGGACAACCACGCAGTGGCCCCAACATTGGTCCTCCGGGTCTAGATTATCTTCTTCTTTGGGTATTTATTTTTTCTTTATTTATTCTGTTTTTGAATTGTTTATTTTGAAGATGCCAGGAGCCAGGCAGAATCAACTCTTCGCTTGAAAATAACTGCCTTGCGCAAACGCCTATTATCATTTGGTGAAGATATTAAATCTATTAGATACCAAGGCCGGGCTGCACTCAAATCTGATGTAGCTGTAGATATGTTTATAGGAATGTTTAGTAATTTAAATGATACATACCAAAAATTTGAATCAATTTATTTTGAAATGGAGGAATTATGTATCACAAATAATTCTAATGTTTTCCCATCAACCAATGATGCAACCCTTTTTTCTGAAGTGAAAAGGTTCAAGAATGAGGCATCTGGTTATCATGTCACTTTACAAGGAAGGCTTAAAGAGAAGGAAGGAGTGGCTCGCTTGTCAATTTCTGACACCTCTGCTAATCAAACTGTAGTGCATGTAGGTCGCCCAATAAACCTTCCGGATGCTAAGTTACCAATTTTTTCAGGTAATATTTTAGATTGGCCTTTCTTTAAAGATGCCTTCATAGCATCTGTTCATAGTAAGGAACAAATACCAAAAATTGATAAATTTACCTATTTAATTGGTGTTCTAAAATTACAAGCTCTTGACTGCATAAAAGCCATACCACGCACAGAATCCAATTATGATTTAGCATGGGATAGATTGCTACAAAAATATGATAACCAAAGAAATCTCTCTTCCGCATACATTCACAAGTTTCTAAATGCTAAGCCTATTTTACGTCCTTCTGCTGAATCTTTGGAAATATTGACATCAACAGTTTTAGTAGCTGTTGATAGCTTTAGAACATTAAATATAAAGGATAGAGAGGATTATTTACTGTTTGAAATAGTTTTTCGTTATTTAGATCAATCCTTGCGCCAAGATTTTGAAAGGGAAAACTCTGATAAAGTGCATCCATCTTATCTGCACCTTAGAAGTTTTATTGAGAGTAGACTTCAACAGCTCACACGTTCATCACTGGATACCACATATCAGACCAGCCATTCTGAACGCTCACAAATCCCACCAAGACCTAAGCGTTACCAATCTGCAAATATCAATAAATTAACATCTCTGCATACCACAGATATACCTCATCACTCCTCTAGACAATTAACGCAGGGATTCCAGTGTTTTATTTGTAGTGAAGCACATGTTATTGTAGAATGCCCAACATTCTGTGCTGCTTCCCCGCTTAAGAGATTAGACATGTTGAGAACCTGGCCTGGATGCAGAAATTGCTTATGCCCTAAACATAAGACTAAGCAATGCACATCAAGGTTCACTTGCAGATTATGTAAAGGAAGGCATCATTCTATGCTCCACTTACCAGACCCTACTGAAGGTAACATATCTACTCCACCTGAATCGAACAAGTCTCAACCACCTACTGTAAATTTAGCAAGTGTTGATTCATCCAAAGCAAGAATACTTCTAGGTACTGCGTTGGCAACTATAATGGATCAAAGAGGCACATTGCAAGAAATTCGTTTAGTCCTAGACTCAGGAAGCCAGAATTCATTCATGACCACCAAATGTGCCAACCGCCTAGGACTGAAGCCTCGAAGAACTGACTGTCATGTCTCTGGCTTGAGTAACACCAATGTACCAACTCCGGAAGGCGTAGTTCATTGTATACTGCGGCCTAGAAACTCTAGCCATCAGCTCATTACCAAGGCCTTTGTTATTCCAACAATCACAACTCCTTTACCTTTGGAACATATACCTACATCAGAGATGCAGAAGTATCTTAACTATGATCTAGCAGATCCAGAATTTGGCACACCGGCTGAGATAGATTTTCTTCTTGGTGCAGATCTTTTTATGCAAGTAATACGTAACACCAATCGCTCCAATCCTCCATTTCTGGATACTGTCTTTGGAAAGGTAGTTATGGGACCACTAACAGAACCTACTAATACTTCGATTTGTCTTTTATCCAACAGGTCAATAGATAACATGGTTCAAAGATTTTGGGAGATGGAAGAAGTCAGTAGGCCTATTCCACTTTCAAAGGACGATACGAAATGTGAAGAGTTTTTTCAGAAGACAACGTACCGAATTCCATCTGGACGTTATGTGGTTTCCCTTCCTTTCAAGTCATCTGAACCGGAGTTAGGCTCTTCAAGAGGACAATCTCTGGTAAGACTTTATTCCTTAGAAAATAAGTTATCAAAGGATGAGAAATTACGTAATCAATATTGCGAATTCATGGCTGAATACCTTAAGTTCGGTCATATGCAGTTAGCCTCAGCATCACCTAGCTACATAATCCCTCACCATGCTCTATCAAAGGCAGACTCAAATAAAATTCGAGTGGTCTTCGACGCATCTGCAAAAACCTCTTCAAATGTCTCATTGAATGAAAAATTATTTACTGGACCACAATTGCAAAATGACATAGTTGATATAATTGTTAGGTTCAGACGACATGAAGTTGTAGTTATTACCGATGTAGTCAAAATGTTTCGTCAGGTATTGGTTCACCCTTCTGACCGAGTTTATCAGCAAATACTTTGGAGATTCAGCCCTGACGCAACAGTGGATACTTATCAACTTAACACTGTCACATATGGATTGAAACCTTCTCCATTCCAAGCCATTAGAGTCATTCATCAACTAGTGAAGGATGAGGGTGAAGACTATCCTGAAGCATCAACAGCACTTCTGAATGACATGTATGTAGATGACATTGTCACTGGCTCTTATGACATCCCTAGCACAATTGCATTAAAAAATCAGTTAAAGGTATTACTACTGGGTGGTATTACTACTAATGAATGGGTTGCTTTCATCTATCAAAGTGGGCCAGTAATGTTCCAGAAGTAGTGGCAGATGAGGATACTACCAGCCAATTACATTTCAGTATTGATGGAACTTCAGATGCTGAATCTCACATTAAAATCTTAGGACTCCAATGGTCACCATTAACAGATTGTTTTTCATTCACCGTTAGCATGCCCACCATGAGTGCAATACAAACCAAGCGTACTATATTATCTACTGAAGCACGGCTGTACGACCCACTCGGATTCTTAGCGCCAGTGGTATTTTCCGCTAAACTGATTCTGCAAGAGCTCTGGAAGTTGAAGTTTGGTTGGGATGATGCCGTACCTGAACATATCAGAAGTAAATGGCTGACATATGTCACAGATCTTCCTTCATTACAGAAAGTAGCAATATACAGGTATCTTGGTGACACAAGGCATGAAAAGTGTTATATTCTTGGTTTCTGTGATGCCTCAGAACGTGGATATTGTGCTGCTCTTTACCTCTGCTCGATTAAAAGCACTAGTTTACTCAAGGCCAAGACTAGGCTTGCCCCAGTTAAACCTATTACTGTGCCACGCCTCGAATTATGCGGAGCTGTTCTTTTGGCAAATCTAATCTCATCCATCAAACCTTTATTAATAACCTTGAAGGAGTATGCAGTTCATCTTTTTACCGATTCAACGGTGGTTCTGGCATGGTTATCATCACCACCTCATAATCTGAAAACCTTTGTTGCTCATCGGGTGGTTAACATTTTAGAAAACACGGAAGTTTCTTGGTGGAAACATGTCTCTTCACAAGACAACCCTGCGGATTGTGGATCAAGAGGATTAGGCCCAACAGAACTTGTCAACCATCCATTATGGTGGGCGGGGCCTAAATGGATATCGCGGCCTTATAACCAATGGCCACTTAGTTCATCACAGATAGAGAATCAAGGCTGTGAGTATTCTAGAGAAATTAAATCTAATTTAGCTTCATTAGTGTCCACCTCAAACGAGCCTGAATTGATAGCATGGACAAGACGTTTCTCAAATTATAGCAGGCTTATCAGATCTTTTGCTTATGTCCTTCGCTTTATCAAGGTTTGTAGACGTCAACATTATTTAATGACTTGCGCTGGAATAACAGCATCTGAGTTAGATGAATCACTGATGAAAATCGTAGTAGTCATTCAAAAGACCTATTTCCCAGAAGCATATAAACAGCCAGCTCAAATGTCTAGTCAGCTTCTCCGCCTTGGAATTCATCTGGATCAGCTAGGAGTTTTGAGGGTGGGCGGCAGATTGGACAATTCTAATCTTTCGTATGACCAAAAACATCCGATACTTCTACCGAGTAAGGCACATTTTACTGTCCTTCTAGTGAAACATTACCACCACACATCGTTGCACATAGGCTGTGCTGCGCTTCAGGCCATAATTCAGAGAAAATTTTGGATAATTTCATTGCGCAGATTATGCCGCAAGATCAAGAGGTTATGTCTGACTTGTAGAAGGTATTCCAAGTCAACTACACATCCTTTGATGGGCAATCTACCTTCATCTAGATTTTCTGAGAAAAATGCATTTCATCTTACAGCAGTAGATTTTGCAGGACCGTTTCTAGCGAGAGAAACATCAAGAAGAAAGTCTCCAACCATCAAGGTATACTTATGTCTATTCATCTGTCTCTCGACTAAGGCAATTCATCTGGAGCTGTCACTAGGGCTTTCCACTGAGACTTTTTTTGATTGTTTCGATAGATTTGTTGCAAGACGAGGTCGTCCATACAGAATGTTGTCTGACTGTGGCACGAATTTTGTCGGTACTGCCAATTACTACCAAGAGCTCTCTGATTGGTTGAACTCCAAGAAGACTAAAGAGGATCTCACTTGCCATGCCACCCAATTAGGTGTGAATTGGGACTTTAATCCTCCTCGTACACCTCACTTTGGAGGAATTTTCGAAGCTGGCATAAAGTCAGCTAAGACCCTTCTTTACAAGTATTTTGGTAATCATTCTTTCACTGTCTCTGAACTCTCCAACGCATTTACCAAGGTAGAAGCTATGCTAAACAGTCGTCCCCTCTACCCTACATCTGCTGACCCAGAAGATTGCCAACCGCTCACTCCAGGACACTTCCTTATAGGTGGTCCGTTGAATGCCTTGCCAGAACCAAATCTACAAGAGGTGCCTAGTAATCGTCTCTCTCGCTGGCAGCTCATTCGTGAGAGGACTCAGACATTTTGGAAACATTGGAGAGACCAATATCTAAGTACCTTAATGATGAGGAATAAATGGTTCAAGCCATCTGAAAACTTTAAAGTTGGTGACATTGTGTTATTAAAAGATGCTTCATCAGCTCCATGTTTATGGCCTTATGCAAAAGTCACTAAGATTCACCCTGGTTTGGATGGTATCGTACGTGTCGTAACTTTAGAAACGAAAGGAGGCACATTTAAGAGACATGTTGGACAACTTTTGTCCTTACAGCCATTATTGCAGGAATCAACAGCGATTGATCAGGAAGAGAAAGCCATTTGACTTCGCCACCAAGTGAGTCCGGAATTTAGGTGGGCGGGATGTTAAGGCCAAAAGGCCATAATTCAATATATTAAATTCCTACACTCACCAATCCTATTATTTTTCCTTCTTCCCAAATTTAGAATTGTATAGTGTATTTTATGTTTTATCAACTTAATCCAACTTCGTGAAGAACAAAGAAAACTTCACTGGACCTCCTTGGAGTGATAAGGGAGAGGTTACTTCACTGTCTCCAGCTGGATAGTTATCACCTCATGTTCACCATATCTTTCACCAATTTTCACCGCTTAATTATCATCATTTTCTCACCATTTATCATCAGTTCTTCATTAAAATCTTCTACTCTCTTATTTGTTATTCAGGACACTACCAATTCCACCAGTTATTTTCTGTATTTAACCTCCAGTAGTTAGTTATTTTATAACCACCTTATCTCTCTGTAAAGTATAATTTCTTTTCTCTTTTATTTGCTTGTATTGCTAGAAGTTTATATTTTCTTTTCTTTACTATTTATTTAATTGTATATAGCTTTAGTTTATTTTCAATGCATGGCCAGCTTTTAGTTTATATTATTCAGCTTATTTTCTTTTCTTTCTCTATTAATTAGCATGTTTATATTTATTTTCTAGTCACCAATTATATTTTTATTTACCTTAGAAGCTTTGAGTATTGTTGCATGTATATTCCTTTTATCCTCCTTTTCACCCATTTATTTTACCTTCCAGACTTCATCTATCTATCATCATCTATCAGGCACAATTCAAAGGCACAATAAACACCCCCCTCAGAAGGTGGTAATTAGAATCAGTTATATCCAGGCATTGTGTAAGGGCGTCCCTTGGACAACCACGCAGTGGCCCCAACATTACCTATTTGAAAATTTTGTGAATCCTACGTTTTTGTCATTATTATATTCTATATTCTTCGTTTTATGTTTTGTTATATTGATAATTAATCATTAAAAAGTATTATTCCAATTGTATTTAAAGAAGGTGGCTATCTATAGCAATATTTTATATTAATTTGTTATTTTATATTAAAAGGACCCTAGGTCATATTATTTGCCAAAATGCAGGCACATCGGACAAAGATGTGTGACCCTTTTTAATGGAAGCTAACCATTCAAAATTTCAACATGACCTAATAATTATATGTGGGTCACCACAAATTGAATCCAGAATTGCAGATTTCAAAACCTCGATTGTTCCGAACTGTCTTGATTCAGAGTTCACCATTCTTGTGAGAGTTCCCCCAAACATTTTCGATACTGTTCAGTCAGGGGAGACAGGCATGCTAGTCTAATTTGGCAATTATTTTGCGAGTAAGCCAGTCTTTAATAATTTTGGCATTCCGACATATCATTAAAAGTCAACCTCTAATTTGTATATTCTGTTGAGTTTACTCCTGATGAAAAAAATGCCAAATTTCCTTTCTTCTTGTAACCAAATAGTTCCAAAACGGATAACTTTTCCTCCTCCCATTTGACGCCTTGATACAATTTTCACCATCTGACCCGTCCAGATCTTTTTTATTATCACTAAAAATGACTCTCTTCAACTCCTCAGTCCATGACGAGCCAAGGCCATCCGAGCTAATTTGTGGCGTGTTCTCAAAACTGGTTTTCTTTTCAATTTTTTTTATTTTTTAACCGACTTCGAACGAAAGAGGAGGTTACTCAATTCTATACTTCTACGCCTTTTTTGTGCTTTTTTTTCTTGGCACGAAACCTTTTGCATCATGTAGAGTATTTTCCTTTTATATTAAAAGCCTTTTTAGGTTCTTAATTTATTTAAGAAGATATCGGAAAAAAACATAAAAATAATTATTTGAATATCGCTCAAAATGTTTACTTATTGGAAAAACATATGGCATATATAACATAAGGTACGCTCTGTTGGATTATTGATTACTAACAAATCTCAATGTTGTTTTAATGCTGGATGAATCAGATGGGAAGTCCAACCAATCAAATTCAGAATCAATAGAGGGTGGGGGGAGGAGAACATAAGCAGCACCTTAGTTTTCGAAGTGCTTGTTGGAACAATCCTATACATACTATAACTTTTACTTATTTTTCAACTATAGATTAAAATAAAGATATATAATAGCAGCAGAAAATAATATCACTGTCGTTTTCTGTAGAGATATTAGTATATATATATATATATATATATATATAAAATATATAATATATATATTAAAACTGGTACAGAAATTTATACAGACGGAAGCAAAGACGGAGAGAACGTAGGATGCGCCTGGTTACTAAAAGGTACCCATGAAATAATATCATAAGCTCAGCATAGGCTGGGTAAACATTGTTCAAATAACCAGGCGGAGAAGTTAGCCGTACTAAAAGCTCTAGAGTACCTCTCTAAAAATGCGACTGAAACAGAAGACAACATAACCATTTACACAGACAACATGAACATCATACATTCACTTAAAAATTCAAAGATACATTACGAACTTACTGACAAAATCAGAAACCATTTCGCTACACTACACAATCAAAACAAATACATAAACATAGTCTGGGTAAGGGTGCACTCAGGGATAGAGGGCAATGAGTGAGCGGACAGGCTTGCTAAGCTAGGGGCTCACAGCGACCTCCCGCTGACGTACGATAAGGTTCCGATATCCTACATCAAAGCGGATATCCGATAGGATACGGTAGTTAAGTGGAACCTAGCCTGGGCTGCTTCCTCGAAGTCACCGAGTCACCATAGATTTGTTCCCCTCATCACATTCCACAATTATAAAAGAATACTAAGTACTGACTACAAACTGACACAAATTTTTACTGAACACGGACAAACCAAACAATACTTAACACGCTTTAACATACTACACAATGACAAGTGCCCATACGACGGACAAATACACAATTTTCGACACCTTATATTTGACTGCAAAAAACTACACAACATTCGGGCAAAACTTATATAAAACGTTCATTTGAAACGAGGTGACATTGAAACTTGACTTGAAACAGAACAGAGACTGATGACGAAATTAAAAAAAGACTTCCTGGAATTTATTAGGAAAATAAACTTTAATGAACTGACTGACGAATGTAGGAAGGCGGTTTAAATCATCTGTACTTATTAGCTTTGTAAATAGCTTGTTGCGCTTTTTATTTTAATTTATTTCAGTTTATTTTTTTATTTTATCTTTTATTTTAATTGTAACTTATTTTAACATGATAATTGTATGTCATAAATCTTAATAATTTAACATTACTTATATTGCTATATTTGATAAATTTTCTTTTTATAGTTTCTGTTTATATTGCTACTTTATATTTATGTTGCTACTTAGTTTATATTCATATTGTTTTCTTGTTTGTGTTTATATTGCTACTTTAGTTTATATTTATATTGCTACTTTTGTCTATGTTTATATCGTTACTTTTGTAACTTTCTTATTTATTTATTTTTTCGTATATAACATAATTTAGGTATAAACAATTATAATTTGTTCATTATATAATGTAACATGTAATGTGCCTAATAAAATAGGCATAGAGTATGTAAATATTTCAATAAACTCTCCTTCTTTGGGGTAACCATAGAAGGAAAAATATAAAAAAAAAAAAAAAAAAAAAAAATATATATATATATATATATATATATATATATACATAAGTATATTCCAATGAATTAACTTTCAACAGTTGCAAAGGTTTTTATTTTTAATAATTACAAATAAAGTTTCTGAAACATTAAACTTAATATGTATTCCTAAAACATTTTCCTAAACACTTACCTGTAAAAAAGGAAACGTCATTCAAAGTTTATTTTTAGGTAAGCACTTAATAACATTTCAAATCACTCACAATATTTTAAATCAAATTATGATTCACTTGGACCATATGTTTCAAATCATAAATACAAATAACCTTCCACTTCTCTCACTCAATTCCACAGCGAAAATTATATAAATTAAGAAATATATTTTCTTTACATCTCCCCCCCGCGGGAAAGAAAATTTTACAGAAATTTTTCTTGCAACTTATCCTCCGTTATCTGCTTCTTCTAATGTAGGTATGGGAATAAGTTTCGTAATATGAAAAAGATTTGATTCTGTTCTTTTTCTGTAGCCTCTATCGATCCTGTATAATGGAACTAACTGTATAATGAACTGGAAATTTTTTCAATAATCTCGTATGGTTCTATTTTTAGTTCATCCAACTTCTTTCTATTTAATTTATTTCCATTTTCCACGTACACCATATCTTCTACATGGAATTCCCAGTATTTCCTATGTTTATCAAATAGTCTTTTATTGTACTCGTGTGACTTTTTTGTGTTGTCGAGTGCTATTTTCCTATCTCTATTCCAATCAAGAATGGTCTTTCTTGGCCTCAATTCGTCCGGTAAAACAGAATTATCGGAGCCATACAAAAGATAACTTTGTGTAAAACCAGTAACTGAATGATCAATATTATTACATACTTTTACACATTCTCGAGCTATCGTTGTCCATGCTCTCCTTTTCCATTGTTCGTTTTCTTTGCATCTGATTTTGTTCAATAAAATTTGATTTAATCTTTCATTTAAGCCATTTGAGAATGGTGCATTTACTGCTGTGAAGATCAATGGTATCTGTCGGTCATGTAGGAATTTTTTTAATTCTTTCAAATTAATTCCTGGGTATTGATCCGAGAGAACCATACCAATATCCCCTGTTTCCGTTATATTTATGACGAGTTTTATGAAATCATTGGCATTTTGAGTTTTCGATGTTAGTATGAACGCGTATCTGGTACAAATATTTTTTGTAGATCTTGAACATCCAAGGCCTCCTATTGTGTCTGTAAAGATTATTTCGAAAGGCTTTGTGGGAGGGCCTTGATGAGACATAAATCCAAATTTGTCTACAGGACTCTAGCCGAAAGGTCCTTTCCACGCCGAAGGATGACTTCTTCGTTTCCGAGAGTCACTACCTCCTTCAACATATCCAGCTTAAAACCAAATTTCTTCATCAGGTCCAGGCCCAGGATGATATCCTCATCTATATCTGCCACAAGTGAACGGTGTCTGATGTTCCGACCAGCTGTTAAGAAATTTGCATCCGCCTCCCCGTGGACACAAGCTGGCTGTCCCGTGGCTGTCCTCAGTCCCCATGTCGTTACGAAAATCTTTTCAGCAGGAACAATTTTCGGGTTTAAGATTGTCATGGTTGCTCCGGTATCCAGCAGAAGGCATCAGGGCCGTTCATCTACAATTCCATCTATATAGAAACTGTTTCCTAAAGAAGCCACCATTGCTCCTTCCTTGGGGGCTTTCTTATCATGGGTTGGCAGTTGCCCCGTTCCGTCAACCCTCACTCGTTTCCCTGGGCTCTCTGATTCCGCTCGGGTTGCGCTGCTTTGCATCTGCTTCTGGGATGTCCCAGCTGACCGCATTGCCAGCAGCGGTTCCCCTTCCTCGGCGTTTTTAGAGCCTCAAGGACCTTTTTAATAATGTTATTATTATTAAAAATATTATTAATTTATGTCATATTAATTTACTTAAATTAATACATATTAATTTTTGTCTCCGATTCCGCCTCGACAGCTCTAACTCGAGCATGGCCTCTTATTGATTGCTTGACTGTCTCAAACTCTAACGCTTGGGTCAGTGCTTCATGCAGCGTTTTCGGCCGGGATAGCTTAACAGCTTGTTGTGTTTCGGGTTCCCTGAGGCCATCGAGGAATCTGTCGACTGCCAAGCTCTCGCAGACCTCATCACGGTGGAGTACGCATTCCTGACGAGCCGGGCGATATCCGCTTCGAAATCTTGAACCGTCATTGAACCGTTCTATTCTTGCCTCAAAACAATTCACTACTTTGTCTTCTAGTTGATCCCTAATCACACCTAATTTCTCTTGGAGTTCATTCTCAACTACATTCATTCTATTTTCTAAAACATTATATTTTCCTAACAAATTATTTTCTAAAGCTGCAGATTTTTCTAATAATTCGTTTTTCAAGGCAGTAGATAACTTATAATTATCTTCTGACAACTCCTTTTTCAATTTACTAAATTCTGTCTCAAAAAGAACGTGATCTGGATCCTCTACACTACTAATTAATGCTTCCCTAAGCCTTTGCTGTAATATTGACTTATTCCCAGAAGTATCCAAATCGCGTTCTTCTAATTCCCTTTTTAAATCTGCAACTTTCAAGTCACACAATCTTAAGCTACCGGTTGACATTTTGAATATGGTATACAAATATCAAAATTAAAATTAACAAATGTAATCTTAGAGGATAAGAACAGTAAGTTAATTATAACTAACAACAAAAAAGAAATCTAATCTTATACACAGTTTCAAAGATTGCAATTAACAAATTAAATTCTGAACTTAACCTAAATTATAAAACCAAACCAAAAAGATAAAAGAAAACTCAAGTACTAAATAAAATTGTAACGGGTCGCGAGTGAACGCACAACTTAAGTGGTGTAATGGGTCGCGAGCGAACGACCAACTTTTTGTTTATATTAAAGGCCCGTTTAATTAATTTACCACTGATTACAGTTTTATATATATTATTATTATTATTTTATTATTTAAACTTATTATTTTATCTAATCATAATTAATTGTTTTATTCATGTTTTATTGAAAAGAATTTTATTTTATGATCAGTGGTAAATACGTCTTTGCAAAAAAATGAAGTGTTAACGTTGTTGGTTACAAAAAAGTTAGTTGTTAATTGTGAGTTATTCGGCCTTAGTAAAGTGTTATTTCTTGTATATCATAATTATAATTGTCATTGACCCGGAATTTGTATATTGGACTTTTGTTTTGGATTAGCGATCTGGTTTTGTTGCCTGGCGTGTTTAAATGATCCCGACGTGATCATCCTCTACATTGGTGAGTACAATTTACATATTTATTATGGCTCACGCAGTAGTTAACGATTTACTATCACTGGATGACCAAGAAGATGGTAAGTCAGCGGCACTTATTCTCCAGCCAGTAGAGGCCGCCTCAGCAACTACGGTTAAGTCCCATCTTCCTCATTTTTCGAAGAGCGGCCCTGAGGTTTTCTTTCTGCAATGTGAGACAATTTTCAACCTCTATCATATTAACAGTTCTGTTAATAGGTTTAGGTATGTCGTTTCTCAGTTGGACAGTGAGGCTGGGAGGGAAGTAATAGACTTAGTTAGGCAACATCCAGATGAGACTCCATATGAAATATTAAAGGCCAGGTTAATGAAATGGTTTGGGGAATCTGATAATACAAGAATTAGAAGACTGCTAGAGGATCAGCGGCTCGGAGACAGGCGTCCTTCACATTTTTTGCGATCGCTTCAGCAGTTGGGTGGTTCGATGATAAGACCTTTTGCGAACCATTTGGTTGAAGGGACTGCCGATTCGCATGCAATCAGCTTTGGCAGCGACCGAACAAACGGATCTTACGAAGCTCAGCGTCATCGCAGACCGCATCACTGAAGTGCACCAGCCCGGAATAGCGGAATTAGCGGCAATGAAGCCGGAAAGTTCAACTGAAAGAAAGGACTGCCTGCTTGCAGCGTTAGGGGAGCTCACAGAGCGGGTAGTGGCCCTGGAGACAAGAGGAGATTCCACCAGGTCGATGGGAAAGACCATTCGCAGTCGGAGCAGAAGCAAAGGTCGACGACTGTGTTTCTACCACGAGCGGTTTCGCTCAAAGGCTGCCAAATGTCGATCTCCATGTGACTGGAAGCCTTGACCGCCACCCAAGCCGGCGCGAAACTAGTTTCAGCGACGGACGAGGCGGGAACCGTCGCTGGTGTTACTAACCGCCGACTTTTTGTTACAGACCGGAAGTCCGGGATCAGATACCTGGTGGATACTGGAGCCGCCCTATCTGTTTTCCCGATATAGTCAACGATAAAGAAGCAGGAAGAGGCCTTCACACTGTATGCAGCGAACGGAACCCCAATCCCCACTTATGGCACCGTTGTTATGGATCTGGACCTAGGCCTTCGCCGGAGACTTATTTGGTGCTTTATTCAGGCGAGGGTCAGTTACCCCATCATCGGCGCAGACCTTCTGTTCCACTATGTGGTGGACATCGCCGGATGCCAGCTCGTAGACAGTATCACCGGACTAACGTCACAAGGAAGACATGCCCATGTCGAGGAGCCAACGATTTATTCAGTACCAGCTGGAGAATGGTACACTGATCTTCTTAGGCGCTATCCTAAAGTTACACAGCCCACCTCTTTCGTAAAACAGCCCAAACATGATGTAGTGCACCATATTGAGACGAAGGGTGCACCTGTCACGGCCAAAGCCCGTCGCTTACCTCCAGAAAGATACAACTTGGCTAAGCGGGAATTCATGCAACTGGTCGAAGATGGGATCTGCAGGCCGTCTAGTAGTCCTTGGGCCAGTCCCCTACATATAGTGGAGAAGAAGGATGGGGGTACACGCGTCTGTGGAGACTATCGGCAGCTCAACGCCAAGACAACACCTGACCGCTCCGCAGTCCCCAACTTGGCCGACTTTAACATGAATATGCATGGTAAGAAGATCTTTCCTAAACTGGACCTTACCGTGCATACTACCAGGTCCCCGCAGCGAAATAAGACGTGCAAAAGACTGCAGTAATAACACCCTTCGGCCTATTTCAGTTCCTACGGATGTGTTTTGGTCTCAGGAATGCGTCTCAGACCTTTCAACGCTTTCTCGACCGAGTTCTTCAAGATCTGGAGTTCGCATGGTAGTGTGTCTTAAGTGGCGCATGGAAAACCATGGACTCACTATTAATTTAACTAAGTGTGTCTTTGCGCAATCCGAAGTTGAGATTCTGGGACACAAGATCAACAAAGATGGCATTACTGCTCGCTCTGCTAAGGTGGACGCAATCACAAACTATCCCCGACCATCTACAGTTAAGGGCCTTCGACGCTTCTTGGGTATGTTCAAATTTTATAGACGTTGTATACCCAGGGCAGCAGAACTTCAGCCCCCCCCCCCCCAACAGATATCAAGCTGGAGCGCGGAGGAACGACAAAACTCCCATAAAATGGACAGAGGAGAGTATAAAAGCCTTTGAAGACTGCAAGGCAGCAATCCAAAACGCAGCTATCATTGGTCATCCCAAGCCATACGCAGAGCTCGTTTTGGTATGTGACTCCTCTAACATAGCCATGGGCGAAGTCTTGCAGCAAAAGGAGGGAAAAGATTGGCGTCCCTTAGGATTTTTTTCTAATCCCTCTCTCCAGCTCAACAAAAGTACTCGACGTACGACAGAGAACTTCTGGCGATCCACCGAGCCATCAAGCATTTTCGATGCTATCTGGAGGGAAGACATTTTGTCGTTTGGACGGACCACAAACCTCTGGAGCATGTCTTTCCGCAAAAGCCGGAAACCGCAACGCCCACGAGGATTCGGCTAGTGAACTTCATTAGTCAGTTCACAACCGATATCCTTCATGTACCCGGAGATGAAAATACGGTCGCTGATGCATTGTCGAGAGTGCAGAACATCGACTGCACAGAGGATTTTCATCGTCTTGCAGCGGAACAAGAGTAAAAATCCGAAGATCGCAGAACTGCAGAGGAATACTCGCATTCAACTTCGTCAACTCAAGCTCCCAGGATCTTCTGCGGCCATCTTTTGCGAAACCTCAACACCTCACGCACGACCATACGTCCCCGAATCGATGCGTCAAGAAATTTTTAACCGTCTTCATGGATTCAGTCACCCTGGAATTCGAGCCTCGAGACGTTTACTTGCCCAGCGATTCTTTTGGCCTAACATGAACGCCGACGTCTCGAAGTGGGCTCGTTGCTGCATTCCATGCCAGCGTGCTAAGGTAGTGTGCCATACCATATCTCCACCAGGATGTTTTGCTCCCAGTTCACGCTTTGAGCATATCCATGTGGATATTATTGGCCCTTTGCCAACATCAAACGGCAAGAGATACTGCCTCACGATGATTGGTGGGTTTACTCGTTAGCCAGAGACATGTCCACTGGAGGACATTACGAGCAACACCGTTTCAGAAGCTATAGTTGGCACTTGTATTTCGAGATACGGTACGGCAGCCAGAATCACTACGGACCAAGGACACCAGTTCGAATCAGACCTGTTCAAGAGCCTTACTCACGTCCTTGGTATTCAAAGATGCCGCACAAAGGCTCATCATCCTCAATCTAATGGCTGCATTGAGAGATGGCACCGAACCCTGAAGACATCTATCATGGCGGCGCTCAACACGGAAGGATGGACAGCAGTGCTGCCAACAGTTCTTCTCGGTCTCAGGACCGCAGTCAGAGAGGACATTGGTGCTAGTGCTGCTGAGATGACTTTTGGGCAGACACTACGCTTGCCTGGTGCGTTCTTCGAGCCCTCTAGGCGCCCAGAAGACTTCAAAACGACGCTGAGAGTACTGTAAGAGCGTCAGGCTATTAAGGATCTTCGCCCAGCGCCTCATCGCAGTAGTAACGCCAAAACCTTTGTCCACCCAAATCTACAAAACTGCACCCACGTTTTCGTAAGAGATGATTATGTCCGTGGACCACTGATTGCTCCTTATTCTGACCCTTACAAGGTCGTTTCAAGGGATGAGAAGACTTTCTCCGTAATGTTACATTCAGGTCCGAAGACCGTCTCTATAGACCGCTTGACCAACGCAGACGACACCACATCAGGGGTCGACCCACTCCTACGCCTTCGGACAGCAGTCCATCGAATGACCTCGACGCAGAACCTCCTACAACACAGCCGCAGACTGGCTACCGCACTCGCTTCGGCAGAGAAGCGAAGCCGAAGGTGAAGTTCTGTGCCGATGTCATTGGGGGGGGGTGATGTAACGGGTCACGAGTGAACGCACAACTTAAGTGGTGTAATGGGTCGTGAGCGAACGACCATCTTTTTGTTTATGTTAAAGGCCAGTTTAATTAATTTACCACTGATTACAGTTTTATATATATTATTATTATTATTTTACTATTTAAACATATTATTTTATCTAATCATAATTAATTTTTTTATTCATGTTTTATCGAAAAGAATTTTATTTTATGATCAGTGGTAAATACGTCTTTGCAAACAAATGAAGTGTTAACGTTGTTGGTTAAAAAAAAGTTAGTTGTTAATTGTGAGTTATTCGGCCTTAGTAAAGTGTTATTTCTTGTATATCATAATTATAATTGTCATTGACCCGGAATTTGTATATTGGACTTTTGTTATGGATTAGCGATCTGGTTTTGTTGCCTGGCGTGTTTAAATAAAATTGTTTTGTTTGTGTCATTTGTTTATTTCTTGTTTGTCTCCTTTGTTCATCTTAAATAAAACTCTAAAAAATAAACAATATTAGAAATACACAAACAAATTTTCGATAACCTAAACTACAATAATTAACTAAAATAACAAGCTGAAAAAATTATTTACAACAAAATAAATAAATACACTAATGCTAAAAATACCTCACACCTGACACCAGTTGTTACGGGCTACGGGTTTGATAAAATTAACAATTAACAATAGAACAATAATTTATTAATCAAATACTCACAATGGCAATTACTGCCACTATTACACTATCACCACAAAGACTTATCACAAATAGGATTACCACTTATCACTGTTCACTACGAAGTTCACTCCAAGGGTGTTGACTCTCTAATCCCGAGGCTTGTCAAACCCTCTATTTATAAGACTTAGGAAGAATATTCGAGAACAATCCTGTCACATCGCGGGCATATACCGACTCTAAATACCCAATTCCAGGTTCCCACGGTTTATAGTTTTTGAGCTATTCTGTTCACACACACACAAACATACCATTTCGCGGGACTTGGTTATTTAGACTCATGGGGCCCCAAAACGTGTATTTCCGTTGAAAACCGGAAGTCGAAATTTTTCACGATCGCAATACTTTCACTTACTATATATTTCATATATAGGTAAGCGAAAGTAATAAAAAAATTCTGTAGGGCTGTGCTATTTTATTGCCTCGCTATCTCTTGGTGCCTATGCGAACTACTACCGAAAGATGGCGGTCCTAGTAGTTCGCATGGTGACCAAGGGGAATAAGGGGAATAAGGTGAATAAGGAGAAAGCCAGAAGGGGAATAGGTGAAGTTGTACCAATATTTGGTATTCCTAAAAAATTATTGTACTTAAAAACGTTTATTTTCAAAACAGTTTGTATTTCAAGATTTTACTTTTATTAAAAAGGAATGTATTTGAAATGAATTGATCATCATGAAATATTTAACTTTCAAAAGAGAGTAAGTATATGCATGAGCAATAGTTAAATAATTAATTCAATTTGCTACTTGCTATCGACCCTGATACCAATAAAATCCAAAAAAGATGAAATATTCATGCCACCCCCCCCCCCACACGACGGTGTTTTTGAAGAAAATATTTATTTTGTATTTTAGTGGCCGGGGGGGGGGTTACTATAAAATAGTTAGAATTCCGGATTTCTTTCACACGGTGTCCCATTTTACATTATCGGGGACGGTGTTTTTTAAGAATCTTAAAAACATCTTAAAAAAAAGAATCTTACTTTGCATTTTAGTGGCGGGAGGGGGGGGGGGGGGGTTCACTATAAAATAGTTTGAATTTCGGATTTTTTTCACATGGGGGTCCCATTTTACGTTATCGGAGACAGTGTTTTTGAAGAATCTATTCACTTCGCATTTTAGTGAGGGGAGGGGTGTCCCACTTTGTTATAGTTGGAATTTTGGATTTCTTTCACATGGGGGTGCAAATTTGTGATGTGTGTTGAACTGGTCCAATATCAGATTTTGATTGCTTTATTTGGTGATCATGATTATGTCATCTATATATTTCTTAATTAAAATCGGCCTTGTATTTAATTTTTCCAAATTTTTGTCTAAAGCCCTGTTTACACGGTAACATTGCTTGATCAAAGTTTGGATCCAACGTTTGAACAAATGTAGTTCGTTATATTGCCGCCGGGGTCAATTACAATGTAATGTGTAACCCCGTTTACACGGTAACATTTTTGGAACAAAGGTTGGATCGAAATGTAGTTCTGTTATATTTTTATATTTATACTAATGGATTATTGTTGGTAACCTTGAATTAATAAAAAACTTTTTTTCAATTTGATAAAGTCACTAAGTGACAAATAATTAGCCTTCTTCTACAACCAATGGGGCAGGCCATGGCATTTGCGGCCCACCACGATTCCTCTATCCGATAGATTATTGAAAAAACTTTGTAGCTACCATGTCACGGCCTGCACTGCTTTTGATGGATCATGGAAGAGAATGATAAGAGAGGCGGTAATTTATTTCTTCCCTGAGGAGCATTTCCCCATGTATTTAATGTAATTAAGGAAGATTGCAGAGCAACCTAAGAACGCGGAGAGGAGGATCAGAGCAAGGAAGACCCCCGAAAGACAGAAGGCACTTCTTTAGTGAGTAAGTGATCGGAAAAATCAAGCACGTGCTGGATATTTATTGTTTCTTTATTCTAATTGCATTAGTGTGTTATGCAATCATGCGTTATTACATCCAACTGCTGCAAATACCTGTTCTGCCTATGAGTTTGGGAAGGGTGGAAAATTAATGAAATTTTTATTCTACCCTTAATAAGAAATGATTATTATTTAGAACGTCGTTAGTGACTTATATACTTTATTAGGTTTATCATACTTCGATATGCAGTTTTTGATGCGCAACGATACGTTATTGAAGTTATAAAAATCTTCCAGCTTAGATTGCTTATAAAAAGCTGTTCTACACCCTCCCATAAAAATATTTATTCCCATTTGTATACAGAAGCAACCCATATCGAATTGTCTGAAAAAACGATAATTACGATAAAGATTTTTGGAAATGCAATTATAAATAATATTAATCCTGTAATTTTCACTTCTTATTATTGTTTCTTTTAAAATATTTATTTTGTTTCTTGAAAATAGTAATAGCATCATATTTTGAAATGATGAATATAATAATCCTCAAACTAATCAAAAACTAATTATACAACAATTAATGTTGTTAACAAAAGAAAAGTAAATATAGGAGAGGTTCTTTCATTTTATATATTTAAAAATCAGATTTTTGTTTTCTCTATCATCAATTAAGATTATGAAGGAGATGATGCATTCTTCCTCACTCCGCACTTATTGAGGCCATATCCTTTACGCTATACAACCCCACAGTAGGCTTTCAATTGCCGAGTTTCACGGGCAAGAAGAATTGTTGAAAATGCTTTCGGCATTTTGAGTAATAGGTTTAGAATTTTTCCGACTATAATCAATTTGCCACCAGAAAAAGTAGACAATAATTTTGACCTGCGTGACCCTGCACAATTTCTTGATAACGAAAAACTGCACGAGTTACTTAGATACTGGTGTGGAAAAATAATTGATTGATAAATTAACTGGAATACTGCTGAAATATATGACAACTGATACACTGGCATATTTTCCGTTTTCATATAATTTAGATTCAACAACACTAATCGGATTGCATTGCGAGGTAGGGCAAAATACTCCTACAACAGCCAAAGTAGTAAGGGATGAGCTGGCGAAATATTTTTTTCGAAAACCATTATGATGAAAGGATCAATTCGTTCATATCAACCAATATTTTATAAATATTTTTATGTAATAAGATAAGAGATTGGCCATGGCCGGGACTGGAACCATTGCCACGCGCATTACTAGAGCGCAGCTCTAGTCGGGTTCGAGTCCTCGCTATCGCCAATCTTTTACCTTATTACATAAAATTATATTATTCGAAAATACCCAACCCTATTTTCGTTAAATTGAAGAATTTAGTTTGTGATTTTTTTTAATACAAAACTAATATTTCAACTATTCATTAGTTAAAAATTGTATGTATTCTACCTTGTATGTTATTTTAAATAGCTTGACAAACTATTTAAATACATCTATAAAATAAATTTCTTCATGTTCAACCAATTAATGAAGGGTTGGGCATTACAAGTTCTCAACACTTTAATTAAATCATGATTATACAAAAAATGTAAAATATTGACCGTTGAACATTTTATTAGGCTATAATTAGGTGTTATAGACCGAGAGGCCATTAGAGAAAATCATAATCACAAGCTGAAATTCTGAGCAATAGTTAAATAATGTTTAATAATCCTAATAATGTTTAAATTCAAGAAACCAGGGCCTGTCATTCATATAATGACAGAAAAGGGTCTACATGTACAAATTGTTTATTATTGTTGTAATTGCCTCTACCCGACGGGGTCATTGGCAATGTTCTTTTTTTTTTTTTTATATTCTATTATAGTATCCTATATCTTTAAGGAAATAAGCTTTTCCACACTTTCCTCCGAATCTTGCAGAATTTCAGGTATTGACTCGTTCAACTTTAATTTTCTTCTTATTTCTTGAAAATAATTACAGTCCACTAATATGTGTGAAACGGTCATAGGGGCGCCACATTTAACGCAGGTAGGCTGTACTAAGTTGTGCAGAAGGTATGCGTGGGCGAATTCGCACATGTACAAATTGCAGCCACCTTTAATAGAAATTTATGTCTTTATTCAAATATTTGCTTATAGATCAAAAACGATTAATCGCAGAAAATACTTAAACTTCACGTCCAATGAAAAATCTTTTTTTTCACAAAATAAGCTTCTCATAAAATTACTTATACAGATAGCTCACTCCTGAGTAGATATAAAAATAAAAACTTGAAAGTATTCTTACTATGTGCTAACACCTTTTTATACTCATAAATAAAAAAAATAAATAAATGAAAGTACGGTTTTTAAAATAAAAGTGGGATCGCAATAATGGTATAATCGTTTAGGTTGTGTATATACATAGATAATGCAATATATATATGTAATAAATAAATGTATTTATAGATAATTAAATATAACGGCAATTTTTAGCTGAATATTCTTCATAGATTATGTCATTTTTTTTTTTTTTAATTCTTATCCTCTCTTCCTCGTTGAAGTGCATTAGTCTCTGGTTCAAATATTTGCAATACAAGAATTCATCACCCTCTTCATGACTTTTCTCAGTCCTGCTTACATCATGCAATGCCTAAAAACAAAATAAAAATATTAATAATTAATATCTGACTCACTAAAATTCCCGGAGGGCTAATTATTAAACTTCCCTCTAGTTCGCTATCCTCCGGTGGATTATAGGTAGAACAAGAATAAATTACAAGACTAAATAAATATTTACAGCACGACAACCAAAACTAAGTAATTTTAATTTAAATACCGTATCTGCCCTTGCTCCACTTCTTTTTGAATTCTCAATTTTTTTCCTCTCACATAGATACGTACAAAGTGAAATTTGTAAGAAAATTCTTAATAAAAGAAATTAGCTAAACATCGCTGAAAGATACTCTGGAAATTTTTGATGTTAAAGAGCAGGGAGACCTAAAAATTAAAACCCTACATATTTTGCCCTAATGCGTAACGAGGTCAATTGGGTAGTGCTATCAATAAACATCTTTCATTTACATACTCATACTGGGTTAAGTAACTAGATCTTAAATATTTGTTCAGTATATCCTTTTAATTCCTATGAGATTTTTTTTATTTCATTAATGTATAGGTTCTCAATTATTTATAACAATATCAAAAGATAGTTGCAACCTTTTTAGAGTATGTTGTATGAGTATTGAAATAAATAATTTATTTTATTTATTTATTGAAATAAATAATTTATTTTATTTATATATTGAAATAAATAATTTATTTATTTGTTTCTATATTTATGTTATTTACGTAACTCTCGCACAATTTATAAATACAATATTTATTAAAATGTCTAATCTTGATTAAAGCGATGTGGTAATAAAATATTCAAATAAATGAGACTTTATTTAATGCTTATTTTTGTACTTTCGAGCCTTTAATGTCCCAAGTTAGGCAATAATTCTTGAATTTGTACATCAATTTTTTTTATATATTTAAACACAGAAATAAAAACACAAACCCATAATTCAAAATATTTCTGGTGAAATGAGTTAGAGAAAGTAAATAAAATTGCTTTAATTTCTTTCTTTGCTTATGATGGATTAGCATTTTAGGTAGGACATTGAAATAAAAGAGAGACTTCACTAGTGACTCAATTTAAATATGTTTTGTAGTCACTGTTGTAACTCATAACCTCTAAATTAAGAAAGAAGTAGCAGCCCTCTAAAATCACAATGTAACCGTTTCACCAACCTCAAATTATCCCCCGAATTTCCATTTTAACATCTAAACTTTTTTTTTTCGTTTTTGAATTAGGATAAAGAAATCATTTTTTAAAAATAAATAGTATTAAAGCATGGTTCTTTACCTTGTGGATTGAAATGCTTCTTGACACTGCTTTAACATCTCTATCGCCCAATTCTTGACTTGTACGATTTATGTTTCACATCATACACGCAGGTCTGTCCTTTACGAGCTCTATCAATTTTAATGCCTGGTCATTCGTTCAAGGGTTCAATACAAAACTTAGGAAACTGTAAAGAACCTAACCAAATTCAATTTAGGAATAATTGCGTCTTAAACGCTAGTTTTTGGAGAATAGTAAATTTCCTGATCGCCAGGAGGCGCTGATATACTATGATCCAAGACTTCGAACATGTTCGAAATATTTGATCAAACGGAGCGTTTAAATAGTAGTGCCAGATTAGCATAGGATGTTCAATGATAGTTACCACATATATTTTTTAAGTAAATTAGATATTTTCCTTTCTTTAAGTTAACTAATCTTGATGGAATCGCGATGTAGTTAATTATATACAAACAGAATACTTTTTTCTATAAATATTTAACTTCATACAATATTATGAAATTATATATAGTGCATTAGTAGGATGAGATTGCGCAAAAGCTAAAGTTTATAAACCAATTTCTATTTTATAATTACAATACATATCTCCATGGTTGACCTCAAGATAAATCAAGCACAGCAAAATCATGGTTTCGGTCAGATTAAACTTGAAATGAATAGATGAAGTTATTATTTAGTACATTAAAACCTTTCCTCTCACATTACACATCATCACAGCTATTAAAGAAATTGAAACAAGGTGAAACATGCTAGGAATAACAGCAAATGGTAAATAAAATATCTGAGATGGTGTGAGTGTACTTAAAAGAATAATTAAATTAAATTTATAAAAGGGATGAGTATTATATTCATGAAGTTAATAATATATTAATAGAATATATTGTTAAATAGAAATAATAACATGAACTATAAAAAAAAAGATAAGGTGGTTATAAGCAGAACATAATTATACTGGCAATGTAATCAGTGGTAAATAACCATTTAATACAACTACATTATAAAGATTTCAAAAATAATAAGATCATTTAAGGATTGGTAAATATACAAAAGTATTAAATAAGAAATCAGAGACATAATACACAACTTGACACCTACATCTTTTTTCAAAATTTCATCACTCAGTTATTTATTTAATTTTTTAATTTCTTTGGTCATTTTAATTTTATGCCTACTCTGTATATAATTTTATGTATACTACTACTACTAATCTCAGATGCCGACTATTTTCAAAATATGATTTTTTTTTTTTTTTATCTTTTCCACATCCAATCAATTAAAAATAATAAATAAATGTAATGCCCACAACTTAATATTACCTACTTCTTGGTATTTGTTTATAATCAGAAGAAATCAAATGTATTTATATTTAACTAAAAAAAATAAATACAAATAAAATACAAATCTGGTTCAGAAAAGTAACATTTCATAGCTGTATATGAGATGAATTTTTAATGAAAGCAACTGCACAATCATTGATAATTTTCTTGGATAAAATTGTCACTAAGCTTATTGAGTAATGTACTACTTTTAGGCAGTGGCCGCTGTAACCTGTAATAGTTTAAAACAGCAATAATAGGAAAATACCACTTAAGCGGTGGAAAAGCTAATAACCGGGGACAGGCCTTTTCCGGCCTCTAAATACCATTCTTTCATTCCTAGAAAATTGCAGAGGTTTCGAACAGCACCACAATTAAAAAAAATTAAAAAAGCGTCAATGGTAAATTCGTAGACGAGGGTGAAGTTTGGAAATTCCAGTTGTGACATGGCGAAGGAAGTTTTCCGCCGCTCAAATTGAAATTTAACCATTAATATTTTTTTATATGAGTAAAATCCTACTTAGACGATAGGATAAGTCAGAAAGAAAAATTAAAGGTTTTTTTAATGGACCAAACTGGTGAGGGGGATTCAAAATCCATCGGGGACAGCGTTTGGTTCTTTCTAGGAAAATGACCCATATAATATACATTTATTTTTTATAATTACTTTCACTTACCTATATATGAAATATATGGTAAGTGGAAGTATTGCGATCGCGAAAAATTTTGACTTCCGGTTTTCAACGGAAATACACGTTTTGGGGTCCCCTGAGTCGAAATGACCAAATCCCGCGAAATGGTCTGTGTGTCTGTGTGTCTGTGTGTGTGTGTTTGTGTGTGTGTGTGTGAACAGACTAGCTCAAAAACTATAAACCGTGCGATTCTGAAATTGGGTATTTAGTGTAGGTATATGCCCGCGATGTGACAGCATAAATTTCATCAAAATTACTTAAAGGGAGTGGGTACTTTACTTAATAACTTTTTAGGTTTTTATTTTTATCTATTTTCTCAAAAACGGCTCTAACGATTTTGATTAAACTGAGTATTTGATGTATAAATATGCCCGAGATATGACTGTAAAAATTTCATCAAAATTGATTAACCGGAGGGGGGACTTTAATTAATAGATTTTGTAATATTTTCACGTGTTTTTTTTATTTACTCTAAATCGGCTTTAACGATGTTGATCAAATTGGGTATTTGATGTATGTATATTACCGAGATATGACTGTAAAACTTTCATTAAAATTGATTAACCGGAGGGGGGACTTTACTTAATAAATTTTGTATCATTTTCACGTGTTTTTTTTATTTAATCAAAAACGGCTTTTAAGATTTTGATCAAACTGGGTATTTTATGTATGTATATGCCAAATATGTGATAGCCAACATTTCATCAAAATTGATCAACCGAAGGGGGGACTTTACTTAATAAATTTTGTATCATTTTCACGGGTTTTTTTATTTACTCAAAAACGGCTTTAACGATTAACAAAAATAAGATATGAATGTAGAAAAATGTGTGACTTTGGGAAATGATATTTAGCAAAACACGTCAATTTCTAATCTAAGTAAGTTGGTAAGTGAAAGTTGTGTGTTGCGCGCACACACCAGATTTTTTACTTTCACTTACCTATATATGAAATATATAGTAAGTGGAAGTATTGCGATCGTGAAAATTTTCGACTTCCGGTTTTCAACGGAAATACACGTTTTGGGGTCCCCTGAGTCAAAATAACCAAGTCCCGCGAAATGGTCTGTGTGTGTGTGTGTGTGTGTGTGTTTGTGTGTGTCTGTGTGTGTGTGTGAACAGACTAGCTCAAAAACTATAAACCGTGCGAACCTGAAATTGGGTATTTAGAGTATGTATAAGCCCGCGATGTGACAGCAAAAATTTCATTAAATTTGCTCAAAGGGAGGGGGTACTTTATTGAATAACTTTTTACCTTTTTTTTTCGATTTTCTCAAAAACGGCTCTAACGATTTTGATTAAACTGAGTATTTGATGTATATATATGCCCGAGATATTGTAAAAAATTCATCAAAATTGATCTACGGGAGGGGGGACTTTACTTAATAAATTTTGTATAATTTTCACGGGTTTTTTTTTATTTACTCAAAAACGGCTTTAACGATTAACAAAAATAAGATATGAATGTAGAAAAATGTGTGACTTTGGGAAATGATATTTAGCAAAACACGTCAATTTCTAATCTAAGTAAGTTGGTAAGTGAAAGTTGTGTGTTGCGCGCACGCACCAGATTTTTTTTTTTTATTACTACCTGACCCTTACTCAAATCCAACTTAATTCAAGTACACAACGTATTTTTAGTATCGTATAGAGTATTTACTGCTTCATGGGCATAGGTGAGTTTTTCGTTTACAACTAGCAAACGGAGGGGTTAATCGAAAAAATGTATACGACCGAAAATGTTCTCCTTGAAAACCTGAAAAGATTGACACCATTAAGAAACCTCTACTACCAAATCTCTATTACCAAAACCGCGGTTTTGCGCTTTTAACTTGCAATCGAAGGCGAAATGAGTGATTTGTATATTTTTCCGGTGTAGCGGTTATGCTTTAAATTGATGCCTCATTACAGCGTACCGACAAAAAAAAAGGCCTTGAGAACTAATATATTGTATGATTATATAGATTTCAGATAGTTATTTTATATTTATATATAAAATATTATTGACTACATCTCGATTTTTTTACATAATTTTAACAAGATTAATTTTGAAAAAAAAGGAAACTGAAATAAGAATTGCTTTTGAAATATGAGGGGTTACTATCGTAGAAAATCCAACCCTAATCTATCATCCCTGGTACAATGATCAATTTGATCAAATATTTTAAACATGTTCGATTTTTTGGATCCAAGTCTATCAGCGCTACTAGGCGGCCAGAAAACATACTACTCTCGCAAGCCTAGCTTTGAAGGCGCCATTATCCATATTTTTGTGTTGTAAATAGGCTAAAATTTTCATTAAGCTTATGAAGTAAAAAAAAACAACAACAAATAACATAAATGTATATATGTATTTTTTACATATTAAAATTGTAATAAATTTCTTTAGCCAAATAAGCTTGATAAAATACAATTATTTCTGTTTTTCCCCAAAATCCTCTTCTGAAATGCTCCTCTAATTCTATTAAATCACTAAAAACAAAATATAAAGTTTATACAGTTAAACTTACATAAAGTCTAGTTGTAAACTAATTAAATTAAAGCTTGAATTAAATATGTATGAAAAGAAGCTTTATGTATTAAGAACTTACATCAGCTAATCCACCAGGTTATGTTGTGAATATGACAGAAAATTTAGGTTTCGCAAATCATCTATATTTCACTTACTTTGAGGAAAGCAACTCAAAATTGAATTGTAAAACTCAAATAGTATTGAACTAGATCCAAATTGTAATTAAAACATAAAGAAAACACTACTGAATAGCTTAGCTTTTTTTAAAGCTATAGTAGCAGTATAGCTCCTAGAACATTCCCTAATGGTTCTTAAAGTGGGATAAAAACATACGACACAAAAGTTGAGTAAATCTTAACTTACCTTGTTATTACAATGACTTTTCGAATATTCCTGTTGTGACTTATCGATTTGTATGAAACATCCATAACATCACAAGGATATGTTTAACAATAAAACACTGTTCCAAATAACTTTAAAAAAGTTGACCCCGTATCAGAAACTACCTTTTTTTAGATTTAACAAAGGCATATTACTAACAAACTGCTAAGGCTAATCACTATCGAATAATGGCCGACTTGTGTTTTGGGAAGCAGTACGACTATTAAACGGTGGAGCTCTGCCGTACTTCGATTCAAGACTTCGAACATATCTCATATTTTGGAAACATTGTTTGATCAAAGAGCGTTTACACGGTAACATTTTATGTCACAAGTCACTTTGTTCCAAGCTTGGATCCAACAATGTTACCGTGTAAACAGGGCTTAAAAGATTATTTAAATATATTCCACTTAAATTTACAAAAAATCTTAACAAAAAATATGAAAAAACTATTTTTTATGCATAAACTTATATATTCTATGAATAAATTTCTATCTTTTATTACTGTATTATTTTTTATTTTGTCACAATTCTCCTCTAGAATGTTTACACTTACTTCTATGGGAATGTTGGTAAACAAGGATTTCATGTCTACGCTTATTATTCCTAGCTCGTTATCTATTTTTACACAAAGAATAATATGATGGATGATAAAGGAAAAGAAGAATCAGATTTAACAAAAATTCAGAACAAAAATAATGATAAAGGTCAAAGATTTTATAAAATGAATTAGACAACTTCATCGACTGAAAAAATACATAAGGCTTTTAAAAATTATTACCACTGTAATTTAAAGTTAGGGCTATATAACAACAATAAACTAAGTAATTATTTAAACAATGAAAGATAGAATTGAATTTTATGACAAACAAAATATAATTTATAAGATTTACTGCCAAGATTGCGAAGGGATTTATATTGGGGAAACATCCAAAAAGCTCAAAACAAGAATAACACAACACATTAGAAATTGTAAAAGTTTAAAAAAATGTAGGCGAAACATCACTCGCCCAACATATTATAACAAAGAAACACAAATTTAATTTTAGCAAAAACAAAATAATAGAGACAGTCAAGAACACAAATAACAGAAAAACAATAGAAGTCATATACATTAGGGATGCGACATCGATGTCGATGTTTCTGGCAAAACATCGATGTTTTTAACATCGATGTTACGTAGCCGATGTTTTCCGACTATCGATGTTTGTGGGCCGATGTTAACATCGATGTTTTAGTAGTTAGTTTTTTTGTTTTTTTTTTAGCATTAACAAAGTTTTTAACATCGATGTTTTTGAAAAAAAAATAATATACTCTTAACATCGATGTTTTAACTATCAAGCTGTTTTTAACATCGACATTTTTGTCCAAAACATCGATGTTAAAACAGATTTGTTTTTGCAGAAGACATCGATGAACAATAAAAAGTGGTTTTTAACATCAATGACAAAAACAAATATGTTTTAACATCGAAGATCGGGACAAAATTCATTAGTATATATGCTCTTAATCTCATTGATGTTAAAACATGTTTTAACAATAAAAAGTTGTTATTTACATCGAAGTTTTTGACAAATATAAATATGTTTTAACATCGATGTTTTGGGCAAAAAACATCAATATATATGCTCTTAACATCGATGTTTTGGACAACATCAAATATATTTTAACATATTTGTTTTTGCAGAAAACATCGATGTTTAAAAAAAAGTTATTTTTAACATCGAAGTTATGGCAAAAACAAATATGTTTTAATATCGATGTTTTGGACAAAAAACATCAATTTATATGCTCTTAACATCGATGTTAAAAATATCATGCAACCACAATTATAAAACATCGATGTTTTAACAATAAAAAGTGGTTTTTAACATAAATGGTAAAAACAACTATGTTTTAATATCGAAGTTTGGGACAAAAAACATTAACATATATGCTCTTAACATCGATATTTTAGACATCAAATATTTTTTTAGCATCGATGATTTAATAATAACCAAGTTCTTTTTAACATCGACGTTTTTGTCCAAAACAGCAATGCTAATACATATTTGTTTTTACAGAAAACACCGGTGTTTTAAAAAAAATTGTTTTAAACATCGATGTTTTGACAAAACAAATATGTTCTAACATTGAAGTTTGCACAAAAAACATTAATATAAATGCTCTTACCATCGATGTTTTAGGCAACATGGATGTTTTTAAAAAATTGTTTTTTATATCGATGTTTTTGACAAAACAAATATGTTTTAAAATGGAAGTTTGGCACAAAAAACATCAATATATATGCTCTTAAGAACATATTTGAAACATATTTGTTTTTGCAGAAAAAAAAACATCGATGTTAAAAACAACTTGGATGTTGTTAAAACATATTTGTTTTTGTCCAAAACATCGAAGTTAAAATATATTTGTTTTTGTCGAAAACAACGATGTTAAAAACAACTTCTATATTGTTCAAACATCGAAGTTAAAACAAATTTGTTTTTGCCAAAAACATCGATTTTTAAAACAATTTTTTAAATACATCCATGTTGCCTAAAACATCGATGGTAAGATCATATATATTGATGTTTTTTGTGCCAATCTTCGGTGTTAAAACATATTTGTTTTGTCAAAAACAAATTTGTATTAGCATTGCTGTTTTGGACAAACACATCGATGTTAAAAACAACTTTGTTATAGTTAAAAATTCGATCTTAAGAGCATATTTGTTTTCGTGAAAAGATCGATGTTAAAACAACTTCTATATTGTTCAAACATCAATGTTAAAACAAATTGTTTTTGCCAAAAACATCGATTTTTAAAACAATTTTTTAAATACATCCATGTTGCCTAAAACATCGATGGTAAGATCATATATATTGATGTTTTTTGTGCCAATCTTCGGTGTTAAAACATATTTGTTTTGTCAAAAACAAATTTGTATTAGCATTGCTGTTTTGGACAAACACATCGATGTTAAAAACAACTTTGTTATAGTTAAAAATTCGATCTTAAGAGCATATTTGTTTTCGTGAAAAGATCGATGTTAAAACAACTTCTATATTGTTCAAACATCAATGTTAAAATTTTTTTTTTTTTTTGTCCGAAACATCGAAGTTAAAACATATTTGTTTTTGCCGAAAACATCGATGTTAAAACATTATAGTTTTTATCAAAAACATCGATGTTAAAAACAACAACAAAGTTTCTACTCCATAAAGAATCACAGGTTTCACCACAGTATTATAATGCCTTAATTTTGCCTTTATCGAAAGATTTTTTTTATTGTAAATTTTTCCAACTTGAAAGCACAAATCCTCTATTTTTTTAATCTTTGTTAATTTTTGTAAAACAGTTTTGTTTTATTGAAAACAAAATTTTTTAAAACATCGATGTTGTTTTAATCCTTGATGTTTCTGCAAAAACAAATATGTTTTAACAATAAAAAGTTGTTATTAACATCGATGTTTTAGCTCTAATTAAGATCTTTAGGTCCTAACAGTTGAATATTTAATAAATGATTATGTAAAACCAACTATGTAGAAAACATCGATGTTTTTACATATTAATAAACATGCTTTACACTTAAACATCGATTTAAATATGTTTGGGAACTAATATGTTAATGTTTAAAGAACGTATAATTTAAAAAACATCGATGTTCTTTAACATTAATTCATTAATAAAAGTTAAATTTTAAACAGACATTAAAACCATAGGCAGCCGTTTCATGGACATAATTAAAAAATTAAAAATTTGATGATATATACATATAAATAGATGTGTGTTGTAGTGTAGTACGTGTGTGTGTGTGTGTGTGTGTGTGAATACAGGTGCTCAAACACGCGCTCAAACACCTCTGAACACGCGTTTCTGCAAAGCAACTTTCCTGGGCTCAAGATTTTTTCCTTTCATATAGGTACTTAGTTTTTTTTTAATGTGATTGCCCTGAGATTGTGTTTCTTTGTTGTTCAAAGAACCCCTCTGAACACAGGCGCTCCCGTGGCGCCATCTCTTGATGAAGGGCTAAACCCCTTGGCCAGCCATGCAGGAAAGGAGCATAAATGTGCAGGTCTTAAGCCAAATAGAGAAAGAAAGTCCTAGGCCTAGGTGCACTAAAAGTTCATTTAAGTTTATTTCATAATAATGGAGTAGTCGCATAAGGGATTACTGGCCACCGGGGGAGGATAGGAGGAGGACCACCTGATGTGAGAACAACTACAGCCCCAAGAAATATTAATATAGAGCAGATTGAAGGAGATACAGATTGAAAGGAGAAGCAACGAACAAAAAGCCAACAGGTACCATCCACACCATCAGTAATAATAATATTACTGTAAACTCACCAAAATCATAATTAAAAAACTAATAATATTGTATCCCTTTTTGCAAACAAACCAGTTTTGTAATAACCATATTAAATACAGTCCATTTCACCACAATTCATTTATATTAATCATATTATTAAATTCATTAATATATTTATAACCAGCCCTAAATTAAAATATCCACCATGACCCACGTTCTTTGCATCCCAAACCGTGGGTCATAAAACAAGAGGTCCTCCGGGCCAGATACATACCATAATCATATAAAATACTCAGACAAAATACTAAATGATCTTTTCATTTCATTCAATAAAGCAGAGTTTCGAGCCAAGCTTGGATATGCAATTCAGGTCAATATGTTACGTAAAAAAAAATATTAATTGGTTATAAATAAATAAAACAATCGTAACAAAAAAGGTGGTAGCTCAGTGGAGACGGGCGGGTTCTTAAATGACTAGTGATTAAAAAAATTGAAATAAATTAAGGGGCGCCACGCTATTTATTTTAAGGAAATAGCGAAAACCTAAAGCAATCTGAATAAAAAAAAATAATTTAAATTTAATAAGTGAAGATTACCTTAAAATCTCGGATAGGGCTGTACATAAAATACAATTTGCATTTTACACTTATGAACTACTTAATGGTAAGTTAAAAAGAAATTGAACAAAACAAATTAAACTCAAATAAAAAAAACCTTTTAATTAACACTATATTTACACTACGATATTAAACATAAAATTTACTCACAGTTTCTGTAGTCAGGCCTGATCAAAATCTAACTCTATTCACACAACTAGAAACAATTTAAACTTATAACTATACAATAAAAAAAAAAGCAAGGTTTAACAAAGAAATTAAAAGAAAAATATCTCCAGTCTGTTCTCTTAACTCGCCTGTCTTCTCGTAGCTTTGTTGCCAGTAGCCACTCGGCTTGGCGATTCTCGTCACGGGAATCTCTTCCGTGAACGCCACTATTCTTCAATTCTCTGATATTTAGCGGTATAGACCACAACTACGTTAATCACTAAAACAGTCTCATTTTATCATCACTCCATCATTTTATCATTCCTTCTCCGAAGATTATAATGGTGCCTGCTTTTCTCGTATGATTGCCGTAGACGCTCAACCACTTTTTCATATATTACTGGCATCATGTTGAACTTCTGTGCGTAAGCCTTTCGATCTCCCATTTCCGGAACATTATCTGAAGCAATGGAATGCTCGTACTCGTCGCCTGAACGTGGTAACTCTCGTCCAAAATTCAAATAAGCTGGCGAATAACCTGTAACCTCATTTACCGCAGTCTGCATAGCAAAAGCCAACTTGTGTAGATCCTTATCCCAGTGCTTATGATTGTCTTTCACATAGGAAGCTAGGAGTGTCTTTATCACTCGATTTGGACGCTCCATCGGATTAGCCTGTGGATGATAGACTGGGGTGAACCACAATTTAACAGCATATTCTCGGGCTTTCTATTTTAAAATATTGCTCCTGAATTGAGGGCCGTTATCACATATAATAATTTGGGGAACCCCGAACTTAAGAAAGACCTCTCTTTCTAAAGTTTTGGCCACCACTTCGGCTGTCGATTTTGAAATTGGTACTATGATGCTGTATTTAGTGAAGCAGTCGGTAAACGCTAATATAAACCTTTTCCGGTTTGAAGACATAGGAAACGGCCCCATTATATCTGCCGAAACCATTTGCCAAGTTTGGGTAACTACTCGCTGTTTCCCCATTAGGCCCGCAGGCTTAGTCTGTAATGGCTTATTCGCCAAGCACACTTCACATTTCCGTACGTACCTGGTTACATCAGTTGCCATGCCAGGCCAATAGTAGTACTCCTTTACCCGCTGCAAGGTTTTGAAACATCCAAAATGTCCTGCAATTTCTTTATCATGACATTCCCAGATCGCTTCCCTACGTTTTTGTTTAGGAACTACTAATTTCCACTGGTTGCTCTCCTACCATTTTCCGGTTATTATTAACAAGTTTCCATAGAGTTTGATTAACAATCCTCCAATCCGCATATTTCGATGGATTCTCTTCTACTTGTTTAATCATCCGCTGATACCACGCGTCCTCTATTGGTTCTCCAATATCAATTCTGGCTATCGGGAATTCGTAAGTCCGTGACAACGCATCGGCTGCAGTGTTTTGCTTGCCGGGACGGTGTACGATAGTGAATTGGTGTTGCTGCAGTTTTAGTGCCCACCTAGCCAGTCGACCTAGAGGGTCGCGAAGACTATTCAACCATTTTAAGGCAATGTGGTCAGTAATAACTGCAAAATCCATCCCTTCCAAATAAGGCCGAAACTTCTCTATTGCCCAGAGAATTGCTAGGCACTCTTGCTCAGTTACACTGTATTTCCTCTCGGCTGTGGTCAAACTTCGGCTCGCATAAGCTATGACCCGATCTCCTTCTGGGTATTCTTGGTAAAGAATAGCCCCTAATCCTCTTTTAGAGGCATCGGTTTGTAGGAAGAATCGCTTACTGAAGTCAGGACATGCTAACACAGGTGCTGTGACAAGCTTCTCCTTCAGTAATCTGAACGCTTCTTCTTGTTCTTGTCCCCATTTCCATCTCTTGTTTTTCTTCAGTAGATCCGATAGCGGTGAAGTTAGAGTCGAGAAATTAAGGACAAAGCGGCGATACCAGGAAGAAAGCCCTATAAACTGTCTCACTTGCTTTACGTTCTTAGGTGCTGGGTAGTTTAATATCGCCTCAATCTTTCCCGGATCAACTTGTAGGCCGTTCTCATTTACCACATATCCCAGAAACTTTAGTTCCTCTCTGCAAAACTGACTTTTCTCCCAATTCACCGTTAAGTTGGCTGAGCTCAATCTTTCTAAGACCTTCTCCAATGTTTCTATGTGGGAATCGAAGTTTGATGAGACCACAATGATGTCATCCAAGTAAACAAAGATATTTCGTTCTAAATCTGCTCTCAAAACATCGTCAATCAGTCTTTGCCATGTCGCTGGTGCATTATGCAGTCCAAAAGGCATTCTACAAAAATGGAAGAGGCCGCGGTTGGGAACAGTAAAAGCTGTCTTTTCCTTGCTTTCAGCAGCCATTGGTATCTGCCAGTATGCGCTCTTTATGTCGATGGAAAAAAGTATCTTGGCATCACGTAACCTATCCAATATATTCGAAATGTAGGGCAGCGGGTAGGCGTCTCTTTTAGTCACGGCATTTAACTGACGATAATCCACGCAAAAACGGTAGGATCCATCGGGTTTCTTCACTAAAACAACAGGTGACGACCAAGCACTCTGTGACGGCTCTACAATTCCTTCTACGAGCATTTCATCGAGCTCCTTATTTAAGATATCTTGGATCTTTGGTGAAACAGGGTAGTAACGCTGTTTGACTGGCTTACTATCACCCGTATTTATTTCGTGCTCTACCCTGCTTGTACATCCTAACTTTGATGGTCGGATATTTCGCCAATGTCCGATAAGCCGATTTAAGGTTTCTTCCTGTTCCTGCTTAAGATTCGGTCTAGTTAGGACAGTGGGGCCATTCTGTGACACACCTAAACATTCTTCTGTTGGAGCAAAGTGCCACATATTTTTCGATATGTCTGGAACCAATCTAAATTTATTCCAGAAGTCGATGCCCAATATAAGTTCATCCACCAAGTTGGAAACTACCAAAAATTGGATAATTCTCATTTTACCTTCCAACTCCACTGGCACGTTTACGCTTCCAAAAACGTTGAGCGCGGTGCCTCCAGCAGCCTTTATTTGAATTTTGGGTTTTTTGTGTAGCTTTACACCCAGCCGTAAAAAACGTTTCCAGCATTCCTCACTCATCAATGACCTTGAAGCCCCAGAATCCAGCAGTCCCGTTTCTATTCTTCCCAGAATGTTGACCGTTAAATACGGCCTCCTATCCTGTTCATTTGCTGGATGTCTAAGAATTTTCCATTTCTTTCCAGCGAAAACTTCTTCCACAATCGACAACCACTCTACCCACTCAGCTTTCGTCGTGGAATTCGGGTTTTGTCCAGGCTCCCTTCCACTTAGGCCTGACCCCCTTGATCGGTTCCCTGGTCGGTGGTATTACAACGTTTACATGTCTTTCTATCCGCATCCCTTAGGCCACAACCTATACAGAATTTGGTTTTTACTGAGCGACATGTTTTGAACGAATGATTGGTCCCTCCACAGTTCCAACAGCGAAATGTGTAATTGGGTTTAGCCACGGCTTCTACAACCATCTTCAATGCTGCTCCTGTGTCGTCTTGATTGAGTTGTTTCCTCGTTGGCGGGCGATAGGCCAAGTCGGGTTCGAGTAATCCTTTACTATCTGGTGGCGGTCGATATTCGTTCATTCTCCACCTTACTTCTTCAATCTGCCGACCGATTATTACTAACTCCTTCAATGTTGTTACTTGGTGCAAAGCCATTCTTTCCAAGTAGAGGGGGTTCAAATTCTTCTTAATGATATTCAACATTTGGTCTTCCGTAGGCATAGTTGGTAAACGGTTAAAATAATTCTTCATAACTGCCACGAATGTACCCATCGACTCTGCATGTCCTTGAGTTCTTCTCTTAATTTCTTCCCAAAGGCGATCCTCATAGTCTAAAGGTGTATATTCGGCTTTCAATTCTGAGATAAGTTCAGCCCACGTTGTTAATTCTTTCCGTACAGCTCGAAACCAAATCAGTGCTGGTCCTTTAAACAAGTCGTACGCAGCCCTAAAAAGTTCTTCATGAGTAGTATTCCTTGCCAAACTTAACTCCTCTACAGTCTCTAAAAACGCATGGACACTGAGACCATCCCCATCGCCTGTGAAGTGAATTCCCCAATCTCTTATGGGAGTTTCAGTTCTTCTGATCACGTACTTAGTTCCAGCAACGTCTGACTCCGACTCAACGGTCGTTACAGGCTTCTTTGTATCTTCAGTTGATTCGGTAATCACTGATTGTACTTTACCCTCCTGAGACTTTCCGGGATTCTGGTTTTCAAAGTGGGATTCTGAAACAGGAGGTTGCCCACTCAATTTTTCTTCTAGTTCCTCAAATAATGGAAGGCATTTTGAAATTGCTTCTGACTTCCTCTCCATTTCGATGGTGTCTTTCGTTGTTATCCGGTTTAGTCTATTAATCAAATGTTGAAGACCTGTATCGATTTTATCTATATCCCCGGTAGAACTAGAGGGTGGGAGAACAGAAATCTTGTTCTCAACATTGGCAATTTTCTCTTCACACACGCTTAATTCTTCCGTAGGAGAAAGATCAACTACCAGAGCAACATATTTTCCTGCACTCTCTAGTTTAAAGACGGTGCGAAGTCTTTTCCTCATATCTTCTACACTAGGTATTCCAACTATCCCCCGAATCCTTAATTCGTATTCAAGCTCGTCCTTTAACAATCTATCGACCTTCATCTTTATGATTTCAAAAGAACCAAATAAAAATTATACTACTTTTTCTTAGCAGATAAAATAAAAAAATTCAATATTAGGACAAAAAAATAATTTTATTTAAAAATCACTAAATCAATATTAAATTAAGCATCTATCTAATCACTTATAGTCCCTGTTCAGGCGCCATTTTGTTACGTAAAAAAAAATATTAATTGGTTATAAATAAATAAAACAATCGTAACAAAAAAGGTGGTAGCTCAGTGGAGACGGGCGGGTTCTTAAATGACTAGTGATTAAAAAAATTGAAATAAATTAAGGGGCGCCACGCTATTTATTTTAAGGAAATAGCGAAAACCTAAAGCAATCTGAATAAAAAAAAATAATTTAAATTTAATAAGTGAAGATTACCTTAAAATCTCGGATAGGGCTGTACATAAAATACAATTTGCAATTTACACTTATGAACTACTTAATGGTAAGTTAAAAAGAAATTGAACAAAACAAATTAAACTCAAATAAAAAAAACTTTTAATTAACACTATATTTACACTACGATATTAAACATAAAATTTACTCACAATTTCTGTAGTCAGGCCTGATCAAAATCTAACTCTATTCACACAACTAGAAACAATTTAAACTTATAACTATACAATAAAAAAAAAAGCAAGGTTTAACAAAGAAATTAAAAGAAAAATATCTCCAGTCTGTTCTCTTAACTCGCCTGTCTTCTCGTAGCATTGTTGCCAGTAGCCACTCGGCTTGGCGATTCTCGTCACCGGAATCTCTTCCGTGAACGCCACTATTCTTCAATTCTCTGATATTTAGCGGTATAGACCACAACTACGTTAATCACTAAAACAGTCTCATTTTATCATCACTCCATCATTTTATCATTCCTTCTCCGAAGATTATAATGGTGCCTGCTTTTCTCGTATGATTGCCGTAGACGCTCAACCACTTTTTCATATATTACTGGCATCATGTTGAACTTCTGTGCGTAAGCCTTTCGATCTCCCATTTCCGGAACATTATCTGAAGCAATGGAATGCTCGTACTCGTCGCCTGAACGTGGTAACTCTCGTCCAAAATTCAAATAATATCATTTACTTAGTTGCATTTATTTATTGTATAGCCTCTAGCCCTAAGTGTCGAGGCTAAGGGGGGTTATATTTAATAAAGATCATTTTTAATAAAAATTTATATAATTTAATTTTTTAATTAGCCCTCATGATTATACAATAACAGCTAGAGGCAAAGTGCTTGTTAAAACATATTTAACTGTTATATTTCCTGAGGGATATTATGGAAGATTAGCAGACCGATCAAGTATGGCATGGAAAAAGTTAATAAGTGTTATGGGTAATTTTTCTTACCTGTGTTTTATTATTAATTCGTTACTTTTTAAAAATTAACTTTATGTTTATTAATAGGTGGCATAATAGACCCTGATTATCGAGGCAAAATTAAGGTTATTTTACATAATCATTCAAACGAAGATTATCATGTTAAACGGGGAGACAAAATTGCTCAACTTATTTTGCAAAAATGTTACTCTTATATACAAGTGCATCATATAGACTTCAACACTAAATGACCAGGAAATATTCAACAAGCCTAACAATAAAAAAAAAAATATGGAGGGTTTGGATCGGCAAGAAATTAAAAATATTTGTATTACATGTTTATGGAAAAAATATATATCCTGATAGTAAATTATTATATTTTTTTTCTCAATAACGCACATCTTACTATTAGAAAAGGTATTAAAAAAGAAAAGAGATAAATTATATGTCAAATGTTTAGGATTTAAATGAAAAAAAACAAATATAAAAAAGAACAATTTACAAAATTTAAAATTGTCAGTTAAAATCTATCAAAATGACAGGACATATACGAAATTAAAAGAAAAATATCATTACGAAGAAGTAAGAAGGAGATAAAATATATATCAAATGTTTAGGATTTAAATGAAAAAAAAAAATATATATAAAAAAGAGGAAATTATAAAATTTAAAATTGTGAAGGTTAATAAGTATTTCAAATGGTTGGGATTAAATGAAAAAAACTTGGATATGGAAAAACGATGTAATAAAACTTTATAGTATATAATATATGTAATAATATATATAAGTCAACTATCTATTTCTCATGCAAAATAAACATCAAACTCTTCAAGAAAAAGGACTTACGGAAGAGGAAGTTACTTAAGGTATTAAGTAATTATTTATAATTATTTAAGGTATTAAGTACTTAAGGAAGCTATTACAAATAAAGTTAAAAAATAAAAACAGCAATAGCCTACATAAAATATATTTAATTAAATGGAATATAATATTTGAAACTAATCAAAAAAGGTTCATTAACAAACCATAATTATTAAAACAATATTAACAATTTTATTAATTAACATTAACATAAAGGGAAGTTAAACAAACAAATAAAAAAATATATATTTGCATAATTATATTAATAAATGTTAAAACATTTGTGATTAATCTATGTATACATATAAAATAATCTTTGAATTCAACTATACACTGTAAATATATATATATCATTTTTTACTCAGAATCATAATTACCAACAGCTAACAGCAGCAGCTAAAAGTTGCTAATAGTTTAAATAGCTATATTACACATCATAAACTGTATATAAATAATTTCAACAGCCAATCATGGATAGATTAGGAAACAATTTAACAATAAAAGGAATAAAAACAATAAAAGGAACAATAAAAGGAAACAATTTTAGAATAAAATAAAATTAATTCTTAATCTGTAGTAGTATACACTAGACAAAAAAGTATTTGATCACTATTTGTATTAACTTTTAACTACTAACAGAGAATAACATGTAATTAATTTTATTTTATTCCATGCATAGTTGCTTTGATTAAAAAAAAAAGGAGCAGTTGTTTACAAAATATATAACATTGATCTCATTACAAATAACAGAATTTCAAATGTTTAGGATTTAAATGAAAAAAAAAACAAAAATAAAAAAGAGGAAATTATAAAATTTAAAATTGTCAAAGTTAATAAGTATGTCAAATGGTTGGGATTAAATAACAAAATGACAGGACAAATACTAAATTAAAAGAAAAATATCAGTACGAATAAGTAAGATATAAAGATATTATACATTTATTAGTTATAAAAATTGTAAAACATGAAGAAAATGTATTAGAATTTGTATGAAATTTGTTAAAATTCTATACAATTAAAAAGATATGACCTATAACTATAGTGTATGAACTATGAACTATTGATAACTATTAAAAATATGAAAACCAAAGAAACAATATCTGATCGTAGAAGTCAGAATAAATGAAAATATATGGTTGTTTGACATAAACTTTGTTAAATTTATATAAAAGTTGTAAAAATGTAGAATTTAAATGAAAATTGTTAAAATCTAACAAAATGACAGGACAAATACTAAATTAAAAGAAAAATATCAGTACGAATAAGTAAGATATAAAGATATTATATATTTATTTGTTAAAAAAATGTAGAAGATACGCAATAATATGTAAGAAAATTGTTAAAATCCTATAAAGTTAGATAAAAGATATAAGATGCCTACTACAAAACATAGTATACAATACTACTGCGACAAATTGCATGTAAATCGTTTTTTTGGTAAGCGATGTTCACCTCCACCGAATCTAACTATTACTTGTTTAATGGCGAGAAATTGTGTTATTTTTAATGATATCAATGTTATATATTTTGTAAACAACTGCTCCTTCAATCAAAGCAACTATGCATAGAATAAAATAAAATTAATTACATGTTATTCTCTGTTAGTAGTTAAAAATTAATACAAATAGTGATCAAATACTTTTTTTGTCTAGTGTATACTACTACAGATAGTATTTTTCAACAATACCTCTCTTTGTATTTTAGATGGCCATCTTTACGGAATTTCATAATTTGGAAGTCGGAGACTATGAAATTATGTTTATCAGAGGAAGGAGAGTGATTTTGAAGATAAATGATAACATTATAGAAACAATACTGCCGGAGTATATACTCCGGAATATACCAAATATTCGCCCTCCTGCCATGTTGTCAATTATAATTATTGACAACACAAAGCAGTACATTATACTCAGCGAGGTATTACATAAAGGTGTTCATTATAGACTTATTTTAACCCTTAGAGTTTATTTTTTCTTTTTTATTATTATTTAAATAAAAGGTTGTACAATGTATGAAATAACTCACTTTTTTTTAATGATGTTATATTGCATAATTTTAAAAATAGTTAAATTGTTTCCTAATCTATCCATGATTGGCTGTTGAAATTATTTATATACAGTTTATGATGTGTAATATAGCTATTTAAACTATTAGCAACTTTTAGCTGCTGCTGTTAGCTGTTGGTAATTATGATTCTGAGTAAAAAATGATATATATATATTTACAGTGTATAGTTGAATTCAAAGATTATTTTATATGTATACATAGATTAATCACAAATGTTTTAACATTTATTAATATAATTATGCAAATATATATTTTTTTATTTGTTTGTTTAACTTCCCTTTATGTTAATGTTAATTAATAAAATTGTTAATATTGTTTTAATAATTATGGTTTGTTAATGAACCTTTTTTGATTAGTTTCAAATATTATATTCCATTTAATTAAATATATTTTATGTAGGCTATTGCTGTTTTTATTTTTTAACTTTATTTGTAATAGCTTCCTTAAGTACTTAATACCTTAAATAATTATAAATAATTACTTAATACCTTAAGTAACTTCCTCTTCCGTAAGTCCTTTTTCTTGAAGAGTTTGATGTTTATTTTGCATGAGAAATAGATAGTTGACTTATATATATTATTACATATATTATATACTATAAAGTTTTATTACATCGTTTTTCCATATCCAAGTTTTTTTCATTTAATCCCAACCATTTGAAATACTTATTAACCTTCACAATTTTAAATTTTATAATTTCCTCTTTTTTATATATATTTTTTTTTTTCATTTAAATCCTAAACATTTGACATATATTTTATCTCCTTCTTACTTCTTCGTAATAATATTTTTCTTTTAATTTCGTATATGTCCTGTCATTTTGATTGATTTTAGCTGGATATTTTAAATTTTGTAATTTGTTCTTTTTTTATATTTGTTTTTTTCATTTAAATCCTAAACATTTGACATATAATTTATCTCCTTTTTTTTTTTAATACCTTTTCTAATAGTAAGATGTGGGTTATTGAGAAAAAAAATCTGGTGCGTTTCACTTACCAACTTACTTAAATTAGAAATTAATGCGTTTTGTTAATTGCTACTTCTCAAATGAACAGAGCGGCATTAATTATGAAGAATAGTCTGTCATGAAAGGCGTACTCCACATGCGTGGGCTCAACGAGTTTTATGAGTTGACTGAATATTTTTTTTTTTCTCCTCTTTATATTTTCTTTATTTTTATCATATCTCATATTTAACCATTTCTTATTTTTAGGCGTAACGAGAGACAGTTATTTTCTCCATATAAACAAAAACATATAGGAAACAAACAAACGAAAAAGGCGCCACACCCCCCCCCAAAAAAAAGCCCCCTCAGAGAAGTTTAATAATGATGAAGCTTACCTAATATTAAAGAACACCTAATTTTCTTTAAACATTACGAATTTAATAAAGAACGTTAAAGCCGTTTTTTATATCGAAAAAAAGTGTAAATTGGAAAAAAATTTATGAAATAAAGTGCCCGCTCCGTTTGCCCAATTTTGATGAAATGTTGCCTATCACATCTTTGACATATACATACATCAAATACCCAGTTTGATCAAAATCGTTAAATCCTTTTTTGAGTAAATAAAAAAAACACGTGAAAATGATACATAATTTATAAACTAAAGTGCCCGCTCCGTTTGCCCAATTTTGATGAAATGTTGCCTATCACATCTTTGACATATAAATACATCAAATACCCAGTTTGATCAAAATCGTTAAATCCTTTTTTGAGTAAATAAAAAAAACACGTGAAAATGATACAAAATTTATAAAGTAAAGTCCCCCATCCGTTTGTCCAATTGTGATGAAATGTTGCCTATCACATCTTTGACATATACATACATCAAATACCCAGTTTGATCAAAATCGTTAAATCATTTTTTGAGTAAATAAAAAAAACACGTGAAAATGATACAAAATTTATTAAGTCAAGTTTTCCTCTGACAAGACGAGATGCCTACACTTCAGTAGGAAAAGGAACACTTCATTGTCGCCAGAACTTTCATTGGATAATAAAGTGCTACACTATGTAGACAGCATAAAATTTCTTGGGCTAATCTTCGACAGACGTTTATCGTGGGAGCGCCATATTAACAATCTGAAGGGACGATGCCTAGAAAAAATTCGAATTTTAAGAGTTCTTAGTGGAACTACATGGGGTGCTGAAAGGTCTTCCCTCATTAGAATTTACCAAGCCTTGGTAGCTTCAAAGTTGGAATATGCCTGTTTTGTATATGGCTCTGCTCGCACTAGAACACTATCGAAGCTGGATGTAGTTCACCACACTGGGATCCGCATAGCTACTGGTGCTTTTCGAACAAGTCCCATATTAAGCATTTGTGCCGAGTCGGGGTTACCACCACTACTATTCCGGAGACAAAAACTTGCAATAAATTATATAACAAAATTATACCTACAGCCGACACATCCTTCATACAGATATATATTTCAGCCTAAATTCTCTCTAGAATTCCAACGAAAGCCAAATGCCACGCTTCCCCTAGCCAAGCGAATAAAAGCAGCAATAGAAGAACTCAAAAAATCGAATATTAATACAAAACAATCGCACATTCCTTCATGGACCTTTCAACGACCCAAATTTTACTTCGATCTAATCAAATTAAAGAAAGATGAAGCCCAGCCAATTCAATTCAGGAACAAACTACAACAGCTAATTAATTCAATAACAAACAGACTCACTATCTATACCGACGGTTCAAAAACAGATATAGCCACCACTTCAGCCTTCATAACCTCCGACTCTACCCACAAATTCAAGCTCAGTGGATTATGTAATATATACACGGCAGAATTAAACGCAATTGCTCAAGCTCTCTACCACTCCATGACAGCTTCAAATCAAAATATCGTGATTTGTATCGATTCCTTGAGTGCATTACGCGGTCTTGACATATTGTACTCTGACAATCCTGTCGTTGTAAGAATCCAAGAATATATGGCGATGCTCAGGGAACAAGGAACAAATGTCCACTTTATATGGGTGACCGGGAATACTTCAATAAAGCAGAGTTTCGAGCCAAGATTGGATATGCAATTCAGGTCAATAGAGTTAAACTAAAATTAAATTTTAATGTTTGAATTATGATTAATTTGTTATCTCAGACCAATAATTTAAATTTATTAAATTAGTTGTAATAATAAATCACTTGTGTAAGAAATTAAATACTGAGCTATGTAGTTCACTACTATGATTATCACAAATCACATATATTTATAGTGCATGCTGTATCTATCTATTTAATTATCTATTATTTTTTTATCTATCTATATATGTATATTTAAATTATTCTAAATATTTAACACATTTAAATCAATTCTTTAATTGAGGAATCACCAGGCATCGAATCAGAACAGGTTTTGTTTAATCATTAACATTTATTCACTTATTTAACGTTGTAAATCATTAGTATTTATATAAATAACTAGTATTTTCTTCATTTAACCATGTTTAACACAATGATTCATTAAATTGTGCTATTTATTTGGTTTTAACAACAAAATTAACCTATCATTTGAATCCACTTAGGCCATGTGCACAATCAGCTGTTTGAACATTGTAGCAAAACGATCGTCCACTCTCAGAGAGGTTGTACCACATTCACCTCTTAGTATGTTAGCTAACTTTCGTAAAACATAGCACATACTTTTACAACATTGTTTTATCTTCGCACTATTTTAAAACAAATAAAATTTTATTCACCTCAAAGCATGAATTTAGTTAATAAAAGCACATAACAACCTTTATTGCCTTCGATGTGGTAATTAAATTATTGTTGTTAATAATTAAATCATTAAGCCAATAGCACATAGTATTATTTTGGAATCTCGTACTTTCCACCTTTGCTCTAGGAAAGCAATTTCATCAGCTTTATTAATGCCTGTGATTCTGATTATATAGGTCTCCTCATCTCCATTATTTCTCTCTTGTTTGGTTCTCTCTTCTTTCATTTCTTGTCTCCATTAGTTCTCCCATGTCTCAATCATCGTTGTTGGTCGGTATCTTCCTCTTCTCGTTTACCCTGGGGTCGGTGTAGCCCTGCATTCAAATTGTAAAGGTCACAATGCCTCAATCTATCCCTGATTTTTCTCCACAAATTAATAAGTTGGAGCGAAAACTGCGTACCTTGAAACGCAACATTATAGGAACTGCTGCTACCGGTGAAGAAGCAATAAGCGATCCAAATCAAGTCTCCTTATTTGGGGCTGAGTTAGATGCGGCCATTGGCGAATGGGAGCACTTTGATCGCGCTTGGGACGAGCTTGAGAATGCCTTCGATCAAGCGAGCATGGATTTTCCTTCAAGAATTTTGCTGGAAATGTACGACGCCGTGAGAAAAGAAATAATCTAGGCGAAATCTCACTGCATAACAATCGAACGTTCCAGGTCCCAACTAGCAGCGCACCCTGCCCAAGCATAAGGCCATCATTCCTTTAACACGAGCTTTGTCGCTTCTGCCAGGGCACATTTGCCAAAGAACCCTCTACCGCAATTTTCTGGGGATATGTTAAAGTGGATGCACTTTAAGCAGCAGGACTCGAACTCAATCAAAATCTTGGGTCTTGTCTGGAATCCGAGCAACGAATCATTTCCTTATGCAGTGATACCTCCTCCCGTCGACGGCGTCAAGAAGCGAGTAATTTTGTCACCCATCGCTCGCATATTAGATCCTGTTGGCATGTTGGCTCCGGTTACATTCGCTGCAAGGTCATTCTGCATGATGTTTGGAAGCTCCGATTGTGATGGGATGAGCCCACCTCTCCTGAATTGAGCATAATTTGGAAAGATCTTGGTAAGGACTGGCGCGTTATGTCCATGCTGACCAAAAGGCGACACGTAAGCAGCCACCCAGATTCCGGTCAGATGATAGGGTTTTGCGAGGCTCCAAGGAGGGTTACGCCACTGCACTGTATTGGCGTACTCAGGACTCTGACGGGTACATACGCATAAACTTGATAAAGGCCAAAACTAAGGTTGCACCGCTCAATTATACTTCCATATCCCGATTAGAGCTGTGCGGTACCATGCTCCTCGCACACCTAGTGGCGTCCATAAACATCTCCGTCATGAAAGGTCTACCACCTTTGTGCTTCACCGATTCACTCATGGTTCTTAACTGGTTACAGATGCCCAACCACCAGCTCAATGTTTTTGAAGCAAACAGGACATCTCAAATAATCGAGATCATTCCGATTGAAAGCTGCCGCCATGTGTACTCTCATGAAAACCCGTGCGACATTGCATCGCATGGATGCATGCCCAGCCAGCTTCTGACGCACCAATATTGGTGGCATGGTCCATCATGGCTGGTTCAACCACTATCGGATTGGCCAAACACGTTAGTGCCTGTCAGGCACTCATATGAAACTTCATCCCCAGTATGCCTCTCTTCTGTGAAACAACCAACCGAACCTGAATTTGTCACTCGATTCTCTGACTTCTTCAGACTCAGAAGAGCGGTGGCTCGAGCTATGAGATTCCTTGCTGTCATGAGAGGCCCTCGCAAGAGAATCACGGGACCCGTCTCTAGCGAAGAATTTCAAGCAGCAAAGCTAAGGTGTGTGCGTCAGGCTCAACGGGGAATGTCTTTAAAGGAATTGGCTCCACTTTCCCCGTTCATCGATGAACTGGGCATTATAAGGGTGGGCGGAAGCCTGCACGAAGCTCCTCTGTCCTGGACTGCTAAACACCCTATACTGCTTCCCCGCAAATCCCATTTGTCTAAGATTCTTGCAAGAAGCATACATGAACGTAACTACCACAATGGAGCCACTCTTACATTAGCAATACTTCGGAACGAGTTCTGGATTACAGGGGCGCTGAAACTGTTTGTTTAATATTATTATGTTGTATATATCTTGATATATTTAATCTTTAATAGTTATCAATCATACTTAATATATAATATTTAATATTTACTTAATATTTAACTTATATAATGTTTAATCCATATGATTAATCGTAAGATAACTTGATGAAATCAATCTTAATATCGTTATGTTAAAATCGTTGATTTTTTTTGTTTGTTTTTTGTTGTTTTTTTTTTTTCGCCATTAAATCAGTTGGCTGTTATCGAACAATTATTAGTATGATCTATGCTTGCTTTAGTAACTCACATCACTTATGAAAATGCTAAACTAAATAGGCACTAATGTAACATCACCATCAATGTCATTTCGTACATTCCTATGCAAAAGAACCTGTTTAAACATTGAACATCGTGAAGAGCCTAGCTGTCATAAATCGGCTCATCCAAACAAACCTTTTGTTTTTTTCATAATATTTTATATACTAAAAGAAATGCGGGAACAGCATTTGCCTTCGTCGCACCAACTACTGTTTGTATGTAACTTCCAAAGTCCTACGTCTTCTTGACATAATTCATTAAGATTTATGAATTTACACAAGAAGAGCTAAAAATTTGTTTACTGTACAAATAAATTTCGTTCTATACTCGTCGCTACATGCCATAACAATCTTAACAATTTTAAACGCAGTAATAAATTCAACATGCAAACTAATTGCCTTAAGGAACTCAAGTAGTAGAAACGACGGATTGTGCAATTGTGAACTAGGTCACGCCGTCTGGCTGGGCGAGGGGGGTGTATAACTAGGTTGAGGGGGACGGTTGGTTGCACAATCCGGCAACGTCGCACAATGATGCAAAATCCCGAAAAGCTGGTCAAAATATGAACACGTTATTCAATTTGTATGAAACTTAGTATATAAGGGTTTTTGAGGTCGCTGATTACGAATCCAAAGTAAAAAAAAATGGCGGTTCCAATTTGACAAACATATATTCTTGAAAATAATTATTGCAATTTTATATTACAATTGATATAAACATGTTATTTTAGCTATTTTCAACAAAAACATAATTTTTTAAATAGAAAAAATAAAATTTTTATATATGTTATTTTAAAAACATATTTTTTTATATTCTCTTGTAACCCTTTTAATGACATTGTGAGTCACATTTTCCTTAAATTTTATTTCAACAACTAGACTTTACTTTTTTTTTTTTTTTTTTTTTTTTTTTTATTTCGGACTTTTACAACCTCCGGTTATATGCCGAGGCCCAAAACATTTTGTTTCCAATATTCTCTATCTTCCCAATCTCCCTCTGCTAAGCCTCTTGCTGCCATCACCTCTTTGACTCCTTGCAGCCATGTTTTCCTTGGGCGCCCTCTTTTCCTTCTCTCTTCCGTTACAAAATCCAATATCATTTTTGACCATCTCTCGGGGCCCATTCTTCTTACATGACCCCGCTTTAACGATATATCTTATAGCCGAGTTTTTCACTCGCTCAATTCTTGAGATGCGACAGCTTCTTCTCCAAAAGTCCATTTCTAGAGCCTGTAGACTTTTTGCATCTCTTGGTCCAACTACTCACATCTCCGAACCATAAAGGGTTACACCTTCAAGAAACGAGTGAAAAATCCTCTTTTTGGTTTCCAGCGAAAGACTTGGGCTCCACGGTACGGAGTTCATCATGCCGATAATCTTTTTTCCTTTTGTAATCTTTTCCTTTATATCGGTCTCTAGCGTTCCATTGCTATCTATTTGTACTCCCAAATACTTGAAGAGAGCACTCCGATCCAGTGACCAATTTTCTAATTGAAGCGAAGACGTCGAAGCGTTGAAGGCCATGTATTCCGTCTTTTCTTTGCTGATCTCTAGACCCCATTTAGAGTACCCCTCTTCTAGCTTCCTAAGCATATAACTGAGATCATCTTCCTCAGAGGCTATCACCACTCGATCGTCAGCAAAGTTCAGACTATATAACGTTTCTTCCCCTATTTTTACACCCATACCCCGACTGTACGTTTTTTAAAAAAAAATATTGGAAAAAGTTAAGATAGTTAAAATACAATAATTAAGATAAATAAAAAAATTAAAATACAATAATTCAGATAAGTAAAAAATTATAGGCGGCTCTGGCGGACGAGGAAAATACTGTCAAGAAGCTCTTGAGAAGTCTAATAGAACTGAAATTAATATAAAAAATTTGACTTCCAGACTGAAGATTTCTTAACCCTTAAAAAAACTGAAATAATTCCACATTGTAATATAGGCGTTGATGACCGTACTAAGGTTTTACGCCTCTAAATAAAACCAACCAACCAACTTTTATTAAGTAAAGTCCCCCCTCCGGTTTATCAATTTTGATGTAATGTTGGCTATCGCATCTTTGGCATATACATACCATCAAATACCCAATTTGATCAAAATCGTTAAAACCGTTTTTGAGTAAATAAAAAAAAACACGTGAAAATGATACTAAATTTATTAAGTAAAGTCCCCCCTCCGGTTATTCAATTTTGATGAAATTTTTAAAGTCATATCCCGGACATATAAATAGATCAAATACTCAGTTAAATCAAAATCGTTAGAGCCGTTTTTGAGAAACTCGAAAAAAACTTAAAAAGTTATAAAATGAAGTACCCCTCCGTTTGGCCAATTTTAATGAAAATTTTGCTGTACATCGCGGGCATATTCATACACCAAATACCCAATTTGAGGTTCGTACGATTTATATTTTTTGAGCTAGTCTGTTCACACACATACACACATACCTACACATAGACACATAGGCCATTCGCGGGACTTGGTTATTTGTACCCCAATACTTTCCTCAATATATATTTCATATATAGGTAAGTGAAAATAAAAATATAATAATTTACTATCAGGATATATATATTTTCCATAAACATGTAATACAAATATTTTTAATTTCCTGCCGATCCAAACCCTCCTTCTTTTTTTTTATTGTTTGGCTTGTTGAATATTGCCAGGTAATTTAGTGTTGAAGTCTATATGATGCACTGCAGACATAAGAGTATATAAGAATAACATTTTTGTAAAATAAGTTGAGCAATTTTGTCTCCTCGTAATTGAATCTTGAAGAAAAAAACCTTTTATCATCATTGTTTGATAGTGCTTTTTATTCATTTGTATTGAACTTACCAAATGTTTTTTCAAGCTAATCATATTCATTGGAACTCTAAGGACAGATTTATCATGATTTTCATCTTTGTCAATATTATCAGGTATTATTTTATTGCAAAATAAAATATTTTTATAATTTTATAAGATTTTGATAAATTTAGGACGAATTCGATTGCATTTTTCTTATTTTTTTTTACAATTTTTATAACAAATGAATATCTCTTATACCAAATGTAACTAATAAACATATAATTTCTTTATTGTCAGTTCCAGTGCTTTTCTTATTATTTCACATATCTGTTATAATTTTTATATTTTAACGTTTTAGGGTAAAATATGCTACATTTTAATCGTTTCATGATTATCTTCAATACACACAAACCGCATTTACAACGATTAATACTCTCTTTCTCTCTTTATTTCGATATTTTTCTTTTTATTTCATATTTCTAACATATGGAACATACAACAAATTAATAGCGCACTTTAATGGAAGAAAAAACTATGTTGTTCATTATACCACCCTTCTTCAAGCATTGTAACACGGTATAGAGCTTGTAAAAGTAAACAAGGCATTAAAATTCAACCAGTCTTCATGGTTAAAATCTTAAATAGCGTATAACACTAGTTTAAGAAAGAAAGCTTTAAATGATTTTGAAAGAGATCAGTATAAGCTTTACTACAAAGCAGTTTTTGGTAAAACTATGGAATCAATAAGAAAAAGAGTTGACATGCGTTTAATTACAGAGCCTAGACAGTTAGAGAAATCTAAACCAATTTTTAAGGATCGTACAATTTATTCTGAGAATTCGGCTCTCGTTCATATGGAAAAGACTAAAATAAAATTTGATAAACCGATATACGTGGGAATGTTAATATTAGATATATCAAAAAAACATTATTTATAAATATTATTATGACATAACGTTGGAAAAAGTATGGACAAAATGTTAAGCTAATGTATATGGATACTGACTCGTTCGTTTATTCTATATGCACTGAAGACCTCTATGATGATATGGTATGTATGAATAATTACTTGGATACTTTAGATTATCCTTCAAACCATAAATTATATAACGTTAAGAATAAGAAAGTAATGGTTATGTTTAAAGATGAGGCAAATGGTGAAATAATTCATAAATTTGTAGCCTTAAGGTGTAAAATGTATGCAATAGACATTAAAAGCAAAATTATAAAAATATAATATACAAAAATATAAATAACAAATAAATATAAATAAAAAACAAAAATATAAAAAACAAATAAAAGGAATTAGTAAATCTACTGTTAAAAATAAAATCAAATTTGAACATTATGTTACCTGTTTAAAATAACATATGTACAATGTAAACATGATGTTAAAACTTCAGATCATTCAACCATAATGTATTTACTATTAAAACAAATAAAATATCATTATTATCTTTCGATGATAAAAGACACATCCTTGATGATGGAGTATCCACCTTGGCCCCACGGCCATTATAAGATAAAATAAACTTAATATTTGTTAAATATAATATAGATTTAATAATTTAATGCAATGTTCCATTGGAAAGGCTTTGTAATATTCTAATTATTAGGGCCACGGCTGGGCGCGGACCTGCTACCTTTAGTATTGTAGGCTGCCATGCTAACCACTATACCACAGGTGACCCCAACTCCATTTGTTTTGTAAGAATAACATAACCTTACACCTATTGAATTAAAAAGTAACAAACTGTTGGGATGTTGGAACTGTAAGACTAAAGAAATATCTTAAACAAAATGAAAATACAATAAATTTTTCCTTTTAAAACCAAATTATATAAATAAATAATTGGCTTGTTATTTAAAAAATAAAATCATTTCGTCTTTAATTGTCTGTTCTGATTTACCGACTTTCGTTCGTACTAGGTAGTAGCCTTCAATTAATTATAAATTCACGCGATGTTATTTAATGCTGCTGATTATCCACGGATTTCCTTCAATCAATTCTAGGAAGAGAAGTAATGTTGAAACAGACTATGAATGGTTCTTCGTCGTCTTGATATCGGTGGCTGATATCTGGGCGGCATCCTTTTAAGCAGATAACAGACCCGTCGACCCACTCAAGGCATCGTAACCAGTGCTGAATGCGCATCTCTCCCCCGCCACTGCAAGCGGGCTATATAAGAGCTACCCGGACAGAACGGTAGGGGTTGGAACAGTCCGTTATTCCTCCGACATCATTGCTTCGTAACGACAATTATGAATGAACTAGAACGAAACAGCTGAGTCATGCACCTATGCATTACACCTGGCCGGGTTGTGCACTGGGTCAACCCTTTAAATGTAAACAAACAAAACTCCCACTCAGAGGATGACGTCACAGGCAAAATGTAAACAAAGGGTCAATGAACCGACTGAGTCATGCACCTTCACACACCTAGCCGGGTTGTGGACTGGGTCAACCCGTTAAATGTAAACAAACAAAACTCCCACTCAGAGGATGACGTCACAGGCATAATGTAAACAAAGGGTCAATGAACCGGCTGAGTCATGCACCTATGCATTTCACCTGGCCGGGTTGTGAACTGTGTCAACCTATTAAATGTAAACAAACAAAACTCCCACTCAGAGGATGACGTCACAGGCATAATGTAAACAAAGGCCGCTCTGTGACGGCCTCAAGGTCACATATAGCCTTACCGCTAAACCAACCGCCCCCCTCTCGCCCTCACAAGGGCGGTCAATGACCCTCAAAGTCACATATATCCTTACTACTGCACGCTGTATCGAATGTAAACAAAGCGATGTTAAGAGAATATTATTATATAATACCCAAACAATAATAATAATACATAAATTAATACTTTAACAACATTTAGAGTTGGGAAAAAATGAAAAATTACATGCGAACGTTTTAGAACATTAGGGAAAAAGTTATATGTTCTCCAGAGTTCTGTAACAAATTTTAGTTTAAATTGTAGTTTATACTATTGTTTAATAAGTAAATAAAAACCAGCTGCCAATAGCTGCCATTACGGCTTTGCCGTAAGTTTTTGTTAAAAAAAAAAAAAATACAAACACGTGTTACAGTATGTTAAAAATAAGACGCTTACATTTTTCATTTTTTAAAAAACTGGTAAAATACTTTTATTACTGGTAAATTATATGTAAATTTAAAATATTTAACTTTAAAAAAGTTATCTTAATTCAATTTTTTACTTATCTGAATTATTGTATTTTAATTTTTTTATTTATCTTAATTATTGTATTTTAACTTTTGTTAATTAGTAAAGTAGTAGAAACGACGGATTGTGCAATTGTGAACTAGGTCACGCCGTCTGGCTGGGCGAGGGGGGTGTATAACTAGGGTGAGGGGGACGGTTGGTTGCACAATCCGGCAACGTCGCACAGTGATGCAAGATCCCGAAAAGCTGGTAAAAATATGAACACGTTATTCAATTTGTATGAAACTTAGTAAATAAGGGTTTTTGAGGTCGCTGATTACGAATCCAAAGTAAAAAAAATCTGGTGCGTGCGCGCAACACACAAGTTTCACTTACCAACTTACTTAGATTTGAAATTAATGCGTTTTCTTAACTGCCAATTCTCAAATGAACAGAACATCTTTAATTATAACGCATTGGTTTGTCATTAAAGGCGTACGGCGCATGCGTGAGCTCAAGGTGTTTCATGAGTTGACTAAATATTTTTCTTTTTTTCTTCTGTATATGTTTACTTGATTTTCTTCATATATCATATTTAGCCATTTCTTATTTTTAGGCGTGATGAGAGACAGTTAATTTCTCAATATAAACTAAAACAAAGGTACTTTATAGGAAAACAAAAAAAGGCCCCCTCCCCATTTAAGCCCCCTCAGAACATTTTAATAATGATAAAACTTACCAATTTTCATTAAACGTAACGAATTTGATAAAAGTCGTTAAAGCCGTTTTTGAGATAATCGATCAACAAGGTTGTCAAATTGGAAAAATCAAAAAATTGGAAAAAAATTATGAAATAAAGTGCCCCTCCGTTTGACCAATTTTTATAAAATGTTTGCTATCAAATCTTTGGTATATACCTACATCAAATACCAAGTTTGATAAAAATCGTTAAAACCGTTTTTGAGTAAATAAAAAAAAAACACGTGAAAATGATACAAAATTTATTAAGTAAAGTCCCCCCTCCTGTAGATCAATTTTGATGAAATTTTTACAGTCATATCTCGGGAATATAAATACATCAAATACCAAGTTTGATCAAAATCGTTAAAACTGTTTTTGAGTAAATAAAAAAAACATGTGAAAATGATACAAAATTTATTAAGCAAACCTCCCCGTATGGTTGATCAATTTTGATGAAATTTTTACAGTCATATCTCGGGCATATAGATAGATCAAATACTCAGTTTAATCAAAATCGTTAAAGCTGTTTTTGAGATAATCGATCAAAAAGGTTGGAAAATTGGAAAAATCAAAAAATTGGAAAAAAATTATGAAATAAAGTGCCCCCTCCGTTTGACCAATTTTGATAAAATGTTTGCTATCACATCTTTGGTATATACCTACATCAAATACCAAGTTTGATCAAAATCGTTAAAACCGTTTTTGAGTAAATAAAAAAAAACACGTGAAAATGATACAAAATTTATTAAGTAAAGTCCCCCCTCCTGTAGATCAATTTTGATGAAATTTTTACAGTCATATCTCGGTAATATAAATACATCAAATACCAAGTTTGATCAAAATCGTTAAAACTGTTTTTGAGTAAATAAAAAAAACATGTGAAAATGATACAAAATTTATTAAGCAAACCTCCCCGTACGGTTGATCAATTTTGATGAAATTTTTTCAGTCATATGTCGGGCATATAAATAGATCAAATACTCAGTTTAATCAAAATCGTTAAAGCCGTTTTTGAGATAATCGATCAAAAAGGTTGGAAAATTAGAAAAATCAAAAAATTGGAAAAAAATTATGAAATAAAGTGCCCCCTCCGTTTGACCAATTTTGATAAAATGTTTGCTATCACATCTTTGGTATATACCTACATCAAATACCAAGTTTGATCAAAATCGTTAAAACCGTTTTTGAGTAAATAAAAAAAAAAACACGTGAAAATGATACAAAATTTATTAAGTAAAGTCCCCCCTCCTGTAAATCAATTTTGATGAAATTTTTACAGTCATATCTCGGGAATATAAATACATCAAATACCAAGTTTGATCAAAATCGTTAAAACTGTTTTTGAGTAAATAAAAAAAACATGTGAAAATGATACAAAATTTATTAAGCAAACCTCCCCGTACGGTTGATCTATTTTGATGAAATTTTTACAGTCATATCTCGGGCATATAAATAGATCAAATACTCAGTTAATTCAAAATCGTTAGAGCCGTTTTTGAGAAAATCGAAAAAAACCTAAAAAGTTATAAAATAAAGTACCCCCTCCCTTTGAGCAAATTTGATGAAATTTTTGCTGTCACATCGCGGGCATATACATACTCGAAATACCTAATTTCAGGTTCGCACGGTTTATAGTTTTTGAGCTAGTCTGTTCACACACACACACACACAGACACACACAAACACACACACACACAGACCATTTCGCGGGACTTGGTTATTTTGACTCAGGGGACCCCAAAACGTGTATTTCCGTTGAAAACCGGAAGTCGAAAATTTTCACGATCGCAATACTTATATAGTATAGATATAGTATAGAACGAAATTTATTTGTACAGTAAACAAATTTTTAGCTCTTCTTGTGTAAATTCATAAATCTTAATGAATTATGTCAAGAAGACGTAGGACTTTGGAAGTTACATACAAACAGTAGTTGGTGCGACGAAGGCAAATGCTGTTCCCGCATTTCTTTTAGTATATAAAATATTATGAAAAAAACAAAAGGTTTGTTTGGATGAGCCGATTTATGACAGCTAGGCTCTTCACGATGTTCAATGTTTAAACAGGTTCTTTTGCATAGGAATGTACGAAATGACATTGATGGTGATGTTACATTAGTGCCTATTTAGTTTAGCATTTTCATAAGTGATGTGAGTTACTAAAGCAAGCATAGATCATACTAATAATTGTTCGATAACAGCCAACTGATTTAATGGCGAAAAAAACAAAACAACAAAAAACAAACAAAAAAAATCAACGATTTTAACATAACGATATTAAGATTGATTTCATCAAGTTATCTTACGATTAATCATATGGATTAAACATTATATAAGTTAAATATTAAGTAAATATTAAATATTATATATTAAGTATGATTGATAACTATTAAAGATTAAATATATCAAGATATATACAACATAATAATATTAAACAAACAGTTTCAGCGCCCCTGTAATCCAGAACTCGTTCCGAAGTATTGCTAATGTAAGAGTGGCTCCATTGTGGTAGTTACGTTCATGTATGCTTCTTGCAAGAATCTTAGACAAATGGGATTTGCGGGGAAGCAGTATAGGGTGTTTAGCAGTCCAGGACAGAGGAGCTTCGTGCAGGCTTCCGCCCACCCTTATAATGCCCAGTTCATCGATGAACGGGGAAAGTGGAGCCAATTCCTTTAAAGACATTCCCCGTTGAGCCTGACGCACACACCTTAGCTTTGCTGCTTGAAATTCTTCGCTAGAGACGGGTCCCGTGATTCTCTTGCGAGGGCCTCTCATGACAGCAAGGAATCTCATAGCTCGAGCCACCGCTCTTCTGAGTCTGAAGAAGTCAGAGAATCGAGTGACAAATTCAGGTTCGGTTGGTTGTTTCACAGAAGAGAGGCATACTGGGGATGAAGTTTCATATGAGTGCCTGACAGGCACTAACGTGTTTGGCCAATCCGATAGTGGTTGAACCAGCCATGATGGACCATGCCACCAATATTGGTGCGTCAGAAGCTGGCTGGGCATGCATCCATGCGATGCAATGTCGCACGGGTTTTCATGAGAGTACACATGGCGGCAGCTTTCAATCGGAATGATCTCGATTATTTGAGATGTCCTGTTTGCTTCAAAAACATTGAGCTGGTGGTTGGGCATCTGTAACCAGTTAAGAACCATGAGTGAATCGGTGAAGCACAAAGGTGGTAGACCTTTCATGACGGAGATGTTTATGGACGCCACTAGGTGTGCGAGGAGCATGGTACCGCACAGCTCTAATCGGGATATGGAAGTATAATTGAGCGGTGCAACCTTAGTTTTGGCCTTTATCAAGTTTATGCGTATGTACCCGTCAGAGTCCTGAGTACGCCAATACAGTGCAGTGGCGTAACCCTCCTTGGAGCCTCGCAAAACCCTATCATCTGACCGGAATCTGGGTGGCTGCTTACGTGTCGCCTTTTGGTCAGCATGGACATAACGCGCCAGTCCTTACCAAGATCTTTCCAAATTATGCTCAATTCAGGAGAGGTGGGCTCATCCCATCACAATCGGAGCTTCCAATCATCATGCAGAATGACCTTGCAGCGAATGTAACCGGAGCCAACATGCCAACAGGATCTAATATGCGAGCGATGGGTGACAAAATTACTCGCTTCTTGACGCCGTCGACGGGAGGAGGTATCACTGCATAAGGAAATGATTCGTTGCTCGGATTCCAGACAAGACCCAAGATTTTGATTGAGTTCGAGTCCTGCTGCTTAAAGTGCATCCACTTTAACATATCCCCAGAAAATTGCGGTAGAGGGTTCTTTGGCAAATGTGCCCTGGCAGAAGCGACAAAGCTCGTGTTAAAGGAATGATGGCCTTATGCTTGGGCAGGCTGCGCTGCTAGTTGGGACCTGGAACGTTCGATTGTTATGCAGTGAGATTTCGCCTAGATTATTTCTTTTCTCACGGCGTCGTACATTTCCAGCAAAATTCTTGAAGGAAAATCCATGCTCGCTTGATCGAAGGCATTCTCAAGCTCGTCCCAAGCGCGATCAAAGTGCTCCCATTCGCCAATGGCCGCATCTAACTCAGCCCCAAATAAGGAGACTTGATTTGGATCGCTTATTGCTTCTTCACCGGTAGCAGCAGTTCCTATAATGTTGCGTTTCAAGGTACGCAGTTTTCGCTCCAACTTATTAATTTGTGGAGAAAAATCAGGGATAGATTGAGGCATTGTGACCTTTACAATTTGAATGCAGGGCTACACCGACCCCAGGGTAAACGAGAAGAGGAAGATACCGACCAACAACGATGATTGAGACATGGGAGAACTAATGGAGACAAGAAATGAAAGAAGAGAGAACCAAACAAGAGAGAAATAATGGAGATGAGGAGACCTATATAATCAGAATCACAGGCATTAATAAAGCTGATGAAATTGCTTTCCTAGAGCAAAGGTGGAAAGTACGAGATTCCAAAATAATACTATGTGCTATTGGCTTAATGATTTAATTATTAACAACAATAATTTAATTACCACATCGAAGGCAATAAAGGTTGTTATGTGCTTTTATTAACTAAATTCATGCTTTGAGGTGAATAAAATTTTATTTGTTTTAAAATAGTGCGAAGATAAAACAATGTTGTAAAAGTATGTGCTATGTTTTACGAAAGTTAGCTAACATACTAAGAGGTGAATGTGGTACAACCTCTCTGAGAGTGGACGATCGTTTTGCTACAATGTTCAAACAGCTGATTGTGCACATGGCCTAAGTGGATTCAAATGATAGGTTAATTTTGTTGTTAAAACCAAATAAATAGCACAATTTAATGAATCATTGTGTTAAACATGGTTAAATGAAGAAAATACTAGTTATTTATATAAATACTAATGATTTACAACGTTAAATAAGTGAATAAATGTTAATGATTAAACAAAACCTGTTCTGATTCGATGCCTGGTGATTCCTCAATTAAAGAATTGATTTAAATGTGTTAAATATTTAGAATAATTTAAATATACATATATAGATAGATAAAAAAATAATAGATAATTAAATAGATAGATACAGCATGCACTATAAATATATGTGATTTGTGATAATCATAGTAGTGAACTACATAGCTCAGTATTTAATTTCTTACACAAGTGATTTATTATTACAACTAATTTAATAAATTTAAATTATTGGTCTGAGATAACAAATTAATCATAATTCAAACATTAAAATTTAATTTTAGTTTAACTCTATTGACCTGAATTGCATATCCAATCTTGGCTCGAAACTCTGCTTTATTGAAGTATTCCCGGTCACCCATATAAAGTGGACATTTGTTCCTTGTTCCCTGAGCATCGCCATATATTCTTGGATTCTTACAACGACAGGATTGTCAGAGTACAATATGTCAAGACCGCGTAATGCACTCAAGGAATCGGTACAAATCACGATATTTTGATTTGAAGCTGTCATGGAGTGGTAGAGAGCTTGAGCAATTGCGTTTAATTCTGCCGTGTATATATTACATAATCCACTGAGCTTGAATTTGTGGGTAGAGTCGGAGGTTATGAAGGCTGAAGTGGTGGCTATATCTGTTTTTGAACCGTCGGTATAGATAGTGAGTCTGTTTGTTATTGAATTAATTAGCTGTTGTAGTTTGTTCCTGAATTGAATTGGCTGGGCTTCATCTTTCTTTAATTTGATTAGATCGAAGTAAAATTTGGGTCGTTGAAAGGTCCATGAAGGAATGTGCGATTGTTTTGTATTAATATTCGATTTTTTGAGTTCTTCTATTGCTGCTTTTATTCGCTTGGCTAGGGGAAGCGTGGCATTTGGCTTTCGTTGGAATTCTAGAGAGAATTTAGGCTGAAATATATATCTGTATGAAGGATGTGTCGGCTGTAGGTATAATTTTGTTATATAATTTATTGCAAGTTTTTGTCTCCGGAATAGTAGTGGTGGTAACCCCGACTCGGCACAAATGCTTAATATGGGACTTGTTCGAAAAGCACCAGTAGCTATGCGGATCCCAGTGTGGTGAACTACATCCAGCTTCGATAGTGTTCTAGTGCGAGCAGAGCCATATACAAAACAGGCATATTCCAACTTTGAAGCTACCAAGGCTTGGTAAATTCTAATGAGGGAAGACCTTTCAGCACCCCATGTAGTTCCACTAAGAACTCTTAAAATTCGAATTTTTTCTAGGCATCGTCCCTTCAGATTGTTAATATGGCGCTCCCACGATAAACGTCTGTCGAAGATTAGCCCAAGAAATTTTATGCTGTCTACATAGTGTAGCACTTTATTATCCAATGAAAGTTCTGGCGACAATGAAGTGTTCCTTTTCCTACTGAAGTGTAGGCATCTCGTCTTGTCAGAGGAAAACTTGACTTAATAAATTTTGTATCATTTTCACGTGTTTTTTTTATTTACTCAAAAAATGATTTAACGATTTTGATCAAACTGGGTATTTGATGTATGTATATGTCAAAGATGTGATAGGCAACATTTCATCACAATTGGACAAACGGATGGGGGACTTTACTTTATAAATTTTGTATCATTTTCACGTGTTTTTTTTATTTACTCAAAAAAGGATTTAACGATTTTGATCAAACTGGGTATTTGATGTATTTATATGTCAAAGATGTGATAGGCAACATTTCATCAAAATTGGGCAAACGGAGCGGGCACTTTAGTTTATAAATTATGTATCATTTTCACGTGTTTTTTTTATTTACTCAAAAAAGGATTTAACGATTTTGATCAAACTGGGTATTTGATGTATGTATATGTCAAAGATGTGATAGGCAACATTTCATCAAAATTGGGCAAACGGAGCGGGCACTTTATTTCATAAATTTTTTTCCAATTTACACTTTTTTTCGATATAAAAAACGGCTTTAACGTTCTTTATTAAATTCGTAATGTTTAAAGAAAATTAGGTGTTCTTTAATATTAGGTAAGCTTCATCATTATTAAACTTCTCTGAGGGGGCTTTTTTTTGGGGGGGGGTGTGGCGCCTTTTTCGTTTGTTTGTTTCCTATATGTTTTTGTTTATATGGAGAAAATAACTGTCTCTCGTTACGCCTAAAAATAAGAAATGGTTAAATATGAGATATGATAAAAATAAAGAAAATATAAAGAGGAGAAAAAAAAAAATATTCAGTCAACTCATAAAACTCGTTGAGCCCACGCATGTGGAGTACGCCTTTCATGACAGACTATTCTTCATAATTAATGCCGCTCTGTTCATTTGAGAAGTAGCAATTAACAAAACGCATTAATTTCTAATTTAAGTAAGTTGGTAAGTGAAACGCACCAGATTTTTTTTCTCAATAACCCACATCTTACTATTAGAAAAGGTATTAAAAAAAAAAAGGAGATAAATTATATGTCAAATGTTTAGGATTTAAATGAAAAAAACAAATATAAAAAAAGAACAAATTACAAAATTTAAAATATCCAGCTAAAATCAATCAAAATGACAGGACATATACGAAATTAAAAGAAAAATATTATTACGAAGAAGTAAGAAGGAGATAAAATATATGTCAAATGTTTAGGATTTAAATGAAAAAAAAAAATATATATAAAAAAGAGGAAATTATAAAATTTAAAATTGTGAAGGTTAATAAGTATTTCAAATGGTTGGGATTAAATGAAAAAAACTTGGATATGGAAAAACGATGTAATAAAACTTTATAGTATATAATATATGTAATAATATATATAAGTCAACTATCTATTTCTCATGCAAAATAAACATCAAACTCTTCAAGAAAAAGGACTTACGGAAGAGGAAGTTACTTAAGGTATTAAGTAATTATTTATAATTATTTAAGGTATTAAGTACTTAAGGAAGCTATTACAAATAAAGTTAAAAAATAAAAACAGCAATAGCCTACATAAAATATATTTAATTAAATGGAATATAATATTTGAAACTAATCAAAAAAGGTTCATTAACAAACCATAATTATTAAAACAATATTAACAATTTTATTAATTAACATTAACATAAAGGGAAGTTAAACAAACAAATAAAAAAATATATATTTGCATAATTATATTAATAAATGTTAAAACATTTGTGATTAATCTATGTATACATATAAAATAATCTTTGAATTCAACTATACACTGTAAATATATATATATCATTTTTTACTCAGAATCATAATTACCAACAGCTAACAGCAGCAGCTAAAAGTTGCTAATAGTTTAAATAGCTATATTACACATCATAAACTGTATATAAATAATTTCAACAGCCAATCATGGATAGATTAGGAAACAATTTAACTATTTTTAAAATTATGCAATATAACATCATTAAAAAAAAGTGAGTTATTTCATACATTGTACAACCTTTTATTTAAATAATAATAAAAAAGAAAAAATAAACTCTAAGGGTTAAAATAAGTCTATAATGAACACCTTTATGTAATACCTCGCTGAGTATAATGTACTGCTTTGTGTTGTCAATAATTATAATTGACAACATGGCAGGAGGGCGAATATTTGGTATATTCCGGAGTATATACTCCGGCAGTATTGTTTCTATAATGTTATCATTTATCTTCAAAATCACTCTCCTTCCTCTGATAAACATAATTTCATAGTCTCCGACTTCCAAATTATGAAATTCCGTAAAGATGGCCATCTAAAATACAAAGAGAGGTATTGTTGAAAAATACTATCTGTAGTAGTATACACTAGACAAAAAAAGTATTTGATCACTATTTGTATTAATTTTTAACTACTAACAGAGAATAACATGTAATTAATTTTATTTTATTCTATGCATAGTTGCTTTGATTGAAGGAGCAGTTGTTTACAAAATATATAACATTGATATCATTAAAAATAACACAATTTCTCGCCATTAAACAAGTAATAGTTAGATTCGGTGGAGGTGAACATCGCTTACCAAAAAAACGATTTACATGCAATTTGTCGCAGTAGTATTGTATACTATGTTTTGTAGTAGGCATCTTATATCTTTTATCTAACTTTATAGGATTTTAACAATTTTCTTACATATTATTGCGTATCTTCTACATTTTTTTAACAAATAAATATATAATATCTTTATATCTTACTTATTCGTACTGATATTTTTCTTTTAATTTAGTATTTGTCCTGTCATTTTGTTAGATTTTAACAATTTTCATTTAAATTCTACATTTTTACAACTTTTATATAAATTTAACAAAGTTTATGTCAAACAACCATATATTTTCATTTATTCTGACTTCTACGATCAGATATTGTTTCTTTGGTTTTCATATTTTTAATAGTTATCAATAGTTCATAGTTCATACACTATAGTTATAGGTCATATCTTTTTAATTGTATAGAATTTTAACAAATTTCATACAAATTCTAATACATTTTCTTCATGTTTTACAATTTTTATAACTAATAAATGTATAATATCTTTATATCTTACTTATTCGTACTGATATTTTTCTTTTAATTTAGTATTTGTCCTGTCATTTTGTTATTTAATCCCAACCATTTGACATACTTATTAACTTTGACAATTTTAAATTTTATAATTTCCTCTTTTTTATTTTTGTTTTTTTTTTCATTTAAATCCTAAACATTTGAAATTCTGTTATTTGTAATGAGATCAATGTTATATATTTTGTAAACAACTGCTCCTTTTTTTTTTAATCAAAGCAACTATGCATGGAATAAAATAAAATTAATTACATGTTATTCTCTGTTAGTAGTTAAAAGTTAATACAAATAGTGATCAAATACTTTTTTGTCTAGTGTATACTACTACAGATTAAGAATTAATTTTATTTTATTCTAAAATTGTTTCCTTTTATTGTTCCTTTTATTGTTTTTATTCCTTTTATTGTTAAATTGTTTCCTAATCTATCCATGATTGGCTGTTGAAATTATTTATATACAGTTTATGATGTGTAATATAGCTATTTAAACTATTAGCAACTTTTAGCTGCTGCTGTTAGCTGTTGGTAATTATGATTCTGAGTAAAAAATGATATATATATATTTACAGTGTATAGTTGAATTCAAAGATTATTTTATATGTATACATAGATTAATCACAAATGTTTTAAAATTTATTAATATAATTATGCACAAATATAATTTTTGTATTTGTTTGTTTAACTTCCTTTTATGTTAATGTTAATTAATACAATTGTTAATATTGTTTTAATAATTATGGTTTGTTAATGAACCCTTTGTGATTAGTTTCAAATATTATGTTTCATTTAGTTAAATATATTTTATGTAGGCTATTGCTGTTTTTATTTTTTAGCTTTATTTGTAATAGCTTTTAAGAATGTTTATATTATGTTTTGTTACCATCAATTATTACATTTTTTATTTTTAGGTTTTAAATTAATGTGATGTGAGGGTCCGTCAAGTCCTTTTTCTTGACGAGTTTGATGTTTATTTTGCATGAGAAAAAGAAAGATAGTTGACTTATATATATTATATATTATAAAGTTTTATTACATCGTTTTTACATATCCAAGTTTTTTTCATTTAATCCCAACCATTTGACATACTTATTAACCTTGACAATTTTAAATTTTATAATTTCCTCTTTTTTATATATTTTTTTCATTTAAATCCTAAACATTTGATATATATTTTATCTCCTTCTTACTTCTTCGTAATGATATTTTTCTTTTAATTTCGTATATGTCCTGTCATTTTGATAGATTTTAACTGACAATTTTAAATTTTGTAAATTGTTCTTTTTTATATTTGTTTTTTTTCATTTAAATCCTAAACATTTGACATATAATTTATCTCTTTTCTTTTTTAATACCTTTTCTAATAGTAAGATGTGCGTTATTGAGAAAAAAAATATAATAATTTACTATCAGGATATATATTTTTTCCATAAACATGTAATACAAATATTTTTAATTTCTTGCCGATCCAAACCCTCCATATTTTTTTTTTTTATTGTTAGGCTTGTTGAATATTTCCTGGTCATTTAGTGTTGAAGTCTATATGATGCACTTGTATATAAGAGTAACATTTTTGCAAAATAAGTTGAGCAATTTTGTCTCCCCGTTTAACATGATAATCTTCGTTTGAATGATTATGTAAAATAACCTTAATTTTGCCTCGATAATCAGGGTCTATTATGCCACCTATTAATAAACATAAAGTTAATTTTTAAAAAGTAACGAATTAATAATAAAACACAGGTAAGAAAAATTACCCATAACACTTATTAACTTTTTCCATGCCATACTTGATCGGTCTGCTAATCTTCCATAATATCCCTCAGGAAATATAACAGTTAAATATGTTTTAACAAGCACTTTGCCTCTAGCTGTTATTGTATAATCATGAGGGCTAATTAAAAAATTAAATTATATAAATTTTTATTAAAAAATGATCTTTATTAAATATAACCCGCCTTAGCCTCGACACTTAGGGCTAGAGGCTATACAATAAATAAATGCAACTAAGTAAATGATATACCTGGGTAAGTCATAACCGACTGAATCAGGTACATTGAAAGCTAGCTCAGATCTTTTTATAACATACATGATGATTTTGTTTTTTAAGAGAATAATTTTTTTATAATCTAAAACATACCAGCAACACTAGAATGAATTTCACAAAAGCATGAATAATCACTTATAAGCTAAGTAGTGCTAAAAAAAGGCTACTTACAACAATGCAGTTGACCTCTGTTGAGAAATAAGCAACTAATTCGATTGTTCCTTTCAGAAAGTTCAAGTCTAATTTTAAACTTTCTATAACATATATGTTTGTTTTTTAAGAGCATAATTTTTATAATATAAAAAATTATGATTGTATGCTGTATTGATAGTACGATAATGAATTAATTGAATCTTGAAGAAAAAAACATTTTATCATCATTGTTTAATAGTGCTTTTTATTCATTTGTTTTGAACTTACCAAATGTTTTTTCAAGCTAATCATATTCATTGGAACTCTAAGGACAGATTTATCATGATTTTTATCTTTGTCGATATTATCAGGTATTATTTGATTGCAAAATAAAATATTTTTATAAGATTCCTGATTTTATAAATTTATTTAAAGAGTGTTTAGAAACCCCTTTAGCCCTCTTTATTTTATTAAGACTTGAACTTTTCTCATCTTCACTTCAAAGTCATTTTTTCTTGGATTGTAGTCATTTTATTAGAATTTAACGATTTTCGTACAAATTCTAATGTATCTTTTACATATAAATTTACCAAAGTTTATAACAAATAACCATATATTTTCTTTTTATTCTAACTTCTTTGATCCTACATTTTTTCTTTGGTTTTCATCTCTTTTTTTACAATTTTATAAGATTTTGATAAATTTAGGACGAATTCGATTGCATTTTTCTTATTTTTTTTTACAATTTTTATAACAAATGAATATCTCTTATACCAAATGAACAACATTTTGTAACTAATAAACATATAATTTCTTTATTGTCAGTTCCAGTGCTTTTCTTATTATTTCACATATCTGTTATAATTTCTTTATTTTAACGTTTTAGGGTAAAATATGCTACATTTTAATCGTTTCATGATTATCTTCAATACACTCAAACCGCATTTACAACGTTTAATACTCTCTTTCTCTCTTTATTTCGATATTTTTCTTTTTATTTCATATTTCTATCATATGGAAAATAAAACAAATTAATAGCGCACTTTAATGAAAGAAAAAACTATGTTGTTCATTATACCACCCTTCTTCAAGCATTGTCACACGGTATAGTGCTTGTAAAAGTAAACAGAGCATTAAAATTCAACCAGTCCTCATGGTTAAAATCCTAAATAGAGTATAACACCAGATTAAGAAAGAAAGCTTTAAATGACTTTGAAAGAGATCTGTATTAGCTTTACTACAACGCAGTTTTTGGTAAAACTATGGAAACAATAAGAAAAAGAGTTGGAATGCGTTTAATTACAGACCCTAGAAAGCTAGAGAAATCTAAACCAAATTTTAAGGATCGTACAATTTATTCTGAAAATTTGGCTCTCGTTCATACGGAAAAGACTAAAATAAAATTTGATAAACCCATATACGTGGAAATGTAAATATTAGATATATCAAAAAAACATTATGTATAAATATTATTATGACATAATGTTGAATTTCGTTATATGTTGATATTATAGTAATATTATAGTAATATGTTGATTTCTGTTGAGTCAACTAAAGGGATCTGCATTGCAAGTGGTATCCCATCTTCAGTTTAAGGAAGATAATTATGTAGACGCACTTAAATTATTGAAGGGCAGATATTCTAAGCCTCGCAGAGCTGCTGCATTTCATGCTAGCAGTGTTTTAAATTTGCCTAACATTTCTGATGATGTAAGGTCTATTAGAGTGTCTAATCTTGTGAGAGTGTCTAATAATGTAAGGTCTATTCATTTAATGCCTCTCTGAAGAGAGTCTCTGGAAAATATTGAACCCAAGACTCATGTTTATATGACTATCTTTTCACAGTTTTTACTGTTTAGATTTTTTGCCAATTTGAGAACTCGATTTGAGAATAGTTATTCGGAGACTGAATTTCCTACTCGGGATGTATTAATTTCGTTCCTGGATCGTCGTGTCTCCACTTTGGAAAATGTATCTCTTGAATCATGTTATATGGATTCTAACCACAATAAAGCTCCTGCTGTTGCACGGGGCAAACCTAAGGATCGTTTTTCTCCTGATCAAACCTTTAAGAAGGGACGAGAACTAAGCTCGTTAGCCGTCGCTGTAGCTCATTGCAGCGCAAGTGATTCAACTGATCACCACATTTCACAGTGCAAAAGCTTTCTCAGCAATTCTCCCCGAGAGAGATACTTAATTGCCAAAACTAAGAAATTACGCATATCATGCCTACAGATTGGTTACAAAGGTGCTTGCCTCAATAAGGCAGCTTGTAGTAAATGTAATTCTAAGGGTCATCATATTCTTTTGCATTTTAGGGCCGAGGATTCGCCTAGTCTCTCTTCCACCTTACCCAAGGTTCAGTCTAACCAGGGAAATGAGTCAACTACGAAGAGGATATCCCATCTTGCAAATCCACCTTCTTCGTTATGCCTGTCTTCCCAGCCTGTTGATTCTCACGGTGGGAGGGCTTTAACTGTTTTAATGGTCACTTGCTTAGTAAGACTACAAGTTAGTCCCACACAATATATTGTTGTACGTGCGTTCTTAGATAACGCCTCCCATGTGTCATTTATAACTGAGCATTGAGCTCAGGTACTTAATTGTAGGCGATTGCCTAAGCGAAAAATCATAAGAGGCATTGGCCAAGTAGCAACCACTTCTGTTGGTGTTATCAGCTTAGCTGTTGCTACCATAACTGGGGATGTGGTAGTTTCAAACCATTTGTTCAGTATCTTGCCCAAAATTACGGATGATTCACCTCGGGTTCCCTTGGCTCCGGAAATTAAAAATAAGGCTAAGACCTTGCTTTTGATGCTCCGCTTAAGACCTTTGATGCTCCCGCTCCCATAAATTGCTTGCTAGGAGCCGATCTCACAGCATGTTTGCTCACTGGAGCTATCCAATCCTTAGGGGATGGCTATCCAGTTGCTGTCTCCACTTTATTTGGATTTGTATTAATGGGAAATACTCCCACTGCTGCTAATCACGGTCGTCAAGGTGAGGTTGATGTGCTGCAGCTTTCTAGTTGCTATGGATGCAGATGATATTTTAAGTCTGTTGTTCAAAGGTTTTGGGCCCTAGAGGAGCCTCCCCAATGCACCAAACTATCCCCTGATGAAATATACTGCGAAGAGTTCTTTAAGGCTACTATCGTAAGGTTAAGCTCTGGACGGTTTTAGGTGAGATTGCCGCTTAAGGTTGATCCTTCAATGCCGTAAGGTTAAGCTCTGGACGGTTTCAGGTGAGATTGCCGCTTAAGGTTGTTCCTTCAATACCGTTAGGCGATTCATATCGCAATGCCATGACCAGGTTTAGCGCCTTAGAGCGCAAGTTTGAACGGGATCCTTAGTTCAAGAGGCTTTATGTCCAATTTATGGAGGACTATGAGAGCAAGGGACATATGATTCGTTACCATTGCCCTCCGAAATATATAATACCCCTTCATGGCATTTTTAAAAGCCATGGGGATAAATCAAAACTCAGAGTGGTGTTTGACGCCAGTGCAAAAACATCCACAGGATATTCTTTAAACGATATTCTTCATATCGGCACTCCTCTAAATACATTGTTACCAGATGTAATAACACTGTTCAGATCATTTTCATATGTTTTTGTGTTTGATATCGAACAAATGTTTCGACAAATCTTAGTTCATCCTCATGATTATCCATGCATCACCATCACCATCACCATATCAGTGCATATTATGGCGAGAGGACGTGAATCAGCATGTTAACATTTATGCACTTACCAAGGTTACGTATGGTACCGGGTCTGCCCCATGGGACGCCCTGCGTACCCTACGGGAACTGGGAAAGAGCGATATCCTCTTGCAAGCCAGCTAATATTAAAAAATTCTTTTGTGGATGATATCCATGGTGGGGCATCCAATCTAAAGGAAGCTGTTCAGCTTTGTGATCAACTAATTGAAGTATTAAACTCTGCTGGTTTTTCATTAAAGAAGTGACAATTGATTTCCGATCTTTCTGAGGAAGATGTCATTTTGCAAGGTTCTATAAACATGCTAGGTCTTAGTTGGGACCTAACTATGGATGTTTTATCTTATCCGATTTCGGAAATGCTGAGTGATACTACTGGTGTGTTCACTAAAAGAGCTGTTCTTTCTTATACAGCTAAATTGTTTGACCCATGTGGGTTTATATCCCCGGTAATCTTTAGAGCTAAAAGGGGAAGTTGCGAATTGACTGGGATTCCCCCCTGAATGATGATATGAATTCATATTAGGTATCCTTGCACTCCTCGCTCAAGAAATCAGAAAGGATCACTATACCTCGACCATTGTGTGTTGATTTTACAAACCTACAATTAGATGGGTCCTGTGACGCTTCTGAGTTGGGATACGCTGCGGTCCTTTACCTACGGTCAGGCAGCAAAGACATTCATGTTAGATTACTTACAAGTAAAACCAAGGTAGCTCCGATAAAACCGGTGACTATTCCTCGTCTTGAGTTAATGGATGCTCACTTGCTAGCTAAATTAACACACCACTATGTAACCATTATTGCGACAGATATGATCGTTCAATCAGTATTTTTATGGACCGATAATACTATAGTCTTGGATAGGATTAGAACTCCTCCTCATTTGCTTAAAACATTTTGCGCTAATAGAGTGTCGGATATTGTAGAGAAGACCTCTATAGATCAGTGGAATCATGTTCCAGGGAACCTTAATCCTACAGACCTCGCCTCGAGGGGAGTTCTTGCTGCTAAATTGGGTTCAGAGAATCTTTGGTGGGAAGGACCCGAATTCTTGAAAAGGGATATTACTTTTTGGCCCCAAACTCAATGTCATCGCCAACATTCAGATGATGAGTTGGAACTCAAGCTGGCGATTTCGCTAATCTCTGTCGAGGGGGTGGGAGGCATCTTTGAACGGATTTCTTCATGGTCAAAGGTAGTCATGATTATGACCACCATCCTTAAAATTCAATATCGTGCTAAATGTAGGCCTCTCCCTATTCCTCACTGTTTGAGGGAAGAGGCAATAAAATATTTATTAAAACATATTCAGTCTGACTCCTCTTTGAATGAGGACATTCAAAGGGTTAATAAGGGCGCCTTGCCCTCTAAAAGGGTGCAACGCTTGTATCCCTATGTGAATGACTTTGGCTTGCTACGTGCCAGGGGGAGGTTGCAAAGGGCCATAGGTATACCTGTATCTAATTTGATTATTTTGCCCAAACGGCATCATTTAATAAATTTATTAATTGCACATTATCATGTTTGGCTGGAGCACGCTGGACCGGCTCAAGTTCAGTACCAGCTTGCCTTAAGGTATTGGATTTCCTCGGCAAGACAAGTTGTTCGCCAAGTTATCAACAAATATGTCACTTGCTTCAGAGCGAAACCAAGGAGTACCGCTCCTTTAATGGGAGATCTTCCTTCATGCAGGGTCAATCCTGCTCCTACATTCTTCCACACTGGAATGAATTTCTGTGGGTCCGTTTATTGTAAAGTCTTCTAACCTTCGAAAGGCTCCTGCCTTAAAGGTATATATTTGTTTATTTATTTGTATGTGCGTTAAGGCAATTCATATTGAAGTCGCAATGGATTTGTCTGCAAAGGGGTTTATTGATTGCCTCAAGAGATTTATTGCTCGAAGGAGCATACCCAAACTTTTGTATTCCGACTGTGGCTTGAATTTTGTTGGTTCTAGGACTGCATTAAAAAGGGATTGATAGCTTCCTCCATAATTCCGAGGAATCGGAGTTGGTAAAGGGTTTTGTCCTTCGATATGACATACAATTTGAATTTTCGTGCCCTACTGCCGCTCACATCAACGGCCTTTGGGAGAGGGCGGTAAAATCTACTAAGTACCATTTAAAGCGAGTCATGGGAGATCAGGTCCTCACCTTATATCAGTTTAGCTCTCTCACTGTGAGAATCGAGGGGATTTTAAATTCCAGGCCCTTGACTCCGTTGCGAAGCTCTCCGAGCGATCTTGAAGCCCTTACTCCGCGACATTTTTTGATTGGACGACCAATCACAGCTCCACCTGCTAATGATATTTTGTTGTTAAAGGATGGGACTCTCAGACAATATCAATTAGTGGGGCCCTCCAGCAACGGTTCGGGAAGAGATGGCGGTTGGAATATTTGTCCACTCTTCATGCCCGGTCCAAATGGACCTTCCAGTCTCCTAATTTGATGGTAGGGGATTTGGTGGTGGTGGATGAGCTCAATGCTCCTCCTTACTGCTGGCCATTGGGTCGCATCACGAAGGTGTTGCCGGGTGCCGACGGAGTGGCACAGAAGACTGTCAGTCAGGACCTCAACAGGAGTGTATGAGCGACCAGCGATCAAGCTGTTCAGACTGCCATTGCAGTCTACACAATAATCTAAAATTGTATGTAATTGATATTAGTGTATATTGTCTTGTGTTAATATGTTCTCTGTGTTTTATTTAGTTTTGTTGATTATTTTATCCTTGTCAAAGGCAGTATGTAGTATCATTTAAAGCATATCTTTAATTTTTTTTATGTAATGTGCAGTAATGTGAGTGAGTTTGAATTTATTATGATGTTGAAGGGGACCGTTCAAGGTGGGGAGTGTGCGGTATTTATTTCAATTATTATTGAAGTGGCAGTGGAATCAAGGAGGCCTTGGGGTGGGGGTAGAGCCGGCCGGTGCGCACTTCTCCCACTTGGCTTCTGAATGTCGTGTGTAACACTTGCTTCAGATCGTTGTGCTGATAGCGTTATTTGCAATGCCGTTACATGGTTTTGAATAATCCTTTCATTGGTAAGGGATGGTTTCGAACCTTTGTGCAGTCAACACGTCTTTTAAGGCTCCTTTCATTGGTGAAGGATATCTTCGTACGCTGGTTTTGAAGTTAAGACTGTTTCTAAATGCAGGTAACTCTGGTCCACCATAATCCTTTTATTTCCTATTCCTGGTTCTCCTTTCAGACCAGAATCTTGTACAGGATGCAGTGAAAGGTGGAGATAAATTCCGTAAGTCTACCATGTTTGTACTTTATAATTACATTTTTACTTATATTGCTTTGTACATTCTCATGTGTATTCTTACAATTCAATTACAGTCCACATTAGTTTTCTTATGTCTGAGTGCTACCAGATTTATTAGTATGTGTCTTGATAATTTTCTTGTAATTTTATTTTCATTCAATTGCCGTGAAGTCTAAATTTTATGCCTTCACAGGTGTTCTTTAATATCACATAAGCTTTATCATTATTAAAATGTTCTGAAGGGGCTTAAATGGGGTAGGGGCCTTTTTTGTTTGTTCTTTGTTTCCTATAAAGTATCTTTGTTTTAGTTTATATGGAGAAAATAACTGTCTCTCGTTACGCCTAAAAATAAGGAATGGCTAAATATGAGATATGATAAAAACCAAGTAAACATATAGAGGAGGAAAAGAGAAAAATATTTAGTCAACTCATAAAACACGTTGAGCCCACGTTTGCGTAGTACGCCTTTAATGATGAGACCATTGTTCATAATTAAAGCCGTTCTGTTCATTTAATGGAAATTATTTGTTTATGATAACTAAATGAACTTTTCAACAATTACATAGAGAATTATAAAATTAGTCGACTTGGAGTATTATGCTTGCATTGCCGAATTACCTCAAGTAAAAACTATTCTTTAATAATAAAAGAAATTAGTGATTGGTATAGAGCAAATTAAAAAAAAAAAAAAAAAAAAAAATGAATGTGGAAAAATGTGTAACTTTGAGAAGTGGCATTAACACAATTTCTAATCTAAGTAAGTTGGTAAAGGAGTTGTGTGTTGCGCGCACGCACCAGATTTTTACAATCTTCTTTTATTTGTAGCAGTATGGAGGGGTTCCTTCTCCAGGCCTAATTCCATTGTGCCATTAATTTGGATTTCACGTGCCTCACCCAGTCTTCTCGGGGGATAATGTCTATGGATTTGACTTGGCTGTTATCACCTGTTCGAGCCAGTCTGGATGCAGCATCTGCCTTCTCGTTTCCTCCAATGCCAGAATGGGATGGAGTCCATATAAAAGCTATTTTTACTTTCACTTATTTTTCCTTCTTTTTGTAATTCATCAATAAGATGCAATATTTCCAATATCGTGGCGTGTTCTGGTTTTTGACTCCTTATTGCCTGTAGAACGCTCATTGAGACAGTTACATTGACTGATTTTTGGTAGTTAGCTACTTTGCAGTAGAGAAGAGCTTCCTTTTCAGTAGTTGCCTCTCCAGTAAAAACCGAACCGAACTCCAGGCAGCTTAGAAAGGTATGTCTCTTCTTCTTTTATTACAGCACATCCCACTGCTGAATCCTCAAATTTAGACGCGTCGGTGTACATAATCTGGTGGTCCTGGAATTCTTCTAAAATTTCGAAAAACATGTTTTTGGGCCATCACAAAGGATATACATTATGTTTTTTTCTCTTTTGTGAGTTTCATATTTATTTTGATATCGTAATGGTACCATCGAGGTTTATTTGTTGTTAGATACTTTTGAATGTGATCCAGGCTCGTATTCTCGGCAAGATCAGGGACTAATTTTGAAATTCTTTGCGTTACCATATCCCTCAGGACCTTAAATTCCGTCTCTCTCTAGTTGGATGCAGTGGATGGTTCGGTAGTGATGCCAATTTCGCAATGTATTATGAGGGATAGATAGAATCTTCTTATCATCAATGGCGGCTCTGCACTTTCAACATAGAGGCTCTAGACAGGCGAAGTTCTGTACGCTCCGGTACATATCCTGAGAGCTGTGTTGTGTATCACGTCTAGCATTTTCAAAGCTGATGTGCTGGCAAAGGCATAAGCAATGGAACCATAATCCATCGTGCTTCCTATTGTAACCCTGTAAATCTTCAAAAGGGTTGATCTGTCAGCCCCCCAACTTAGGTGAGAAAGACACTTGAGCAGCCCCAGTCTTTTTAAACAAGTATCCTTGAGATGCATGATGTGCCTAGTCCAATTAAGCCGTTTATCTAGATGCATTCCTAAATATTTTCGCTCATCAAGGAATATTACGTTGTTTGTTCCCATCGAAATTTGGGGGTTGCGGGTGCAACCTTTTAAACGGCAAAAATGCAAAGCATTAGTTTTCGACGCCGAAATGGTAAAGCCACTATTTCTCGCCCATTCCGCGTTGTTATTCATAGCTTATTGCAACTTTCAATCGATAAAGCCGATGGACTTGCTACGAGCGAACAGGAGGATATCATCCGCAAATAGGACAACTTTAGTTGGCTTCTTAAATAACGTAGCCAATTCATTGATTGATATTAAGAATAATGTAACACTAAGTGGCGATCCTTGTGGAGTTCCGTTTTTTAGTGTGTGGATTGATGAATATGAGCTTCCAATTCTTACACATAACTTTCTATTCTGCAGGAAGTTCTTTATGTAAGCGTATATATTTCCTGTTATTTTCCAGGTCCTTAGAGTCTTTAAACCCCCGTTCCCTACACATTGTGTCATACGCTTTTTCGAGATCCAGGAATATAGTTATTAGATGTTCCTTCCGAGAGAAAGCTTCTTCTTTTTCTCCCTGCAGTATAAGGATTGGATCTATCGTGGAAAGATTCTGTCTGAAACTGAACTGAGAGACAGAAAATAACCCTTTTGTTTCTATTATATTAATTAACCTCGTATTAATCATTTTTTCCTGAATTTTCGATAAGCATGAACAAAGGGAAATAGGTCGAAAATCCTTCGGTTGATTGCTATTAACTTTTTTAGGGATTGGCACAACTAAAGTGGCTCTCCAAGCGTCAGAGAAACTGCGACTGTTCCACAGGTGATTATAAATTTTCAATAAGTAAGTCTTCCCCCCATATGGCAGATTTCTAATCATTTCATAGGAAATTGCATCAATACGTGGGGCCGATACCTTTTTACATTTATTTATGGCCTGTTAAACTCTATAGCATTCTCAAGAGTCCTGTTTTTTCTAAACCTATTTAGAGCCCTTTTTTTCTCTCTTACAGTATCCTCACATTATTTGTTCCACTATGGAACCCTTCTTACAAGTTACCATTGAGTTTTGATCGGGATATTTTTACAGCTCGCTTGAGTAATTATGTCAGTAAAACCATCTACTTGTTCGTCTATGCTACATCCCACACAATAGAGTCCATTTATATTTGCAGAAATCGATTCTCTCAAACCATCCCAATTAGCTAATTGGTATTTCCAATGCCTTCGGATGAAGTTTCGGTCGTGATGGTAAAGCCTTCCTAATCCTAAGGACAATTGGGAAGTGGTCGCTACCATATAAGTGAGGTTTTGTTTCCCATGTTATCTTTGGAGCTAGCCTAGCATCAGCAAAACTGAGGTCAATGGCGGAGAATGAAGTGCTCTTAGAACAAAAGTGGGTATGCTCCCCTGAATTGAGAAGGGTAGTTGTTTCGTTAATCTAGGAATGATATTACCCTTTGGCCCCTGTGATCCTGATCTAGTAGCGAGAAACCCCACATAGATTTATTGGCGTTGAAATCCCCAAGAATAATGTATGGCCTAGGAAGTGGGGATGTTATTACTTCGATATCTTCAGTGGACAGGTGCACGGCTGGGGGAATGTATATATTGCAGACTGTGAGTGGTTCATTTATATATAGCCTTACTGCGAGTGCTTCATGTGATGTTGTCAGTGTTACTTCTTTGGAAAAATTATCTTCCCTTACAGATGTCAATACACCACCCCATGATCTCCCACTGCTTAATCTGTCTTTTCTAAATGTTTTGTAGCCTTTAATTTTTACGTTATTGCTGTTACATAGATGAGTTTCTTGAAGGCAGATGCACAGTGGATTTTCTTCATTAAATAATTTCTGAAGGTGCTCTAGATGGCGGAATAATCCATTGCAATTCCACTGTATTACTATGTCCATTTTACTATTTAGTGTTATTATACAGTAACTTCCCCAAGAGGGGGAGTTACGTCTTTGGGCTCTCAGCTATTTGATGTAGTTGGGTTGGACTCAGTTACATATAAGGATTTAATGATTTTTGAAAATCTGATTTTCATACCTCTATGTGTAATTTTGTTTCGAAGTTCATTAATCATTCACTGTAAGCCTGTCATGTCGTTAGTGAATTGTTTTAATATTTCATTAACATTTGAGCAGCTTTCACCAGACCATGTCCATCAACAGGCACAGCTGGTCAAATGTCAATGGATAGTCATTGGTTATACAGCGGCGAATGGGTTTCAGGAACTGTTTGGAATTTTGTTTTAATTTTGCTTTAGTTTCATTGTCAGTGGATTGTACCCTACAATTTATTTTATTTTGGTGCCACAATTTTGTGGTTTTGGTTTTTTTTTCCCATTAAAGAAAGTACCTGTTCTGGATTTATGTTTATGTGGGAAACTGAAAGTGTTTTTATTGGAGATTTTCTACTTTGAATTTCAGGAATTTTTCGAGTTTCTCTATTTTCAACGTTCAAGACTACGCTGTGTTCTGATTTTTTTGTGTTTTTCTTCTCATTTTCAATGCTATCCTGGAATCTGGAAGCGTCATTGGTAAGCGAGGTGGTATGCATAGTAGTTGCCGAGTATTCATTGACCGATGCAGTAGAATGTTCAGTGCATAGTTTCCTCTCTCTTGTAGAATCAGGCTCTGTTCTACTTGTTGAAGGTTCCCCAATAAAGGAGCAAGGGGAATTTTCATCGAACGCATGGGCGGAGTTATTATTTATGCGTTCCTTGTCCTCAGGCTGTAAGTAAGCTCTTTCACTGTTGTTAAGTAAAATGTTCTTGTTTTGTTCCTTCCTTATGATTGAAGACTGATTTTGTTGGATGCATGGATCCTCCTGGAGTTCGTGACATTTATTATTGGTTGTTGCCTCGGGGTTAATTATTTGGGCTCCTTCAGAGATATCCGATTCAGGACAATCTGCAGCGAAGTGCCCAGGTTTCCAACATAGATAGCAAATCTGAACATCATCTAAAAGGAAAATGCGGAAAGTTAGAACTTCATTAAAAACTTCTATTGATTTTGGCAACCTTGGTAAGTCTTCTGGAGCAATAAGAACTTGTCTCCGAAAACTCAAAATATGGCTAGTTTTTTTTTTTTTTTTTTGGCCCTAAGTATCCTCTTTTCAAGGAGGTAACGGGTTATTGTAATTGAATGCCTAATTTCGTTTTCTATAACCCCGTGAGGTATGCTGGGGCAACAATTCTAAATGATAATACACTTAGCGGGGTTTACTAGGCGCCTGATAGGGATGGAATATTCCCCAATGTTTAGTAAATTGTGTTTGCCAGTAACATGTCAACCTGTTCTTTGCTACTCAAGTGCACACAAAAACGATTATTAGATATAGGTGAAGCGTATTTGATACTTAATGGGTCGACTAACTCAGCTAAGCTTTCAATGTAGTTCCTCTGCTTTATTCCTCTAATTGTTGGTAAGACTATTGCATACTCACGTTTCCTAGGTGGTTGGTTGGCCATCATCTCAGCATACGTAGGCCGCTTTCAGGTCGTCTGATCTTTACTATGTTTCGTTAAACGGTTCTTCTCATCGTTGTCTTGTAATGTTCCTCTTCTGAAAGCACCACCTCCTTCAATATTTTGCATTTTTACCGAATAGTGCAATATGGTTGCACACTCGGCAAAAACACAACTGCGGCGCTACAAAATATTTTTCCAAGTTCTTCCCCGGTAGTTCTACCAATTGACAGAAGAAAGCTTTAAATGTTTTTATTACTAGCTCAAAATTTTCAGTTTAATTTTTGCTTTAAATTTTTGAAACTTTTCAATAGCCTCGTTTCCAGCAGTTGTAAGGGAATTCTATAATTATATTACATTTCACCTCAGTTTAGAGTTTTCCTCTAACAGTGAAAAAAAATAATTGAAACAAAATTAAGCTCCTAGTTAGTGTTTCTTTAGAAATATAAAATGGCTAGTAATAATTTAGATACTTTATTTCACCGGTGGTGGACAAAAGTAAAAAAGTTAAAAGCCGTAATGGTGAACCAGAAGAAGGAAGAAAAAGGAAATTGTCAGAGGACTTCGATGAGGTAACTATTAGTTATCTTATCTTTAAATCAGCTGATGGACTCTTTAGGCACGTCAATTGATAAAAAACTGCAAGCAGTAGATAAAAAGTTGGAAATTGTGGCTACGAAAAATGACATTGCGGTTTTCTCGGATCATATTAAGCAATTGTCTACAGAAAATGCCATGTTAAGAGAAGAGTTGCAGTCAAAATGTGAAGCTAACAAATTATTAGCAAAACAGATGGAATTTATTCCTAGAGAAATTAAGAAGAATAATATTATTAAGAAGGGTATGAATGTTGGTCCCACCGATGATTGCACGCAACATTTTAAACAACTCTGCACTAATACCTTAGGTATACCGGAAAATATTATGATTAATCAAACACGATTTATAGGCAACCCAAATATAAATAAATCTATTATTTCGGCAGAATTTTCAAACGAAGCTGAAATAAGAAATATTTTAAGGGCATCGAAATTATTAAAAGGAACAGGTATCAATATAGAAAGAGATCTTACTTTCACTCAAAGGCAAACAAAAAAGAAACTGCTATACTTAAGAAAATGTACAAAACAAAGTAATTCAAAAACATCGGTGGCAGTTCAAAATAATTTCCTATGGGTGAATAATAAAAAAAATTATTGGAAAGAAGAAAAGGGTCTAATGTGTTGGAAATGAAATTGCTATAAAAAAGTTAAAAGAGATCACGAATGTCGACTTATCAGAAACTATAAACAAATTGTTAGCAGAAGAAAATTCGGAAGAAAGAAGAGTTCCTAATGTTACGTCAAAAATTGCTGCAAACCAAAATAATAATAAATGAAACAAATCCGTCAGTCAGGTCAAAATAAGTGAGTCTTTTAGTATAAATAAGAATGTTAATTTAAAAAATTTATCTTTTAATATATGTGGCTTGGCTAATAAACTTATCAGTAGTTCTTTTTTTAGATTTATTAAAAAATATGATATTATTGCGCTATATGAAACATTCTTAGGTGAATCAGACTGTTTTAAATATGAAAAATACTTCAGTGAATTTAATTTAGCAAATAAAGCTAATAAAAAGGGTAAGGCAAGTGGTTGTATTTTCTTAGGCATTAGCTCAGTAATTGATATCTGCTGCGTAACGGCACCTATTTTGAGATATATCAAAAATTTTAAAGTAATTATTAAAATTTTTACTCAGCCGATGCCAATTGAAATTGTCTTGGAGTTCAATCAAACTGGCGATTTCCGAAATACCCCCCAATTCCTAAACAGATTGAGATGGTCATGGCAAGACGAACTATATTTTAAATCAAAATTGGAATATATAGCATTTTCAAGTCAAAATTAAACCTTTTCCAAGTCAAATTCAACCTTTTCCATTCCAAATTCAACCTTTTCCATTCCAAATTCAACCTTTTCCAAGTCAAATTCAACCACTCCTTCATGATCGCCCGGTCTACCCACTGACCTAAGCATCTTATACTCGTATCATTACTGGGTATCCATTAACATTAATATTTATTTTAAGGTTCGTGTGGGTGGGGGGGGGGGGGTCCAATTATCCGTTTCTTTCACAAGGGAGTGCAATTTTATGTTATCGGAGGCGGTTTTAATATAAAAAATATTCATTTTGTAATTTACTAATGGGGGGGCGCTCAATAAAAAAATTAGATTTTCCGATTTCTATCACACAGGGGTGCAATTTTATGTTATCGGGGGCGGTATTTTTAAAAAAATATTCAATTTTTATTAAAGTAGTTGGGGGGGGGGCGCTCTATAAAAAAGTAGATTTTCCGATTTCTATCACACGGGGGTGTAATTTTATGTTCTCGGGGGCAGTATTTTTGAAAAAATATTTTATTTGTATTATAGTAGTAGGGGGGGCGCTCCATAAAAAAATTAGATTTTCCAACTTCTTTCACAGGGGGGTGCAATTTCATGCTGTCGGGGGCGGTTTTATTGAACAAAATATTCACTTTGTATTTTAGTAGTGGAGGGGGGCACACTGTAAAATATTAGATTTTCCGATTTCTTTCTCATGGGGGTGTAATTTTATGTTATCGGGGGCAGTATTTTTTTAAAAAATATTAATTTTGTATTTTAGTGGCGGGTGGGGGGTGGGTGGGTGACGCACTATACAAATTTAGTAGTGGGGGGGTGCTCAATAAAAAAATTAGATTTTCCGATATCTATCACACGGGGGTGCAATTTTATGTTATCGGGGGCGATATTTTTAAAAATATATTCAATTTTTTATTGAAGTAGTTGGGGGGGGGGGCGCTCTTTAAAAAAAAGTAGATTTGCCGATTTCTATCACACAGGGGTGTAATTTTATGTTATCGGGGACAGTATTTTTGTAGAAAAATATTCAATTTGTATTATAGTAGTAGGGGGGGGGCGCTCTATAAAAAAATTAGATTTTCCAATTTCACACTGGGGTGCAATTTTATGTTATCGGGGGTTGGTTTTATTGAAAAAAAAATTCATTTTGTATACTAATAGTGGGGGGGGGGGCGCTCAATAAAGTAAGTAGATTTTCCGATTTCTATCACACAGGGGTGCAATTTTATGTTATCGCGGGCGGTATTTTTAAAAATATATTCAATTTGTATTGAAGTAGTTGGGGGGCGGTCTATAAAAAAAGTAGATTTTCCGATTTCTATCACACAGGGGTGCAATTTTATGTTGTCGGGGGCAGCATTTTTAAAGAAAAATATTCAATTTGTATTATAGTAGTAGGGGGGGGGGGCGCTCTATAAAAAAATTAGATTTTCCAATTACTTTCACACGGGGGTGCAATTTTATGTTATCAGGGGCGGTTTTATTAAAAAAATATTCACTTTGTATTTTAGTAGTGGGGGGGGACGCTCTATAAAAAAAATTGATTTTCCGATTTCTTTCACAAGGGAGTGCATATTAGGTTGTTGGGGGCGGTATTATTTAAAAAAATATTCATTTTGTATTTTAGTGGTGTGGGGGGGGGGGGGCGTAATAGTTGGATTTTCAAATCATTTCACACAGGATTCCAATACTATGTTATCGAGGACGTGTTCTTCAAAATAAATTTTCATTTTGTATTTTAATGGTGAAGGGGGGGGGGGGTTACAATTGTGATATTATACATGTTATAAATAGTGTATTTTTATGTTATAGTGACCGGTGTTTTTGAAAAAATATTAATTTTGTATTTTAGTGGTGTGGGCTCTATAAAAAATAAGATTTTCGCATTTCTTTTACACGAACTACTTTCTTGCAATTTTGTGTAATCGGGGGGGGGGTTGAAAAAAAATTAGGAATTTGCATTTGAATAACGGGGGGGCCCACTATGAAAAAAGTAAGATACCCGGATTTCTAGAACAGGGTGGTTCAATTTTATGTTATCGTGAACGCTGTTTTTGAAACTATAGTCATTTTGTATTTAAAGGGGTGTGGAGCGCACTATGTGGTTTGGTGCGGGTTCATAGCTTTAATTAAGGGATCACATCTGTTTGTTAAAATAATATGAAAGAAATATTAGAGGCTTTCATTTGGGAACTAGTTTTCATTTTCTATTTATAACATGTACAGTAACACAATTGTTACTCACCCCCCCCCCCTTCACCATTAAAATACAAAATTTTAATGATAATTTATTTTGACACGTCCTCGATAACACAGTATTGGATTCTTGTTTTGGAAGGACTCCGAAAATCCAACTATTTTCTTGTACGCCCCTCCACACCACTAAAATACAAAATGAATATTTTTTTCAATAATACCGCCCCATATAATATAAAATTGGAACTCCGTGTGATTGAAATCAGAAAAACTTATTTTTTTATAGAGCACCCCCCCCCCACTACTAAAATAAAAATGAATAATTATTTCAATAAAACCGCCCCCGATAACATAAAATTGCACCCCCGTGTGATAGAGTTCAGAAAATCTAATTTTTTTATAGAGCACCCCCCCCCCACTACTAGAATACAAACTGAACAATTTTTCACAAAAATACCGTCCTCGATAACGTAAAATTGCACCCAGTGTGATAGAAATCGGAAAATTCTAACTTCGTTAGAGTAAAAAGTGGTAAACATTTAGGAATAGGAAAACCGGTATAGGTGTTTTAGTTTTTTGAAGATATTTAGGCGTAACGAATGCAATAAATTGCTCTATTTGCAAGCAAATAATGAATATAAAGAACTAATTAATAAGAAAAGAAATTTTTAAATAATTTTTTGAAGAGAAAATATTTGGCTCCGCCGGGAGTCGAACCCGGTCTCCCGCGGGACATGCGCAGATGCTAACCACTGCACCACATAGCTCGGCCTCAAGTAGAGCCGATCCTTCCTCTTCACTGATACCTATTCCCCTATCTCGCAAATTATGCCAACCATTTTTAAATTATTTAAAAATAATATCAGTAAAGAGGAAGGATTGGCTCTACTTGGGGCCGATCTATGTGGTGCAGAGTAGTTAGCATCTGCGCCTGTCTCCGCGCAATACCAGAAATTGGACAAAATTTGTCCACCTCCCGCTACTACTCGCAAAATTTTTCGAGATAGGGGAGTGGGTATCAGTGAAGAGGAAGAATTGGCTCTACTTGGGGCCGAGCTCTGTGGTGCAGTGGGTAGCATCCGCGCATGTCACGCGGGAGACCCAGGTTGGACTCCCGGCGGGCCAAATCTTTTCTGTTCAGTAAATAAAATAATTAAAAAATGGTGGCCACAAACAAATTAAATTTACATTAATATAAAATAGACGTATGTCAATAAATACCAGAAATTGGACAAAATTTATTCACCTCCCGCTACTACTCGGAAAATTTCCAGGATAGGGAATTAGGAATCAGTGAAAAGGAAGGATTGGCTCTACTTGGCGCCGAGCTCTGTGGTGCAGTGGTTAGCATCCGCGCATGTCACGCTTGAGACCCGGATTCAACTAATCTTTTCCGTTAAAAAAAAAAAAAAAAATTTAATAATTTAAAAATATTTTTCACCCCCAAATTAAGATTAGATTAATATAAAATAATTTAAAATTGACGTATGTCAATAAATACCAGAAATTAGACAAAATTCGTCCACCTTCCGCTTCTACTCGCAAAATTTGTGAGGTAGGGGATTAGGTATCAGTAAAAAGAAAGGATTGGCTCTACTTGGGGCCGAGCTTTCTGGTGCAGTTTAGAGCATCCGCGCATGTCACGTGGGAGAACCGGTTTTGACTACCGGCCGAGCCAAATCTTTTCTCTTCAAAAAATAAAATAATTTAAAAATGGTGGTCTCCCTAATTAAAATTAGATTAATATAAAATTATTTAAAATTGACGTATGTCAATAAATACCTGAAATTAGACTAAACTTGTCCCGGCTCAGACCAAATTTTTTTTCGGACTTCCTGCTGAGCCAAATCTTTTCTCTTCACAAAATAAAATAATTTAAAAATTTCGGTCACTCACAAATTAACATTAGATTAATATAAAATAATTTAAAATTGACGTATGTCAATAAATACCAGAAATTGGACAAAATTTGTCCACCTCCCGCTACAACTCGGAAAATTTGCAATATAGGAGAGTAGGTATCAGTAAAGAGGAAGGATTGGCTCTACTAGGGGCCGAGCTCTGTGGTGCAGTGGTTAGCATCCGCGCATGTAACGCTTGAGACCCAGGTTGGAATCCCGGCGGGCCAAATCTTTTCTGTTCAGTAAATAAAATAATTTAAAAATGGCGGCCACAAACAAATTAAATTTACATTAATATAAAATAGACGTATGTCAATAAATACCAGAAATTGGGCAAATTTGTCCACCTCCCGCTACTTGGAAAATTTCCTGGATAGGGAAGTAGGAATCAGTGAAAAGGAAGGATTGGTTCTACTTGGAGCCGAGCTCTGTGGTGCAGTAGTTAGCATCCGCGCATGTCACGCGTGGGACCCGGATTCACCAAATCTTTTCCGTTAAAAAAAAAAAAAATTTAAATAATTTAAAAATATTTGTCACCCACAAATTAAAATTAGATTAATATAAAATAATTTAAAATTGACGTATGCCAATAAATACCAGAAATTATACAAAATTCGTCCACCTTCCGCTTCTACTCGCAAAATTTGTGAGATAGGGGATTAGGTATCAGTAAAAAGAAAGGATTGGCTCTACTTGGGGCCGAGCTTTCTGGTGCAGTTTTTAGCATCCGCGCATGTCACGCGGGAGACCTGGGTTAAACTCCCGGCGGAGCCAAATCTTACCGCTTAAAAAAAATAGAAAAATTATTTAAAAATAATTTAAAAATGGTGGTCACCGATAAATTAAGATTAGATTAATCAGAAAAAATTCAAAATTGACGTATGTCAATTATTACCTAAACTTAGACAAAATTTGTCTACCTCCCGCTACTACTCGTAAATTTGCGAAATAGGGAAGTAGGTATCAGTGAAGAGGAAGGATTGGCTCTACTTGGGGAGGAGTATGTTGTGCAGTGGTTAGCATCCGCGCATGTCACTCGGGAGACCCGGTTTCGACTCCCGGCCAAGCCAAATATTTCTCGTCAAAAAGCAAAATAATTTATAAAAGATAGGGGAGTAGGTATCAGTGAAGAGGAAGGATTGCCCCTACTTGGGGCCGAGCTCTGTAGTGCAGTTGTTAGCATCCGCGCATGTCACGCGGGAGACCCGAGTTTGATTTCCGGCCGAGCCAAATCTTTTCTCTTCAAAAAATAAAATAATTTAAAAATGGTGGTCACTAACCAATTAAGATTAGATTAATACTAAATAATTTAAAATTGGCGTATGTCAATAAATACCAGAAATTGAGCAAATTTGTCCACCTCCCGCTACTACTCGCAAAATTTGTGAGTTAGGGGATTAGGTATCAGTAAAAAGAAAGGATTGGCTCTACTTGGGGCCGAGCTTTCTGGTGCAGTTTTTAGCATCCGCGCATGTCACGCGGGAGACCTGGGTTAAACTCCCGGCGGAGCCAAATCTTACCGCTTAAAAAAAATAGAAAAATTATTTAAAAATGGTGGTCACCGATAAATTAAGATTAGATTAATCAGAAAAAATTTAAAATTGACGTATGTCAATTATTACCTAAACTTAGACAAAATTTGTCTACCTCCCGCTACTACTCGTAAATTTGCGAAATAGGGAAGTAGGTATCAGTGAAGAGGAAGGATTGGCTCTACTTGGGGAGGAGTCTGTTGTGCAGTGGTTAGCATCCGCGCATGTCACTCGGGAGACCCGGTTTCGACTCCCGGCCAAGCCAAATATTTCTCGTCAAAAAGCAAAATAATTTATAAAAGATAGGGGAGTAGGTATCAGTGAAGAGGAAGGATTGCCCCTACTTGGGGCCGAGCTCTGTAGTGCAGTTGTTAGCATCCGCGCATGTCACGCGGGAGACCCGAGTTTGATTTCCGGCCAAGCCAAATCTTTTCTCTTCAAAAAATAAAATAATTTAAAAATGGTGGTCACTAACCAATTAAGATTAGATTAATACCAAATAATTTAAAATTGGCGTATGTCAATAAATACCAGAAATTGAGCAAATTTGTCCACCTCCCGCTACTTCTCGCAAAATTTGCGATATAGGGGAGTAGGTATCAGTAAAGAGGAAGGATTGGCCCTAGTTGGGGCCGAGCTCTGTGGTGCAGTTGTCAGCATCCGCGCATGTCACGCGGTAGACTCGGGTTTGATTCCCGGCCGAGCCAAATCTTTTCTCTTCAAAAAATAAAAAAATTTAAAAATGGTGGTCACTTACCAAGTAAGATTAGATTAATATAAAATTGACGTATGTCAATAAATACCAAAAATTGGACAAATTTGTCTACCTTCCGCTACTACTCGGAAATTTTTCGAGATGGAGGAGTAGGCATCATTGAAGAGCAAGGATTGGCTCTACTTGGGGTCGAGCTCAGTGGTGCAGTGGTTAGCATCTGCGCATGTCACGCGGGAGACCTGGGTTGGACTCCCGGGGGAACCAAATCTTTCCCTTAAAGAAAAAAAAAATTTAATAATGGTGGTTACCCACAAATTAAGATTAGATTAATATAAAATAATATAAAATTGACGTATGTCAATAAATACCAGAAATTGGACAAATTTGTACACCTCCCGCTGCTACTCGGAAAATTTTCGAGATAGAGGAGTAGGTATCAGTGAAGAGGAAGGATTGGCCCTACTTGGGGCCGAGCTCTGTGGTGCAGTGGTTAGTATCCGCGCATGTCACGCGGAAGACCCGGTTTTGCCAAATCTTTTCCGTTCAATAAAAAATAAAAAAATTATTTTACAATAATTTAAAAATTGTGGTCACCCACATATTAAGATTAAATTAATATAAAAAAAAAATTAAATTGACGTATGTCAATAAATACTAGAAATTGGAATAAATTTTTCCACCTCCCGCTACTACTCCCGAAATTAGCGAGATAGAGGAGTAGGTATATGTGAAGAGGAAGGATTGGCTCTACTTGGGGCCGAGTTCTGTAGTGCAGTGGGTAGCATCCAAGCATGTCACTTCCGGTAGAGCCAAATCTTTTCTTTAAAATATTAATGTCATGTCAAGCGGGAGACCCGGGTTCGACTCCCCACGGAGCCAAATCATTTCCCTTCAAAAAATAAAATAATTTAAAAATGGTGGTCACCCACAAATTAAGATTAGATTAATATAAAATAATTTAAAATTGACGTATGTCAATAAATACCAGAAATTGGACAAAATTTGTCCATTTCCCGCTTCTACTCGCAATAATTGCAAGATAGGGGAGTAGGTATCAGAGAAGAGGATGGATTGGCTCTACTTGGGGCCGAGCTCTGTGGTGCAGTGGGTAGCATCCAAGCATTTCACTTGGGAGACTTGAGTTAAACTCCCGGCGGAGCGAAATCTTACAACTTGGAAAAAAAATTATTTAAAAATAATTTAAAAATAGTGGTCACCCATAAATTAAATTTACATCAATATAAAATAATTTAAAATTGACGTGTGTCATTAAATACGAAAAATTGGAAAAAATTCGTCCACCTCCCGCTACTACTCGGAAAATTTGCAAGATAGGGGAGTAGGTATCAGTAAAGAGGAAGGATTGGCCCTAGTTGGGGCCTAGTTCTGAGGTGCAGTGGTTAGCATCTGCGCATGTCACTCGGGAGACCCTGGTTCGACTCCCGGCGGACCCAATTCTTTTCTTTTTTTTTCCCTTAAAAAAAAAATTATATATTATTTAATAATGGTGGACACCCACAAATTAAGATTAGCTTAATATAAAATAATTTAAAATTGACGTATGTCAATAAATACCAGAAATTCGTCCACCTTCCGCTACTACTCGCAAAATTTGTGAGATAGGGGATTAGTTATCGGTGAAGAGGAAGGATTTGGGTCGAGCTCTGTGGTGCAGTGGTTAGCATCTGCGCATGTCACGCGGGAGTCCCGGGTTGAACTCCCCGCGGAGCCAAATCATTTCCCTTTAAAAAATAAAATTATTTAAAAATGGTGATCACTCTCAAATCATGATTAGATTAATATAAAATATACGTATGTCAATAAACACTAGAAATTGGACAAATTTGTCCACCTCCCGCTACTACTCGGAAAATTTTCGAGATAGAGGAGTAGGTATCAGTGGAGAGGAAGGATTGGCTCTGTAGCAGTGTTGCCCATGTATATAAATTTTTGGCTTCTAACATATCCTAACAATGAATTACCTTTAAATGTCACCACAGATGCTTCGGATACATCGATTGGTGGTGTAGTGCAGCAATTTGAGAATGGGGTGTAGAAACCAATCGCATTTTATTCAAAAAAGTTGACTGACGCAGAGAAATCATATAGTGCATATGATAGGGAACTCCTAGCAATTTACCTCACAATTAAAAAATATAAACATCTGCTGGAGGGTCGAGATTTTTCCATAACTACCGACCACAAACCGTTAATTTAAGCTTTTAAGCAGAAAAATGATAATGCATCCCCTCGTCAACAAAGACAATTACAATACATTTCTCAATTTTCTACAAAGATTATGCACATCAAAGGGGAAGAAAATGTGGTTGCAGATACTTTATCGAGAATTGAGGAAATAGGTGTACCGACCATCGATCACGAGAAACTGGCAGATGCACAAGATCGAGACGCCGAATTACAACAACTGTTGGAACCCGGCAAAACGAACTTGTCACTTAAGAGGTATCCTTTATGTTCATGTAAATTCTTATGGTGTGATACGTCGACAGATCATATTCGTCCTTATGTTCCCAAATCTCTGAGGATGACTGCATTCAAAATGGTTCACAACTTAGCTCACCCTGGAGTGAAATCTACTGTAAAACAGGCGACTTCTCTTTTTATTTGGCCTAGTGTTAAAGAAGATATTCGAAGATGGACACAAGCCTGTATACCATGCCAGAAGAGTAAGGTGCACCGCCATACCAAATCGGAGGTAAAATTTTATAATGAACCGGACGACCGTTTTCAAGTTGTACATATGGACATCGTAGGTCCTCTACCACCGTCAGATGGTAATTCCTACTGCGTTACATTCATTGTTCGTTTCACGAACTGGATGCAAGTTGTACCTACGGCAGATATCATGGCAGAGACTGTAGCCAAAGTTTTTTATGCGAACTGGGTTGTTCGTTTTGGAACTCCGACTCAATTAATTACAGATCAGGGTGCTCAATTCAAATCTTCACTATTTAAAAATTTAGCCGCAGCTTTTGGTATTAAGTTAACCTTTACAACTGCTTATCACCCGCAGGCGAATGGCAAGGTCGAACGGCTCCACAGGACAGTTAAAGCAGCGCTCAGAGCACATAATAATGTCAAGTGGACCGAAGCTTTACCTACAATACTCTTGGGAATTCGAACAGCGCTCCGGGAAGACGCCCATTATACCATCAGTCAAATGGTGTATGGAAAATCCTAGCGTTTACCAGGTGAATTTTTTGTTGAAACCAGCTTTAGATCTATAGGACCTGAAGATTTCACCACAAATTTAATGCGGCAAATGGACCAGCTGAAGCCTACCAAAGTTCACCATAAAACAAGACAACATATTTCTGTTCATAAGCATCTGGATAATTGCACTCATGTATTTATTCGGATTGATCGAGTAAAAAAAGGTTTAAAGCCACCATACGAAGGTCCATTCCAAGTTATAAACCGTTGTGAAAAATATTTCACGGTTCTCATTAAAAGTAAGGAAGTTAATGTCTCCATTGACCGCTTAAAACCGGCGTATATACTATCTTCCAATGATGTTGAACCTGACAAAGATCAATTCCAACCTAATTGCCAGCTAGAGGATTCCAAGAAGAACTTGCTACAAGATGTGTCCCAAGGAGACCCTACAACAACTCAAGCTAAGGACAACGCAGCACAGCCAGAATATACCACTAGATCAGGTCGACAAACAAGGCGACCTATTAGGTTTAAAGACTAATCTTTTCAGTTCTTTACTGACAATTGTAACGTAACTCTGTTACTTGTGGGGGAGTGATGTAGCAGTGTTGCCCATGTATATAAATTTTTATATCAACTTTTTAAAAGTTATTTATATTTAATAACATTCTATTTGTAAAATATTATTAATTATGTTATTAAAAATAACTAGTATAATATTAATATAGTAAATAATGGTGTAAATATTTTTTTTCTTTATTTGTGCAACCATATGGCAACACTGTCAATTATTTATAAATTATAAAAATCATCTGTTTTAATAAGTGAGTGTTGAAAAAAACATCTGTGAAAATCTATGAAAATCGTTGACCTTATGTGGAATAAATAAAATAGTAATTTCAGGTAAATGTGTTGTTCCTTGGTGTAATAAGAATATATTGATTGGTGCAATTAGAAGTACCAAAGCGCTACTTGGGGCCGAGCTCTGTGGTGCAGTGGGTTTAAAATGGTAGTCTCTCACAAATTAAGATTAATTATGTTCGAGATAGAGGAGTATATATCAGTGAAGAGGAAGGATTGGCTCTACTTCGGGCCGAACTCAGTGGTGCAGTGGTTAGCATCCGCACATGTAACGCGGGAGAACCGGGTTGGACTCCCGGCTGAGCTAAATCTTACCGCTTAAAACAAAATAGAAAAATTATTTAAAAATAATTTAAAAATGGTGGTCACTCACAAATTAAGATTAGATTAATATAAAATTATATAAAATTAACGGATGACAATAAATACCAGAAATTGGACAAATTTGTCCACCTCCCACTACTACTCATGTAGTAGTCCCATGTAAGTTGGGAGACCCGGGTTAAACTCCCGGCGGAGCCAAATCTATTCGCTTAAAAAAAATAGAAAAATTATTTAAAAATAATTTAAAAATGGTGGTCACCCATAAATTAAGATTAGATTAATAAAAAAAATTCAAAATTGTCGTTCTCTGTTCAATAAATAAAATAATTTAAAAATGGTGGTCACTAACAAATTTAGATTAGTATAATATAAAATAATTTAAAATTGACGTATGTCAATAAATACCAGAAATTGGATAAAATTTGTCCATTTCCCGCTACTACTCGCAATAATTGCAAGATATGGGAGTAGGTATCAGAGAAGAGGATGGATTGGCTCTATTTGGCGCTGAGCTCTGTGGTGCAGTGGGTAGCATCCAAGCATTTCACTTGGGAGACCTGAGTTAAACTCCCGGCGGAGCGAAATTATTTAATAGTGGTGGACACCCACAAATTAAGATAAGATTAATATAAAATAATATAAAAATCGACGTATTTCAATAAATACCAGAAATTGTACAAATTTGTCCACCTTCCGCTACTACTCGGAAAATTTTTAAGATAGGAGAGTAGGTATCAGTGAAGTGGAAGGATTGGCTCTACTTGGGGCCAAGCTCTGTGGTGCAGTGGGTAGCATCCGAGCATGACATTTGGGAGACCTGGGTTAAACTCCCGGCGGAGCTAAATATTACCGTTTAAAAAAAGAAAAAGAAAAATTATTTAAAAATAATTTAAAAATGGTGGTCACTCACAAAGTAAGATTAGATTAGTAAGAAAAAATTCAAAATTGCCGTTTGGCAATAAATACCTGAAATTGGACAATATTTGTCCACCTCCCGCTACTACTCACAAAATTTTTCGAGATAGGGGAGTAGGTATCAGTGGAGAGGAAGGATTGGCTCTACTTGGGGCCGAGCTCTGTGAAGCAGTGGTTAGCATCCGCGCATGTAACGCGGAAGGCCCTGGTAAGACTCCCGGCAGGGCCAAATCATTTCTGTTCAATAAATAAAATAATTTAAAAATGGTAGTCACAAACAAATTCAATTTACATTAATATAAAATAATTTAAAATTGATGTATGTCATTAAATACCAGAAATTGGACAAAATTTGTCCATTTCCCGCTACTACTCGCAAAATTTGCGATATAGGGGAACAGGTATTAGTGAAAAGGAAGGATTGGCTCTACTTGGGTCCGAGCTCTGTGGTGCAGTTGTAAGCATCCGCGCAAGTTACGCGGGAGACCCGGGTTTGGTTCCCGGCGGAGCTAAATCTTATTTCTTCAAAAAATAAAATAATTTAAAAATGGTGGTCACTCACAAATTAACATTAGATTAATACAAAATAATATAAAATTGACGCAGGTCAATAAATACCAGAAATTGGACAAATTTGTCCATCTCCCGCAACTACACGAAAATTTGCGATATAGGGGAACAGGTATTAGTGAAAAGGAAGGATTGGCTCTACTTGGGTCCGACCCCTTTTGGGCAGTGGGTAGCATCCGCGCATGTCACTTGGGAGACCCGGGTTAAACTCCTGGCGGGGCCAAATCTTTTCTGTTAAATAAATGAAATAATTTAAAAATGGTGGTCACTCACCAAATGAGATTAGATTGATATAAAATAATATAAAATTGACGTATGTCAACAAATACCAGAATTGACTAAATTTGTCCACCTCCCGCTACTACTCGAAAATTTGCGATATAGGGTAACAGGTATTAGTCAAAAGGAAGGATTGGCTCTACTTGGGGCCAAACTCTGTGGTGCAGTAGATAGCACCCGCGCATGTCACGTGGGAGACCCAGTTTTGACTCCCAGCCGAGCCAAATCTATTCTCTTCAAAAAAAAAATAACTTAAAAATGATGGTCACTCACAAATTAAGATTAGATTAATATAAAATAATATAAAATTGACGTATGACAATAAATACCAGAAATTGGAAAAATTTGTCCACCTCCCACTACTACTCGGAAAATTTTCGAGATAGAACAGTAGTTATCAGTGAAGAGGAATGGATTGGCTCTACTTAGGGCCGAGCTCTGTGGTGCAGTGGTAAGAGCCGCGCATGTAAGGAGACCCGGGTTAAACTCCGGGTAGAGCCAAATCTATTCGCTTAAAAAAAAAATAAAAAACTATTTGAAAATGGTGGTCACCCACAAATAAGGATTAGATTAATATAAAAAATTTTTATTTTTTACTAGCCAGAAATTGGACAAATTTGTCCACCTCCCGCTACTACTCGGATAATGTTCGAGATAGAGGAGTAGATATTAGTGAAGAGGAAGGATTGGCTCTACTTCGGGCCGAACTCAGTGGTGCAGTGGTTAGCATCCGCACATGTAACGCGGGAGAACCGGGTTGGACTCCCGGCTGAGCTAAATCTTTTCTGTTCAATAAATAAAATAATTTAAAAACTGTTAGAGGATTAGGTATCGGTGAAGAGGAAGGATTGGCTCTACTTGGGGCCGAGCCCTGTTGTGCAGTGGGTAGCATCCGCGCATGTCACTTGGGAGACCCGGGTTAAACTCCCGGTGGAGCCAAATCTATTCGCATAAAAAAAATTAAAAAACTATTTAAAAATGGTGTTCACCCATAAGTTATGATTAGATTAATAATAATAAATTCAAAATTGACGTTTGTCAATAAATACTTGCAATTGGACAGAATTTGTCCATCCCCCGTTACTACTCGGAAACTTTGCAAGATAGGGGAGTAGGTATCAGTAAAGAGAAAGGATTGGCTCTACTTGGGGCCAATCTCTGTGGTGCAGTAGTTAGCACCCGCGCATGTAACGGGGGAGACCCGGTTTTGACTCCCGGCTGAGCTAAATCTTTTCTGTTCAATAAATAAAATAATTTAAAAATGGTGGTCACTAACAAATTGAGATTAGTATAATATAAAATAATTTAAATTTGACGTATGTCAATAAATACCAGAATTAGACTAAATTTGTCTATCTCCCGCAACTACACGAAAATTTGCGATATAGGGGAACAGGTATTAGTGAAAAGGAAGGATTGGCTCTACTTGGGTCCGCTGGTTCAGTTGTTGGCATCCGCGCATGTCACGCGGGAGACCCGGGTTTGGTTCCCGGCGGAGCTAAATCTTATTTCTTCAAAAAATAAAATATTTTTTATATTTTATATATATTTAAAATAATTTAAAAATGGTGGTCACTCAAAAATTAACATTAGATTAATACAAAATAATATAAAATTGACGCAGGTCAATAAATACCAGAAATTGGACAAATTTGTCCACCTCCCGCTACTACTAGGAAAATTTGCAAGGTAGGGGGGTAGATATCAGTGAAGAGGAACAATTGGCTCTACTTGGGGCTGAGCTCTGTGGTGCAGTGGTTAGCATCCACGCATGTCACGTAGAAGACCCGGTTTTAACTCATGGCCGAGCCAAGTATTTTCTCTTCAAAAAATAAAATAATTTAAAAATGATGGTCACTCACAAATTAAGATTAGATTAATTTTAAATTTACGTATGACAATCAATACCAGAAATTGGAAAAAATTCGTCAACCTCCCGCTACTACTCGCAAAATTTGTGAAATAGGGGATTAGGTATCGGTGAAGAGGGAGGATTGGCTCTACTTGTGGCCAAACTCTGTGGTGCAGTAGATAGCATCCGCGCATGTCACGTGGGAGACCCAGTTTTAAATCCCAGCCGAGCCAAATCTATTCTCTTCAAAAAATAAAATAACTTAAAAATGGTGGTCACTCACAAATTAAGATTAGATTAATATAAAATTGACGTATGACAATAAATACCAGAAATTGGAAAAATTTGTCCACCTCCCACTACTACTCGGAAAATTTTCGAGATAGAGCAGTAGTTATCAGTGAAGAGGAATGGATTGGCTCTACTTGGGTCCGCTGGTGCAGTTGTTAGCATCCGCGCATGTCACGCGGGAGACCCGGGTTTGGTTCCCGGCGGAGCTAAATCTTATTTCTTTAAAAAATAAAATATTTTTTATATTTTATATATATTTAAAATAATTTAAAAATGGTGGTCACTCACAAATTAACATTAGATTAATATAAAATTGACGCAGGTCAATAAATACCAGAAATTGGACAAATTTTTCCACCTCCCGCTACTACTCGGAAAATTTGCAAGATAGGGGGGTAGGTATCAGTGAAGAGGAACGATTGGCTCTACTTGGGGCCGAGCTCTGTTGTGCAGTGGTTAGCATCCGCGCATGTCACGTAGAAGACCCGGTTTTAACTCCTGGCCGAGCCAAATATTTTCTCTTCAAAAAATAAAATGATTTAAAAATAGTGGTCACTCACAAATTAAGATTAGATTAATTTTAAATTTACGTATGACAATCAATACCAGAAATTGGAAAAAATTCGTCAACCTCCCGCTACTACTCGCAAAATTTGTGAAATAGGGGATTAGGTATCGGTGAAGAGGGAGGATTGGCTCTACTTGTGGCCATAACTCTGTGGTGCAGTAGATAGCATCCGCGCATGTCACGTGGGAGACTCAGTTTTGACTCTCAGCCGAGCCAAATCTATTCTCTTCAAAAAATAAAATAACTTAAAAGTGGTGGTCACTAACAAATTGAGATTAGATTAATGTAAAATAATTTAAATTTGACGTATGTCAATAAATACCAGAATTAGACTAAATTTGTCCATCTCCCGCAACTACACGAAAATTTGCGATATAGGGGAACAGGTTTTAGTGAAAAGGAAGGATTGGCTCTACTTGGGGCCAAACTCTGTGATGCAGTAGATAGCACCCGCGCATGTAACGGGGGAGACCCGGTTTTGACTCCTGGCCGAGCTAATTCTTTTCTGTTCAATAAATAAAATAATTTAAAAGTGGTGGTCACTAACAAATTGAGATTAGATTAATGTAAAATCACTTAAAATTGACGTATGTCAATAAATACCAAAAATTGGACAAAATTGTCCACCTCTTGCTACTACACGGAAAAATTGCGATATAGGGGAACAGGTATTAGTGAAAAGGAAGGATTGGCTCTACTTGGGTCCGAGCTCTGTGGTGCAGTTTTTAGCATCCGCGCAAGTCACGCGGGAGACCCGTGTTTGGTTCCCGGCGGAGCTAAATCTTATTTCTTCAAAAAATAAAATAATTTAAAAATGGTGGTCACTCACAAATTAAGATTAGATTAATATAAAATTGACGTAGGTCAATAAATACCAGATATTGGACAAATTTTTCCACCTCCCACTACTACTCGGAAAATTTTCAAGATAGGGGGGTAGGTATCAATGATGAGGAGGAATTGGCTCTACTTGGGGCCGAGCTCCTTGGTGCAGTGGTTAGCATCCGCGCATGTCACGTAGATGACCCGGTTTTAACTCCTGGCCGAGCCAAATATTTTCTCTTCAAAAAATAAAATAATTTAAAAATGGTGGTCACTCACAAAGTAAGATAAGATCATTATAAAATAATTTAAAATTGACGTATGTCAATAAATACAAGAAATTGGACAAAATTTGTCCATTTCCCGCTACTACTCGCAATAATTGCAAGATAGGGGAGTAGGTATCAGAGAAGAGGATGGATTGGCTCTACTTGGCGCCGAGCTCTGTTGTGCAGTGGGTAGCATCCAAGCATTTCACTTGGGAGACCTGAGTTAAACTCCCGGCGGAGCGAAATCTATTCTCTTAAAAAATAAAAATAAAAAACTATTTCAAAATGGTGGCCACCCACAAATTAAGATTAGCTTAATATTAAAAATTTTTTAAATTGACGCATGTCAATAAATCGTAGAAATTAAAATAAATTTTTCCACCTCCATCTACTACTCCCAAAATTTGCAAGATAGAGGAGTAGGTCTCAGTGGAGAGGAAGGACAGGCTCTACTAGTTGCCGAGCTCTATGGTGCAGTATTAGCATCCGCGCATGTCACTCGAGAGACCCGGTTCGATTCCCAGCCGAGCCAAATCATATTTCTTCAAAAAATAAAATTAATTAAAATTGGTGGTCACTCTCAAATTAAGAATAGTTAATAAAAAATAATATAAAATTGACGTATGTCAATAAATACCAGAAATTGGACAAATTTGTCCATCTCCCGCTACTACTCGGAAAATTTTTAAGATAGGAGAGTAGGTATCAGTAAAGAAGAAGGATAGGCTCTACTTGGGGCCGAGCTCTGTGAAGCAGTGGTTAGCATCCGCGCATGTAACGCGGGAGGCCCTGGTAAGACGCCCGGCAGGGCCAAATCATTTCTGTTCAATAAATAAAATAATTTAAAAATGGTAGTCACAAACAAATTCAATTTACATTAATATAAAATGATTTAAAATTGAGGTATGTCATTAAATACCAGAAATTGGACAAAATTTGTCCATTTCCCGCTACTACTCGCAAAATTTGCGATATAGGGGAGTAGGTATCAGTAAAAAAGAAGGATTGCCCCTACTTGGGGCCGAGCTCTGTGAAGCAGTGGTTAGCATCCGCGCATGTAACGCGGGAGGCCCTGGTAAGACTCCCGGCAGGGCCAAATCATTTCTGTTCAATAAATAAAATAATTTAAAAATGGTAATCACAAACAAATTCAATTTACATTAATATAAAATGATTTAAAATTGATGTATGTCATTAAATACCAGAAATTGGACAAAATTTGTCCATTTACCGCTACTACTCGCAAAATTTGCGATATAGGGGAACAGGTATTAGTGAAAAGGAAGGATTGGCTCTACTTGGGTTTGAGCTCTGTGGTGCAGTTGTTAGCATCCGCGCATGTCACGCGGGAGACCCGGGTTTGGTTCCCGGCGGAGCTAAATCTTATTTCTTCAAAAAATAAAATAATTTAAAAATGGTGGTCACTCACAAATTAAGATTAAATTAATATACCATAAAATAATATAAAATTGACGGATGACAATAAATACCAGAAATTGGACAAATTTGTCCACCTCCCACTACTACTCGGAAAATTTTCGAGATAGAGGATTAGGTATCGGTGAAGAGGAAGGATTGGCTCTACTTCGGGCCGAGCCCTGTTGTGCAGTGGGTAGCATCCGCGTATGTAACGGGGGAAACCCGGTTTTGACTCCCGGCTGAGCCAAATCTTTTCTGTTTAATAAATAAAATAATTTAAAAATGGTGGTCACTAACAAATTGAGATTAGTATAATATAATTAAATAATTTAAATTTGACGTATGTCAAAAAATACCAGAAATTGAGCAAATTTGTCCACCTCCCGCTACTACTCGCAAAATTTGCGATATAGGGGAGTAGGTATCAGTAAAAAAGAAGGATTGCCCTTGCTTGGGGCCGAGCTCTGTGGTGCAGTGGTTAGCATCCGCGCATGTCACGCGGTAGACCCGGGTTTGATTCCCGGCCGAGCCAAATCTGTTCTCTTCAAAAAATAAAATAATTTAAAAATGGTGGTCACTTACCAATTAAGATTAGATTAATATAAAATTGACGTATGTCAATAAATACCAAAAATTGGACAAATTTGTCAACCTCCCGCTACTACTCGGTAATTTTCGAGATGGAGGAGTAGGCATCATTGAAGAGCAAGGATTGGCTCTACTTGGGGCCGAGCTCAGTGGTGCAGTGGTTAGCATCCGCGCATGTCACACGGGAGACCGGGGTTGGACTCCCGGCGGAGCCAAATCTTTCCCTTAAAGAAAAAAAATCTGGTGCGTGCGCGCAACACACAACTTTCACTTACCAACTTACTTAGATTAGAAATTGACGTGTTTTGCTAATTATCATTTCCCAAAGGCACACATTGTTCTACATTCATATCTTATTTTTGTTAATCGTTAAAGCCGTTTTTGAGTAAATAAAAAAAACCCGTGTAAATGATACAAAATTTATTAAGTAAAGTCCCCCCTCCCGTAGATCAATTTTGATGAAATTTTTACAGTCATATCTCGGGCATATAAATACATCAAATACCAAGTTTGATCAAAATCGTTAAAACCGTTTTTGAGTAAATAAAAAAAACACGTGAAAATGTTACAAAATTTAATAAGTAAAGTCCCCCCTCCGGTTAATCAATTTTGATGAAATTTCTACAGTCATATCTGGGGCATATAAATAGACCAAATACTCAGTTTAATCAATATCGTTAGAGCCGTTTTTGAGAAAATCGAAAAAAACCTAAAAAGTTATGAAGTAAAGTACCCCCACCCTTTAAGTAATTTTGATGAAATTTATGCTGTCACATCGCGGGCATATACTTACACTAAATACTCAATTTCAGGATCGCACGGTTTATAGTTTTTGAGCTAGTCTGTTCACACACAGACACACAGACACACAGACACACAGACACACAGACACACACACAGACCATTTCGCGGGACTTGGTCATTTCGACTCAGGGGACCCCAAAACGTGTATATCCGTTGAAAACCGGAAGTCGAAATTTTTCACGATCGCAATACTTCCACTTACTATATATTTCATATATAGGTAAGTGAAAGTAAAAAAATTTAATAATGGTGGTTACCCACAAATTAAGATTAGATTAATATAAAATAATTTAAAATAGACGTATGTCAATAAAAAAAAGACATTTGAGAAAATTAATCTACCTCCCGCTACTAATCGCGAAATTTGCGAGATAGAAGAGTAAGTATGAGTGAAGAGAATTGGCTCTACTTTTGGCCGAGCTCTGTGCTGCAGTGGTTAGCATCCGCGCTCGTAACGCGGGACATCCGGGTTAAACTCCGGGTGGAGCCAAATCTATTCGCTTAAAAAAAAAAAAAAAAAACTATTTGAAAATGGTGGTCACCCAAAAATTAAGATTAGATTAATATAAAAAAAATTTAAATTGACGTATGTCAATAAATCCTAGAAATTAGAATAAATTTTTCCACCTCCCTCTACTACTCCCGAAATTTGCAAGATAGAGGAGTAGGTATCAGTGGAGAGGAAGGATTGGCTCTACTTGGGGCCGAGCTCTGTGGTGCAGTGTTAGTATCCGCGCATGTAACGGCGGAGACCCGGTTTTGACTCCCGTCCGAGCCAAATCTTTTCTCTTCAAAAAATAAAATAATTTAATAATGGTGGTCACTTACCAATCAAGATTAGATTAATATAAAATTGACGTATGTCAATCAATACCAAAAATTGGACAAATTTGTCTACCTCCCGCTACTACTCGGAAAATTTTCGAGATGGAGGAGTACGCATCATTGAAAAGCAAGGATTGGCTCTACTTTGAGCCGAGCTCAGTGGTGCAGTGGTTAGCATCCGCGCATGTCACGCGGGAGACCCGGGTTGGACTCCCGGCGGAGCCAAATCTTTTCCGTTCAATAAATAAAATAATTTAAAAATTGTGGTCACTAACAAATTGAGATTAGTATAATATAAAATAATTTAAATTTGACGTATGTCAATAAATACCAGAAATTGACCAAATTTGTCCACCTCCCGCTACTACTCGCAAAATTTGCGATATAGGGGAGTAGGTATCAGTAAAAAAGAAGGATTGCCCCTACTTGGGGCCGAGCTCTGTGGTGCAGTTGTTAGCATCCGCGCATGTCACGCGGTAGACCCGGGTTAGATTCCCGGCCGAGCCAAATCTTTTCTCTTCAAAATATAAAATAATTTAATAATGGTGGTCACTTACCAATTAAGATTAGATTAATATAAAATTGACGTATGTCAATCAATACCAAAAATTGGACAAATTTGTCTACCTCCCGCTACTACTCGGAAAATTTTCGAGATGGAGGAGTACGCATCATTGAAAAGCAAGGATTGGCTCTACTTGGGGCCGAGCTCAGTGGTGCAGTGGTTAGCATCCGCGCATGTCACGCGGGAGACCCGGGTTGGACTCCCGGTGGAGCCAAATCTTTTCCGTTCAATAAATAAAATAATTTAAAAATTGTGGTCACTAACAAATTGAGATTAGTATAATATAAAATACTTTAAATTTGACGTATGTCAATAAATAGCAGAAATTGAGCAAATTTGTCCACCTCCCGCTACTACTCGCAAAATTTGCGATGTAGGGGATTAGGTATCAGTAAAAAAGAAGGATTGCCCCTACTTGGGGCCGAGCTCTGTGGTGCAGCGGTTAGCATCCGCGCATGTCACGCGGTAGACCCGAGTTTGATTCCCGGCCGAGCCAAATCTTTTCTCTTAAAAAAATAAAATAATTTAATAATGGTGGTCACTTACCAATTAAGATTAGATTAATATAAAATTGACGTATGTCAATCAATACCAAAAATTGGACAAATTTGTCTACCTCCCGCTATTAATCGCGAAATTTGCGAGATAGAAGAGTAAGTATGAGTGAAGAGGGAGGATTGGCTCTACTTTGGGCCGAGCGCTGTGCTGCAGTGGTTAGCATCCGCGCATGTAACGCGGGAGACCCGGGTTAAACTCCGGGTGGAGCCAAATCTATTCGATTAAAAAAAAAAATAAAAAACTATTTGAAAATGGTGGTCACCCACAAATTAAGATTAGATTAATATAAAAAAATTTAAATTGACGTATGTCAATAAATCCTAGAAATTAGAATAAATTTTTCCACCTCCCTCTACTACTCCCGAAATTTGCAAGATAGAGGAGTAGGTATCAGTGGAGAGGAAGGATTGGCTCTACTTGGGGCCGAGTTCTGTAGTGTAATGGGTAGCATCCACGCATGTAACGCGGGAGAACCGAGTTGGACTCCCGGCGGGGCCAATTCTCTTCTGTTTAATAAATAAAAAAAGTTAAAAATGGTGGTCACTCACAAATTAAGATTAGATTAATTTTAAATTTACGTACGACAATCAATACCAGAAATTGGAAAAAATGTGTACACCTCCTGCTACTACTCGCAAAATTTGCGATATAGGGGAGTAGGTATCAGTGGAGAGGAAGGATTGGCTCTACTTGGGGCCGAGCTCTGTGGTGCAGTGTTAGCATCCGCGCAAGTCACGCGGGAGACCCGGTTTTGACTCCCGTCCGAGCCAAATCTTTTCTCTTCAAAAAATAAAATAATTTAATAATGGTGGTCACTTACCAATCAAGATTAGATTAATATAAAATTGACGTATGTCAATCAATACCAAAAATTGGACAAATTTGTCTACCTCCCGCTACTACTCGGAAAATTTTCGAGATGGAGGAGTACGCATCATTGAAAAGCAAGGATTGGCTCTACTTGGGGCCGAGCTCAGTGGTGCAGTGGTTAGCATCCGCGCATGTCACGCGGGAGACCCGGGTTGGACTCCCGGTGGAGCCAAATCTTTTCCGTTCAATAAATAAAATAATTTAAAAATTGTGGTCACTAACAAATTGAGATTAGTATAATATAAAATACTTTAAATTTGACGTATGTCAATAAATAGCAGAAATTGAGCAAATTTGTCCACCTCCCGCTACTACTCGCAAAATTTGCGATATAGGGGAGTAGGTATCAGTAAAAAAGAAGGATTGCCCCTACTTGGGGCCGAGCTCTGTGATGCAGCGGTTAGCATCCGCGCATGTCACGCGGTAGACCCGGGTTTGATTCCCGGCCGAGCCAAATCTTTTTTCTTCAAAAAATAAAATAATTTAATAATGGTGGTCACTTACCAATTAAGATTAGATTAATATAAAATTGACGTATGTCAATCAATACCAAAAATTGGACAAATTTGTCTACCTCCCGCTACTAATCGCGAAATTTGCGAGATAGAAGAGTAAGTATGAGTGAAGAGGGAGGATTGGCTCTACTTTGGGCCGAGCTCTGTGCTGCAGTGGTTAGCATCCGCGCATGTAACGCGGGAGACCCGGGTTAAACTCCGGGTGGAGCCAAATCTATTCGATTAAAAAAAAAATAAAAAACTATTTGAAAATGGTGGTCACCCACAAATTAAGATTAGATTAATATAAAAAAAATTTAAATTGACGTATGTCAATAAATCCTAGAAATTAGAATAAATGTTTCCACCTCCCTCTACTACTCCCGAAATTTGCGAGATAGAGGAGTAGGTATCAGTGGAGTTTTTTTTTTTTTTTTTTTTTTTTCTGATCCCTCTAAAACAGAAAAACAGGATTAAAATTTGGAATTCGAACCATTAATACAATGGAACGATTCTGATTTACCTCATTACCTTATACTACCTGTGGTATTTGAAGGTGCGTTAAGTTGTTAATTTATGTTATTTTCGCTGTGGTGCAGCTCATCGTAATGTGCTAGGAGTTGAGGGGCCTCCGCGTGTTATCATTTAAAAAACATAAAATAAAAGAAATAAAAGGGGAGGGGGAAGGATAATGGAATAGAGGACAGGGCTAGAGGAGAAGGGAGTTAGTGGGGGAGTATCCGTAAGGCAGGTTTATATGATGATGTTGATTGGGTTGATTGAACCCTTACGGCCTTGCCATCTGGCTGGGAGTAAGGATGGTGTGAGAGTGCGGAATAGGGGATTGAATGATGAGGGTAGGTTGTTGACAACATATGTTTATATTATTGATGTTTTTAGACACTCACAAATGATTAATTTGTACAGAGATAATTGTTGATCAAGTTAATAAAATTGTTATTTCTCTCAATAAATATTTCAATAAGTAGTTTAACTTGACATGGTGCCGAAACCTACTCGTAATAGGCGTCAGAAGTCACCGATAGCTGAAGAAGCAGCAGCTCAGCCTTTGGATTGAAAGAATACTATTCCAGAAGCTGCTGACCATGGCTCGGTAAGTCTGAAGCCTCCTAAACCTCTCGTTATTAACAATGATTTTGATATGGCTAATCGATGGAAATTATGGCTTAAACAATTTAAATGGTTCGCTGTAGCAACCAATTTATATAATAAAAGTAGCGAAAAACAGATCGCCACTTTTATGGCAGTCATAGGCGAGGACGCTACTCACATTCACGAATCTTTCGAAGATGACGGAGAGTCTGACCTATGCCGTCTAATCGAAAAATTCAATAAATACTTTATTAACAAAGAAAATATTATATATGAACTATTTCTTTTTAATAAATTAGTTCAAACTGAGGAGGAATCGTTTAACGACTTCCTTACAAGAGTCACAATTCAAGCCAATAAATGTTCGTATGGCCCGATGAAGGACATTCTAATCCGTGATAGGTTGGTGTGTGGGATCAGGAACACCGAAGTCCGTAAGAAACTCTTCCTTGAGGAGGCACTAACTCTCGAGAGAACCATTAACATGTGTAAGTCGTCAGAGGAGGTAAGTAAACAGCTGTCCAGCATGTCCCTGGGCGAAAATTCCGTCAACAGTCTCCAGGAGGACACCTTTCAAAGCTGGCGCTGCGGTACACGTCACCTTAGGAAGTCCTGTCCTGCTTTTAAGGTGAGGTGTGCCTCCTGCGGCAAGATGGGTCACCTACAGAAGGTCTGTCGTCGTCAGGTAAGTAAGAAGGTCAAGTCCCTCATGGCTGGCCCCGGCCAGGACGAGGTGGCAACTCTCGCTCGTCCCGCCGACCAATGGCTACATATCAGCTCTCTAAGTAATTTATGTACTTCTAAGAAAGATTGGATAGAGTTCATAACCTTACCCAAAGGTAACAGGGTTCCATTTAAGTTAGATACTGGAGCCCAGTGCAATGTTATCAGCAAAGATGTAGCCACTAGGAGCGGACTAAATTTAACAAAATCAGAAGTGGCATGTCTGATATCATATACTAACAATAAGTTACCTGTTTTGTGGGAATGCGTTGCCACAGTAACAACCAGGAAAAGTTTAAATCGTACAATTAAATTCGTTGTTGTGAATAATGACTACCCGGCTATTCTTGGTCGCGAAAGCTGTGAACAACTTTCATTAATTCAACGGATTGATGAAGTAAATCCCACATTGACCAAAGAAAATTTGTTCACCGGTATAGGTTGTTTGAAAAATTACGAATACGATATCGACCTGGTAGAAAATCCATCTTTAAAAATATTTCCCACAAGGCGCGTCCCCTATGCCTTACGCGATACCGTTAAGCAAGAACTAGACTCGATGGTCGATCTCGGCATTATCAAGCTGGTGACTGAGCCTACCCCTTGTGTCTCTCCGATGGTGGTGGTCAGGCAGAAGGATAAAGTCAGGATATGCCTTGATCCTACTGACCTCAACAAGAACATCAAGCGTAGGCATCACCCCCTTCAAAGCTTTGACGAAATTTCAGCAAGACTAAGTCATTCTAAATTCTTCACGCTGCTTGATTGTAAGAAAGGTTTCTGGCAGATTAAAGTATCAGAACGCACGTCCAAGTACTTGACTTTCTCAACACCCTGGGGTCGCTATTCCTACTTGCGTCTTCCGTTCGGGATTGCATCAGCTCCAGAAGTATTCCAGGAGAGAATGAGCTTCACGCTAAGAGGTCTGGAAGGAGTCGAAATCTCAATGGACGATATTTTTATTCACGGTGCCACAAGCGAACAACTAGAAGAAAGAACTCAGAAGGTCCTAGAAAGACTGAATGAAGCTGGGCTTAAGTTAAATAAAGATAAATGCATTTTTAATCAAACACAGATAAAATTTCTTGGTCACCTGGTCACCGATAGAGGAGTCCTGCCCGATCCCTCAAAGATTGAAGCTCTTCAAAACTTAAAACCACCCACAAACATCACAGAACTGCAAAGGTTCTTAGGAATGGTCACATATCTGGGGAAGTTCATTCCAAATATATCAGATTTGACACAACCCTTGAGAAAGCTCTTAACTAAGGATGTGGCATGGACCTGGGATTTCGAGCAGCAAAAATCCTTTGAACAATTAAAAGGAAAGCTTTCATCACTCCCACTATTGAGATTCTATAATTCAAATCTCCCTATCGTCCTCTCTGTGGATTCGAGCTCCCATGCGGCTGGTGCTGTACTCCTGCAAGAATCCCAGCCCGTTGCCTATGCCTCCAAATCCCTAAACGAAACTCAGAAAGGTTACAGCCAGTTAGAAAAGGAAGCTCTAGCTATTTCCTTGGCATGTAAACGTTTCCACGAGTACATTTGGGGTTCTGTCGATTTGACGATAGAAACCGATCATAAGCCACTTGAAGCTATTTTTAAGAAGCCCCTCCACGACGCTCCGCCCAGGCTCAAGAGAATTATGATGGAGATTATTCCTTACAATCCGAAGATAGTATACCGGCGAGGTAAAGAGCTCCTCATAGCAGACACATTGAGCCGAGACTGTCAGAATGCTCCTGCTCCCGAAGAAGAGTTGGAGTTCTCTGTGGACCTTGTGATCGTCTTCTCCCAGGAAAGAATCCTCCAAGCAAGGAGACTCACCGACGAAGATGATGAACTAAGAATGCTTCGAGAGACAATTATGAACGGCTGGCCGGATGAGAAGTCTGAGCTGCCGGACTTCCTGAAAAAATACTGGTCCTACCGCGAAGAACTGGCGGTCCATGAGGACATCGTCTTCAAGGGACAACGGCTTGTCGTTCCTTCGCAACTTAGAAACTTCACCTTACAACACATCCATCTCGGGCATAGAGGGGTACAGGCGTCCTTGCAGCTAGCTAGGGGACATGTATATTGGCCTAACATGACAGATGACATCACAAACTACGTCCGTAACTGCAGAACTTGTTCCCAGTTGCAGAGGGACAACTGCGAAGAGACATTACTCGCTACATCTGTATCGAATAGGCCATGGAAAGAGGTGGGTACAGACATATGTCATTTGTTAGGAAAAGACTACTTAGTGATAGCTGACTCTTATTCAGGATTCTACGACTTTGTAGAAATTAAATCATCCTCATCTTCGAGTATAATATTGGAATTTTAAAAATGGTTCTCTGTACATGGGATTCCGGAAACTCTGCTATCAGATGGGGGCACGCAATTTAACTCGCAGGAGTTTAAAAAGTTTGAGAACGAATGGAACATAAACCAGAGGATCTCCAGTCCGCACTTTTCAAGATCGAATGGACTAGCAGAACGTTATGTCCAAGAAGCCAAACTGCTTCTGAAAAAGTGTCTCCATGAAAAATCAGATCCTTATCTTGCGCTCCTCCATCTAAGAAACATTCCCCGCGGTGCTCTCGGTTCTCCCGCTCAGCGTCTGATGAGCAGAAGAACGAGAACACTGCTGCCCTCCACCGAGGAAAATCTGATGCCGAAAGTAGTAAATAGTGTACCGGAACTCCTCCAGGAAACAAGGGACAAGGAGAAGATGCATTGCAACAGAAGAAAGCGGTCACTACCCACATTCCAGCTCGGTGAGGAGGTGCTCTACAGGAGAGGTGCCAGAGACTGGCACCTCGCTAGGGTCACCCAAGTTGGACCACAACCTCGATCATATATCATAACCTCTCAGGATGGTCACGTATACAGGAGGAACTCCTGGTTCCTGAAAAAGAAGTCCTGGCAAGATCAAGAGGAAAGCGAACCAAGAAAACCCGATCCTCGAAACGATGGAATCCCACCGCTGAGAAGGTCCACCCGTCAGACTATAAGACCAGACAGAATAGGCATTTTACCTTCAGAAAAGGAAAGATGAATACATATGTTTATATTATTGATGTTTTTAGACACTCACAAATGATTAATTTGTACAGAGATAATTGTTGATCAAGTTAATAAAATTGTTATTTCTCTCAATAAATATTTCAATAAGTAGTTTAACTTGACAGTTGTCAAAGAATTTAATGTGCCTACGTGATATGTGTTTTTGTATTGTGTCGAGTTGTAATGTATCGTGAATGTGATTCATGTTCCGTCTTTCTAATGTGGTGCCTCTACATATCTTCATGAGTATGCTGTTCTGATATTGCTGTAGTTTCTTCAGGGCTGTTGGGTAGAGATAGTGTAAGAGTGGTGCTCCGTGTAAAAGAGATGGTCTGAGAATAGATTTGTATATGAGTAGTTTGAGTCTGAGTGACAGCCCTGGTGAGTAGAGTAGGTGCTGTAGTTGTGTTGATGTTGATCTGACACTGTGAATTCTGTTCTGTATGTGTGCTGTGAATGATAAGTGTGATTCAAGTTTAATACCTAGGGATGTGAGGTGTTTCTTTGTTGTGATGGTTTGGCCGTTTAATGTTGGTGTTTTATCGGGTGTTTTCTTGTATGAGAATGTGATAGCATCTGTTTTCTGCGTGTTAATGAGTATGTTCATGTCTTTTAATTGGTCTGTGATTTGTTGAGCTACTATCTGTGCCTTGCACATTGCATGTTTCGCATTCATGCTGGCTGTATAAATAGCAATGTCATCAGCATATGCGGCGATTGTGGTATTCTCAATCTTTGTCCCTAATACTTGGGCAGTGTATATGTTGAAAAGTACAGGCGCAAGGACAGAGCCCTGGGGAACTCCGCATGTAACTTGGCGGGGGGCTGAAATTTCATTTCTGACCCGGACTACAAAGTACCGGTCAGTGAGGTATGATCCTATGATGTCGACCAGTTGGTCCGGGAATTGGTAGTGTGTGAGTTTATGGATTAGGATGGGATAGGACACAGAGTCGAAAGCCTGTGTGCAGTCGAATAAAATCATTGCTGTGGCCAGGTTTTTATGGAGATTGTTAGCTATATCGTATTGCAGCTTAGCTACGTGGTGATAACAGCTAACTCCACGCGAGAACCCCGTCAAAACTCCCGGCGGAGCCAAATCTTTTCCGTTCAATTAAAAAAAATAATAAATTGTTTAAAATAATTTAAAAATTGTGGTCACTCATATATAAGGTTAGATTATTATAAATAAATTTTAAATTTACGTATGTCAATAAATACCAGAAATTGGACAAAATTCGTCCACCTCCCGCTACTACTCCCGAAATTTGCGAAATAGAGGAGTAGGTAACTGTGAAGAGTAAGGATTGGCTCTACTTGAGGCTGAGTTCTGTGGTGCAGTGGTTAGCATCCGCGCATGTCACGCGGATGACCCGGATTTGACAAACGGCGGAGCAAAATCATTTCCATTCAAAAAAACAAAAAATTATTTTAAAATAATTTAAAAATTGTGGTCACCCTCATATTAAGCTTCCCGTTAGATTAATATAAAAAAAATTTTAAATTGACGTATGTCAATAAATACTAGAAATTGGAATACATTTTTCCACCTCCCGCTACTACTCAGGAAATTAGCGAGATAGAGGAGTAGGTATATGTGAAGAGGAAGGATTGGCTCTACTTGGGGCCGAGTTCTGTAGTGCAATGGGTAGCATCCAAGCATGTCACTTCCGGTAGAGCCAAATCTTTTCTTTAAAATATTAATGTCATGTCACGCGGGAGTCCCGGGTTCGACTCCCCGCGGAGCCAAATCATTTCCCTTCAAAAAATAAAATTATTTAAAAATGGTGGACACCCACAAATTAAGATAAGATTAATATAAAATAATATAAAAATTGACGTATTTCAATAAATACCAAAAATTGGAAAAAAATCGTCCACCTCTCGCTACTACTCGGAAAATTTGCAAGATATGGGAGTTGGTATCAGTAAAGAGGAAGGATTGGCCCTAGTTGGGGCCAAGTTCTGAGGTGCAGTGGTTAGCATCTGCGCATGTCACTCGGGAGACACTGGTTCGACTCCCGGCGGACCCAATTCTGTTCCCTTAAAAAAAAAAATATATATATTATTTAATAATGGTGGACACCCACAAATTAAGATTAGCTTAATATAAAATAATTTAAAATTGACGTATGTCAATAAATACCAGAAATAGGACAAAATTCGTCCACCTTCCGCTACTACTCGCAAAATTTGTGAGATAGGGGATTAGTTATCGGTGAAGAGGAAGGATTGGGGTCGAGCTCTGTGGTGCAGTGGTTAGCATCTGCGCATGTCACGTGGGAGTCCCGGGTTCGACTCCCCGCGGAGCCATATCATTTCCCTTCAAAAAATAAAATTATTTAAAAATGGTGGACACCCACAAATTAAGATAAGATTAATATAAAATAATATAAAAATTGACGTATTTCAATAAATACCAGAAATTGTACAAATTCGTCCACCTTCTGCTACTACTCGCAAAATTTGTGAGATAGGGGATTAGTTATCGGTGAAGAGGAAGGATTGGGGTCGAGCTCTGTGGTGCAGTGGTTAGCATCTGCGCATGTCACGCGGGAGTCCCGGGTTCGACTCCCCGCGGAGCCAAATCATTTCCCTTCAAAAAATAAAATTATTTAAAAATGGTGATCACTCTCAAATTATGATTAGATTAATATAAAATATACGTATGTCAATAAATACCAGAAATTGGACAAATTTGTCCACCTCCCGCTACTACTCGGAAAATTTTTGAGATAGAGGAGTAGGTATCAGTGGAGAGGGAGGATTGGCTCTGTAGCAGTGTTGCCCATGTATATAAATTTTTGGCTTCTAACATATCCTAACAATGAATTACCTCTAAATGTCACCACAGATGCTTCGGATACAGCGATTGGTGGTGTAGTGCAGCAATTTGAGAATGGGGTGTGGAAACCAATCGCATTTTATTCAAAAAAGTTGACTGACGCAGAGAAATCATATAGTGCATATGATAGGGAACTCCTAGCAATTTACCTCACAATTAAAAAATATAAACATCTGCTGGAGGGTCGAGATTTTTCCATAACTACCGACCACAAACCTTTAATTTATGCTTTTAAGCAGAAAAATGATAATGCATCCCCTCGTCAACAAAGACAATTACAATACATTTCTCAATTTTCTACAAAGATTATGCACATCAAAGGGGAAGAAAATGTGGTTGCAGATACTTTATCGAGAATTGAGGAAATAGGTGTACCGACCATCGATCACGAGAAACTGGCAGATGCACAAGATCGAGACGCCGAATTACAACAACTGTTGGAACCCGGCAAAACGAACTTGTCACTTAAGAGGTATCCTTTATGTTCAGGTAAATTCTTATGGTGTGATACGTCGACAGATCATATTCGTCCTTATGTTCCCAAATCTCTGAGGATGACTGCATTCAAAATGGTTCACAACTTAGCTCACCCTGGAGTGAAATCTACTGTAAAACAGGCGACTTCTCTTTTTATTTGGCCTAGTGTTAAAGAAGATATTCGAAGATGGACACAAGCCTGTATACCATGCCAGAAGAGTAAGGTGCACCGCCATACCAAATCGGAGGTAAAATTTTATAATGAACCGGACGACCGTTTTCAAGTTGTACATATGGACATCGTAGGTCCTCTAAAACCGTCAGATGGTAATTCCTACTGCGTTACATTCATTGATCGTTTCACGAACTGGATGCAAGTTGTACCTACGGCTGATATCATGGCAGAGACTGTAGCCAAAGTTTTTTATGCGAACTAGGTTGTTCGTTTTGGAACTCCGACTCAATTAATTACAGATCAGGGTGCTCAATTTAAATCTTCACTATTTAAAAATTTAGCCGCAGCTTTTGGTATTAAGTTAACCTTTACAACTGCTTATCACCCGCAGGCGAATGGCAAGGTCGATCGGCTCCACAGGACAGTTAAAGCAGCGCTCAGAGCACATAATAATGTCAAGTGGACCGAAGCTTTACCAAAAATACTCTTGGGATTTCGAACAGCGCTCCGGGAAGACGCCCATTATAACATCAGTCAAATGGTGTATGGAAAATCCTTGCGTTTACCAGGTGAATTTTTTGTTGAAACCAGCTTTAGATCTCATAGGACCTGAAGATTTCACCACAAATTTAATGCGGCAAATGGACCAGCTGAAGCCTACCAAAGTTCACCATAAAGCAAGACAACATATTTCTGTTCATAAGCATCTGGATAATTGCACTCATGTATTTATTCGGATTGATCGAGTAAAAAAAGGTTTAAAGCCACCATACGAAGGTCCATTCCAAGTTATAAACCGTTGTGAAAAATATTTCACGGTTCTCATTAAAAGTAAGGAAGTTAATGTCTCCATTGACCGCTTAAAACCGGCGTATATACAATCTTCCAATGATGTTGAATCTGACAAAGATCAATTCCAACCTAATTGCCAGCTAGAGGATTCCAAGAAGAACTTGCCATAAGATGTGTCCCAAGGAGACCCTACAACAACCCAAGCTAAGGACAACGCAGCACAGCCAGAATATACCACTAGATCTGGTCGACAAACAAGGCGACCTATTAGGTTTAAAGACTAATCTTTTCAGTTCTTTACTGACAATTGTAACGTATCTCTGTTACTTGTGGGGGAGTGATGTAGCAGTGTTGCCCATGTATATAAATTTTTATATCAACTTTTTAAAAGTTATTTATATTTAATAACATTCTATTTGTAAAATATTATTAATTATGTTATTAAAAATAACTAGTATAATATTAATATAGTAAATAATGGTGTAAATATTTTTTTTCTTTATTTGTGCAACCATATGGCAACACTGTCAATTATTTATAAATTATAAAAATCATCTGTTTTAATTAGTGAGTGTTGAAAAAAACATCTGTGAAAATATATGAAAATCGTGACATTATGTGGAATAAATAAAATAGTAATTTCCAGTAAATGTGTTGTTCCTTGGTGTACTAAGAATATATTGATTGGTGCAATTAGAAGTACCAAAGCTCTACTTGGGGCCGATCTCTGTGGTGCAGTGGGCAGCATCCGCGCATGTCACGCGTGGCACCCTGGTTCGACTCCTGGCGGACCCAAATCTTTTCCCTTAAAAAAAATAAAATAAATTATTTAATTATGGTAAACACCCACAATTTAAGATTAGATTAATTTAAAATTGACGTATGTATATAAATACCAGAAATTAGACTAATTTGTCCACCTCCCGCTACTACTCGGATAATGTTCGAGATAGAGGAGTAGATATTAGTGAAGAGGAAGGAATGGCTCTACTTCGGGCCGAACTCAGTGGTGCAGTGGTTACCATCCGCACATGTAACGCGGGAGAACCGGGTTGGACTCCCGGCTGAGCTAAATCTTTCCTGTTCAATAAATAAAATAATTTAAAAACGGTTAGAGGATTAGGTATCGGTGAAGAGGAAGGATTGGCTCTACTTGGGGCCGTGCCCTGTTGTGCAGTGGGTAGCATCTGCGCATGTCACTTGGGAGACCCGGGTTAAACTCCCGGTGGAGCCAAATCTATTCGCATAAAAAAAAATAAAAAACTATTTAAAAATAATTTAAAAATGGTGGTCACCCATAAGTTATGATTAGATTAATAATAATAAATTCAAAATTGACGTTTGTCAATAAATACTTGAAATTGGACAGAATTTGTCCACCCCCCGCTACTACTCTCAAATTTTTTTGAGATTGGGGAGTATGTATCAGTGAAGAGGAAGGATTTGCTCTACTTGGGGCCGAGCTCTGTGGTGCAGTGGTTAGCATCAGCACATGTAACGCGTAAGACCCGGGTCAGACTCCTGGCGGGGCCAAATCTTTTCTGTTCAATAAATGAAATAATTTAAAAATGGTGGTCACAAACAAATTCAATTTACATTAATATAAAATAATTTAAAATTGACGTATGTCAATAAATGCCAAAAATTAGAAAAAATTCGTCCATCTCCCGCACCTACTCTTTTTGCGATAGAGGGGAGTAGGTATCAGTGAAAAGTAAGAATTGGCTCTACTTGGGGTTGAGCTCTGTGGTGCAGTTGTTAGCGTCCGCGCATGTCACGCGGGAGACCCGGGTTTGATTCACGGTGGAGCCAAATCTTTATTCTTCAAAAAATAAAATAATATAAAAATGCTGGTCACTCACCAATTGAGATTAGATTGATATAAAATAATATAAAATTGACGTATGTCAATAAATACCAGAATTAGACTAAATTTGTCCACCTCCCGCTACAACTCGCAAAATTTGCAAGATAGGAGATTAGGTATCAGTGAAGAGGAACCGGGTTAAACTCCCGGCGGAGCCAAATCTATTCGCTTGAAAAAAAAATAGAAACATTATTTAAAAATAATTTAAAAATGGTGGTCACACATAAATTAAGATTAGATTAATAAAAAAAAATTCAAAATTGTCGTTTGGCAATAAATCCCTGAAATTGGAAAAAATGTGTCCATTTCCCGTTACTACTCGCAAAATTTGCAAGATAGGGAGTAGGTATGAGAGAAGAGGAAGGATTGGCTCTACTTAGGGCCGAGCTCTGTGGTGCATTGGTTAGCAACCGCACATGTAACGCGGGAGAACCGGGTTGGACTCCCGGCTGAGCTAAATCTTTTCTGTTCAATAAATAAAATAATTTAAAAACGGTTAGAGGATTAGGTATTGGTGAAGAGGAAGGATTGGCTCTACTTGGGGCCGAGCCCTGTTGTGCAGTGGGTAGCATCCGCGCATGTCCCTTGGGAGAACCTGGTTAAACTCCCGGCGGAGCCAAATCTATTCGCATAAAAAAAAAATAAAAAACTATTTAAAAATAATTTAAAAATGGTGGTCACCCATAAGTTATGATTAGATTAATAATAATAAATTCAAAATTGACGTTTGTCAATAAATACTTGAAATTGGACAGAATTTGTCCACCCCCCGCTACTACTCTCAAAATTGTTCGAGATTGGGGAGTAGGTATCAGTGAAGAGGAAGGATTGGCTCTACTTGGGGCCAAACTCTGTGGTGCAGTAGTTAGCACCCGCGCATGTAACGGGGGAGACCCGGTTTTTCTCCCGGCTAAATGAGCTACCGGCTGAGCTAAATCTTTTCTGTTCAATAAATAAAATAATTTAAAAATGGTGGTCACTAACAAATTGAGATTAGTATAATATAAAATAATTTAAATTTTGAATTGATTGAGGTGGTCAATTTGACGTATGTCAATAAATACCAAAAATTGGAAAAAAATTCGTCCATCCCCCGCAACTACACGAAAATAGGGGGGTAGGTAACAGTGAAGAGGAACGATTGACTCTACTTGGGGCCGAGCTCTGTGGTGCAGTGGTTAGCATCCGCGCATGTCACGTAGAAGACCCGGTTCTAACTCCTGGCCGAGCCAAATATTTTCTCTTCAAAAAATAAAATAATGTAAAAATGGTGGTCACTCACAAAGTAAGATTAGATTAATTTTAAATTTACGTATGACAATCAATACCAGAATTTGGAAAAAATTCGTACATCCCCCGCAACTACACGAAAATAGGGGGGTAGGTATCGGTGAAGAGGGAGGATTGGCTCTACTTGTGGCCAAACTCTGTGGTGCAGTAGATAGCACCCGCGCATGTCACGTGGGAGACCCAGTTTTGACTCCCAGCCGAGCCAAATCTATTTTCTTCAAAAACTTAAAAATCGTGGTCACTCACAAATAAAAATTAGATTAATATAAAATTGACGTATGACAATTAATACCAGAAATTGGAAAAATTTGTCCACCTCCCACTACTACTGGGAAAATTTTCGAGATAGGGCAGTAGTTATCAGTGAAGAGGAATGGATTGGCTCTACTTGGGGCCGAGCTCTGTGGTGCAGTTTTTAGCATCCGCGCATGTAACGCGGGAGACCCGGGTTAAACTCCGGGTGGAGCCAAATCTATTCGCTTAAAAAAAAAATAAAAAACTATTTGAAAATGGTGGTCACCCACAAATTAAGATTAGATTAATATAAAAAAATTTTAAATTGACGTATGTCAATAAATCCTAGAAATTAGAATAAATTTTTTCACCTCCCTCTACTACTCCCGAAATTTGCGAGATAGGAGATTAGGTATCAGTGAAGAGGAACCGGGTTAAACTCCCGGCGGTGTAAGGAGTAGGTATCAGTGGAGAGGAAGGATTGGCTCTACTTGGGGCCGAGCTCTGTGGTGCAGTGGTTAGCATCTGCGCATGTCAAGCGGGAGACCCGAGTTGGACTCCCCGCGGAGCCAAATCATTTCCCTTTCAAAAAGAAAATAATTTAAATTTGGTGGTCACCCACAAATTAAGATTAGATTAATATAAATAAATAGCCATAGAATTGACGTATGTCAATAAATACCAGAATTAGACTAAATTCGTCCACCTCCCGCTACTACTCGCAAAATTAGCAAGATAGCAAGATGTAACGCGGGAGACCCGGGTTAAACTCCGGGTGGAGCCAAATCTATTCGCATAAAAAAAAAAAAAAAAAAATTATTTAAAAATAATTTAAAAATGGTGGTCATCCATAAATTAAGATTAGATTAATATAATATAATTTAAAATTGACGTATTTCAATAAATACCAGAAATTGGACAAATTTGTCCACCTCCATCTACTACTCGGAAAATTTTTAAGATAGGAGAGTAGGTATCAGTTGCTACGTTTCTTGACTCCCGCTTTTCTAAGGCGGGTGGGGGTTACCAGAAACGGCATATATCTAATTGATATTGTAATTAATGTACTTAATACGCCTTAATGTAAATTGGATACTTTTCCAAAGGTGACGTGTTTACCAATTCTATATTATTTTAATAAACCTGTGGCATAGGGTAAATGATAATAAATAAACAAATCTAAATTGAACTATATCTTTAATTTTACTGACCAATAATATAAATCATTAATACCCCCTTTAATATATCATATGAAGATATTTTACTGACACTAATTAATTAATGGATGCTGACTGGAAATTTAACATTATTTAAATAAATACTGACCACACAATATTACAACTCTTCTATTATTCCCTTTAGCTCTTTATGTCTATCTTCTTGATTTTTCTGCATCTCTTTTATTAGCTGCCATATTAACATTACTTCTGGGCTGAGGCAATTTTCTTCTATTTTCTCCCTGGTCTGTGGCTGAGTTGCTTCTGGATGTGGGATCGCTATTCCTTCAGCCAACCCCGTATTCGGCTGTGGTAGTTCCTCGTTTTCTACCCTCAAAGCCATATCAAAATGTCGTGCGCGTATATTATCCCTTTAATATCATTGAAACCTCCGCGGTAGGGTTAAACGCAAGCATCGATTAAATATAACACAAAAAACAAGCCGCTTATTATAAGACCGTATAACAAGAAGTATAAGGACACACATCACTACTTTAACACTAAGGCAAGAGAACACGAGAAAACGAAGCAAAGATTTACAGCGAAATTCTGGAGAATTTTTAGTTAAATTAAAGAAATCATCAAACCTTACATATATTCTCCCTTATGCCACTTTGTATAATTTAACAAGAAATGTCAACTAATGATATAAATAAATTGGTAACTACGTCCCCACAAGGGATGCCATTTTAATTGCTACGTTTCTTGACTCCCGCTTTTCTAAGGCGGGTGGGGGTTACCAGAAACGGCGTATATCTAATTGATATTGTAATTAATGTACTTAATACGCCTTAATGTAAATTGGATACTTTTCCAAAGGTGACGTGTTTACCAATTCTATTTTATTTTAATAAACCTGTGGCATAGGGTAAATGATAATAAATAAACAAATCTAAATTGAACTATATCTTTAATTTTACTGACCAATAATATAAATCATTAATACCCCCTCTAATATATCATATGAAGATATTTTACAGACACTAATTAATTAATGGATGCTGACTGGAAATTTAACATTATTTAAATAAATACTGACCACACAATATTACAACTCTTCTATTATTCCCTTTAGCTCTTTATGTCTATCTTCTTGATTTTTCTGCTTCTCTTTTATTAGCTGCCATATTAACATTACTTCTGGGCTGAGGCAATTTTCTTCTATTTTCTCCCTGGTCTGTGGCTGAGTTGCTTCTGGATGTGGGATCGCTATTCCTTCAGCCAACCCCGTATTCGGCTGTGGTAGTTCCTCGTTTTCTACTCTCAAAGCCATATCAAAATGTCGTGCGCGTATATTATCCCTTTAATATCATTGAAACCTCCGCGGTAGGGTTAAACGCAAGCATCGATTAAATATAACACAAAAAACAAGCCGCTTATTATAAGACCGTATAACAAGAAGTATAAGGACACACATCACTACTTTAACACTAAGGCAAGAGAACACGAGAAAACGAAGCAAAGATTTACAGCGAAATTCTGGAGAATTTTTAGTTAAATTAAAGAAATCATCAAACCTTACATATATTCTCCCTTATGCCACTTTGTATAATTTAACAAGAAATGTCAACTAATGATATAAATAAATTGGTAAGTACATCCCCACAAGGGATGCCATTTTAATTGCTACGTTTCTTGACTCCCGCTTTTCTAAGGCGGATGGGGGTTACCAGAAACGGCGTATATCTAATTGATATTGTAATTAATGTACTTAATACGCCTTAATGTAAATTGGATACTTTTCCAAAGGTGACGTGTTTACCAATTCTATATTATTTTAATAAACCTGTGGCATAGGGTAAATGATAATAAATAAACAAATCTAAATTGAACTATATCTTTAATTTTACTGACCAATAATATAAATCATTAATACCCCCTTTAATATATCATATGAAGATATTTTACTGACACTAATTAATTAATGGATGCTGACTGGAAATTTAACATTATTTAAATAAATACTGACCTCACAATATTACAACTCTTCTATTATTCCCTTTAGCTCTTTATGTCTATCTTCTTGATTTTTCTGCATCTCTTTTATTAGCTGCCATATTAACATTACTTCTGGGCTGAGGCAATTTTCTTCTATTTTCTCCCTGGTCTGTGGCTGAGTTGCTTCTGGATGTGGGATCGCTATTCCTTCAGCCAACCCCGTATTCGGCTGTGGTAGTTCCTCGTTTTCTACCCTCAAAGCCATATCAAAATGTCGTGCGCGTATATTATCCCTTTAATATCATTGAAACCTCCGCGGTAGGGTTAAACGCAAGCATCGATTAAATATAACACAAAAAACAAGCCGCTTATTATAAGACCGTATAACAAGAAGTATAAGGACACACATCACTACTTTAACACTAAGGCAAGAGAACACGAGAAAACGAAGCAAAGATTTACAGCGAAATTCTGGAGAATTTTTAGTTAAATTAAAGAAATCATCAAACCTTACATATATTCTCCCTTATGCCACTTTGTATAATTTAACAAGAAATGTCAACTAATGATATAAATAAATTGGTAAGTACGTCCCCACAAGGGATGCCATTTTAATTGCTACGTTTCTTGACTCCCGCTTTTCTAAGGCGGGTGGGGGTTACCAGAAACGGCGTATATCTAATTGATATTGTAATTAATGTACTTAATACGCCTTAATGTAAATTGGATACTTTTCCAAAGGTGACGTGTTTACCAATTCTATTTTATTTTAATAAACCTGTGGCATAGGGTAAATGATAATAAATAAACAAATCTAAATTGAACTATATCTTTAATTTTACTGACCAATAATATAAATCATTAATACCCCCTCTAATATATCATATGAAGATATTTTACAGACACTAATTAATTAATGGATGCTGACTGGAAATTTAACATTATTTAAATAAATACTGACCACACAATATTACAACTCTTCTATTATTCCCTTTAGCTCTTTATGTCTATCTTCTTGATTTTTCTGCTTCTCTTTTATTAGCTGCCATATTAACATTACTTCTGGGCTGAGGCAATTTTCTTCTATTTTCTCCCTGGTCTGTGGCTGAGTTGCTTCTGGATGTGGGATCGCTATTCCTTCAGCCAACCCCGTATTCGGCTGTGGTAGTTCCTCGTTTTCTACCCTCAAAGCCATATCAAAATGTCGTGCGCGTATATTATCCCTTTAATATCATTGAAACCTCCGCGGTAGGGTTAAACGCAAGCATCGATTAAATATAACACAAAAAACAAGCCGCTTATTATAAGACCGTATAACAAGAAGTATAAGGACACACATCACTACTTTAACACTAAGGCAAGAGAACACGAGAAAACGAAGCAAAGATTTACAGCGAAATTCTGGAGAATTTTTAGTTAAATTAAAGAAATCATCAAACCTTACATATATTCTCCCTTATGCCACTTTGTATAATTTAACAAGAAATGTCAACTAATGATATAAATAAATTGGTAAGTACGTCCCCACAAGGGATGCCATTTTAATTGCTACGTTTCTTGACTCCCGCTTTTCTAAGGCGGATGGGGGTTACCAGAAACGGCGTATATCTAATTGATATTGTAATTAATGTACTTAATACGCCTTAATGTAAATTGGATACTTTTCCAAAGGTGACGTGTTTACCAATTCTATTTTATTTTAATAAACCTGTGGCATAGGGTAAATGATAATAAATAAACAAATCTAAATTGAACTATATCTTTAATTTTACTGACCAATAATATAAATCATTAATACCCCCTTTAATATATCATATGAAGATATTTTACTGACACTAATTAATTAATGGATGCTGACTGGAAATTTAACATTATTTAAATAAATACTGACCACACAATATTACAACTCTTCTATTATTCCCTTTAGCTCTTTATGTCTATCTTCTTGATTTTTCTGCATCTCTTTTATTAGCTGCCATATTAACATTACTTCTGGGCTGAGGCAATTTTCTTCTATTTTCTCCCTGGTCTGTGGCTGAGTTGCTTCTGGATGTGGGATCGCTATTCCTTCAGCCAACCCCGTATTCGGCTGTGGTAGTTCCTCGTTTTCTACCCTCAAAGCCATATCAAAATGTCGTGCGCGTATATTATCCCTTTAATATCATTGAAACCTCCGCGGTAGGGTTAAACGCAAGCATCGATTAAATATAACACAAAAAACAAGCCGCTTATTATAAGACCGTATAACAAGAAGTATAAGAACACACATCACTACTTTAACACTAAGGCAAGAGAACACGAGAAAACGAAGCAAAGATTTACAGCGAAATTCTGGAGAATTTTTAGTTAAATTAAAGAAATCATCAAACCTTACATATATTCTCCCTTATGCCACTTTGTATAATTTAACAAGAAATGTCAACTAATGATATAAATAAATTGGTAAGTACGTCCCCACAAGGGATGCCATTTTAATTGCTACGTTTCTTGACTCCCGCTTTTCTAAGGCGGGTGGGGGTTACCAGAAACGGCGTATATCTAATTGATATTGTAATTAATGTACTTAATACGCCTTAATGTAAATTGGATACTTTTCCAAAGGTGACGTGTTTACCAATTCTATTTTATTTTAATAAACCTGTGGCATAGGGTAAATGATAATAAATAAACAAATCTAAATTGAACTATATCTTTAATTTTACTGACCAATAATATAAATCATTAATACCCCCTCTAATATATCATATGAAGATATTTTACAGACACTAATTAATTAATGGATGCTGACTGGAAATTTAACATTATTTAAATAAATACTGACCACACAATATTACAACTCTTCTATTATTCCCTTTAGCTCTTTATGTCTATCTTCTTGATTTTTCTGCTTCTCTTTTATTAGCTGCCATATTAACATTACTTCTGGGCTGAGGCAATTTTCTTCTATTTTCTCCCTGGTCTGTGGCTGAGTTGCTTCTGGATGTGGGATCGCTATTCCTTCAGCCAACCCCGTATTCGGCTGTGGTAGTTCCTCGTTTTCTACCCTCAAAGCCATATCAAAATGTCGTGCGCGTATATTATCCCTTTAATATCATTGAAACCTCCGCGGTAGGGTTAAACGCAAGCATCGATTAAATATAACACAAAAAACAAGCCGCTTATTATAAGACCGTATAACAAGAAGTATAAGGACACACATCACTACTTTAACACTAAGGCAAGAGAACACGAGAAAACGAAGCAAAGATTTAAAGCGAAATTCTGGAGAATTTTTAGTTAAATTAAAGAAATCATCAAACCTTACATATATTCTCCCTTATGCCACTTTGTATAATTTAACAAGAAATGTCAACTAATGATATAAATAAATTGGTAAGTACGTCCCCACAAGGGATGCCATTTTAATTGCTACGTTTCTTGACTCCCGCTTTTCTAAGGCGGATGGGGGTTACCAGAAACGGCGTATATCTAATTGATATTGTAATTAATGTACTTAATACGCCTTAATGTAAATTGGATACTTTTCCAAAGGTGACGTGTTTACCAATTCTATTTTATTTTAATAAACCTGTGGCATAGGGTAAATGATAATAAATAAACAAATCTAAATTGAACTATATCTTTAATTTTACTGACCAATAATATAAATCATTAATACCCCCTTTAATATATCATATGAAGATATTTTACTGACACTAATTAATTAATGGATGCTGACTGGAAATTTAACATTATTTAAATAAATACTGACCACACAATATTACAACTCTTCTATTATTCCCTTTAGCTCTTTATGTCTATCTTCTTGATTTTTCTGCATCTCTTTTATTAGCTGCCATATTAACATTACTTCTGGGCTGAGGCAATTTTCTTCTATTTTCTCCCTGGTCTGTGGCTGAGTTGCTTCTGGATGTGGGATCGCTATTCCTTCAGCCAACCCCGTATTCGGCTGTGGTAGTTCCTCGTTTTCTACCCTCAAAGCCATATTAAAATGTCGTGCGCGTATATTATCCCTTTAATATCATTGAAACCTCCGCGGTAGGGTTAAACGCAAGCATCGATTAAATATAACACAAAAAACAAGCCGCTTATTATAAGACCGTATAACAAGAAGTATAAGGACACACATCACTACTTTAACACTAAGGCAAGAGAACACGAGAAAACGAAGCAAAGATTTAAAGCGAAATTCTGGAGAATTTTTAGTTAAATTAAAGAAATCATCAAACCTTACATATATTCTCCCTTATGCCACTTTGTATAATTTAACAAGAAATGTCAACTAATGATATAAATAAATTGGAAAGTACGTCCCCACAAGGGATGCCATTTTAATTGCTACGTTTCTTGACTCCCGCTTTTCTAAGGCGGGTGGGGGTTACCAGAAACGGCGTATATCTAATTGATATTGTAATTAATGTACTTAATACGCCTTAATGTAAATTGGATACTTTTCCAAAGGTGACGTGTTCTATTTTATTTTAATAAACCTGTGGCATAGGGTAAATGATAATAAATAAACAAATCTAAATTGAACTATATCTTTAATTTTACTGACCAATAATATAAATCATTAATACCCCCTCTAATATATCATATGAAGATATTTTACAGACACTAATTAATTAATGGATGCTGACTGGAAATTTAACATTATTTAAATAAATACTGACCACACAATATTACAACTCTTCTATTATTCCCTTTAGCTCTTTATGTCTATCTTCTTGATTTTTCTGCTTCTCTTTTATTAGCTGCCATATTAACATTACTTCTGGGCTGAGGCAATTTTCTTCTATTTTCTCCCTGGTCTGTGGCTGAGTTGCTTCTGGATGTGGGATCGCTATTCCTTCAGCCAACCCCGTATTCGGCTGTGGTAGTTCCTCGTTTTCTACCCTCAAAGCCATATCAAAATGTCGTGCGCGTATATTATCCCTTTAATATCATTGAAACCTCCGCGGTAGGGTTAAACGCAAGCATCGATTAAATATAACACAAAAAACAAGCCGCTTATTATAAGACCGTATAACAAGAAGTATAAGGACACACATCACTACTTTAACACTAAGGCAAGAGAACACGAGAAAACGAAGCAAAGATTTAAAGCGAAATTCTGGAGAATTTTTAGTTAAATTAAAGAAATCATCAAACCTTACATATATTCTCCCTTATGCCACTTTGTATAATTTAACAAGAAATGTCAACTAATGATATAAATAAATTGGTAAGTACGTCCCCACAAGGGATGCCATTTTAATTGCTACGTTTCTTGACTCCCGCTTTTCTAAGGCGGATGGGGGTTACCAGAAACGGCGTATATCTAATTGATATTGTAATTAATGTACTTAATACGCCTTAATGTAAATTGGATACTTTTCCAAAGGTGACGTGTTTACCAATTCTATTTTATTTTAATAAACCTGTGGCATAGGGTAAATGATAATAAATAAACAAATCTAAATTGAACTATATCTTTAATTTTACTGACCAATAATATAAATCATTAATACCCCCTTTAATATATCATATGAAGATATTTTACTGACACTAATTAATTAATGGATGCTGACTGGAAATTTAACATTATTTAAATAAATACTGACCACACAATATTACAACTCTTCTATTATTCCCTTTAGCTCTTTATGTCTATCTTCTTGATTTTTCTGCATCTCTTTTATTAGCTGCCATATTAACATTACTTCTGGGCTGAGGCAATTTTCTTCTATTTTCTCCCTGGTCTGTGGCTGAGTTGCTTCTGGATGTGGGATCGCTATTCCTTCAGCCAACCCCGTATTCGGCTGTGGTAGTTCCTCGTTTTCTACCCTCAAAGCCATATTAAAATGTCGTGCGCGTATATTATCCCTTTAATATCATTGAAACCTCCGCGGTAGGGTTAAACGCAAGCATCGATTAAATATAACACAAAAAACAAGCCGCTTATTATAAGACCGTATAACAAGAAGTATAAGGACACACATCACTACTTTAACACTAAGGCAAGAGAACACGAGAAAACGAAGCAAAGATTTAAAGCGAAATTCTGGAGAATTTTTAGTTAAATTAAAGAAATCATCAAACCTTACATATATTCTCCCTTATGCCACTTTGTATAATTTAACAAGAAATGTCAACTAATGATATAAATAAATTGGAAAGTACGTCCCCACAAGGGATGCCATTTTAATTGCTACGTTTCTTGACTCCCGCTTTTCTAAGGCGGGTGGGGGTTACCAGAAACGGCGTATATCTAATTGATATTGTAATTAATGTACTTAATACGCCTTAATGTAAATTGGATACTTTTCCAAAGGTGACGTGTTCTATTTTATTTTAATAAACCTGTGGCATAGGGTAAATGATAATAAATAAACAAATCTAAATTGAACTATATCTTTAATTTTACTGACCAATAATATAAATCATTAATACCCCCTCTAATATATCATATGAAGATATTTTACAGACACTAATTAATTAATGGATGCTGACTGGAAATTTAACATTATTTAAATAAATACTGACCACACAATATTACAACTCTTCTATTATTCCCTTTAGCTCTTTATGTCTATCTTCTTGATTTTTCTGCTTCTCTTTTATTAGCTGCCATATTAACATTACTTCTGGGCTGAGGCAATTTTCTTCTATTTTCTCCCTGGTCTGTGGCTGAGTTGCTTCTGGATGTGGGATCGCTATTCCTTCAGCCAACCCCGTATTCGGCTGTGGTAGTTCCTCGTTTTCTACCCTCAAAGCCATATTAAAATGTCGTGCGCGTATATTATCCCTTTAATATCATTGAAACCTCCGCGGTAGGGTTAAACGCAAGCATCGATTAAATATAACACAAAAAACAAGCCGCTTATTATAAGACCGTATAACAAGAAGTATAAGGACACACATCACTACTTTAACACTAAGGCAAGAGAACACGAGAAAACGAAGCAAAGATTTACAGCGAAATTCTGGAGAATTTTTAGTTAAATTAAAGAAATCATCAAACCTTACATATATTCTCCCTTATGCCACTTTGTATAATTTAACAAGAAATGTCAACTAATGATATAAATAAATTGGTAAGTACGTCCCCACAAGGGATGCCATTTTAATTGCTACGTTTCTTGACTCCCGCTTTTCTAAGGCGGATGGGGGTTACCAGAAACGGCGTATATCTAATTGATATTGTAATTAATGTACTTAATACGCCTTAATGTAAATTGGATACTTTTCCAAAGGTGACGTGTTTACCAATTCTATTTTATTTTAATAAACCTGTGGCATAGGGTAAATGATAATAAATAAACAAATCTAAATTGAACTATATCTTTAATTTTACTGACCAATAATATAAATCATTAATACCCCCTTTAATATATCATATGAAGATATTTTACTGACACTAATTAATTAATGGATGCTGACTGGAAATTTAACATTATTTAAATAAATACTGACCACACAATATTACAACTCTTCTATTATTCCCTTTAGCTCTTTATGTCTATCTTCTTGATTTTTCTGCATCTCTTTTATTAGCTGCCATATTAACATTACTTCTGGGCTGAGGCAATTTTCTTCTATTTTCTCCCTGGTCTGTGGCTGAGTTGCTTCTGGATGTGGGATCGCTATTCCTTCAGCCAACCCCGTATTCGGCTGTGGTAGTTCCTCGTTTTCTACCCTCAAAGCCATATCAAAATGTCGTGCGCGTATATTATCCCTTTAATATCATTGAAACCTCCGCGGTAGGGTTAAACGCAAGCATCGATTAAATATAACACAAAAAACAAGCCGCTTATTATAAGACCGTATAACAAGAAGTATAAGAACACACATCACTACTTTAACACTAAGGCAAGAGAACACGAGAAAACGAAGCAAAGATTTACAGCGAAATTCTGGAGAATTTTTAGTTAAATTAAAGAAATCATCAAACCTTACATATATTCTCCCTTATGCCAATTTGTATAATTTAACAAGAAATGTCAACTAATGATATAAATAAATTGGTAAGTACGTCCCCACAAGGGATGCCATTTTAATTGCTACGTTTCTTGACTCCCGCTTTTCTAAGGCGGGTGGGGGTTACCAGAAACGGCGTATATCTAATTGATATTGTAATTAATGTACTTAATACGCCTTAATGTAAATTGGATACTTTTCCAAAGGTGACGTGTTTACCAATTCTATTTTATTTTAATAAACCTGTGGCATAGGGTAAATGATAATAAATAAACAAATCTAAATTGAACTATATCTTTAATTTTACTGACCAATAATATAAATCATTAATACCCCCTCTAATATATCATATGAAGATATTTTACAGACACTAATTAATTAATGGATGCTGACTGGAAATTTAACATTATTTAAATAAATACTGACCACACAATATTACAACTCTTCTATTATTCCCTTTAGCTCTTTATGTCTATCTTCTTGATTTTTCTGCTTCTCTTTTATTAGCTGCCATATTAACATTACTTCTGGGCTGAGGCAATTTTCTTCTATTTTCTCCCTGGTCTGTGGCTGAGTTGCTTCTGGATGTGGGATCGCTATTCCTTCAGCCAACCCCGTATTCGGCTGTGGTAGTTCCTCGTTTTCTACCCTCAAAGCCATATCAAAATGTCGTGCGCGTATATTATCCCTTTAATATCATTGAAACCTCCGCGGTAGGGTTAAACGCAAGCATCGATTAAATATAACACAAAAAACAAGCCGCTTATTATAAGACCGTATAACAAGAAGTATAAGGACACACATCACTACTTTAACACTAAGGCAAGAGAACACGAGAAAACGAAGCAAAGATTTAAAGCGAAATTCTGGAGAATTTTTAGTTAAATTAAAGAAATCATCAAACCTTACATATATTCTCCCTTATGCCACTTTGTATAATTTAACAAGAAATGTCAACTAATGATATAAATAAATTGGTAAGTACGTCCCCACAAGGGATGCCATTTTAATTGCTACGTTTCTTGACTCCCGCTTTTCTAAGGCGGATGGGGGTTACCAGAAACGGCGTATATCTAATTGATATTGTAATTAATGTACTTAATACGCCTTAATGTAAATTGGATACTTTTCCAAAGGTGACGTGTTTACCAATTCTATTTTATTTTAATAAACCTGTGGCATAGGGTAAATGATAATAAATAAACAAATCTAAATTGAACTATATCTTTAATTTTACTGACCAATAATATAAATCATTAATACCCCCTTTAATATATCATATGAAGATATTTTACTGACACTAATTAATTAATGGATGCTGACTGGAAATTTAACATTATTTAAATAAATACTGACCACACAATATTACAACTCTTCTATTATTCCCTTTAGCTCTTTATGTCTATCTTCTTGATTTTTCTGCATCTCTTTTATTAGCTGCCATATTAACATTACTTCTGGGCTGAGGCAATTTTCTTCTATTTTCTCCCTGGTCTGTGGCTGAGTTGCTTCTGGATGTGGGATCGCTATTCCTTCAGCCAACCCCGTATTCGGCTGTGGTAGTTCCTCGTTTTCTACCCTCAAAGCCATATTAAAATGTCGTGCGCGTATATTATCCCTTTAATATCATTGAAACCTCCGCGGTAGGGTTAAACGCAAGCATCGATTAAATATAACACAAAAAACAAGCCGCTTATTATAAGACCGTATAACAAGAAGTATAAGGACACACATCACTACTTTAACACTAAGGCAAGAGAACACGAGAAAACGAAGCAAAGATTTAAAGCGAAATTCTGGAGAATTTTTAGTTAAATTAAAGAAATCATCAAACCTTACATATATTCTCCCTTATGCCACTTTGTATAATTTAACAAGAAATGTCAACTAATGATATAAATAAATTGGAAAGTACGTCCCCACAAGGGATGCCATTTTAATTGCTACGTTTCTTGACTCCCGCTTTTCTAAGGCGGGTGGGGGTTACCAGAAACGGCGTATATCTAATTGATATTGTAATTAATGTACTTAATACGCCTTAATGTAAATTGGATACTTTTCCAAAGGTGACGTGTTCTATTTTATTTTAATAAACCTGTGGCATAGGGTAAATGATAATAAATAAACAAATCTAAATTGAACTATATCTTTAATTTTACTGACCAATAATATAAATCATTAATACCCCCTCTAATATATCATATGAAGATATTTTACAGACACTAATTAATTAATGGATGCTGACTGGAAATTTAACATTATTTAAATAAATACTGACCACACAATATTACAACTCTTCTATTATTCCCTTTAGCTCTTTATGTCTATCTTCTTGATTTTTCTGCTTCTCTTTTATTAGCTGCCATATTAACATTACTTCTGGGCTGAGGCAATTTTCTTCTATTTTCTCCCTGGTCTGTGGCTGAGTTGCTTCTGGATGTGGGATCGCTATTCCTTCAGCCAACCCCGTATTCGGCTGTGGTAGTTCCTCGTTTTCTACCCTCAAAGCCATATTAAAATGTCGTGCGCGTATATTATCCCTTTAATATCATTGAAACCTCCGCGGTAGGGTTAAACGCAAGCATCGATTAAATATAACACAAAAAACAAGCCGCTTATTATAAGACCGTATAACAAGAAGTATAAGGACACACATCACTACTTTAACACTAAGGCAAGAGAACACGAGAAAACGAAGCAAAGATTTACAGCGAAATTCTGGAGAATTTTTAGTTAAATTAAAGAAATCATCAAACCTTACATATATTCTCCCTTATGCCACTTTGTATAATTTAACAAGAAATGTCAACTAATGATATAAATAAATTGGTAAGTACGTCCCCACAAGGGATGCCATTTTAATTGCTACGTTTCTTGACTCCCGCTTTTCTAAGGCGGATGGGGGTTACCAGAAACGGCGTATATCTAATTGATATTGTAATTAATGTACTTAATACGCCTTAATGTAAATTGGATACTTTTCCAAAGGTGACGTGTTTACCAATTCTATTTTATTTTAATAAACCTGTGGCATAGGGTAAATGATAATAAATAAACAAATCTAAATTGAACTATATCTTTAATTTTACTGACCAATAATATAAATCATTAATACCCCCTTTAATATATCATATGAAGATATTTTACTGACACTAATTAATTAATGGATGCTGACTGGAAATTTAACATTATTTAAATAAATACTGACCACACAATATTACAACTCTTCTATTATTCCCTTTAGCTCTTTATGTCTATCTTCTTGATTTTTCTGCATCTCTTTTATTAGCTGCCATATTAACATTACTTCTGGGCTGAGGCAATTTTCTTCTATTTTCTCCCTGGTCTGTGGCTGAGTTGCTTCTGGATGTGGGATCGCTATTCCTTCAGCCAACCCCGTATTCGGCTGTGGTAGTTCCTCGTTTTCTACCCTCAAAGCCATATCAAAATGTCGTGCGCGTATATTATCCCTTTAATATCATTGAAACCTCCGCGGTAGGGTTAAACGCAAGCATCGATTAAATATAACACAAAAAACAAGCCGCTTATTATAAGACCGTATAACAAGAAGTATAAGGACACACATCACTACTTTAACACTAAGGCAAGAGAACACGAGAAAACGAAGCAAAGATTTACAGCGAAATTCTGGAGAATTTTAAGTTAAATTAAAGAAATCATCAAACCTTACATATATTCTCCCTTATGCCACTTTGTATAATTTAACAAGAAATGTCAACTAATGATATAAATAAATTGCTAAGTACGTCCCCACAAGGGATGCCATTTTTATTGCTACGTTTCTTGACTCCCGCTTTTCTAAGGCGGGTGGGAGTTACCAGAAACGGCGTATATCTAATTGATATTGTAATTAATGTACTTAATACGCCTTAATGTAAATTGGATACTTTTCCAAAGGTGACGTGTTCTATTTTATTTTAATAAACCTGTGGCATAGGGTAAATGATAATAAATAAACAAATCTAAATTGAACTATATCTTTAATTTTACTGACCAATAATATAAATCATTAATACCCCCTTTAATATATCATATGAAGATATTTTACTGACACTAATTAATTAATGGATGCTGACTGGAAATTTAACATTATTTAAATAAATACTGACCACACAATATTACAACTAGTACTGTATATGTTGTATTAACCTTATCTGGTGGGCACTCTCAGGTGTTGTCTCTGGCCTATCTGCTGGATCAGTCCCTGCCATCTCTGACGCTCTCTGACTCAGCACAGCATCCCATCTCGGCCTCTCTCGGAAATCTGGACTCTCCGCTCCTGCCTATCTGGTCCTCTGCCCTTCTCGTTCCACTCTCGCCCTCTTGGCACACGCCCCCGACCTCTGTCCACCTCCGAACTCACTCTCCACCCGAACCCGAACTCCCCGAGCCTCCTTCTTCACCGTATAAGTCCTCTTTCCCCCACTCTCTTCAGACTTCTTCTGATTGGCTGGCTGGTTGGTTCCAGACTTCGTCTGATTGGCTGGCTGCCTAAAATTTCCCTTCCTTTCTATATTAAACGTGTTTCCCAGCGGCCTCTTTGCCGTGGCAAAACCAGGGTTTATGGCTACAAATTTCTCTAGCAATCTTCTTAGGTATTTCCCTAGGTGTTTGTCGGCAGCATTGTCGGTCCTAAGCTTTGCTTATTTTGAATTTCTAACAGAAGGTTTATTGCCCCAATACTTACAAGGGGTATTTCCAAGATCTACCCGCCTTCAGGTAAAACTGACCACCGGGTTGTCCATATACAGTACTTTACAAATTTTGATATTAAATTATTAATTCAATTTACTTTTCCTATCATGGCAGCATCCACAATACATAGCATTCTCCTAGTGTCAAGGGAAAGAAAAATTAATAAACGTATGTTTATTGATTTTTCTTTTAACATACTTTTAAAAATATTTTTAATAATCAGTTTAGATCCGTAAAGTAAAATCCTATCTACAAAATTAACTGTTCAGCATCGAACAAAACAAAATGATATAAAACATACAACATACAAAACATTACTTGAACACTTGAACAACTTGATACAACATATAAAATAATTACAAAAATGATCAAAACCCTTTCGTAAAACAACAAGCTGGGATAATAAATTTACAATTGCTATAATTTACATAACAAAAACCAAAATAAAACAATTCTCAATATAAGTTTTTTTTTTACTATTTAAAAATATTTTGACTCAACCTTCAAAACTAAATTTCACAATTACAGAATGGTTGCAGAATATAACAAAACTTGTGATCTTCCATGTAATTACTCCCTCATATTACAATAGTTACGAATTAGTAGCTTTTCGATATTTTTTTTTTCATATATAAATTTTTCATAGACAATCACTATATAACTTACATAGCGATCAGAGTTCTTCTGTCTTTATTTCACATCCTGAAAAACATCTTAATTCACAAACAACAAAAACAAGAAGCATAATGTTTATACAGTATCATTTTATTGTGTGGCAAGCATTTTTCAAAAACAAAGAGGATTCTACTATTCTTCCCACTCTAGTTTTAAAATCATTTTTGTTTGGAATCTTTATATTTTAAATAAATTTTTATTTTCAATTATTTTCAGGGTTAATTATTAGAACGTCTTATTCGTTATTTATATTTCCTTTCTTAATAGCACGCTGACAAAAAAAACGGCGAAACTCTTACTTTCACAAATCGGTTGTCCTGGTACCATCTTGGGTTTTCTTATGTCACAATCAAGGATTAAGTATTTGCACATTCTATTAAATGAATTTCAGTTCTTAATTATGATTAAAAGTTTTTAAAATTTTAATCGATTCCATAAATTTTTCCTCTATTTAAAATATTTTTATCTCTGATACCGAATCTAGTTCCTATTTATGGGCACTTAAGATTTTTAATTTTCCTATCCGGATGTTCGGATCAATTACACTATGAGCCCTATCAATTATCTAATAATAAAAGTTTTTACAAATGGATCGATAAAAATGATGCCTCAGTATTCTGGGCGTACTTGAAGATTTCAGTATCTCCTCAAAAATAATCTTAGGGATACCTGGAGGCGCTACGGCTGCTCCACATTGAGGTTTTTTCCCTTCTAGACACAATTAAAACAATAACCCGACTTCAGGGGCGATGGAGGACCTCTGTCTACTCCAAAGTAAAAAAGTACAATAATCCAATTAGGATATACAATAATACAAAATTGATCCACGTTATTTAAATGTTATTATTGGGGGTGGCTCATAGCGACTACAAAATTAAGGCAATTTAAGATTAATGATATCACCGGTTTTTCAATAATAATATTTTTCAAACAAACATTTTAATTTTCTCATTGATATGTAATTTACCGCATATTGCAATAATTAATCAAATCTCGATTGGTAAAATAAATTTCAATTTTTATTATCTTAATTTGAATCTAATCAAATTAGTCTGAGATCCACTTAATCGAACTGTATGTAGTTAAGATTCTAAACCTACAAATACCTAAGCTTAAAATAGCATCATCTATTTACAAAAAATATTTACATTATATATACAAAAATTATTTACATTGATCCAGAACGGGTTGACCTGACGACGGTTTCGCCAGAACCCATTAGCTCGTCAACGGAAGGGACGCTAGATGGAAACCCTTTTTATCCCCTGGACTGGGATAAAGACTACCGAGTCTTATTATAACACAGTACGCGTATCTTATTTACATGGTTCAAGACCAAATAATCCATGTAATAGTCATATAGTAAAATGATCAAAGTGATAGGCTTAGTAGGCGAATCCCTAAAATATATATTTGCTTCAAACCTGTCATGAAAATTTCGGTATTTTAACGGGGATTTCCCCATAAACATACTTAATGAGTTTAATTGATCTCCTGGAGGCGGCTTATTAGGTTTTAATAATTTTATAAATTCTAAGAGGCTTAATACATTTTCTATCGCCATAGGTCGGTCCTTCTCTTCATCTTCAACCTTTTCATGGGTCATATCAACTTCCTCACGTACTTGCCAAGATTCAAGAGTTTCTACCTGAGCTTGAGGGATTGGTAAATTCTCTTGAATGGTCTCTTTTTGAAGAATCTTCGTTTCATCTTCAACTGTAAAGATAACCTTATCTTGCCCGACGGAATTAGTGTCAATGTAACCACTTTCTGAATGAGCATTAGGAACCGTTCCTTCCCTCGGAGATTCGTCACTTATAATTTCAACATTTTCCCGAGCAGTAATCTCGTTCGGTCCAGTTTCCATACAATTGGTCGCATGGGGTCCATTAATATAATTTTCTACTGTTTTATGGGCATCATCTTCTGCACTCTTCTTTATATCTTCACTTCCAGCTAGGAGTGGTTTCTGTTTTTCCTCATCAGGTTTAGTGAAACGTTTTGCAGATGCTTCCAACTTCAGATTTGTTGTGTGAAAAGCTTCATTTATTTCCTGGAGGTTTTTATTATGCTCTTCTATTATTCCCTTTAGCTCTTTATGTCTATCTTCTTGATTTTTCTGCATCTCTTTTATTAGCTGCCATATTAACATTACTTCTGGGCTGAGGCAATTTTCTTCTATTTTCTCGCTGGTCTGTGGCTGAGTTGCTTCTGGATGTGTGATCGCTATTCCTTCAGCCAACCCCGTATTCGGCTGTGGTAGTTCCTCGTTTTCTACCCTCAAAGCCATATCAAAATGTCGTGCGCGTATATTATCCCTTTAATATCATTGAAACCTCCGCGGTAGGGTTAAACGCAAGCATCGATTAAATATAACACAAAAAACAAGCCGCTTATTATAAGACCGTATAACAAGAAGTATAAGGACACACATCACTACTTTAACACTAAGGCAAGAGAACGCGAGAAAACGAAGCAAAGATTTACAGCGAAATTCTGGAGAATTTTTAGTTAAATTAAAGAAATCATCAAACCTTACATATATTCTCCCTTATGCCACTTTGTATAATTTAACAAGACATGTCAACTAATGATATAAATAAATTGGTAAGTACGTCCCCACAAGGGATGCCATTTTTATTGCTACGTTTCTTGACTCCCGCTTTTCTAAGGCGGGTGGGGGTTACCAGAAACGGCGTATATCTAATTGATATTGTAATTAATGTACTTAATACGCCTTAATGTAAATTGGATACTTTTCCAAAGGTGACGTGTTTACCAATTCTATTTTATTTTAATAAACCTGTGGCATAGGGTAAATGATAATAAATAAACAAATCTAAATTGAACTATATCTTTAATTTTACTGACCAATAATATAAATCATTAATACCCCCTTTAATATATCATATGAAGATATTTTACTGACACTAATTAATTAATGGATGCTGACTGGAAATTTAACATTATTTAAATAAATACTGACCACACAATATTACAACTAGTACTGTATATGTTGTATTAACCTTATCTGGTGGGCACTCTCTGGTGTTGTCTCTGGCCTATCTGCTGGATCAGTCCCTGCCATCTCTGACGCTCTCTGACTCAGCACAGCATCCCATCTCGGCCTCTCTCGGAAATCTGGACTCTCCGCTCCTGCCTATCTGGTCCTCTGCCCTTCTCGTTCCACTCTCGCCCTCTTGGCACACGCCCCCGACCTCTGTCCACCTCCGAACTCACTCTCCACCCGAACCCGAACTCCCCGAGTTTTTTTTTTTTTTTTTTTTTTTCTGATCCCTCTAAATCAGAAAAACAGGATTAAAATGTGAAATTCGAACCGTAATACTATGGAACGATGCTAATTTACCTGTGGTATTTGAAGGTGCGTTGAGTAGATAAGTTATGTTGTTTTCGCTGTGGTTCAGCTCAACATGATGTGATAGGAGTTGAGGGGCCTCCGCTCGAACTCCCCGAGCCTCCTTCTTCACCGTATAAGTCCTCTTTCCCCCACTCTCTTCAGACTTCTTCTGATTGGCTGGCTGGTTGGTTCCAGACTTCGTCTGATTAGCTGGCTGCCTAAAATTTCCCTTCCTTTCTATATTAAACGTGTTTCCCAGCGGCCTCTTTGCCGTGGCAAAACCAGGGTTTATGGCTACAAATTTCTCTAGCAATCTTCTTAGGTATTTCCCTAGGTGTTTGTCGGCAGCATTGTCGGTCCTAAGCTTTGCTTATTTTGAATTTCTAACAGAAGGTTTATTGCCCCAATACTTACAAGGGGTATTTCCAAGATCTACCCGCCCTCAGGTAAAACTGACAACCGGGTTGCCCATATACAGTACTTTACAAATTTTGATATTAAATTATTAATTCAATTTACTTTTCCTATCATGGCAGCATCCACAATACATAGCACAGTGAAGAGGAAGGATTGGCTCTACTTTGGGCCGACCCCTTTTGGGCAGTGGGTAGCATCTGCGCATGTCACTTATATTGTTTTGACTCCCGGCTGAGCTAAATCTTTTCTGTTCAATATATAAAATAATTTAAAAATGGTGGTCACTAACAAATTGAGATTAGTATAATATAAAATAATTTAAATTTGACGTATGTCAATAAATACCAAAAATTGGAAAAAATTCGTCCACCTCCCTCAACTACACGAAAATTTGCGATATAGGGGAACAGGTATTAGTGAAAAGGAAAGATTGGCTCTACTTGGGTCCGAGCTCTGTGGTGCAGTTGTTAGCATCCGCGCATGTCACGCGGAAGACCCGGGTTTGGTTCCCGGCCGAGCTAAATCTTATTTCTTCAAAAATAAAATAATTTAAAAATGGTGGTCACTCACAAATTAACATTAGATTATTACAAAATAATATAAAATTGACGCAGGTCAATAAATACCAGAAATTGGACAAATTTGTCCACCTCCCGCTACTACTCGGAAAATTTGCAAGATAGGGGATTAGGTATCGGTGAAGAGGGAGTATTGGCTCTACTTGTGGCCAAACTCTGTGGTGCAGTAGATAGCACCCGCGCATGTCACGTGGGAGACTCAGTTTTGACTCCCAGCCGAGCCAAATCTATTCTCTTCAAAAAATAAAATAATATAAAAATTCTGGTCACTCACCAATTGAGATTAGATTGATATAAAATAATATAAAATTGACGTATGTCAATAAATACCAGAATTAGACAAATTTGTCCACCTCCCGATACCACTCGGAAAATTTGCCGAGCTCTGTGGTGCAGTGGTTAGCATCAGCGCATATCACGCGGAAGACCCGGTTTTAACTCCCGACCGAGCCAAATCTTTTCTCTTCAAAAAATAAAATAATTTAAAAATGGTGGTCACTCACAAATTAAGATTAGATTAATAAAAAATTGACGTATGTCAATAAATACCAGAAATTGAACTAATTTGTCCAACTCCCCCTACTACTCGGAAATTTTTCGAGATAGAGGTATAGGTATTAGTGAAGAGAAAGGATTGGCTCTACTTGGGGCCGAGCTCTGTGGTGCAGTGTGAAGCATCCGAGCATGTCACTTGGGAGACCTGGGTTGAACTCCCGGCGGAGCCAAATTTTACCGCTTAAAAAAATTAAGTAATTTAAAAATGGTGGACACCCACAAATTAAGATTAGATTAATATAAAATAATTTAAAATTGACGTATTTCAATAAATACAAAAAATTGGACAAATTTGTCCACCTTCCGCTACTACTCGGAAAATTTTCAAGATAGGAGAGTAGGTATCAGTGAAGAGGAAGGATTGGCTCTACTTGGGGCCGAGCTCTGTGGTGCAGTGGTTAGCATATGCGTATGTCACGTAGAAGACCCAGTTTTAACTCCCGACCGAGGCAAATCTTTTCTCTTCAAAAAATAAAATAATTAAAAAATGGTGGTCACTCACAAATTAAGATTAGATTAATTTAAAATTGACGTATGTCAATAAATACCAGAAATTGGACAAATTTGACCATCTCTCGCTACTACTCCGAATATTTTCGAGATAGAGGAGTAGGTATCAGAGAAGAGAAAGGATTGGCTCTACTTAGGGCCAAACTCTGTGGTGCAGTAGTTAGCACCCGCGCATGTAACGGGGGAGACCCGGTTTTGACTCCTGGCCGAGCTAAATCTTTTCTGTTCAATAAATAAAATAATTTAAAAATGGTGGTCACACACAAATTAAGATTAGATTAATATAAAATAATATTAAATTGACGTATGTCAATAAATACCATAAATTGGAAAAATTTGTCCACCTCCCGCTACTACTCGGAAAATTTGCAAGATAGGGGAGTAGGTATCAGAGAAGAGGAAGGATTGGCTCTACTTGGGGCCGAGCTCTGTGGTGCTGTAGGTAGCATCCGAGCATGTCACTTGGGAGACCTGGGTTGAACTCCCGGCGGAACCAAATTTTACCGCTTAAAAAAAAAAACTATTATTTAAGAATGGTGGTCACTAAAAAATTAAGATTAAATTAATATAAAATAACTTAAAATTGACGTATGTCAATAAATACCAAAAATTGTACTAAATTTGTCTACCTCCCACTACTACTCGCAAAATTTGTGAGATAGGGGATTAGGTATCAGTAAAGAGGAATGATTGGCTGTACTTGGGGCGAGCCCTGTTGTGCAGTGGGTAGCACCCGCACATGTTACGGGGGGGACCCGGTTTTGACTCCTGGCCGAGCTAAATCTTTTCTGTTCAATAAATAAAATAATTTAAAAATGGTGGTCACACACAAATTAAGATTAGATTAATATAAAATAATATTAAATTGACGTATGTAATTAAATTAAATTAAATTCCATAAATTGGAAAAATTTGTCCACCTCCCGCTACTACTCGGAAAATTTGCAAGATAGGGGAGTAGGTATCAGAGAAGAGGAAGGATTGGCTCTACTTGGGGCCGAGCTCTGTGGTGCAGTAGGTAGCATCCGAGCATGTCACTTGGGAGACCTGGGTTGAACTCCCGGCGGAACCAAATTTTACCGCTTAAAAAAAAAAACTATTATTTAAGAATGGTGGTCACTAAAAAATTAAGATTAAATTAATATAAAATAACTTAAAATTGACGTATGTCAATAAATACCAAAAATTGTACTAAATTTGTCTACCTCCCACTACTACTCGCAAAATTTGTGAGATAGGGGATTAGGTATCAGTAAAGAGGAATGATTGGCTGTACTTGGGGCGAGCCCTGTTGTGCAGTGGGTAGCACCCGCACATGTTACGGGGGGGACCCGGTTTTGACTCCTGGCCGAGCTAAATCTTTTCTGTTCAATAAATAAAATAATTTAAAAATGGTGGTCACACACAAATTAAGATTAGATTAATATAAAATAATATTAAATTGACGTATGTAATTAAATTAAATTAAATTCCATAAATTGGAAAAATTTGTCCACCTCCCGCTACTACTCGGAAAATTTTCAAGATAGGGGAGTAGGTATCAGAGAAGAGGAAGGATTGGCTCTACTTGGGGCCGAGCTCTGTGGTGCAGTAGGTAGCATCCGAGCATGTCACTTGGGAGACCTGGGTTGAACTCCCGGCGGAACCGAATTTTACCGCTTAAAAAAAAAAACTATTATTTAAGAATGGTGGTCACTAAAAAATTAAGATTAAATTAATATAAAATAACTTAAAATTGACGTATGTCAATAAATACCAAAAATTGGAAAAAATTCGTCCATCTCACGCTACTACTCGGAAAATTTTTGAGACAGAGGTGTAGGTATTAGTGAAGAGGAAGAATTAGTTCTACTTGGGGCCGAGCTCTGTGGTGCAGTGGTTAGCATCCGCTCATGTCACGCGGAAGACCCGGATTCGCAAAATCTATTCCGTTCAAAAAAAAAAAAAAAAATTATTTTAAAATAATTAAAAAATTGTGGTCACCCACATATTAAGATTAAATAAATATAAATTTTTTTAAAATTGACGCATGTCAATAAATACCAGAAATTGTACTAAATTTGTCTACCTCCCACTACTACTCGCAAAATTTGTGAGATAGGGGATTAGGTATCAGTAAAGAGGAATGATTGGCTGTACTTGGGGCGAGCCCTGTTGTGCAGTGGGTAGCACCCGCACATGTTACGGGGGGGACCCGGTTTTGACTCCTGGCCGAGCTAAATTTTTTCTGTTCAATAAATAAAATAATTTAAAAATGGTGGTCACTCACAAATTAAGATTAGATTAATATAAAATAATATTATATTGACGTATGTCAATAAATACCATAAATTGCAAAAATTTGTCCACCTCCTGCTACTACTCGGAAAATTTGCAAGATAGGGGAGTAGGTATCAGAGAAGAGGAAGGATTGGCTCTACTTGGGGCCGAGCTCTGTGGTGCAGTGGGTAGCATCCGAGTATGTCACTTGGGAGACCTGGGTTGAACTCCAAGCGGAGTCAAATTTTACCGATTAAAAAAAATAAATATTATTTAATAATGGTGGACACCCACAAATTAAGATTAGATGAATATAAAATAATTTAAAATGGACGTATTTCAATAAATACCAGAAATTGGACAAATTTGTCCACCTCCTGCTACTACTCGGAAAATTTGCAAGATAGGGGAGTAGGTATCAGTGGTAAGGAATGATTGGCCCTACTTGGGGCCGAGCTCTGTGGTGCAGTGGTTAGTATCAGCGCATGTCACGTAGATGACTTGGTTTTAACTCCCGACCGAGCCAAATCTTTTCTCTTCAAAAAATAAAATAATTAACAAATGGTGGTCACTCACAAATTAAGATTAGATTAATTTAAAATAATATAAAATTGACGTAGGTCAATAAATACCAGAAATTAAAAAAAAATCGTCCATCTCCCGCTACTACTCCCAAAATTTGTAAGATAGGGGATTAGGTATCGGTGAAGAGGATGGATTGGCTCTACTTGGGGCCGAGCTCTGTGGTGCAGTGGTTAGCATCCGCGCATGTCACGTGGACGACACGGTTGTGACTCCCGGCCGAGCCAAATCTTTTCGCTTCAAAAAATAAAATAACTTATAAATAATGGTCTCTTATCAATTAAGATTAGATTAATATAAAATTGACGTATGTCAATAAATACCATAAATTGGACTAATTTGTCCACCTCCCGCTACTACTCGGAAAATTTTCGAGATTGAGGTGTAGGTATTAGTGAAGAGAAAGGATTGGCTCTACTTGGGGCAGAGCTCTGTGGTGCAGTGGGTAGCATCCGAGCCTGTCACTTGGGAGACCTGGGTTGTGACTCCCGGCCGAGCCAAATCTTTTCGCTTCAAAAAATAAAATAACTTATAAATAATGGTCTCTTATCAATTAAGATTAGATTAATATAAAATTGACGTATGTCAATAAATACCAGAAATTGGACTAATTTGTCCACCTCCCGCTACTACTCGGAAAATTTTCGAGATTGAGGTGTAGGTATCGGTGAAGAGGATGGATTGGCTCTACTTGGGGCCGAGCTCTGTGGTGCAGTGGTTAGCATATGCGTATGTCACGTAGAAGACCCAGTTTTAACTCCCGACCGAGGCAAATCTTTTCTCTTCAAAAAATAAAATAATTAAAAAATGGTGGTCACTCACAAATTAAGATTAGATTAATTTAAAATTGACGTATGTCAATAAATACCAGAAATTGGACAAATTTGACCATCTCTCGCTACTACTCCGAATATTTTCGAGATAGAGGAGTAGGTATCAGAGAAGAGAAAGGATTGGCTCTACTTAGGGCCAAACTCTGTGGTGCAGTAGTTAGCACCCGCGCATGTAACGGGGGAGACCCGGTTTTGACTCCTGGCCGAGCTAAATCTTTTCTGTTCAATAAATAAAATAATTTAAAAATGGTGGTCACACACAAATTAAGATTAGATTAATATAAAATAATATTAAATTGACGTATGTCAATAAATACCATAAATTGGAAAAATTTGTCCACCTCCTGCTACTACTCGGAAAATTTGCAAGATAGGGGAGTAGATATCAGAGAAGAGGAAGGATTGGCTCTACTTGGGGCCGAGCTCTGTGGTGCAGTAGGTAGCATCCGAGCATGTCACTTGGGAGACCTGGGTTGAACTCCCGGCGGAACCAAATTTTACCGCTTAAAAAAAAAAACTATTATTTAAGAATGGTGGTCACTAAAAAATTAAGATTAAATTAATATAAAATAACTTAAAATTGACGTATGTCAATAAATACCAAAAATTGTACTAAATTTGTCTACCTCCCACTACTACTCGCAAAATTTGTGAGATAGGGGATTAGGTATCAGTAAAGAGGAATGATTGGCTGTACTTGGGGCGAGCCCTGTTGTGCAGTGGGTAGCACCCGCACATGTTACGGGGGGGACCCGGTTTTGACTCCTGGCCGAGCTAAAGCTTTTCTGTTCAATAAATAAAATAATTTAAAAATGGTGGTCACACACAAATTAAGATTAGATTAATATAAAATAATATTAAATTGACGTATGTCAATAAATACCATAAATTGGAAAAATTTGTCCACCTCCCGCTACTACTCGGAAAATTTTCAAGATAGGGGAGTAGGTATCAGAGAAGAGGAAGGATTGGCTCTACTTGGGGCCGAGCTCTGTGGTGCAGTAGGTAGCATCCGAGCATGTCACTTGGGAGACCTGGGTTGAACTCCCGGCGGAACCGAATTTTACCGCTTAAAAAAAAAAACTATTATTTAAGAATGGTGGTCACTAAAAAATTAAGATTAAATTAATATAAAATAACTTAAAATTGACGTATGTCAATAAATACCAAAAATTGGAAAAAATTCGTCCATCTCACGCTACTACTCGGAAAATTTTCGAGACAGAGGTGTAGGTATTAGTGAAGAGGAAGAATTAGTTCTACTTGGGGCCGAGCTCTGTGGTGCAGTGGTTAGCATCCGCTCATGTCACGCGGAAGACCCGGATTCGCCAAATCTATTCCGTTCAAAAAAAATAAATAAATAATTAATTTAAAATAATTTAAAAATTGTGGACACCCACATATTAAGATTAAAAAAATATAAAAATTTATTAAATTGACGCATATCAATAAATACCAGAAATTGTACTATATTTGTCTACCTCCCGCTACTACTCGCAAAATTTGTAAGATAGGGGATTAGGTATCAGTAAAGAGGAAGGATTGGCTGTACTTGGGGCGAGCCCTGTTGTGCAGTGGGTAGCATCCGAGCCTGTCACTTAGGAGATCTGGGTTAAACTCCTGGCGGAGCAAAATTTTACCGCTTAAAAAAAAAATTAATTAAAAATAATTTAAAAATGGTGGTCACTCACAAATTAAGATTAGATTAATATAAAATAATATAAAATTGACGTATGTCAATAAATACCAGAAATTAGAAAAATTTGTCCACCTCCCGCTACCACTCGGAAAATTTGCAAGATATGGGAGTAGGTATCAGTGGTGAGGAAGGATTGGCTCTACTTGGGGCCGAGCTCTGTGGTGCAGTGGGTAGCACCCGCACATGTTACGGGGGGGACCCGGTTTTGACTCCTGGCCGAGCTAAATTTTTTCTGTTCAATAAATAAAATAATTTAAAAATGGTGGTCACTCACAAATTAAGATTAGATTAATATAAAATAATATTATATTGACGTATGTCAATAAATACCATAAATTGCAAAAATTTGTCCACCTCCTGCTACTACTCGGAAAATTTGCAAGATAGGGGAGTAGGTATCAGAGAAGAGGAAGGATTGGCTCTACTTGGGGCCGAGCTCTGTGGTGCAGTGGGTAGCATCCGAGTATGTCACTTGGGAGACCTGGGTTGAACTCCCGGCGAAGCCAAATTTTACCGCTTAAAAAAAATAAATATTATTTAATAATGGTGGACACCCACAAATTAAGATTAGATGAATATAAAATAATTTAAAATGGACGTATTTCAATAAATACCAGAAATTGGACAAATTTGTCCACCTCCCGCTACTACTCGGAAAATTTGCAAGATAGGGGAGTAGGTATCAGTAGGTAAGTAGTAGGTATTAACTCCCGACCGAGCCAAATCTTTTCTCTTCAAAAAATAAAATAATTTAAAAATGGTGGTCACTCACAAATTAAGATTAGATTAATTTAAAATTGACGTACGTCAATAAATACCAGAAATTAAAAAAAAATCGTCTATCTCCCGCTACTACTCCCAAAATTTCGAGATAGGGGAGTAGGTATTAGTGAAAAGGAAGGATTGGCTCTACTTGGGTCCGAGCTCTGTGGTGCAGTTGTTTGCATCCGCGCATGTCACGCGGGAGACCCGCGTTTGATTCCTGGTCACCCACATATTAAGATTAGATGAATATAAAATAATTTAAAATTGACGCATGTCAATAAATACCAGAAATTGTACTAAATTTGTCTACCTCCCACTACTACTCGCAAAATTTGTGAGATAGGGGATTAGGTATAAGTAAAGAGGAAGGATTGGCTCTACTTGGGGCCGAGCTCTGTGGTGCAGTGGTTAGCATCCGCGCATGTCACGTGGAAGAGACGGTTTTGACTCCCGGCCGAGCCAAATCTTTTCGCTTCAAAAAATAAAATAACTTATAAATAATGGTCTCTTATCAATTATGATTAGATTAATATAAAATTGACGTATGTCAATAAATACCAAAAATTGAACTAATTTGTCCACCTCCCGCTACTACTCGGAAAATTTTCGAGATAGAGGTGTAGGTATTCGTGAAGAGAAAGGATTGGCTCTACTTGGGGCCGAGCTGTGTGGTGCAGTGGGTAGCATAAGAGCATGTCACTTGGGAGACCTGGGTTGAACTCCCGGTGGAGCCAAATTTTACCGCTTAAAAAAATTAAGTAATTTAAAAATGGTGGACACCCACAAATTAAGATTAGATTAATATAAAATAATTTAAAATTGACGTATTTCAATAAATACAAGAAATTGGACAAATTTGTCCACCTTCCGCTACTACTCGGAAAATTTTCAAGATAGGAGAGTAGGTATCAGTGAAAAGGAAGGATTGGCTCTACTTGGGTCCGAGCTCTGTGGTGCAGTTGTTAGCATCCGCGCATGTCACGCGGGATACCCGGGTTTGGTTCCCGGCGGAGCTAAATCTTATTTCTTCAAAAAATAAAATAATTTAAAAATGGTGGTCACTCACAAATTAAGATTAGATTAATACAAAATAATATAAAATTGACGCAGGTCAATAAATACCAGTAATTGGACAAATTTGTCCACCTCCCGCTACTACTCGGAAAATTTGCAAGATAGGGGATTAGGTATCGGTGAAGAGGGAGTATTGGCTCTACTTGTGGCCAAACTCTGTGGTGCAGTAGATAGCACCCGCGCATGTCACGTGGGAGACCCAGTTTTGACTCCCAGCCGAGCCAAATCTATTCTCTTCAAAAAATAAAATAATATAAAAATGCTGGTCACTCACCAATTGAGATTAGATTGATATAAAATAATATAAAATTGACGTATGTCAATAAATACCAGAAATTAGACAAATTTGTCCACCTCCCGCTACCACTCGGAAAATTTTTCGAGCTCTGTGGTGCAGTGGTTAGCATCCGCGCATATCACGCGGAAGACCCGGTTTTAACTCCCGACCGAGCCAAATCTTTTCTCTTCAAAAAATAAAATAATTTAAAAATGGTGGTCACTCACAAATTAAGATTAGATTAATTTAAAATTGTCGCATGTCAATAAATACCAGAAATTAAAAAATATTCGTCCATCTCCCGCTACTACTCCCAAAATTTGTGAGATAGGGGATTAGGTATCGGTGAAGAGGATGGATTGGCTCTACTTGGGGCCGAGCTCTGTGGTGCAGTGGTTAGCATCCGCGCATGTCACGTGGAAGACACGGTTTTGACTCCCGGCCGAGCCAAATCTTTTCGCTTCAAAAAATAAAATAACTTATAAATAATGGTCTCTTATCAATTAAGATTAGATTAATAAAAAATTGACGTATGTCAATAAATACCAGAAATTGAACTAATTTGTCCAACTCCCCCTACTACTCGGAAAATTTTCGAGATAGAGGTGTAGGTATTAGTGAAGAGAAAGGATTGGCTCTACTTGGGGCCGAGCTCTGTGGTGCAGTGTGAAGCATCCGAGCATGTCACTTAGGAGACCGGGGTTGAACTCCCGGCGGAGCCAAATTTTACAGCTTAAAAAAATTAAGTAATTTAAAAATGGTGGACACCCACAAATTAAGATTAGATGAATATAAAATAATTTAAAATTGACGTATTTCAATAAATACCAGAAATTGGACAAATTTGTCCACCTCCCGCTACTACTCGGAAAATTTGCAAGATAGGGGAGTAGGTATCAGAGAAGAGGAAGGATTGGCTCTACTTGGGGCCGAGCTCTGTGGTGCTGTAGGTAGCATCCGAGTATGTCACTTGGGAGACCTGAGTTGAACTCCCGGCGGAGCCAAATTTTACCGCTTAAAAAAAAAAAAAATATTATTTAAGAATGGTGGTCACTAAAAAATTAAGATTAAATTAATATAAAATAATTTAAAATTGACCTATGTCAATAAATACCAGAAATTGAACTAATTTGTCCAACTCCCCCTACTACTCGGAAAATTTTCGAGATAGAGGTGTAGGTATTAGTGAAGAGAAAGGATTGGCTCTACTTGGGGCCGAGCTCTGTGGTGCAGTGTGAAGCATCCGAGCATGTCACTTAGGAGACCGGGGTTGAACTCCCGGCGGAGCCAAATTTTACAGCTTAAAAAAATTAAGTAATTTAAAAATGGTGGACACACACAAATTAAGATTAGATTAATATAAAATAATTTAAAATTGACGTATTTCAATAAATACAAAAAATTGGACAAATTTGTCCACCTTCCGCTACTACTCGGAAAATTTTCAAGATAGGAGAGTAGGTATCAGAGAAGAGAAAGGATTGGCTCTACTTGGGGCCGAGCTCTGTGGTGCAGTGGGTAGCATCCGAGTATGTCACTTGGGAGACCTGGGTTGAACTCCCGGCGGAGCCAAATTTTACCGCTTAAAAAAAAAAATATTATTTAATAATGGTGGACACCCACAAATTAAGATTAGATGAATATAAAATAATTTAAAATTGACGTATTTCAATAAATACCAGAAATTGGACAAATTTGTCCACCTCCCGCTACTACTCGGAAAATTTGCAAGATAGGGGAGTAGGTATCAGAGAAGAGGAAGGATTGGCTCTACTTGGGGCCGAGCTCTGTGGTCCTGTAGGTAGCATCCGAGTATGTCACTTGGAAGACCTGAGTTGAACTCCCGGCGGAGCCAAATTTTACCGCTTAAAAAAAAAAAAATATTATTTAAGAATGGTGGTCACTAAAAAATTAAGATTAAATTAATATAAAATAATTTAAAATTGACCTATGTCAATAAATAGCAAAAATTGGAAAAAATTCGTCCATCTCACGCTACTACTCGGAAAATTTTCGAGACAGAAGTGTAGGTATTAGTGAAGAGGAAGGATTAGTTCTACTTGGGGCCGAGCTCTGTGGTGCAGTGGTTAGCATCCGCTCATGTCACGCGGAAGACCCGGATTCGCCAAATCTATTCCGTTCAAAAAAAAAAAAAATAATTATTTTAAAAAAATTAAAAAATTGTGGTCACCCACATATTAAGATTAAATAAATATAAATTTTTTTTAAATTGACGCATGTCAATAAATACCAGAAATTGTACTAAATTTGTCTACCTCCCACTACTACTCGCAAAATTTGTGAGATAGGGTATTAGGTATCAGTAAAGAGGAAGGATTGGCTGTACTTGGGGCGTGCCCTGTTGTGCAGTGGGTAGCACCCGAGCATGTAACGGGGGGGACCAGGTTTTGACTCCTGGCCGAGCTAAATTTTTTCTGTTCAATAAGAAAAATAATTTAAAAATGGTGGTCACTCACAAATTAAGATTAGATTAATATAAAATAATATTATATTGACGTGTGTCAATAAATACCATAAATTGGAAAAATTTGTCCACCTCCTGCTACTACTCGGAAAATTTGCAAGATAGGGGAGTAGGTATCAGTGGTAAGGAATGATTGGCCCTACTTGGGGCCGAGCTCTGTGGTGCAGTGGTTAGTATCAGCGCATGTCACGTAGATGACTTGGTTTTAACTCCCGACCGAGCCAAATCTTTTCTCTTCAAAAAATAAAATAATTAACAAATGGTGGTCACTCACAAATTAAGATTAGATTAATTTAAAATAATATAAAATTGACGTAGGTCAATAAATACCAGAAATTAAAAAAAAATCGTCCATCTCCCGCTACTACTCCCAAAATTTGTAAGATAGGGGATTAGGTATCGGTGAAGAGGATGGATTGGCTCTACTTGGGGCCGAGCTCTGTGGTGCAGTGGTTAGCATCCGCGCATGTCACGTGGACGACACGGTTGTGACTCCCGGCCGAGCCAAATCTTTTCGCTTCAAAAAATAAAATAACTTATAAATAATGGTCTCTTATCAATTAAGATTAGATTAATATAAAATTGACGTATGTCAATAAATACCATAAATTGGACTAATTTGTCCACCTCCCGCTACTACTCGGAAAATTTTCGAGATTGAGGTGTAGGTATTAGTGAAGAGAAAGGATTGGCTCTACTTGGGGCAGAGCTCTGTGGTGCAGTGGGTAGCATCCGAGCCTGTCACTTGGGAGACCTGGGTTGTGACTCCCGGCCGAGCCAAATCTTTTCGCTTCAAAAAATAAAATAACTTATAAATAATGGTCTCTTATCAATTAAGATTAGATTAATATAAAATTGACGTATGTCAATAAATACCAGAAATTGGACTAATTTGTCCACCTCCCGCTACTACTCGGAAAATTTTCGAGATTGAGGTGTAGGTATCGGTGAAGAGGATGGATTGGCTCTACTTGGGGCCGAGCTCTGTGGTGCAGTGGTTAGCATATGCGTATGTCACGTAGAAGACCCAGTTTTAACTCCCGACCGAGGCAAATCTTTTCTCTTCAAAAAATAAAATAATTAAAAAATGGTGGTCACTCACAAATTAAGATTAGATTAATTTAAAATTGACGTATGTCAATAAATACCAGAAATTGGACAAATTTGACCATCTCTCGCTACTACTCCGAATATTTTCGAGATAGAGGAGTAGGTATCAGAGAAGAGAAAGGATTGGCTCTACTTAGGGCCAAACTCTGTGGTGCAGTAGTTAGCACCCGCGCATGTAACGGGGGAGACCCGGTTTTGACTCCTGGCCGAGCTAAATCTTTTCTGTTCAATAAATAAAATAATTTAAAAATGGTGGTCACACACAAATTAAGATTAGATTAATATAAAATAATATTAAATTGACGTATGTCAATAAATACCATAAATTGGAAAAATTTGTCCACCTCCTGCTACTACTCGGAAAATTTGCAAGATAGGGGAGTAGATATCAGAGAAGAGGAAGGATTGGCTCTACTTGGGGCCGAGCTCTGTGGTGCAGTAGGTAGCATCCGAGCATGTCACTTGGGAGACCTGGGTTGAACTCCCGGCGGAACCAAATTTTACCGCTTAAAAAAAAAAACTATTATTTAAGAATGGTGGTCACTAAAAAATTAAGATTAAATTAATATAAAATAACTTAAAATTGACGTATGTCAATAAATACCAAAAATTGTACTAAATTTGTCTACCTCCCACTACTACTCGCAAAATTTGTGAGATAGGGGATTAGGTATCAGTAAAGAGGAATGATTGGCTGTACTTGGGGCGAGCCCTGTTGTGCAGTGGGTAGCACCCGCACATGTTACGGGGGGGACCCGGTTTTGACTCCTGGCCGAGCTAAAGCTTTTCTGTTCAATAAATAAAATAATTTAAAAATGGTGGTCACACACAAATTAAGATTAGATTAATATAAAATAATATTAAATTGACGTATGTCAATATATACCATAAATTGGAAAAATTTGTCCACCTCCCGCTACTACTCGGAAAATTTTCAAGATAGGGGAGTAGGTATCAGAGAAGAGGAAGGATTGGCTCTACTTGGGGCCGAGCTCTGTGGTGCAGTAGGTAGCATCCGAGCATGTCACTTGGGAGACCTGGGTTGAACTCCCGGCGGAACCGAATTTTACCGCTTAAAAAAAAAAAACTATTATTTAAGAATGGTGGTCACTAAAAAATTAAGATTAAATTAATATAAAATAACTTAAAATTGACGTATGTCAATAAATACCAAAAATTGGAAAAAATTCGTCCATCTCACGCTACTACTCGGAAAATTTTCGAGACAGAGGTGTAGGTATTAGTGAAGAGGAAGAATTAGTTCTACTTGGGGCCGAGCTCTGTGGTGCAGTGGTTAGCATCCGCTCATGTCACGCGGAAGACCCGGATTCGCAAAATCTATTCCGTTCAAAAAAAAAAAAATAATTATTTTAAAATAATCAAAAAATTGTGGTCACCCACATATTAAGATTAAATAAATATAAATTTTTTTAAAATTGACGCATGTCAATAAATACCAGAAATTGTACTAAATTTGTCTACCTCCCACTACTACTCGCAAAATTTGTGAGATAGGGGATTAGGTATCAGTAAAGAGGAATGATTGGCTGTACTTGGGGCGAGCCCTGTTGTGCAGTGGGTAGCACCCGCACATGTTACGGGGGGGACCCGGTTTTGACTCCTGGCCGAGCTAAATTTTTTCTGTTCAATAAATAAAATAATTTAAAAATGGTGGTCACTCACAAATTAAGATTAGATTAATATAAAATAATATTATATTGACGTATGTAAATAAATACCATAAATTGCAAAAATTTGTCCACCTCCTGCTACTACTCGGAAAATTTGCAAGATAGGGGAGTAGGTATCAGAGAAGAGGAAGGATTGGCTCTACTTGGGGCCGAGCTCTGTGGTGCAGTGGGTAGCATCCGAATATGTCACTTGGGAGACCTGGGTTGAACTCCAAGCGGAGTCAAATTTTACCGATTAAAAAAAATAAATATTATTTAATAATGGTGGACACACACAAATTAAGATTAGATGAATATAAAATAATTTAAAATGGACGTATTTCAATAAATACCAGAAATTGGACAAATTTGTCCACCTCCCGCTACTACTCGGAAAATTTGCAAGGTAGGGGAGTAGGTATCAGTAGGTAAGTAGTAGGTATTAACTCCCGACCGAGCCAAATCTTTTCTCTTCAAAAAATAAAATAATTTAAAAATGGTGGTCACTCACAAATTAAGATTAGATTAATTTAAAATTGACGTACGTCAATAAATACCAGAAATTAAAAAAAAATCGTCTATCTCCCGCTACTACTCCCAAAATTTCGAGATAGGGGAGTAGGTATTAGTGAAAAGGAAGGATTGGCTCTACTTGGGTCCGAGCTCTGTGGTGCAGTTGTTTGCATCCGCGCATGTCACGCGGGAGACCCGCGTTTGATTCCTGGTCACCCACATATTAAGATTAGATGAATATAAAATAATTTAAAATTGACGCATGTCAATAAATACCAGAAATTGTACTAAATTTGTCTACCTCCCACTACTACTCGCAAAATTTGTGAGATAGGGGATTAGGTATAAGTAAAGAGGAAGGATTGGCTCTACTTGGGGCCGAGCTCTGTGGTGCAGTGGTTAGCATCCGCGCATGTCACGTGGAAGAGACGGTTTTGACTCCCGGCCGAGCCAAATCTTTTCGCTTCAAAAAATAAAATAACTTATAAATAATGGTCTCTTATCAATTATGATTAGATTAATATAAAATTGACGTATGTCAATAAATACCAAAAATTGAACTAATTTGTCCACCTCCCGCTACTACTCGGAAAATTTTCGAGATAGAGGTGTAGGTATTCGTGAAGAGAAAGGATTGGCTCTACTTGGGGCCGAGCTGTGTGGTGCAGTGGGTAGCATAAGAGCATGTCACTTGGGAGACCTGGGTTGAACTCCCGGTGGAGCCAAATTTTACCGCTTGAAAAAATTAAGTAATTTAAAAATGGTGGACACCCACAAATTAAGATTAGATTAATATAAAATAATTTAAAATTGACGTATTTCAATAAATACAAGAAATTGGACAAATTTGTCCACCTTCCGCTACTACTCGGAAAATTTTCAAGATAGGAGAGTAGGTATCAGTGAAAAGGAAGGATTGGCTCTACTTGGGTCCGAGCTCTGTGGTGCAGTTGTTAGCATCCGCGCATGTCACGCGGGATACCCGGGTTTGGTTCCCGGCGGAGCTAAATCTTATTTCTTCAAAAAATAAAATAATTTAAAAATGGTGGTCACTCACAAATTAAGATTAGATTAATACAAAATAATATAAAATTGACGCAGGTCAATAAATACCAGTAATTGGACAAATTTGTCCACCTCCCGCTACTACTCGGAAAATTTGCAAGATAGGGGATTAGGTATCGGTGAAGAGGGAGTATTGGCTCTACTTGTGGCCAAACTCTGTGGTGCAGTAGATAGCACCCGCGCAGGTCACGTGGGAGACCCAGTTTTGACTCCCAGCCGAGCCAAATCTATTCTCTTCAAAAAATAAAATAATATAAAAATGCTGGTCACTTACCAATTGAGATTAGATTGATATAAAATAATATAAAATTGACGTATGTCAATAAATACCAGAAATTAGACAAATTTGTCCACCTCCCGCTACCACTCGGAAAATTTTTCGAGCTCTGTGGTGCAGTGGTTAGCATCCGCGCATATCACGCGGAAGACCCGGTTTTAACTCCCGACCGAGCCAAATCTTTTCTCTTCAAAAAATAAAATAATTTAAAAATGGTGGTCACTCACAAATTAAGATTAGATTAATTTAAAATTGACGCATGTCAATAAATACCAGAAATTAAAAAATATTCGTCCATCTCCCGCTACTACTCCCAAAATTTGTGAGATAGGGGATTAGGTATCGGTGAAGAGGATGGATTGGCTCTACTTGGGGCCGAGCTCTGTGGTGCAGTGGTTAGCATCCGCGCATGTCACGTGGGAGACACGGTTTTGACTCCCGGCGGAGCCAAATCTTTTCGCTTCAAAAAATAAAATAACTTATAAATAATGGTCTCTTATCAATTAAGATTAGATTAATAAAAAATTGACGTATGTCAATAAATACCAGAAATTGAACTAATTTGTCCAACTCCCCCTACTACTCGGAAAATTTTCGAGATAGAGGTATAGGTATTAGTGAAGAGAAAGGATTGGCTCTACTTGGGGCCGAGCTCTGTGGTGCAGTGTGAAGCATCCGAGCATGTCACTTAGGAGACCGGGGTTGAACTCCCGGCGGAGCCAAATTTTACAGCTTAAAAAAATTAAGTAATTTAAAAATGGTGGACACCCACAAATTAAGATTAGATTAATATAAAATAATTTAAAATTGACGTATTTCAAAAAATACAAAAAATTGGACAAATTTGTCCACCTTCCGCTACTACTCGGAAAATTTTCAAGATAGGAGAGTAGGTATCAGAGAAGAGAAAGGATTGGCTCTACTTGGGGCCGAGCTCTGTGGTGCAGTGGGTAGCATCCGAGTATGTCACTTGGGAGACCTGGGTTGAACTCCCGGCGGAGCCAAATTTTACCGCTTAAAAAAAAAAATCTTATTTAATAATGGTGGACACCCACAAATTAAGATTAGATGAATATAAAATAATTTAAAATTGACGTATTTCAATAAATACCAGAAATTGGACAAATTTGTCCACCTCCCGCTACTACTCGGAAAATTTGCAAGATAGGGGAGTAGGTATCAGAGAAGAGGAAGGATTGGCTCTACTTGGGGCCGAGCTCTGTGGTGCTGTAGGTAGCATCCGAGTATGTCACTTGGGAGACCTGAGTTGAACTCCCGGCGGAGCCAAATTTCACCGCTTAAAAAAAAAAAAAATATTATTTAAGAATGGTGGTCACTAAAAAATTAAGATTAAATTAATATAAAATAATTTAAAATTGACCTATGTCAATAAATACCAGAAATTGAACTAATTTGTCCAACTCCCCCTACTACTCGGAAAATTTTCGAGATAGAGGTGTAGGTATTAGTGAAGAGAAAGGATTTGCTCTACTTGGGGCCGAGCTCTGTGGTGCAGTGTGAAGCATCCGAGCATGTCACTTAGGAGACCGGGGTTGAACTCCCGGCGGAGCCAAATTTTACAGCTTAAAAAAATTAAGTAATTTAAAAATGGTGGACACACACAAATTAAGATTAGATTAATATAAAATAATTTAAAATTGACGTATTTCAATAAATACAAAAAATTGGACAAATTTGTCCACCTTCCGCTACTACTCGGAAAATTTTCAAGATAGGAGAGTAGGTATCAGAGAAGAGAAAGGATTGGCTCTACTTGGGGCCGAGCTCTGTGGTGCAGTGGGTAGCATCCGAGTATGTCACTTGGGAGACCTGGGTTGAACTCCCGGCGGAGCCAAATTTTATCGCTTAAAAAAAAAATATTATTTAATAATGGTGGACACCCACAAATTAAGATTAGATGAATATAAAATAATTTAAAATTGACGTATTTCAATAAATACCAGAAATTGGACAAATTTGTCCACCTCCCGCTACCACTCGGAAAATTTTTCGAGCTCTGTGGTGCAGTGGTTAGCATCCGCGCATATCACGCGGAAGACCCGGTTTTAACTCCCGACCGAGCCAAATCTTTTCTCTTCAAAAAATAAAATAATTTAAAAATGGTGGTCACTCACAAATTAAGATTAGATTAATTTAAAATTGACGCATGTCAATAAATACCAGAAATTAAAAAATATTCGTCCATCTCCCGCTACTACTCCCAAAATTTGTGAGATAGGGGATTAGGTATCGGTGAAGAGGATGGATTGGCTCTACTTGGGGCCGAGCTCTGTGGTGCAGTGGTTAGCATCCGCGCATGTCACGTGGAAGACACGGTTTTGACTCCCGGCCGAGCCAAATCTTTTCGCTTCAAAAAATAAAATAACTTATAAATAATGGTCTCTTATCAATTAAGATTAGATTAATAAAAAATTGACGTATGTCAATAAATACCAGAAATTGAACTAATTTGTCCAACTCCCCCTACTACTCGGAAAATTTTCGAGATAGAGGTATAGGTATTAGTGAAGAGAAAGGATTGGCTCTACTTGGGGCCGAGCTCTGTGGTGCAGTGTGAAGCATCCGAGCATGTCACTTAGGAGACCGGGGTTGAACTCCCGGCGGAGCCAAATTTTACAGCTTAAAAAAATTAAGTAATTTAAAAATGGTGGACACACACAAATTAAGATTAGATTAATATAAAATAATTTAAAATTGACGTATTTCAAAAAATACAAAAAATTGGACAAATTTGTCGACCTTCCGCTACTACTCGGAAAATTTTCAAGATAGGAGAGTAGGTATCAGAGAAGAGAAAGGATTGGCTCTACTTGGGGCCGAGCTCTGTGGTGCAGTGGGTAGCATCCGAGTATGTCACTTGGGAGACCTGGGTTGAACTCCCGGCGGAGCCAAATTTTACCGCTTAAAAAAAAAAATCTTATTTAATAATGGTGGACACCCACAAATTAAGATTAGATGAATATAAAATAATTTAAAATTGACGTATTTCAATAAATACCAGAAATTGGACAAATTTGTCCACCTCCCGCTACTACTCGGAAAATTTGCAAGATAGGGGAGTAGGTATCAGAGAAGAGGAAGGATTGGCTCTACTTGGGGCCGAGCTCTGTGGTGCTGTAGGTAGCATCCGAGTATGTCACTTGGGAGACCTGAGTTGAACTCCCGGCGGAGCCAAATTTCACCGCTTAAAAAAAAAAAAAATATTATTTAAGAATGGTGGTCACTAAAAAATTAAGATTAAATTAATATAAAATAATTTAAAATTGACCTATGTCAATAAATACCAGAAATTGAACTAATTTGTCCAACTCCCCCTACTACTCGGAAAATTTTCGAGATAGAGGTGTAGGTATTAGTGAAGAGAAAGGATTTGCTCTACTTGGGGCCGAGCTCTGTGGTGCAGTGTGAAGCATCCGAGCATGTCACTTAGGAGACCGGGGTTGAACTCCCGGCGGAGCCAAATTTTACAGCTTAAAAAAATTAAGTAATTTAAAAATGGTGGACACACACAAATTAAGATTAGATTAATATAAAATAATTTAAAATTGACGTATTTCAATAAATACAAAAAATTGGACAAATTTGTCCACCTTCCGCTACTACTCGGAAAATTTTCAAGATAGGAGAGTAGGTATCAGAGAAGAGAAAGGATTGGCTCTACTTGGGGCCGAGCTCTGTGGTGCAGTGGGTAGCATCCGAGTATGTCACTTGGGAGACCTGGGTTGAACTCCCGGCGGAGCCAAATTTTATCGCTTAAAAAAAAAAATATTATTTAATAATGGTGGACACCCACAAATTAAGATTAGATGAATATAAAATAATTTAAAATTGACGTATTTCAATAAATACCAGAAATTGGACAAATTTGTCCACCTCCCGCTACTACTCGGAAAATTTGCAAGATAGGGGAGTAGGTATCAGAAAAGAGGAAGGATTGGCTCTACTTGGGGCCGAGCTCTGTGGTGCTGTAGGTAGCATCCGAGTATGTCACTTGGGAGACCTGAGTTGAACTCCCGGCGGAGCCAAATTTTACCGCTTAAAAAAAAAAAAAATATTATTTAAGAATGGTGGTCACTAAAAAATTAAGATTAAATTAATATAAAATAATTTAAAATTGACCTATGTCAATAAATAGCAAAAATTGGAAAAAATTCGTCCATCTCACGCTACTACTCGGAAAATTTTCGAGACAGAAGTGTAGGTATTAGTGAAGAGGAAGGATTAGTTCTACTTGGGGCCGAGCTCTGTGGTGCAGTGGTTAGCATCCGCTCATGTCACGCGGAAGACCCGGATTCGCCAAATCTATTCCGTTCAAAAAAAAAAAAAAATAATTATTTTAAAAAAATTAAAAAATTGTGGTCACCCACATATTAAGATTAAATAAATATAAATTTTTTTTAAATTGACGCATGTCAATAAATACCAGAAATTGTACTAAATTTGTCTACCTCCCGCTACTACTCGGAAAATTTTCAAGATAGGGGAGTAGGTATCAGAGAAGAGGAAGGATTGGCTCTACTTCGGGCCGAGCTCTGTGGTGCAGTAGGTAGCATCCGAGCATGTCACTTGGGAGACCTGGGTTGAACTCCCGGCGGAACCGAATTTTACCGCTTAAAAAAAAAAACTATTATTTAAGAATGGTGGTCACTAAAAAATTAAGATTAAATTAATATAAAATAACTTAAAATTGACGTATGTCAATAAATACCAAAAATTGGAAAAAATTCGTCCATCTCACGCTACTACTCGGAAAATTTTCGAGACAGAGGTGTAGGTATTAGTGAAGAGGAAGAATTAGTTCTACTTGGGGCCGAGCTCTGTGGTGCAGTGGTTAGCATCCGCTAATGTCACGCGGAAGACCCGGATTCGCAAAATCTATTCCGTTCAAAAAAAAAAAAAATAATTATTTTAAAAAAATTAAAAAATTGTGGTCACCCACATATTAAGATTAAATAAATATAAATTTTTTTTAAATTGACGCATGTCAATAAATACCAGAAATTGTACTAAATTTGTCTACCTCCCACTACTACTCGCAAAATTTGTGAGATAGGGGATTAGGTATCAGTAAAGAGGAATGATTGGCTGTACTTGGGGCGAGCCCTGTTGTGCAGTGGGTAGCACCCGCACATGTTACGGGGGGGACCCGGTTTTGACTCTTGGCCGAGCTAAATTTTTTCTGTTCAATAAATAAAATAATTTAAAAATGGTGGTCACTCACAAATTAAGATTAGATTAATATAAAATAATATTATATTGACGTATGTCAATAAATACCATAAATTGCAAAAATTTGTCCACCTCCTGCTACTACTCGGAAAATTTGCAAGATAGGGGAGTAGGTATCAGAGAAGAGGAAGGATTGGCTCTACTTGGGGCCGAGCTCTGTGGTGCAGTGGGTAGCATCCGAGTATGTCACTTGGGAGACCTGGGTTGAACTCCAAGCGGAGTCAAATTTTACCGATTAAAAAAAATAAATATTATTTAATAATGGTGGACACCCACAAATTAAGATTAGATGAATATAAAATAATTTAAAATGGACGTATTTCAATAAATACCAGAAATTGGACAAATTTGTCCACCTCCCGCTACTACTCGGAAAATTTGCAAGATAGGGGAGTAGGTATCAGTAGGTAAGTAGTAGGTATTAACTCCCGACCGAGCCAAATCTTTTCTCTTCAAAAAATAAAATAATTTAAAAATGGTGGTCACTCACAAATTAAGATTAGATTAATTTAAAATTGACGTACGTCAATAAATACCAGAAATTAAAAAAAAATCGTCTATCTCCCGCTACTACTCCCAAAATTTCGAGATAGGGGAGTAGGTATTAGTGAAAAGGAAGGATTGGCTCTACTTGGGTCCGAGCTCTGTGGTGCAGTTGTTTGCATCCGCGCATGTCACGCGGGAGACCCGCGTTTGATTCCTGGTCACCCACATATTAAGATTAGATGAATATAAAATAATTTAAAATTGACGCATGTCAATAAATACCAGAAATTGTACTAAATTTGTCTACCTCCCACTACTACTCGCAAAATTTGATAGATAGGGGATTAGGTATAAGTAAAGAGGAAGGATTGGCTATACTTGGGGCCGAGCTCTGTGGTGCAGTGGTTAGCATCCGCGCATGTCACGTGGAAGAGACGGTTTTGACTCCCGGCCGAGCCAAATCTTTTCGCTTCAAAAAATAAAATAACTTATAAATAATGGTCTCTTATCAATTATGATTAGATTAATATAAAATTGACGTATGTCAATAAATACCAAAAATTGAACTAATTTGTCCACCTCCCGCTACTACTCGGAAAATTTTCGAGATAGAGGTGTAGGTATTCGTGAAGAGAAAGGATTGGCTCTACTTGGGGCCGAGCTGTGTGGTGCAGTGGGTAGCATAAGAGCATGTCACTTGGGAGACCTGGGTTGAACTCCCGGTGGAGCCAAATTTTACCGCTTGAAAAAATTAAGTAATTTAAAAATGGTGGACACCCACAAATTAAGATTAGATTAATATAAAATAATTTAAAATTGACGTATTTCAATAAATACAAGAAATTGGACAAATTTGTCCACCTTCCGCTACTACTCGGAAAATTTTCAAGATAGGAGAGTAGGTATCAGTGAAAAGGAAGGATTGGCTCTACTTGGGTCCGAGCTCTGTGGTGCAGTTGTTAGCATCCGCGCATGTCACGCGGGATACCCGGGTTTGGTTCCCGGCGGAGCTAAATCTTATTTCTTCAAAAAATAAAATAATTTAAAAATGGTGGTCACTCACAAATTAAGATTAGATTAATACAAAATAATATAAAATTGACGCAGGTCAATAAATACCAGTAATTGGACAAATTTGTCCACCTCCCGCTACTACTCGGAAAATTTGCAAGATAGGGGATTAGGTATCGGTGAAGAGGGAGTATTGGCTCTACTTGTGGCCAAACTCTGTGGTGCAGTAGATAGCACCCGCGCAGGTCACGTGGGAGACCCAGTTTTGACTCCCAGCCGAGCCAAATCTATTCTCTTCAAAAAATAAAATAATATAAAAATGCTGGTCACTCACCAATTGAGATTAGATTGATATAAAATAATATAAAATTGACGTATGTCAATAAATACCAGAAATTAGACAAATTTGTCCACCTCCCGCTACCACTCGGAAAATTTTTCGAGCTCTGTGGTGCAGTGGTTAGCATCCGCGCATATCACGCGGAAGACCCGGTTTTAACTCCCGACCGAGCCAAATCTTTTCTCTTCAAAAAATAAAATAATTTAAAAATGGTGGTCACTCACAAATTAAGATTAGATTAATTTAAAATTGACGCATGTCAATAAATACCAGAAATTAAAAAATATTCGTCCATCTCCCGCTACTACTCCCAAAATTTGTGAGATAGGGGATTAGGTATCGGTGAAGAGGATGGATTGGCTCTACTTGGGGCCGAGCTCTGTGGTGCAGTGGTTAGCATCCGCGCATGTCACGTGGAAGACACGCTTTTGACTCCCGGCCGAGCCAAATCTTTTCGCTTCAAAAAATAAAATAACTTATAAATAATGGTCTCTTATCAATTAAGATTAGATTAATAAAAAATTGACGTATGTCAATAAATACCAGAAATTGAACTAATTTGTCCAACTCCCCCTACTACTCGGAAAATTTTCGAGATAGAGGTATAGGTATTAGTGAAGAGAAAGGATTGGCTCTACTTGGGGCCGAGCTCTGTGGTGCAGTGTGAAGCATCCGAGCATGTCACTTAGGAGACCGGGGTTGAACTCCCGGCGGAGCCAAATTTTACAGCTTAAAAAAATTAAGTAATTTAAAAATGGTGGACACCCACAAATTAAGATTAGATTAATATAAAATAATTTAAAATTGACGTATTTCAAAAAATACAAAAAATTGGACAAATTTGTCCACCTTCCGCTACTACTCGGAAAATTTTCAAGATAGGAGAGTAGGTATCAGAGAAGAGAAAGGATTGGCTCTACTTGGGGCCGAGCTCTGTGGTGCAGTGGGTAGCATCCGAGTATGTCACTTGGGAGACCTGGGTTGAACTCCCGGCGGAGCCAAATTTTACCGCTTAAAAAAAAAAATCTTATTTAATAATGGTGGACACCCACAAATTAAGATTAGATGAATATAAAATAATTTAAAATTGACGTATTTCAATAAATACCAGAAATTGGACAAATTTGTCCACCTCCCGCTACTACTCGGAATATTTGCAAGATAGGGGAGTAGGTATCAGAGAAGAGGAAGGATTGGCTCTACTTGGGGCCGAGCTCTGTGGTGCTGTAGGTAGCATCCGAGTATGTCACTTGGGAGACCTGAGTTGAACTCCCGGCGGAGCCAAATTTCACCGCTTAAAAAAAAAAAAAATATTATTTAAGAATGGTGGTCACTAAAAAATTAAGATTAAATTAATATAAAATAATTTAAAATTGACCTATGTCAATAAATACCAGAAATTGAACTAATTTGTCCAACTCCCCCTACTACTCGGAAAATTTTCGAGATAGAGGTGTAGGTATTAGTGAAGAGAAAGGATTTGCTCTACTTGGGGCCGAGCTCTGTGGTGCAGTGTGAAGCATCCGAGCATGTCACTTAGGAGACCGGGGTTGAACTCCCGGCGGAGCCAAATTTTACAGCTTAAAAAAATTAAGTAATTTAAAAATGGTGGACACACACAAATTAAGATTAGATTAATATAAAATAATTTAAAATTGACGTATTTCAATAAATACAAAAAATTGGACAAATTTGTCCACCTTCCGCTACTACTCGGAAAATTTTCAAGATAGGAGAGTAGGTATCAGAGAAGAGAAAGGATTGGCTCTACTTGGGGCCGAGCTCTGTGGTGCAGTGGGTAGCATCCGAGTATGTCACTTGGGAGACCTGGGTTGAACTCCCGGCGGAGCCAAATTTTATCGCTTAAAAAAAAAAATATTATTTAATAATGGTGGACACCCACAAATTAAGATTAGATGAATATAAAATAATTTAAAATTGACGTATTTCAATAAATACCAGAAATTGGACAAATTTGTCCACCTCCCGCTACCACTCGGAAAATTTTTCGAGCTCTGTGGTGCAGTGGTTAGCATCCGCGCATATCACGCGGAAGACCCGGTTTTAACTTCCGACCGAGCCAAATCTTTTCTCTTCAAAAAATAAAATAATTTAAAAATGGTGGTCACTCACAAATTAAGATTAGATTAATTTAAAATTGACGCATGTCAATAAATACCAGAAATTAAAAAATATTCGTCCATCTCCCGCTACTACTCCCAAAATTTGTGAGATAGGGGATTAGGTATCGGTGAAGAGGATGGATTGGCTCTACTTGGGGCCGAGCTCTGTGGTGCAGTGGTTAGCATCCGCGCATGTCACGTGGAAGACACGGTTTTGACTCCCGGCCGAGCCAAATCTTTTCGCTTCAAAAAATAAAATAACTTATAAATAATGGTCTCTTTTTAATTAAGATTAGATTAATAAAAAATTGACGTATGTCAATAAATACCAGAAATTGAACTAATTTGTCCAACTCCACTTACTACTCGGAAAATTTTCGAGATAGAGGTATAGGTATTAGTGAAGAGAAAGGATTGGCTCTACTTGGGGCCGAGCTCTGTGGTGCAGTGTGAAGCATCCGAGCATGTCACTTAGGAGACCGGGGTTGAACTCCCGGCGGAGCCAAATTTTACAGCTTAAAAAAATTAAGTAATTTAAAAATGGTGGACACACACAAATTAAGATTAGATTAATATAAAATAATTTAAAATTGACGTATTTCAAAAAATACAAAAAATTGGACAAATTTGTCCACCTTCCGCTACTACTCGGAAAATTTTCAAGATAGGAGAGTAGGTATCAGAGAAGAGAAAGGATTGGCTCTACTTGGGGCCGAGCTCTGTGGTGCAGTGGGTAGCATCCGAGTATGTCACTTGGGAGACCTGGGTTGAACTCCCGGCGGAGCCAAATTTTACCGCTTAAAAAAAAAAATCTTATTTAATAATGGTGGACACCCACAAATTAAGATTAGATGAATATAAAATAATTTAAAATTGACGTATTTCAATAAATACCAGAAATTGGACAAATTTGTCCACCTCCCGCTACTACTCGGAAAATTTGCAAGATAGGGGAGTAGGTATCAGAGAAGAGGAAGGATTGGCTCTACTTGGGGCCGAGCTCTGTGGTGCTGTAGGTAGCATCCGAGTATGTCACTTGGGAGACCTGAGTTGAACTCCCGGCGGAGCCAAATTTCACCGCTTAAAAAAAAAAAAAATATTATTTAAGAATGGTGGTCACTAAAAAATTAAGATTAAATTAATATAAAATAATTTAAAATTGACCTATGTCAATAAATACCAGAAATTGAACTAATTTGTCCAACTCCCCCTACTACTCGGAAAATTTTCGAGATAGAGGTGTAGGTATTAGTGAAGAGAAAGGATTTGCTCTACTTGGGGCCGAGCTCTGTGGTGCAGTGTGAAGCATCCGAGCATGTCACTTAGGAGACCGGGGTTGAACTCCCGGCGGAGCCAAATTTTACAGCTTAAAAAAATTAAGTAATTTAAAAATGGTGGACACACACAAATTAAGATTAGATTAATATAAAATAATTTAAAATTGACGTATTTCAATAAATACAAAAAATTGGACAAATTTGTCCACCTTCCGCTACTACTCGGAAAATTTTCAAGATAGGAGAGTAGGTATTAGTGAAGAGAAAGGATTGGCTCTACTTGGGGCCGAGCTCTGTGGTGCAGTGGGTAGCATCCGAGTATGTCACTTGGGAGACCTGGGTTGAACTCCCGGCGGAGCCAAATTTTATCGCTTAAAAAAAAAAATATTATTTAATAATGGTGGACACCCACAAATTAAGATTAGATGAATATAAAATAATTTAAAATTGACGTATTTCAATAAATACCAGAAATTGGACAAATTTGTCCACCTCCCGCTACTACTCGGAAAATTTGCAAGATAGGGGAGTAGGTATCAGAAAAGAGGAAGGATTGGCTCTACTTGGGGCCGAGCTCTGTGGTGCTGTAGGTAGCATCCGAGTATGTCACTTGGGAGACCTGAGTTGAACTCCCGGCGGAGCCAAATTTTACCGCTTAAAAAAAAAAAAAATATTATTTAAGAATGGTGGTCACTAAAAAATTAAGATTAAATTAATATAAAATAATTTAAAATTGACCTATGTCAATAAATAGCAAAAATTGGAAAAAATTCGTCCATCTCACGCTACTACTCGGAAAATTTTCGAGACAGAAGTGTAGGTATTAGTGAAGAGGAAGGATTAGTTCTACTTGGGGCCGAGCTCTGTGGTGCAGTGGTTAGCATCCGCTCATGTCACGCGGAAGACCCGGATTCGCCAAATCTATTCCGTTCAAAAAAAAAAAAAATAATTATTTTAAAAAAATTAAAAAATTGTGGTCACCCACATATTAAGATTAAATAAATATAAATTTTTTTTAAATTGACGCATGTCAATAAATACCAGAAATTGTACTAAATTTGTCTACCTCCCACTACTACTCGCAAAATTTGTGAGATAGGGGATTAGGTATCAGTAAAGAGGAAGGATTGGCTGTACTTGGGGCGTGCCCTGTTGTGCAGTGGGTAGCACCCGAGCATGTAACGGGGGGGACCAGGTTTTGACACCTGGCCGAGCTAAATTTTTTCTGTTCAATAAGAAAAATAATTTAAAAATGGTGGTCACTCACAAATTAAGATTAGATTAATATAAAATAATATTATATTGACGTGTGTCAATAAATACCATAAATTGGAAAAATTTGTCCACCTCCTGCTACTACTCGGAAAATTTGCAAGATAGGGGAGTAGGTATCAGTGGTAAGGAATGATTGGCCCTACTTGGGGCCGAGCTCTGTGGTGCAGTGGTTAGTATCAGCGCATGTCACGTAGATGACTTGGTTTTAACTCCCGACCGAGCCAAATCTTTTCTCTTCAAAAAATAAAATAATTAACAAATGGTGGTCACTCACAAATTAAGATTAGATTAATTTAAAATAATATAAAATTGACGTAGGTCAATAAATACCAGAAATTAAAAAAAAATCGTCCATCTCCCGCTACTACTCCCAAAATTTGTAAGATAGGGGATTAGGTATCGGTGAAGAGGATGGATTGGCTCTACTTGGGGCCGAGCTCTGTGGTGCAGTGGTTAGCATCCGCGCATGTCACGTGGACGACACGGTTGTGACTCCCGGCCGAGCCAAATCTTTTCGCTTCAGAAAATAAAATAACTTATAAATAATGGTCTCTTATCAATTAAGATTAGATTAATATAAAATTGACGTATGTCAATAAATACCAGAAATTGGACTAATTTGTCCACCTCCCGCTACTACTCGGAAAATTTTCGAGATTGAGGTGTAGGTATTAGTGAAGAGAAAGGATTGGCTCTACTTGGGGCAGAGCTCTGTGGTGCAGTGGGTAGCATCCGAGCCTGTCACTTGGGAGACCTGGGTTGTGACTCCCGGCCGAGCCAAATCTTTTCGCTTCAAAAAATAAAATAACTTATAAATAATGGTCTCTTATCAATTAAGATTAGATTAATATAAAATTGACGTATGTCAATAAATACCAGAAATCGGACTAATTTGTCCACCTCCCGCTACTACTCGGAAAATTTTCGAGATTGAGGTGTAGGTATCGGTGAAGAGGATGGATTGGCTCTACTTGGGGCCGAGCTCTGTGGTGCAGTGGTTAGCATCCGCGCATGTCACGTTGGAGACCCGGGTTTGATACCTGTCGGAGCTAATTCTTATTTCTTCAAAAAATAAAATAATTTAAAAATGGTGGTCACTCACAAATTAAGATTAGATTGATATAAAATAATATAAAATTGATGTATGTCAATAAATACCAGAAATTAGACAAATTTGTCCACCTCCCGCTACCACTCGGAAAATTTGCCGAGCTCTGTGGTGCAGTGGTTAGCATCCGCGCATATCAAGCGGAAGACCCGGTTTTAACTCCCGACCGAGCCAAATCTTTTCTCTTCAAAAAATAAAATAATTTAAAAATGGTGGTCACTCACAAATTCAGATTAGATTAATTTAAAATTGACGTATGTCAATAAATACCAGAAATTAAAAAAAAAATCGTCCATCTCCGGCTACTATTCCCAAAATTTGTGAGATAGGGGATTAGGTATCGGTGAAGAGGATGGATTGACTCTACTTGGGGCCGAGCTCTGTGGTGCAGTGGTTAGCATCCGCGCATGTCACGTGGAAGACACGGTTTTGACTCCCGGCCGAGTCAAATCTTTTCGCTTCAAAAAATAAAATAACTTATAAATAATGGTCTCTTATCAATTATGATTAGATTAAAATAAAATTGACGTATGTCAATAAATACCAGAAATTGAACTAATTTGTCCACGTCCCGCTACTACTCGGAAAATTTTCGAGATAGAGGTGTAGGTATTAGTGAAGAGAAAGGATTGGCTCTACTTGGGGCCGAGCTGTGTGGTGCAGTGGGTAGCATCCGAGCATGTCACTTGGGAGACCTGGGTTGAACTCCCGGCGGAGCCAAATATTACCGCTTAAAAAAATTAAGTAATTTAAAAATGGTGGACACCCACAAATTAAGATTAGATTAATACAAAATAATATAAAATTGACGCAGGTCAATAAATACCAGAAATTGGACTAATTTGTCCACCTTCCGCTACTACTCGAAAATTTTCGAGACAGAGGTGTAGGTATTAGTGAAGAGGAAGGATTAGTTCTACTTGGGGCCGAGCTCTGTGGTGCAGTGGTTAGCATCCGAGCATGTCACTTGGGAGACCTGGGTTGAACTCCCGGTGGAGCCAAATTTTACCGCTTGAAAAAATTAAGTAATTTAAAAATGGTGGACACCCACAAATTAAGATTAGATTAATATAAAATAATTTAAAATTGACGTATTTCAATAAATACAAGAAATTGGACAAATTTGTCCACCTTCCGCTACTACTCGGAAAATTTTCAAGATAGGAGAGTAGGTATCAGTGAAAAGGAAGGATTGGCTCTACTTGGGTCCGAGCTCTGTGGTGCAGTTGTTAGCATCCGCGCATGTCACGCGGGATACCCGGGTTTGGTTCCCGGCGGAGCTAAATCTTATTTCTTCAAAAAATAAAATAATTTAAAAATGGTGGTCACTCACAAATTAAGATTAGATTAATACAAAATAATATAAAATTGACGCAGGTCAATAAATACCAGTAATTGGACAAATTTGTCCACCTCCCGCTACTACTCGGAAAATTTGCAAGATAGGGGATTAGGTATCGGTGAAGAGGGAGTATTGGCTCTACTTGTGGCCAAACTCTGTGGTGCAGTAGATAGCACCCGCGCAGGTCACGTGGGAGACCCAGTTTTGACTCCCAGCCGAGCCAAATCTATTCTCTTCAAAAAATAAAATAATATAAAAATGCTGGTCACTCACCAATTGAGATTAGATTGATATAAAATAATATAAAATTGACGTATGTCAATAAATACCAGAAATTAGACAAATTTGTCCACCTCCCGCTACCACTCGGAAAATTTTTCGAGCTCTGTGGTGCAGTGGTTAGCATCCGCGCATATCACGCGGAAGACCCGGTTTTAACTCCCGACCGAGCCAAATCTTTTCTCTTCAAAAAATAAAATAATTTAAAAATGGTGGTCACTCACAAATTAAGATTAGATTAATTTAAAATTGACGCATGTCAATAAATACCAGAAATTAAAAAATATTCGTCCATCTCCCGCTACTACTCCCAAAATTTGTGAGATAGGGGATTAGGTATCGGTGAAGAGGATGGATTGGCTCTACTTGGGGCCGAGCTCTGTGGTGCAGTGGTTAGCATCCGCGCATGTCACGTGGAAGACACGGTTTTGACTCCCGGCCGAGCCAAATCTTTTCGCTTCAAAAAATAAAATAACTTATAAATAATGGTCTCTTATCAATTAAGATTAGATTAATAAAAAATTGACGTATGTCAATAAATACCAGAAATTGAACTAATTTGTCCAACTCCCCCTACTACTCGGAAAATTTTCGAGATAGAGGTATAGGTATTAGTGAAGAGAAAGGATTGGCTCTACTTGGGGCCGAGCTCTGTGGTGCAGTGTGAAGCATCCGAGCATGTCACTTAGGAGACCGGGGTTGAACTCCCGGCGGAGCCAAATTTTACAGCTTAAAAAAATTAAGTAATTTAAAAATGGTGGACACACACAAATTAAGATTAGATTAATATAAAATAATTTAAAATTGACGTATTTCAAAAAATACAAAAAATTGGACAAATTTGTCCACCTTCCGCTACTACTCGGAAAATTTTCAAGATAGGAGAGTAGGTATCAGAGAAGAGAAAGGATTGGCTCTACTTGGGGCCGAGCTCTGTGGTGCAGTGGGTAGCATCCGAGTATGTCACTTGGGAGACCTGGGTTGAACTCCCGGCGGAGCCAAATTTTACCGCTTAAAAAAAAAAAACTTATTTAATAATGGTGGACACCCACAAATTAAGATTAGATGAATATAAAATAATTTAAAATTGACGTATTTCAATAAATACCAGAAATTGGACAAATTTGTCCACCTCCCGCTACTACTCGGAAAATTTGCAAGATAGGGGAGTAGGTATCAGAGAAGAGGAAGGATTGGCTCTACTTGGGGCCGAGCTCTGTGGTGCTGTAGGTAGCATCCGAGTATGTCACTTGGGAGACCTGAGTTGAACTCCCGGCGGAGCCAAATTTTACCGCTTAAAAAAAAAAAAATATTATTTAAGAATGGTGGTCACTAAAAAATTAAGATTAAATTAATATAAAATAATTTAAAATTGACCTATGTCAATAAATACCAGAAATTGAACTAATTTGTCCAACTCCCCCTACTACTCGGAAAATTTTCGAGATAGAGGTGTAGGTATTAGTGAAGAGAAAGGATTGGCTCTACTTGGGGCCGAGCTCTGTGGTGCAGTGTGAAGCATCCGAGCATGTCACTTAGGAGACCGGGGTTGAACTCCCGGCGGAGCCAAATTTTACAGCTTAAAAAAATTAAGTAATTTAAAAATGGTGGACACACACAAATTAAGATTAGATTAATATAAAATAATTTAAAATTGACGTATTTCAATAAATACAAAAAATTGGACAAATTTGTCCACCTTCCGCTACTACTCGGAAAATTTTCAAGATAGGAGAGTAGGTATCAGAGAAGAGAAAGGATTGGCTCTACTTGGGGCCGAGCTCTGTGGTGCAGTGGGTAGCATCCGAGCATGTCACTTGGGAGACCTGGGTTGAACTCCCGGCGGAGCCAAATTTTATCGCTTAAAAAAAAAAATATTATTTAATAATGGTGGACACCCACAAATTAAGATTAGATGAATATAAAATAATTTAAAATTGACGTATTTCAATAAATACCAGAAATTGGACAAATTTGTCCACCTCCCGCTACTACTCGGAAAATTTGCAAGATAGGGGAGTAGGTATCAGAAAAGAGGAAGGATTGGCTCTACTTGGGGCCGAGCTCTGTGGTGCTGTAGGTAGCATCCGAGTATGTCACTTGGGAGACCTGAGTTGAACTCCCGGCGGAGCCAAATTTTACCGCTTAAAAAAAAAAAAAATATTATTTAAGAATGGTGGTCACTAAAAAATTAAGATTAAATTAATATAAAATAATTTAAAATTGACCTATGTCAATAAATAGCAAAAATTGGAAAAAATTCGTCCATCTCACGCTACTACTCGGAAAATTTTCGAGACAGAAGTGTAGGTATTAGTGAAGAGGAAGGATTAGTTCTACTTGGGGCCGAGCTCTGTGGTGCAGTGGTTAGCATCCGCTCATGTCACGCGGAAGACCCGGATTCGCCAAATCTATTCCGTTCAAAAAAAAAAAAAATAATTATTTTAAAAAAATTAAAAAATTGTGGTCACCCACATATTAAGATTAAATAAATATAAATTTTTTTTAAATTGACGCATGTCAATAAATACCAGAAATTGTACTAAATTTGTCTACCTCCCACTACTACTCGCAAAATTTGTGAGATAGGGGATTAGGTATCAGTAAAGAGGAAGGATTGGCTGTACTTGGGGCGTGCCCTGTTGTGCAGTGGGTAGCACCCGAGCATGTAACGGGGGGGACCAGGTTTTGACTCCTGGCCGAGCTAAATTTTTTCTGTTCAATAAGAAAAATAATTTAAAAATGGTGGTCACTCACAAATTAAGATTAGATTAATATAAAATAATATTATATTGACGTGTGTCAATAAATACCATAAATTGGAAAAATTTGTCCACCTCCTGCTACTACTCGGAAAATTTGCAAGATAGGGGAGTAGGTATCAGTGGTAAGGAATGATTGGCCCTACTTGGGGCCGAGCTCTGTGGTGCAGTGGTTAGTATCAGCGCATGTCACGTAGATGACTTGGTTTTAACTCCCGACCGAGCCAAATCTTTTCTCTTCAAAAAATAAAATAATTAACAAATGGTGGTCACTCACAAATTAAGATTAGATTAATTTAAAATAATATAAAATTGACGTAGGTCAATAAATACCAGAAATTAAAAAAAAATCGTCCATCTCCCGCTACTACTCCCAAAATTTGTAAGATAGGGGATTAGGTATCGGTGAAGAGGATGGATTGGCTCTACTTGGGGCCGAGCTCTGTGGTGCAGTGGTTAGCATCCGCGCATGTCACGTGGACGACACGGTTGTGACTCCCGGCCGAGCCAAATCTTTTCGCTTCAAAAAATAAAATAACTTATAAATAATGGTCTCTTATCAATTAAGATTAGATTAATATAAAATTGACGTATGTCAATAAATACCAGAAATTGGACTAATTTGTCCACCTCCCGCTACTACTCGGAAAATTTTCGAGATTGAGGTGTAGGTATTAGTGAAGAGAAAGGATTGGCTCTACTTGGGGCAGAGCTCTGTGGTGCAGTGGGTAGCATCCGAGCCTGTCACTTGGGAGACCTGGGTTGTGACTCCCGGCCGAGCCAAATCTTTTCGCTTCAAAAAATAAAATAACTTATAAATAATGGTCTCTTATCAATTAAGATTAGATTAATATAAAATTGACGTATGTCAATATATACCAGAAATTGGACTAATTTGTCCACCTCCCGCTACTACTCGGAAAATTTTCGAGATTGAGGTGTAGGTATCGGTGAAGAGGATGGATTGGCTCTACTTGGGGCCGAGCTCTGTGGTGCAGTGGTTAGCATCCGCGCATGTCACGTTGGAGACCCGGGTTTGATACCTGTCGGAGCTAATTCTTATTTCTTCAAAAAATAAAATAATTTAAAAATGGTGGTCACTCACAAATTAAGATTAGATTGATATAAAATAATATAAAATTGATGTATGTCAATAAATACCAGAAATTAGACAAATTTGTCCACCTCCCGCTACCACTCAGAAAATTTGCCGAGCTCTGTGGTGCAGTGGTTAGCATCCGCGCATATCAAGCGGAAGACCCGGTTTTAACTCCCGACCGAGCCAAATCTTTTCTCTTCAAAAAATAAAATAATTTAAAAATGGTGGTCACTCACAAATTCAGATTAGATTAATTTAAAATTGACGTATGTCAATAAATACCAGAAATTAAAAAAAAAATCGTCCATCTCCGGCTACTATTCCCAAAATTTGTAACATAGGGGATTAGGTATCGGTGAAGAGGATGGATTGACTCTACTTGGGGCCGAGCTCTGTGGTGCAGTGGTTAGCATCCGCGCATGTCACGTGGAAGACACGGTTTTGACTCCCGGCCGAGTCAAATCTTTTCGCTTCAAAAAATAAAATAACTTATAAATAATGGTCTCTTATCAATTATGATTAGATTAAAATAAAATTGACGTATGTCAATAAATACCAGAAATTGAACTAATTTGTCCACGTCCCGCTACTACTCGGAAAATTTTCGAGATAGAGGTGTAGGTATTAGTGAAGAGAAAGGATTGGCTCTACTTGGGGCCGAGCTGTGTGGTGCAGTGGGTAGCATCCGAGCATGTCACTTGGGAGACCTGGGTTGAACTCCCGGCGGAGCCAAATATTACCGCTTAAAAAAATTAAGTAATTTAAAAATGGTGGACACCCACAAATTAAGATTAGATTAATACAAAATAATATAAAATTGACGCAGGTCAATAAATACCAGAAATTGGACTAATTTGTCCACCTTCCGCTACTACTCGAAAATTTTCGAGACAGAGGTGTAGGTATTAGTGAAGAGGAAGGATTAGTTCTACTTGGGGCCGAGCTCTGTGGTGCAGTGGTTAGCATCCGAGCATGTCACTTGGGAGACCTGGGTTGAACTCCCGGCGGAGCCAAATATTACCGCTTAAAAAAAATAAGTAATTTAAAAATGGTGGACACCCACAAATTAAGATTAGATTAATATAAAATAATTTAAAATTGACGTATTTCAATAAATACAAGAAATTGGACAAATTTGTCCACCTTCCGCTACTACTCGGAAAATTTTCAAGATAGGAGAGTAGGTATCAGTGAAAAGGAAGGATTGGCTCTACTTGGGGCCGAGCTCTGTGGTGCAGTGGTTAGCATCCGCGCATGTCACGTTGGAGACCCGGGTTTGATACCTGTCGGAGCTAATTCTTATTTCTTCAAAAAATAAAATAATTTAAAAATGGTGGTCACTCACAAATTAAGATTAGATTGATATAAAATAATATAAAATTGATGTATGTCAATAAATACCAGAAATTAGACAAATTTGTCCACCTCCCGCTACCACTCGGAAAATTTGCCGAGCTCTGTGGTGCAGTGGTTAGCATCCGCGCATATCAAGCGGAAGACCCGGTTTTAACTCCCGACCGAGCCAAATCTTTTCTCTTCAAAAAATAAAATAATTTAAAAATGGTGGTCACTCACAAATTCAGATTAGATTAATTTAAAATTGACGTATGTCAATAAATACCAGAAATTAAAAAAAAAATCGTCCATCTCCGGCTACTATTCCCAAAATTTGTGAGATAGGGGATTAGGTATCGGTGAAGAGGATGGATTGACTCTACTTGGGGCCGAGCTCTGTGGTGCAGTGGTTAGCATCCGCGCATGTCACGTGGAAGACACGGTTTTGACTCCCGGCCGAGTCAAATCTTTTCGCTTCAAAAAATAAAATAACTTATAAATAATGGTCTCTTATCAATTATGATTAGATTAAAATAAAATTGACGTATGTCAATAAATACCAGAAATTGAACTAATTTGTCCACGTCCCGCTACTACTCGGAAAATTTTCGAGATAGAGGTGTAGGTATTAGTGAAGAGAAAGGATTGGCTCTACTTGGGGCCGAGCTGTGTGGTGCAGTGGGTAGCATCCGAGCATGTCACTTGGGAGACCTGGGTTGAACTCCCGGCGGAGCCAAATATTACCGCTTAAAAAAATTAAGTAATTTAAAAATGGTGGACACCCACAAATTAAGATTAGATTAATACAAAATAATATAAAATTGACGCAGGTCAATAAATACCAGAAATTGGACTAATTTGTCCACCTTCCGCTACTACTCGAAAATTTTCGAGACAGAGGTGTAGGTATTAGTGAAGAGGAAGGATTAGTTCTACTTGGGGCCGAGCTCTGTGGTGCAGTGGTTAGCATCCGAGCATGTCACTTGGGAGACCTGGGTTGAACTCCCGGCGGAGCCAAATATTACCGCTTAAAAAAAATAAGTAATTTAAAAATGGTGGACACCCACAAATTAAGATTAGATTAATATAAAATGATTTAAAATTGACGTATTTCAATAAATACAAGAAATTGGACAAATTTGTCCACCTTCCGCTACTACTCGGAAAATTTTCAAGATAGGAGAGTAGGTATCAGTGAAAAGGAAGGATTGGCTCTATTTGGGTCCGAGCTCTGTGGTGCAGTTATTAGCATCCGCGCATGTCACGCGGGAGACCCGGGTTTGGTTCCCGGCGGAGCTAAATCTTATTTCTTCAAAAAATAAAATAATTTAAAAATGGTGGTCACTCACAAATTAACATTAGATTAATACAAAATAATATAAAATTGACGCAGGTCAATAAATACCAGAAATTGGACTAATTTGTCCACCTCCCGCTACTACTCGGAAAATTTTCGAGATTGAGGTGTAGGTATTAGTGAAGAGAAAGGATTGGCTCTACTTGGGGCAGAGCTCTGTGGTGCAGTGGGTAGCATCCGAGCCTGTCACTTGGGAGACCTGGGTTGAACTCCCGGCGGAGCCAAATTTTACCGCTTAAAAAAATTAAGTAATTTAAAAATGGTGGACACCCACAAATAAAGATTAGATTAATTTAAAATTGACGTATGTCAATAAATACCTGAAATTAAAAAAAAATCGTCCATTTCCCGCTACTACTCCCAAAATTTGTGAGATAGGTGATTAGGTATCGGTGAAGAGGATGGATTGGCTCTACTTGGGGCCGAGCTCTGTGGTGCAGTGGTTAGCATCCGCGCATGTCACGCAGGAGACCCGGGTTTGATTCCTGTCGGAGCTAATTCTTATTTCTTCAAAAAATAAAATAATTTAAAAATGGTGGTCACTCACAAATTAAGATTAGATTGATATAAAATAATATAAAATTGACGTATGTCAATAAATACCAGAAATTAGATAAATTTGTCCACCTCCCGCTACCACTCGGAAAATTTGCCGAGCTCTGTGGTGCAGTGGTTAGCATCCGCGCATATCACGCGGAAGACCCGGTTTTAACTCCCGACCGAGCCAAATCTTTTCTCTTCAAAAAATAAAATAATTTAAAAATGGTGGTCACTCACAAATTCAGATTAGATTAATTTAAAATTGACGTATGTCAATAAATACCAGAAATTAAAAAAAATCGTCCATCTCCCGCTACTATTCCCAAAATTTGTAAGATAGGGGATTAGGTATCGGTGAAGAGGATGGATTGACTCTACTTGGGGCCGAGCTCTGTGGTGCAGTGGTTAGCATCCGCGCATGTCACGTGGAAGACACGGTTTTGACTCCCGGCCGAGCCAAATCTTTTCGTTTCAAAAAATTAAATAACTTATAAATAATGGTCTCTTATCAATTATGATTAGATTAAAATAAAATTGACGTATGTCAATAAATACCAGAAATTGAACTAATTTGTCCACGTCCCGCTACTACTCGGCAAATTTTCGAGATAGAGGTGTAGGTATTAGTGAAGAGAAAGGATTGGCTCTACTTGGGGCCGAGCTGTGTGGTGCAGTGGGTAGCATCCGAGCATGTCACTTGGGAGACCTGGGTTGAACTCCCGGCGGAGCCAAATTTTACCGCTTAAAAAAATTAAGTAATTTAAAAATGGTGGACACCCACAAATTAAGATTAGATTAATATAAAATAATTTAAAATTGAGGTATTTCAATAAATACAAGAAATTGGACAAATTTGTCCACCTTCCGCTACTACTAAATTTTCAAGATAGAAGTGTAGGTATCAGTGAAAAGGAAGGATTGGCTCTACTTGGGTCCGAGCTCTGTGGTGCAGTTGTTAGCATCCGCGCATGTCACGCGGAAGACCCAGTTTTAACTCCCGACCGAGCCAAATCTTTTCTCTTCAAAAAATAAAATAATTTAAAAATTGTGGTCACTCACAAATTAAGATTAGATTAATTTAAAATTGACGTATGTCAATAAATACCAGAAATTAAAAAAAAATCGTCCACCTCCCGCTACTACTCGGAAAATTTGCAAGATAGGGGAGTAGGTATCAAAGAAGAGGAAGGATTGGCTCTACTTGGGGCCGAGCTCTGTGGTGCAGTGGTTAGCATCCGCGCATGTCACGTTGGAGACCCGGGTTTGATACCTGTCGGAGCTAATTCTTATTTCTTCAAAAAATAAAATAATTTAAAAATGGTGGTCACTCACAAATTAAGATTAGATTGATATAAAATAATATAAAATTGATGTATGTCAATAAATACCAGAAATTAGACAAATTTGTCCACCTCCCGCTACCACTCGGAAAATTTGCCGAGCTCTGTGGTGCAGTGGTTAGCATCCGCGCATATCAAGCGGAAGACCCGGTTTTAACTCCCGACCGAGCCAAATCTTTTCTCTTCAAAAAATAAAATAATTAACAAATGGTGGTCACTCACAAATTAAGATTAGATTAATTTAAAATTGACGTATGTCAATAAATACAAGAAATTGGACAAATTTGTCCACCTTCCGCTACTACTCGGAAAATTTTCAAGATAGGAGAGTAGGTATCAGTGAAGAAGAAGGATTGGCTCTACTTTGGGCCGAGCCCTGTTGTGCAGTGGGTAGCATCCGCGCATATCACTTGGGAGACCCGGGTTAAACTCCCGGCGGAGCCAAATCTATTCGCTTAAAAAAAAATTAAAAAACTATTTCAAAATGGTGGTCAACCACAAATTAAATTTAGATTAATATAAAATAATATAAAATTGACGTAGGTCAATAAATACCAGAAATTAAAATAAAATCGTCCATCTCCCGCTACTACTCCTAAAATTTGTAAGATAGGTGATTAGGTATCGGTGAAGAGGATGGATTGGCTCTACTTGGGGCCGAGCTCTGTGGTGCAGTGGTTAGCATCCGCACATGTCACGTGGAAGACACGGTTGTGACTCCCGGCCGAGCCAAATCTTTTCGCTTCAAAAAATAAAATAACTTATAAATAATGGTCTCTTATCAATTAAGATTAGATTAATATAAAATTGACGTATGTCAGAAATACCAGAAATTGAACTAATTTGTCCACCTCCCGCTACTACTCGGAAAATTTTTAAGATAGGGGAGTTTGTATCAGTGGTAAGGAATGATTGGCCCTACTTGGGGCCGAGCTCTGTGGTGCAGTGAGTAGCATCCGAGCCTGTCACTTGGGAGACCTTGGTTGAACTCCCGGCGGAGCCAAATTTTACCGCTTAAAAAAATTAAGTAATTTAAAAATGGTGGACACCCACAAATTAAGATTAGATTAATTTTAAATTGACGTATGTCAATAAATACCAGAAATTAAAAAAAAATCGTCCATCTCCCACTACTACTCCCAAAATTTGTGAGATAGGGGATTAGGTATCGGTGAAGAAGATGGATTGGCTCTACTTGGGGCCGAGCTCTGTGGTGCAGTGGTTAGCATCCGCGCATGTCACGAAGGAAACCCGGGTTTGATTCCTGTCGGAGCTAATTCTTATTTCTTCAAAAAATAAAATAATTTTAAAATGGTGGTCACTCACAAATTAAGATTAGATTAATATAAAGTAATATAAAATTGACGTATGTCAATAAATACCAGAAATTAGACAAATTTGTCCACCTTCCGCTACCACTCGGAAAATTTGCCGAGCTCTGTGGTGCAGTGGTTAGCATCCGCGCATATCACGCGGAAGACCTGGTTTTAACTCCCGACCGAGCCAAATCTTTTCTCTTCAAAAAATAAAATAATTTAAAAATGGTGGTCACTCACAAATTCAGATTAGATTAATTTAAAATTGACGTATGTCAATAATTACCAGAAATTAAAAAAAAATCGTCCATCTCCCGCTACTATTCCCAAAATTTGTGAGATAGGGGATTAGGTATCGGTGAAGAGGATGGATTGGCTCTACTTGGGGCCGAGCTCTGTGGTGCAGTGGTTAGCATCCGCGCATGTCACGTGGAAGACACGGTTTTGACTCCCGGCCGAGCCAAATCTTTTCGCATCAAAAAATAAAATAACTTATAAATAATGGTCTCTTATCAATTAAGATTAGATTAATATAAAATTGACGTTTGTCAATAAATACCAGAAATTGAACTAATTTGTCCACCTCCCGCTACTACTCGGAAAATTTTTGAGATAGAGGTGTAGGTATTAGTGAAGAGAAAGGATTGGCTCTACTTGGGGCCGAGCTCTGTGGTGCAGTGGGTAGCATCCGAGCCTGTCATTTGGGAGACCTGGGTTGAACTCCCGGCGGAGCCAAATTTTACCGCTTAAAAAAATTAAGTAATTTAAAAATCGTGGACACCCACAAATTAAGATTAGATTAATTTAAAATTGACGTATGTCAATAAATACCAGAAATTGAACTAATTTGTCCACCTCCCGCTACTACTCGGAAAATTTTCGAGATAGAGGTGTAGGTATTAGTGAAGAGAAAGGATTGGCTCTACTTGGGGCCGAGCTCTGTGGTGCAGTGGGTAGCATCCGAGCCTGTCACTTGGGAGACCTGGGTTGAACTCCCGGCGGAGCCTAATTTTACCGCTTAAAAAAATTAAGTAATTTAAAAATGGTGGACACCCACAAATTAAGATTAAATTAACATAAAATAATTTAAAATTGACGTATTTCAATAAATACAAGAAATTGGACAAATTTGTCTACCTTCCGCTACTACTCGGAAAATTTTCAAGATAGGAGAGTCGGTATCAGTGAAGAGGAAGGATTGGCTCTACTTTGGGCCGAGCCCTGTTGTTCAGTGGGTAGCATCCTCGCATATCACTTGGGAGACCCGGGTTAAACTCCCGGCGGAGCCAAATCTATTCGCTTAAAAAAAAAATTAAAAAACTATTTCAAAATGGTGTTCAACCACTAATTAAAATTAGATTAATATAAAATAATATAAAATTGACGTAGGTCAATAAATACCAGAAATTGGACAAATTTGTGTACCTCCCGCTACTACTCGGAAAATTTTCAAGATAGGGGAGTAGGTATCAGTGGTGAGGAAGGATTGGCTCTACTTGGGGCCGAGCTCTGTGGTGCAGTGGTTAGCATCCGCGCATGTCACGTAGAAGACCCAGTTTTAACTCCCGACCGAGCCAAATCTTTTCTCTTCAAAAAATAAAATAATTAAAAAATGGTGGTCACTCACAAATTATGATTAGATTAATTTAAAATTGACGTATGTCAATAAATACCAGAAATTGGGAAAAAAAATCGTCCATCTCCCGCTACTACTCGCAAAATTTGTGAGATAGGGGATTAGGTATCGGTGAAGAGAAAGGATTGGCTCTACTTGGGGCCGAGCTCTGTGGTGCAGTGGGTAGCATACGCGCATGTCACGCGGGACACCCTGGTTTGACTCCCGGCGGACCCTAATCTTTTCCCTTAAAAAAAAAAATAAATTATTTAATAATGGTGGTCACCCACAAATTAAGATTAAATTAATATAAAATGAATTGAAATTGACGTATGTCAATAAATACCAGAAATTGGACAACATTTGTTCATTTTCAGCTACTACATGCAAAATTTGCAAAATAGGGGAGTAGGTATCAGAGAAGAGGAAGGATTGGCTCTACTTGGGGCCGAGCTCTGTGGTGCAGTGGGTAGCATCCGAGCATGTCACTTGGGAGATCTGGGTTGAACTCCCGGCGGAGCCAAATTTTATCGCTTAAAAAAAAATTAGAAAAATTATTTTAAAATAATTTAAAAATGGTGGTCACCCATAAATTAAGATTAGATTAATAAGAAAAAATTCAAAATTGTCGTTTGGCAATAAATACCTGAAATTGGACAAAATGTGTTCACCTCCCGCGACTACTCGCAAAAATTTTCGGGATAGGGGAGTAGGTATCAGTGGAGAGGAAGGATTGGCTCTACTTAGGGCCGAGCTCTGTGGTGCAGTGGTTAGCATCCGCACATGTAACGCAGGAGACCCGGGTCAGACTCCCGGCGGGGCCAAATCTTTTCTGTTCAATAAATAAAATAATTTAAAAATGGTGGTCACAAACAAATTCAATTCACATTAATATAAAATAAAAAACATTTTATAAAAAAAAAATAAACCTACTTCGAAAACTAGGAACCAGTAAAAATAAATGCACTGAAAAAGATGAAATAATCACCTTCTGATTTTTATGAATACGCAGCAAAATTGAAAATCGTATGAAAAGCGGAAACATGAATTAAAACGGATAATTTTATTTTGATTAATACGAATACATACTAACTGTTAATAAAAATTATTAAATTAAAATATTAAATACCATGTTCAATACTTAACAATCTTTTCGAAAGCGGCGCAAAATAGAAAATCTATAGAGAATTTTAAGATTTTCCTAATTTTTAGTGTTAACAATTTTAAATTTTGCGTCGCCTCCGAAAAGATTGTTAAGTATTGAACATGGTATTTAATATTTTAATTTAATTATTTTTATTAACAGTTAGTATGTATTCGTACTAATCAAAATAAAATTATCCGTTTTAATTCATTTTTCCGCTTTTCATACGATTTTCAATTTTGCTGCGTATTCATAAACATCAGAAGGTGATTATTTCTTACTTTTCAATGCATTTATTTTTACTGGTTCCTAGTTTTCGAAGTCGGTTTATTTTTTTTGTATAAAATGTTTTTTATTTCATACTTTTTAGTGGCGGAAGATAATTTCTAATGCAGGGAGAAGGAAGCAATGCGTTGATTTCTATAACAAATTCTGTATGCTTTTTTCAAGCAGTTTTTTATTTATTTTTTTTTATTCGGTACCCCTCTTTAGATACTACAAGTGAGTTCGGTTTATTAGTTGGTTGTTCTATCCATGGTGGGAAGGACGAGATCTATTCCGTGAGTCCCTCGCGAAATAAAAGTCAGCCCACCAGGTAGTGCTATACCACGTCCGTCCCTCCCGGGTCTTTATATTATAATTATATCAATTTTAATCCAATTTTTATTATCAATTTTATCATTATCAATTTTATGAATATTCTCGAAAATTTAAAATCGTTTGCGGTAGGTGCAGTACATACCTTTCAACACCCTGTCTACTTTGATTTTTGTAAAGACCAATTTTTTTCTTCAAAGTTCCATCGGGAAGACACATAAAGCTTTTTGACCACCATGACAATCTTTTTCTTTTGCGGAATATTGTCTTCGGTACTTGTTTATTACGTACATACATATGTGTTCCGAGAGGAGGTTTTCAGTTTTGCTCGGCTGGAACGTGAATCCGGAAACTTCAAGATGTCGTAAGTATGCTACTGAACAGTAGGCATTTTGGCAGTTTTCGACCAGTTTTATTGGTAAATATAAAAAACAACATATACGTTTGTTATTTCGGTATCTGAGAATATGACTGCCTCGAAATGGAAACAATTCTTGACAAATGACTACCTTTAAGATTTTCGTCTCTAGACTCTCTTATCGAGTGCCACCCTAGGGACCTTATCATAACTTAAAGAAAACAAAATAGACAATTCACCATCGTATATGGAATTGGAGATGGAAGAAAATAATATTAAAATTTTTTAGCGGGACGTATTTATTTCATGACTGGAATAATAATAAGTCTATATTATGGTCATATCCTTAATATTTTTCTTAATTTTCAAACCAAATTTAAGTTTAGTTAATAGTTATTTGTTATCTCAAAATCAATAATTTGGCAATTACAGCAATTTTCATCTAAACACCTCAATAGTTGCAGAAACATAATTAAAAACCGATAATAGTAATCTGGATAACATAACAAAAGTGTCACTCCAGAGTGAAGAATCCGCACAAGATTTTATGATTACATTGTACCATATATTAATATCCGACCGTGATCGAGTGTATCCGGAAGCTGACAGAGGTGCCTGAATCCTTTTTTGAGGCCCTTAAATCAACTGAAAAAGAGCTTTTCCAGGAAGCATTGAATTACTTTTTAATGTGCATAGCGAGTGGATGTCGGAAATCAAAATTAATTTCAAACAATAATGGCTACGATTTTACGAATCTCTTTTAAAAAGGGTTATTAGTGCTCGGCCTTTCTTTAAATTCTATGAATTTTGTGGTTTTATGATTATACTGTCCATCAGTCGTTTAGACATTCATTTAGGATTTTTTACTGCTATCGGTGTTTAATTGAACTTTAATCTATAAAAAAATCTTTTAAGCAACCCAAAAAAATGTTCTTGAGTTTTATTTCTTGGCAAAATTTTCCAGGAACAGGGTCCTTAAATATTTTATTTGTTGTTTATTTGCCGGAACCATAAACAAGTGTTACATTTTTCAGAAAACAACAGCGATGTTACTGACTGATATATATCTTTATTAAAATCTATTGTCGAAAATTTATTTAAGGTTATGTATAAGGTTTGTTCCAACAAGCACTTAAAACACGTCAATAACTAACACACTTCAAAAGTTCTCCCCTACTCTTTTAATTCTGAATTTGATTGGTTTGTTTTCCCAACCGATTCATCGACCATTAAAACATTATTGAGCATTGCTTAAAGTCAACCAATCAAATTTAGAATAAAAAAAACTGGGTTAGTACATGCTCAGTTTGTTATTTATCAACGTGTTTAATAGTTTGTTGGAGTATACCTTATGATATATATGCCATATATTTTTTAAATAAGTAAATATTTTGAGCGATAATTAAATAATCACTTGCATGATTTTCCCAATAACTTCTTTAATAAATTAAGAACCCAAAAAAGGTTAAAATGGGACCACATTAGGAAAATACTCTACAAGATGCAAAAGGTTTCGTTCCAATTGGTCCACCCATCTCGGAGTAATCGGTGGACATACATAGAAAAAAAAAGAAAAAAAAAAAGGAACATACGAATCGAATTGACTAACCTCCTCTTTCGAAGTCGGTTAATAATTTAAAATTGACGTATGTCAATAAATACCAAAAATTAGAAAAAATTCGTCCATCTCCCGCAACTACTCGCAAATTTTGCGATATAGGGGAGTAGGTATCAGTGAAAAGGAAGGATTGTCTCTACTTGGGGCTGAGCTCTGTGGTGCAGTTGTTAGCGTCCGCGCAAGTCACGCGGGAGACCCGGGTTTGAGTCCCGGCGGAGCCAAATCTTTATTCTTCAAAAAGTAAAATAATTTAAAAATGGTGGTCACTCACAAATTAAGATTAGATTAATATAAAATTGAGGTTGTCAATAAATACCAGAAATTAGACAAATTTGTACACCTCCCGCTATTACTCGGAAAAATTGCAAGATAGGGAAGTAGGTATCAGTGAAGAGGAAGGATTGGCCCTACTTGGGGCCGAGCTCTGTGGTGCAGTGGTTAGCATCTGCGCATGTCACGCGGGAGACCCGGGTTCGAAACCCCGCGGAGCCAAACCATTTCCCTTAAAAAAATAAAATAATTTATGAATGGTGGACACCCACAAATTAAGATTAGATTAAAATAAATAATTGACCATAAAATTGACGTATGCTAATAAATACCAGAATTAGACTAAATTTGTCTACCTCCCGCTACTACTCGCAAAATTTGCAAGATAGAAGATATGGAAGTAGGTATCAGTGAAGAGGAAGTTGTGCAGTGGGTAGCATCCGCGCATGTCACTTGGGAGACCCGGGTTAAATTCCCGGCGGAGCCAAATCTATATTGTTTAAAAAATAAAATAATTTAAAAATGGTGATCACTCAAAAATTAAGATTAGATTAATATAAAATTGACGTATGTAGATAAATACCAAAAAATTGGAAAAAATTCGTCCACCTCCCGCTAATACTCACAAAATGTTTCGAGATAGGGGAGTAGGTATCAGTGGAGAGGAACGATTGGCTCTACTTGGGGCCAAGCTCTGTGGTGCAGTGAGTAGCATTTGAGCATGTCACTTGGGAGACCCGGTTTTTACTCCCGGCCGATCTAAATCTTTTCTATTAAAAAAATAAAATAATTTAAAAATGGTGGTCACTCAAAAATTAAGATTAGATTAATATAAAATTGACGTATGTCAATAAATACCAGAAATTAGACAAATTTGTACACCTCCCGCTACTACTCAGAAAAATTGCAAGATAGGGAAGTAGGTATCAGTGAAGAGGAAGTTGTGCAGTGGGTAGCATCCGCGCATGTCACTTGGGAGACCCGGGTTAAACTCCCGGCGGAGCCAAATCTATATTGTTTAAAAAATAAAATAATTTAAAAATGGTGGTCACTCAAAAATTAAGATTAGATTAATATAAAATTGACGTATGTAGATAAATACCAAAAAATTGGAAAAAATTCGTCCACCTCCCGCTAATACTCACAAAATGTTTCGAGATAGGGGAGTAGGTATCAGTGGAGAAGAACGATTGGCTCTACTTGGGGCCAAGCTCTGTGGTGCAGTGAGTAGCATCCGAGCATGTCACTTGGGAGACTTGGGTTAAACTCCCGGCGGAGCTAAATTTTACCGCTTAAAAGAAGAAAAAGAAAAATAATTTAAAAATGGTGGTCACCGATAAAGTAAGATTAGATTAATAAAAAAAAATTCAAAATTGTCGTTTGGCAATAAATACCTGAATTTGGACAATATTTGTTCACCTCCCGCTACTACTCGCAAAATTTTTCGAGTAGGTATCAGTGGAGAGGAAGGATTGGCTCTACTTGGGGCCGAGCTCTGTGAAGCAGTGGTTAGCATCCGCGCATGTAACGCGGGAGGCCCTGGTTAGACTTCGGCAAGGCCAAATCATTTCTGTTCAATAAATAAAATAATTTAAAAATGGTGGTCACAAACAAATTCAATTTACATTAATATAAAATAACTAGCTGTATATACCAGTTTCGCACGGGGTATTCCATTTTTAAAATCTATAAAATCTGTAAACTAAGACTTTTATCGATTTAAACGGTCGATTTTGTAAAAATCAATGCAAAGCGAGATCAAAACGATTATAACAATAAAGATTATATCCAGAGATCGGCTGAAGTTGTGCAATTTTAATATTGACAGGTGTTCGCACCTGGTCTGCAAGAACCACTGAGCGAACTTTGGAAAATAAAGATTATCAGCTGAAGATATGCAATTTAAGTATGCACAGGTGTTCGCACCTGGTCTGAAAGAACCACTGAGTGAAATTTGGAGAATAAAGAATATCAGCTGAAGATCGGCTGAAGTTATGCATTTTAATATGGACAGGTGTTCGCTCCTGGTCTGAAAGAACCACTGAGCGAAATTTAGAGAATAAACAATATCAGCTGAAGATCGGCTAAAGGTATGCAATTTAAATATGGTCAGGTGTTCGCCCCAGGTATCAAAGAACCACTGAGCGAAATTTGGAGAATTTAGGAGAAACGGTATGGATTTCTATAAAGAACAAACAAACAAAAAGAATTTCAACTTTATTTATATAGATTTAAAATTGACGTATGTCATTAAATACCAGAAATTGGACAAAATTTGTCCATTTCCCGCTACTACTCCCAAAATTTGCAAGATAGGGGAGTAGGTATCAGAGAAGAGGAAGGATTGGCTCTACTTGGGGCCAAGCTCTGTGGTGCAGAGGGTAGCATCCGAGCATGTCACTTGGGAGACTTGGGTTAAACTCCCGGCGGAGCTAAATCTTACCGCTTAAAAAAGGAAAAAGAAAAATTATTTAAAAATAATTTAAAAATGGTGGTCACCCATAAATTAAGATTAGATTAATAAGAAAAAATTCCAATTTGTCGTATGGCAATAAATACCTGAAATTGGACAAATTCGTCCACCTCCCGCTACTAGGGGAGTAGGTATCAGTGGAGAGGAACGATTGGCTCTTCTTGGGGCCAAGCTCTGTGGTGCAGTGGGTAGCATCCGAGCATGTCACTTGGGAGACCTGGATTAAACTCCCGGCGGAGCTAAATCTTACCGCTTAAAAAAAAAAAAAAGAAATATTATTTAAAAATAATTTAAAAATGGTGGTCACCCATAAAGTAAGATTAGATTAATAAGGAAAAATTCAAAATTGTCGTTTGGCAATAAATACCTGAAATTGGACAATATTTGTCCACCTCCCGCTACTACTCGCAAAATTTTTCGAGACAGGGGAGTAGGTATCAGTGGAGAGGAAGGATTGGCTCTACTTGGGGCCGAGCTCTGTGAAGCAGTGGACAGCATCCGCGCATGTTACGCGGGAGGCCCTGGTAAGACTCCCGGCAGGGCCAAATCATTTCTGTTCAATAAATAAAATAATTTAAAAATGGTAGTCACAAACAAATTCAATTTACATTAATATAAAATAATTTAAAATTGATGTATGTCATTAAATACCAGAAATTGGACAAAATTTGTCCATTTCCCGCTACGACTCGCAAAATTTGCAAGATAGGGGAGTAGGTATCAGAGAAGAGGAAGGATTGGCTCTACTTGGGGCCGAGCTCTGTGAAGCAGTGGACAGCATCCGCGCATGTTACGCGGGAGGCCCTGGTAAGACTCCCGGCAGGGCCAAATCATTTCTGTTCAATAAATAAAATAATTTAAAAATGGTTGTCACAAACAAATTTAATTTACATTAATATAAAATAATTTAAAATTGACGTATGTCAATAAATACCAGAAATTGGACAAAATTTGTCCATTTCCGCTACTACTCGCAAAATTTGCAAGATAGGGAAGTAGGTATCAGAGAAGAGGAAGGATTGGCTCTACTTGGGGCCGAGCTCTGTGGTGCAGTGGGTAGCATCCGAGCATGTCACTTTGGAGACCTGGGTTAAACTCCCGGCGGAGCTAAATCTTACCGCTTGAAAAAAGAAAAAGAAAAATTATTTAAAAATAATTTAAAAATGGTGGTCACCCATAAATTAAGATTAGATTAATAAGAAAAAATTCAAAATTGTCGTTTGGCAATAAATACCTGAAATTGGACAATATTTGTCCACCTCCCGCTACTACTCGCAAAATTTTTCGAGATAGGGGAGTAGGTATCAGTGGAGAGGAAGGATTGGCTCTACTTGGGGCCGAGCTCTGTGGTGCAGTGGTTAGCATCTGCGCATGTCACGCGGGAGACCCGATTCTGATTCCTGGCGGAGCCAAATCTTTTTTCTTCAAAAAATAAAATAATTTAAAAATGGTGGTGACTCACAAATTAAGATTAGATTAATTTAAAATAATTTAAAATTGACGTATTTCAATAAAAACCAGAAATTGGACAAATTCGTCCATCTCCCGGTACTACTCGGAAAAATTGCAAGATAGGGAAGTAGGCATCAGTGAATAGAAAGGATTGGCCCTACTTGGGGCCGAGCTCTGTGGTGCAGTGGTTAGCATCTGCGCATGTCACGCGGGAGACCCGATTATGATTTCCGGAGGAGCCAAATCTTTTTTCTTCAAAAAAAAAAAAATAATTTAAAAATGGTGGTCACTCACACATTACGATAAGATTAATTTAAAATAATTTAAAATTGACGTACGAGTATTTCAATAAAAACCAGAAATTGGACAAATTCGTCCATCTCCCGGTACTACTCGGAAAAATTGCAAGATAGGGAAGTAGGTATCAGTGAATAGAAAGGATTGGCCCTACTTGGGGCCGAGCTCTGTAGTGCAGTGGTTAGCATCTGCACATGTCACGCGGAAGACCCGGGTACTTCTCTCCGGGGAGCCAAACGATTTCCCTTCAAAAAATAAAATAATTTAAAAATGGTAGTCACCCACAAATTAAGATTAGATTAATATAAATAATTTACCATAAAATTGACGTATGTCAATAAATACCAGAATTAGACTAAAATTGTCAACCTCTCGCTACTACTCGCAAAATTTGCAAGATAGGAGATTAGGTATCAGTGAAGAGGAAGGATTGGCTCTACTTGGGGCCAAACTCTGTGGTGCAGTAGTTAGCTCCCGCGCATGTAACGGGGGAGACCCGGTTTTGACTTCCGGCCGAGCCAATTCTTTATTGTTCAATAAATAAAAAAATTTAAAAGTGGTGGTCACTAAAAAATAGAAATTAGATTAATGTAAAATAATTTAAAATTGACGTATGTCAATAAATACCAAAAATTGGAAAAAATTCGTCCATCTCCCGCAACTACTCGAAAATTTGCGATATAGGGGAACAGATATTAGTGAAAAGGAAGGATTGGCTGTATTTGGGTCCGAGCTCTTAAGTGCAGTTGTTAGCATCCGCGCATGTCACGCGGTAGACCCGGGTTGAACTCCCGGCGGAGCCAAATCTATTCTCTTAAAAAAAAAATGAAAAAACTATTTCATAATGGTGGTCACCTACAAATTAAGATTAGATTAATATAAAACAAATTTAAATTGACGTATGTCAATAAATCCTAGAAATTAGAATAAATTTTTTCACCTCCCTCTACTACTCGCAAAATTTGCAAGATAGGAGATTAGGTATCAGTGAAGAGGAAGGATTGGCTCTACTTGGGGCCAAACTCTGTGGTGCAGTAGTTAGCACCCGCGCATGTAACGGGGGAGACCCGGTTTTGACTTCCGGCCGAGCTAATTCTTTATTGTTCAATAAATAAAAAAATTTAAAAGTGGTGGTCACTAAAAAATAGAAATTAGATTAATGTAAAATAATTTAAAATTGACGTATGTCAATAAATACCAAAAATTGGAAAATATTCGTCCATCTCCCGCAACTACTCGAAAATTTGCGATATAGGGGAACAGGTATTAGTGAAAAGGAAGGATTGGCTGTATTTGGGTCCGAGCTCTTAGGTGCAGTTGTTAGCATCCGCGCATGTCACGCGGGAGACCCGGGTTAAACTCCCGGCGGAGCCAAATCTATTCTCTTAAAAAAAAAATGAAAAAACTATTTCATAATGGTGGTCACCTACAAATTAAGATTAGATTAATATAAAACAAATTTAAATTGACGTATGTCAATAAATCCTAGAAATTAGAATAAATTTTTTCACCTCCCTCTACTACTCTTTAAATTTGCGAGATAGAGGTGTAGGTATCAGTGGAGAGGAAGGATTGGCTCTACTTGTTGCCGAGCTCTGTGGTGCAGTGTTAGGATCCGCGCATGTCACTCGGGAGGCCCGGTTTCGACTCCCGGCCGAGCTAAATCATATTTCTTTAAAAAATCTGGTGCGTACGCGCAACACACAACTTTCACTTACCAACTTACTTAAATTAGAAATTGACGTGTTTTGCTAAATATCATTTCCCAAATTCACACATTTTTCTACATTCATATCTTATTTTTGTTAATCGTTAAAGCCGTTTTTGAGTAAATAAAAAAACCCGTGAAAATGATATAAAATTTATTAAGAAAAGTCCCCCCTCCGGTTAATCAATTTTGATGAAATTTTAACAATCATATCTCGGGCATATAAATACATCAAAAACCCAGTTTGATCAAAATCTTTAAACCCATTTTTGAGTAAATAAAAAAACCCCGTGAAAATGATACAAAATTTATTAAGTAAAGTCCCCCCTCCGGTTAATCAATTTTGATGAAATTTTAACAGTCATATCTCGGGCATATACATACATTAAATACCCAGTTTGATCAAAATCTTTAAAGCCTTTTTTGAGTAAATAAAAAAAACACGTGAAAATGATACAAAATTTATTAAGTAAAGTCCCCCCTCCGGTTAATCAATTTTGATGAAATTTTAACAATCATATCTCGGGCATATAAATACATTAAATACCCAGTTTGATCAAAATCTTTAAACCCGTTTTTGAGTAAATAAAAAAAACACGTGAAAATGATACAAAATTTATTAAGTAAAGTCCCCCCTCCGGTTAATCAATTTTGATGAAATTTTAACAGTCATACCTCGGGCATGTACATTCATCAAATACCCAGTTTGATCAAAATCTTTAAAGCCGTTTTTGAGTAAATAAAAAAACACGTGAAAATGATACAAAATTTATTAAGTAAAGTCCCCCCTCCGGTTAATCAATGTTGATGAAATTTTAACAGTCATATCTCGGGCATATACATACATCAAATACCCAGTTTGATCAAAATCTTTAAACCCGTTTTTGAGTAAATAAAAAAAAACACGTGAAAATGATACAAAATTTATTAAGTAAAGTCCCCCCTCCGGTTAATCAATTTTGATGAAATTTTAATAGTCATATCTCGGGCATGTACATTCATCAAATACCCAGTTTGATCAAAATCGTTAAAGCCGATTTAGAGTAAATAAAAAAAACACGTGAAAATGTCACAAAATTTATTAAGTAAAGTCCCCCCTCCGGTTAGACAATGTTGATGAAATTTTCGCAGTCATATCTCGGGCATATAAATAGATGAAATACTCAGTTTAATCAAAATCGTTAGAGCCGTTTTTGAGAAAATCGAAAAAAACCTAAAAAGTTATTAAGTAAAGTACCCCCTCCCCTTAATTAATTTTGATGAAATTTATGCTGTTACATCGTGGGCATATACCTACACTAAATACCCAATTTCAGGATCGCACGGTTTATAGTTTTTGAGCTAGTCTGTTCACACACACACACACACAGACACACACACACACACACACACACAGACCATTTCGCGGGACTTGGTCATTTCGACTCTGGGGACCCCAAAACGTGTATTTCCGTTGAAAACCGGAAGTCGAAATTTTTCACGATCGCAATACTTCCACTTACTATATATTTCATATATAGGTAAGTGAAAGTAAAAATAAATTATTTAATAATGGTGGACACCCACAAATTAAGATTAGATTAATATAAAATAATATAAAATTGACGTATGTCAATAAATACCAGAAATTAGACAAATTCGTCCATCTCCCGGTACTACTCGGAAAAATTGCAAGATAGGGAAGTAGGTATCAGTGAATAGAAAGGATTGGCCCTACTTGGGGCCGAGCTCTGTAGTGCAGTGGTTAGCATCTGCACATGTCACGCGGAAGACCCGGGTACGTCTCTCCGCGGAGCCAAACGATTTCCCTTCAAAAAATAAAATAATTTAAAAATGGTAGTCACCCACAAATTAAGATTAGATTAATATAAATAATTTACCATAAAATTGACGTATGTCAATAAATACCAGAATTAGACTAAAATTGTCAACCTCTCTCTACTACTCGCAAAATTTGCAAGATAGGTGATTAGGTATCAGTGAAGAGGAAGGATTGGCTCTACTTGGGGCCAAACTCTGTGGTGCAGTAGTTAGCACCCGCGCATGTAACGGGGGAGACCCGGTTTTGACTTCCGGCCGAGCTAATTCTTTATTGTTCAATAAATAAAAAAATTTAAAAGTGGTGGTCACTAAAAAATAGAAATTAGATTAATGTAAAATAATTTAAAATTGACGTATGTCAATAAATACCAAAAATTGGAAAAAATTCGTCCATCTCCCGCAACTACTCGAAAATTTGCGATATAGGGGAACAGGTATTAGTGAAAAGAAAGGATTGGCTGTATTTGGGTCCGAGCTCTTAGGTGCAGTTGTTAGCATCCGCGCATGTCACGCGGGAGACCCGGGTTAAACTCCCGGCGGAGCCAAATCATATTTCTTTAAAAAATAAACTATTTAATAATGGTGGACACCCACAAATTAAGATTAGATTAATATAAAATAATATAAAATTGACGTATGTCAATAAATACCAGAAATTGGACAAATTTGTCCACCTCCCACTACTTCTTGAAAAATTTTCAAGATAGAGCAGTAGGTATCAGTGAAGAGGTTGGATTGGCTCTACTTCGGGCCGAGCTCTGTGGTGCAGTGGTTAGCATCCGCGCATGTCACGCGGGAGACCCTGGTTTGAATCCCGGCGGACCCAAATAATTTCCCTCAAAAAAAAAAAAAAAAAATTATTTAATAATGGTGGTCACCCATAAAGTAAGATTAGATTAATAAGAAAAAATTCAAAATTGTCGTTTGGCAATAAATACCTGAAATTGGACAATATTTGTCCACCTCCCGCTACTACTCGCAATATTTTTCGAGATAGGGGCGTAGGTATCAGTGGAGAGGAAGGATTGGCACTACTTAGGGCCGAGCTCTGTGGTGCAGTGGTTAGCATCCGCACTTGTAACGCGGGAGACCCGGGTCAGACTCCTGGTGGGGCCAAATCTATTCTGTTCAATAAATAAAATAATTTAAAAATGGTGGTCACAAACAAATTCAATGTACATTAATATAAAATAATTTAAAATTGACATATGTCAATAAATACCAAAAATTAGAAAAAATTCGTCCATCTCCCGTAACTACTCTTTTTGCGATATAGGGGAGTAGGTTTCAGTGAAAAGGAAGGATTGGCTCTACTTGGGGCTGAGCTCTGGGGTGCAGTTGTTAGCGTCCGCGCATGTCACGCGGAAGACCCGGGTTTGATTCCCCGCGAAACCAAATCATTTCCCTTCAAAAAATAAAATAATTTATAAATGGCGGTCACCCACAAATTAAGATTAGATTAATATAAAATAATTTAAAATTGACATGTGTCAATAAATACCAGAAATTGGACAACATTTGTCCATTTCCCGCTACTACTCGCAAAATTTGCAGGATAGGGGAGTAGGTATCAGAGAAGAGGAAGGATTGGCTCTACTTGGGGCCGAGCTCTGTGGTGCAGTGGGTAGCATCCAAGCATGTCACTTGGAAGACCTGGGTCAAACTCCCGGCGGAGCGAAATCTTACCGCTTTAAAAAAAATATTTAAAAATAGTGGTAACCCATAAATTAAATTTACATTAAAATAAAATAATTTAAAATTGACGTATGTCAATAAATACTAAAAATTGGAAAAAATTCGTCCACCTCCCGCTACTACTCGGAAAATTTGCAAGATAGGGGAGATGGTATCAATGATGAGGAAGGATTGGCTCTACTTGGGGCCGAGCTCTGTGGTGCAGTGGTTAGCATCCGCGCATGTTACGTAGAAGACCCGGTTTTAACTCCCGGCCGAGCCAAATCTTTTCTCTTCAAAAAATAAAATAATTTAAAAATGGTGGTCACTCACAAATTAAGATTAGATTAATTTAAAATTGACGTATGTCAATAAATACCAGAAATTGGAAAAAATTCGTCCATCTCCCGCTACTACTCGCAAATTTTTTCGAGACAGGGGAGCAGGTATCAGTGGAGAGGAAGGATTGGCTCTACTTGGGGCCGAGCTTTGTGGTGCAGTGGTTAGCATCCGCGCATGTCACGTGGGAGACCCAGTTTTGACTCCCGGCCGAGCCAAATCTTTTCTCTTCAAAAAAGAAAATAACTTATAAATGGTGGTCACTTATCAATTAAGATTTGAATTATATAAAATAATATAAAATTAACGTATGTCAATAAATACCAAAAATTGGAATAAATTCGTCCACCTCCCGCTACTACTCCCGAAATTTGCGAGATAGAGGAGTAGGCAACAGTGAAGAGGAAGGATTGGCTTTACCTGGGGCTGAGCTCTGTGGTGCAGTGGTTAGCAACCGCGCATGTCACGCGGAAGACCCGGATTCGACTCCCGGCGGAGCAAAATCTTTCCGTTCAAAAAAAAAAAATTATTTTAAAATAATTTAAAAATGGTGGACACCCACAAATTAACATTAGATTAATATAAAATAATTTAGAATTTACGTATTTCAATAAATACAAGAAATTGGACAAATTTGTCCACCTTCCGCTACTACTTGGAAAATTTTCAAGATAGGAGAATAAGTATCAGTGAAGAGGAAGGATTGGCTCTACTTGGGGCCGAGCCCTGTTGTGCACATGGGAGACCCGAGTTAAACTCCCGGCGAGCCAAATCTATTCGCTTAAAAAAAAAAAGTAAAAAACTATTTCAAAATGGTGGTCAACCACAAATTAAGATAATATCTATATAAAATAATTTAAAATTGTCGTATCTTAATAAATACCAGAAATTGGAAAAAATTCGTCCACCTTCCGCTACTAGTCACAAAATTTGTGAGATAGGGGATTAGTTATCGTTGAAGAAGAAGGATTGGGGTCGAACTACTTGGGGCCGAGCTCTGTGGTGCAGTGGGTAGAATCCGAGCATGTCACTTGGGAGACCTGGGTTAACCTCCCGGCGGAGCCAAATGTTACCGCTTAAAAAAAAAATTAAAAAATTATTTAAAAATAATTTTAAAATTGTAGTCACCCATAAATTAAGATTAGATTAATAAGAAAAAATTAAAAATTGTCGTTTGGCAATAAATACCTCAAATTGGAAAAAATTTATCCACCTCCCGCTACTACTCGAAAAAATTTTCGAGATATGGGAGTAGGTATCAGTGGAGAGGAAGGATTGGCTCTACCTTGGGCCGAGCTCTGTGGTTCAGTTGTTAGCATCTGCGCATGTCACGTGGGAGACCCTGTTTTGACTCCCGGCCTTGCCAAATCTTTTCTCTTCAAAAAATAAAATAACTTATAAATGGTGGACACTTATCAATTAAGATTAGATTAATAAATAATAAATATAAAATTGACGTATGTCAATAAATACCAGAAATTGAACTAATTGGTCCACCTCTCGCTACTACTCGGAAAATTTTCGAGATAGAGGTGTAGGTATTAGTGAAAAGAAAGGATTGGCTGTATTTGGGTCCGAGCTCTTAGGTGCAGTTGTTAGCATCCGCGCATGTCACGCGGGTGACCCGGGTTAAACTCCCGGCGGAGCCAAATCATATTTCTTTAAAAAATAAATTATTTAATAATGGTGGACACCCACAAATTAAGATTAGATTAATATAAAATAATATAAAATTGACGTATGTCAATAAATAGCAGAAATTGAACAAATTTGTCCAACCCCTAAAAAATTTATCCACCTCCCGCTACTGGAGAGGAATCAGTGGAGAGGAAGGATTGGCTCTACCTTAGGCCGAGCTCTGTGGTTCTTTAAAAAAATCATATTTCTTTAAAAAATAAATTATTTAATAATGGTGGACACCCACAAATTAAGATTAGATTAATATAAAATAATATAAAATTGACGTATGTCAATAAATAGCAGAAATTGAACAAATTTGTCCAACCCCTAAAAAATTTATCCACCTCCCGCTACTGGAGAGGAATCAGTGGAGAGGAAGGATTGGCTCTACCTTGGGCCGAGCTCTGTGGTTCAGTTGTTAGCATCTGCGCATGTCACGTGGGAGACCCTGTTTTGACTCCCGGCCTTGCCAAATCTTTTCTCTTCAAAAAATAAAATAACTTATAATGGTGGACACTTATCAATTAAGATTAGATTAATAAATAATAAATATAAAATTGACGTATGTCAATAAATACCAGAAATTGAACTAATTGGTCCACCTCTCACTACTACTCGGAAAATTTTCGAGATAGAGGTGTAGGTATTAGTGAAAAGGAAGGATTGGCTGTATTTGGGTCCGAGCTCTTAGGTGCAGTTGTTAGCATCCGCGCATGTCACGCGGGAGACCCGGGTTAAACTCCCGGCGGAGCCAAATAATATTTCTTTAAAAAATAAATTATTTAATAATGGTGGACACCCACAAATTAAGATTAGATTAATATAAAATATTAGCAGGTAACGCGGAAGACCGGGATTCGCCAAATCTTTTCCGTTAAAAAAAAAAAAATTATTTTAACATAATTTAAAAATTGTGGTCACCCACATATTAAAATTAAATTAATATAAAACAATTTTAAATTGACGTATGTCAATAAATACCAGAAATTGGAATAAATTCGTCCACGTCGTGCTACTACTCCCGAAATTTGCGAGATAGAAGAGTAGGTAACAGTGAAGAGGAAGGATTGGCTTCACTTGGGGCTGAGCTCTGTGGTGCAGTGGTTAGAATCCGAGCATGTCACTTGGGAGACCTGGGTGAAACTCCCGGCGGAGCCTAATCTTACCGCTTAAAAAAAAATTGAAAAATTATTAAAAAATAATTTAAAAATGGTGGTAACCCATAAATTAAGATTAGATTAATAAGAAAAATTTCAAAATTGTCGCTACTACAAAATTTTTCGAGATAAGGGAGTAGGTATCAGTGGAGAGGAAGGATTGGCTCTACTTGGGGATGAGCTCTGTGGTGCAGTGTTAGCATCCGCGCATGTCACTCGGGAGACCCGGTTTCGATTCCCGGCCGAGCCAAATAATATTTCTTCAAAAAATTATTTCAAAATGGTGGTCACCCACAAATTAAGATTAGATTAATATAAAATAATTTAAAATAGACGTATGTCAATAAATACCAGAAATTGGACAAAATTTGTTCATTTTCCGCTACTACTCGCAAAATTTGCAAGATAGGGGAGTAGGTATTAGAGAAGAGGAAGGATTGGCTCTACTTGAGGCCGAGCCCTGTGGTGCAGTGGGTAGCATCGGAGCATGTCACTTGGGAGACATGGGTTAAACTCCCGGCGAAGCCAAATTTTACCGCTTAAAAAAAAAAGTAGAAAAATTATTTTAAAATAATTTAAAAATGGTGGTCACCCATAAATTAAGATTAGATTAATAAGAAAAAATTCAAAATTGTCGTTTGGCAATAAATACTTGAAATTGGACAAAATTTGTCCACCTCCCGCTATTACTCGCAAAATTTTTCGAGATAGGGGAGTAGGTATCAGTGGAGAGGAAGGATTTGCTCTACTTAGGGCCGAGCTCTATGGTGCAGTGGGTAGCATCCGCACATGTAACGAAGGAAACCCGGGTCAGACTCCCGGCGGGGCCAAATCTTTTCAGTTCAATAAATAAAATAATTTAAAAATGGTGGTCACAAACAAATTCAATTTACATTAATATAAAATAAAAAACATTTTATAAAAAAAAATAAACCGACTTCGAAAACTAGGAACCAGTAAAAATAAATGCACTGAAAAGTATGAAATAATCACCTTCTGATTTTTATGAATACGCAGCAAAATTGAAAATCGTATGAAAAGCGGAAAAATGAATTAAAACGGATAATTTTATTTTGATTAGTACGAATACATACTAACTGTTAATAAAAATTATTAAATTAAAATATTAAATACTATGTTCAATACTTAACAATCTTTTCGGAGGCGGCACAAAATAGAAAATCTATAGAGAATTTTAAGATTTTCCTTATTTTTATTGTTAACAATTTTAAATTTTGCGTCGCCTCCGAAAAGATTGTTAAGTATTGAACATGGTATTTAATATTTTAATTTAATTATTTTTATTAACAGTTAGTATGTATTCGTACTAATCAAAATAAAATTATCCGTTTTAATTCATTTTTCCGCTTTTCATACGATTTTCAATTTTGCTGCGTATTCATAAACATCAGAAGGTGATTATTTCATATTTTTTAATGCATTTATTTTTACTGGTTCCTAGTTTTCGAAGTCGGTTTATTTTTTTTAATAAAATGTTTTTTATTTCATACTTTTTAGTGGCGGAAGATAATTTCTAATGCAGGGAGATTGAAGCAATGCATTGATTTCTAAAACAAATTCTGTATGCTTTTTTTAAGCAGTTTTTTATTTATTTATTTTTTTTATTCGGTACCCCTCTTTAGATACTACAAGTGAGTTCGGTTTATTAGTTGGTTGTCCTATCCATGGTGGGAAGGACGATATCTATTCCGTGGGTCCCTCGCGAAATAAAGGTAAGCCCACCAGGTAGTGCTATACCACGTTCGTCCCTCCCGGGTCTTTATATTATAATTATATCAACTTTAATCAACTTTGTATTATCAATTTTATCATTATCAATTTTATGAATATGCACGAAAATTGAAAATCGTTTGCGGTAGGTGCAGTACATACCTTTCAACACCCTGTCTACTTTGATTTTTTGTAAAGACCAATTTTTTTCTTCAAAGTTCCATCGGGAAGAAACATAAAACTTTTTGACCACCATGACAATCTTTTTCCTTTGCGGAATATTGTCTTCGGTACTTGTTTATTACGTACATACATCTGTGTTCCGAGAGGAGGTTTTCAGTTTTGCTCGGCTGGAACGTGAATCCGGAAACTTCAAGATGTCGTAAGTATGCTACTGAACAGTAGGCATTTTGGCAGTTTTCGACCAGTTTTATTGGTAAATATAAAAAACAACATATACGTTTGTTATTTCGGTATCTGAGAATATGACTGCCTCGAAATGGAAACAATTCTTGACAAATGACTACCTTTAAGATTTTCGTCTCTAACCTCTCTTATCGAGAGTTTATCAGGAAAAAAAATAGACAATTCACCATCGTAGATGGAATTGGAGATGGAAGAAAATAATATTAAAATTTTTTAGCGGGACGTATTTATTTCATGACTGGAATAGTAATAAGTCGATATTATGGTCATATCCTTAATATTTTTCTTAATTTTCAAACCAAATTTAAGATTAGTTAATAGTTATTTGTTATCTCAAAATCAATAATTTGGCAATTACAGCAATTTTCATCTAAACACCTCAATAGTTGCAGATACATAATTAAAAACCGATAATAGTAATCTGGATAGCATAACAAAAGTGTCAGTCCAGAGTGAAGAATCCGCACAAGATTTTATGATTACATTGTAGGCACATACGAATCGAATTGAGTAACCTCCTCTTTCGAAGTAGGTTAATAATTTAAAATTGACTTATGTCAATAAATACCAAAAATTAGAAAAAATTCGTCCATCTCCCGCAACTACTCGCAAATTTTGCGATATAGGGGAGTAGGTATCAGTGAAAAGAAAGGATTGGCTCTACTTGGGGCTGAGGTCTGTGGTGCAGTTGTTAGCGTCCGCGCAAGTCACGCAGGAGACCCGGGTTTGATTCTCGGCGGAGCCCAATCTTTATTCTTCAAAAATGGTGGTCACTCACAAATTAAAATTAGATTAATAAAAAAATATTCAAAATTGTCGCTACTACTCGCAAAATGTTTCGGTAATACTTGCGCGCATGTCACTCGGGAGACCCGGTTTCGACTCCCGGCCGAGTCAAATCATATTTCTTCAAAAAATTATTCAAAAATTGTGGTCACCCTCAAATTAAGATTAGATTAAGATAAAATAATATAAAATTGTCGTATGTCAATAAATAGCTGAAATTGAACAAATTTGTCCAACCCCCGCTACTACTCGCAAAATTTGCGATATAGGGGAGTAGGTATTAATGATAAGGAAGGATTGGCTCTACTTGGGGCCAAACTCTGTGGTGCAGTGGGTAGCCTCCGCGCATGTCACTTGGGAGACCCGGGTTAAACTCCTGGCGGAGCCAAATCTATTCGCTTAAAAAATAACATTTAAAAATAATTTAAAAATTGTGGTCACCCACAAATTAAGATTAGATGAATATAAAATAATTTAAAATTGACGTATTTCAATAAATACCGGAAATTGGACAATATTTGTCCATTTCCCGCTACTACTCGCAAAATTTGCAAGATAGGGGAGTAGGTATCAGATAAGAGGAAGGATTGGCTCTAGTTGGGGCCGGGCTCTGTGGTGCACTGGGTAGCATCCGAGCATGTCACTTGGGAGACCTGGGTTAAACTCCCGGCGGAGCCTAATCTTACCGCTTAAAAAAATATAGAAAAATTATTTAAAAATAATTTAAAAATGGTGGTCACCCATAAATTAAGCTTAGATTAGTAAGAAAATATTAAAAATTGTCGCTACTACTCGCAATATTTTTCGAGATAGGGGAGTAGGTATCAGTAGAGAGGAAGGGTTGGCTCTACTTGGGGCCAAATTCTGTGGTGCAGTGTTAGCATCCGCGCATGTCACTCGGGAGACCCGGTTTCGACTCCCGGCCGAGCCAAATCATATTTCTTCAAAAAATTATTCAAATATTGTGGTCACCCTCAAATTAAGATTAGATTAATATAAAATAATATAAAATTGTCGTATGTCAATAAATAGCAGATATTGGACAAATTTGTCCAACCCCCGCTACTACTCGGAAAATTTGCAAGATAGGGGAGTAGGTATCAGAGAAGTGGAAGGATTGGCTCTACTTGGGGCCAAACTCTGTGGTGCAGTGGGTAGCATCCGAGCATGTCACTTGGGAGACCTGGGTTAAACTCCCGGCGGAGCTAAATCTTACCGCTTAAAAAAAGAAAAAGAAAAATTATTTAATAATAATTTAAAAATGGTGGTCACACATAAAGTAACATTAGATTAATAAGAAAAAATTCAAAATTGTCGATTGGAAATAAATACCTGAAATTGGACAATATTTGTCCACCTCCCGCTACTACTCGCAAAAATTTTTGAGATAGGGGAGTAGGTATCAGTGCAGAGGAAGGATAGGCTCTACTTGGGGCCGAGCTCTGTGGTGCAGTGGTTAGCATCCGCGCTTGTAACGCGGGAGGCCCTGGTTAGACTCCCGGCAGGGCCAAATCATTTCTGTTCAATACATAAAATAATTTAAAAATTGTTGTCACAAACGAATTTAATTTAAATTTATATAAAATAATTTCAAATTGACGTATTTCAATAAATACCAGAAATTGGACAAATTCGTCCACCTTCCGCTACTACTCGAAAAATTTTCAAGATAGGAGGGTAGGTATCAGTGAAGAGGAAGGATTGGCTCTACTTGGGGCCAAGCCCTGTTCTGCAGTGGGTAGCATCCGCGCATATCACTTGGGAGAACCGGGTTAAACTCCCGGCGGAGCCAAATCTTTTCGCTTAAAAAAAAAAATATAAAACGATTTTTAAATGCTCACTCACAAATTAAGATTAGATTAATATAAAATAATTTAAAATTGACGTATGTCAATCAATACCTGAAATTGGACAATATTTGTCCACCTCCCGCTACTACTCGCAAAATTTTTTGAGATAGGGGAGTAGGTATCAGTGGAGAGGAAGGATTGGCTCTACTTGGGGCCGAGCTCTGTGGTGCAGTGTTAGCATCCGCGCATGTCACTCGGGAGACCCGGTTTCGACTCCCGGCAGAGCTAAATCATATTTCTTTAAAAAATTATTTAAAATTGGTGGTCACTTACCAATTAATATTAGATTAATATAAAATTGACGTATGTCAATAAATACTAGAAATTGGACAAATTTGTCCGCCTCCCGCTACTACTGGGAAAATTTTTGAGATAGAGGAGTATGTATCAGTGCAGAGGAAGGATAGGCTCTACTTGGGGCCAAGCCCTGTTCTGCAGTGGGTAGCATCCGCGCATATCACTTGGGAGAACCGGGTTAAACTCCCGGCGGAGCCAAATCTATTCGCTTAAAAAAAAAAATAAAAAACGATTTAAAAATGGTGGTCACCCACAAATTAAGATTAGATTAATATAAAATAATTTAAAATTGACGTATGTCAATAAAGACCAGTAATTGGACAAAATTTGTGCATTTCCCGCTACTATTCGCAAAATTTGCAAGATAGAGGAGTAGGTATCAGAGAAGAGTAAGGATTGGCTCTACTTGGGGCCATGCCCTGTTCTGCAGTGGGTAGCATCCGAGCATGTCACTTAGGAGACCTGGGTTAAACTCCCGGCGGAGCCTAACCTTACCGCTTGAAAAAATGTAGAAAAATTATTTAAAAATAATTTAAAAATGGTGGTCACCCATAAATTATGCTTAGATTAATAAAAAAATATTCAAAATTGTCGCTTCTACTCGCAAAATTTTTCGAGATAGGGGAGTAGGTATCAGTGGAGAGAAGGGATTGGCTCTACTTGGGGCCGAGCTCTGTGGTGCAGTGTTAGCATCTGCGCATGTCACTCGGGAGACCCGGTTTCGACTCCTGGCAGAGCTAAATCATATTTCTTTAAAAAATAATTTAAAATTGGTGGTCACTTACCAATTAATATTAGATTAATATAAAATTGACATATGTCAATAAATACTAGAAATTGGACAAATTTGTCCGCCTCCCGCTACTACTGGGAAAATTTTTGAGATAGAGGAGTATGTATCAGTGCAGAGGAAGGATAGGCTCTACTTGGGGCCAAGCCCTGTTCTGCAGTGGGTAGCATCCGCGCATATCACTTGGGAGAACCGGGTTAAACTCCCGGCGGAGCGAAATCTATTCGCTTAAAAAAAAAAATAAAAAACGATTTAAAAATGGTGGTCACCCACAAATTAAGATTAGATTAATATAAAATAATTTAAAATTGACGTATGTCAATAAAGACCAGTAATTGGACAAAATTTGTGCATTTCCCGCTACTATTCGCAAAATTTGCAAGATAGGGGAGTAGGTATCATAGAAGAGTAAGGATTGGCTCTACTTGGGGCCATGCCCTGTTCTGCAGTGGGTAGCATCCGAGCATGTCACTTAGGAGACCTGGGTTAAACTCCCGGCGGAGCCTAACCTTACCGCTTGAAAAAATGTAGAAAAATTATTTAAAAATGGTGGTCACCCATAAATTAAGCTTAGATTAATAAAAAAATATTCAAAATTGTCGCTACTACTCGCAAAATTTTTCGAGATAGGGGAGTAGGTACTAGTGGAGAGGAAGGATTGGCTCTACTTGGGGCCGAGCTCTGTGGTGCAGTGTTAGCATCCGCGCATGTCACTCGGGAGACCCGGGTTAGACTCCCGGCAGGGCCAAATCATTTCTGTTCAATACATAAAACGATTTCAAAATGGTGGTCACAACCAAATTAAAATTACATTAATATAAAATAATTTAAAATTGACGTATGTGATAAAGACCAGAAATTGGACAAAATTTGTGCATTTCCCGCTACTATTCGCAAAATTTGCAAGATAGGGGAGAAGGTATCAGAGAAGAGTAAGGATTGGCTCTACTTGGGGCCAAGCCCTGTTCTGCAGTGGGTAGCATCCGCGCATATCACTTGGGAGAACCGGGTTAATCTCCCGGCGGAGCCAAATCTTTTCGCTTAAAAAAAAAATAAACAACGATTTCAAAATGTCGGTCACTCACAAATTAAGAGTAGATTAATATAAAATAATTTAAAATTGACGTATGTCAATAAAGACCAGAAATTGGACAAAATTTGTGCATTTCCCGCTACTATTCGCAAAATTTGCAAGATAGGGGAGTAGGTATCAGAGAAGAGTAAGGATTGGCTCTACTTGGGGCCGGGCTCTGTGGTGCAGTGGGTAGCATCCGAGCATGTCACTTGGGAGAACTGGGTTAAACTCCCGGCGGAGCCTAACCTTACCGCTTGAAAAAAATGTAGAAAAATTATTTAAAAATAATTTAAAAATGGTGGTCACCCATAAATTATGCTTAGATTAATAAAAAAATATTCAAAATTGTCGCTTCTACTCGCAAAATTTTTCGAGATAGGGGAGTAGGTATCAGTGGAGAGAAGGGATTGGCTCTACTTGGGGCCGAGCTCTGTGGTGCAGTGTTAGCATCCGCGCATGTCACTCGGGAGACCCGGTTTCGACTCCTGGCAGAGCTAAATCATATTTCTTTAAAAAATAATTTAAAATTGGTGGTCACTTACCAATTAATATTAGATTAATATAAAATAATATAAAATTGACGTATGTCAATAAATTCTAGAAATTGGACAAATTTGTCCACCTCCCGCTACTACTCGGAAAATTTTCGAGATAGAGGAGTAGGTATCAGTGGAGAGGAAGGATTGGCTCTACTTGGGGCCGCTCTCTGTGGTGCAGTGTTAGCATCCGCGCATGTCACTCGGGAGACCCGGTTTCGACTCCCGGAAGAGCTAAATCATATTTCCTCAAAAAATAATTTTAAAATTGGTGGTCACACATAATGTAAGATTAGATTAATAAGAAAAAATTCAAAATTGTCGATTGGCAATAAATACCTGAAATTGGACAATATTTGTCCACCTCCCGCTACTACTCGCAAAATTTTTTGAGATAGGGGAGTAGGTATCAGTGGAGAGGAAGGATAGGCTCTACTTGGGGCCGAGCTCTGTGGTGCAGTGGTTAGCATCCGCGCTTGTAACGCGGGAGGCCCTGGTTAGACTCCCGGCAGGGCCAAATCATTTCTGTTCAATACATAAAATAATTTAAAAATGGTGGTCACTCACAAATTAAGATTAGATTAATATAAAATAATTTAAAATTGACGTATGTCAATAAAGACCAGTAATTGGACAAAATTTGTGCATTTCCCGCTACTATTCGCAAAATTTGCAAGATAGGGGAGTAGGTATCATAGAAGAGTAAGGATTGGCTCTACTTGGGGCCATGCCCTGTTCTGCAGTGGGTAGCATCCGAGCATGTCACTTAGGAGACCTGGGTTAAACTCCCGGCGGAGCCTAACCTTACCGCTTGAAAAAATGTAGAAAAATTATTTAAGAATAATTTAAAAATGGTGGTCACCCATAAATTAAGCTTAGATTAATAAAAAAATATTCAAAATTGTCGCTACTACTCGCAAAATTTTTCGAGATAGGGGAGTAGGTACTAGTGGAGAGGAAGGATTGGCTCTACTTGGGGCCGAGCTCTGTGGTGCAGTGTTAGCATCCGCGCATGTCACTCGGGAGACCCGGGTTAGACTCCCGGCAGGGCCAAATCATTTCTGTTCAATACATAAAACGATTTCAAAATGGTGGTCACAACCAAATTAAAATTACATTAATATAAAATAATTTAAAATTGACGTATGTCAATAAAGACCAGAAATTGGACAAAATTTGTGCATTTCCCGCTACTATTCGCAAAATTTGCAAGATAGGGGAGTAGGTATCAGAGAAGAGTAGGATTGGCTCTACTTGGGGCCAAGCCCTGTTCTGCAGTGGGTAGCATCCGCGCATATCACTTGGGAGAACCGGGTTAATCTCCCGGCGGGGCCAAATCTTTTCGCTTAAAAAAAAAATAAACAAAGATTTCAAAATGGTGGTCACTCACAAATTAAGAGTAGATTAATATAAAATAATTTAAAATTGACGTATGTCATAAAGACCAGAAATTGGACAAAATTTGTGCATTTCCCGCTACTATTCGCAAAATTTGCAAGATAGGGGAGTAGGTATCAGAGAAGAGTAAGGATTGGCTCTACTTGGGGCCGGGCTCTGTGGTGCAGTGGGTAGCATCCGAGCATGTCACTTGGGAGACCTGGGTTAAACTCCCGGCGGAGCCTAACCTTACCGTTTGAAAAAAATGTAGAAAAATTATTTAAGAATAATTTAAAAATGGTGGTCACCCATAAATTAAGCTTAGATTAATAAAAAAATATTCAAAATTGTCGCTACTACTCGCAAAATTTTTCGAGATAGGGGAGTAGGTATCAGTGGAGAGGAAGGATTGGCTCTACTTGGGGCCGAGCTCTGTGGTGCAGTGTTAGCATCCGCGCATGTCACTTGGGAGACCCGGTTTCGACTCCCGCCAGAGCTAAATCATATTTCTTCAAAAAATAATTTAAAATTGGTGGTCACTTACCAATTAATATTAGATTAATATAAAATAATATAAAATTGACGTATGTCAATAAATACTAGAAATTGGACAAATTTGTCCACCTCCCGCTACTACTCGGAAAATTTTCGAGATAGAGGAGTAGGTATCAGTGAAGGGGAAGGATTGGATCTACTTCGGGCCGAGCTCTGTGATGCAGTGGTTAGCATCCGCGCATGTCACGCGTAACACCCTGGTTTTACTCCCGGCGGACCCAATTCGTTTCCCTTAAAAAAAAAAAAAATATTTAATAATGGTGGACACCCACAAATTAAGATTAGATTAATATAAAAGTGACGTATGGCAATAAGTACAAAAAATTGGGAAAAATTCGACCATCTCCCGCAACTACTCGGAAAATTTGCGATATAGGGGACTAGGTATCAGTGAAAAGGAAGGATTGGCTCAACTTGGGGCCGAGCTCTGTGGTGCAGTGGTTAGCATTTGCGCATGTCACGCGGGAGACTCGGGTTCGACTCCCCGCGGAGCCAAATCCTTCCCCTTCAAAAAAAAAAAAAATTTAAAAATGGTGGTCACCCATATATTAAGATTATATTAATACTAAATAATTTAAAATTGATGTATGTCAATAAATACCAGAAATTGGACAAAATTCGTCCACCTTCCGCTACTACTCGCGAAATTTGTGAGAAAGGGGATTAGGTATCGGTGAAGAGGCAGGATTGGCTCTACTTGGGGCCGAGCCGTGTTGTGCAGTGGGTAGCAACCGCGCATGTCACTTTGGAGACCCGGGTTAAACTCCTGGCGGAGCTAAATCTTACCGCTTGAAAAAAAAAATAAAAAACTATTTAAAAATAATTTAAAAATGGTGGTTGTTAAGTTTTTATCAAACTTAAGAATTTTTTTTGTTCTAAAAAATTTGGTTTTATGTTTATAGAAGACTTTGATTTTATTTTTCTTATTTAAACATACTAATTTTCAGCTAATCATTCATTTCAAAACGATTAAACCTTTTAAACATTCTAAGTGAACTTTTGAGTTTATGTTTTTTGCCTTTCTAGATGATTTTGGCTTTGCTTTTTATATTTAAACACGTTAACTTTCGTTAATTCAGCAATTCTAAATGGTTAAAACTCCCAGAGCGTTCTAATATACTAAATTAAAACATGTACTTACAACGTGGTTTGCCAATTTTATGTTCCCGCGATGTTTTTCTTATAAAAACACTTGTGTCATCTTTTTACACTGTCTAGATCATGTGTCAATAGTTTTTTCACTGTAACCCGGTTTATTTTTGGGAATTTAAGCATTTTTCACTATTGATGGTTATCCTTGCGACAGGTTACGTATTCACGTTCAAAAGCTCAAAGCACTCGCTGAGTTTTTTCTCTATTTTTTGTTTTTCTCGCTTTGAGAACTTTTATCTGTCTAATTATGATCAATAAAATCTAAAAGCACTTCTAATTACCAGCTTTTATTTTTAACATGCTTATAATAGTCATTTTCCGTCATTTTAAAGATTGTATATTTTATGTTTCCTGAAGCTTTCGTAGTCCACCGCTTGATTAAAGCGCCTAATACCTTGGCCCTATAAAACCACGGGCAGCATTTGCCCTTCGTCTTTTTGCGTCTGCCCTTCGCTGAAGCTAGAACTCTCGCGGTCACTCTGTCTCGACCCACCGCCATCTTGGCTAACTTCACACCGCTTTCTTCCGAAGGGAGAAACTTCTTTGGGCAACCAAGACCAAAACGGATGAACTGGCTGTGGTTCCTTTGCGGAGGAGAACTTCTTTTCAACTGTCTCTACTTTGCATCTGCTGCCAGCCTGCAGGCGACCTCTCTTCGCAGCCCAGCGCTTCTGTTACACCAGCCTTCACTGAAGCTTTGTATCGTAATTATATTATTTAAAAATGTTTCCTTTGGTATTTTTGTGTACATGTCTTTAATTAGCTGGCCAGCTACTCTTTGTAATTTAGCTATAATTAGTTGTAATCTAGCAATTTTCTATTTTCATTTAGCAGTCTTGTATTGTACTTCAGCTAAAGACACATTTCATTTCCAAATATTAATTGTCTCTGTAATTTACATGCCAAATTGTGAGCTGAATTGGGGAACCCTGCAGAGCTGGCAGATAGCCGAGCACAGAACACTGTTAGCCGGATCACCCGCGTCAACTTGCACCTCTCAGCGAAGGACCCAGCATCTTCAGCTGTTTACCAGTAAACTTCAGGGATGCAGTAAAAGGCAGAGAGCAGGTCTTCGGCTGTTTCCCGGTGGTCTTCAGGGGTGCGGTAACCAGCTTCCGGCTAACTATCAGGTGAGTGCCAGTTTCTGTAACCCTAGGCTAAGGTCCACCTCCCCAGGCCTCTCTCTCACAATTCATTTCGTTACAGTTCGCAACAGTGTTGGGTTCCCCTTCAGATTTGATCAGTTCGCACCTGTCTTGATTGCAGAAAATTGGGATCACTGGAGGAGGAGAAGAGGAACACTATTTTTTTTTAATTGTCTTTTTATTGTAATAAAAACAGGTTGTTTTCTTTTTCTTTTATCTCTTGTTCTTCTTATCCAAAAATCCAACATTGTTTCTACCAGAGGTTTATTAAATTTGTTTTGTTTTCATTGGTCCTCCATTGTTTTGCTAATTTTGTCTTTTCTTCAGAGGTCCTTCCTAGTTCTTGTGATTAGGGTTCCATTTTCTGTTCAGTATGGCCAGAAACTTAGCTCAGTTTCGAATCAAAGTGAGCTCTGCTCAGCACAAATTAGCATCAATTCTCAACAAAGCTCTGGCTGTGACTCACCAGACCGATGGGGCAAGGGAAAAGGCCCTCACCTTGTTGGCCTTGTTGGATAAAACGTTTCCGTCTGCTATGGCTTCTATAGAGGGGTGCATGTTTTCTGATGTTCCAACTCCTGATTTGACTGAGAACGAGTACCAAACCGCCATCCAGGAGTTGGATTCTTTGTACGCTCAGGCATTTTTGCACCTTCACCCTTTAACCTTGATTAGTGCCCCAACTGCTGGTGATCAATCGAGTTTCAGACCCTTCTATGGTTTTTCTGCTAATGAAACGAGTCACAGTGCGTCGGACAACTCCCTTGTCCATATGCCTAGGTTGAGTGTTCCCAGATTCACTGGTATTCCCCATGACTGGGAACAATTTCATAGTAGGTTTGAATCATTAATTGGGTTAAACGCTACCTTAAACGCTGTACAAAAGTTTCAATATCTTTTAGATGCCTTGGATGACACCTCTAAAAGATTGATATCACATTTGTCTCTTTCCGAGGTCAATTATAAACTAGCCTACGAAATTCTCAGAGAAAAGTATGACAATCCTTTGAGAGTCATAACTCATCATGCTACACAACTCCTAAATCTTCCCAATGTTACAGAGAGCAATCATGCCTCGATTTCTGCCTTCCTTGACTGCTTAAATGTCCATTTTAGGGCTATCCAAGTTATGGAAAATTTCAATGCTTTTGAGATTTTCTTTGTTCCGTACATACTTTCTAAGTTTGACAAGAAGTTGTTGGCCAGTTTTGAAAATAGCTCGCAATCCTCCAGACCGTTTCCTACCCTGGATGCTGTTTGCAAATTCCTTAATCAAAAACGATTACACTGGGAAACACTGAATTGTACCAATCTAAGGAGCAGGCTGGTTCTTCTTCCAGGCCCAGGTCAAGACAAAGGTGTAGGACGACAGCATTAGTAGCCTCTTCAACTGATAATGCTTTTTCTCGGTCTCAATCTGCTTGTCCGTGTTGTCATCAGGGTTCTCATTTATTGTACGCTTGTAAGGCTTTCATTTCCATGGCTGTACTATCTCGTAACAAATGGATATCAGATCAGAAACGCTGCTACAATTGCTTGGGTTCGCATTTTGCCTCGCTATGTAAGAGTAAGAGAAGGTGTAGGGTCTGCTCTAAAAAACATCACACTTTGCTGCATAAGGAGATTACCCCAGTTCGGGGTTCACCAGATTCTAAGTCGGAAGGCCCTTCTCATTCGTCACCATCCGCCTCTGCGATGTGTGCTGCATCAAATAGTAGTGAAGTCTGCATTTTGTTGGCCACGGCTCTGGTTAAGGTAGAAGTCCCTAATGCACATTGTAATACAGTGGTTAGAGCATTTTTTTTTTTTTTTTTTTTTTTTTTTTTTTTTTTTTTTTTTTTTTTTTTTTTTGTTTTTTTTTTTTTTTTTTTTTTTTTTGTTTTTTTTTTTTTTTTTGTTCGGTACCCCTACCTGGCCATGTGTGGCATACGGGGGGTTACTCTACAGGTGTAACCAACCTATTCTAACCATGGTGGGAGGGTTGAGATTTATTCCGTGGGGCCTCCACGAAATAAAAGTCAACCCCTCCCAGGGCGGATTCGAACCGCCGCCGTTCGGCTTGAGCGTGCAACAACGGGTCGCGCTCCTACACGCTCGGCTATCCCGGCCCTTACCTATAGGTAAATCTAAATATTAATAAAATTTAAAAAAAATAAATTAAAATCGAGCGTAGTCAGGTAGAGAGGTAGCTCAAAAGGTAGAGACTAAATATCGGTGATGTAAATTGGATGAGGCCAAAAATAGAGGGGTAGGTGCGGGAATAATATTAAAAATCGGTGTAACCGCTCTGACCCACCCCCTAAACCCTAATTTATGACTTTAGTTATCATACCTCGAAAGCATACAAATTGAACGAGAGCGGAGTGTTAGGCAGTATAAAAATTGCCAATTAGATCGAAAGAGTAAGAAGGACTACTTGAATCTTAATAAAAAAAAAAAAAAAAAAAAAAAAAAAATCGAGCGTAGCCACGGCTCTCAAGGGTAGAGGCTAATTATCGGTGATGGAAATTGGATGAGGCCAAAAATAGGGGGTAGGTGCAGGACCCACCCACCACCCACCGTCCTCCGCCCCTCGGCTAGACAGCAATTTCGTACCTCGAAAGCATACAAATTGCACGGGAACGGAGTCTTAGCAGTATAAAAATTTCTAATTAAATCGAAATAGTAAAAAAGAGTAATTAAATCGAAATATTAATAAAATTAAAAAAAAAAGAGTTAAAATCGAGCGTAGTCCTCGGCTCAAAAGGTAGAGGCTAAATATCGGTGTTGTAAATTGGATGAGGCCAAAAATAGAGGGGTAGGTGCGGGAATAATATTAAAAATCGGTGTAACCGCTCTTACCCACCCCCTAAACCCTAATTTATGGTTTGAGTTATCATACCTCGAAAGCATACAAATTGAACGAGAGCGGAGTGTTAGGCATTATAAAAATTGCCAATTAGATCGAAAGAGTAAAAAGGACTATTTGAATCTTAATAATAAAAAAAAAAAAAAAAAAACTCGAGCGTAGCCACGGCTCTAAGGGTAGAAGCTTATTATGGGTGATGGAAATTGGATGAGGCCAAAAATAGGGGGTAGGTGCGGGAATAATATTAAAAATCGGTGTAACCGCTCTTACCCACCCCCTTAACCCTAATTTATGACTTGGGTTATCATACCTCGAAAGCATACAAATTGAACGAGAGCGGAGTGTTAGGCAGAATAAAAATTTTATTAATATTTCGATTTAATTACTCTTTTTTACTATTTCGATTTAATTAGAAATTGTTATACTGCCTAAGACTCCGTTCCCGTGCAATTTGTATGCTGTAAATAAATATAAAATTAACTAAATTATGATTTCTCTTAATTTGATAAAATTGTCTAGTCTAAAATAAAAAGTTTTTTCCCCCCCCCCCCCCTCCTGGCTACCGCGACCAACGTTTTCAATGCGATCTCTTTTTAGTTCTCGCGAACTAAAATTTTAAAAACCGTAATTAATACGGCTTTTTTTTCGCGACTAGTTACCTCTCGCATAGGTAATTAGTCCAAAAATCTTTATTAGGTAAGACTATAGATTGGGGATGGGGGGCGGGTTAACCCCGACCCCACCAGGTACCACCACCGTCGCCAACTAGTTGTCCCCGCGCTCCGGTTACCTCTCGCACTCGTTAATTTTCATTAACTAATTACTATGGGTTTTTTTTTCCTAGCTAATTACCTCTCGCAAAGGTAAATATTCAAAGCGGATTTATTTCCGTAATAAAACATTATAATTATAAAAAAAAAGTTACAGGAAGTTTGATCATCTGTTTGTCAAAATGATTTTATTTTAATGATACTAATACATACTAATTTTATTTTAATGATAGCACTTAAGGCCCTTAAGGCACATAAGGCATTAGGCATAAGGCCCCTCGGCAAGACAGCAATTTCGTACCTCGAAAGCATACAAATTGAACGGGAACGGAGTCTTAGGCAGTATAAAAATTTCTAATTAAATCGAAAGAGTAAAAAGGACTATTTGAATCTTAATAATTTTTTTTCCTAACTAATTACCTCTCGCAAAGGTAAATATTCAAAAAGTCCTTATTATGTGGTGAAGCAGCGGGGGAGGGCGGGTGGGTTTTTACCCCCCCCCCTCCTGGCTACCGCGACCAACGTTTTCAATGCGATCTCTTGTCAGTTCTCGCGAACTAAAATTTTAAAAACCGTAATTAATACGGCTTTTTTTTTCGCGACTAGTTACCTCTCGCATAGGTAATTAGTCCAAAAATCTTTATTAGGTAACATTATAGATAAGGGCGGGGGGGAGGTTTTTCCCCGACGCCACCAGGAACCACCACCGTCGCCAACTAGTTTTCCCCGCGCTTCAGTTACCTCTCGCACTCGTTAATTTTCATTAACTAATTACTATGGGTTTTTTTTTCCTAACTAATTACCTCTCGCAAAGGTAAATATTCAAAAAGTCCTTATTATGTGGTGAAGCAGCGGGGGAGGGCGGGTGGGTTTTTACCCTCCCCCCCTCCTGGCTACCGCGACCAACGTTTTCAATGCGATCTCTTGTCAGTTCTCGCGAACTAAAATTTTAAAAACCGTAATTAATACGGCTTTCTTTTTCGTGACTAATCACCTCTCGCATAGGTAATTAGTCCAAAAATCTTTATTAGGTAAGACTATAGATTGGGGAGGGGGTGCGGGTTTTCCCCGACCCCACCAGGAACCACCACCGTCGCCAACTAGTTCTCCCCGCGCTCCGGTTACCTCTCGCACTCGTTAATTTTCATTAACTAATTACTATGGGGTTTTTTTTCCTAGCTAATTACCTAGGATCGTACCTGGGGCTGTAAATAGTGGTTAGAGCAGTGATTGATACAGCCGCGGCAGCATCCTTTATTTCTCAGGCTATTGTGACTAGTTTAGACGTTTCTGTTAGCAAGGCTATTACCCCAGTAGGAGGATTGGGTAGGCAGGTTTGCAACGCTAACGGTACTGTCAGCTTGAATATAAAGAATTTGGATCAGCGTACTCTGGTCAATCGACACTCTTTTTATGTTCTCGATCATATCGCATTTAACACCCCAGTCAACAAGGTGACCTCTACAGTCAAGGAACAATTGCGTGGTATTAGTTTAGCGGATCCCTGGTTTGACTTTCCTGCACCATTAGATTGCATACTGGGTGCTGATCTTGCTGCTCGAATCTTTACTGGTTCCCCTGTCGCACTCGGCCTAGGCTTGCCCTCATACGCTTCTTCCTTTTTTGGTTATGTACTCATGGGAAGGGCTCCCACTCTTAGGGAGGAGCATGATCAGGTACTATCTCAGGCTACTGTAGCCTCCCCTATTGTTACTCTTTTACCTCAACAGACAGATATTCAGCACAGAGTTTCTCATGTTAATCCTCCACAATTTTCCATCTTGCATCAAGATTCTTATCAACAGGTAGTTCAAAGAAATTCTCCTTTGTCCATTCCGCAAGTCACTCAGAACCAATCATCTCGATATGAGAACCAACAACCAGACCTTCCTAATGTTCTTTCTTCTAATCCTTCTGAGTCTCATTTTGATAGTAATCACTTTTTTAACAGCCATAGAATGTCTCAAAGTTAATCTCCTTGTTTGACATATCCAGAAGGTCAAAACCGCGTTCCGAGAGTACCTCACGCTATTTCTATGGAAACTATTGTGCCAAAAGGAGAACCTCCAACTACAGGTACTACAACAACAGTTACCCAAAGTAGTGTCAGTTTCGTTTCTTCCAATTCCTCATCTACTACAACTGATGAAAATCCATCGAATTCTGTGGCGTTTCCATCACGGTCTCCTATTCAGCTGACCTCTTATCCAACAAATGTTAGCGTTCATCCAGCAGCTGAAAGTAGGAAGCAACTTCCTTTTGCTCAATCAATTCTTGCTCCTGCTTCTCCTTCAATAGACCGTGATAAATCATCTTCCTTTAATTTACCTTCAGTACCTACACAACATAATTCATTTGCACAATTTTATCACCCACATTATCATTCTTATTCAAGCATGAACGAAAATCTGCCATCTTTGCCACATGGCCCGTATTCCTTCTGGGACCCTCCTAGGTGAGATTTGCCTCAGTTTCGGAAAACGATGTTGAAAAACAAGTAATTTTCTCAGTGGCCCTCTACATCGTGGCTATTTGGCAACTCCTTCCAAATTATGGGCTGTACTAAATTTATGTGTTACAACTAATGCACGAAACACATGTTTATAACTTTTTTCAACCTTACGCCATTTTTTTCCAAATTCCGAGGCATGCCATACATTCATACCTACAATAGTTGTTATAATTTTCTTTTTCGGCATAATTACTTTTCTTTTGTTTTTCTAATTATGTCTTTTATTCAATTGGGAACCGCTCCAAAATAGGACAGGGGCTGTGCATTGCCCCAGGCACGTGCTATTGGGACCCGCCTACATGGTAAGTTTAAACTTTTAGATCCTGTCTTCCCGGGCAACCCATATCCCTACGGGATGTGTCGGATGTGACAATTCCGCCCGCTGGTGAGTCGCTTTTCAACTACTTCTGCGAAGTAGTCTTTTTTAGATCGTTTTTGCATCCACGTGTTTTCTTTTCAATGGATTTTCTTCCTATTGTTTTGCGATGCATTTTACTCATGGATATACTCCATTTTCCAGTTACTTCTACGTAAGTAAGTTTCTTTCGGATCGTTTTTTGTATTCGCGCTTCCTACAATCCATGGATTCTACTTCCTGTTGTTTTGCGCAGCAATTAACATGGATATACTCCATTTTCCAGTTACTTCTACGTAAGTAAGTTTCTTTCGGATCGTTTTTTGTATTCGCGCTTCCTACAATCCATGGATTCTACTTCCTGTTGTTTTGCGCAGCAATTAACATGGATATACTCCATTTTCCAGTTACTTCTACGTAAGCAAGTTTCTTTCAGAATTTTTTTTGTATTCGCGCTTCTTCTTACCAATGGATTTTCTTCCTATTGCTTTGCGTTGCAATTTACTCAAGGCTATATTCCTTTCTTCAACTGCTTCTACGAAGTAGTCTTCTTTTGGATCGTTTTTCGCACTCTTTTCTCTTTCTTACAAGCATCTTACTTTCCTTTGCTTTCTTATCGCTTTCTCTCATATTTAACGATTAATTTTCTACTGTTTCACTTTTCATATTAACTCTCTTTTGCTTTGCTTCCTATCGTTTTCTCTCATGAGCGTTTTCATTTTTCACCCACTAGCGCGGCTTCTTCTTATTGGGTATTTAATTTCTCTTCCTGATTTTGAAAATTAAACTCTGTCAGTTGAGTGCCAGTTTTTGTAATCCTAATTAAGAGCTTAAGTCTCCTTTGCAGCTTTTTGTCGTCGCTAGTTTCGTTCATGTTTCATCATATCTAATAGTTACATGTTTTTAAAGATATGTATAAATGGATGCAAAGTAAAACATTTGTTTCTACCAGAGTTATCAGAACCATTACTCATTCTACCCCATCCTGCCATGGTATAAAGAGAAAAGCTGAACTGTGTTTGGGTTGATTGTGGGAGAGGAGCTGGGGGAGTGTGTGCCCTCCGTTTTCCGTTCCTTGGCACTCACTTCTCCAACTCGGTATTCTACCCCCTGTCTAATTATGTTCAATAAAATCTAAAAGCACTTCTAATTACCAGCTTTTATTTTTAACATGCATATAATAGTCATTTTCCGTCATTTTAAAGATTGTATATTTTAAGTTTCCTGAAGCTTTCGAAGTCCACCGCTTGATTAAAGCGCCTAATACCTTGGCCCTATAAAACCGCGGGCAGCATTTGCCCTTCGTCTTTTTGCGTCTGCCCTTCGCTGAAGCTAGAACTCTCGCGGTCACTCTGTCTCGACCCACCGCCATCTTGGCTAACTTCACACCGCTTTCTTCCGAGGGGAGAAACTTCTTTGGGCAACCAAGACCAAAACGGATGAACTGGCTGTGGTTCCTTTGCGGAGGAGAAGGTTCCTTTCCCGGTGGTCTTCAGGGGTGCGGAAACCAGCTTCCGGCTAACTATCAGGTGAGTGCCAGTTTCTGTAACCCTAGGCTAAGGTCCACCTCCCCAGGCCTCTCTCTCACAATTCATTTCCTTACAGTTCGAAACAGTGTTGGGTTCCCCTTCAGATTTGATCAGTTCGCACCTGTCTTGATTGCAGAAAATTGGGATCACTGGAGGAGGAGAAGAGAAACACTATTTTTTTTTAATTGTCTTTTTATTGTAATAAAAACAGGTTGTTTTCTTTTTCTTTCATCTCTTGTTCTTCTTATCCAAAAACGCAACAGTGGTCACCCATAAATTAAGATTAGATTAATAAGAAAAAATTCAAAATTGACGTTTGTCAATAAATACCTGAAATTAGACAGAATTTGTCCACCCCCCGCTACTACTCGGAAAATATTTCGAGATATGGGAGTAGGTATCAGTGAAGAGGAAAGATTGGCTCTACTTGGGGCCGAGCTCTGTGGTGCAGTAGTTGGCATCCGCGCATGTCACGTGGGAGACCCGGTTTTGACTCCCGGCCAAGCCAAATCTTTTTTCTTCAAAAAATAAAATAATTTAAAAATGGTGGTCAATCACAAATTAAGATTAGATTAATATAAAATAGACGGATGTCAATAAATACGAGAAATTGGACAAAATTTATCCACCTCCCGCTACTACTCTGAAAATATGCAAGATAGGGGAGTAGGTATCATTGAAGAGGAAGGATTGGCTCTACTTAAGGCCGAGCTCTGTGGTGCAGTGGTTAGCATCCGCGCATGTCATGAGGGAGACCAGGGTTGGACTCCCGGCGAGGCCAAATCTTTTCTGTATAATTAATAATTTAATTTATAAACGGTGGTCAACACCAGTAAAATGGTGGTCACCCATAAATTAAATTTACATTAAAATAAAATAATTTAAATTTGACTTATGTCAATAAATACCAGAAATGGGACAAAATTTGTCCATTTCCCCCTACTACTCGCAAAATTTGCAAGATAGGGGAGTAGGTATCAGGGAAGAGGATGGATTGGCTCTACTTTGGGACGAGCTCTGTGGTGCAGTGGTTAGCATCTGCGCAAGTCACGCGGGAGACCCGGGTTCGACTCCCCGCGGAGCCAAATCATTTCCATTCAAAAAATAAAAATATTCAATAATGGTGGTCGCCCACAAATTAAGATTAGATTAATATAAAATAATATAAAATTGACGTATGTCAATAAATACCAGAAATTGGAAAAAATTCGCTCATCTCCCGCTACTACTCGCAAAATTTGCGATATAGGGGAGTAGGTATCAGTGAAAAGGAAGGATTGGCTTTACTTGGGGCCGAGCTCTGTGGTACAGTGCTTAGCATGCGCGCATGTCACGCGTGAGACCCGGTTCGACTTCCGGCGTACCAAAATCTTTTCACTAAAAAAAAAAAATATTCAATAATGGTGGTCGCCCACAAATTAAGATTAGATTAATATAAAATAAGTTAAAATTGACGTATGTCAATTAATACCAGAAATTGGATAAAATTCGTCCACTTCCCGTTACTACTCGCAAAATTTGCGATATAGGGTATCAGTGAAAAAGAAGGATTGGCTCTACTTGGGGCCGAGCTCTGTGGTGCAGTAGTTGGCATCCGCGCATGTTACGCGGGAGACCAGGGTTGGACTCCCGGCAGGGACAAATCTTTTCTGTACAATATAAAATATAATTTAAAAATGGCGGTCACAACCAAATTAAAATTACATTAATTTAAAATTGACTTATTTCAATAAATACCAGAAATTGGAAATAATTCGTCCATCTTCCGCTAGTACTCGCGAAATTTGTGAGATAGAGGAGTAGGTATCAGTGAAATGGAAGGACTGGTTCTACTTGGGGCCGAGCTCTGTGGTGCAGTGGTTAGCATCCGCGCATTACACGCGGGGGACCCGGACTCGACTCCCGGCGGAGCCAAATCTTTTCCGTTAAAAAGAAAAAATGATAAATTATTATTAAAATAATTTAAAATTTTGGGTTACCAAAATATAAGATTAGATTATTATAAAAAAATTTTAAATTGACGTATGTCAATAAATACCAGAAATTGTACTAAATTTGTCTACCTCCCGCTACTACTCATTATTGTAATTTACATGCCGAATTGTGAGCTGAATTGGGGAACCCTGCAGAGCTGGCAGATAGCTGAGCACAGAACACTGTTAGCCGGATCACCCGCGTCAGCTTGCACCTCTCAGCGAAGGACCCAGCATCTTCAGCTGTTTACCAGTAAACTTCAGGGGTGCAGTAAAAGGCAGAGAGCAGGTCTTGGGCTGTTTCCCGGTGGTCTTCAGGGGTGCGGTAACCAGCTTCCGGCTAACTATCAGGTGAGTGCGTTTCTGTAACCCTAGGCTAAGGCCCACCTCTCCAGGCCTCTCTCTCACAATTCATTTCGTTACAGTTCGCAACAGTGTTGGGTTCCCCTTCAGATTTGATCAGTTCGCACCTGTCTTGATTGCAGAAAATTGGGATCACTGGAGGAGGAGAAGAGGAACACTATTTTTTTTTAATTGTCTTTTTATTGTAATAAAAACAGGTTGTTTTCTTTTTCTTTTATCTCTTGTTCTTCTTATCCAAAAACCCAACAGTGGTCACCCATAAATTAAGATTAGATTAATAAGAAAAAAATCAAAATTGACGTTTGTCAATAAATACCTGAAATTAGACAGAATTTGTCTACCTCCCGCTACTAATCGCAAAATTTGTGAGATAGGGGATTAGGTATCAGTGAAGAGGAAGGATTGGCCCTACTTTGGGACGAGCTCTGTGGTGCAGTGGTTAGCATCTGCGCAAGTCACGCAGGAGACCCGGGTTTGACTCCCCGCAGAGCCATATCATTTCCTTTCAAAAAATAAAATAATTTAAAAATGGTGGTCACCAACAAATTTGAATTAGATTAATATAAATAATTTACCATAATTTGACGTATGTCAATAAATACCAGAATTAGACTAAATTTGTCCACCTCCCGCTACTACTCGCTAAATTTGCAAGATAGTGGATTAGGTATCAGTGAAGAGGAAGGATTGGCTCTACTTGGGGCCGAGCTCTGTGTTGCAGTGGTTAGCATTCGCGCATGTCACGCGGGAGACCCGGGTTTGATTCCCGGCCGAGCCAAATCTTTTCTCTTTTCAAAAATTAAAATAATTTAAAAATGGTGGTCACTTACCAATTAAGATTAGATTACTTACGATACGATACTTTTCCACGAACCATGTACAAAATATACGAAACCTGTTTTAGGCAAGGGTTATTTCCTAGTATTTGGAAACAATCTAAACTAGTTCTCATTAATAAACCAGGAAAAAAAATGCAGGATATAAACTCACTCAGGCCTATCTGTCTTACCCCAACTGGAGGCAAAGTTATGGAAAAAATAATTCACAGTAGGTTGTCCTATTATCTCCATAGTAAAAAACTTCTTAGTGAGAACCAATTCGGCTTCACTCCGCAAAAAAGCACTACCCATGCACTATACAAAGTCAATCATATAGTTCGAAATGCATTAAACAATAACCAGCACAGTGTACTAATATCATTAGATATCAGTGGAGCATTTGACAGTGCATGGTGGCCGTCAATATGGAGTGCCCTTAAACGATTTCAATGTCCTAAAAACATTTACAGGATTCTGAAAGATTATCTGAGCGATAGATCTGTTTGTCTAGCTTCAAAAAACTATACAATGATACGGAATCAATAAATTGGAACACCCCAGGGCTCATGCTGTTCTCCGCTCCTATGGAACATAATAGTTGACTCACTACTCAAAGAAAGATTACCACCTAATGTAACTCTTTTGGCTTTCGCAGATGACATACTTGTTATTATAACTTCTGAATATTTCCAACACTTACAAACATTAATCGAAATCGTATCACACAAAATAAACAATTGGGCACACTCACACAAACTGACATTCAACACACACAAATCAAATTATATGGTGATAACTAGGAAAAGGCAAATCCCACAACTTCAAGTACAGATACAACATTCTGAACTTCGCAATGTATCTTCTATAAAATACCTCGGTATAACCATTGACAGAAAACTTTCATGGAACACCCACGTAGACATACTACAAAACAAACTCATAAAACTAATAAATTCCCTTTCCATAGCGGCAAGAGCGACCTGGGGGTTAAGAACGGAGGCTCTGGATATTCTGTATAGGGGCGCAATTTTACCCATCCTCGCCTATGGCATCGAAATTTGGTACCCAGCGTTAAAGAAAATGTACAACATTAGAAAGTTGGAAAGGGTCCAAAGGCTGATGGCACTTAAAATCGCTAAAGGCTTTCGAACCCTCTCCGATGAAGCCGCCTTCGTCTTAGCCAAAATTGTTCCCATAAGTATATTAGCTGACTTTTATGTAGGTAAATTCCATTTATTATCCACAAAGACTGATACTGAAACCTTCAAATCGGATGACGTGGAACACATTACTGACTACAAAGACTGGCCACATCCTGCAGATTACCCAAGAATTATCCTGAATTCTAAAAACACGACAGACTTTCAAATATACACTGATGGTAGCAAGGATGGCGAACATGTAGGGTGTGCTAGCCTAATATTTGAAAATGGGATTTTGATGAAAATTATAAAGTTTAGACTAGGTCCGGATTGCACTAATAACCAAGCCGAACAGTTCGCCATCCTCAAAGCACTCGAATACATTAACAACTTAAAAAACACTAACAAAACTATTAATGTGCTGACCGACAGCCAATGTTCGTTACACATGATCGCTAACACGCACTGTCACACACCGATTATCGAGAAAATCCACAAGCTATTAAGAAAACTACAAACTGATGGAAATAATTGGATTTCATTTACTTGGATAAAAGGGCACTCGGATATACCTGAGAATGATTTGGCAGACAAGGCTGCAAAAGCTGCTTCCAAAGATACTTCCCTGCCTGTATCATACACACAGATATCGAAACAACACTTAATACACATGCTACACCAACAAGCAGTACAACGATGGCAAGCACGATGGAACTCTTCACACAAAGCACGACCTTTGTCCTCATTCATCCCACACTTACAGACTTATCTCAATAAAACTGACACATGGACAGATTTCTATACAACACAAGGAGTCACAGGACACGCAGCTGTGAACAGTTACCTTCATAGGTTTAAAATCAGGGACTCGCCATTGTGTCCCTGTGACTTCACACATGAACAAACCATTTACCACCTAATACATGAATGTAGACTACTTACTGACTACAGAAATTCGCTAATAACAAAAACTATACAGAAACTGGGACGATGGCCTGTAGAAAATCACTTATTATTTGAAAAAATATTTGTAGACGTGAAACTATTTTTTAAGAACGCACTAATTAAAATTAAAGAAGTTAATGAAAACTATTTTTGATTGATAACTTCTTTCTGGCTTTAAAAAAAAAAAAAAAAAAAAAAAAAAAAAAAAAATTTGTTCTAATTTGCTGCTGATCGCTTATAATAATTTCTCTATTTCATGTCTTCAAGTTTCATTCATTTATTATTTCCAGTTTGTGGTTACTGTAAGTTTGGTATCTGATTATATGTTCTGTTTAATGTTCTGTTCATGTTATATGTTTAAATGTAGTTATGAATTTAAGTGCTTATCTATGTTTTTATGTTTTAATATGTACATATGTGTTTATATGTTGTTTATATGTGTTTATATGTTTCAGTATATGTAAGTATGAATGTATGTACGTAAGTTCGTCAATATGAACGTAAAAGGTATTTATTGTGTAGTTGCTGAACGCTACTATTTTTCTAATCTTTTTTTTTTTCTTCACTTAATCATTTGGTTCTTATTGTCATGTTTCTTTAGGCTTTGTTTTGTTTTATTGAAGTTTGTTTATTATTTTTTAAAAAATCTTATTATTTGTATAAAACTATAATATAAGTACGTCTCATGTAACATGTGTCGTTGTTGATGCTGCAGAGGCCTATGCACCAGTTTCGCTGGAGGCGGGCCCCTGGAGTACCATCGGCGACACAACTAACATGTACATTGTATACAGAAATGTATGGTATGTACAGTATACAAAATAAACTCCCTTCTGGCAGGGTTACTGTTAGAAGGAAAATATTTAAAAAAAAAGGGAAGTGTTCAAATGGAAATGACAAGCTATCTGTCCATTATTTAACTGTTTCAAGTTTGGACAGCTGAAATCATGAAGATCATAGACTGGTCTATCGATGAGTTCTTCTATAAACTTGCACTTTTCCATTCCCTTTCCCCATAATATGTCATAGTATTCTGTAACATATACTAATAAATTCTTCATATCTTCATATTCTACATCGCCATAGGTCCAGTTCAATCCGTGAATATTTTTCATTACCCAGATGTTCGTCCGTGCTTTAGCCAGTTCTTCACTCGCACCCTGAGGCGGTTTGAAAAACCAATGCCATGATGAGGCATGACTCACAGAGACTATAGATAGTTCTTTAACGATTAATAAGTTGGAGGCTGCTCGATAGCCTTGAAAATCAATGACCGCTGAATGCATCATGTGTGTCATAGTCAAAGTCCTGCAGTGGAGTGATTTTGTTTAGGTTTTAAATAATGAATATATGCAGCCAAACGTGTGCAGAGGTTCAGTACATTTTGTGGACTAAACCGGTTCCCACTTCATATTCCACTATATTATCATGAAGAATGAGGCAGTATGCCTTAGTATTAGGCGGAAAGTTCTCAATCGCCTCTAGTTGAACGCGAATATCAATAGTCGTACTTTTTATTGCTTCAGATTGTTTAGAACAATCTATAACGACTATAGGTGCGAGGGTCTAAAAATCGGATCGGGATAGCAGAGGTTGAGAGTGTGTATTACCATAATAGCTCGTTTGAAACTCAATATACATTTCGTAGAGAAGGGCGACTTTTCCTTGTGCAAAATCTAAATTCAAATCATCATAAGGATAATGTTCACTATTCAGTGAACCTTTTTTTAAAATTCGTCCTTCAATGTAAATAAAACTTAAAGAAGGAAACGTGTAAACATCTTGTTGATGGATCGGAATTCTGATTTCATCAGACTTGTTAAAAGTGTTGCCTGCATACGGCTGATGCGAATGATATTGAAATTGTGTGAGGGACTCATCAAATTTCACGTCTGATGTTATGTTTAGTATATTATTCATATTTTTATTTTTAACCGAAAACCACACTGTTTTAAAAAGTTTGCGTTTGCAGGTGTTAACCGCCTTGATGGTTTAGGTTTACTGAATCTTAATGGGGTCTGACATCTCCTTTTATAACCAGCTAGATTCCGGTCAAGACTATCTCTGGTAAAATCAATCCCCATTTTTCTTTAAATGTAATCTTATAGTAATTGTTTCTCCTCTAAAATCAATAAGCTCGCTGTTCTGATCTACTAAACGAACAGTAATATTGTCAACAGTCCTCACGTCCTCCTAAAGGACTGGATTCGGGGTTTCGATGATTTTATATACTGGTTCTACTGCAGGAAAGAATTGATGTATACTATGATCCGGATCTCCATTCATGAAAGACCCCGACGCAATGTTACAATGAATCGAAATAGTATTTACACTAAGAATTTTCACAATGTCGTTTGATTCAGTATACTGATGCCCTCGGTTAATGACTTGTTCGGGGATAGTAAAACCCAATAGCGGGCCTATGCAATGTGGTTTGCCTTGACAGTTGAAAAAACCTGCTTAGACGATCTAATTTCAGTCTTTATGGTACTTGGATTTCCTCTAAGTACAAGTCCAGCACCCCAATCACGGTGAGCGATTTCATCGCTTAGAAAAGATTGTATAGCATCGATATCTTACGATCCTTCAGGTATTTGAATGGCCATATCACCGAAATAAAACATATCGTTAACGCCCTTTCTTATGTTTGGAATAGTATTATATGTGTCAAAAGATAATAACCCGATTGTACAATCCGACCCTAATTCTAGAGGAGGTAGGAAGTTTGCATGAAGAACGCTAGAATTGCCAGTAAACGTTACTGTGTAGCTCATGATTATTAATGATCAAAATTTATGAGTAACATCGGCTAAATACTTTAAGCAAAGGTGTCCACAAACCGGAGTATTCCACTTTTGATGACAACGGCGGTTATATAATACTTGACAACTTTTGAAATAATCTAACAATTGAGGAGGAGGTTTTTAATTTCCAAAAGAATCAAAGTATTTCACTACATTATCTTTTTTTACATAACAGACCCAATGAGAACCAGGTTCGGAACTTGTATTTAAATTTACAATAGCTGACTCGAGTTTTTTTGGATATTTTGGAAGATTATCAATCATAAACACTCCATGAAAATTTGGAACATTTAAAACTTCTGCTAAATGATTCAATTCCAAATCGGTCAATGGTTTATTTGGTAGTCATATTTTTATTGGTCTTTTTTGTCGGGTTATAAATAGACCGTAACCACTCTTATACGGTTTCAAATAAAGTCCGTTTCCAACTTTTTGACCTTCCATGGCCAAATTATGCCTCTTTTGCACATCCAATTTTAGTTTGGCTTCTTTAGCTTCATTAATCGCCTTGGCTACACTCGTGGCTCCACCTGCTAAAGTCCCCACAGCGGAAAGTCCTGCCATCAATGGTACAAGAAATTGGAGAAAACCTCCCTGTTTTGGCAGCGGAAGAACTCTTGGCGGTGAAGATTTCGCCTTACCACGTAGATGCATTTTAGCCTTTTTATATGCCGCTTTTGATGCATTGAGAATAGATGATACATCATCCACTTTTGACGATTTAACCAAATCTTTAAAACTAATCTTCTTCTTTTTCCTCAGCCCCGAACCAATTTTCCTTTTTGCTTTCATGGCATTTGTAACTAACCAAGCCGCGGCCTTTTCTCCCCATGACGAATCTGGAGCTTTAACCCGTTTCCAAGCATTATCAGCAAGAATCTTGTCCACTTGTTTACGACTCTCCATATCCTTATTTATGCTATAAGCTATGTCGTGTTCTTTACAAGCTCTATCAAGCTCTTTTATTCCGCTATCACCTCTAGCTAAGCGTTTTTTTAGTTTCGTACCGGGACCGCAATATTGATATCGTGGAAGATGCAATTCAATCGGCAACCTATTGATAAGACTGTTCAGCAAGCCTCTGCCTCTTCGACCCTTGTGACTCATACTGTACTCAGAAAATGAAACAATAGGGTATATATAGCCGTCTTGATGTTGTTTGCGTTCAGAATGAAATTAGTTAAACAAGTGCAATGTTTCCCTACTACCAACTTTTCCCCAGTTAAAGGAAAATCGGAGGAGAGACATAGTTCATTATTACCAAACACTATCCGAGCCTCGATATGTGGCCCGAGCGGATGTGGAAAGACTAATATTATGATTGGATTGCTATTGAACCCTAACGGCTTAAAGTTTAAAAATGTGTATCTGTTTGGAAAAACTTTACATCAACCTAAATGCCAGTATTTAAAAAGCGTCATAAATCTTGTCCCTAAATTAAAATTATATGAATTTGAAGATGCAAAGGAATTGCCTCAAAAAGTCGAATCGCATTCGGTATGCATATTTGACGATGTCACCATGGAAGATCAGGACATAATTAAACGATACTTTAGTTATGGCCGTCATATGAACCTCGATTGCTTTTATTTAACACAAATTTATGTTTGTATCCCGAGACATCTTATCAGGTGTAATTTTAACTTTTTAAAACCAAGTTGAATTAAATTTAAAACATATTTATGATGAACACGTAAGCATGCCAGATTCAAGTTTTACTCTTTTTAAAGACATGTGCTCGTTATGCTGGAAAGAACCGTTTGGCTATCTCGTTATTGATAAAAGTAGCGGTATGAACGATGGACGTTTTAGAAAAGGAATTGACACATACATTGTAGATATATAAAGAGCGATCTCGGCAGTAATTATCATTAATAATCATGGACCCGAAAGTCACTCGTGAAATAATAAAAACAAGTGAGATTTTGAAAAACAAATTTCGAGCATTGAAGCGTAACCTCCAGGATATTGAAACGGGTCGTCAAGAATTTTTTACACCTGTGCTTCAACCTTTAGAAGACATTAAACAATCATTAAAACCTAAACCGGAACAGACTTCCAGAGAAGGTGTTAATGAGCGGGACGAATCGCCAGATAAAAACGAGTCTGCTAGTATTTACCGAAAATCAACTTTATTGCCGAAAACAACGCCTCACTATAAAAGAGCTAGACCGTTATCTAGTTTTTCCTTTCCCGTATTATCATCTGAAGAATGCGAGGACGAGTATGTGACTAACTCTCCACAAGGAGAAGCCGAATTGAAGGAACATCTCGCCGAATTTGGAAACCTACAAAGGGGATACTTGGATAAGATTTTAAAAAAAGATGATGAGGCATATGACGATCCTTATGGAATTAGAGTCATGCCTTTAGGGGGATTAGCTATTGGAGATTCGACAAACGTTCGGCTGTTTCCAAACAGCGACGATATTTCTATAGACGACATAGAGTTTGAAGGAACTCGGAATTGTTGCAGCTACTCTACTTAAAAAACCCACAAGATTATACCGAGACTGTCTTGGAAAATTATAAGAATAATTTAATCTCGACCAATGCACACAGGAAAAGCTATAGCGAAGAATAAGGGGTATTTAGAAACAGAGCTAAGAAATATAGAAATGTAATATCCAAGTTATTTCCACCGGAAACCTTAAAACTCTATGCCCCTTCCTCAGCTCCGAGAATGAAGATCCGTTCTCACAGAAGGGGCCATGGTCTTATGAGATCCGATAAACCTCTGTATGAGTATTGGAACGATCGAAATGAGCTAGTAAATCGTCTAAAGCTGTTAATAGCTTCCGCTCATGCTGGTCACGAAGGAAACCAAAACGAAATAGAATCAATAATTAAAGAGCTACGAGAAGAAAATATTATATATTAAAGACTATATATAGCTAGGTTTAGTAAAACATGACAATAAACAAGTTCGGATCTCACATGTCATTAAAGCACTCCAAATATAAAAAACGCTATTTTCCGTTTAGCATATTAAAGTCGGTAAAGGACATCGATGCACGCAATTTACGAATAATCAATGTTGCCAACCCAATCACAGCTCATGACGCTGCTCATTAAGTGTATTGTGATACGCTAGCGGCTACTTACACTGATTTAAACAATTGGCCTGGTAATTGGATTGATGGAAAAAGGAAAAGACTTGTCAACTTTGCACCACCTATAAATAAACAGGATGTTGTTACCAAAGAATTTTTAAACAGCGTTGCTTTAACCTTGGTTGCAGGTATATATGACTCTCTTGATAAGAGAATAACAAACGTAGCTGATCCTGAAAAGGAATCTGATGTGGTCACAATTGGTTACCTAAACAAAGTACTTGATAATGGATTCATCAATAATTAAAAGAACTGTTGTAAATGAATTACATAAGCCAGCTCGCAAGAAATATCCTAGGAGGAAGACAGTTTTGAAAGGAATAAATGACTTGTGGCAGATAGATTTAGTAGAGATGATACCTTATTCTCGAGAAAATGAAGGGTACAAATATTTATTAACAGTTATAGACTGCTTTGCTAAATATGCATGGGCCATACCAATAAAGAAGAAATCTGCTGAAGATGTAACTAAGGCGATGGAGAGCGTGTTTCTTTCGAGTAGAAAAATTCCAAAAAATATTCAAAGTGATCAGGGAAAGGAGTTTTACAATTCCAAGTTTAAATCTCTAATGAAAAAATATTGTATTAATCATTATTCCACTTTTTCTAATCTGAAAGCTTCCATTGTAGAAAGGTTTAATAGAACATTAAAAGGAGAAATGTGGAAAGCCTTCAGTATGCAAGGAAATTACAAATTTTTAGATATCCTACCTCAGATTTTACAAGAATATAACTCATCATTTCATCCAACAATTGGTATGAAAACAATTGATGTTTGTAATAAAAAATCGGAAAAATACTTGCTAAACAATTTGTATTCTTCTGTTCGGACTAAAATGCGAAAGCAGAAGTTTGAAAAGGACGATTTTGTAAGGATATCTAAACAAAAAACAGCATTTTCAAAAGGTTACAAGCCAAATTGGTCAAGTGAAATATTTAAAGTAGTCAAGATTCAGAAGACGGATCCATATACATATTTACTTGAAGATCTAAAAGATCAACCTATCAGTGGCTCTTTTTATGCTGAAGAGCTTCAAAAAGTAAAATATCCAGATGTATACCTTGTGGAAAAAGTTTTAAAAAGAAAAGGAAATAAATTGTATGTAAAGTGGCTGGAATTAGATGAACGCAGCTGAATTGACAAAACGGATATTGCATAATGTATTAATAGAAAAAAAACACTTGCTGTTATAATATACATTTATTAATTTTTTTACAAAAACTGTGTATTTTATATATTTATTGTACCTCTACATTTAAAATATATTTATTTCTCACAAACTGTTGTTTTCCTTTAACCTAAACTTACTAAATAGTACTAGTGCTAATGTTACAAATAGACATTAAATTGTCTTCTATTATCATTTTGACATATTACATTCAATGGCTGTTTTTTTTTATTCATCAAGGCTATAGTGACCATAAGGGAGTGTTTGCACTTCATCGCTTAATTTACGCATTTGTCATCCAATGAGCATAATGACTTTTTATTTATTAGTGAGGTTGTAACATTATGTTTTTTAGATTGAATTATATAAAATGAAGAATATACACTTTTACTCTCTTTAAGTGTGTTTAAATAATCATTAAAAGTAAATTCGCTAACAGCTGATTTTTTTATTTCCTTAGACTTTTTAACCGTTATATCATTGTTTGTTATGTAAGAATAAATTTTAGGTCTCAACCCGACAAATTCGACAATAGGATCTCCAAAGGTTTCATCTTTCAACAGACCGACTACTTTTTTATTTTTTTCATTATAACAGAAATGAGAAGTGGGAAAATTGCTTGTATCTAAATATTTTTGTAACTCTCTAGACATATCAGAATAAATATCTTCAGTCTTAATATTGTATAAAAATGAATCGGTATCGGTATAACATAAATTAATATTTCCTGTACCATATTTTTTCAAGAAAACATTGTAATGATAATGATACATCAAAACTTTGCTCAACTCTAACACTGAGAATCCTACATACAAAGTTTTATCAAAAATAATGCTTTCTTTTTCCAACTGAACCGCTGTAACATTATCTGCAAATATAATCCTGCCTTTAAAATTTGGTTTATTAACATGACGATATAATGAATTTTCATTTGTTACTATTTTTAAATTAATTCAGTTACTCACGTTTTCCATAAATTTGCCGAAGCAACTATTATTCATTAATTTGTAAAAATCAGACTCTAATGTATTTTTTGCTGATGCTCTCATCTTTGAATTAATTTTTATATATGGTGTCAACCAATTCTTTTGTTTAAACTTTAATACCCTGTGAATTTTTGTAATTTTTACCCCCAGTTGTAAAGCTTGTTTTAAATTCAAATAATGTACTATATAACGTGTTTTGGGTAGCAAAGACGTTAATAATTTAACATTTTTAGTATTAGGTGGCTTATTTTTTCAGGTAACAAAGGTAGTTGAGAATTTTTATCATGAATTTCTATAGGGTATCCAATGTCAACATCTAGCACATAACCGGTTTCTGAATCGTTTTCTAGATCTAATACATTCAATTTTTCATCAGTCCACTCAAATTCGGCATATGGTAGGGGAAGGTTTATAGCGTAACCATAAAGATTGTTAACGTCTACATATAATAAATAATTACTGGGTTTTGTGGAATCATACTCATTTAAATATTTATTGTTAGCTTTAGCATACCGGGAAACGACTTGGCAAATACCTCCCCTTATCCCCTTTTCAAAAAACTGTACCATATCAATATCTTTTATTACGTCTAATTTTATTTTTGTATATTTTAACATTGCATTCCAAGACAACTGCGGTAAAGTAAAAAACCATGCGGGGTCAAGTTGATAAAGTTGTTGGCAGAGAAGTCGGAAGGTTTCAAAAACTTCGCACAACAGAATTACATCTGTTTTTACATATAATTCTGCATAATCTTTTAATGTTTGGATTTTAAACGTTTCCCAGACATTTTTTGCATGATCATAATCTACATCGCTAATGGATTGTTTTGTTAAATCATTAAAAAATGAATTTTTAGATGGTAGTTTTGTTTCATTTAGGCATTCAAACGAACTAAAATAATTATATGGAAATACACCTTTCCTTGTCAGCAATTTAACTTTGTTTTCATCATTAATAATAGTAGCCATATTTGGAAATATTTCACTAATTGATTTTGATTGATTTTTTAAATTGTTTACTAATGTATCCAAACTTGATGAAAGAAATTTAAACGAGTCAACAAATCGTATCTTGGTTCTACACCCTTTAAATTTTATGCTAAAACTTATATATTTTTCACTATTACTGGGGATTACAAAAACATTTTCACAACGGTCTAAGAAAGGGATTATAAGATGAGAATCATAGCCTTGCAAGTTGTGCATGAAAACGGGTATAAAATCAGGCTTTTTTGCCCTTAAATTGCATGCATTATATGCTGGTCCAATAAATTTTCCTGTAAAGTGGCAATGATAACGCACGCGATCGTGTTCATCTAAAGGGTATTGACATAATATACAGTAGGTTATCAGAAGGGGACCAAATTAGTCTCAACAATAAAGTTTTTTATTTAAAAGACGTTTCGGCTCTTTTGAGCCATCTTCAGTTCTAAAACATTTAACAATACAATTAATAAATAATAAATATTTGTAATATAGTCATTTATTTATAAAACCTTCCTTAGATAACCTTGTCATGGATAACAGCTATGATGTTAGAAACTCCATAGAGGCTAAAGAAAAAATAAAAGATTTAGAAATTAAAGAAGATGAAACAATGATTAGTTGGGATGCCATCAGTCTATTTACTCATATTCCACTAAAAGTAGCTTATAAAATAATTGAACAAAAGTGGCATAAGGTTGAGCCATATACTAAAATAAAAAATAAAAATATTTTTTTGGAAGGACTTAAACTTATTAGTGAAAACAGTTTTTTCAAATTTAATAATGAATTATACAGACAATTGGGAGGTTGTCCAATGGGTGGGGTATTGTCTGTTGCAATTTCAGGCATTGTAATGAACGAAGTAATAGATGAGGCTATAAAAAGTACAGGGATAAGACCAAGGATTTTATTGAAATACATTGACGACCTTTTTAGTATTGTGGATAAGAAGGATGCAGCTCGTTTCTTAGAAGCCCTCAATAATTTTCATGATAAACTAAAATTTACAGTGGAATTAGAAAGAGAAGGAATGATAAGATTTTTGGACATGAACGTAATCAGGACAGGAAAGAAAATTCTTACACAGTGGACGAAAAAAGAAACCACAAGTAACAGGATTTTAAATTTTCTATCTCATCATCCACGACATATTAAGATAAATCTACTAAACAATACCATGTCCAGGGCAATGAGATTGACGGATGCACAATATATGCAAAAGGTAAAAACTAAAATCTTTAATTTATTTCTGGAAAATTTTTATCCAAAATCATTAATTAAGAAATATTGGGCAATTAACCACAATAGAATTTTTGGAAATACACAGTTTAATAATGATGTGGTTCAAGGTAAAAAACCAGTAATAAAGAAATTCCTTAAATGCACATATGTAAATGGGCTGTCGGAGACAATTAGTAGATCATTCAAAGATTATGATGTGGATGACATTAGCCTGGCCTTCAAACCAACAAACAAAATACAAAACTTGTACACCAATCTGAAAGATAAAATAGATACAAATCTACAGTCAGGTCTGGTTTACAAGATTGATTGTTTGAGGTGCCCGGCTACTTATATTGGTGAAACTAGGCAATATCTAAAGGATAGGCTCTATCAGCATAAAAATGATTGTAAAAAAAGTGAAGAGAACAGGAAAAAGTCAGCACTAGTTCAGCACCACCATATAAGCAAGCACGAATTTTACTTTGAGGGGGCCCACATTTTACATAAAGAAAGCAATAACAAAAAGAGGAAGCTATTAGAAGCAATGTATATTGCAGAAAATATTGACAAGTCTGTCAATTTTAAAACAGACACTAAAGGTCTCAATATGCAATATGGGGAAATATTAAGAAAAATTAATACTTAAGTTTATATGGATTGCATGGGTCTTTAATTTTGATTTTTATTTTGGAAGTATACAGCGGATGTACATCATATAGTTTTGGGTTTTTCTAAATAATAGGCCTTTGCTGGAGGGTGTACTATAATGAATTGGACTTTGCTCACCCTGAGTGTTTTGGGTGTCTTGGGGTTAGGGAACATTGGTGAGAGTTGTATCTGCCCTGTGTGACTTCAAATGATTTTGTCTACCTGTTTTGCTGGTCTGTATATATTAAATACAGATGACTAAATGACTGTATTACAAATATTTATTATTTATTAATTGTATTGTTAAATGTTTTAGAACTGAAGATGGCTCAAAAGAGCCGAAACGTCTTTTAAATAAAAAACTTTATTGTTGAGACTAATTTGGTCCCCTTCTGATAACCTATTGAAAAATACAGTCTCAAGAACTTAATATCTTATAAGTGATAATTAGAGCTCGGATTCCCGTGCAATTGCATCTTTTTTTTGGAAAGTCAGAATAGAGCGAACTCAAGTTACTTATCCGAATCAAGCCTAATGGGATGTTTTAACGAAGTTTTATGCTGCACGAAATTGCACGTTTTGGGGTTTACTGCACAAAATTGCAAGTTTTGGGGTTACTGCACGAACTTGCACGTTTTGAATTTTAATTGCTAGAAATTGCATTATTTTATATTTTGAAGAAAAAATATATTACAAATTGTAATTCTCTTCAATACACATCGAAATAATAGTGGAAAAATAAATGTAAATATCATAGAAAAAAGATAAAGGGAACTTGGGAGATGTAAACCAACACAAATCTCCGATTTCCCAGAAATGAGGGTTCAGTGGTTCCTGGATGTTTACATTTTGTTTCTCAATTCCTATCGTTTTGTCAGTATCAATTGTTACTAAAAATGATTAAAATGGGCGCAAGTGTGTCTTCGAAAACTGCGGGATGGATTGAAAAATATCCTGAACTCAATAGGGATGGTTGTGTAGTGTTCTGTAAATCTTGCGATAAAAAATTGGTTGTAAGAGGAAATCACAAATTGATACCCGCTGTAGCACAAGTAAGTACCTAATTTTTTTAACCCTAGAACGGTAACAAGGGTTTTACGTGTTACCAGAGTGATTTAAAAATAAGCCTACGCATCGGATATTGCATCTATTGATTCCATAATTTGAGTAGTATCTTTCCTTTTTTAAGATCTTCCTATTTCCAATATATGTAATAACAGCTCACATGCGAGTATTTTACTCAATATTCCACATGTTCCACATAATACTGTTCCGATTTTTTTACCAGAATTTTTTTCAAAAATATATAAATAGTATTATAAAAAAGATTCGAAATTCAGTGATTATACCAAAACCATTATTATAAAAATAATCTGTAAAAATAAAAGAGTTTCTATTTCAATTTACTCTCCGCTAATTACTTTTTTCCAAAGTACATATTAAGTATTTGTTCACAAAAATAATTTAATGCATGGCTTTTGAAGCAATACATTTTTATTGCATGTTATTGCACGTTTTGAAGTTTTTAATGCACGTTTTTGCACGTTTTGAAGTTTTTATTGCACGTTTTAAACTTTTTACTGCACGGAATTCCGAGCTTTAGTGATAATATACAGTCTTTAGCAGAATAAAAGGCTGACTCTTCACTCATTTCTTCCATCGGAAGCGGATTAGCATATATAATATCCGCTTCAACAGCTATTTGTTCAAGTTTTTCTAAAAAAACTTGCATACAGTTTTCTCCTGTATACACAAATGGTTTCAAATCAAACATATTAGACTTGACCAGAAGCGAAACAGAAAAGGCTCGATGCTCGTGTATAGCTTTGTTCCAAGGTGTTGACGGATTCGGACAAGCCCCTGAAATTGGTATTAAAAGAGATTCTATATCCGCATAAACAACAATTGGAATGGGTTGTGTATATTCCACATGTTTAAATTCAATTTTATCTTCTTTCGGAAAATCAGATCGAATTGGTTTATGATTACGACAAAATAATTCATGTTCTCGCCTTCGCTCATCGCCATTTTTCCCAAACTTGTTTACATACGTCTTTGGAAATGTGGTCAGACATCTACGACATATAGTATATGCATGTTCTTTCAACGATATTTGAGAACTTACTAATCGTGAAAGATTCGTAACCAAATAATAGTGAAAATTTTCCCCATTTTGTAAAAACAATAAATCGAACATTTTATTATATTTTTCCTTTTTACTAATTCTAATTGGATACACATTATTTTTCTCGTCTAAGCCATAAACATTTATAGAAACATTATTTAAATTTTCAAATCGCTTTACGTCCTTTATTGGAGTCGGGAACGATATCGAATCAAGGGAATATGTGGTTTGAATATTTTTGTATTCATTAAATTTATTTGATCTAATATCATCACTAAGTATAGCTAAACGGAAGCAATCATTAGTATTATTTTTTACATTTATAACACAACGTTTATCCTTATTTATTTTTAGGTAATTCAATATACTGGGATCCTCCAAAAGGTCTATATTTTGTTAAATGTAAGCATATGTAGTTTGATAAAATATACATCCAACCAGAACCTTTTTTTCAAACTCTTCCTGTTCCGCTAAAAAAATTTCAAAAGTTGTTTCAACATAATTTTCAACATTTATGCTAACATCTATCGTATTACTTTTCGATTTAAAATTAAAATCCGTTCTTTCACTAATAGTGTTTCCGTTTTTCTTAATATATGTACATTCTAACATTACATTTATTTTATACGATTTCCAATCTTCAGCATAAGAATTTAATAAATTTAGTAAGAGTTCTTTTTTATTGTTTAAAAATTCTGTAGCTACTAATTTTTTATTATCGTTAGGAATGTATACGTCCTCAACCGAATTTCCTAAAGAAGCTCTAATAATCCCATTTTCTTCAGCAATCGCCTTCTCTCGCATCTGTCTATCAAACATGCTATATTTTCTTTTTTTATTCGGTATTTCAATTGTGCTCACGTTGAACATATAATTACTACTAACCCCACTAACAACTTGACAGTTTATTTTATGACGTTCAAAATTGAACTTTCTATTAAATTCTTTCCAACAGCTTTGACAATAAAAAAACAACCATTTACATCTGTGCCGTCTATTTGGAATAAATAACCCACATTTCTCACACAAATAATTGTTCTTATTATTCATTTTATTAAATCCTTAAATTAAATTAAACATAAATTATAACTAGGTCTTACACGATAGTAATATTTACATAAACGTTAATTCATATGAATTTTTCTTTTTCCCGCAATATTTAAATTTCAGTTGACCTAAAGACATAAAACATCAATTAGCTAAGTATAGTAATGTTTTTCCAACTTTATTAAGTATTTTAATAATAATTACCATCATACTGTGCTATATCTTCATCAGTTATAACAAACAGATATCTTTTCGGCAAATATGTTCTTATCTGTCCCTCGTCAACTTCCAAGTTCTCAATAATGGCTTCAATGCTTAAGCCATATTCTGTCTCATTTTTTCTTAATTTGTTAATTTTTTATGTTTTTCCTATAGTCAGTTCCCCAATGTTTTTGTAAATGGGTTTTGTTTCATTCAATTTTTTAAGGAGAGACATCTAAAACATGCACACAAAAACATACATTCTATTGGCAATTTACATGCTAATTATTCAACTAACAGTTCTTAAATTACTTAGTACTTACTGCGGTTGAGGAGGTGAGGACTGTATTGGACGTCTGACGTATGCGCTAGTCTCTAAGGCAGGGCTTCCTCTTCGCCTTCTATTTATTCGACCCCCTGAAGGCATCGTAATCAGTGCTGGCTGATAAAATGGTGGCAGTGCAACTCGGACGGCATCCTTTCAAATAGATAACAAGTATAGCGGTGAACACAACAGATAGGCGAATCGACCGACCAATATTAACTACTGATTAATATAAAATAATTTAAAATTGACGTATGTCAATAAATACCAAGAATTGGACAAAATTCGTCCACCTTCCGCTACTACTCGCAAAATTTGTGAGATAGGGGATTAGGTATCGGTGAAGAAAAAGGAATGGCTCTACTTGGGGAAGAGCCCTGTTGTGCAGTGGGTAGCATCCGCGCATGTCACGCGGGAGACCAGGGTTGGACTCACGGCGGGGCCAAATCTTTTCTTTTCAAAAAATAAAATAATTTTGAAAATGGTGGTCACCCACAAATTAAGATTAGATTAATATAAAATAGACGTATGTCAATAAATACCAGAAATTGGAAATAATTCGTCCATCTCCCGCTACTACTCGCAAAATTTGCGATATAGAGGAGTAGGTATCAGTGAAAAGGAAGGATTGGCTCTACTTGGGGCCGAGCTCTGTGGTGCAGTGATTGGCATCCGCGCATGTCACGCGGGAGACCAGGGTTGGACTCACGGCGGGGCCAAATCTTTTCTTTTCAAAAAATAAAATAATTTTGAAAATGGTGGTCACCCACAAATTAAGATTAGATTAATATAAAATAGACGTATGTCAATAAATACCAGAAATTGGAAATAATTCGTCCATCTCCCGCTACTACTCGCAAAATTTGCGATATAGAGGAGTAGGTATCAGTGAAAAGGAAGGATTGGCTCTACTTGGGGCCGAGCTCTGTGGTGCAGTGATTGGCATCCGCGCATGTCACGCGGGAGACCAGGGTTGGACTCACGGCGGGGCCAAATCTTTTCTTTTCAAAAAATAAAATAATTTTGAAAATGGTGGTCACCCACAAATTAAGATTAGATTAATATAAAATAGACGTATGTCAATAAATACCAGAAATTGGAAATAATTCGTCCATCTCCCGCTACTACTCGCAAAATTTGCGATATAGAGGAGTAGGTATCAGTGAAAAGGAAGGATTGGCTCTACTTGGGGCCGAGCTCTGTGGTGCAGTGATTGGCATCCGCGCATGTCACGCGGGAGACCCGGGTTTGGCTCCCGGCGTACAAATCTTTTCCCATTAAAAAATAAAATAATTTAAATATGGTGGTCTCCCACAAATTAAGATTAGATTAATATAAAATAATTTAAAATAGACGTATGTCAATAAATACCACAAATTGGACAAAATTCGTCCACCTCCCGCTACTAATCGGAAAATTTGTAAAATAGGGGATTAGGTATCGGTGAAGAGGAAGGATTGGCTCTACTTGGGGAGGACCCCTTTTGTGCAGTGGGTAGCATCCGCGCATGTCACGCGTGAGACCCAGGTTCGACTTCGACGGCGGACCATAATTTTTTCCGTTCAAAATAAAAAATAATAAATTATTTTAATATAATTTAAAAATTGGGGACACCCTTATATAAGATTAGATTAATATAAAAAAAAAATTAAATTGACGTATGTCAATAAATACTAGAAGTTGGATATAATTCGTCATAAAATTGATGTATGTCAATAAATACTAAGAATTGGACAAAATTCGTCCACGTTCCGCTACTACTCGCAAAATTTGTGATATAGGGGATTAGGTATCGGTGAAGAGGAAGGATTGGCTCTACTTGGGGAGGACCTTTTTTGTGCAGTGGGAAGCATCCGCGCATGTCACTTGGGAGACCAGGGTTGGACTCCCGGCGGGGCCAAATCTTTTCTGTACAATATATAAAAAAATTTAATAATGGTGGTCACAACCAAATTAAAATTAAATTAATATAAAATAATTTAAAATTGACGTATGTCAATAAATACCAGAAATGGGAAATTATTCGTCCATCTCCCGCTACTATTCGCAAAATTTGCGATATAGGGGAGTAGGTATCAGTGAAAAGGAAGGATTGGCTCTACTTGGGGCCCAGCTCTGTGGTGCAGTGATTGGCATCTGCGCATGTCACGCGTGAGACCCGGATTTGACTCCCAGCGGAGCCGAATCTTTTCCGTTCAAAATAAAAAATAATAAATTATTCTAACATAATTTAAAAATAAGGGTCACCCACATATGAAATTAGATTAATATAAAATAATTTAAAATTGACGTATGTCAATAAATACCAGAAATTGGATAAAATTCGTCCACCTCCCGTTACTACTCGCGAAATTTGCGAGATAAAGGAGTAGGTATTGGTGAGGAGGAAGGAATGGCTCTACTTGGGGAAGAGCCCTGTTGTGCAGTGGGTAGCATCCGCGCATGTCACGCGGGAGACCAGGGTTGGACTCACGGCGGGGCCAAATCTTTTCTTTTCAAAAAATAAAATAATTTTGAAAATGGTGGTCGCCCACAAATTAAGATTAGATTAATATAAAATAGACGTATGTCAATAAATACCAGGAATTGGACAAAATTCGTCCATCTCCCGATACTACTCGGGTACAAAATATCAATAAATACCAGAAATTGGACTAAATTTGTCCACCTCCTGCTCCTACTTGCAAAATTTGTGAGATAGGGGATTAGGTATTAGTGAAGAGGAAGGATTGGCTCTACTTGGGGCCGAGCTCTCTGGTACAGTGGGTAGCATCCGCGCATGTCACGCCTGAGACCCGGGTTCGACTTCCGGCGGACCAAAATCTTTTCCCTCCAAAAAAAAAAAAATATTCAATAATGGTGGTTGCCCACAAATTAAGATTAGATTAATATAAAATAATTTAAAATTGACGTATGTCAATAAATACCAGAAATTGGAAATAATTCGTCCATCTCCCGATACTACTCGGGTACAAAATATCAATAAATACCAGAAATTGGACTAAATTTGTCCACCTCCTGCTCCTACTCGCAAAATTTGTGAGATAGGGGATTAGGTATTAGTGAAGAGGAAGGATTGGCTCTACTTGGGGCCGAGCTCTCTGGTACAGTGGGTAGCATCCGCGCATGTCACGCCTGAGACCCGGGTTCGACTTCCGGTGGACCAAAATCTTTTCGGATTAGATTAATATAAAAAAAAAATTAAATTGACGTATGTCAATAAATACTAGAAGTTGGATATAATTCGTCCACCTCCCGTTAAAACTCTCGAAATTTGCGAGATAGAGGAGTAGGTATCAGTGAAGAGGAAGGAATGGCTCTACTTGGGGCCCAGCTCTCGGGTGCAGTGGTTAGCATCCGCGCATTACACATGGGGGACCCGAGTTCGAATACCGACGCACCAAAATCTTTTCCCTTCAAAAAAAAAATATTCAATAATCGTGGTCGCCCACAAATTAAGATTAGATTAATAAAAAATATTTTAAAATTGACGTATGTCAATAAATACCAGAAATTGGACAAAATTCGTCAACGTTCCGCTACTACTCGCGAAAATTGCAAGATAGAGAAGTAAGTATTAGTGAAGAGGAAGGATTGGCTCTACTTGGAGCCGAGGTCAGTGGTGCAGTAGTTAGCATCCGCGCACTACACGCGGGGGATCCGGATCGACTCCCGGTGGAGCCAAATCTTTTCCGTTCAAAATAAAAAATAATAAATTATTCTAACATAATTTAAAAATAAGGGTCACCCACATATGAAATTAGATTAATATAAAATAATTTAAAATTGACGTCAATATGTCAATAAATACTAGAAATTGGACAAAATTTTAAATTAATAAAAAATATTTTAAAATTTACGTATGTCAATAAATACTAAGAATTGGACAAAATTCGTCCACCTCCCGCTACTACTCGCAAAATTTGTGAGATAGGGGATTAGGTATCGGTGAAGAGGAAGGATTGGCTCTACTTGGGGAGGACCCCTTTTGTGCAGTAGGTAGCATCCGCGCATGTCACGCGTGAGACCCAGGTTCGACTTCGACGGCGGACCATAATTTTTTCCGTTCAAAATAAAAAATAATAAATTATTTTAATATAATTTAAAAATTGGGGACACCCTTATATAAGATTAGATTAATATAAAAAAAAAATTAAATTGACGTATGTCAATAAATACTAGAAGTTGGATATAATTCGTCCACCTCCCGTTAAAACTCTCGAAATTTGCGAGATAGAGGAGTAGGTATCAGTGAAGAGGAAGGAATGGCTCTACTTGGGGCCCAGCTCTCGGGTGCAGTGGTTAGCATCCGCGCATTACACATGGGGGACCCGAGTTCGAATACCGACGCACCAAAATCTTTTCCCTTCAAAAAAAAAATATTCAATAATCGTGGTCGCCCACAAATTAAGATTAGATTAATAAAAAATATTTTTAAATTTACGTATGTCAATAAATACTAAGAATTGGACAATATTCGTCCATGTTCCGCTACTACTCGCAAAATTTGTGAGATAGGGGATTAGGTATCGGTGAAGAGGAAGGATTGGCTCTACTTGGGGAGGACCTTTTTTGTGCAGTGGGAAGCATCCGCGCATATCACTTGGGAGACCAGGGTTGGACTCCCGGCGGTGCCAAATCTTTTCTGTACAATATATAAATAAATTTAATAATGGTGGTCACAACCAAATTAAAATTAAATTAATATAAAATAATTTAAAATTGACGTATGTCAATAAATACCAGAAATGGGAAATTATTCGTCCTTCTCCCGCTACTACTCGCAAAATTTGCGATATAGGGGAGTAGGTATCTGTGAAAAGGAAGGATTCGCTCTACTTGGGCCCGAGCGCTGTGGTGCAGTGAATGGCATCTGCGCATGTCACGCGTGAGACCCGGATTTGACTCCCAGCGGAGCCGAATCTTTTCAGTTCAAAATAAAAAATAATAAATTATTTTAAAATAATTTAAAAATTGTGGTCACCCACATGTATGATTAGATTAATATTAAAAAATTTTAATTTGACGTATGTCAATATATACCAGAAATTGGATAAAATTCGCCCACCTCCAGTTACTACTCGCGAAATTTGCGAGATAAAGGAGTAGGTATTGGTGAGGAGGAAGGAATGGCTCTACTTGGGGAAGAGCCCTGTTGTGCAGTGGGTAGCATCCGCGCATGTCACGCCTGAGACCCGGGTTCGACTTCCGGCGGACCAAAATCTTTTCCCTTCAAAAAAATAAATATTCAATAATGGTGGTCTTTTCTGTCCAATAAATAAAATAATTTAAAAATGGTGGTCACAACCAAATTAAAATTACATTAATATAATATAGTTTAAAGTTGACGTATGTCAATAAATACCAGAAATTGGAAATAATTCGTCCATCTCCCGATACTACTCGGGTACAAAATATCAATAAATACCAGAAATTGGACTAAATTTGTCCACCTCCTGCTCCTACTCGCAAAATTTGTGAGATAGAAGATTAAGTATTAGTGAAGAGGAAGGATTAGCTCTACTTGGGGCCGAGCTCTCTGTACAGTGGGTACAGCGCATGTCACGCCTGAGACCCGGTTTCGACTTCCGGCGGACCAAAATCTTTTCCCTTCAAAAAAAAAAATATTCAATAATGGTGGTCGCCCACAAATTAAGATTAGATTAATATAAAATAATTTAAAATTGACGTATGTCAATAAATACCAGAAATTGGACAAAATTCGTCAACGTTCCGCTACTACTCGCGAAAATTGCAAGATAGAGGAGTAAGTATTAGTGAAGAGGAAGGATTGGCTCTACTTGGAGCCGAGGTCAGTGGTGCAGTAGTTAGCATCCGCGCACTACACGCGGGGGATCCGGATCGACTCCCGGTGGAGCCAAATCTTTTCCGTTCAAAATAAAAAATAATAAATTATTTTAACATAATTTAAAAATAAGGGTCTCCCACATATGAAATTAGATTAATATAAAATAATTTAAAATTGACGTATGTCAATAAATACTAGAAATTGGACAAAATTTGTCCACCTCCCGCTACTACCCGAAAAATTTGCCAGATTGGGGAGTAGGTATAAGTGAAGAGGAACGATTGGCTCTACTTGGGGCCGAACTCTGTGGTACAGTGGTTAGCATCCGCGCATCTTACGCGGGAGACCAGGATTGGACTCCCGGCAGGGACAAATCTTTTCTGTACAATATATAATATAATTTAAAAATGGAGGTCACAACCAAATTAAAATTACATTAATTTAAAATTGACGTATTTCAATAAATACACGAAATTGGAAATAATTCGTCCATCTCCCGCTAGTACTCCCCAAAGTTGCGATATAGGGGAGTAGGTATTAGTGAAGAGGAAGGATTGGTTCTACTTGGGGCCCAGCTCTCGGGTGCAGTGGTTAGCATCCGCGCATTACACATGGGGGACCCGAGTTTGACTTCCGGCGGACCAAAATCTTTTCCCTTCAAAAAAAAAATATTCAATAATCGTGGTCGCCCACAAATTAAGATTAGATTAATAAAAAATATTTTTAAATTTACGTATGTCAATATATACTAAGAATTGGACAATATTCGTCCATGTTCCGCTACTACTCGCAAAATTTGTGAGATAGGGGATTAGGTATCGGTGAAGAGGAAGGATTGGCTCTACTTGGGGAGGACCTTTTTTGTGCAGTGGGAAGCATCCGCGCATATCACTTGGGAGACCAGGGTTGGACTCCCGGCGGGGCCAAATCTTTTCTGTACAATATATAAAAAAATTTAATAATGGTGGTCACAACCAAATTAAAATTAAATTAATATAAAATAATTTAAAATTGACGTATGTATATAAATACCAGAAATGGGAAATTATTCGTCCTTCTCCCGCTACTACTCGCAAAATTTGCGATATAGGGGAGTAGGTATCTGTGAAAAGGAAGGATTGGCTCTACTTGGGCCCGAGCTCTGTGGTGCAGTGATTGGCATCTGCGCATGTCACGCGTGAGACCCGGATTTGACTCCCAGCGGAGCCGAATCTTTTCCGTTCAAAATAAAAAATAATAAATTATTTTAAAATAATTTAAAAATTGTGGTCACCCACATGTAAGATTAGATTAATATTAAAAAATTTTAATTTGACGTATGTCAATATATACCAGAAATTGGATAAAATTCGTCCACCTCCAGTTACTACTCGCGAATTTTGCGAGATAAAGGAGTAGGTATTGGTGAGGAGGAAGGAATGGCTCTACTTGGGGAAGAGCCCTGTTGTGCAGTGGGTAGCATCCGCGCATGTCACGCCTGAGACCCGGGTTCGACTTCCGGCGGACCAAAATCTTTTCCCTTCAAAAAAATAAATATTCAATAATGGTGGTCTTTTCTGTCCAATAAATAAAATAATTTAAAAATGGTGGTCACAACCAAATTAAAATTACATTAATATAATATAGTTTAAAATTGACGTATGTCAATAAATACCAGAAATTGGAAATAATTCGTCCATCTCCCGATACTACTCGGGTACAAAATATCAATAAATACCAGAAATTGGACTAAATTTGTCCACCTCCTGCTCCTACTCGCAAAATTTGTGAGATAGAAGATTAAGTATTAGTGAAGAGGAAGGATTAGCTCTACTTGGGGCCGAGCTCTCTGGTACAGTGGGTACAGCGCATGTCACGCCTGAGACCCGGTTTCGACTTCCGGCGGACCAAAATCTTTTCCCTTCAAAAAAAAAAATATTCAATAATGGTGGTCGCCCACAAATTAAGATTAGATTAATATAAAATAATTTAAAATTGACGTATGTCAATAAATACCAGAAATTGGACAAAATTCGTCAACGTTCCGCTACTACTCGCGAAAATTGCAAGATAGAGGAGTAAGTATTAGTGAAGAGGAAGGATTGGCTCTACTTGGAGCCGAGGTCAGTGGTGCAGTAGTTAGCATCCGCGCACTACACGCGGGGGATCCGGATCGACTCCCGGTGGAGCCAAATCTTTTCCGTTCAAAATAAAAAATAATAAATTATTTTAACATAATATAAAAATAAGGGTCTCCCACATATGAAATTAGATTAATATAAAATAATTTAAAATTGACGTATGTCAATAAATACTAGAAATTGGACAAAATTTGTCCACCTCCCGCTACTACCCGGAAAATTTGCCAGATTGGGGAGTAGGTATCAGTGAAGAGGAACGATTGGCTCTACTTGGGGCCGAACTCTGTGGTACAGTGGTTAGCATCCGCGCATCTTACGCGGGAGACCAGGATTGGACTCCCGGAAGGGACAAATCTTTTCTGTACAATATATAATATAATTTAAAAATGGAGGTCACAACCAAATTAAAATTACATTAATTTAAAATTGACGTATTTCAATAAATACCAGAAATTGGAAATAATTCGTCCTTCTCCCGCTAGTACTCGCAAAATTTGCGATATAGGGGAGTAGGTATTAGTGAAGAGGAAGGATTGGTTCTACTTGGGGCCCAGCTCTCGGGTGCAGTGGTTAGCATCCGCGCATTACACATGGGGGACCCGAGTTCGACTTCCGGCGGACCAAAATCTTTTCCCTTCAAAAAAAAAATATTCAATAATGGTGGTCGCCCACAAATTAAGATTAGATTAATAAAAAATATTTTAAAATTTACGTATGTCAATAAATACTAAGAATTGGACAAAATTCGTCCACGTTCCGCTACTACTCGCAAAATTTGTGAGATAGGGGATTAGGTATCGGTGAAGAGGAAGGATTGGCTCTACTTGGGGAGGACCCCTTTTGTGCAGTGGGTAGCATCCGCGCATGTCACGCGTGAGACCCGGGTTCGACTTCGACGGCGGACCATAATTTTTTCCGTTCAAAATAAAAAATAATAAATTATTTTAATATAATTTAAAAATTAGGGATACCCTTATATAAGATTAGATTAATATAAAAAAAAAATTAAATTGACGTATGTCAATAAATACCAGAAGTTGGATATAATTCGTCCACCTCCCGTTAAAACTTTCGAAATTTGCGAGATAGAGTAGGTATCAGTGAAGAGGAAGGAATGGCTCTACTTGGGGCCCAGCTCTCGGGTGCAGTGGTTAGCATCCGCGCATTACACATGAGGGACCCGAGTTCGAATTCCGACGCACCAAAATCTTTTCCCTTCAAAAAAAAAAATATTCAATAATGGTGGTCGCCCACAAATTAAGATTAGATTAATAAAAAATATTTTAAAATTTACGTATGTCAATAAATACTAAGAATTGGATAAAATTCGTCCACGTTCCGCTACTACTCGCAAAATTTGTGAGATAGGGGATTAGGTATCGGTGAAGAGGAAGGATTGGCTCTACTTGGAGCCGAGGTCAGTGGTGCAGTAGTTGGCAACCGCGCACTACACGCGGGGGATCCGGATCGACTCCCGGTGGAGCCAAATCTTTTCCGTTCAAAATAAAAAATAATAAATTATTTTAACATAATTTAAAAATAAGGGTCACCCACATATGAAATTAGATTAATATAAAATAATTTAAAATTGACGTATGTCAATAAATACTAGAAATTGGACAAAATTTGTCCACCTCCCGCTACTACCCGGAAAATTTGCCAGATTGGGGAGTAGGTATCAGTGAAGAGAATTGGCTCTACTTGGGGCCGAGCTCTGGGGTGCAGTGGTTAGCATCCGCGCATGTAACGCCGGAGACCAGGGTTAAACTTCCGGCGGGGCCAAATCTTTTCTGTACAATAAATAAAATAATTTAAAAATAGTAGTCACATTCAAATTAAAATTACATTTATATAAAATGATTTAAAATTGACGTATGTCAATAAATACCAGAAATTGGAAAAAATTCGTCCATCTCCTACTGCTACTCGCTATATTTGTGAGATATCAGGGGGTGATATATGATTGTGTGATACCTAAGGGATTAGGTATCAGTGAAGAGGAACGATTGGCTCTACTTGGGGCCGAACTCTGTGGTACAGTGGTTAGCATCCGCGCATATCACGCCTGAGACCCGGGTTTGACTTCCGGCGGACCAAAATCCTTTCCCTTCAAAAAAAAAAAAATATTCAATAATGGTGGTCGCCCACAATTTAAGATTAGATTAATAAAAAATATTTTAAAATTTATGTATGTCAATAAATACTAAGAATTGGACAAAATTCGTCCACGTTCCGCTACTACTCGCAAAATTTGTGAGATAGGGGATTAGGTATCGGTGAAGAGGAAGGATTGGCTCTACTTGGGGAGGACCCCTTTTTTGCAGTGGGTAGCATCCGCGCATGTCACGCGTGAGACCCGGGTTCGACTTCGACGGCGGACCATAATTTTTTCCGTTCAAAATAAAAAATGATAAATTATTTTAATATAATTTAAAAATTGGGGACACCCTTATATAATATTAGATTAATATAAAAAAAAATTAAATTGACGTATGTCAATAAATACCAGAAGTTGGATATAATTCGTCCACCTCCCGTTAAAACTTTCGAAATTTGCGAGATAGAGGAGTAGGTATCAGTGAAGAGGAAGGAATGGCTCTACTTTGTGCCCAGCTTTCGGGTGCAGTGGTTAGCATCCGCGCATTACACATGGGGGACCCGAGTTCGAATTCCGACGCACCAAAATCTTTTCCCTTCAAAAAAAAAAAAATATTCAATAATGGTGGTCGCCCACAAATTAAGATTGGTTTAATAAAAAATAATTTAAAATTGACGTATGTCAATAAATACTAAGAATTAGACAAAATTCGTCCACGTTCCGCTACTACTCGCAAAATTTGTGATATAGGGGATTAGGTATCGGTGAAGAGGAAGGATTGGCTCTACTTGGGGAGGACCTTTTTTGTGCAGTGGGAAGCATCTGCGCATGTCACTTGGGAGACCAGGGTTGGACTCCCGGCGGGGCCAAATCTTTTCTGTACAATATATAAAAAAAATTAATAATGGTGGTCACAACCAAATTAAAATTAAATTAATATAAAATAATTTAAAATTGACGTATGTCAATAAATACCAGAAATGGGAAATTATTCGTCCATCTCCCGCTACTACTCGCAAAATTTGCGATATAGGGGAGTAGGTATCAGTGAAAAGGAAGGATTGGCTCTACTTGGGGCCCAGCTCTGTGGTGCAGTGATTGGCATTTGCGCATGTCACGCGTGAGACCCGGATTTGACTCCCAGCGGAGCCGAATCTTTTCCGTTCAAAATAAAAAATAATAAATTATTTTAATATAATTTAAAAATTGTGGTCATCCACATGTAAGATTAGATTAATATAAAAAAATTTTAATTTGACGTATGTCAATAAATACCAGAAATTGGATAAAATTCGTCCACCTCCCGTTACTACTCGCGAAATTTGCGAGACAAAGGAGTAGGCATTGGTGAGGAGGAAGCAATGGCTCTACTTGGGGAAGAGCCCTGTTGTGCAGTGGGTAGCATCCGCGCATGTCACGCGGGAGACCAGGATTGGACTCACGGCGGGGCCAAATCTTTTCTTTTCAAAAAATAAAATAATTTTGAAAATGGTGGTCACCCACAAATTAAGATTAGATTAATATAAAATAGACGTATGTCAATAAATACCAGAAATTGGACAAAATTCGTCCACCTCCCGCTACTACTCGGAAAATTTGCAAGATAGGTGAGTAGGTATTAGTGAAGAGGAAGGATTGGATCTAATTGGGGCCAAGCTCTGTGGTGCAGTGGTTAGCATCCGCGCATGTCACGCGGGAGACCAGGGTTGGACTCCCGGCGGGGCCACATCTTTTCTGTACAATAAATAAAATAATTTAAAAATGGTGGTCACAACCAAATTAAAATTACATTAATATTATATAATTTAAAATTGACGTATGTCAATAAATACCAGAAATTGGAAATAATTCGTCCATCTCCCGATACTACTCGGGTACAAAATATCAATAAATACCAGAAATTGGACTAAATTTGTCCACCTCCTGCTCCTACTTGCAAAATTTGTGAGATAGGGGATTAGGTATTAGTGAAGAGGAAGGATTGGCTCTACTTAGGGCCGAGCTCTCTGGTACAGTGGGTAGCATCCGCGCATGTCACGCCTCAGACCCGGGTTAGACTTCCGGCGGACCAAAATCTTTTCCCTTCAAAAAAAAAAATATTCAATAATGGTGGACGCCCACAAATTAAGATTAGATTAATATAAAATAATTTAAAATTGACGTATGTCAATAAATACCAGAAATTGGATAAAATTCGTCCACGTTCCGCTACTACTCGCAAAATTTGTGAGATAGGGGATTAGGTATCGGTGAAGAGGAAGGATTGGCTCTACTTGGGGAGGACCCCTTTTGTGCAGTGGGTAGCATCCGCGCATGTCACGCGTGAGACCCGGGTTCGACTTCAACGGCGGACCATAATTTTTTCCGTTCAAAATAAAAAATAATAAATTATTTTAATATAATTTAAAAATTGGGGACACCCTTATATAAGATTAGATTAATATAAAAAAAAATTAAATTGACGTATGTCAATAAAAAAGAGGAAGGATTGGCTCTACTTGGGGCCGAGCTCTGTGGTACAGTGGTTAACATCCGCGCATGTCACGCGTGAGACCCGGGTTCGACTTCCGGCGGACCAAAATCTTTTCCGTTCAAAATAAAAAATAATAAATTATTTTAACATAATTTAAATATGGTAGTCAGTCACAGATTAAGATTAGATTAATATAAAAAAAAATTTAAATTAAAGTTTGTCAATAAATACCAGAAATTGCATAAAATACGTCCACCTCCCGTTAAAACTTTCTAAATTTGCGAGATAGAGGAGTAGGTATCAGTGAAGAGGAAGGATTGGCTCTACTTGGGGCCCAGCTCTCGAGTGCAGTGGTTAGCATCCGCGCATTACACATGGGGGACCCGAGTTTGACTTCCGACGCACCAAAATCTTTTCCCTTCAAAAAAAAAAAAATATTCAATAATAGTTGTCGCCCACAAAATAAGATTAGATTAATAAAAAATAATTTAAAATTGACGTATGTCAATAAATACTAAGAATTGGACAAAATTCGTCCACGTTCCGCTACTACTCGCAAAATTTGTGAGATAGGGGATTAGGTATCGGTGAAGAGGAAGGATTGGCTCTACTTGGGGAGGACCCCTTTTGTGCAGTGGGTAGCATCCGCGCATGTCACGCGTGAGACCCGGGTTCGACTTCGACGGGGGACCATAATTTTTTCCGTTCAAAATAAAAAAAATAAATTGTTTTAATATAATTTAAAAATTGGGGACACCCTTATATAAGATTAGATTAATATAAAAAAAAATTAAATTGACGTATGTCATTAAATACCAGAAGTTGGATATAATTCGTCCACCTCCCGTTAAAACTTTCGAAATTTGCGAGATAGAGGAGTAGGTATCAGTGAAGAGGAAGGAATGGTTCTACTTGGGGCCCAGCTCTCGGGTGCAGTGGTTAGCATCCGCGCATTACACATGGGGGACCCGAGTTCGAATTCCGACGCACCAAAATCTTTTCCCTTCAAAAAAAAAATATATTCAATAATGGTGGTCGCCCACAAATTAAGATTAGATTAACAAAAAATAATTTAAAATTGACGTATGTCAATAAATACTAAGAATTGGACAAAATTCGTCCACGTTCCGCTACTACTTGCAAAATTTGTGATATAGGGGATTAGGTATCGGTGAAGAGGAAGGATTGGCTCTACTTGGGGAGGACCTTTTTTGTGCAGTGGGAAGCATCCGCGCATGTCACTTGCGAGACCAGGGTTGGACTCCCGGCGGGGCCAAATCTTTTCTGTACAATATATAATAAAATTTAATAATGGTGGTCACAACCAAATTAAAATTAATGTAATATAAAATAATTTAAAATTGACGTATGTCAATAAATACCAGAAATGGGAAATTATTCGTCCTTCTCCCGCTACTACTCGCAAAATTTGCGATATAGGGGAGTAGGTATCAGTGAAAAGGAAGGATTGGCTCTACTTGGGGCCGAGCTCTGTGGTGCAGTGATTGGCATCTGCGCATGTCACGCGTGAGACTCGGATTTGACTCCCAGCAGAGCCGAATCTTTTCCGTTCAAAATAAAAAAAAATAAATTATTTTAAAATAATCTATTCTTATTATTTTAAAATCTATTCCCTTCAAAAAAAAAAAAATCAATAATGGTGGTCGCCCACAAATTAAGATTAGATTAATATAAAATAATTTAAAATTGACGTATGTCAATAAATACCAGAAATTGGACAAAATTCGTCAACGTTCCGCTACTACTCGCGAAAATTGCAAGATAGAGGAGTAAGTATTAGTGAAGAGGAAGGATTGGCTCTACTTGGAGCCGAGGTCAGTGGTGCAGTAGTTAGCATCCGCGCACTACACGCGGGGGATCCGGATGGACTCCCGGTGGAGCCAAATCTTTTCCGTTAAAAATAAAAAATAATAAATTATTCTAACATAATTTAAAAATAAGGGTCACCCACATATGAAATTAGATTAATATAAAATAATTTAAAATTGACGTATGTCAATAAATACTAGAAATTGGACAAAATTTGTCCACCTCCCGCTACTAGGTATTATATATCCCAATACCGGAGTAGGTATTAGTTAAGAGGAAGGATTGGTTCTACTTGGGGCCCAGCTCTCGGGTGCAGTGGTTAGCATCCGCGCATTACACATGGGGGACCCGAGTTCGACTTCCGGCGGACCAAAATCTTTTCCCTTCAAAAAAAAAATATTCAATAATCGTGGTCGCCAACAAATTAAGATTAGATTAATAAAAAATATTTTAAAATTTACGTGTGTCAATAAATACTAAGAATTGGACAAAATTCGTCCACGTTCCGCTACTACTCGGAAAATTTGCAAGATAGGTGAGTAGGTATTAGTGAAGAGGAAGGATTGGCTCTACTTGGGGAGGACCCCATTTGTGCAGTGGGTAGCTTCCGCGCATGTCACGCGTGAGAACCGGGTTCGACTTCAACGGCGGACCATAATTTTTTCCGTTCAAAATAAAAAATAATAAATTATTTTAATATAATTTAAAAATTGGGGACACCCTTATATAAGATTAGATTAATATAAAAAAAAATTAAATTGACGTATGTCAATAAATACCAGAAGTTGGATATAATTCGTCCACCTCCCGTTAAAACTTTCGAAGTTTGCGAGATAGAGGAGTAGGTATCAGTGAAGAGGAAGGAATGGCTCTACTTGGGGCCCAGCTCTCGGGTGCAGTGGTTAGCATCCGCGCATTACACATGGGAGACCCGAGTTCGAATTCCGACGCACCAAAATCTTTTCCCTTCAAAAAAAAAAAATATTCAATAATGGTGGTCGCCCACAAATTAAGATTAGATTAATAAAAAATATTTTAAAATTTACGTATGTCAATAAATACTAAGAATTGGACAAAATTCGTCCACGTTCCGCTACTACTCCCAAAATTTGTGAGATAGGGGATTAGGTATCGGTGAAGAGGAAGGATTGGCTCTACTTGGGGAGGACCCCTTTTGTGCAGTGGGTAGCATCCGCGCATGTCACTTGGGAGACCAGGGTTGGACTTCGACGGGGGACCATAATTTTTTCCGTTCAAAATAAAAAAAATAAATTATTTTAATATAATTTAAAAATTGGGGAAACCCTTATATAAGATTAGATTAATATAAAAAAAAAAATTAAATTGACGTATGTCAATAAATACCAGAAGTTGGATATAATTCGTCCACCTCCCGTTAAAACTTTCGAAGTTTGCGAGATAGAGGAGTAGGTATCAGTGAAGAGGAAGGAATGGCTCTACTTGGGGCCCAGCTCTCGGGTGCAGTGGTTAGCATCCGCGCATTACACATGGGAGACCCGAGTTCGAATTCCGACGCACCAAAATCTTTTCCCTTAAAAAAAAAAATATTCAATAATGGTGGTCGCCCACAAATTAAGATTAGATTAATAAAAAATAATTTAAAATTGACGTATGTCAATAAATACTAAGAATTGGACAAAATTCGTCCACGTTCCGCTACTACTCGCAAAATTAGTGATATAGGGGATTAGGTATCGGTGAAGAGGAAGGATTGGCTCTACTTGGGGAGGACCTTTTTTGTGCAGTGGGAAGCATCCGCGCATGTCACTTGGGAGACCAGGGTTGGACTCCCGGCGGGGCCAAATCTTTTCTGTACAATATATAAAAAAATTTAATAATGGTGGTCACAACCAAATTAAAATTAAATTAATATAAAATAATTTAAAATTGACGTATGTCAATAAATACTAAGAATTGGACAAAATTCGTCCACGTTCCGCTACTACTCGCAAAATTTGTGAGATAGGGGATTAGGCATCGGTGAAGAGGAAGGATTGGCTCTACTTGGAGCCGAGGTCAGTGGTGCAGTAGTTAGCATCCGCGCACTACACGCGGGGGATCCGGATCGACTCCCGGTGGAGCCGAATCTTTTCCGTTCAAAATAAAAAATAATAAATTATTTTAAAATAATTTAAAAATTGTAGTCACCCACATGTAAGATTAGATTAATATAAAAAAATTTTAAATTGACGTATGTCAATAAATACCAGAAATTGGATAAAATTCGTCCACCTCCCGTTACTACTCGCGAAATTTGCGAGATAAAGGAGTAGGTATTGGTGAGGAGGAAGGAATGGCTCTACTTGGGGAAGAGCCCTGTTGTGCAGTGGGTAGCATCCGCGCATGTCACGCGGGAGACCAGGGTTGGACTCACGGCGGGGCAAAATCTTTTCTTTTCAAAAAATAAAATAATTTTGAAAATGGTGGTCACCCACAAATTAAGATTAGATTAATATAAAATAGACGTATGTCAATAAATACTAGATATTGGACAAAATTCGTCCACTTCCCGCTACTACTCGGAAAATTTGCAAGATAGGTGAGTAGGTATTAGTGAAGAGGAAGGATTGGATCTACTTGGGGCCGAGCTCTGTGGTGCAGTGGTTAGCATCCGCGCATGTCACGCGGGAGACCAGGGTTGGACTCCCGGCGGGGCCAAATCTTTTCTGTACAATAAATAAAATAATTTAAAATTGGTGGTCACAACCAAATTAAAATTACATTAATATAATATAATTTAAAATTGACGTATGTCAATAAATACCAGAAATTGGAAATAATTCGTCCATCTCCCGATACTACTCGGGTACAAAATATCAATAAATACCAGAAATTGGACAAAATTTGTCCACCTCCCGCTACTACCCGGAAAATTTGCCAGATTGGGGAGTAGGTATCAGTGAAGAGGAACGATTGGCTCTACTTGGGGCCGAACTCTTTGGTACAGTGGTTAGCATCCGCGCATGTTACGCGGGAGACCAGGATTGGACTCCCGGCATGGACAAATCTTTTCTGTACAATATATAATATAATTTAAAAATGGAGGTCACAACCAAATTAAAATTACATTAATTTAAAATTGACGTATTTCAATAAATACCAGAAATTGGAAATAATTCGTCCATCTCCCGCTAGTACTCCCCAAATTTGCGATATAGGGGAGTAGGTATTAGTGAAGAGGAAGGATTGGTTCTACTTGGGGCCCAGCTCTCGGGTGCAGTGGTTAGCATCCGCGCATTACACATGGGGGACCCGAGTTTGACTTCCGGCGGACCAAAATCTATTCCCTTCAAAAAAAAAATATACAATAATCGTGGTCGCCCACAAATTGAGATTAGATTAATAAAAAATATTTTTAAATTTACGTATGTCAATAAATACTAAGAATTGGACAATATTCGTCCACGTTCCGCTACTACTCGCAAAATTTGTGAGATATGGGATTAGGTATCGGTGAAGAGGAACGATTGGCTCAACTTGGGGAGGACCCCTTTTGTGCAGTGTGTAGCATCCGCGCATGTCTCGCGTGAGACCCGGGTTCGACTTCGACGGGGGACCATAATTTTTTCCGTTCAAAATAAAAAATAATAAATTATTTTAACATAATTTGAAAATAAGGGTCTCCCACATATGAAATTAGATTAATATAAAATAATTTAAAATTGACGTATGTCAATAAATACTAGAAATTGGACAAAATTTGTCCACCTCCCGCTACTACCCGGAAAATTTGCGATATAGGGGAGTAGGTATTAGTGAAGAGGAACGATTGGTTCTATTGGGGCCCAGCTCTCGGGTGCAGTGGTTAGCATCCGCGCATTACACATGGGGGACCCGAGTTCGACTTCCGGCGGACCAAAATCTTTTCCCTTCAAAAAAAAAATATTCAATAATGGTGGTCGCCCACAAATTAAGTTTAGATTAATAAAAAATATTTTAAAATTTACGTATGTCAATAAATACTAAGAATTGGACAAAATTCGTCCACGTTCCGCTACTACTCGCAAAATTTGTGAGATAGGGGATTAGGTATCGGTGAAGAGGAAGGATTGGCTCTACTTGGGGAGGACCCCTTTTGTGCAGTGGGTAGCATCCGCGCATGTCACGCGTGAGACCCGAGTTCGACTTCGACGGCGGACCATAATTTTTTCCGTTCAAAATAAAAAATAATAAATTATTTTAATATAATTTAAAAATTAGGGATACCCTTATATAAGATTAGATTAATATAAAAAAAAAATTAAATTGACGTATGTCAATAAATACCAGAAGTTGGATATAATTCGTCCACCTCCCGTTAAAACTTTCGAAATTTGCGAGATAGAGTAGGTATCAGTGAAGAGGAAGGAATGGCTCTACTTGGGGCCCAGCTCTCGGGTGCAGTGGTTAGCATCCGCGCATTACACATGAGGGACCCGAGTTCGAATTCCGACGCACCAAAATCTTTTCCCTTCAAAAAAAAAAAAATATTCAATAATGGTGGTCGCCCACAAATTAAGATTAGATTAATAAAAAATATTTTAAAATTTACGTACGTCAATAAATACTAAGAATTGGACAAAATTCGTCCACGTTCCGCTACTACTCGCAAAAATTGTGAGATAGGGGATTAGGTATCGGTGAAGAGGAAGGATTGGCTCTACTTGGAGCCGAGGTCAGTGGTGCAGTAGTTGACATCCGCGCGCTACACGCGGGGGATCCGGATCGACTCCCGGTGGAGCCAAATCTTTTCCGTTCAAAATAAAAAATAATAAATTATTTTAACATAATTTAAAAATAAGGGTCACCCACATATGAAATTAGATTAATATAAAATAATTTAAAATTGACGTATGTCAATAAATACTAGAAATTGGACAAAATTTGTCCACCTCCCGCTACTACCCGGAAAATTTGCCAGATTGGGGAGTAGGTATCAGTGAAGAGAATTGGCTCTTGTTGGGGCCGAGCTCTGGGGTGCAGTAGTTAGCATCCGCGCATGTAACGCCGGAGACCAGGGTTAAACTTCCGGCGGGGCCAAATCTTTTCTGTACATTAAATAAAATAATTTAAAAATAGTAGTCACATTCAAATTAAAATTACATTTATATAAAATGATTTAAAATTGACGTATGTCAATAAATACCAGAAATTGGAAAAAATTCGTCCATCTCCCGCTACTACTCGCTATATTTGTGAGATAAGGGATTAGGTATCAGTGAAGAGGAACGATTGGCTCTACTTGGGGCCGAACTCTGTGGTACAGTGGTTAGCATCCGCGCATATCACGCCTGAGACCCGGGTTTGACTTCCGGCGGACCAAAATCCTTTCCCTTCAAAAAAAAAAAAATATTCAATAATGGTGGTCGCCCACAATTTAAGATTAGATTAATAAAAAATATTTTAAAATTTACGTATGTCAATAAATACTAAGAATTGGACAAAATTCGTCCACGTTCCGCTACTACTCGCAAAATTTGTGAGATAGGGGATTAGGTATCGGTGAAGAGGAAGGATTGGCTCTACTTGGGGAGGACCCCTTTTGTGCAGTGGGTAGCATCCGCGCATGTCACGCGTGAGACCCGGGTTTGACTTCGACGGCGGACCATAATTTTTTCCGTTCAAAATAAAAAATGATAAATTATTTTAATATAATTTAAAAATTGGGGACACCCTTATATAAGATTAGATTAATATAAAAAACAATTAAATTGACGTATGTCAATAAATACCAGAAGTTGGATATAATTCGTCCACCTCCCGTTAAAACTTTCGAAATTTGCGAGATAGAGGAGTAGGTATCAGTGAAGAGGAAGGAATGGCTCTACTTTGTGCCCAGCTTTCGGGTGCAGTGGTTAGCATCCGCGCATTACACATGGGGGACCCGAGTTCGAATTCCGACGCACCAAAATCTTTTCCCTTCAAAAAAAAAAATATATTCAATAATGGTGGTCGCCCACAAATTAAGATTGGTTTAATAAAAAATAATTTAAAATTGACGTATGTCAATAAATACTAAGAATTAGACAAAATTCGTCCACGTTCCGGACTACTCGCAAAATTTGTGATATAGGGGATTAGGTATCGGTGAAGAGGAAGGATTGGCTCTACTTGGGGAGGACCTTTTTTGTGCAGTGGGAAGCATCTGCGCATGTCACTTGGGAGACCAGGGTTGGACTCCCGGCGGGGCCAAATCTTTTCTGTACAATATATAAAAAAATTTAATAATGGTGGTCACAACCAAATTAAAATTAAATTAATATAAAATAATTTAAAATTGACGTATGTCAATAAATACCAGAAATGGAAAATTATTCGTCCATCTCCCGCTACTACTCGCAAAATTTGCGATATAGGGGAGTAGGTATCAGTGAAAAGGAAGGATTGGCTCTACTTGGGGCCCAGCTCTGTGGTGCAGTGATTGGCATTTGCGCATGTCACGCGTGAGACCCGGATTTGACTCCCAGCGGAGCCGAATCTTTTCCGTTCAAAATAAAAAATAATAAATTATTTTAAAATAATTTAAAAATTGTGGTCACCCACATGTAAGATTAGATTAATATAAAAAAAATTTAATTTGACGTATGTCAATAAATACCAGAAATTGGATAAAATTCGTCCACCTCCCGTTACTACTCGCGAAATTTGCGAGATAAAGGAGTAGGTATTGGTGAGGAGGAAGGAATGGCTCTACTTGGGGAAGAGCCCTGTTGTGCAGTGGGTAGCATCCGCGCATGTCACGCGGGAGACCAGGGTTGGACTCACGGCGGGGCCAAATCTTTTCTTTTCAAAAAATAAAATAATTTTGAAAATGGTGGTCACCCACAAATTAAGATTAGATTAATATAAAATAGACGTATGTCAATAAATACCAGAAATTGGACAAAATTCGTCCACCTCCCGCTACTACTCGGAAAATTTGCAAGATAGGTGAGTAGGTATTAGTGAAGAGGAAGGATTGGATCTACTTGGGGCCAAGCTCTGTGGTGCAGTGGTTAGCATCCGCGCATTACACATGAGGGACCCGAGTTCGAATTCCGACGCACCAAAATCTTTTCCCTTCAAAAAAAAAAAATATTCAATAATGGTGGTCGCCCACAAATTAAGATTAGATTAATAAAAAATATTTTAAAATTTACGTACGTCAATAAATACTAAGAATTGGACAAAATTCGTCCACGTTCCGCTACTACTCGCAAAAATTGTGAGATAGGGGATTAGGTATCGGTGAAGAGGAAGGATTGGCTCTACTTGGAGCCGAGGTCAGTGGTGCAGTAGTTGACATCCGCGCGCTACACGCGGGGGATCCGGATCGACTCCCGGTGGAGCCAAATCTTTTCCGTTCAAAATAAAAAATAATAAATTATTTTAACATAATTTAAAAATAAGGGTCACCCACATATGAAATTAGATTAATATAAAATAATTTAAAATTGACGTATGTCAATAAATACTAGAAATTGGACAAAATTTGTCCACCTCCCGCTACTACCCGGAAAATTTGCCAGATTGGGGAGTAGGTATCAGTGAAGAGAATTGGCTCTTGTTGGGGCCGAGCTCTGGGGTGCAGTAGTTAGCATCCGCGCATGTAACGCCGGAGACCAGGGTTAAACTTCCGGCGGGGCCAAATCTTTTCTGTACATTAAATAAAATAATTTAAAAATAGTAGTCACATTCAAATTAAAATTACATTTATATAAAATGATTTAAAATTGACGTATGTCAATAAATACCAGAAATTGGAAAAAATTCGTCCATCTCCCGCTACTACTCGCTATATTTGTGAGATAAGGGATTAGGTATCGGTGAAGAGGAAGGATTGGCTCTACTTGGGGAGGACCTTTTTTGTGCAGTGGGAAGCATCTGCGCATGTCACTTGGGAGACCAGGGTTGGACTCCCGGCGGGGCCAAATCTTTTCTGTACAATATATAAAAAAATTTAATAATGGTGGTCACAACCAAATTAAAATTAAATTAATATAAAATAATTTAAAATTGACGTATGTCAATAAATACCAGAAATGGAAAATTATTCGTCCATCTCCCGCTACTACTCGCAAAATTTGCGATATAGGGGAGTAGGTATCAGTGAAAAGGAAGGATTGGCTCTACTTGGGGCCCAGCTCTGTGGTGCAGTGATTGGCATTTGCGCATGTCACGCGTGAGACCCGGATTTGACTCCCAGCGGAGCCGAATCTTTTCCGTTCAAAATAAAAAATAATAAATTATTTTAAAATAATTTAAAAATTGTGGTCACCCACATGTAAGATTAGATTAATATAAAAAAAATTTAATTTGACGTATGTCAATAAATACCAGAAATTGGATAAAATTCGTCCACCTCCCGTTACTACTCGCGAAATTTGCGAGATAAAGGAGTAGGTATTGGTGAGGAGGAAGGAATGGCTCTACTTGGGGAAGAGCCCTGTTGTGCAGTGGGTAGCATCCGCGCATGTCACGCGGGAGACCAGGGTTGGACTCACGGCGGGGCCAAATCTTTTCTTTTCAAAAAATAAAATAATTTTGAAAATGGTGGTCACCCACAAATTAAGATTAGATTAATATAAAATAGACGTATGTCAATAAATACCAGAAATTGGACAAAATTCGTCCACCTCCCGCTACTACTCGGAAAATTTGCAAGATAGGTGAGTAGGTATTAGTGAAGAGGAAGGATTGGATCTACTTGGGGCCAAGCTCTGTGGTGCAGTGGTTAGCATCCGCGCATGTCACGCGGGAGACCAGGGTTGGACTCCCGGCGGGGCCAAATCTTTTCTGTACAATAAATAAAATAATTTAAAAATGGTGGTCACAACCAAATTAAAATTACATTAATATAATATAATTTAAAATTGACGTATGTCAATAAATACCAGAAATTGGAAATAATTCGTCCATCTCCCGATACTACTCGGGTACAAAATATCAATAAATACCAGAAATTGGACTAAATTTGTCCACCTCCTGCTCCTACTTGCAAAATTTGTGAGATAGGGGATTAGGTATTAGTGAAGAGGAAGGATTGGCTCTACTTGGGGCCGAGCTCTCTGGTACTGTGGGTAGCATCCGCGCATGTCACGCCTCAGACCCGGGTTAGACTTCCGGCGGACCAAAATCTTTTCCCTTCAAAAAAAAAAAAAATTTAATAATGGTGGTCGCCCACAAATTAAGATTAGATTAATATAAAATAATTTAAAATTGACGTATGTCAATAAATACCAGAAATTGGATAAAATTCGTCCACCTCCCGTTACTACTCGCGAAATTTGCGAGATAAAGGAGTAGGTATTGGTGAGGAGGAAGGAATGGCTCTACTTGGGGAAGAGCCCTGTTGTGCAGTGGGTAGCATCCGCGCATGTCACGCGGGAGACCAGGGTTGGACTCACGGCGGAGCCAAATCTTTTCTTTTCAAAAAATAATATAATTTTGAAAATGGTGGTCACCCACAAATTAAGATTAGATAAATATAAAATAGACGTATGTCAATAAATACCAGAAATTGGACAAAATTCGTCCACCTCCCGCTACTACTCGGAAAATTTGCAAGATAGGTGAGTAGGAATTAGTGAAGAGGAAGGATTGGATCTACTTGGGGTCGAGCTCTGTGGTGCAGTGGTTAGCATCCGCGCATGTCACGCGGGAGACCAGGGTTGGACTCCCGGCGGGGCCAAATCTTTTCTGTACAATAAATAAAATAATTTAAAAATGGTGGTCACAACCAAATTAAAATTACATTAATATAATATAATTTAAAATTGACGTATGTCAATAAATACCAGAAATTGGATATAATTCGTCCATCTCCCGATACTACTCGGGTACAAAATATCAATAAATACCAGAAATTGGAAATAATTCGTCCTTCTCCCGCTAGTACTCGCAAAATTTGCGATATAGGGGAGTAGGTATTAGTGAAGAGGAAGGATTGGTTCTACTTGGGGCCCAGCTCTCGGGTGCAGTGGTTAGCATCCGCGCATTACACATGGGGGACCCGAGTTCGACTTCCGGCGGACCAAAATCTTTTCCCTTCAAAAAAAAAAATATTCAATAATGGTGGTCACCCACATATGAAATTAGATTAATAAAAAATATTTTAAAATTTACGTATGTCAATAAATACTAAGAATTGGACAAAATTCGTCCACAGTCCGCTACTACTCGCAAAATTTGTGACATAGGGGATTAGGTATCAGTGAAGAGGAAGGATTGGCTCTACTTGGGGAGGACCCCTTTTGTGCAGTGGGTAGCATCCGCGCATGTCACGCGTGAGACCCGGGTTCGACTTCGACAGCGGACCATAATTTTTTCCGTTCAAAATAAAAAATAATAAATTATTTTAATATAATTTAAAAATTGGGGACACCCTTATATAAGATTAGATTAATATAAAAAAAAATTAACTTGACGTATGTCAATAAATACCAGAAGTTGGATATAATTCGTCCACCTCCCGTTAAAACTTTCGAAATTTGCGAGATAGAGGAGTAGGTTTCAGTGAAGAGGAAGGAATGGCTCTACTTGGGGCCCAGCTATCGGGTGCAGTGGTTACCATCCGCGCATTACACATGGGGGACCCGAGTTCGAATTCCGACGCACCAAAATCTTTTCCCTTCAAAAAAAAAAAATATCCAATAATGGTGGTCGCCCACAAATTAAGATTAGATTAATAAAAAATATTTTAAAATTTACGTATGTCAATAAATTCTAAGAATTGGACAAAATTCGTCCACGTTCCGCTACTACTCGCGAAATTTGTGAGATAGGGGATTAGGTATTGGTGAGGAGGAAGGAATGGCTCTACTTGGGGAAGAGCCCTGTTGTGCAGTGGGTAGCATCCGCGCATGTCACGCGGGAGACCAGGGTTGGACTCACGGCGGGGCCAAATCTTTTCTTTTAAAAAAATAAAATAATTTTGAAAATATTGGTCACCCACAAATTAAGATTAGATTAATATAAAATAGCCGTATGTCAATAAATACCAGAAATTGGACAAAATTCGTCCACCTCCCGCTACTACTCGGAAAATTTGCAAGATAGGTGAGTAGGTATTAGTGAAGAGGAAGGATTGGATCTACTTGGGGCCGAGCTCTGTGGTGCAGTGGTTAGCATCCGCGCATGTCACGCGGGAGACCAGGGTTGGACTCCCGGCGGGGCTAAATCTTTTCTGTACAATAAATAAAATAATTTAAAAATGGTGGTCACAACCAAATTAAAATTACATTAATATAATATAATTTAAAATTGACGTATGTCAATAAATACCAGAAATTGGAAATAATTCGTCCATCTCCCGATACTACTCGGGTACAAAATATCAATAAATACCAGATATAGGACTAAATTTGTCCACCTCCTGCTCCTACTCGCAAAATTTGTGAGATAGGGGATTAGGTATTAGTAAAGAGGAAGGATTGGCTCTACTTGGGGCCGAGCTCTCTGGTACAGTGGGTAGCATCCTCGCATGTCACGCCTGAGACCCGGGTTTGATTTCCGGCGGACCAAAATCTTTTCCCTTCAAAAAAAAAAATATTCAATAATGGTGGTCTTTTCTGTACAATAAATAAAATAATTTAAAAATGGTGGTCACAACCAAATTAAAATTACATTAATATAATATAATTTAAAATTGAGGTATGTCAATAAATACCAGAAATTGGAAATAATTCGTCCATCTCCCGATACTACTCGGGTACAAAATATCAATAAATACCAGAAATTGGACTTAATTTGTCCACCTCCTGCTCCTACTCGCAAAATTTGTGAGATAGGGGATTAAGTATTAGTGAAGAGGAAGGATTAGCTCTACTTGGGGCCGAGCTCTCTGGTACAGTGGGTAGCATCCGCGCATGTCACGCCTGAGACCCGGGTTCGACTTCTGGCGGACCAAAATCTTTTCCCTTCAAAAAAAAAAAATATTCAATAATGGTGGTCGCCCACAAATTAAGATTAGATTAATATATAATAATTTAAAATTGACGTATGTCAATAAATACCAGAAATTGGACAAAATTCGTCAACGTTCCGCTACTACTCGCGAAAATTGCAAGATAGAGGAGTAAGTATTAGTGAAGAGGACGGATTAGCTCTACTAGGTGCCGAGCTCTGTGTTGCAGTATTTAGCATCCGTGCATGTCACGCGTGAGACCCGTGTCCGACTCCCGGCGGAGCCAAATTTTTTCCCTTCAAAAAATAATATAATTAAAAAATGGAGGTCACCCACGAATTATGATTTCAATAATATAAAAAAATTTAAAATTGACGTATGTCAATAGATACTAGAAATTGGACTAAATTTGTCCATCTCCCGCAACTACTCGCGAAATTTGCGTGATAGAGGAGGTATCATTGAAGAGGAAAGGCCGAGTTCTGTGGTGCAGTGGTTAGCATCGGCGCATGTCATGCAGAAGTCCCGGGATCGACTCTCGGCGGAGCCAAATCTTTTCCCATTAAAAAAAAAAAATTAAATATACCGGTCCCCGACAAATTAAGATGAGATTAATATAAAACAATTTAAAATAGATACTAGAAATTGGACAAATTTCGTTCACCTCCCGCTACTACTCCCGAAATTTGCGAGATGGGGGAGTATATATCAGTGAAGAGGAAGGATTGGCTCTACTTGGGGCCGAGCTCTTTGGAAAAGGATTTAGCATCCGCGCATGACACGTGGGAGCCCCGGGTTAAACTTCCGGAGGAACCAAATCTTCAAAACCAAAAAAAATAATAAATTATTTAAAAATAATTTCACTTCGCGTTTCAAAAAAATCTTCGCATTTCACTCGGAGGACCTGGGTTTAACTCGCGGCGTAGGCAAATCTTTTCTTTTCAAAAAATAAAATAATTTAATAATAAATTAAAAATTGTGGTCACCCACAAATTAAGATTAGATTAATATAGAATAATTTAAAATTGACGTATGTCAATAAATACAAGAAATTGGACAAAATTCGTCCACCTCCCGCTACTACTCGCGAGATTTGCGAGATAGGGGAGTAGGTATCAGTGAAGAGGAAGGATTGGCTCTACTTGGGGCCAGCAGTGGTCAGCATCTGCGCATGTTACGCGGGAGACCCGGGTTTGACTCTTGGCGGAGCCAAATCTTTTCCTTAATCTTTCATCTTGTATTGGAAATGGTAAAGTGGGCCTTAAGAACTAATCCTGGAGGGACCATTTACAACCGAATGACACAATAAAAAAAAAATATTAATGGTAGGAAAAAACAACGAAATTTAATATCCTGTGGTAGGGATGTGAAGGCATAAAATTTTGACTTCACGGCAATTGATTAAAAATAAAATTATAATAAGAACATTTTTAAGACATATACGAATATATGTGGTAGTACTCAGACATGAGAGAACTAATGTGAACTGTAATTGAATAGTACGAAAACACATGAGAATATACAGACAATATAAGTAAAAATGTAATTATAAATACAATTATGGTAGACTTACGGAATTTATCTCCACTCTTCACTTCGTCCTGTGCAAGATTCTGGTCTGAAAGGAGAACCAGGAATAGGAAATAAAAGGATTTTGTTGTACCAGAGTTACCTGCATTTAGAAACAGTCTTAACTTCGAAACCAGCGTACGAAGATATCCTTTACCAATGAAAGGAGTTTAAAGAGACGTGTTGACTGCACAAGGGTTCGAAACCAATGTTCGAAACCATCCCTTACCAATGAAAGGATTATTCAGACACATATGACGGCACTGCAAAATGGCGTTAACGACACAGCGTTCAGAAGCAGACAGACTGTTAACGTCATGATATTCAGAAGCAGAGTGAGTTTACGCATCCGGCGAGATCTTCCCCCCACCCCAAGGCACTTTGATTACTATTTGATCACACTGCCACCTAATAATAATTGAATAAATACCGCACAATTATATTTATATTTATAGTTTATTTTATTGGGGTATCTTCTGGTAGACAAGTTTATATCTTTGTAAATTAGATATCCTATAAATCCAATAAGCTATTTAATAGTGTTAGGTATACACTTTCTAAATTGTACTATAAATAATTTCTAAATATCAACGAGTGAGAAGAACTTTTTATCTATATTTTTTATTTTGATTGGTTTTAAATCCGGAAATAATCAATACTACGGAAAAATGCGTATATTTTAAAGTTCGCAATTAATCTGAAGCCAGTGTCTGTAACCCAATCACTACCATGAGAGCATTATTATTATATTTTAAGGTTTAGATAATGTGCAATCTGCGACTAATTAATTATTAATAATCTTATTTATATCCTTCTTCAGTAAATAGTTCCTTCTTCTTTTAATAAAAAAAATGTACTAACAAAAAAAAATGTGTAGCGATGCGCGCAATATAATAATGATAATAGTAATAAAAATGTCTTTTTATTGAAGATATGTACAAATTAAAAATTACATTCTCGACATGTACTCTTGGTCAACGACCAACAGAGGTTGAGAAACCGGCACATATCATATCAACTAATTTAGAACTAAAAATAATAATTGTAATATAAATCAGTGTGTCATAACAACAATACAATATAAAGTGAATATGTCGTATAAATCATTAACTAGAGTACAATATTCTTTATATTATAATCAAACGATGGGAGCGGGGTAGCCCACTGGTAAGGCAGTAGACTGCTGTGGTTAAGGTCACGAGTTCGAATCTGACATGGCTTATGATATCTTTATTATCCGCCACAGTTCGCCTCGTGGGCCGAGAGACCCTCCTGGGGCAAACCCAGCCTCTATAAAGTGGGTACCCTTAATTGAAAAATTAAGGGGAAAGAACCCGGCGGTTGAGCGTGATCACGGTCAAATCACCTCCTTGCACGACCGCTGACCAAGAAACAGTACTCTTCCTTACATAGTACTGAACCCAAGACCCTTTGTGGGTTGTAGCGGTACAGTTTTTTTTTTTTACTTTTATAATCAAACGATATCAGCAATCAAACATTCTTCTCTTGGGTCTGTCGTAACCGAATTTTCACATCTTCTTGGATTAACTTGAGCTTCTCGTCGATCTTGCCTATGCTTTCCGACCCATCATTTTTCACATATTGCGAGGCGTGGCTAAAGAGTTCACGACCAAAGTTAAGGAAGGCTGGTGTGTATCCAGTTGCCTCATGAGTTGCCGTCCTCAGCGCAAAGCCGAACTCCGCAATATGTCTGTCCCAGGAGCGATGGTTATCTCCCACAGAAGATGATATCATGGTTTTGAGTACCCTATTTGCTCTCTCAGTGGGGTTCGCCTGGGGATGGTATACTGGGTTGTATCTACAAGCGGTACCATATTTGTTCAGCATATTCTGAAAGTTCGTACTCTTGTATTGTGTACCATTATCGCAAAATACCACTTCATGTACTCCAAACATGAGAACTGCTTCTCTTTGGTCTTTCGGTACCACAATTTTCCATTGATTGTCTCCAACTTTTAAGGGATTTCTCTCCCTTTCTCTCTTTCTGTTTGAGGAGGCGACCTTCGGTAATCCGCCAAGTTGGGAACTCCTCCGGCTTATCCGCGACTTTTTTCTTAATTTCTTGATACCAGGGGTCAGCTCCTTCTCCGTCAATCGCGACTGCTGCTACAGCAGGGTTTCGATCGCGAGAAGCATTGTCTATCGCACATGATAAAGCATCAGCTGCCATATGCTCCTTTTCTGGTCGATGTTTTATCTGGTAATCGTAATTCTGAACCCGTAATGCCCATCGAGCCAGCCGACCTGTCGGATCTTGTAAGCGATGAAGCCACATCAGAGAGTGGTGATCAGTGAATTTTGTTTCTTCGATATAAGGTTTAAACTTCTCAATCGCCCAAATTACCGCTAAACATTCCAACTCAGTGGTGGAGAGTTTTTGTTCAGCTTTCGTTAGAGCTCTGCTGGCGTAAGCAATAACTTTCTCTCCTTCGTCAAGTTCTTGTGATAAAATCAATCCTAATCCAATCGATGAAGCATCTGTCTGAACTGTGAACGGTCTTGTAAAGTCTGGGCATGCTAAAACAGGTGCTTCTATCAATTTTGTTTTGTCTAAAAACGCTTGTTCTTGTTCCTCACCCCAGGTCCACCTCTGACCCTTCCACAGAAGATGAGTTAAAGGCGCCATCCTAGCGGCAAATTCAGGAATAAACCTTCTACACCAAGAGGCTAATCCGGTGAAGGCCCGTATTTGACGTATGTTTTCGGACAAGGGTAGTTAAGAATACAAGCAACATTTCTCCAAATTTAATGTAAGGCCAGCATTTGTAATCCGCTCTAACACAGTTTTGAGAGTCTCAAGATGTAACTGGAAAGTTGGTGTGACTATAACCACGTCATTCAGGTATACAAAAACATATGGCTCAAGTTCGGGTCCAAGAACCTGGTCTATCAGCCTTTGCCAAGTAGCTGGGGCATTATGAAGACCAAAAGGCATCCTGTTCTAGGGTGGTAGTCGAGAGGCTGATGAAGCTCCGGCTAAGTTCTCGAGGAAGCTACCAAGCTCGAATGGGAAGTGATGTGCAACACATGGTCACCTGATTGACCACCTAGCCTCTCCTCCCCAACTCCTACTCTCGCCTTCTCGAGGTGGGCCCCGTTAAGCCTAGCAACTCAGTCTGAGATTGTGGTAACCAATCCCTTCGGATGACTGGGTAGGCGAAAAACGAGAGAGGAGGCCCTCGCAGAGCGGCCTGGAGGTAATTTGGTCTGCCAGGAAAGAGGTGTGCCGGCAGCAAGGCATACCGCTTGGGTTGGTGGCGGAAGAACTGCTTAGGGTAGTCAACGGCAGCTCCTGCAGGCTTAGTTAGATAGCCTACTGCGAAGGGTGGACAAGACTCTAAAGCCTCGGTAAGCAACTTGTCTACAGGTAGAGTGCCTCGATGTCAATACTCCTGGTCCTCCAGGTTAGGGTTAGATTAATATAAAAAAAAATTTAAATTAAAGTTTGTCAATAAATACCAGAAATTGCATAAAATACGTCCACCTCCCGTTAAAACTTTCTAAATTTGCGAGATAGAGGAGTAGGTATCAGTGAAGAGGAAGGATTGGCTCTACTTGGGGCCCAGCTCTCGAGTGCAGTGGTTAGCATCCGCGCATTACACATGGGGGACCCGAGTTTGACTTCCGACGCACCAAAATCTTTTCCCTTCAAAAAAAAAAAAATATTCAATAATAGTTGTCGCCCACAAAATAAGATTAGATTAATAAAAAATAATTTAAAATTGACGTATGTCAATAAATACTAAGAATTGGACAAAATTCGTCCACGTTCCGCTACTACTCGCAAAATTTGTGAGATAGGGGATTAGGTATCGGTGAAGAGGAAGGATTGGCTCTACTTGGGGAGGACCCCTTTTGTGCAGTGGGTAGCATCCGCGCATGTCACGCGTGAGACCCGGGTTCGACTTCGACGGGGGACCATAATTTTTTCCGTTCAAAATAAAAAAAATAAATTGTTTTAATATAATTTAAAAATTGGGGACACCCTTATATAAGATTAGATTAATATAAAAAAAAATTAAATTGACGTATGTCATTAAATACCAGAAGTTGGATATAATTCGTCCACCTCCCGTTAAAACTTTCGAAATTTGCGAGATAGAGGAGTAGGTATCAGTGAAGAGGAAGGAATGGTTCTACTTGGGGCCCAGCTCTCGGGTGCAGTGGTTAGCATCCGCGCATTACACATGGGGGACCCGAGTTCGAATTCCGACGCACCAAAATCTTTTCCCTTCAAAAAAAAAATATATTCAATAATGGTGGTCGCCCACAAATTAAGATTAGATTAACAAAAAATAATTTAAAATTGACGTATGTCAATAAATACTAAGAATTGGACAAAATTCGTCCACGTTCCGCTACTACTTGCAAAATTTGTGATATAGGGGATTAGGTATCGGTGAAGAGGAAGGATTGGCTCTACTTGGGGAGGACCTTTTTTGTGCAGTGGGAAGCATCCGCGCATGTCACTTGCGAGACCAGGGTTGGACTCCCGGCGGGGCCAAATCTTTTCTGTACAATATATAATAAAATTTAATAATGGTGGTCACAACCAAATTAAAATTAATGTAATATAAAATAATTTAAAATTGACGTATGTCAATAAATACCAGAAATGGGAAATTATTCGTCCTTCTCCCGCTACTACTCGCAAAATTTGCGATATAGGGGAGTAGGTATCAGTGAAAAGGAAGGATTGGCTCTACTTGGGGCCGAGCTCTGTGGTGCAGTGATTGGCATCTGCGCATGTCACGCGTGAGACTCGGATTTGACTCCCAGCAGAGCCGAATCTTTTCCGTTCAAAATAAAAAAAAATAAATTATTTTAAAATAATCTATTCTTATTATTTTAAAATCTATTCCCTTCAAAAAAAAAAAATCAATAATGGTGGTCGCCCACAAATTAAGATTAGATTAATATAAAATAATTTAAAATTGACGTATGTCAATAAATACCAGAAATTGGACAAAATTCGTCAACGTTCCGCTACTACTCGCGAAAATTGCAAGATAGAGGAGTAAGTATTAGTGAAGAGGAAGGATTGGCTCTACTTGGAGCCGAGGTCAGTGGTGCAGTAGTTAGCATCCGCGCACTACACGCGGGGGATCCGGATGGACTCCCGGTGGAGCCAAATCTTTTCCGTTAAAAATAAAAAATAATAAATTATTCTAACATAATTTAAAAATAAGGGTCACCCACATATGAAATTAGATTAATATAAAATAATTTAAAATTGACGTATGTCAATAAATACTAGAAATTGGACAAAATTTGTCCACCTCCCGCTACTAGGTATTATATATCCCAATACCGGAGTAGGTATTAGTTAAGAGGAAGGATTGGTTCTACTTGGGGCCCAGCTCTCGGGTGCAGTGGTTAGCATCCGCGCATTACACATGGGGGACCCGAGTTCGACTTCCGGCGGACCAAAATCTTTTCCCTTCAAAAAAAAAATATTCAATAATCGTGGTCGCCAACAAATTAAGATTAGATTAATAAAAAATATTTTAAAATTTACGTGTGTCAATAAATACTAAGAATTGGACAAAATTCGTCCACGTTCCGCTACTACTCGGAAAATTTGCAAGATAGGTGAGTAGGTATTAGTGAAGAGGAAGGATTGGCTCTACTTGGGGAGGACCCCATTTGTGCAGTGGGTAGCTTCCGCGCATGTCACGCGTGAGAACCGGGTTCGACTTCAACGGCGGACCATAATTTTTTCCGTTCAAAATAAAAAATAATAAATTATTTTAATATAATTTAAAAATTGGGGACACCCTTATATAAGATTAGATTAATATAAAAAAAAATTAAATTGACGTATGTCAATAAATACCAGAAGTTGGATATAATTCGTCCACCTCCCGTTAAAACTTTCGAAGTTTGCGAGATAGAGGAGTAGGTATCAGTGAAGAGGAAGGAATGGCTCTACTTGGGGCCCAGCTCTCGGGTGCAGTGGTTAGCATCCGCGCATTACACATGGGAGACCCGAGTTCGAATTCCGACGCACCAAAATCTTTTCCCTTCAAAAAAAAAAAATATTCAATAATGGTGGTCGCCCACAAATTAAGATTAGATTAATAAAAAATATTTTAAAATTTACGTATGTCAATAAATACTAAGAATTGGACAAAATTCGTCCACGTTCCGCTACTACTCCCAAAATTTGTGAGATAGGGGATTAGGTATCGGTGAAGAGGAAGGATTGGCTCTACTTGGGGAGGACCCCTTTTGTGCAGTGGGTAGCATCCGCGCATGTCACTTGGGAGACCAGGGTTGGACTTCGACGGGGGACCATAATTTTTTCCGTTCAAAATAAAAAAAATAAATTATTTTAATATAATTTAAAAATTGGGGAAACCCTTATATAAGATTAGATTAATATAAAAAAAAAAATTAAATTGACGTATGTCAATAAATACCAGAAGTTGGATATAATTCGTCCACCTCCCGTTAAAACTTTCGAAGTTTGCGAGATAGAGGAGTAGGTATCAGTGAAGAGGAAGGAATGGCTCTACTTGGGGCCCAGCTCTCGGGTGCAGTGGTTAGCATCCGCGCATTACACATGGGAGACCCGAGTTCGAATTCCGACGCACCAAAATCTTTTCCCTTCAAAAAAAAAAAATATTCAATAATGGTGGTCGCCCACAAATTAAGATTAGATTAATAAAAAATATTTTAAAATTTACGTATGTCAATAAATACTAAGAATTGGACAAAATTCGTCCACGTTCCGCTACTACTCGCAAAATTTGTGAGATAGGGGATTAGGTATCGGTGAAGAGGAAGGATTGGCTCTACTTGGGGAGGACCCCTTTTGTGCAGTGGGTAGCATCCGCGCATGTCACTTGGGAGACCAGGGTTGGACTTCGACGGGGGACCATAATTTTTTCCGTTCAAAATAAAAAAAATAAATTATTTTAATATAATTTAAAAATTGGGGAAACCCTTATATAAGATTAGATTAATATAAAAAAAAAAATTAAATTGACGTATGTCAATAAATACCAGAAGTTGGATATAATTCGTCCACCTCCCGTTAAAACTTTCGAAATTTGCGAGATAGAGGAGTAGGTATCAGTGAAGAGGAAGGAATGGCTCTACTTGGGGCCCAGCTCTCGGGTGCAGTGGTTAGCATCCGCGCATTACACATGGGGGACCCAAGTTCGAATTCCGACGCACCAAAATCTTTTCCCTTAAAAAAAAAAATATTCAATAATGGTGGTCGCCCACAAATTAAGATTAGATTAATAAAAAATAATTTAAAATTGACGTATGTCAATAAATACTAAGAATTGGACAAAATTCGTCCACGTTCCGCTACTACTCGCAAAATTAGTGATATAGGGGATTAGGTATCGGTGAAGAGGAAGGATTGGCTCTACTTGGGGAGGACCTTTTTTGTGCAGTGGGAAGCATCCGCGCATGTCACTTGGGAGACCAGGGTTGGACTCCCGGCGGGGCCAAATCTTTTCTGTACAATATATAAAAAAATTTAATAATGGTGGTCACAACCAAATTAAAATTAAATTAATATAAAATAATTTAAAATTGACGTATGTCAATAAATACTAAGAATTGGACAAAATTCGTCCACGTTCCGCTACTACTCGCAAAATTTGTGAGATAGGGGATTAGGCATCGGTGAAGAGGAAGGATTGGCTCTACTTGGAGCCGAGGTCAGTGGTGCAGTAGTTAGCATCCGCGCACTACACGCGGGGGATCCGGATCGACTCCCGGTGGAGCCGAATCTTTTCCGTTCAAAATAAAAAATAATAAATTATTTTAAAATAATTTAAAAATTGTAGTCACCCACATGTAAGATTAGATTAATATAAAAAAATTTTAAATTGACGTATGTCAATAAATACCAGAAATTGGATAAAATTCGTCCACCTCCCGTTACTACTCGCGAAATTTGCGAGATAAAGGAGTAGGTATTGGTGAGGAGGAAGGAATGGCTCTACTTGGGGAAGAGCCCTGTTGTGCAGTGGGTAGCATCCGCGCATGTCACGCGGGAGACCAGGGTTGGACTCACGGCGGGGCAAAATCTTTTCTTTTCAAAAAATAAAATAATTTTGAAAATGGTGGTCACCCACAAATTAAGATTAGATTAATATAAAATAGACGTATGTCAATAAATACTAGATATTGGACAAAATTCGTCCACTTCCCGCTACTACTCGGAAAATTTGCAAGATAGGTGAGTAGGTATTAGTGAAGAGGAAGGATTGGATCTACTTGGGGCCGAGCTCTGTGGTGCAGTGGTTAGCATCCGCGCATGTCACGCGGGAGACCAGGGTTGGACTCCCGGCGGGGCCAAATCTTTTCTGTACAATAAATAAAATAATTTAAAATTGGTGGTCACAACCAAATTAAAATTACATTAATATAATATAATTTAAAATTGACGTATGTCAATAAATACCAGAAATTGGAAATAATTCGTCCATCTCCCGATACTACTCGGGTACAAAATATCAATAAATACCAGAAATTGGACAAAATTTGTCCACCTCCCGCTACTACCCGGAAAATTTGCCAGATTGGGGAGTAGGTATCAGTGAAGAGGAACGATTGGCTCTACTTGGGGCCGAACTCTTTGGTACAGTGGTTAGCATCCGCGCATGTTACGCGGGAGACCAGGATTGGACTCCCGGCATGGACAAATCTTTTCTGTACAATATATAATATAATTTAAAAATGGAGGTCACAACCAAATTAAAATTACATTAATTTAAAATTGACGTATTTCAATAAATACCAGAAATTGGAAATAATTCGTCCATCTCCCGCTAGTACTCCCCAAATTTGCGATATAGGGGAGTAGGTATTAGTGAAGAGGAAGGATTGGTTCTACTTGGGGCCCAGCTCTCGGGTGCAGTGGTTAGCATCCGCGCATTACACATGGGGGACCCGAGTTTGACTTCCGGCGGACCAAAATCTATTCCCTTCAAAAAAAAAATATACAATAATCGTGGTCGCCCACAAATTGAGATTAGATTAATAAAAAATATTTTTAAATTTACGTATGTCAATAAATACTAAGAATTAGACAATATTCGTCCACGTTCCGCTACTACTCGCAAAATTTGTGAGATATGGGATTAGGTATCGGTGAAGAGGAAGGATTGGCTCAACTTGGGGAGGACCCCTTTTGTGCAGTGTGTAGCATCCGCGCATGTCTCGCGTGAGACCCGGGTTCGACTTCGACGGGGGACCATAATTTTTTCCGTTCAAAATAAAAAATAATAAATTATTTTAACATAATTTGAAAATAAGGGTCTCCCACATATGAAATTAGATTAATATAAAATAATTTAAAATTGACGTATGTCAATAAATACTAGAAATTGGACAAAATTTGTCCACCTCCCGCTACTACCCGGAAAATTTGCGATATAGGGGAGTAGGTATTAGTGAAGAGGAACGATTGGTTCTATTGGGGCCCAGCTCTCGGGTGCAGTGGTTAGCATCCGCGCATTACACATGGGGGACCCGAGTTCGACTTCCGGCGGACCAAAATCTTTTCCCTTCAAAAAAAAAATATTCAATAATGGTGGTCGCCCACAAATTAAGTTTAGATTAATAAAAAATATTTTAAAATTTACGTATGTCAATAAATACTAAGAATTGGACAAAATTCGTCCACGTTCCGCTACTACTCGCAAAATTTGTGAGATAGGGGATTAGGTATCGGTGAAGAGGAAGGATTGGCTCTACTTGGGGAGGACCCCTTTTGTGCAGTGGGTAGCATCCGCGCATGTCACGCGTGAGACCCGGGTTCGACTTCGACGGCGGACCATAATTTTTTCCGTTCAAAATAAAAAATAATAAATTATTTTAATATAATTTAAAAATTAGGGATACCCTTATATAAGATTAGATTAATATAAAAAAAAAATTAAATTGACGTATGTCAATAAATACCAGAAGTTGGATATAATTCGTCCACCTCCCGTTAAAACTTTCGAAATTTGCGAGATAGAGTAGGTATCAGTGAAGAGGAAGGAATGGCTCTACTTGGGGCCCAGCTCTCGGGTGCAGTGGTTAGCATCCGCGCATTACACATGAGGGACCCGAGTTCGAATTCCGACGCACCAAAATCTTTTCCCTTCAAAAAAAAAAAATATTCAATAATGGTGGTCGCCCACAAATTAAGATTAGATTAATAAAAAATATTTTAAAATTTACGTACGTCAATAAATACTAAGAATTGGACAAAATTCGTCCACGTTCCGCTACTACTCGCAAAAATTGTGAGATAGGGGATTAGGTATCGGTGAAGAGGAAGGATTGGCTCTACTTGGAGCCGAGGTCAGTGGTGCAGTAGTTGACATCCGCGCGCTACACGCGGGGGATCCGGATCGACTCCCGGTGGAGCCAAATCTTTTCCGTTCAAAATAAAAAATAATAAATTATTTTAACATAATTTAAAAATAAGGGTCACCCACATATGAAATTAGATTAATATAAAATAATTTAAAATTGACGTATGTCAATAAATACTAGAAATTGGACAAAATTTGTCCACCTCCCGCTACTACCCGGAAAATTTGCCAGATTGGGGAGTAGGTATCAGTGAAGAGAATTGGCTCTTGTTGGGGCCGAGCTCTGGGGTGCAGTAGTTAGCATCCGCGCATGTAACGCCGGAGACCAGGGTTAAACTTCCGGCGGGGCCAAATCTTTTCTGTACATTAAATAAAATAATTTAAAAATAGTAGTCACATTCAAATTAAAATTACATTTATATAAAATGATTTAAAATTGACGTATGTCAATAAATACCAGAAATTGGAAAAAATTCGTCCATCTCCCGCTACTACTCGCTATATTTGTGAGATAAGGGATTAGGTATCAGTGAAGAGGAACGATTGGCTCTACTTGGGGCCGAACTCTGTGGTACAGTGGTTAGCATCCGCGCATATCACGCCTGAGACCCGGGTTTGACTTCCGGCGGACCAAAATCCTTTCCCTTCAAAAAAAAAAAAATATTCAATAATGGTGGTCGCCCACAATTTAAGATTAGATTAATAAAAAATATTTTAAAATTTACGTATGTCAATAAATACTAAGAATTGGACAAAATTCGTCCACGTTCCGCTACTACTCGCAAAATTTGTGAGATAGGGGATTAGGTATCGGTGAAGAGGAAGGATTGGCTCTACTTGGGGAGGACCCCTTTTGTGCAGTGGGTAGCATCCGCGCATGTCACGCGTGAGACCCGGGTTTGACTTCGACGGCGGACCATAATTTTTTCCGTTCAAAATAAAAAATGATAAATTATTTTAATATAATTTAAAAATTGGGGACACCCTTATATAAGATTAGATTAATATAAAAAACAATTAAATTGACGTATGTCAATAAATACCAGAAGTTGGATATAATTCGTCCACCTCCCGTTAAAACTTTCGAAATTTGCGAGTTAGAGGAGTAGGTATCAGTGAAGAGGAAGGAATGGCTCTACTTTGTGCCCAGCTTTCGGGTGCAGTGGTTAGCATCCGCGCATTACACATGGGGGACCCGAGTTCGAATTCCGACGCACCAAAATCTTTTCCCTTCAAAAAAAAAAATATATTCAATAATGGTGGTCGCCCACAAATTAAGATTGGTTTAATAAAAAATAATTTAAAATTGACGTATGTCAATAAATACTAAGAATTAGACAAAATTCGTCCACGTTCCGGACTACTCGCAAAATTTGTGATATAGGGGATTAGGTATCGGTGAAGAGGAAGGATTGGCTCTACTTGGGGAGGACCTTTTTTGTGCAGTGGGAAGCATCTGCGCATGTCACTTGGGAGACCAGGGTTGGACTCCCGGCGGGGCCAAATCTTTTCTGTACAATATATAAAAAAATTTAATAATGGTGGTCACAACCAAATTAAAATTAAATTAATATAAAATAATTTAAAATTGACGTATGTCAATAAATACCAGAAATGGAAAATTATTCGTCCATCTCCCGCTACTACTCGCAAAATTTGCGATATAGGGGAGTAGGTATCAGTGAAAAGGAAGGATTGGCTCTACTTGGGGCCCAGCTCTGTGGTGCAGTGATTGGCATTTGCGCATGTCACGCGTGAGACCCGGATTTGACTCCCAGCGGAGCCGAATCTTTTCCGTTCAAAATAAAAAATAATAAATTATTTTAAAATAATTTAAAAATTGTGGTCACCCACATGTAAGATTAGATTAATATAAAAAAAATTTAATTTGACGTATGTCAATAAATACCAGAAATTGGATAAAATTCGTCCACCTCCCGTTACTACTCGCGAAATTTGCGAGATAAAGGAGTAGGTATTGGTGAGGAGGAAGGAATGGCTCTACTTGGGGAAGAGCCCTGTTGTGCAGTGGGTAGCATCCGCGCATGTCACGCGGGAGACCAGGGTTGGACTCACGGCGGGGCCAAATCTTTTCTTTTCAAAAAATAAAATAATTTTGAAAATGGTGGTCACCCACAAATTAAGATTAGATTAATATAAAATAGACGTATGTCAATAAATACCAGAAATTGGACAAAATTCGTCCACCTCCCGCTACTACTCGGAAAATTTGCAAGATAGGTGAGTAGGTATTAGTGAAGAGGAAGGATTGGATCTACTTGGGGCCAAGCTCTGTGGTGCAGTGGTTAGCATCCGCGCATGTCACGCGGGAGACCAGGGTTGGACTCCCGGCGGGGCCAAATCTTTTCTGTACAATAAATAAAATAATTTAAAAATGGTGGTCACAACCAAATTAAAATTACATTAATATAATATAATTTAAAATTGACGTATGTCAATAAATACCAGAAATTGGAAATAATTCGTCCATCTCCCGATACTACTCGGGTACAAAATATCAATAAATACCAGAAATTGGACTAAATTTGTCCACCTCCTGCTCCTACTTGCAAAATTTGTGAGATAGGGGATTAGGTATTAGTGAAGAGGAAGGATTGGCTCTACTTGGGGCCGAGCTCTCTGGTACTGTGGGTAGCATCCGCGCATGTCACGCCTCAGACCCGGGTTAGACTTCCGGCGGACCAAAATCTTTTCCCTTCAAAAAAAAAAAAAATTTAATAATGGTGGTCGCCCACAAATTAAGATTAGATTAATATAAAATAATTTAAAATTGACGTATGTCAATAAATACCAGAAATTGGATAAAATTCGTCCACCTCCCGTTACTACTCGCGAAATTTGCGAGATAAAGGAGTAGGTATTGGTGAGGAGGAAGGAATGGCTCTACTTGGGGAAGAGCCCTGTTGTGCAGTGGGTAGCATCCGCGCATGTCACGCGGGAGACCAGGGTTGGACTCACGGCGGAGCCAAATCTTTTCTTTTCAAAAAATAATATAATTTTGAAAATGGTGGTCACCCACAAATTAAGATTAGATAAATATAAAATAGACGTATGTCAATAAATACCAGAAATTGGACAAAATTCGTCCACCTCCCGCTACTACTCGGAAAATTTGCAAGATAGGTGAGTAGGAATTAGTGAAGAGGAAGGATTGGATCTACTTGGGGTCGAGCTCTGTGGTGCAGTGGTTAGCATCCGCGCATGTCACGCGGGAGACCAGGGTTGGACTCCCGGCGGGGCCAAATCTTTTCTGTACAATAAATAAAATAATTTAAAATTGGTGGTCACAACCAAATTAAAATTACATTAATATAATATAATTTAAAATTGACGTATGTCAATAAATACCAGAAATTGGAAATAATTCGTCCATCTCCCGATACTACTCGGGTACAAAATATCAATAAATACCAGAAATTGGACTAAATTTGTCCACCTCCTGCTCCTACTTGCAAAATTTGTGAGATAGGGGATTAGGTATTAGTGAAGAGGAAGGATTGGCTCTACTTGGGGCCGAGCTCTCTGGTACTGTGGGTAGCATCCGCGCATGTCACGCCTCAGACCCGGGTTAGACTTCCGGCGGACCAAAATCTTTTCCCTTCAAAAAAAAAAAAAATTTAATAATGGTGGTCGCCCACAAATTAAGATTAGATTAATATAAAATAATTTAAAATTGACGTATGTCAATAAATACCAGAAATTGGATAAAATTCGTCCACCTCCCGTTACTACTCGCGAAATTTGCGAGATAAAGGAGTAGGTATTGGTGAGGAGGAAGGAATGGCTCTACTTGGGGAAGAGCCCTGTTGTGCAGTGGGTAGCATCCGCGCATGTCACGCGGGAGACCAGGGTTGGACTCACGGCGGAGCCAAATCTTTTCTTTTCAAAAAATAATATAATTTTGAAAATGGTGGTCACCCACAAATTAAGATTAGATAAATATAAAATAGACGTATGTCAATAAATACCAGAAATTGGACAAAATTCGTCCACCTCCCGCTACTACTCGGAAAATTTGCAAGATAGGTGAGTAGGAATTAGTGAAGAGGAAGGATTGGATCTACTTGGGGTCGAGCTCTGTGGTGCAGTGGTTAGCATCCGCGCATGTCACGCGGGAGACCAGGGTTGGACTCCCGGCGGGGCCAAATCTTTTCTGTACAATAAATAAAATAATTTAAAAATGGTGGTCACAACCAAATTAAAATTACATTAATATAATATAATTTAAAATTGACGTATGTCAATAAATACCAGAAATTGGATATAATTCGTCCATCTCCCGATACTACTCGGGTACAAAATATCAATAAATACCAGAAATTGGAAATAATTCGTCCTTCTCCCGCTAGTACTCGCAAAATTTGCGATATAGGGGAGTAGGTATTAGTGAAGAGGAAGGATTGGTTCTACTTGGGGCCCAGCTCTCGGGTGCAGTGGTTAGCATCCGCGCATTACACATGGGGGACCCGAGTTCGACTTCCGGCGGACCAAAATCTTTTCCCTTCAAAAAAAAAAATATTCAATAATGGTGGTCACCCACATATGAAATTAGATTAATAAAAAATATTTTAAAATTTACGTATGTCAATAAATACTAAGAATTGGACAAAATTCGTCCACAGTCCGCTACTACTCGCAAAATTTGTGACATAGGGGATTAGGTATCAGTGAAGAGGAAGGATTGGCTCTACTTGGGGAGGACCCCTTTTGTGCAGTGGGTAGCATCCGCGCATGTCACGCGTGAGACCCGGGTTCGACTTCGACAGCGGACCATAATTTTTTCCGTTCAAAATAAAAAATAATAAATTATTTTAATATAATTTAAAAATTGGGGACACCCTTATATAAGATTAGATTAATATAAAAAAAAATTAACTTGACGTATGTCAATAAATACCAGAAGTTGGATATAATTCGTCCACCTCCCGTTAAAACTTTCGAAATTTGCGAGATAGAGGAGTAGGTTTCAGTGAAGAGGAAGGAATGGCTCTACTTGGGGCCCAGCTATCGGGTGCAGTGGTTACCATCCGCGCATTACACATGGGGGACCCGAGTTCGAATTCCGACGCACCAAAATCTTTTCCCTTCAAAAAAAAAAAATATCCAATAATGGTGGTCGCCCACAAATTAAGATTAGATTAATAAAAAATATTTTAAAATTTACGTATGTCAATAAATTCTAAGAATTGGACAAAATTCGTCCACGTTCCGCTACTACTCGCGAAATTTGTGAGATAGGGGATTAGGTATTGGTGAGGAGGAAGGAATGGCTCTACTTGGGGAAGAGCCCTGTTGTGCAGTGGGTAGCATCCGCGCATGTCACGCGGGAGACCAGGGTTGGACTCACGGCGGGGCCAAATCTTTTCTTTTAAAAAAATAAAATAATTTTGAAAATATTGGTCACCCACAAATTAAGATTAGATTAATATAAAATAGCCGTATGTCAATAAATACCAGAAATTGGACAAAATTCGTCCACCTCCCGCTACTACTCGGAAAATTTGCAAGATAGGTGAGTAGGTATTAGTGAAGAGGAAGGATTGGATCTACTTGGGGCCGAGCTCTGTGGTGCAGTGGTTAGCATCCGCGCATGTCACGCGGGAGACCAGGGTTGGACTCCCGGCGGGGCTAAATCTTTTCTGTACAATAAATAAAATAATTTAAAAATGGTGGTCACAACCAAATTAAAATTACATTAATATAATATAATTTAAAATTGACGTATGTCAATAAATACCAGAAATTGGAAATAATTCGTCCATCTCCCGATACTACTCGGGTACAAAATATCAATAAATACCAGATATAGGACTAAATTTGTCCACCTCCTGCTCCTACTCGCAAAATTTGTGAGATAGGGGATTAGGTATTAGTAAAGAGGAAGGATTGGCTCTACTTGGGGCCGAGCTCTCTGGTACAGTGGGTAGCATCCTCGCATGTCACGCCTGAGACCCGGGTTTGATTTCCGGCGGACCAAAATCTTTTCCCTTCAAAAAAAAAAATATTCAATAATGGTGGTCTTTTCTGTACAATAAATAAAATAATTTAAAAATGGTGGTCACAACCAAATTAAAATTACATTAATATAATATAATTTAAAATTGAGGTATGTCAATAAATACCAGAAATTGGAAATAATTCGTCCATCTCCCGATACTACTCGGGTACAAAATATCAATAAATACCAGAAATTGGACTTAATTTGTCCACCTCCTGCTCCTACTCGCAAAATTTGTGAGATAGGGGATTAAGTATTAGTGAAGAGGAAGGATTAGCTCTACTTGGGGCCGAGCTCTCTGGTACAGTGGGTAGCATCCGCGCATGTCACGCCTGAGACCCGGGTTCGACTTCTGGCGGACCAAAATCTTTTCCCTTCAAAAAAAAAAAATATTCAATAATGGTGGTCGCCCACAAATTAAGATTAGATTAATATATAATAATTTAAAATTGACGTATGTCAATAAATACCAGAAATTGGACAAAATTCGTCAACGTTCCGCTACTACTCGCGAAAATTGCAAGATAGAGGAGTAAGTATTAGTGAAGAGGACGGATTAGCTCTACTAGGTGCCGAGCTCTGTGTTGCAGTATTTAGCATCCGTGCATGTCACGCGTGAGACCCGTGTCCGACTCCCGGCGGAGCCAAATTTTTTCCCTTCAAAAAATAATATAATTAAAAAATGGAGGTCACCCACGAATTATGATTTCAATAATATAAAAAAATTTAAAATTGACGTATGTCAATAGATACTAGAAATTGGACTAAATTTGTCCATCTCCCGCAACTACTCGCGAAATTTGCGTGATAGAGGAGTAGGTATCATTGAAGAGGAAAGGCCGAGTTCTGTGGTGCAGTGGTTAGCATCGGCGCATGTCATGCAGAAGTCCCGGGATCGACTCTCGGCGGAGCCAAATCTTTTCCCATTAAAAAAAAAAAATTAAATATACCGGTCCCCGACAAATTAAGATGAGATTAATATAAAACAATTTAAAATAGATACTAGAAATTGGACAAATTTCGTTCACCTCCCGCTACTACTCCCGAAATTTGCGAGATGGGGGAGTATATATCAGTGAAGAGGAAGGATTGGCTCTACTTGGGGCCGAGCTCTTTGGAAAAGGATTTAGCATCCGCGCATGACACGTGGGAGCCCCGGGTTAAACTTCCGGAGGAACCAAATCTTCAAAACCAAAAAAAATAATAAATTATTTAAAAATAATTTATAAATGGTGGTCACAGATAAATTAAGATTAGATTAATAAGAAAAAACTCTAAATTGACGTTGGGCAATAAATACCGAAAATTAGACAAAATTTGTCCACCTCCCGCTACTACTCGCAAAATTTGCCAGTTAGGGGAGTAGGGATCAGTGAAGAGGAAGGATTAACTCTACTTGGGGCCGAGCTCAGTGGTGCAGTTGTAAGCATCTTCGCATTTCACTCGGAGGACCTGGGTTTAACTCGCGGCGTAGGCAAATCTTTTCTTTTCAAAAAATAAAATAATTTAATAATAAATTAAAAATTGTGGTCACCCACAAATTAAGATTAGATTAATATAGAATAATTTAAAATTGACGTATGTCAATAAATACAAGAAATTGGACAAAATTCGTCCACCTCCCGCTACTACTCGCGAGATTTGCGAGATAGGGGAGTAGGTATCAGTGAAGAGGAAGGATTGGCTCTACTTGGGGCCAGCAGTGGTCAGCATCTGCGCATGTTACGCGGGAGACCCGGGTTTGACTCTTGGCGGAGCCAAATCTTTTCCTTAATCTTTCATCTTGTATTGGAAATGGTAAAGTGGGCCTTAAGAACTAATCCTGGAGGGACCATTTACAACCGAATGACACAATAAAAAAAAAATATTAATGGTAGGAAAAAACAACGAAATTTAATATCCTGTGGTAGGGATGTGAAGGCATAAAATTTTGACTTCACGGCAATTGATTAAAAATAAAATTATAATAAGAACATTTTTAAGACATATACGAATATATGTGGTAGTACTCAGACATGAGAGAACTAATGTGAACTGTAATTGAATAGTACGAAAACACATGAGAATATACAGACAATATAAGTAAAAATGTAATTATAAATACAATTATGGTAGACTTACGGAATTTATCTCCACTCTTCACTTCGTCCTGTGCAAGATTCTGGTCTGAAAGGAGAACCAGGAATAGGAAATAAAAGGATTTTGTTGTACCAGAGTTACCTGCATTTAGAAACAGTCTTAACTTCGAAACCAGCGTACGAAGATATCCTTTACCAATGAAAGGAGTTTAAAGAGACGTGTTGACTGCACAAGGGTTCGAAACCAATGTTCGAAACCATCCCTTACCAATGAAAGGATTATTCAGACACATATGACGGCACTGCAAAATGGCGTTAACGACACAGCGTTCAGAAGCAGACAGACTGTTAACGTCATGATATTCAGAAGCAGAGTGAGTTTACGCATCCGGCGAGATCTTCCCCCCACCCCAAGGCACTTTGATTACTATTTGATCACACTGCCACCTAATAATAATTGAATAAATACCGCACAATTATATTTATATTTATAGTTTATTTTATTGGGGTATCTTCTGGTAGACAAGTTTATATCTTTGTAAATTAGATATCCTATAAATCCAATAAGCTATTTAATAGTGTTAGGTATACACTTTCTAAATTGTACTATAAATAATTTCTAAATATCAACGAGTGAGAAGAACTTTTTATCTATATTTTTTATTTTGATTGGTTTTAAATCCGGAAATAATCAATACTACGGAAAAATGCGTATATTTTAAAGTTCGCAATTAATCTGAAGCCAGTGTCTGTAACCCAATCACTACCATGAGAGCATTATTATTATATTTTAAGGTTTAGATAATGTGCAATCTGCGACTAATTAATTATTAATAATCTTATTTATATCCTTCTTCAGTAAATAGTTCCTTCTTCTTTTAATAAAAAAAATGTACTAACAAAAAAAAATGTGTAGCGATGCGCGCAATATAATAATGATAATAGTAATAAAAATGTCTTTTTATTGAAGATATGTACAAATTAAAAATTACATTCTCGACATGTACTCTTGGTCAACGACCAACAGAGGTTGAGAAACCGGCACATATCATATCAACTAATTTAGAACTAAAAATAATAATTGTAATATAAATCAGTGTGTCATAACAACAATACAATATAAAGTGAATATGTCGTATAAATCATTAACTAGAGTACAATATTCTTTATATTATAATCAAACGATGGGAGCGGGGTAGCCCACTGGTAAGGCAGTAGACTGCTGTGGTTAAGGTCACGAGTTCGAATCTGACATGGCTTATGATATCTTTATTATCCGCCACAGTTCGCCTCGTGGGCCGAGAGACCCTCCTGGGGCAAACCCAGCCTCTATAAAGTGGGTACCCTTAATTGAAAAATTAAGGGGAAAGAACCCGGCGGTTGAGCGTGATCACGGTCAAATCACCTCCTTGCACGACCGCTGACCAAGAAACAGTACTCTTCCTTACATAGTACTGAACCCAAGACCCTTTGTGGGTTGTAGCGGTACAGTTTTTTTTTTTTACTTTTATAATCAAACGATATCAGCAATCAAACATTCTTCTCTTGGGTCTGTCGTAACCGAATTTTCACATCTTCTTGGATTAACTTGAGCTTCTCGTCGATCTTGCCTATGCTTTCCGACCCATCATTTTTCACATATTGCGAGGCGTGGCTAAAGAGTTCACGACCAAAGTTAAGGAAGGCTGGTGTGTATCCAGTTGCCTCATGAGTTGCCGTCCTCAGCGCAAAGCCGAACTCCGCAATATGTCTGTCCCAGGAGCGATGGTTATCTCCCACAGAAGATGATATCATGGTTTTGAGTACCCTATTTGCTCTCTCAGTGGGGTTCGCCTGGGGATGGTATACTGGGTTGTATCTACAAGCGGTACCATATTTGTTCAGCATATTCTGAAAGTTCGTACTCTTGTATTGTGTACCATTATCGCAAAATACCACTTCATGTACTCCAAACATGAGAACTGCTTCTCTTTGGTCTTTCGGTACCACAATTTTCCATTGATTGTCTCCAACTTTTAAGGGATTTCTCTCCCTTTCTCTCTTTCTGTTTGAGGAGGCGACCTTCGGTAATCCGCCAAGTTGGGAACTCCTCCGGCTTATCCGCGACTTTTTTCTTAATTTCTTGATACCAGGGGTCAGCTCCTTCTCCGTCAATCGCGACTGCTGCTACAGCAGGGTTTCGATCGCGAGAAGCATTGTCTATCGCACATGATAAAGCATCAGCTGCCATATGCTCCTTTTCTGGTCGATGTTTTATCTGGTAATCGTAATTCTGAACCCGTAATGCCCATCGAGCCAGCCGACCTGTCGGATCTTGTAAGCGATGAAGCCACATCAGAGAGTGGTGATCAGTGAATTTTGTTTCTTCGATATAAGGTTTAAACTTCTCAATCGCCCAAATTACCGCTAAACATTCCAACTCAGTGGTGGAGAGTTTTTGTTCAGCTTTCGTTAGAGCTCTGCTGGCGTAAGCAATAACTTTCTCTCCTTCGTCAAGTTCTTGTGATAAAATCAATCCTAATCCAATCGATGAAGCATCTGTCTGAACTGTGAACGGTCTTGTAAAGTCTGGGCATGCTAAAACAGGTGCTTCTATCAATTTTGTTTTGTCTAAAAACGCTTGTTCTTGTTCCTCACCCCAGGTCCACCTCTGACCCTTCCACAGAAGATGAGTTAAAGGCGCCATCCTAGCGGCAAATTCAGGAATAAACCTTCTACACCAAGAGGCTAATCCGGTGAAGGCCCGTATTTGACGTATGTTTTCGGACAAGGGTAGTTAAGAATACAAGCAACATTTCTCCAAATTTAATGTAAGGCCAGCATTTGTAATCCGCTCTAACACAGTTTTGAGAGTCTCAAGATGTAACTGGAAAGTTGGTGTGACTATAACCACGTCATTCAGGTATACAAAAACATATGGCTCAAGTTCGGGTCCAAGAACCTGGTCTATCAGCCTTTGCCAAGTAGCTGGGGCATTATGAAGACCAAAAGGCATCCTGTTCTAGGGTGGTAGTCGAGAGGCTGATGAAGCTCCGGCTAAGTTCTCGAGGAAGCTACCAAGCTCGAATGGGAAGTGATGTGCAACACATGGTCACCTGATTGACCACCTAGCCTCTCCTCCCCAACTCCTACTCTCGCCTTCTCGAGGTGGGCCCCGTTAAGCCTAGCAACTCAGTCTGAGATTGTGGTAACCAATCCCTTCGGATGACTGGGTAGGCGAAAAACGAGAGAGGAGGCCCTCGCAGAGCGGCCTGGAGGTAATTTGGTCTGCCAGGAAAGAGGTGTGCCGGCAGCAAGGCATACCGCTTGGGTTGGTGGCGGAAGAACTGCTTAGGGTAGTCAACGGCAGCTCCTGCAGGCTTAGTTAGATAGCCTACTGCGAAGGGTGGACAAGACTCTAAAGCCTCGGTAAGCAACTTGTCTACAGGTAGAGTGCCTCGATGTCAATACTCCTGGTCCTCCAGGTTAGGGGTTTAGACTGGGCCGACACCCCATTCTAGTAAAAAATAATAAAGTTGCGAATACTCTACATAGGAAAGCCGGACTGTCTCTACGGAAACGATTTGGGACTCGGAAAAGGACAAAACCAATCAGAATAGCCACCTGGAATGTCAGAAGCCTATGCGAACCAGGAGCGAGCAGGATTTTAGAGGATACGCTGACAAGATACAGGATAGAGCTCGCAGCAATACAAGAAATTAGATGGGAGAATGTTGAGATCAGGGAGCTAAAGGACTATGTTCTTATTAACAGTGGACATCAGGAAAACATATTAGGCACTGGATTCTTAATAAGGAAAAATATTAGACATGCTGTAATGAGCTATGTACTTGTAAATGAGAGAATCTGTACCCTCAGAATCAGGGGTAAGTTCTTCAATATAAGCCTAGTTGGTGTTTATGCTCCAACAGATGATAAAGATGACGAACAGAAGGAGGCTTTCTACGCGGCGCTAGAAACCACAGTCGGCAGATTGCCTAGACGTGATGTTAAAATAGGATTGGGCTACTTTAATGCAAAAATCGGAAGAGAAGAAATGTTCCGCCCTACTATTGGCCCACACAGTCTGCATGCCGAAAGCAATGATAAGGGATTCAAAGCAATAGACTTTGCTACCTCGGCGGGTTTCAGTATAGTTAGCACATACTTCGAACATAAAAGCATTCATGAGGAAACGTGGCTTTCCCCTGACGCACTAACGAAAAATCAAATAGATCATGTCATGATTGAAAAGAGACATGCCACAGATATCACAGATGTCCGAAGCTTCAGAGATGCTGACTGCTCTTCAGATATGGTCGTGATACAATACTGCCAAAGGATTGCCAATAGACCGAAGGGACAGGCAACGAAAATCAGGAAGTATTGCCTGGAGAAACTGAAAGACCCGGATGAGAATAAGAGGTATGCAGAAAGGGTGGCTGAAAAGCTACAAGAGTCTATGGAGGAGCGCAGAGGTTTGGAAGCTAGATGGAGCAGGATGAAGAAAGCAGTCACAGAGACAGCTAGTGAAATTCTATTAATGGATCCAGGGAGTACTCAGAACACTTGGTTTGATGATGAATGCAGGAGGAGGGTAGAAGAAAGGAACATGGCCAGACTAGCTGTGCTCCAGAGAAGGGCCAGAGCAAATGTAGAAAGGTACAAAGCTCTAAGAAGGAGAGTCGAGAGCATGTGCAGGAAAAGGAAGAGAGACGGGGAGAAAGCCAAGTCCCAACAAATGAAATAGGAGTATGGAAAGAAAAACAGGAAGAAATTTTTCCGTATCCTCCAAGACCACAAGGGAGCGTTTAAACCAAGAGTCACCTTTATAAAGAATGAAAATGGTGAGCTGCTGGGAGACCAACTGGATATTGTTAGTAGGTGGTCACAATACTTTAAAAAACTTATGAATCCGGAAGTGCCTGAGGTACCTCTTTCAAGCCCACCAAGGTGCATCGGATCTGCTGATATGAATAGAGACGTTATAGAGCCGCCAGAGAAGGAAGAGGTAGAAGAAGTTTTAGCATCCCTAAAAAACTACAAGGCCCCAGGAGAGGATGAAATCCCAGCAGAGCTATGAAAGCATGGAGGAGATGCATTAGCCGAGGAAATGTACCGTCTGATATTTGACATCTGGATGTCGGAGGAGATGCCAAAGGACTGGTCCACTGCATTAATATGTCCAGTTTATAAGAAGGGGGACTAGATGGACTGTGAAAATTACCGAGGCATTGCATTGCTAAACACAGAGTATAAAGCCTTCTCCTTTTTGTTAATGAGCAGGATACTCCAGTACTCTGAGGGAGAGCTTGGGGATTACCAGTGTGGATTCAGAAAAGGTAGATCGACTATCGACCACATTTCAAGCATAACATCCATGCTTGAGAAGAAAATAATATCAATCTGCACCACCTCTTCATCGGAGCGGAAAATCCTTAGAAAGATTTTCTTAAAGACTGTTTCTAAATGTAGGTAACTCTGGTCCACCAAAATCCTTTTATTTCCTATTCCTGGTTCTCCTTTCAGACCAGAATCTTGTACAGGACGAAGGTAAGAGTGGAGATAAATTCCGTAGGTCTACCATAATTATATTTATAATTACATTTTTACTAAATTTTCTGTATATTCTCATGTGTTTTCGTACTATTCAATTACATTTCACATTAGTTCTCTCATGTCTGAGTACTACCACATTTATTCGTATATGTCTTGAAAATTTTCTTATTAGAATTTTATTTTTAATCAATTGCCATGAAGTCTAAATTTTATGCCTTCACATCCCTACCAGCGGATATTAAATTTCGTTGTTATTTCCTACCATTAATATTTTTTTTCTCTATCGTTCTATGCCCAGATCATTCTTTTGTACATGTAATATTGTATATCTATATAATATTCTTAGGCATTCTTGTAATAACCATATGCTTATAATCCCGTTATGACTTGACTGTTGGATGTTTGGTTTTAACAAGTTGCGTATAGTTCCTGGTCGAGGTCTATTTCAATTTAACAGGATGCCTTTTCTTCTTCTTCGATGGCTCTACAGTGCTTGAAGAACCCTGGCCTGCTCCACAATGTTCCGCCATTCCTCCCTGTCCAGAGCTGCTCTTCTCCACCTTCGAACTCCAAGTGTCCTCAGGTCATCCTCCACGTCATCGAGCCACCGCAATCTAGGACGCCCTCTTCTTTGTCCTCCCCCTGGGTGCCCCTCCAGAAGCTTCTTTGGGATTCGCTGCTCTTCCATTCTCTGTACATGCCCCAACCAACTAATTCTACTCTTCTTGATGCAGGTGACAATATCTGGGGTCTTGTATAAAACACGGAGCTCCCGATTGTTTCGTTGCCTCCACTGATCTCCCTCCTTCTAGGGACCAAAAATCTTTCTAAGGATTTTCCGCTCCCACACATTGAGCATTTGTTCAGATTTCCTAGTAAGAACCCCCGTTTCACCTCCATATGTCACTACTGGTCTAATAATGCTAGTATATACAGCTTGCTTTAACTGCCGGGGTTCGTTCTTTTCGTTGCTTTAACTTTCGACCTTAGCACTTTCCCGAGCGCCCAGTAACATCTACTTCCGGCCATAATGCGTGTCTTTATTTCTGTCATTATATCATTCTTTTCGTTTATGTTAGCCCCAAGATATTGAAACTCCTTTACCTGCTCGAAAAAGTGCTCTCCTGTCCTAAGACCATTCCTCGCCCCACAATCAGTCCGGGAGGTCTTCATGTATTTGGTTTTGGCTTCATTGATGTTTAAACCTGCCATTTTTGAAGCCTGCTCACATTCTTCGAAAGCTCCTAGCAAAGATGCACATGTGCGACCAGTAATGATAACGTCATCTGCATAAACCAGGTGCTGTGTCATACGGTTGTAAATGATCCCTCCAAGATTAGTCCTTATGGCCCACATTACCGTTTCCAATACAATGTTGAATAGGATGGGGGATAGGGGGATCTTCTTGTCTTAATCCTTTGTTGATGCGGAAGCAACTGGACTTATTGTTTTGGATTTTTACTTTCCCTTGTGTCCCTTCCAAGGTTGTGCGCACTAATCGTATTAGTTTTTCTGGGATATCCATCTTTGTCATGGCCTGATACAAACTGCATCGGTCTACACTGTCATACGCTTGTCTGTGGTCGATGAAGAGGTGGTGCAGATCGATATTATTTTCTTCTCCAGCATGGACCTTATGCTTGAAATGTGGTCGATAGTCGATCTACCTTTTCTGAATCCACACTGGTTATCCCCAAGCTCTCCCTCAGAGTACTGGAGTATCCTGCTCATTAACAAAAAGGAGAAGGCTTTATACGCTGTGATTAGCAATGCAATGGCTCGGTAATTTTCACAGTCCATCTTGTCCCCCTTCTTATAAACTGGACATATTAATGCAGTGGACCAGTCCTTTGGCATCTTCTCCGACATCCAGATGTCAAATATCAGACGGTACATTTCCTCGGCTAATGCATCTCCTCCATGCTTCCATAGCTCTGCTGGGATTTCATCCTCACCTGGGGCCTTGTAGTTTTTTAGGGATGCTAAAACTTCTTCTACCTCTTCCTTCTCTGGCGGCTCTATAATGTCTCTATTCATATCAGCAGATCCGATGCACCTTGGTGGGCTTGAAAGAGGTACCTCAGGCACTTCCGGATTCATAAGTTTTTTAAAGTATTGTGACCACCTACTAACAATATCCAGTTGGTCTCCCAGCAGCTCACCATTTTCATTCTTTATAAAGGTGACTCTTGGTTTAAACGCTCCCTTGTGGTCTTGGAGGATACGGAAAAATTTCTTCCGGTTTTTCTTTCCATACTCCTCTTTCATTTGTTGGGACTTGGCTTTCTCCCCGTCTCCCTTCCTTTTCCTGCACATGCTCTCGACTCTCCTTCTTAGAGCTTTGTACCTTTCTACATTTGCTCTGGCCCTTCCCTGGAGCACTGCTAGTCTGGCCATGTTCCTTTCTTCTACCCTCCTCCTGCATTCATCATCAAACCAAGTGTTATGAGTACTCCCTGGATCCATTAATAGGATTTCACTAGCTGTCTCTGTGACTGCTTTCTTCATCCTGCTCCATCTAGCTTCCACACCTCTGGGCTCTCCATTGACTCTTGTAGCTTTTCAGCAACCCTTTCTGCATACCCATTATTCTCATTCGGGTCTTCCAGTGCCTAATATGTTTTCCTGATGTCCACTGTTAATAAAAACATAGTCCTTTAGCTCCCTGATCTCAACATTCTCCAATCTAATTTCTTGTATTGCTGCGAGCTCTATCCTGTATCTTGTCAGCGTATCCTCTAAAATCCTGCTCGCTCCTGGTTCGCATAGGCTTCTGACATTCCAGGTGGCTATTCTGATTGGTTTTGTCCTTTTCCGAGTCCCAAATCGTTTCCGTAGAGCAGTCCGGCTTTCCTATGTAGAGTATTCGCAACTTTATTATTTTTTACTAGAATGGGGTGTCGGCCCAGTCTAAACCCCTAACCTGGAGGACCAGGAGTATTGACATCGAGGCACTCTACCTGTAGACAAGTTGCTTACCGAGGCTTTAGAGTCTTGTCCACCCTTCGCAGTAGGCTATCTAACTAAGCCTGCAGGAGCTGCCGTTGACTACCCTAAGCAGTTCTTCCGCCACCAACCCAAGCGGTATGCCCTGCTGCCGGCACACCTCTTTCCTGGCAGACCAAATTACCTCCAGGCCGCTCTGCGAGGGCCTCCTCTCTCGTTTTTCGCCTACCCAGTCATCCGAAGGGATTGGTTACCACAATCTCAGACTGAGTTGCTAGGCTTAACGGGGCCCACCTCGAGAAGGCGAGAGTAGGAGTTGGGGAGGAGAGGCTAGGTGGTCAATCAGGTGACCATGTGTTGCACATCACTTCCCATTCGAGCTTGGTAGCTTCCTCGAGAACTTAGCCGGAGCTTCATCAGCCTCTCGACTACCACCCTAGAACAGGATGCCTTTTGGTCTTCATAATGCCCCAGCTACTTGGCAAAGGCTGATAGACCAGGTTCTTGGACCCGAACTTGAGCCATATGTTTTTGTATACCTGAATGACGTGGTTATAGTCACACCAACTTTCCAGTTACATCTTGAGACTCTCAAAACTGTGTTAGAGCGGATTACAAATGCTGGCCTTACATTAAATTTGGAGAAATGTTGCTTGTATTCTTAACTACCCTTGTCCGAAAACATACGTCAAATACGGGCCTTCACCGGATTAGCCTCTTGGTGTAGAAGGTTTATTCCTGAATTTGCCGCTAGGATGGCGCCTTTAACTCATCTTCTGAGGAAGGGTCAGAGGTGGACCTGGGGTGAGGAACAAGAACAAGCGTTTTTAGACAAAACAAAATTGATAGAAGCACCTGTTTTAGCATGCCCAGACTTTACATGACCGTTCACAGTTCAGACAGATGCTTCATCGATTGGATTAGGATTGATTTTATCACAAGAACTTGACGAAGGAGAGAAAGTTATTGCTTACGCCAGCAGAGCTCTAACGAAAGCTGAACAAAAACTCTCCACCACTGAGTTGGAATGTTTAGCGGTAATTTGGGCGATCGAGAAGTTTAAACCTTATATCGAAGAAACAAAATTCACTGATCACCACTCTCTGATGTGGCTTCATCGCTTACAAGATCCGACAGGTCGGCTGGCTCGATGGGCATTACGGGTTCAGAATTACGATTACCAGATAAAACATCGACCAGAAAAGGAGCATATGGCAGCTGATGCTTTATCATGTGCGATAGACAATGCTTCTCGCGATCGAAACCCTGCTGTAGCAGCAGTCGCGATTGACGGAGAAGGAGCTGACCCCTGGTATCAAGAAATTAAGAAAAAAGTCGCGGATAAGCCGGAGGAGTTCCCAACTTGGCGGATTACCGAAGGTCGCCTCCTCAAACAGAAAGAGAGAAAGGGAGAGAAATCCCTTAAAAGTTGGAGACAATCAATGGAAAATTGTGGTACCGAAAGACCAAAGAGAAGCAGTTCTCATGTTTGGAGTACATGAAGTGGTATTTTGCGACAATGGTACACAATACAAGAGTACGAACTTTCAGAATATGCTGAACAAATATGGTACCGCTTGTAGGTACAACCCAGTATACCATCCCCAGGCGAACCCCACTGAGAGAGTAAATAGGGTACTCAAAACCATGATTTCATTTTCTGTGGGAGATAACCATCGCTCCTGGGACAGACATATTGCGGAGTTCGGCTTTGCGCTGAGGACGGCAACTCATGAGGCAACTGGATACACACCAGCCTTCCTTAACTTTGGTCGTGACCTCTTTAGCCACGCCTCGCAATATGTGATAAATGATGGGTCGGAAAGCATAGGCAAGATCGACGAGAAGCTCAAGTTAATCCAAGAAGATGTGAAAATTCGGTTACGACAGACCCAAGAGAAGAATGCCCGTTATTACAATCTTAGACGGAGACCAGCTCGGTTGGAAGAAGGTCAACAGTTGTGGGTGAAAACGCACCCTGTCTCAGACTTAAGTAAATATTTCACCACCTAACTCGCGCCTAAATATGAAAAAGGTGTTATTAAAAAGGTTTTTTCGCCTCTGATATATGAGGTAGTGGACGAAACAGGAAGACCATTGGGTAATAGGCACGTTGAAGAGACGTAACAATATATATATTATTCACCAGCCATAAATTAAAATATCCTCTATGACCCACGTTCTTTGTATCCCAAACAGTGGGTCACCTAACAATTATTTCTCCAGTTTTGGTGCTAGTATGTAGTGAAAAGTTTTTACTGATAAGGATATTTGGAAGACCGGCGGCCCGCCACGAGTTATCTCGTCGCCCGCTAGTGGGAACCGACTTTTTTTCTAGCGAGATATATCGTCCAGGGCCTTGACAGGGTTAAGAGTATGCGGAGGAGTATCTTACCATGCGAGTACTATTGCAGAATCTGAAAACGTCGGATGCTAGACAAGGGTTGGGGAGATTTCATTGATTGAACAGAATAAATTGATTAGAAGCACGGCTCCAAAAATCTCCTGTCTGAGGATGGAAATTGTCTTCAAGGGTGCTACACGTGTTTTAGCTTTTCAAACGAAAGAGTGACGTTAATCAGAGGACTCAGTACAACACGGCAGCATAAGTGACAGAAGAGGCGTCAGCAAAGCCTACTACGGACATTTCGTCAACAATCGAAGACAAAAGTACACAGCGTGGGAACTTCCAAAAACGTTACATATCTGAAGTGACGGGTTGGTCCCAATCAAGCCCTGCAAGACAATTTTTTTTATTAAGATTATAAAAGAAATGGTAATTGGTAACAGAAATCCAGTTGGATCAATGATCCTAGCGATAAAGGAGAGCATGTTGCGCTTGGGGTAGATCGATTAAAAGGGCTACACTCTAAAAACGCAGCAGTGGTGGGATGATTCGCAGCTCATGCCCAAAATTTTAATTCCTCGTCATTGAAAAGTACAATGGATTCCAAATGGTCGGGAGGTAAATCACGAAGCACTTGGGGATGGCTTGAAGACCTCTATGATAATTCAATGCCGCCAGATGAAAATAGCTTCTTGAGCTGCACTTGTAAGGCGATAGCAGAATGAATCTCACCCGCGCCTGTAATAATATCTACAATGGAAACCAGCTTGAATAGGGATTGAGCAGCTAAAGGAAAACGATTTCCTTCATCTTGTACCAGCTGATGAAGAACGCGCACCGAAAAATGGCTGAGGGGGTTAAACCATAAGTGAGAGTGTTAAGATCGGCTTTCTGGGGGGGAGTGGTAGGAGCGAATTCCAATAAATGTGTTGCATGGGTCGATCTTGCTCATGAACTAGAACATTTGCCGAATGTCACAACATAAGGCGATTCGGGGGAATCTAAAATTATTTTTGATTATGCTATAATTATTAAGTATTATATCAGAAACATCCAGCTGTGATTTGGGTCATTTTATCAAGAGGTCATTGAGAGAAAGGCCAGTTGAGTCGGGGACAGAAACATATAGAACAATACATAATTTGCTTCCTTGATTGGTAAGCTTCGTAACAATGTTATGAGGAATCACGTATAAAGTAGCCTGCGTGGGCACCGACATGTGGCTCAAATCCAAATATTCTTGGAGAAATTGATTGTATTCCGATTCAAGCGAGAGAGTCCGATCAAGACGTTTGATATGTTGAGTAAGAAATTAGTGAGCAACTTTCTGGGTGCCAGCCACAGGAGTCGTGTCTGGCGTAACAGGAACAGCGACTGAATATCAGCCATCATAATTTTGCGTATGAATAGCAATGGAATGTTGCTCGGCAATAATGTCAAGAGGGTCTTGAGGAGTGGGAGTAACAACATTCTCAATTTCCCAAATTTGTGGAGAGCTTGGAAAATTTGACAAGAGGAAATCAACGAAGTAGTTGGTTGATTTGTATGTTGGGTTTGGATAGGATTTATAATTGTCCAACCGAAAATTGTATTAATAGCGATTGGACCGATAGAGCTTGGTATAAACTGTTGACTTATATATAATAATAATTGCGGGTATATATCGGTACCCTTATAGAGCTTGGTATAAACTGTTGGCTTATATATAATAATATATAATTGCGGGTATATATCGGTACCTAGAAGGAGGTCAATTTCGTCTGATCGATAAAAATCAGGATCGGCCAAAAAGCAAATGTTCCAAAGCGCGAGCAACATCCGCGGTAAGACTTGTAGGAATCAAATGATTAGTGATGTGAGGACCACAGATGGGTTAATTAAAATGTGACTTTTAGAAAGCCTTGAGAACGGCGCACTGAACGGTGGCAGGGGAAAGGGAAACACGCCTACCAACCCCTGGAATGGTAATGGGTAGATCACGCATTTTTCGACCCAGCTGGTCAAAAAGGCGCATCGAGATAAAAGAAAGTTGCATTCCCGGATCGATGACCACTGGAACAGGAACATAACCTATTTGTGAATCCAAAATGCGTGCCTAGAAGCGAAGTAGCCGGAAGTTACGATGCTGAGAGACATTGACGAATCAACTGGTGATAGATCAGCAGAAATGGATGAGTGTTTACTGGATGGATGATTGGCATGATCAGATGCACGATTAGACGCGGAGTTCAAATGTGCGTTTGAATTGACGCACCCTCAGGTTGAGAGGGAAGCAAGAGCGTTTAGAGGTCTCCTTACTGACTCCAATGATCAAGAAATACATAGCACAGTATATTTTATTTGATACAACTTTTATGGATGAATGATTTTTATATACTATTTTTTTATGTGTATTTTATTTAATTAGAAATTGCTAAATGTTACATGTATTAATTAAAATTAATTTAAATAAAACACTATTTTACAAAATGTTGCTACATCAGCCGAGTCCTCGTAAAACCTCATCCAGGAAGAGCTGGAACGTCTGCGAAGTTTTGCGTAAGCCAAAGCACATCCGCTAAAACTCAATTAGGCCGAAAGGAGAAATGACGGCTGTTTTAGGAATGTTTTCGTCGGCTATGGGGATCAGATAGTAAGCCCTGTTCAGATCTAGCTTGCTAGAGGTCCGCTTCCCATACAGGTTCATATTAAAATCAGCGATATTGGAAACAGCATAACGATCTGAAATTGTTTTTCATTTAGGCACCGATAGTCCACAAGGGACCTAATACTACTACTACGTACGTACTATGTGCAATGGGCTTGCCAAAGAACTATTGGACGGTCGACGAATGCATCCATCGTTTGTTCAAATTCGCTTTTCGCAGCTGCGTAGAGCTCGGGAGGTAGTCTACGCGCTTTCGCTGCGACAGGTGCGCCGCGCGTTTCAATATGTAGAACAATGAATTGGCTTGTTTTTTTCAAATAATTCGTAGGAAGATTAGTGGAGCTGTATTTCTGCAGCAGCTCGGTACACTATTGACCTGCCGGAATCGAGGAAATGGCCAATGTCAGGACACTGGCATGATTCCCCATTGTAGAGAACTCTGCGGTCTTATCTATCAGTCGGCAGCCGTCCAGATCTACCATGAGACAGAAATGGTATAGCAAGTTTGCTCCTATGATAGGTTGACTAACTTCCGCTAGGATGAAGCACCAAACAATCTTTCTTCGAAGTCCCAGGTCAAGTTGGGCAAGCTGCGAGCCGTAGTTCGATATGGGGTCCCATTAGCTGCGTAGAATGAGAAATCGCCGGGCATAGTCTTCTTCGTTGGATTAACCGATACAGCTGTTCTTGTGTCTATTAGATATCGGATCGTCTGACTGCAGATCAGTGACATATAGGCGATGTACCTATAATCTCCGCGACGGGTTCCAAATCTGCCGTCGCGAGAATTAGTTTCCCGAATTCTTAGCTGGTTGTAAAGGCTTCCAGTCGCACGGAGGTCTGCAATAGGCGGCCTCGCTTATTTAACTTATTGTGGAACCCGTCGCGGTAGCAGCACAGCTGACGCCCCTTACTCTTTCTGCAAGATCTCGTCGGCGATTATACCGGTGCTGTAGCCTTTCTCCAGGATTTTTGGAGTTGTGACCAAATAATCGTCAATTGTGTTAAGACGCTCCTTGGAGATTTAAATGTTTGGATGCGCACCGTATTGCGCAGCTTGTCCCTACTCAAATATTTATTAGTTTTCAACACTTACACTTACAATTAACACCTGCTAATTTCAAGAATATAGGAAAGGAAAAAAGTTATTAAAATAGGTAATGAAGAAATGGATGCACCAGCATTTCTGGAAAAATTCAGTGTTTTGCTGGATAATAAGTTAAAAGATTTACCCAAAATGTCAGATTTTGTATTACTGAAGCAAGAATTTACAAGAGTCTTAGAAGAAAACAAAAAATTGAAAACACGTATTGAAAAATTAGAGAAGGAACCTCAGATGGTCCTCATTTATCTTGATGTCCATAAGGGCCATCCCTGCCAGCTACAGATCAGCCAATCATATGACACGGTCTAAGGCAAAGGCCGCCTCAAGCCGGTTTGACTAATAAGAAGTAGCGGACTAAGACAAAAGGCCGCCCCCCAACCAGCTTACCAATCAGAAGACACGACTTTTCCCCCCGCTCTAGTGCAGAACTAGCAAATCCCCACTCCAAGCTCTGAATATATTTATCCCCCCAAAACATATAGTAATAGACAGAGAGAAACAGACAGAGAGTAAGAGTTAGAGAGTATAGACAGATAGTAGCATACACAGTGATGTATCTTATAGTTAGTCCTAGAGACTTAGTAGAGAGTATCTATGATATAATGATATAGCATTTTATATTGACAATAAAAGTTTAATCTAGAGTCTTGCTGGAGTATCTGTTATATATTTTATAGACTAACTCTATGCGCTTCTACCCATTTTATTTCATAACCATTAAAAAACTGACCTAGAAAGGTGTAATCTTTTTTACACACAAGAGTTTCAATAAAAATAAAAATATCGTGCTCTTTTAAATATTTAAAGAAACTAGGATTGGACGTTTTGTTTTTCAAACCATCTATATTATATGCTATGATACTGATAACAGAATTTTTACAACTTACATTGGAGCTATCCCTTAAAAGTTTTTTGAAGATCCTGTATCCACATACTGGGCATCCTCCTCAACATATTTTTTTATGATTTCCAAATCCTCTGCATTATTTGTAATGTACACCTAATCAAGTAGCCAGTAAATTTTTTTATTTCTGACAAGCAGATATTCATTTCTTACCAACACTTTTTCTTCCTTATTCTTCTTTTTAATACATTTCCTGAGGTATAAAAGTTTACTTCTGACAGGCCTCTGATTTCTGGGTAGGTCTTTACTAACCCATAGATCCGTGCCTTTCAATTTTCTCACATTTTCTAAAATCAGCTGTGTACACTTGACATCTACAAACTCTACTAACACATTTTTTCCCGTAATTTTATAAATCTTCACCAGCATCTCTTCCTTAAGCCCAAAAATCTTGCAACAAATATCTTTAACTCTGTTGATTTGAATAGATTGTTCTTCTCCTAAGTCCCCAGAAAATACTAAATTTCTCTCTTTTGTTTTTACTATTAAGTATTCTATATTTCTTTCTCTTTCTACCTTATGCTTCTCTAATTCTTCAATACGTGTTTTCAATTTTTTTTTTCTTCTAAGACTCTTGTAAATTCTTGCTTCAGTAATACAAAATCTGACATTTTGGGTAAATCTTTTAACTTATTATCCAGCAAAACACTGAATTTTTCCAGAAATGCTTGTGCATCCATTTCTTCATTACCTATTTTAATAACTTTTTTCCTTTCCTATATTCTTGAAATTAGCAGGTGTTAATTGTAAGTGTAAGTGTTGAAAACTAATAAATATCGAGAAAATCGGAAGGTTGTTCATTATTATTAATTTTTATTTCGAATAAATCGAAGGTTAATTTTTCTAAATCATTAGAATTGCCACTAGCATAAGGCATTTTACTATACTGAAATGATTCCATATTCATAAGTATTAATAAATTACACTCATTAAATTTCAATTATTATTAAGTAAATTGTTAAATTAAAGCTTTCTTATTTACTTTAATAATACAAAATAATTTCATAAAAATATAAATAAATAAAAACTTAATCTTTATCTTACTGAAGAAAATCCGCCGTCTTCTTCCGGTACCTGGTAATCAGTGTGCCAAGTAGAAGACTGCCAGTGCAGAATACCTCGAAAGAGTGATTTTCTGTGACTGGATGTCCTGGAGTTCTGAAGAAGATTGGTACCTCGGGTAGAGTGGGCCAATCCATCAACCAGTAGATACCTCGCAAGAGTGGGTCTAAAAGTTGAAGTTCTTCAGGGGGTCTGGTTCTGACGGTAATTGTCACACGGGAATACCTAGCAATAATGAGTTCCCAATGAATACCGTCTGATGTTCGAGCGCCAAATATATAACAGATACTTCAGCAAGACTCTAGATTAAAATTTTATTGTCAATATAAAATGCTGTATCATTATATCAAAGATACTCTCTACTAAGTCTCTAGGACTAACTATAAGATACATCACTGTGTGTGCTACTATCTGTCTATACTCTCTAACTCTTACTCTCTGTCTGTTTCTCTCTGTCTATTACTATGTGTTTTGGGGGGATAAATATATTCAGAGTTATTATTATTATTATTATTATTATTTATTCAGATATATATATATATATATATATTCAGAGTTTGGAGTGGGGATTTGCTAGTTCTGCACTAGAGCGGGGGGAAAAGTCGTATCTTCTGATTGGTAAGCTGGTTGGGGGGGCGGCCTTTTGTCTTAGTCCGCTACTTCTTATTGGTCAAACCGGCTTGGGGCGGCCTTTGCCTTAGAACGTGTCATATGATTGGCTGAGCTGTAGCTGGCAGGGGTGGCCCTTATGGACATCAAGATAAATGAGGACCATCTGAGGTCACAGGATGCAGCTGGAGCAAGTGCTCTAGCAAAAACAGGGTCGTGCTGGACCTCTTGCGGAAGGCCCTAATGGCCATAACCATGTGGATAACAAAACTTAATGCCAGCGGACGTGGGAACTGGACCTAAGGGATGGTTTAGGGTGGAAATAATGACCTGGGACCATTCACTAATGTTAATGTTATTGTTTATAACAAAGACTAATAAAAATAATTATTAGACTTCAGAATTATTTGTTAACTTATATGGCCGGGCAATGGGTGGCTTTTTGATGGGAATAAAAGATGACAATAACTTAAACAACATATTACATTTTGTCAATTTAAATGAGCATTGTTGCATCAGGTGCATATTAATTGATTCAGAATTTTATATACTACCTGTATATTTAAATAAATGGGACAAAGGTTATCATGCAGTAAATGATCTTTTAAATGACTATCCTAATAAATTTTTTTTGATAATTGGGGATATGAACGTAAGAATTTCGGATAGCCAAGAACTTCGTAAAGAGATAAAGATTTTAAATTTAAAAAATTGAAGAAATTCTAAAGTTATAGTAAAAAATGGTCGGGGTGATAGATTTCTGGAAATGTGTGAAAATAACAAACTAATTATATTAAACGGAAGAACACCTGGAGATAGTTTGGGAGAATATACCTTTGATGGTGCCCAAGGTTATTCTGTCATTGACCTTTGATATGTTTCTCTAGATTTAATAAAAAAGATTCTGGATTTTAAAGTAGTCCCGAAGATTTTTTCTAATCACATGCTGATTAATGTCAACCTCTCTATTAGTAATGATAACAGACAGGAATTATTTCTTCTCTTACCGAAATTCTGATGGACAAAGGAAGATTCTAAATTCTATAAAAGTAAATTACAAAAATATACAGAGTGTCCAATTGATCTGAAAGATACAATTGAAGAAAAAGTGCATTGTCTTACAGACTTAATTAAAAACTTCGCGTTCTTAGGCAAGAAGAAAAAAGTTGAACTTAGTGGCTTCCAGAAAACTGAGTGGTTTGATAATCGCTGTAAGCAAAAAAGGAAAAAGTCTTTTGCTCTTCTGAAGCTTTTCAGAACTACGAACCTAGATTGGATTCATCGCCTCTACATTAAAGAAAATGGTGAATATAAAACTATATGCAAAAGAAAAAAAGATGAATATTATAATCCATTAAAAGAAAGATTTCTAAATGTTTAAGACTCAAAAGACTTCTGGAATATAGTTAAGACATACAAGAAAAAAATCGGAACTCCTAGTAATGCAATCTCAGCGACTGATTGGGTAAATTATTACGATGTACTATTAAATCCTGTATGAGAAACATTTCCTTTCCTATGTTCACCACCTCTTATTAAGGTTGATACTTTAGATAAGCCTTTTTACTTTAATGAATTAAAAATAGTTATTTCGAATCTGAAGATTGGGAAAAGCAACGGGGCTGGACAGAATCCCTGCTGAATTTTATAAAAATTCTCAAGAAAGTTTTTTAGAGATAATGCTCAATGATTTTAACAGTATTTATGAAACAGGAGAAGTTCCTAAATCTTTCATCCGAGCGATAATATTTCCATTATTAAAGAAAGGTGACCCAAATGTAGTTGATAATTATAGGGGAATAAGTTTCCAGGATGCGATTTTTAAAATTTTTACAGGCCTCTTATTGAAAAGATTGCAAAATTGGGCAGAAGATAATAAAATATTGTCTGAATATCAAGCAGGATTCCGGAAGGGATACTCCACGAAAAGTAATTTGTTCAATCTTATAAGTATAATCACCTTGAAAACTAAATTGAAAAGACGAAAATTGTATTGTTTCTTTGTGGATTTTAAGAGTGCGTTTGGTTCCCCCTACAGAAACGCCTTATTTTACAAACTTTACAACTTAGACTTATCTACTAATTCATTAATGTCCTACAAGGTCTCTATTACAATAAGAAGTCCAATGTTTGGACCAAGAATGGTTTAACTGCACCATTTGAAACAAGAGTAGGATTAAAACAGGGTTGTTTATTGTCCCCTAGCCTCTTTGTTCCTGCTTTATCGTCAATGTTTTTTATGTCAAATTTTTTGTTCTACTGTAAATGTGCAGTCCATGTTCAACCATTCTTCGTAACGTTTTTCAAAATGAATTTTTCTACGACTGCACTCACTCCATTTTTGGCTCAACTTCAAACAAAGAAACTTACTTTATCTTCCAAATCGGTGTAACTAAATTAAATTTTCCCTATTAAATGAGACAAGACGGCACCTTTCTTACAGCTGGCAGCCGCAGAAATCTACGTTTCAAAGAGTTTTCGATTTTTAAGACCTAAAAAGGATACTCAGGAGTATTGGGCAAATTTAATACAAATTCAGTTCCAAAATTAAATAAGAGTTTTATTTTTAATTGAAAAGGCAAATAATACTTTTATAGGATAATGCAGCAAACGCAATTTCCAAATACAAATTAAATATATGTAAAGGCAAAATAGTAGCTACATTGATTTTATAAATATACTTTTTTAATTATTTTTATTTCTCTTTATTGCTTTTAAGATTTTACATCTTGTAGCAAGGAGTTCTCCAGGCATAAATTGTACATACAAATAAATTAATAAGTTTTACATACAAAAAAAAAAAAAATAAAAATATATACATAATAATAATAAAATAAATAAAAGTATATATAAATGAACAAAATTAACTTTACACTGATTCCTATCGGAATAAAAAAATAATACAGAGGGGAAAAAAAACAGGATTATACATAACTAGGTAATGAAATAAACATTCATCTTCTTCAGAAAATTGCTCCTCTCTTTCCATAATTATATATAAGTAATATTACATTTATAAAGATAAGAACAAGGAGACATGTATTTAAAAAGTATATGTACATCTTACACAAGTATTTACCGATCAGACGCTTAAAATAAATCAAATAATTTCTATTGAATTAATTTCAAAAACCCTAAAAATAAAAGTTATTCGTACATGATGAAGCTTCTTATTTTTGTACTTTGTTTAATATAAATGAAAATATTATTAATTTTCTTTATATTGTCAATTGTGAACAAATCCTCAAACATTAAATCGGGACTGAGATCTAGATTTATATAAAATTGTAGAAATTGGGATCTTATGGGAGCTAATATGGGACATGAAATAAAAAAATGTTTAAGGTTGTCAGGTTCTTTACTATTACAGAGTGGGCATTTTGAATGGGGATCAAAACTAAAAATAGATCCGCTGATAATTAATCTTTGAAATTTATTTCCTGCTAACCTAACCTGAGAGATTGTTCTGATTTTATTTATATGACAACGAAACCTTAGGTAGTCTTCACCAAAAGCAAGATTTGATAGGTTCCTGAAATGTATGCTGTAATTTGATTTAGAAACAATGTCTATGTCCTTGCTCAAAAGGTGACTGTCCAAACTTGTGATTAAGGAATCCTTTCTCTTCAACAGAATATTTGGATCTTGACTCATCCATACATCTTCAGCTCCAATAGAAATCATAATATTTTTTAATTCTGAAGCCCAATTAAATGGAATGTTTCTGTTTTCAGCAAGTTCTAACAGCCTTTTAAAACAAATCAAAGGTAATCTAGTTTCCTGCATCCTAAGGATTTTATACCACCAGTTTAATGCCCGTTTAAAGATATCTAGTTTTAAATGTCTGCAGCCAGTTTCTAATCTCATGTATGAATTCGGGGTATTCCTAGGAAGCTGTAGAAGGCATTTCAAGAATTTCAGTTGAACTTTCTCGACCACATCCCCATGAGGCATACCCCAAACTTCACTTCCATAAAGCAATGTTCCTGTAACAATAGACTTAAAAAGTTTAATTTTTGTTTCCCAAGAGTCACTTTTGCTTTTTATCATTAGTTTGAAAATCTTTGCTATTGCTATATGGCTTTTAGAGGCTGCAGCATCTGCAGCTTTGCTGAACTTAGCCGAACCTGAAAACATAATACCCAGATACTGATACTGCTTTGCATATTCCAATAGTTCATTATTGTAATAAATTTTTTTCATATTTCTCTTGCTCATAGAGCCCCTATGAAATGGGATTATAACGGTTTTTTTCGTATTTAATTGCAGAAGATTCTCAGTGCAGTATTTTTGAAGAATGTTTATTTTGAATTGAACATCTTGAACGGAAGTAGCAAGTATAGCAATATCGTCTGCATAAAACAACATCAGGATCTGTTCCAATGAATTAATGAAAATACCTTCTGCTCCATGGTCAATAAAAAATTGTTTCATATCAGAGACATAGAGTGCAAATAGCGATGGACTGAGTTTTTCACCTTGTAAAACGCCTTCGGACACTGGATATTCCTTCGTAAAGTCTCTGCCTTCAGATACATACATTTCAGCCTTTTCATAAAGCTTCATTATAAGTCTAATCATCTTTGGAGATACTCCTATTTTGTATATTTTTTGCCATAACTTTAGGTGGGGTACCGTGTCGAAAGCTCTTTTAAGATCTACGAAAATAATGAAAACATGCCTATTTTTATTTCTGAGGTATATGTTTATTACTGAAGAAAGGCAGAAGATGCCATCAGTACATCCTCGACCAGGTCTAAATCCAAATTGTTCCTCAGGAAGTATTTGGTTAGTTTCTATCCAATCTGAGAGTCTATTGTATAATATCCCAGTAAATAACTTTGTCAGTACATTTATAAGTGATATTGGCCTATAATTGGCTGGGTCTTTTGGTTCTCCTTTTTTAAAGATCATTTTGACATTGACTTTAGACCATGGTTTTGGGATCCTCTCTTCTTGAAGAACTATATTAAAAAGATTTAAGATAAAGGTGAACCAATTTGTTGGTAGCGCTTTATAACATTCATTAGGAATATTGTCTGGACCCGGTGATTTGCCATTTTTTAATAAGTTAATTACTTTACTTAATTCTTCATTAGTAATAGGACTGTCAAGGGTTGGATGTAGAGGACCTGAGAGCTGCAACTGGTAGTTATTGAGGAATTTTGGTTTCATAATACTGTCCAAGTACGTCTCCCAGCGATCAATACCAATGCTAATATTCAGTCTCTTCGGTCTAAATGAATTAATTATTTTCCAAAACTCACTCGGATGCTTTGAGTTATATATTTTATCTTTCAGCTCAATTTCATATATTTTCTTTTTTTTCTTTATAAGTTTATTGTGAGCTGTTTTAGCTTCCCGGTATATAGTGTGCTCCGATTTGGCAAAGGCTGATTTCTTTAATTGTTTAAATAACTTGTTTACATTTCTTTTGGAAATCTTACATTCACTATCATACCAGGGCTTTTCCAGATTTATTATTCTTCTCGAAACTGTTCTAATAATTCCTGTAGCTTTAGCGGAATATTGGAAAACATTAATAATATGTTCACTTATTTCTTCAATAGATGCAACTCTAGAAACTTGAGGAGAGACTGACTGGACAAATTGGTAAAACAAGTTTGTATTGGATTCATTAGGTCGAACTATCTCAATTGGAGTAAATGGGTTCGTGATTCGACTGACAGTATTATTCGGGTTCGGAAAAATATTTAATTCTAAGAGACAAAGGTGATGATCAGAGGCTTCAGGAATGGGACAAACCCGGAAATCACTAAATGCTGACAATGTATGGCTATTTATCCAAACTAGATCAATAACACTAGCCCCATTATTACCAATAAATGTATGATTCCCATTATTATCACTAATAGATCTACCGTTACACAAGATAAATCCTTCCGATTCCATTAAATGAATTAGTTTTTGACCTCTTTCATTAACTATTTTATCTTGAGATTTTCTCTCACCTTCTAGATTTAAACCCTGGAACAATAAATCGTCATATGAATTGAGATCAGATACTCTAGAATTAAAATCTCCCAAAATACATATTTTGTTATTACCATAAACAAGATTTATGTCCGCCAACTCATCCCTAAACAAACCCACTATAGCCTCGGAATCTAGATTAGGTTTCCAGTATGTTACACCAAGTATCATGCCATCATTTCGATACTGCAAATTCAGGAATATCCAAAAATGACCTTTACTGATTATTTCAACATTTAATTTTAATTTCTTTTTAATAAATATTAATATCCCTCCACTTGCCCTACCTCTACTTTTATCCTTTATAGCTTCTACACTGTATGAAACATAGTTATTCAAGAATTGGGGAATATTAAAATTATTTGAATGTAGCCATGTTTCACAAAAACATAAAATATCAATATTTAAAAGAAAACTTATTCTACTTTTATCTAAAAGGAATAATGAGTTATAACCTTTAATGTTCCAAAAACATATTTTAAAATCATTTTTTAAATCACCGATATCTCGCTGCTCCTTTAGCCGCTGCCGATGTACATCCACATGCCTGAGATTGTGAGGTCAGGAGTTGTTTTCCACAGATGGACCGCTGATTGAGTTTGATCTTGGTCGAAATTCGTATTCTTTTAATTTTTCTTGCGTTTTTCTTTTCTTCTGCAATTGTTTGGATTTTTCATCTTCTTGATCTATAATCGTTGGTGAAGCGCTGAGCATATTTTCAACTTCCTTTAGGGTGTATAAGTTGCCTCTTATTCTGAAATATCCTTTTTTATATGAGACGTTTTTATCTATCTCTTTTATTTTCATTAGGACAGCGAAGATCTTTTTGCCTTCTTCCCTTTCTTCTGGAGATCTGTCATGCTTTATTCTAATATTTTTGACAGCAAATGCTTCTTTTTTTTTCATTATTGCCTGTTTAATAAGGTTATTATTCAGAGATATAAAAATTGGTCTTGGTTCCTGGCCTTTCCCAATCCGGAAACAATTACTTATAGTATATTCTGGCACTTGAACATTGACAGCTTGGCACAGATTAACAACTTTTGAAAGAATATCCTCATTTTCCGTAAAGGGTGCATTAAAAATAAGAAGGTTATTTCTTTTATTTTCCCTTTTTAATTCCTTTATTTCTTTTTCCAGTGCAATAATTTTTTTATCTTGTTCTACATTTTTTTGCCTGAGATCGGTGATTTCAGTCCTTATTGAATTTAAAACAACTGTGATTTTATTTAAGGACGATCTGGTTTCCTCATTATTCTGGTTAATAACTGCCAGCAAGTCTTCGTTGGTGACGGTCATGTTATGCTTATTGCACAGCTGATAGCCTCAATACCTGATAGCTCGAGATAGCGGGCGAGGTGGGGAGATATCTCACTGATGATCTAGATAAGGGCTGCCTGATTCGTGGCAATTCCTTTTTCTTCCTAACTTTATAATTATTGATATATTTATCAGAAGGCTGCCGAAATTTGTAGGAGCACTCTTTAATAGTGATTACACAACCGAGCCAAAAATTACAGTTATAGGACGCAGTTAAACCTTATTAACATTAACTAAACGTAGGACCGATCCGACACTGTACACTGCCTGGGCAGAACTCTCCCCTACTTTCAGACACTGCTTAAAATTATTGATATTGGTCATTTTAAGATACTAAAATACCTCTTATCTAGGTGTAGCAGTCTCGGGTTTCTGGGCTAATGCCAGTGGGCGGTGGTCTGTAATAATTGTAAAGCTTCTGCCCTCTAGTAACGGCTGAAAATGCCTGATGGCCTTGTAGATTGCCAGAAGCTCTCTATCGTAGACTGAGTAGTTCTTCTGTGCATTGTTGAGTGTTTGAGAGAAGAAACTAAGGGGGAACCAATTGCCATCCTTCTTTTGTTGGTGGACTGCTCCTAATCCCGTGTTGGAAGCATCACAGCAGAGAGAGAGTTCGGCTTTTGGGTCCGGGTGAATAAGCTCGAGTGCTTCTGAAAGGCTTTTCATAGTCTCTTCGAAGGCTTCCATAGCTTCATCAGCCCAATTGATGGGGCTTTTATCGTTTTTCTTCTTGTTGTGAAGCAGCTTGTTGAGAGGCTGTTGGATAGTCGCGGTTTTGGAAGATTTGGTCGGTAAAAATTTACCATCCCCATAAATCTTCTGAGTTGCTTTACATCCTTGGGTGCTGAAAATTCAAGAATAGCTTTTACCTTATCCCTGAGTGGTGTGATTCCTGTGGTTGTGAGGTTGTGACCGAGGAAGTCGAGTTCAGGTACACCAAAAATGCATTTTGCCGGGTTGATAGAGATTCCAACCCCGTCGAGTCGTCTGAAGACCTCTCGAAGATGAGTACTGTGTTGTTCCTCATTTTCCGAAGCGATGAGAAAGTCATCCAGGAACTTGAAGACGAAGGGAAGATCTCGGAAACGGTCGTCGACGAATCGTTGGAAGCTCTGACCTGCATTTTTGAGTCCAAAACTCATTCGGTTGTTTCCGATCAATCCGAACGGAGTGATGATCGCAGTTTTCTCCCTGTCTTTCTCCGCTATAGGGATATGGTAGTAAACTTTGCGTAGGTCGATCTTGGAGAAGATCTTCTTTCCACTAAGCTCCAAAGTGAAATCTCGGAGATTGGGAATTCCATAACGATCCGGGATGGTTTGTGCTCGTTAATCACCGCAAAGCCGTAAGCCGCCATCTTTTTTCTTCACAACGTGGAGCTGGCTAGACCAGGGGCTTTTGGAAGGTCGACAGATCGCGTCTTTGATCAGGCTTTCTACCTCCTACTTGAACTCCTGATAAATTCCAAGGGGTAGGCGACGGATTCTGATCGACGACTCTCCTGTTTCTAAGATCTACTGTGAGTTGGTGCCAGTAGAGAAAATCTACACCGAGAATCGCCTTACTCACATCAGCAAGAATGAAAGCCCATCGGAGAGGCTTTTTAAGAGCTAGGTCCAATTCAAGATTTGCTTCACTATAAGTTCGTATTTTGGAATTGTTAGTAGCAATCAGGTAAAAATCAGAAGGAATTCTGCGACATCCCTTAGGGGCTGGAAGCAGCGAAATTGATGCTCCTTTGTCAATCAGAAATGGTTGGCCTGTAATTCTGTCCTTCATGAATTGGCGGTGGTGCGGTTGGATAGTGGAAGTTTCCGCCGCAACTTTCACTTGTTGGCGTTTAAATCGGCATTTTGTGTGTTGTTTGCTTCCCAGGTGCAAGGTTTAGTACATTTCCGTGCATTTCTTGAAAATTTCGGTGGTAGAAACAGATACCCTTATCTCGTGATTTGAATCTTGTACGGTTGTCAGGCGATCGTCAATTTTGGCTTCTACCGCGACTTTTGGAGTTTAACACTCGAAGGATTTCATCTACATCTTTACGCAGTTGTCGAAATTCTTCACAGCCAGAGTTCAACGAAGTTGTTGTAGGGGTATTGGGTGATATCTGAGGTTCAGTTATGGTAAATGTCTCAGTCGGCGGAGAAACCTCGTGGATCTTATCCGCTATCTCTCCAAGTTTGTTGACATCGTCATGTTCAGTTGCAGAGAGAATAGGTTGGTATCTGCCCGGAAGGTTCCTCAACCAAAGTGTTCGAATGAAGTCATTATTTACACTGGTACCGTCGAGCTGCTTCATTTTCCGAAGGAGTTGTGAGGGCCTCTAGTCTCCTAATGGCATATCCTCTAGCAGTTTCTTTATTCGAAGCGTCTCGGACTCTTTTCATCAATCATGGACATGTATATTTTCAACAATCGCGATTTGAGATTCTCGTAAGTTTGTTGAGAGGAATCGGTCACGATATCTTGAACCTGTACGAGGACATCTAAATCAATGTAGGGTTGGAGAAGTTGAATCTTAATCGAGCTAGAGGTTACTTTGGAAGTGGCAAATACAGCCTCGTATCCATGTAGTGATCCATGTAGTGTATATCTCGTAGCCATGTAGCGAACCAGAGTGCTGGGTTTGTTTTCCAAAAACGTGGAATTCGAGAACTTGGGCCATGGTATAAGTCGATTTGAGGTGGTTGTATTTCAGCCTTCGCAGTATCTGAATTATTTCCTAGCGACATTATACAGTTTTTTAAAAAAAATATTATACAGTAGGATCACGTCGGGTTCACTCCTTGTTAAGATATGAGGCATTTTAGTATCTTAACATAAAAAAATAAGGATCACTATAGAATAGGTTATTTTAGAAATAATAAATCGACTTCTTCTTCTTCCTCCGTAGTGCCTTTCAGCGTGGAGGTGCCTCGGTCCATGCATGCAAAGCCTCTCGATCTCGTGCTATAGCCTTCATTGCATTTAGTGGCTTGTTTCGCTTTTGGCCAATTCTACTAATGTGGTCTATCCACTGTCTTCTTGGTCGACTTCTTTGTCGTTTCCCTATGGGCACAGCTTCGAAGAATTTTCGGGGATCACGGTTCTCGTCCATCCGGCAGAGGTGTCCAAACCATCGAAGTTGTTTTTTTTTTCAAGAGTATCTTTCAGGGGAGCAACTCCGAGATCTTCTCTTGTACGCTTATTTCTGATTCGATCTCTGCTTGTTCGACCATCCACTCTTCGGAGATATTTCATTTCAGTAGCTGTCAATCGACTATGATGTTTTTCTAATGGAGTCCAACTTTCACTACCGTATAATAGGGTAGGGAGATAAACGGCTTTAAAAATCTGCATTTTAACGTTTTTCTCTACTTCTCTTTTACCTATTATGGTGTTACTGAGTTGATAGTAGATACTTTTTGCCTTTTTTATTCGATTGGAGATTTCCTGGTCCAATCTTCCATTCCTGCTTATCACTGTGCCCAGGTAAGTGTAGGCGTCCACCATTTCCGTTACTTCTCCTTTGCATCGCATTTCGACATCTTCGTGCTCCCTGCCTCCATGCATTATTTTGCTTATTCCGACATTGATATTCATCCCCTTCCTTTCCAAATCCGCCTCCCATTCTTTCACTGCCTCTTGTAATCGTTCTTCAGAATCCGCTATGAGTACGATGTCGTCTGCAAACACCATCACTTGCGCCAGTATCGTCCTCATATTCCATTTTCCGAAAGTAGTGCGAGCTGTAATTCGTTTACATATCTTAGGATTTCGTCCATGAATATAATGAAGAGGAGTGGACTTAGACTGTCGCCTTGTTTCACTACTTTCTTCATTTCAAACATATCCGACTCTCCCATTGATTCTAACACGTTAGCTGCGAAGCAAATAAACCGGGATTTTCGTCAACTGCGACGAGGGGTCGAATGACCCCATGCTACCACACCGCTAAACTGCGTCAAGGGGCTGATTGACCCCTTGTCCCTTAGACATTAAAATTAACTCTCTGTAAATATTGATGAATGTTTTAAAGAGAAATCCATTTTTTTTACAAATACCTGACGTACAAGAATTCGTAACAGAAGCAGGGTTAAATTCTGTTGCTTCTGAATATATTTTTTTATTACTTATTTTTTCCACATCTGTGTTATATTAACAGTAATTTTTTTCTTTCCTTTTACGTTCAATCATAAAATGTTTGCTATATCATTTTAATTTACTTAATTGTCAGTATATATAATTCATGAAAGGAATAATTCAGATATCAAAAATAAAACCAAACGTATGTTTTTTTAATAAATGAACATAGGTGTAACTTTTGTGTATTTAAAAAAATAAACCTAAGTATTACAAATTAAATTATTAAAAAAAAAAATAACACGCGAAAACTACATTTTATAATGTTTATCATTGAAGCACTGCAAGCAAAGAGACGGTTGTCGGCACAGTCGTCATAGTATGTCCGGACCTTCTTCACCTTTTTTTGGGCTTCTGCACTGCTCATAGCTGTTCTTAGCTTTTCATAACAGCCCGAACATTTCTTCCTTATATGAATCATAACTATCTCCAAAACTTGAACTAGTTCCTTCATCTTCGCTTGAAGTTGAATTCCGCTGTGAAAGAGCTAAATCGGCAAGTTTCTTAACACGTGAATACATATCGAAACTATTTACTAAATCGAGACAAATAAACGAGAGCTCAGGTGTCAACAATACTAAGTAGAATCAGTCGAAGAACAAGAAAGGAAGGTGAATTTGTGTTTCACCCTTAGATAAATGTGATTCACGGTAAATTACTGTCGCTTTCGAACATTTACGGAAATAGAAAAAATATTTTTTATTTACATATTCATTAATATTTGATATAATATGCTAAAACAATAGTAAGAGGAAGTGTAATGAGCATTAAAAGACCAAGGGGTCATTTGGCCCCTTGCCGCATTAAGGAAAACATTGAAACTATAATGCGACATTTTTTTTTCGATATATAAGTAGTATTAAGTAGTGCATTATGAAAAATGAATAAAAAATCTCAAAAATATTAAAACCGGATGCGTGACAAGCATCGCAGTTAACGACAAATACACGTTTAATGGCTCGCAGTAAAGGAAGCCACCGCATGGGGTCAAATGACCCCTCGTCGTAGTTAACGTGCTAATTATTCCTTTGTACTTATGTATACTTAGGTATGCGGATTTTATTTCATCAATTAATCCTTGTGGTATATTCTTATCGGAAAGGGAATTCCATATCTCTTGCCTAGGTACAGAGTCAAAGGCAGCTCTTAGGTCTAGGAATGCCAAGAAGACACTCGATCCAAAGACTTGTCAATAATTGTTCTTAAAGAATATATGTGGTCTTGGGTTTGGCGTGGTGGTCGGAAAGCAGATTGCTCCTCTTCTAAATTCTCCTCTACCAACACCCTTAGTCATTTTTCTAATATTGAGGTGTATAGTTTGTATACAACCTGCGAAAGACAGATAGGTCGATAGTTCCCACATTCAATTGTACTTCCTCTCTTATGAATAGGAATTATTATGTTGTATTCCCATTCTATAGGGATTACTTTTTAAGTATAAATTTTCTGGAAGAGGTGCTGTAGTGCTTTTAGCTCCACCAAATTAGATGAGTTCGGGTGTTATACCGTCTTTGCCAGCTGCCTTGCCAAGTTTTATCCTTTCAATTGCGTCTTCAACCTCATCCTCCCAGAACACCTCATTGTGCTCATCTTCTGAATTTCCCCTTGGCATTGAGTCCTCTGCATTTCCTGAAGAAGCCTCAGAGTAGTGGCGTCTCCATCTCACCAAGATATCCTCATCATTAGTGAGCAATCTCCCCCTCTCATCTTTTATATTTCTTATTGACTTACTTTTCTTTCCCTTCATTGCTTACACCTTTTTCCAAAACTTTTTGACGTTTTCATTATAGTCATTTTGCAGGCTTTGGCCTTATTCCTCCCACTCCTTTCTTTTAGCCACTCTCACTACCAGCCTTGTCTCGTTTCTTCTTCTGACGTAGAGTCCCCAATTTTCCGGGGTCTTGTATCTTTAGTACATCTTCCAAGCTTTCTTTTCCTTGCAACTGATGCCTTCACCCTTTCATTCCACCACGCGGTCCTTTTCCTTTTTGATGAAATGGTGGAAATCCCGCAACTAGTCGTTGCTCCTTCCCATATGGCTTCCTTCATTCTTGCCCATATTTCATCCACATTTCCTTCCATGTTTATGTCCTTAAGCTTTAAGTCCAATAGTTCTGAATATTGCATTCTGTTTTCCTGTAATTCGAGCTTCGCAATGTCAATCTTTTTGTAGCTTCTTAGACGTCTCTTTTTTGGATGCAATATTTGACTATCTCCTATTAGCAGAAATAATAAATCAAAATATTTAAAATAGTTTCAGTATTTACTAGTAGTTTTATTTCTCATCCAAAACTCTGACGCCTTGGTGATCTCCGAAAATTGAGCCCCGCTTACGATCAGTAATTGACGGCGGTAGATCAGTAATTGTTCTCGTTTTTTTTATCTGCAGCAGAGTACCTCTATAGGAAAAGTTCTAATGTGTATATGGCACTTGATAAGAGTCTGTGTGTCAGGTTACATTAATTTTTAGTTCAATATGGTTATCGAAATATCGATGATTACTATCTTACGATAGCAACCGCTACAGTCAATTTATTGTAGTAAAAACTATTATTTTTTATGGAATTGAGTATAAAAATGTATCTAATTAGAACGGGTAATCTAATTGTTGTAGATGCGAATTGGTTTTCTAGGAAGCGCTGAGTGCCTGATTTCATTTGAAAAAAAATTGTCAATGTCAGAGTCGCAGGTTATCGCAGATTATCTTTATAGATATTTATTCTAAATTAGCTAGGTTACAAATATTAAAAAAATTAAAGAGGTGTTTTGCGGACATATTGTAATATTCCATTTTTAAGTTAGTAGAACATCGAGAGAGTCAAAAATGTCTTTCCCTTGGCCATATTTTTCAAAATAATTTCGACTTTCTCTTAAAATTAAGTTCAAAGTATACCTCTTCTAAACAGAAAGACGACTAAATGAAAATATTACAACAAAGCCAATGTTTAGATCTAGTATTTACCGTCGATCTAAAATCCCTTCTTGACTAATACAAGTAAGTAAGTGGTCACTAATACTGTTTTTTTCGAAACGTTTCTTAATTTTAATAGCTATTGAGTCAACAAATATATGTAAATATTATAATTAATGACCATTCACATCTTTAGGAACATTTTAATTGTAAATTCAAGAAAAAAATAAAAAGTTGATTTTTCGATTTTTGTCCATTGATCGAAGCACTGTGCGACGTCTCGAAGTGAGCTTGTTGCTCTCCATCTGGAAGTTTTGCTCCTAGTTCACGTGCTCTTATTTGATAATTTTTAGCATATCAATGTGGACATAATTGGGCCTTTACCACCATCAAACGGCCAGAGATACTGTCTCACGATGATTGTCCGGTTTACTCGTTGGCCAGAGCATGTCCAATGGAGGACATTACTAGCAACACCCTTGCAGAAGCTATAGGTTGCACTTTCATTTAGAGGTACGTTAATTCCGCCAGAATTACTATGGACTAAGGACGACTATTCGAATCGGACCTGATTAAGAGCCTCGGTATCTAGCGATGTCCCACAATGGCTTCCCATCCTCAATCTAATGGTCGCATTGAGAGCTGGCACCGACTCCTGAAGGCATTTGTAACCTATATAAGGTTAACTGTGTCACATGGCATTTTGTAATTAATTGTTTTCACTCAATAAATAACAAAAACAATATATTAACATAGAAATAAGAACACAAATAAAGGTTTACAGAAAATTAATGATAATTGATAATAAGGATAACATGAGCAGCATAATTACAAACTAACAAAACAGAAATAAATTTCATCTATACATTTATGGGACAAGTGATAAAATATCAATTGTAAATTACTCACAAATCTTTCTATAGGGTGCACCCTGACTGTAATTATCACGTTAAATAGCAGGCAACATACTATTTTTCACTAATAATTAAGTCTTGTAACATATGCGTTCTACACCTAACCCAGCTCGACCGTAAGGCTTGAATGAGTGTTGGTTACTGAACACAATTATTTCAAAACATATGTTGCTATACTGCTACAGGACTCCCCTCAAATAATTATGTTCAGGAAGCGAACGTTAGGCTTTTTATTACTTCCTGGTCTACTTTTGAGCTCCTCTAGGTTCTCTTGAGGTGTTCCAAATTTGCCATCTTCATAGGCCTCTTCCGAGTGATGTGGAGAATCAGGATCAGGTGGCAGAAAGGTGTTTGACACAGCGGCTGGAGACTCTTCTAGAGGTGTCTTAGGATCAGTGAGAAGAAAGGCAGGCTTTACACGGTCCAATGAAACAGTCAGTTCTCTATTCGGTAGCTTCAATGTACACAACTTGTCGGTCCTGCTAATGACGGGATAGGGTCCGGTGTATGGAGGTGTAAGTGCCTTTTTGATTTTGTCATCCCGAAGGAACATGTGAGATGCTGTCTGAAGGGACTTGTGAAGAAAAATGCTTCGGTGGCTCTGGCGGAATTCGGCAGGTCGCATATCTGACATGAACTCTTTTAGTTCACGAACCATATCTGGTAGATCGGTAGAGGACTGCGAGGAACTGAGGAAATCGCCAGGTAGGCGTAGCGTTTGACCATAACTGTTTCAGCAGCACTGAAATTTAAATCTTCCCTTATGGCTACTCTGAGACCTAACAGAACACTTGGCAATATTCTTGACCAGTTGTTGGCGTCGAGATGAGCAACTAAGGCTGATTTGAGTGACCTGTGCCATCTCTCTACACAACCGTTCCCTTGAGGATAATAGGGGGTTGTACGCATCTTCTCTGCGCCGAGTAACTTGAGAAGACTTTGAAGAAGGTTGCTTTCAAATTGTCGCCCCTGATCAGTTGTCAACTTACTAGGGACTCCGAATCTGGATATCCATCCATCGTAGAAAGCCGTTGCTACAACGTCAGCCGTGATTTCTTCAACAGGTATAGCTTCTGGCCATCGTGTAAAACGATCTATGATGTTGACGCAATATCTTTTTCCTTGCGACGGAGGAAGTGGTCCAAGAATATCTACGTGTACGTGGTCAAAACGGCCAGAAAATTCAAATTTACCAGATAGTGTAACGGTATGTCTCGTGACCTTGGCCGCCTGGCAGGAAGTAAACAATTTGGCCCATTCAGTTACTTCCTTATTCATCTGAGGCCAAAAATATTTCTTAGCTATCAACTTCCGGGTAGTTCTAATACCAGGATGGCTAAGACCATGAATTGCATCGAATATTTCCCTTCTCATTTCTTTCGGTATGTAGATCCTAGCTTTCGAGGTCGAGGTTTCACACAAAACAGGTCGGGAGGATCCAGGCAAGTTCAGGAACTTCAGGGTAAGATTAGGCTGCCCTTGCGGATCTTTCACTTCAGGATCCGACTTCTGAAGAGCGGCCAATTTCTCAAGGTCGTTGGTAAGCTGTAACTCTTCTACGCGAGAAAGAGCGTCTGCGACGAGGTTTTGTTGCCCTTCAATATGCCTAATGTCCGTACTAAATTGGCTAATAAAATTTAGCCATCTTATCCTGATTGGCGATGCTGATTCGGGCTTTTGAAGCCTGGCATAAACTAGAGGTTTATGATCCGTCCTGATTGAAAATGTTCGACCTTCGACAACAGGTCTAAAGTATCTAACAGCGGAATATATTGCCAGCAACTCCCTATCATAGGCTGAATATGTGCGTTGGCTTTCCACCATCCCGTTGTTGAAGTACCGCGCCTATAGTGTGGTTCGAAGCGTCGCATGCCAGTGATAAATCTGCGTCAAATTTAGGGTGAGCTAAAAGAGCGGCGTCCCTTAAATTAGCTTTACATTCCTCAAATGCAGCGTTACTTTATTCAGTCCACTCAATCGGGGTGCGGTCGTTCTTCTTACTGCCATGCAAATATTTATTTAGGGATGCTTGCGTTCCGGCTGTTCTCGGTAGACAGGGCCTGTAAAAACATCTTGGGGTTTTGGATACTCCATAATGGCCTTTACTTTAGAAATCTGTGGTTTTATGCCTTCGGCTGTAATATGATATCCAAGAAAGTCGATATCATTTAGCACAAATTCACATTTATCGATGTTTAGCGTCAAGCCGTTTTCATCTAAGCGTCTGAAGATCTCTTCTAGGTGAATGAGATGGTCCTCCAGGTTGTCAGAAGCAATCAGCAAGTCATCTAGAAAAACGAAACAGAATGGCAAGTCTCTGAACATATTATCCATAAACCTTTGGAAGGTTTGAGCTGCATTGCGCAAGCCGAAACACATAACCAAAAATTCATACAAACCAAAAGGAGTCGCGATGGCGGTTTTTGGAATGCCTTTTTTCTTGATCGATATGGTATAGTAGGCTCTGACAAGATCGAGTCTGGAAAAAATTTTCTTCCCATACAAATTGTTACGAAAATCCATTATATTGGGAACGCCGTAACGATCTGGAATGGTCTGGGCATTCAGACGCCTGTAGTCTCCACAGGGTCTTAGAGAACCGTCTTTCTTAACAACAATATGAAGAGGACTGCTCCACTGACTCTTTGATGGTTGACATATTCCTTGTTCCATCATGCGCTGAAATTCCTCTTTTACTAGGAGATATTTTTCCGGAGGAAGTCTTCAGGCTTTAGCATTGACCGGTCTCCCTGCAATCACGTGCTCCGTATTATGCTTGACAGGTTTTTTAGTAGAGGAGGGCCTCGTGATGTCAGGGTACCTTCGCAGTAAAGTAGCGAATGGATGGCTATCCGGTACAGCAGAGATGCTAGAAAGAATTTCTTCAGCTATTCTTCTTTGCGACGAAAGTCGAGTGATCATGTCTATAAGTTGTTGTCCCTGAAGATCAACTATTAAATTAAAGACAAACATAAAATCGGCCCCTATAATTGGCTTAGGTACATCAGCCACGACAAAGTCCCAAGAAAATATTCGCCTCAGTCCAAGATCCAACTTTAGATGGCGTATGCCGTAAGTTGTGATCTTCGTTGAGTTGGCCGCATATAATACGAGTTCGTGAGGCTCTTGTCTTGAATTTTTGTTAGGTGGGATAACTGAAATTGATGCACCAGTGTCAATTAGAAAGGCTAAACCTGACCGCTGATCAGTTACGAATAGGCGGTGTTGGGTAAAGGCGGTGCCGGTTAACGCTATTTCCGGTCCGCTTGATAGTTTTCCTGATCTATTTTCTTGTTTTTCTCCTCCCAAGCGCAAGGTTGAACATATTTCCGTGCTTTCTGTTTGAATTTGTAGTGATAAAAACAAAGCCAGTCTTCGGAATGAGTATTTCTTGGCCTGCTTGTTGATCGTTGGCGATTCCGTGAATCTCTTCTACATCTGCTGTGGTCCGTCGTATGACTTCCAGCAACTAAAGTAGCTACCTGTTCGGCAAGTTTGTCGACCTTCTCTTCCAGGCTAGAAGTTCCGCTGAGTGGGGTTGCCTTGGAGACAGCTAAGATAGCCGGAGAATCAACTTCATGTATTTTATCCGCAATGGTAGTAAGTAAATCAACATCTGTGTGAGTAGTTGATAACAGTATAGCCTGGGTGTAAGATGGGAGAGAACGCATCCAAAGAGTTTTAATTACTTCTTTAGAAAATGTTTCCACAGCTAAGTTTTTGAGTGAACGAAGGAATTGCGAAGGCTTCTCATCGCCCTTTTGTCTACTTTCCAACAGGCGCTGGATTCTTTTATTCTCGGATTGGGCATATATTTCGATGAGACGTTGCTTAACATCCTCGTAAGGGGTAGATGAGGGATTTTTAACCAAATCGGATACTTGTTTAATAACCTCAGAGTCAAGGAGAGGGACAATAATCTCAAATTTAGTATGACTGTTGGTAATTTTAAAGCGGGAAAATACTGCTTCCACCCTAACAAACCAAAGTTCCGGCTCAGACTTCCAGAAGGCAGGGATTTTCTTTTCAACAGAGATCGAATCCGCGACATTGAGCTTAGGATCTTCAGTCGTATTATCTTCATTACCCATCTTTACGCATATACTGATATTATAAAACTAAATATATTTATTGAGTGAATAGATAAAAAAAATTATAAAGTGTCTCGAAAACAGAATTTAATAGAAAATTTAATTTAGGAAATTAATGATTTAAAAAATAAAATAAATTTAAACACATGTGACGAACTCAATTAATTTTTAATCATGTCGGGGTCACCACTGTAACCTATATAAGGTTAACTGTGTCACATGGCATTTTGTAATTAATTGTTTTCACTCAAAAAATAACAAAAAAAATATATCGGACGACTATTCGAATCGGACCTGATTAAGAGACTCGGTATCTTGCGATGTCCCACAAATGCTTACCATCCTCAATCTAATGGTCGCATTGAGAGCTGGCACCGACTCCTGAAGGCATTCGTAACCTATATAAGGTTAACTGTGTCACAGGGCATTTTGTAATTAATTGTTTTCACTCAATAAATAACAAAAACAATATATTAACATGGAAATAAGAACACAAATAAAGGTTTACAGAAAATTAATGATAATTGATAATAAGGATAACATGAGCAGCATAATTACAAACTAACAAAACAGAAATAAATTTCATCTATACATTTATGGGACAAGTGATAAAATATCAATTGTAAATTACTCACAAATCTTTCTATAGGGTGCACCCTGACTGTAATTATTACGTTATATAGCCGGCAACATACTATTTTTCACTAATAATTAGGTCTTGTAACATATGCGTTCTACACCTAACCCAGCTCGACCGTAAGGCTTGAATGAGTGTTGGTTACTGAACACAATTATTTCAAAACATATGTTGCTATGCTGCTATACATTCATTATGGCGGCATTAAACACGGAAGGATAGACGACTGTTCTACCAAAAGTTGTATTCGGTCTCAAGACCGCAGTCAGAGAGGACATTGGTGCTAGTGCTGCTAAGATGACTTTTTGGCGGACGATATGCTTGCTCGGGAGTTCTTCGAGCCCTCTGGACGTCCAGAAGACTCCGAGTACTGCGTCAGAGTACTCCGTCAGGCTATGAAGGATCTCCGCCCAGCGCCTCATCGCATTAGCAAACGCCATATCCTTTGTCCAACCCCATCTAAAAAACTATAGGAACGATTTAATAAAGGATGACTGCGTCCGTGGACCACTGATTGCTCCTTACTCTGACCCTTACAAGGTCGTCTTAAGGTAGGAGAAGACTTTCTCCTTAATGCTACTTTCAGGTCCGAAGACCGTCTTTATAGACCGTTTGAAGCCAGACCATCTCCTGCAGACCGAGGGAGAGAGCCCGGCATCAGGGATCGACCCACTCCTACGCAGTCCATCGAATGACCTCGATGCAGAACCTCCCACAACGCAGCCGCAGCCTGGCTATCGCACACATTTTGGCAGAGAAGTGAAGCCAAAGGTGAAGTTCTGTGCCTATGTCATTGGAGAGTGTGATGTAACTGATTACGAGTGACCGCTTAACGTCTTAATTATGTTAAAGGCTACTAAAATTAGACTTACCAATGTAAGTCTGACTTACCGCTGTAATATGTATAAAACTCTTTTTTTTACCTTGTTTATTTATTTATGAATTTATTGTTTATTATTTATATATTTATTTTTTACATTGTTAACGTTCCTCGCTGAGTCCCCATTCTCAAAACATAAATAATTTCTAAATCGTATGAATGATAGTCTTTTGAAGCCCGCTCTTCTTTTCTTTGTTTCTGGATGATTTACCTCTCACGCTTGAAGAAGGAGTTCGAATAGGAGGAAAAATTATCAGCATTTTTATGTACGCTGATGACATCGTGTTGCTGACCGAAGACATGATTACACTCCAGAGAAATATAAATCTTTTGTCAGCGTATTGTGACAATTGGAATTTGACAGTCAACCTGGAAAATCCACAATTGTAGTCTTGGGAAGGGTGGCACACTAGCTGCTGCGGAGAGATGGAAATTCGGGGGTTTGCCGATAGATGTGGTTAGTATTAACAAATATTTGGGTGTCACCTTAAGCTCCCGAATTTCAATTATGTACCATTTGAAATATCTTATATCTGCTGCAAAAATGGGTCTCAACAGGAATTGGTCAAGATTTATTTCGCAAAATCTGGTCCCACTCTCTGCTAAAAAATAAATATTTAATGCGGTACTACGTTCCATTGTCTGCTATGCTGCTCAAGTTTGGGGTTTTCAGAGGTATGATATACTAGAAAAGTTTCAGCGTTTCTTTATTAAAAAACTGTTTTCACTACCGCATGCAACCCCAAACTATATGGTTTATTTGGAGACTGCCTCTGAGTTGCTAGAGACATATACACTGCGGCTGCATTTCAAATATTGTCTAAGGGTTCTGGAATTGCCTACTAATCGTCTCTCATAGATTATTGCGAAGGAGGTTGTCAAACGCAACACTTTTTGGTTTAAAAATTGGTGCGATTTAGCGGAGAGATTGGCGTGTAGGTTTGACAGCTCTCTGGACAGTTTTCAATTGTGGAGGGAGCAACTGGAGAATTTACGGTCGGAAATATCATGCCACCATAGAGTGCAATGTGAAGTGTATGCAATGAGATCCAATAGATTTTCCCTTTATAAGGAACTGTATGACAGCATTAAGCTATTTAGATTCAGGGATGGTTGTTCTTGGGATCTCACCTGGAGCGAGTTAAGAGGGATGTTCAAACTTAGAGTTGAACTGCTATATTTGAACTATATTCCTTCTACGAAATACATTCCTGATTTCACTTTTGAATGCCCCTTCTAAAACAGAGTGCCGTAAGATAGTGAATTTTGTTCGTCGTGCCTGGACTCATCGATATAATCTCTTTAATCCAACGTAGGCAGGATCCATATGATTAACTTAACTTTTACAGTTTCCTTATAATTTGTTTTAATGACTTAAACTTTTTTTTTTCTCTCTTCCTATTTACTCTTGTTTTATTTCAACACAGTATTTTTAAGAATTAAATTTATTTATTTTTCGAATAGGAATTATTGTATATTTTCGTTTGTATTTGTAAATATTACTATATTTTTTGTTTGGTTTTTATTTCACGCTTACTGTACAAGCAATGAATTGTATAAAATTAATCGGCAGACAGTTCACTATGCCGTAAAAACAATTTTTATTCTAAGAAAAATAACAATTTTCAATGCCACACAAATGATGGGAAGGGGTGAAATCCGACTTCTACCTCCACTTGGCACCCCTTGGGAAACTCCTATAATAGATAGGTAGGCTAATGGAAGCGATACCGAGTCATGACGTTATAACCATAACAGAGAACAGGAAATGGTACTCAGATGGTAGATGGGATCCTAAGCCGTGGTGAAGAAAACCCTGCTAGGGTGAGAGAAATTTCATCACGATTCACGTGCAACGGTGGGTAATTGTTTTTTCATTCAGGCATTTGTTTTTTCATTCCGGTTTTGCCCAAGGTCTGTTGACAGATTCTCTCAAGTTCAATTCGCTTTTCTCTTCTCTGTCACCGGTGCGTCATGCATTACTATGTGATGAACAATGGAGTGCATTGGTTTCTTCCTATAATTAGTTTGGAGAGTAATGGAGCTTCATCATCGTTGGGAGAGTATTTCTTCATCAGTCAAGTATATCATTGACTTACCGGAACGGAGGCGATGTATAATCTCCGCGAAGGGTTTGCCTCCGCCATCGCGAGAATCAGTTTCTCTAATTCTCTTCAGGTTATGGCTTCCATTCACACTGAGGCCAAAATATCAGCCAATACTCGTCTACGTCAGTCTCAGATCGCCATCCCCAAGTGCTTAGAGACTGTTCTGGGGAACATTCTAATTCTATGAAAGGTATATTCTTAATTGTAAAATTTAGGGAAAGAACCCAGGGATAGATCTTGGCACGATGCAAGGATCCTTGCATGATCCTTGATCAAGAAACAGTAGTTCTATGGCGCTACAAATTGTCAACATTTAAGTACAAACAATAATGATAATAATAAATTTAAGATTTTTATGATATTTAACAATTACCTTCCCGAATCTTTCTTATTTAATATTAATATTTAAAATTATCTGTTATAGGTCGGGTGCAGGGGCCTCCTATGGAAAACGATTAATGATTTCAAGGAAGCCTTTCAGCGATACTGTATAGCTTCATCGAATGTAATTAATTCAATCCAAAATATTTTAGATACTTCAAGGCCAGATTCATTTTTTTTTTTTAACTATATAGACTTGAATAGCCCAACAGTAAGAAGAATAATAAAAATGCGGACACCCAATAATAGGTGTTTTGCTAGATTTATTGAAGAAGAAAATTTGAAAAAATTATTTGCAAAAAAACTTTATCAATTTTCAACTTTATCACTTACAAATTCCTCTTCGGAACAGGCTTACAAACATCAGTCAATTAATAAATAAAATTAAATCTTCAATAGATATTTTTGAAAGACACGCAGGTAGCATATTTCAGAGTTGTCATTCATTAAACGAATTCTGTTCAGTTGAAACTAATGAGTGGTTAAGGTTAGCTATATATTCATTATCATGTGAAATACATCCTAACTGCAATATCAAAGACATTCATATAAATCATTATGTTAGAAAGAGAACGATTTGTCATGATCACCATTATAGTAGTGAATATGGTAAGTGCATTGCTAGAAATTTATTTTGCGATGGTGAATGTAACTGCGCTGATTGTAGTGATGAACCTAATTTTTGTGTTAAGGATTGTTTAGGATTTCGCTGCAGTGAAAATTTTCGCTGTATTCCAAAAAATAAAATTTGTAATGACGTTGACGACTGCGGTGACGGGACAGACTGAGAAGGATGCCGAAAAATGATCGAAAATAATGGATCATATCGACACCTAAACTTTGCGGTCAATGCAACGGATTTCTTTTGCAAAAATAATAAGTGTATTGTTAAGGATCAAGTATGTGTTGGTCTTAATAACTGCAGTGACCTGTCTGATGAAGTTGAGTATTGTAAAGGGGAGCAATGTTGTAGCGAGTGTAAGAAGAAAGGAGGTTTTTGCATTGTAGGACACAAAAAGTCCAAATGCTTGTTTGAATGTCCTCCCAGAACTTATGAGACCTCGGAAGGCTGTGAAATAACGAATGAAGTTGACTGTGAAATGACTGAAATGAAGTTGCAGAAAAGATACGAAGACAGAATGGAGTTTCTAAAAACAAGAACGCTAAAGACAATTTATCAATCTTTTGAGGCAATTATGAATTGTAAAAGGTTAGGCTTTGGTTTATTGTCTAGATACATTATTGCCGGGAAGGGACTTGGAGGAACAGGAAACAGTGATATTGCAAGTTTTTACGTTGGAGACACATTGCTAAAAAAAAACATTTATAGCAGATTTTCCTTACATCTATTTTAGGTATAGTAATATTAGCAAAACATTTTCAGCAGTGGTAGATCCAATACTGTCTACCACAATAAAAACTATGACCACATTAGCATCAATGTATAATATGAAGGCTGAGGTTGAAGCAGGTTCTATTGAAGCAGCATTAGAACGTAAAAGTGATTATTTTACATTTCCTTATTTTTCGAACATCAGATCTAGTAAACAATACACTGTTTCTGGCTCTACCGACGCAGAAAAGAATTCTATCTCTAAACATGTCCTTCCATCTACTGAAACAACAATAAATAATAACACTGAAACTACTTTAAAGAAACTTCAATACTTTAATCTGAAATATAGTAATGATGATTCTAATAATTATTTGGATACAATTTCAATATATCCAAAGACAGAACTAGTAACAATGGCCTTTGATACTCTACGTAGGTATATTGCAAATTCAACAAAAAATAAAGGACCTAACAGTTATCCTATGGCTGATATTACGTTTAATAGACAATTTTCTAAAACAGTCGAGTATACTTCCACAACGTCTATCACATTTATTTCTCCCTCCGAGACTATGAAAAACCTCCTTCGAAAATCAAAAGAAGATAAGGACCAAAGCATAGAAGTAATTTTTCCCATTGCTCTAATGACACCACAAAAAAGAACCATTTTCAACTATATTAAAAGAGCTAAAATCACTGATATTCCAAAATGGTCCATCAAAACTCCCACAAAAAAAAAAACTGGTTCAACATTCCGATCCCCTGCCAACTAAAACTACGAGCACCACTACAAATACAACAATCTCTTTAATACTTAATAAGATGAATCACACTTTTCCTTACTTCATGGTGCAAAATAGTGACGTAAAATCGAAAGTAAAAAATGCTAAAACGATTAATGAATCTATAATATCCTTTAGGACTGTAAATGAAGAAAATTCCGATAAACAAATAGAAAATATATTAAAAAGAAATCTTTCATTTACAAAAATCACTGAATATAATAACAATTCTAAATCAAATGTTGAAACATCTATGGAAGAAAGATGTTTAGACCATTATAATTTGAACGTAACATCTAATAAAAAAGAATCTAATACAAATGAAAAACTATTAGTCCCACAGAACATCAATGATGCACAAAAAATTAAACTTTTTTATACTTTCCCAAATACCTCTATTGGGACAACAACAAGAAAAATATTAAAACTTGATTTTACAGATCAAAATAGTTTACAGAGGGAATTTAATGGAAATTATTCCTATAAAGCAAGTGTGCTAATATTTTCACCAATCCCTAAACGTTTGAAAAGAGCAATGACAATTTTATCAGCTGCCAATTACGATTCTGGAAAATTTGGAGGAAGAGAAAGAGAGGCTCTATCAAGAACTACTAAAATCTTTTCTAGCTTAACAAAAAAACCTAAAACACAGAAACGGATAACGACAAAATTATATGAAAGTAAGAGAAAGCATAGATATCTAAAAAGGAGACGTCATAGAGGGAGGTATTTTAAACCTGGTTTAAACTGGTTTAAGTAGTTTAAACTGGTATTTTAAAACTTCTGCACACCATAACATTTTTAAATTCGAAAGCAGAGATTGAAATTTTCCCTGTATTCTTAGAACAAGCTGAAAAATATTACGACGGATTTCTTTTAATTTTAATAATGTCGGGGATATTACAATTTGTTTTTACTTTAAGTAAGATATATATATTTTGCGATGGTATTTTGAGATTCAGTCAAATAATACCAATAAATTACCACCTCATATTTTTCACAAGATACAAAAACTCGATAATATGTTTTGTAACCAATTTTTAATAAACACTAACAACAATTATTTTAAAATATTAGGCAACAAATTAATTGAGCTTGAAATAAAACAGTCTTACTGGATAATTAATAAAATTGAAAACGAAATCAAACGCATTATAAAAGAAATTAAATCATCTGACACAGATCATCCTCCAAGCCTAGAGAACAAAATAAATAATTTAATCAAGGAACATTTAGAACTATGGTTAGGTATAAAGAAAGAAAATTTAAAATACAAACTCAATAGGATTATAAGGATACCCAATATCAACAAGATAATGATAAATAGAATGATCAGCAACAATAACAACAAATTAACTTCAATTAACATTAGAAATCTGCAAAAAGAAGTTATAGTAAACAATACTAAGCAAATCAGTGATGAAAATGTTGACAGTCTCGATAAATACCAAAATCTCCATAAAATCAAAAATAGAGTAGAAAATAAAACTGAAATAAATATACCTAAGAATATATTTAACTTATTAGCCCTAGGTGACAATTTTAGTTTTGAATTTGAAAATAATGATAAAGAGATAATCAAAATCATATCAGATTTAGAAATCATATTTGATAGCATTGAATCACCAGAACACCATATCAATGCTACTAGAAATAACATCTGCACAATAATAAATAATTACATGCATAATAAAAATATAAGCAAAAATAATACATCCCCACTGAACCAACAAATAGCAAAGGATCTTAAAGACTTTAAAAAGTTCATGCATACTAACAAAGAAATAATAGTTATCAAAACAGATAAAACAAAAAAATTGGCAATTATGTATCTGAAAGATTATAGAGAAAAAATGGAAATTATTATGAATGATGATACAACATATAAAAAGCTAAGGAGTAATCCTTTTAAAGAATTAGCAGATAAAATTAATACATATGCAACTAAATTATTCAAAAAAGGATTTATAGACAAAAAAACTAAGAACATGATTAGCATTACAGATTACACAGAAACAAGAATACATGGATTATTGAAATCACATAAAGCAAATAATGAACTGAGACCAATCATCAACAATATCAAAGGACCTACGGAAGCATTATCGAAATTTCTAAATCCGGCACTAAATGAATTAAACAGAAATAACAATTATGATGTTATAAATTCGATTGAATTGAAAAAGATATTAGAAAAGATAACTGTAAAAGATACCGAGCTAGAAATAATAAGCCTAGATGTGAAATCCCTGTTTACCAACATTCCCATAGAAGTATGTGTAAAACTTCTAGAGGAGGATTGGGACAAAATAAAAAATAACACAGTAATAAAAGATAAAAATTTATTCATGAGGGGTATAAAATTATGCATAAAAAACAGTGTTTTCAAATACAATGGTAAATATTATAAACAGTTATTTGGATTACAAATGGGATTAAGACTAGCTGTAAATTTAAGTGGAATATACTTAAATAATTTATTAGATCAAAATTTGGAGAAATTAAATACGAAGCCGATTTTAATTAAAAAATATATTGATGACATAATAATGATTACCAAAAAAAGCAATCAAAATCTAATATTGGACCAGTTAAACACACATCACAATAGAATGAAATTCACCATAGAAAAACCTAAAGATGATACGATAAGATTCCTTGATATGGATATAACAATAGATAAAGACAGAAATATTAAAACAAAATGGACTAAAAAAGACATTACCAGCAATAGAATTTTAAATTATCACTCAAACCATCCCCACACACAAAAAATAAATGTAGCGGAAAACCTTATTAATAGAGCCATAGCCCTAACTGATAATAAATATTTAACAAGTATAAAAGAAAAAGTATAAAAAATTTTAATTGAGAATTTTAACCCAAAAAAGCTGATCAATAAACTGTGGTACACTAAACTAAATAAGGAGAAGTTAGGAATAAATAAAAATAAAAATGAAAATATTATAAGAGAAAATAATCAGGAAATTATTAAAAACCACAATCATAAGAATAAAGATAATAGTAGATCATTAAAACGAAAACAAACCACAATAACTGATTTTTACACATAAAATAATACGATAGATGACAACAGAAAAGAAAAATCAGATGAAGAAAAAATTAAGAGAAAACAAAAAAATGAAAAAGGTTACAGATTTTATAAAATGAATTATATACCTAAATTAACAGAAAAAATAAATAAGGCTTTTAAAAATTATGATCACTATAATTTGAGGTTGGGGCAATATAATAATAATAAGTTAAGTAACTATTTAAACAATATGAAGGATAAAATAGAATTGAATGATAAACAAAATATAATTTATAAGAGAGACTGCCAAGATTGTAAAGGGATTTACATTGGAGAAACTTCCAAAAAGCTAAAAACAAGAATATCGCAACATATTAGCAATTGCAAAAGTATAAAAAATATAGGCACAACAGCACTCGCCCAAAATAGCATAACAAAAAAACATAAATTTGATTTTAACAATCCCAAAATAAAAGAAACAATCAACAATACAAACAATAGGAAAACTGCAGAGGCCATATACATCACCAAAAATATCATTAGAACAGTCAATTATAAAACAGATATTAAAACCATAGGCAGCCATTACATGGACATAATTAAAAAATTAAAAATTTAATGATATATACATATAAATTAGACATGTATTGAGTACGTATGTGTGGGTATGTGAGTGTGTGTGTGTGTGTGTGTGTGTTTGTACATAAATGGATTGTGTATGTATATATCATGAAATAATAATAATTAGGACAAGAGGTGTACAAGTATTAATAGGATTAAGTAGCAACAGACTAAAGCCAGTAACAGTGAGGTGGCCAAAATAAGAAGTGCATTCTGATTATTTGATTATTTGACTTTAATACTTGACGAGATTTTAAGGAATTGATATAATTTATAATTATAACATATAACTTGGTATGTATATAATGAGTATATTGTAATATATGATTTTAAGTCATAAATGTTTATGTTCCAAATTTTATAATTATTGTAAATTAAATTTTAAAAAAAGTTGTAAATATCATATAAAATATTGTTGCAGTCGCCTGAAGATGAGGCAATGAGCCTCGAAACGTTGTGATGTTTTAACATATTAAAAAATATATATTATAAAAAGGAAGATTGGATTTTTCACTGAAATATAAATTTAGAGATTCAGTCAATAATAAACAAGTATATTTTGGCGAAAATGTTGTTCTCATAACCATGCCCTAAAATGAACAAATTAATTATATTTTTAATAATTATTTGTCTTCGTTATCTACCTTGCATATATAAAGAGACGTTATGGTCTCTTATAAATAAATAATAAAATAAATATGCATATACAAAGAGACGTTATGGTCAAAACATTGAACGTCTATGGCTTAACTTATTTATGATAGGTTAAATAATGGTCAGGATTTTCAGTTACAATGATATTTATTATGGTAAGCCAACGTTTCGATCCAACTTGTGGATCTTCATCAGGGTTAAAAGAAAACAAATATATGAGTATCTATGCTAGAGGGTGACAATAAATGGATACATTACAGAACTGATAATAATATAAAAGATAGTGTATACATAAATATTAAAATAAGAGGCTGGTAACAAGATAAAATAGAATATGATATTTACCTCCTGAGTCCAGGTGGATACTAAGACTAAAGGTAAAAATAAGGTGAGAGGTAGTGGTAAGGGGTTAGTTTGCCGACTTCAAAGGTTTATGGCGGGGAAATCCAACGCTTTTGAAGTGAAGGCACATGACAACTGAGTGAACAAAAATATTTAAAACTAACAAAATATATGGTACTGTATACAAATAGTTGTGTCTGGACTGAATAATAACATAAAAATGAGATAATACATAATGTAACAATGCATACAAATATGGAAAATATACAGAAAGAAGCATACAATACAAAAAATAATAATAGTACAAGAGGTACAGAGATAATTGCAGGTACCTATGAAATCAAAACTAGGATTTGAGGATGCGGAAGATGTTAGAATAAGTGGATGAAATTATCTCTTTATCTGTTTTGTGATTTACCGGGTTATTTGTTTCTAGATGGATGAAAATGGATTCTGAGAGGAGACGTTTGTCGTGGTTAGATACAGTTGCTAATATGGAGGGGTTCTCAAAGTCGAAGGAATGGTTGTGGGCAATGGCATGTTCTGCTAATTTAGATGTAGACGAATTACGCGTGGAAATACTGTATTTATGTTAATAAATACGTTTTTTAAAATAATTTTTGGTTTCACCTATATAGCAACTGTTGCAATTAAGCGTGGAGCACTGGATACGATAAACTACCTTACACTTGTCTAGGAGAGGTACAGGGTCTTTGAGTTTTGTATAAAGATTTTTTAATTTATTGTTATTTTTTAATACTAGGCGCATGTGTGGGAAACTCGATGAGAAGGATTTTTTAATTTTGTTTGAGAGAATGGGGATATATGGGATAGATCTGTATTGGAAAGTAGAAATCGGAGGTTGTGGAGAGTTGTTAGAGAGATTTTGAGTTTTAGCATTGTTATTGATAAGTGTTTTTATTAAGTGCTCAGGAAAATCGTTAGATTGTAAGATATTTTTCAGGCGGATTTTTTTATGACAATGAAATTGTGGATCGGACAAGGTCAGGCTACGGTGGATGAGGTTTTTTGCGACGTTGATCTTTTGGTGATGTGGATGGTGGGTAAAATAGTTAAGGAGTCGGCCAGAATAAGTGGGTTTGGTGTACCAATTAGTGGATATAGAATGGTCCGGGTTTCTGGTAATGGAAATATCTAGGAATAGAAGGGTACAAGTGGTTTCCAATTCTATAGTGAAACGGAGACGTGGATGGTAGGAGTTAAAGGCGGCGAGAATATCAGTGATAGAGTTAGGATTGAGAATCAATAGGAGGTCGTCTACATATTTTTTAATGAAAAAAATATCGTTGGGGAATTTAGGTATAACAAAATCAAGGAGGTCGTTAAAGACAATACCGGAGAGGTCGGGAGCTAGACAGCTACCATTGCAAGGCCAGAAGTTTGGAGAAAATATTTATTTTGAAAACAAAAATATCCAGAATTACAGCATAAAGCAAGGGAGTCAATGTAGGCAGATTTATTGAGTTTACTATGGGATTCTAACAAGTTCCATTTTTCTTCAACGATTTGGAGGGCACGATCCGTCGGGATGTTAGTGAAAAGACTCTCGGCGACGAAAACAAAAAATAAAAAAATAAAAATAAAATAAATTATTTTAAAAAACGTATTTATCAACATAAATACAGTATTTCCACGCGTAATTCGTCTACATCTAAATTAGCAGAGCATGCCATTGCCCACAACCATTCCTTCGACTTTGAGAACCCCTCCATATTAGCAACTGTATCTAACCACGACAAACGTCTCCTCTCAGAATCCATTTTCATCCATCTAGAAACAAATAACCCGGTAAATCACAAAACAGATAAAGAGATAATTTCATCCACTTATTCTAACATCTTCCGCATCCTCAAATCCTAGTTTTGATTTCATAGGTACCTGCAATTATCTCTGTACCTCTTGTACTATTATTATTTTTTGTATTGTATGCTTCTTTCTGTATATTTTCCATATTTGTATGCATTGTTACATTATGTATTATCTCATTTTTATGTTATTATTCAGTCCAGACACAACTATTTGTATACAGTACCATATATTTTGTTAGTTTTAAATATTTTTGTTCACTCAGTTGTCATGTGCCTTCACTTCAAAAGCGTTGGATTTCCCCGCCATAAACCTTTGAAGTCGGCAAACTAACCCCTTACCACTACCTCTCACCTTATTTTTACCTTTAGTCTTAGTATCCACCTGGACTCAGGAGGTAAATATCATATTCTATTTTATCTTGTTACCAGCCTCTTATTTTAATATTTATGTATACACTATCTTTTATATTATTATCAGTTCTGTAATGTATCCATTTATTGTCACCCTCTAGCATAGATACTCATATATTTGTTTTCTTTTAACCCTGATGAAGATCCACAAGTTGGATCGAAACGTTGGCTTACCATAATAAATACCATTGTAACTGAAAATCCTGACCATTATTTAACCTATCGTAATTGAAGAACAGTTGACCATCTCTCATCTCTATTAACTTATTTATGAGTTAAAGGAACTTCATTTAATGCTATATAATATTAATGAATACAATAATAAATTAAAGAATACAATAATTATTTATACAATGCGGCCATAATACAATTACAATTACAATTAGCAATACAATTTATTTATATTCAAATGGAAATATTCAATAAACATAATATTATACATGACCTAATAATTATATGTGGGTCACTACATTACCCCCCTATTAAAAAAATTGATGATTTCAATTCTAAAATCCATGCCGACAAGGAAACTTTTATAAGTTATCAATATGGGCAGATAATATCCGATGTGCAAAAAGTCTTATACTTATTGTAACATACTATGTTAGACACACCCATAAATAAATGTATATAGAATTATTATTCAACTTCTATTATATGTCTCAGTATTTATGTGTGCGCTAATTGAGGGGGGTTTTCCCTGTGGGGGGAATTTGATCCCTTCGCCTACATAAGGAAGGACATGTGGCTTCAGATTACAACCTCGCAAGTGCGGCCTCCACATGCTTATTCGTTTGAACCACTTTTGAAGGATTCTGGCTTCAAGATTACAGCTTTATAAGTGGGGTCTCAACTTAAGCAGTTGTCTTGAACCAAAGGAAAGGATCCACCATGACAAGGAATCCAACATACCCCTTCCACGGCTTTAAAAGGACCCTAGGTCATATTAATTGCCAAAATGCAAGATAAAAGCACATCAGACAAAGATGTGTGACCATTTTTAATGGAAGCTAACCATTTAAAATTTCTGCCCAAGCAAAAAAATTGGCATGTTGTGTCAGTAAGTAATTATATGTTGTGTTATGTCACATTATTGACTTATTATTGAATTCTGCTTTACATATTGCATATAAAACATAAATCTGATACTAAGTTTACCTTATACTAAACTTACTACTATAGACCCATTGCACCCATGAGTTATTAGGCAACTCTCATTTTTGGATAAGGGTAGTTAATCATCAATTTTTTTTTACAATATAAAGGCCTTCATTATAAATTAAGGTCTTATCAACTTAAGATAAGCCATACCCATAAATGTAATGGAATGTTATTTAACTTTTGAAAAAAATTAAATCTCCCAAACAATTTAAGCCTTTGATCATATAATTGATTTTCTTCTACCAAAAAAAAAAATATTTCAATTATTCATTATCAGTCCTTTATTTTCTTTTAATATAGATTAAAATTTAAGTTTGGTCTCTTAATCCTTGAAGCAAAAAAAACATCTATGTAGATCTGTCTCCCTTCTTTTGAAGCCTTAAATCAAGCTATAAACATGTGAAAAAAACTTTTCTTTTTCCTTTATGAGACCCAAATTATCATATTAATGACATTATCATATATTCATAAAAAATTTGCATTAATTCAATTCAGTTTCAATTATTTTAAAATTTTACATCATCTAAAAAAAAGTTTAAGCCCAAATTTAATTTATAAAATAGTTTCTAAACTTATTTCCCCAAAATGTATACAATTAAAAGTTATTTTACAATACTTGAGCAATTTTTGATCAGAAGTAGCTCGATGAATAGATGCCTCCCAAGATGGTGGATGTTCTGGATGGTTAAGTCTTTATGATGTCCAGATGTCCTCGATCAATTTGGATGGATGGGTGTCCTCAACGATAGCAGGGTGAATCGATGTCTTGATGATGATCAAATGTGCTTGTAGCCTTTCAGTTGAAAGAAGTTCTCAGCTAACATATCTGGATACATGGCTGCAAGCATGGCTTACTCGATCATTCCTTATCTGGAACTGAAAATTTGAACAGCACTAAACCTTTTTCTCAGATATACCACAGAAAATATCATTTGATGGACAGTGAAAAATAAATCAATTTCATCTCAAAATAAATCAATCAATATCAATATAATCACAATAATTCATTTTAAATAATATCGACAAACATCATTATTAATATTCATGTTAATCTTCATCATACCATTGTACTTAATACTTTCATACCATATTAATTGTACCAATATATTTCTTAAAAACTTATTTTTATCAATGTATTATACCTATTAATTCATTTAATTTACTACCCATAAATCATATATTATATATCGGAGTCCGCTTTTTGGCCATTTCAGTTGCCCATTATATGATGAACAAAATTACAACACAACATGTAATAACACATAGATTTAAAAACAAACTTCCTTTCATACAATAAAAAATCATTCATTCTAACAAAATTCAAAAAATGAAAAATATCAAAATTCCTGGAAAAGAAAAAATATAAAAATACTTCTCTGAATAAAGACAAATAAAATCGATACTTCTAGTTTCAACAGTCTTCTTAGAAAAAATCAAAATTCAGAATTCCAAATATATCTAAAATTTAGAAAACAATATTAATCTCAATACAAAAAAAAAATACAAAAAAAGATCTTCAATGCTCTAGAAAAGATAATATTTACTACAATTGATTTAATATGTACAAGAAAGAATTTTACAGAATACTCAAGCTATTTAACTTTGTTACTACTTAATCATCATAAAAAAATAATAATAGTAATAATTAATCTAATCTTAATTTGTGGCAGACCACCATTTTTAAATTATTTTTAAATAATTTATTTTTTGAAGAGAAAAGATTTGGCTCCGCCGGGAGTCGAACCCGGGTCTCCTGCGTTACATGCGAGGATGCTAACCGCTACACCACAGAGCTCGGCTCAAGGCAGAGCAAATCCTTCCTCTTCACTGATACCTACTCACCCCTACCTCACAAGTTTTTGCGAGTAGTAGCGGGAGGTGGACAAATTTTGTCCAATTTATGGTATTTTATTGACTTAAGTCAATTTTTTAAATTATTTTAATTAATCTAATCTTAATTTGTGGCAGACCACCATTTTTAAATTATTTTTAAATAATTTATTTTTTGAAGAGAAAAGATTTGGCTCCGCCGGGAGTCGAACCCGGGTCTCCTGCGTTACATGCGAGGATGCTAACCGCTACACCACAGAGCTCGGCTCAAGGCAGAGCAAATCCTTCCTCTTTACTGATACCTACTCACCCCTACCTCACAAGTTTTTGCGAGTAGTAGCGGGAGGTGGACAAATTTTGTCCAATTTATGGTGTAGCGGTTAGCATCCTCGCATGTAACGCAGGAGACCCGGGTTCGACTCCCGGCGGAGCCAAATCTTTTCCTTTCAAAAAATAAATTATTTAAAAATAATTTAAAAATGGTGGTCTGCCACAAATTAAGATTAGATTAATTAAAATAATTTAAAAAATTGACTTAAGTCAATAAAATACCATAAATTGGACAACATTTGTCCACCTCCCGCTACTACTCGCAAAAACTTGTGAGGTAGGGGTGAGTAGGTATCAGTGAAGAGGAAGGATTTGCTCTGCCTTGAGCCGAGCTCTGTGGTGTAGCGGTTAGCATCCTCGCATGTAACGCAGGAGACCCGGGTTCGACTCCCGGCGGAGCCAAATCTTTTCTCTTCAAAAAATAAATTATTTAATAATAGTAATAATGATATAAAAAAAAATTCCTCTGAGATCAACTCAAGATCTGAGGTCAAGAAGAACTCAGAGATCACAAAGTAAATTTTTCTCCATTGATATACACAATATACAGTTCATTCGTAATGTCTATATTATAGTCCTCTCCGTTTGCCCAAGTTCAATGTCAACTCCTTATAGATAAGACATTTCTGATTCAGCAACTGAGCTCTTTACAATTAATGCATCAATCACTGCACATAAAAAAAAACTGCTCTTTTAAGGAACTTTAGGATTCGTGGGAAAGGTTTTTGACTTTGTTTTATATTTAAAAAAAATTTAAACAGTAAAAAATATATATGTATTGCTACGTTCCAGGTCTCCCGCTTTCCTAAGGCGGGTGGGGGTTACTAGAAACGGCTTATATCAAGTTAATATATAAAATTAATTATAATGAATATGTATCAATTGTATATTGGATACTTTTCCAGAGGTGACGTGTTTACCAATTCTATTTTATTTTAATAAACCTATGGCATAGGGTAAATGATAATAAAGAAACAAATCTAAATTGAACTATATCTTTAATTTTATTGACCAATAATATAAATCATTTATACCCCCTTTAATATATCATATAGAGATATTTTACTGACCTAAATTAGTTAATGGATGCTGACAGGCAATTTAACATTATTTAATCAATACTATATTACAACTAGTACTTTATATGTATTAACCTTATCTGGTGGGCATTCATTCTCTGGTGTTGTCTCTGGCCTATCTGCTGGATCAGTCCCTACCATCTCTGACACTCTCTCAGACTCAGCACAGCATCCCATCTCAGTCTGTCTGGCTATCTGGACAGTGCCTTCGCTCTCTCCCTGGACCTCCGGAATCCTCGTAATCCACTCTCCCGAACTCTATCTCCTCCGAACTCTCCACTCCAACTCTCTCTCCACTCGACTTCCCCGCTCGACATTTTTTTTTTTTTTTTTCTGATCCCTCTAAAACAGAAAAACAGTATTAAAATGTGAAATTCAAACCATTAATGCTAATGGAACGATGCTGTTTTACCTCATTACCTTATACTACAAAGGTGCGTTGAGATGTTGAGTTATGTTATTTTCGCTGTGGTGCAGCTCATCATGATGTAATAGGAGTTGAGAGGCCTCCGCGTGTTATCGTATAAAAACATAAAATAATATAAAATTGACCTATGTCAACAAATACCAGAAATTGGACAAATTTGTCCACCTCCCGCTACTATTTGGAAACTTTTCGAGATAGAGAAGTAGGTATTCGCTTTGTCCATTTCCTGCTACTAATCGCAAAATTTGCATGATAGGGGAGTAGGTATCAGTGAAAGGGAAGGATTGGCTCTGCTTGGGGCCGAGCTCTGTGGTGCAGTGGTGAGCATTCGCGCATGTCACCCGAGAGACCCGGGATCGACTCCCCGCAGAGCCAAATCATTTCCCTTCAAAAAATCAAATAATTTAAAAATCGTGGTCACCCACAAATTAAGATTACCATAGATAATTATAAAATAATATAAAATTGACGTATGTCAATAAATACCAGAAATTGGATAAATTTGTCCACCTCCCACTACTACTCGGAAAATATTCGAGATAGAGGAGTAGGTAACAGTAAAGAGGAAGGATTGGCTCTGCTTGGGGCCGAGATCTGTGTTGCAGTGGTTAGCCTCCGCGCATGTCACGCGGGAGACCCGGGATCGACTCCCCGAGAGGCCAAATCATTTTCCTTAAAAAAATAAAATTATTTAATAATGGTGGTCACCCACAGATTAAGATTAGATTAATATAAAATAATTTAAAATTAACGTATGTCAATAAATACAAGAAATTGGACGAAATTTGTCCATTTCCCGCTACTACTCACAAAATTTGCAAGATAGGGGAGTAGGTATCAGAGAAGAGGAAGGATGGGCTCTACTTGGGGCCGAGCTCTGCGGTGCAGTGGGAAGCATCCGAGCATGTCACTTGGGAAACCTGGGTTAAACATTCGGCAAAGCAAAAGCTTACCGCTTAAAAAAAAAAAAAAATTTAAAAATGGTGGTCACCCATAAATTAAATTTAAATTAATATAAAATAATTTAAAATTTACGTATATCAATAAATACCAAACATTGGAAAAAATTCGTCCACCTCCCGCTACTACTAGCAAAATTTGTAAGATAGGGGATTAGGTATCGGTGAAGAAGAAAGATTAGTTCTAGTTGGGGCCGAGCTCTGTGGTGCAGTGGTTAGCATCTACGCATGTCATGCGGGAGACCCGGGTTCGACTCCACGCGGAGCAAAATCATTTCCCTTCAAAAAATAAAATAATTTAAAAATGTGCGTCACCCACAAATTAAGATTAAATTACTATAAATAATTAGCCATAAAATTGACGTATGTCAATAAATACCAGAGCTAGACTAAATTTGTCTGTCTAAAAATAAAATAATTTTAAAATAGTGGTCACCCACAAATTAAGATTAGATTAATATAAAATAATATAATATGAACGTATGTCAATAAATACCAGAAATTGGACAAATTTGTCCACCTCCCGCTACTACTCGGAAAATATTGGAGATAGAGGAGTAGGTATCAGTGAAGAGGAAGGATTAGCTCTGCTTGGGGCCGAGATCTATGGTGCAGTGGTTAGCATCCGCTCATGTCACGCGGGACACCCGGGTTCGACTCCCCGCAGAGCCAAATCATTTCCCTTCAAAAAATAAAATAATTTAAAAATGGTGGTCACCCACAAATTAAGATTAGATTAATATAAAATAATTTAAAATTAACGTATGTCAATAAATACAATAAATTGGACGAAATTTGTCCATTTACCACTACTACTCGCAAAATTTGCAGGATAGGGTAGTAGGTATCGGTGAAGAAGAAGGATTGGCTTTACTTGGGGCCGAGCCCTGTTGTGCAGTGGGTAGCATCCGTGCATGTCACTTGGTAGACCCGGGTTAAACTCTCGGAGGAGCCAAATCTATTCGCTAAAAAAAAAAAAAAAAATTAAAATCGTGGTCACCTACAAATAAACATTAGATTAATATAAAATAATTTAAAATTGACTTATGTCAATAAATACCAGAATTTGTCCATTTCCCACTACTACTCAGAAAATTTGCAAGAACGCGGAGTAGGTATCAGAGAAGAGGAAGGATTGGCTCTACTTGCGGCCGAGCTCTGTGGTGCAGTGGGTAGCATCCGAGCATGTCACTTGGGAGACCTGGGTTAAACTCCCGTCGGAGCAAAATCTTACGGCTTAAGAAAAAAAAATATTATTTTAAAATAATTTAAAAATGCAGTATAATGATAATAATGTACACCTGTCTTGAACACAGTCCATAGTTTTAGAACGTTTATAACAATAAACATAGAAATAAATTAAATTTAAATAAATTTATAATAATTTAAAATTAACGTATGTCAATAAATACCAAAAATTGAAAAAAATTCGTCCATCTCCCACAACTACTCGCAAAATTCGCGATATAGGGGAGTAGGTATCAGTCAAAAGGAAGGATCGGCTCTACTTAGGGCCGAGCACTGTAGTGCAGTTGTTAGCATCCGCGCATGTCACGCAAGAGACCCGGTTTGATTCCCGGCGGAGCCAAATCTTTTATTTTCAAAAAATAAAATAATTTAAAAATGGTGGTCACTCACAAATTAAGATTAGAATATAAGATAATTTAAAATTGACGTATGTCAATAAATACCAGAAATTGGACAAAATTCGTCCATCACACCCAACTACTCGCAAAATTCGCGATATAGGGGATGGGGAGTAGGTATCAGTGAAAGGGAAGGATTGGCTCTGCTTGGGGCCGAGCTCTTTGGTGCAGTGGTTAGCAAACGCGCATGTCACGCGAGAGACCCTGGATCGACTCCCCGCAGAGCCAAATCATTTCCCTTTAAAAATTAAAATAATTTAAAAATCGTGGTCACCCACAAATTAAGAATAGATTAATATGAAATAATTTAAAATTAACGTATGTCAATAAATACAAGAAATTGGACGAAATTTGTCCATTTCCCGCTACTACTCGCAAAATTCGCAAGATAGGGGAGTAGGTATCAGAGAAGAGAAAGGATAGGCTCTACTTGGGGCCGAGCTCTGCGGTGCAGTGAGAAGCATCCAAGCATGTCACTTGGGAAACCTAGGTTAAACATTCGGCGAAGCAAAAGCTTACCGCTTAAAAAACAAAAAAAATATTTAATAATGGTGGTCACCCACAAATTAAGATTACATAATTATAAAATAATTTAAAATTGACGTATGTCAATAAATACAATAAATTTTACAAATTTTGTCCATTTTCCACTACTGCTTGCAAAAAAGGGGAGTAAGTATCAGAAAAGAGGAAGGATTGGCTCTACTTGGGGCTGAGCTCTGTGGTGCAGTGGGTAGCATCCGAGCATGTCACTTAGGAGACCTGGGTTAAACTCCCGGCGGAGCCAAATCTTACCGCTTGAAAAAAAATAAAAAATAATTTAAAAAATGGTGATCACCCATAAATTAAGAATAGATTAATAAGAAAAAATTCAAAATTCTCGTTTAGCAATAAATACCTGAAATTTGACAAAATTTGTAGAATAGATTAATAAGAAAAAATTCAAAATTCTCGTTTGGCAATAAATACCTGATATTGGATAAAATTTGTCCACCTCCCGCTACTACTCGCAAAATTTTTAGAAATAGGGGAGTAGGTATAAGTGGAGAGGACGGATTGGCTCTACTTTAGGCCGAGCTCTTTGGTCCAGTGGTTACCATCCGCGCATGTCACTCGCGAGACCCGGTTTCGACTCCCGGCCGAGCCAAATCATTTTTCTTCAAAATATGAAATTATTTAAAAATTGTGGACACTCTCAAATTAAGATTAGATTAATATAAAATAATTTAAAATTGACGTATGTCAATATATACCAGAAATTGGACAAAATTCGTCCACCTCCTGCTACTACTCGTAAAATTTGTGAGATAGTGGATTAGTTATCAGTGAAGGAGAAGGATTGGCTCTACTTTAGGCCGAGCTCTGTGGTCCAGTGGTTACCATCCGCGCATGTCACTCGGGAGACCCGGTTTCGACTCCCGGCCGAGCCAAAACATTTTTCTTCAAAATATGAAATTATTTAATAATTGTGGACACTCTCAAATTAAGATTAGATTAATTTAAAGTAATATAAAATTGACGTATGTCAATAAATACCAGAAAGTGGACAAATATGTCCATTTCCCGCTACAACTCGCAAAATTTGCAAGATAGGGGAGTAGGTATTAGAGAAGAGGAAGGATTGGCTCTGCTTTGGGCCGAGCTCTGTGGTGCAGTGGGTAGCATCCGAGCATGTCACTTGGGACACCTCGGTTAAACTCCCGGCGGAGCCAAATCTTACCGCTTAAAAAAAAATAGATTTATTCAAAAATAATTTAGAAATGGTGGTCACATATAGATTTAGATTAGATTAATAAGAAAAAAATTCAAAATTGTCGTTGGGCAATAAATACCTGAAATTGGACAAAATTTGTCCACCTTCCGCTACTACTTGCAAAATTTTTCGAGATATGGGAGTAGGTATCAGTGGAGAGCAGGTTAGCATCCTTTCTAGTCACGCGGGACACCCGGGTTCGACTCCCCGCAGAGCCAAATCATTTCCCTTCAAAAAAAAAAAAAAATTTAAAAATGGTGGTCACCCACAGATTAAGATTTGATTAATATAAAATAATTTTAAATTAACGTATGTCAATAAATACAAGACATTTGACGAAATTTGTCCATTTCCCGCTAGTACTCGCAAAATTTGCAAGATAGGGGAGTAGGTATCAGAGAAGAGGAAGGATGGGCTCTACGTGGGGCCGAGCTCTGCGGTGCAGTGGGAAGCATCCGAGCATGTCACTTGGGAAACCTGTGTTAAACATTCGGCGAAGCAAAAGCTTACCGCTTAAAAAAAAAAAAAATTATTTAAAAATGATGGTCACCCATAAATTAAATTTACATTAATATAAAATAATTTAAAATTTACGTATATCAATAAATACCAAACATTGGAAAAAATTCATCCACCTCCCGCTACTGCTAGCAAAATTTGTAAGATAGGGGATTAGAAGAAGGGATTATGAAGAAGAAGGATTGGTTCTAGTTGGGGCTGAGCTCTGTGGTGCAGTGGTTAGCATCTACGAATGTCATGCGGGAGACACGGGTCGACTCCACGCGGAGCAAAATCATTTCCCTTCAAAAAATAAAATAATTTAAAAATGGGGGTCACCCACAAATTAAGATTAGATAAATAAAAAATTGACGTATGTCAATAAATACCAGAAATTGGAAAAATTTGTCCACCTCTTGCTACTACTCGGAAAATATTCCAGATAGAGGAGTAGGTATCAGTGAAGAGGAAGGATTAGCTCTGCTTGGGGCCGAGATCTGTGGTACAGTGGTTAGCATCCGTTCATGTCACGCGGGACACCCGGGTTCGACTCCCCGCAGAGCCAAATCATTTCCCTTCAAAAAATAAAATAATTTAAAAATGGTGGTCACCCACAAATTAAGATTAGATTAATATAAATAATTAGCCATAAAATTGACGTATGTCAATAAATACTAGAGCTAGACTAAATTTGTCTGTCTAAAAATAAAATAATTTAAAAATCGTGGTCACCCACAAATTAAGATTAGATAAATATAAAATAATATAAAATTGACGTATGTCAATAAATACCAGAAATTGGAAAAATTTGTCCACCACTTGCTACTACTCGAAAAATATTCGAGATAGAGGAGTAGGTATCAGTGAAGAGGAAGGATTAGCTCTGCTTGGGGCCGAGATCTGTGGTGCAGTGGTTAGCATCCTTTCATGTCACGCGGGACACCCGGGTTCGACTCCCCGCAGAGCCAAATCATTTCCCTTCAAAAAATAAAATAATTTAAAAATGGTGGTCACCCACAAATTAAGATTAGATAAATATAAATAATTAGCCATAAAATTGACGTATGTCAATAAATACTAGAGCTAGACTAAATTTGTCTGTCTAAAAATAAAATAATTTAAAAATCGTGGGTAGCATCCGTGCATGTCACTTGGTAGACCCGGGTTAAATTCTCCGCGGAGCCAAATCTATTCGCTAAAAAAAAAAAAAAAATTTAACGTGGTCACCTACAAATTAACATTAGATTAATATAAAATAATTTAAAATTGACTTATGTCAATAAATACCAGAATTTGTCCATTTCCCACTACTACTCAGAAAATTTGCAAGAAAGCGGAGTAGGTATCAGAGAAGAGGAAGGATTGGCTCTACTTGGGGCCGAGCTCTGTGGTGCAGTGGGTACCATCCGAGCATGTCACTTTGGAGACCTGGGTTAAACATTCGGCTAAGCAAAAGCTTACCGCTTAAAAAAAAAAAAATATTATTTTAAAATAATTCAAAAATGCACTATAATGATAATAATGCACACCTGTCTTGAACACAGTCCATAGTTTTAGAACGTTTATAACAATAAACATAGAAATAAATTAAATTTAAATAAATATATAATAATTTAAAATTGACGTATGTCAATAAATACCAAAAATTGAAAAAAATTCGTCCATCTCCCACAACTAATCGCAAAATTCGCGATATAGGGGAGTAGGTATCAGTCAAAATAAAGGATCGGCTCTACTTAGGGCCGAGCACTGTAGTGCAGTTGTTAGCATCCGCGCATGTCACGCGGGACACCCGGGTTCGACTCCCCGCAGAGCCAAATCATTTCCCTTCAAAAAATAAACAATTTAAAAATGGTGGTCACCCACAAATTAAGATTAGATTAATATAAAATAATTTAAAATTGACGTATGTCAAAAAATACAAGATATTGGACGAATTTTGTCCATTTCCCGCTACTACTCGCAAAATTTGCAAGATAGGGGAGTAGGTATCAGAGAAGAGGAAGGATGGGCTCTACGTGGGGCCGAGCTCTGCGGTGCAGTGGGAAGCATCCGAGCATGTCACTTGGGAAACCTGTGTTAAACATTCGGCGAAGCAAAAGCTTACCGCTTAAAAAAAAAAAAAAATTATTTAAAAATGATGGTCACCCATAAATTAAATTTACATTAATATAAAATAATTTAAAATTTACGTATATCAATAAATACCAAACATTGGAAAAAATTCATCCACCTCCCGCTACTGCTAGCAAAATTTGTAAGATAGGGGATTAGAAGAAGGGATTATGAAGAAGAAGGATTGGTTCTAGTTGGGGCTGAGCTCTGTGGTGCAGTGGTTAGCATCTACGAATGTCATGCGGGAGACACGGGTCGACTCCACGCGGAGCAAAATCATTTCCCTTCAAAAAATAAAATAATTTAAAAATGGGGGTCACCCACAAATTAAGATTAGATAAATAAAAAATTGACGTATGTCAATAAATACCAGAAATTGGAAAAATTTGTCCACCTCTTGCTACTACTCGGAAAATATTCCAGATAGAGGAGTAGGTATCAGTGAAGAGGAAGGATTAGCTCTGCTTGGGGCCGAGATCTGTGGTACAGTGGTTAGCATCCGTTCATGTCACGCGGGACACCCGGGTTCGACTCCCCGCAGAGCCAAATCATTTCCCTTCAAAAAATAAAATAATTTAAAAATGGTGGTCACCCACAAATTAAGATTAGATTAATATAAATAATTAGCCATAAAATTGACGTATGTCAATAAATACTAGAGCTAGACTAAATTTGTCTGTCTAAAAATAAAATAATTTAAAAATCGTGGTCACCCACAAATTAAGATTAGATAAATATAAAATAATATAAAATTGACGTATGTCAATAAATACCAGAAATTGGAAAAATTTGTCCACCACTTGCTACTACTCGAAAAATATTCGAGATAGAGGAGTAGGTATCAGTGAAGAGGAAGGATTAGCTCTGCTTGGGGCCGAGATCTGTGGTGCAGTGGTTAGCATCCTTTCATGTCACGCGGGACACCCGGGTTCGACTCCCCGCAGAGCCAAATCATTTCCCTTCAAAAAATAAAATAATTTAAAAATGGTGGTCACCCACAAATTAAGATTAGATAAATATAAATAATTAGCCATAAAATTGACGTATGTCAATAAATACTAGAGCTAGACTAAATTTGTCTGTCTAAAAATAAAATAATTTAAAAATCGTGGGTAGCATCCGTGCATGTCACTTGGTAGACCCGGGTTAAATTCTCCGCGGAGCCAAATCTATTCGCTAAAAAAAAAAAAAAAAATTTAACGTGGTCACCTACAAATTAACATTAGATTAATATAAAATAATTTAAAATTGACTTATGTCAATAAATACCAGAATTTGTCCATTTCCCACTACTACTCAGAAAATTTGCAAGAAAGCGGAGTAGGTATCAGAGAAGAGGAAGGATTGGCTCTACTTGGGGCCGAGCTCTGTGGTGCAGTGGGTAGCATCCGAGCATGTCACTTTGGAGACCTGGGTTAAACATTCGGCTAAGCAAAAGCTTACCGCTTAAAAAAAAAAAAATATTATTTTAAAATAATTCAAAAATGCACTATAATGATAATAATGCACACCTGTCTTGAACACAGTCCATAGTTTTAGAACGTTTATAACAATAAACATAGAAATAAATTAAATTTAAATAAATATATAATAATTTAAAATTGACGTATGTCAATAAATACCAAAAATTGAAAAAAATTCGTCCATCTCCCACAACTAATCGCAAAATTCGCGATATAGGGGAGTAGGTATCAGTCAAAATAAAGGATCGGCTCTACTTAGGGCCGAGCACTGTAGTGCAGTTGTTAGCATCCGCGCATGTCACGCGGGACACCCGGGTTCGACTCCCCGCAGAGCCAAATCATTTCCCTTCAAAAAATAAAATAATTTAAAAATGGTGGTCACCCACAAATTAAGATTAGATTAATATAAAATAATTTAAAATTGACGTATGTCAAAAAATACAAGATATTGGACGAATTTTGTCCATTTCCCGCTACTACTCGCAAAATTTGCAAGATAGGGGAGTAGGTATCAGAGAAGAGGAGGGATTGGCTCTGCTTGGGGCCGAGATCTGCGGTGCAGTGAATAGCATCCGCGCATGTCACGCGGGAGACCCGGGATCGACTCCCAGCAAGGCCAAATTATTTTCCTTAAAAAAATAAAATTATTTAATAATGGTGGTCACCCACAGATTAAGATTAGATTAATATAAAATAATTTAAAATTAACGTATGTCAATAAATACATGAAATTGGACGAAATTTGTCCATTTCCGGCTACTACTAGCAAAATTTGCAAGATAGGGGAGTAGGTATCAGAGAAGAGGAAGGATGGGCTCTACTTGGGGCCGAGCTCTGCGGTGCAGTGGGAAGCATCCGAGCATGTCACTTGGGAAACCTGGGTTAAACATTCGGCAAAGCAAAAGCTTACCGCTTAAAAAAAAAATAATATTTAATAATGGTGGTCACGCACAAATTAAGATTACATAATTATAAAATAATTTAAAATTGACGTATGTCAAAAAATACAAGAAATTGGACAAATTTTGTCCATTTTCCACTACTGCTTGCAAAATTTGTAAGAAAGGGGAGTAGGTATCAGAAAGGAGGAAGGATTGGCTCTACCTGGGGCTGAGCTCTGTGGTGCAGTGGGTAGCATCCGAGCATGTCACTTGGGAGACCTGGGTTAAACTCCCGGCGGAGCCAAATCTTACCGCTTAAAAAAAAATAGAAAAATTATTTAAAAATAATTTAAAGATGGTGGTCACCTATAGATTTAGATTAGATTAATAAGAAAAAAATTCAAAATTGTCGTTTGGCAATAAATACCTGAAATTGGACAAAATTAGTCCACCTCCCACTACTACATGCAAAATTTTTCGAGATAGGTGTGTAGGTATCAGTGAAGAGTAAGGATTGGCTCTAGTTTGGCCGAGCTCTGTGGTGCAGTGGTTAGCATCTGCGCATGTAACGCGGAAGACCCGAGTTAGAAGCCCCGGCGGGGCCAAATATTTTCTGTTCAGTAAATATAATAATTTAAAAATGGTGGACAACAAGGAGCCAAATCATTTCTTTTCAAAAAAAAAAAAAAAAATTATATTAAAATATTTTAAAAATTGTGATCACGCACATATAAGATTTGATTAATATAAAAAAATTTTGAATTGACATATGTCAATAAATACCCCGCCGAGCCAAATCTATTCTCTTAAAAAAATAATATATTTTAAAAATGGTGGTCACTTACTAATTAAGATGAGATTAATATAAAATAATATAAAATTGACATTTGTCAATAAATACCAGAAATTGGACAAATTTGTCCACCTCCCGCTACTACTCGGAAAATTTGTGAAATAGGGGATTAGGTATCGGTGAAGGTGAAGGATTGGCTCTACTTTAGGCCGAGCTCTGTGGTGCAGTGGTTAGCATCCGCGCATGTCACTCGGGAGACCCGGTTTCGACTCCCGGCCGAGCCAAATCATTTTTCTTCAAAATATGAAATTATTTAAAAATTGTGGACACTCTCAAATTAAGATTAGATTAATATAAAATAATTTAAAATTGACGTATGTCAATATATACCAGAAATTGGAAAAAATTCGTCCACCTCCTGCTACTACTCGTCAAATTTGTGAGATAGGGGATTAGGTATCGGTGAAGGAAAAGGATTGGCTCTACTTTGGGCCGAGCTCTGTGGTCCAGTGGTTACCATCCGCGCATGTCACTCGGGAGACCCGGTTTCGACTCCCGCCCGAGCCAAATCATTTTTCTTCAAAATATGAAATTATTTAAAAATGGTGGTCACTTACTAATTAAGATGAGATTAATATAAAATAATATAAAATTGACGTATGTCAATAAATACCAGAAATTGGACAAATTTGTTCACCTCCCGCTACTACTCGGAAAATTTGTGAAATAGGGGATCGGTGAAGGAGAAGGATTGGCTCTACTTTAGGCCGAGCTCTGTGGTCCAGTGGTTACCATCCGCGCATGTCACTCGGGAGACCCTATTGACATACGTCAATTTTATATTACTTTAAATTAATCTAATCTTAATTTGAGAGTGTCCACAATTTTTAAATAATTTCATATTTTGAAGAAAAATGATTTGGCTCGGCAGGGAGTCGAAACCGGGTCTCCCGAGTGACATGCGCGGATGGTAACCACTGGACCACAGAGCTCGGCCCAAAGTAGAGCCAATCCTTCTCCTTCACCGATACCTAATCCCCTCTCTCACAAATTTTCCGAGTAGTAGCGGGAGGTGGACAAATTTGTCCAATTTCTGGTATTTATTGACATACATCAAATTTAAATTATTTTATATTAATCTAATCTTAATTTGTGGGTGTCCTCCATTATTAGATAATTTTTTTTTTTAAGGAAAAAGATTTGGGTCTGCCGGAAGTCGAACCAGGCCGTCACGCGTGTAATGCGCAGATGCTAACCACTGCACCACAGAGCTCGGCCCTAAGTAGAGTCAATCCTCCCTCTTCACTGATACCTAATCCCCCATCTTGCAAATTTTCGAGTAGCAGCAGGAGGTGGTCAAATTTAGTCTAATTCTGGAATTTATTGACATACGTCAAATTATGGTAAATTATTTATATTAATCCAATCCTAATTTGTTGGTTACCACTATTTTTAATTATTTTATTTTTTGAAGGGAAATGATTTGGGTCCACCGGGAGTTTAACCTCGGGTCTCCCAAGTGACATGCGCTGATGCTAACCACTGCACCACAGAGCTCGGCCCCAGGTAGAGCCAATCCTTCCTCTTCACTGATACCTACTCCCCTTTCTTGCAAATTTTCCGAGTAGTAGCGGGAGGTGGACAAATTTGTCCAATTTCTGGTATTTATTGACATACGTCAATTTTATATTATTTTATATTAATCTCATCTTAATTAGTAAGTGACCACCATTTTTAAAATATATTATTTTTTTAAGGGAATAGATTTGGCTCGGCGGGGTATTTATTGACATATGTCAATTTAAAATTTTTTTATATTAATCAAATCTTATATGTGCGTGACCACAATTTTTATAATATTTTAATATAATTTATTATTTTTATTTTATGAAAGGAAATGATTTGGCTCCTTGCTGTCCACCATTTTTAAATTATTATATTTACTGAACAGAAAATATTTGGCCCCGCCGGGATTCTAACTCGGGTCTTCCGCGTTACATGTGCGGATGCTAACAACTGCACCACAGAGCTCGGCCAAACTAGAGCCAATCCTTACTCTTCACTGATACCTACACCCCTATGTCTAAAAATTTTGCAAGTAGTAGCGGGAGGTGGACAAATTTTGTCCAATTTCAGGTATTTATTGCCAAACGACAATTTTGATTTTTTTCTTAATTATCTAATCTAAAAGTCAGTGGTTAGCATCCGCGCATGTCACTCGGGAGACCCGGTTTTGACTCCCGGTCGAGCCAAATAATTTTTTTTCAAAAAATAAAATAATTTAAAAATGGTGGTGACTCTCAAATGTAGATCAGATTAATATAAAATAATATAAAATTGACGTATGTCAATAAATACTAGAAATTGGACAAATTTGTCTACCTCCCGCAACTAATCAAAAAATTTTCGAGATAGAGGTGTTGGTAATAGTGAAGAGGAAGGATTGGCTCTACTTCGGGCTGAGCTCTGTGATGCAGTAGTTAGCATCTGCACATGTCACGCGGGAGACCGGGTTTGACTCCCGGTGGACCCAAATCTTTTCCCATCAAAAAATAAAATAATTTCAAAATGGTGGTCTCCCACAAATTAAGATTAGATTAATATAAAATAATATAAAATTGAAGTATGTCAATAAATACCAGAAATTGGAAAAATTTGTCCACCTCCCGCTACTACTCGGAAAATTTGCAAGAGGGGGGATTAGGTATCAGTGAAGAGGGAGGATTGACTTTACTTAGGGCCGAGCTCTGTGGTGCAGTGGTTAGCATCTGCGCATTTCACGCGAGACACCCAGGTTCGACTTCCGGCAGACCCAAATCTTTTCCCTTAAAAAAAAAAAAATTTTCCTTAAAAAAAAAAATAATTTAAAAATGGTGGACACCCACAAATTAAGATTAGATTAATATAAAATAATTTAAAATTGACGTATGTCAAAAAATACAAGAAATTGGACGAATTTTGTCCATTTCCCGCTACTACTCGCAAAATTTGCAAGATAGGGGAGTAGGTATCAGAGAAGAGGAGGGATTGGCTCTGCTTGGGGCCGAGATCTGCGGTGCAGTGGATAGCATCCGCGCATGTCACGCGGGAGACCCGGGATCGACTCCCCGCAAGGCCAAATTATTTTCCTTAAAAAAATAAAATTATTTAATAATGGTGGTCACCCACAGATTAAGATTAGATTAATATAAAATAATTTAAAATTAACGTATGTCAATAAATACAAGAAATTGGACGAAATTTGTCCATTTCCGGCTACTACTAGCAAAATTTGCAAGATAGGGGAGTAGGTATCAGAGAAGAGGAAGGATGGGCTCTACTTGGGGCCGAGCTCTGCGGTGCAGTGGGAAGCATCCGAGCATGTCACTTGGGAAACCTGGGTTAAACATTCGGCAAAGCAAAAGCTTACCGCTTAAAAAAAAAAAAATATTTAATAATGGTGGTCACGCACAAATTAAGATTACATAATTATAAAATAATTTAAAATTGACGTATGTCAATAAATACAAGAAATTGGACAAATTTTGTTCATTTTCCACTACTGCTTGCAAAATTTGCAAGAAAGGGGAGTAGGTATCAGAAAGGAGGAAGGATTGACTCTACCTTGGGCTGAGCTCTGTGGTGCAGTGGGTAGCATCCGAGCATGTCACTTGGGAGACCTGGGTTAAACTCCCGGCGGAGCCAAATCTTACCGCTTAAAAAAAAATAGAATTATTTAAAAATGGTGGTCACATATAGATTTAGATTAGATTAATAAGAAAAAAATTCAAAATTGTCGTTTGGCAATAAATACCTGAAATTGGACAAAATTTGTCCACCTCCCGCAACTACTTGCAAAATTTTTCGAGATAGGGGAGTAGGTATCAGTGGAGAGAAAGGATTGGCTCCAGTTTGGCCGAGCTCTGTGGTGCAGTGGTTAGCATCAGCGCATGTCACTTGGGAGACCCGGGTTAAACTCCCGGTGGACACAAATCATTTCCCTTCAAAAAAGAAAATAATTAAAAATAGTGGTCACCAACAAATTAGGATTGGATTAATATAAATAATTTACCATAATTTGACGTATGTCAATATATACCAGAAATTGGACAAAATTTGACCACCTCCCGCTGCTACTCGAATATTTGCAAGATGGGGGATTAGGTATCAGTGAAGAGGAAGGATTGACTCTACTTAGGGCCGAGCTCTGTGGTGCAGTGGTTAGCATCTGCGCATTTCACGCGTGACGCCCTGGTTCGACTTCCGGCAGACCCAAATCTTTTCCCTTAAAAAAAAAATAAATTATTTAATAATGGAGGACACCAACAAATTAGGATTGGATTAATATAAATAATTTACCATAATTTGACGTTTGTCAATATATACCAGAAATTGGACTAAATTTGACCACCTCCCGCTGCTACTCGAAAATTTTCAAGATGGGGGATTAGGTATCAGTGAAGAGGGAGGATTGGCTCTACTTGGGGCCGAGCTCTGTGTCAGTGGTTAGCATCCGCGCATGTCACTCGGGAGACCCGGTTTTAACTCCCGGTCGAGCCAAATAATTTTTTTTCAAAAAATAAAATAATTTAAAAATGGTGGTGACTCTCAAATGTAGATCAGATTAATATAAAATAATATAAAATTGACGTATGTCAATAAATACCAGAAATTGGACAAATTTGTCTACCTCCCGCAACTAATCAAAAAATTTTCGAGATAGAGGTGTTGGTAATAGTGAAGAGGAAGGATTGACTCTACTTCGGGCTGAGCTCTGTAATGCAGTAGTTAGCATCTGCACATGTCACGCGGGAGACCGGGTTTGACTCCCGGTGGACCCAAATCTTTTCCCATCAAAAAATAAAATAATTTCAAAATGGTGGTCTCCCACAAATTAAGATTAGATTAATATAAAATAATATTAAATTGAAGTATGTCAATAAATACCAGAAATTGGAAAAATTTGTCCACCTCCCGCTACTACTCGGAAAATTTGCAAGAGGGGGGATTAGGTATCAGTGAAGAGGGAGGATTGACTTTACTTAGGGCCGAGCTCTGTGGTGCAGTGGTTATCATCTGCGCATTTCACGCGAGACACCCAGGTTCGACTTCCGGCAGACCCAAATCTTTTCCCTTAAAAAAAAAAAATCTTTTTCCTTAAAAAAAATAATAATTTAAAAATGGTGGACACCCACAAATTAAGATTAGATTAATATAAAATAATTTAAAATTGACGTATGTCAAAAAATACAAGAAATTGGACGAATTTTGTCCATTTCCCGCTACTACTCGCAAAATTTGCAAGATAGGGGAGTAGGTATCAGAGAAGAGGAGGGATTGGCTCTGCTTGGGGCCGAGATCTGCGGTGCAGTGGATAGCATCCGCGCATGTCACGCGGGAGACCCGGGATCGACTCCCCGCAAGGCCAAATTATTTTCCTTAAAAAAATAAAATTATTTAATAATGGTGGTCACCCACAGATTAAGATTAGATTAATATAAAATAATTTAAAATTAACGTATGTCAATAAATACAAGAAATTGGACGAAATTTGTCCATTTCCGGCTACTACTAGCAAAATTTGCAAGATAGGGGAGTAGGTATCAGAGAAGAGGAAGGATGGGCTCTACTTGGGGCCGAGCTCTGCGGTGCAGTGGGAAGCATCCGAGCATGTCACTCGGGAAACCTGGGTTAAACATTCGGCAAAGCAAAAGCTTACCGCTTAAAAAAAAAAAAAATATTTAATAATGGTGGTCACGCACAAATTAAGATTACATAATTATAAAATAATTTAAATTTGACGTATGTCAATAAATACAAGAAATTGGACAAATTTTGTCCATTTTCCACTACTGCTTGCAAAATTTGCAAGAAAGGGGAGTAGGTATCAGAAAGGAGGAAGGATTGGCTCTACCTGGGGCTGAGCTCTGTGGTGCAGTGGGTAGCATCCGAGCATGTCACTTGGGAGACCTGGGTTAAACTCCCGGCGGAGCTAAATCTTACCGCTTAAAAAAAAATAGAAAAATTATTTAAAAATAATTTAAAGATGGTGGTCACCTATAGATTTAGATTAGATTAATAAGAAAAAAATTCAAAATTGTCGTGTGGCAATAAATACCTGAAATTGGACAAAATTTGTCCACCTCCCACTACTACTTGCAAAATGTTTCGAGATAGGGGTGTAGGTATCAGTGAAGAGTAAGGATTAGCTCTAGTTTGGCCGAGCTCTGTGGTGCAGTGGTTAGCATCCGCGCATGTAACGCGGAAGACCCGGTTTTGACTCCCGGTCGAGCCAAATAATTTTTTTTCAAAAAATAAAATAATTTAAAATGGTGGTGACTCTCAAATGTAGATCAGATTAATATAAAATAATATAAAATTGACGTATGTCAATAAATACCAGAAATTGGACAAATTTGTCTACCTCCCGCAACTAATCAAAAAATTTTCGAGATAGAGGTGTTGGTAATAGTGAAGAGGAAGGATTGGCTCTACTTCGGGCTGAGCTCTGTGATGCAGTAGTTAGCATCTGCACATGTCACGCGGGAGACCGGGTTTGACTCCCGGTGGACCCAAATCTTTTCCCATCAAAAAATAAAATAATTTCAAAATGGTGGTCTCCCACAAATTAAGATTAGATTAATATAAAATAATATAAAATTGGAGTATGTCAATAAATACCAGAAATTGGAAAAATTTGTCCACCTCCCGCTACTACTCGGAAAATTTGCAAGAGGGGGGATTAGGTATCAGTGAAGAGGGAGGATTGACTTTACTTAGGGCCAAGCTCTGTGGTGCAGTGGTTAGCATCTGTGCATTTCACGCGAGACACCCAGGTTCGACTTCCGGCAGACCAAAATCTTTTCCCTTAAAAAAAAAAATCTTTTTCCTTAAAAAAAAAAAAAATTTAAAAATGGTGGACACCCACAAATTAAGATTAGATTAATATAAAATAATTTAAAATTGACGTATGTCAAAAAATACAAGAAATTGGACGAATTTTGTCCATTTCCCGCTACTACTCGCAAAATTTGCAAGATAGGGGAGTAGGTATCAGAAAAGAGGAGGGATTGGCTCTGCTTGGGGCCGAGATCTGCGGTGCAGTGGATAGCATCCGCGCATGTCACGCGGGAGACCCGGGATCGACTCCCCGCAAGGCCAAATTATTTTCCTTAAAAAAATAAAATTATTTAATAATGGTGGTCACCCACAGATTAAGATTAGATTAATATAAAATAATTTAAAATTAACGTATGTCAATAAATACAAGAAATTGGACGAAATTTGTCCATTTCCGGCTACTACTAGCAAAATTTGCAAGATAGGGGAGTAGGTATCAGAGAAGAGGAAGGATGGGCTCTACTTGGGGCCGAGCTCTGCGGTGCAGTGGGAAGCATCCGAGCATGTCACTTGGGAAACCTGGGTTAAACATTCGGCAAAGCAAAAGCTTACCGCTTAAAAAAAATAAAAATATTTAATAATGGTGGTCACGCACAAATTAAGATTACATAATTATAAAATAATTTAAATTTGACGTATGTCAATAAATTCAAGAAATTGGACAAATTTTGTCCATTTTCCACTACTGCTTGCAAAATTTGCAAGAAAGGGGAGTAGGTATCAGAAAGGAGGAAGGATTGGCTCTACCTGGGGCTGAGCTCTGTGGTGCAGTGGGTAGCATCCGAGCATGTCACTTGGGAGACCTGGGTTAAACTCCCGGCGGAGCCAAATCTTACCGCTTAAAAAAAAATAGAAAAATTATTTAAAAATAATTTAAAGATGGTGGTCACCTATAGATTTAGATTAGATTAATAAGAAAAAAATTCAAAATTGTCGTGTGGCAATAAATACCTGAAATTGGACAAAATTTGTCCACCTCCCACTACTACTTGCAAAATTTTTCGAGATAGGGGTGTAGGTATCAGTGAAGAGTAAGGATTGGCTCTAGTTTGGCCGAGCTCTGTGGTGCAGTGGTTAGCATCCGCGCATGTAACGCGGAAGACCCGAGTTAGAAGCCCCGGCGGGGCCAAATATTTTCTGTTCAGTAAATATAATAATTTAAAAATGGTGGACAGCAAGGAGCCAAATCATTTCCTTTCAAAAAAAAAAAAAAAAATTATATTAAAATATTTTAAAAATTGTGGTCACGCACATATAAGATTTGATTAATATAAAAAAAGTTTAAATTGACATATGTCAATAAATACCCCGCCGAGCCAAATCTATTCTGTTAAAAAAATAATATATTTTAAAAATGGTGGTCACTTACTAATTAAGATGAGATTAATATAAAATAAAATAAAATTGACGTTTGTCAATAAATACCAGAAATTGGACAAATTTGTCCACCTCCCGCTACTACTCGGAAAATTTGTGAAATAGGGGATTAGGTATCGGTGAAGGAGAAGGATCGGCTCTACTTTAGGCCGAGCTCTGTGGTGCAGTGGTTAGCATCCGCGCATGTCACTTGGGAGACCCGGTTTCGACTCCCGGCCGAGCCAAATCATTTTTCTTCAAAATATGAAATTATTTAAAAATTGTGGACACTCTCAAATTAAGATTAGATTAATATAAAATAATTTAAAATTGACGTATGTCAATATATACCAGAAATTGGACAAAATTCGTCCACCTCCTGCTACTACTCGTCAAATTTGTGAGATAGGGGATTAGGTATCGGTGAAGGAGAAGGATTGGCTCTACTTTGGGCCGAGCTCTGTGGTCCAGTGGTTACCATCCGCGCATGTCACTCGGGAGACCCGGTTTCGACTCCCGCCCGAGCCAAATCATTTTTCTTCAAAATATGAAATTATTTAAAAATGGTGGTCACTTACTAATTAAGATGAGATTAATATAAAATAATATAAAATTGACGTATGTCAATAAATACCAGAAATTGGACAAATTTGTTCACCTCCCGCTACTACTCGGAAAATTTGTGAAATAGGGGATTAGGTATCGGTGAAGGAGAAGGATTGGCTCTACTTTAGGCCGAGCTCTGTGTTGCAGTAGTTAGCATCCGCGCAAGTCACTCGGGAGACCCGGTTTTGACTCACGGTCGAGCCAATAATTTTTTTTCAAAAAATAAAATAATTTAAAAATGGTGGTGACTCTTAAATTAAGATCAGATTAATATAAAATAATATAAAATTTTCTACTTTGTGCCGAGCTCTGTGGTCCAGTGGTTACCATCCGCGCATGTCACTCGGGAGACCCGGTTTCGACTCCTGGCCGAGCCAAATCATTTTTCTACAAAATGTGAAATTATTTAAAAATTGTGGACACTCTCAAATTAAGATTAGATTAATTTAAAGTAATATAAAATTGACGTATGTCAATAAATACCAGAAATTGGACAAATTTGTCCATTTTCTGCTACCACTCGCAAAATTTGCAAGATAGGGGAGTAGGTATCAGAGAAGGAGAAGGATTGGCTCTACTTTGGGCCGAGATCTGTGGTCCAGTGGTTACCATCCGCGCATGTCACTCGGGAGACCCGGTTTCGACTCCTGGCCGAGCCAAATCATTTTTCTTCAAAATGTGAAATTATTTAAAAATTGTGGACACTCTCAAATTAAGATAGATTAATTTAATGTAATATAAAATTGACGTATGTCAATAAATACCAGAAAGTGGACAAATTTGTGCATTTCCCGCTACAACTCGGAAAATTTGTGAAATAGGGGAGTAGGTATCAGAGAAGGAGAAGGATTGGCTCTACTTTGGGCCGAGATCTGTGGTCCAGTGGTTACCATCCGCGCATGTCACTCGGGAGACCCGGTTTCGACTCCCGGCCGAGCCAAATCATTTTTCTTCAAAATATGAAATTATTTAAAAATTGTGGACACTCTCAAATTAAGATTAGATTAATATAAAATAATTTAAAATTGACGTATGTCAATATATACCAGAAATTGGAAAAATTCGACCACCTCCTGCTACTACTCGTCAAATTTGTGAGATAGGGGATTAGGTATCGGTGAAGGAGAAGGATTGGCTCTACTTTGGGCCGAGCTCTGTGGTGCAGTTTTTATTTTTTTATTTTTTGAAAGGAAATGATTTAGATCCTTGCTGTCCACCATTTTTAAATTATTATATTTACTGAACAGAAAATATTTGGCCCAGCCGGGATTCTAACTCGGGTCTTCCGCGTTACATGCGCGGATGCTAACCACTGCACCACAGAGCACGGCCAAATAAGAGCCAATCCTTACTCTCCACTGATACCTACTCCCCTATCTTGCAAATTTTGCGAGTTGTAGCAGAAAATGGACAAATTTGTCCAATTTCTGGTATTTATTGACATACGTCAATTTTATATTACTTTAAATTAATCTAATCTTAATTTGAGAGTGTCCACAATTTTTAAATTATTTTATTTTTTGAAAAAAAATTATTTGGCTCGACCGTGAGTCAAAACCGGGTCTCCCGAGTGACTTGCGCGGATGCTAACTACTGCAACACAGAGCTCGGCCTAAAGTAGAGCCAATCCTTCTCCTTCACCGATACCTAATCCCCTATTTCACAAATTTTCCGAGTATTAGCGGGAGGTGAACAAATTTGTCAAATTTCTGGTATTTATTGACATACGTCAATTTTATATTATTTTATATTAATCTCATCTTAATTAGTAAGTGACCACCATTTTTAAATAATTTTATTTTTTGAAAAAAAAATATTTGGCTTGACCGGGAGTCAAAACCGGGTCTCCCGAGTGACATGCGCGGATGCTAACCACTGACACAGAGCTCGGCCCCAAGTAGAGCCAATCCTCCCTCTTCACTGATACCTAATCCCCCATCTTGCAAATTTTCGAGTAGCAGCGGGAGGTGGTCAAATTTAGTCCAATTTCTGGTATATATTGACATACGTCAAATTATGGTAAATTATTTATATTAATCCAATCCTAATTTGTTGGTGACCACTATTTTTAATTATTTTATTTTTTGAAGGGAAATGATTTGGGTCCACCGGGAGTTTAACCTCGGGTCTCCCAAATGACATGCGCTGATGCTAACTACTGCACCACAGAGCTCGGCCCCAGGTAGAGCCAATCCTTCCTCTTCACTGATACCTACTCCCCTTTCTTGCAAATTTTCCGAGTAGTAGCAGGAGGTGGACAAATTTGTCCAATTTCTGGTATTTATTGACATACGTCAATTTTATATTATTTTATATTAATCCAATCCTAATTTGTTGGTGACCACTATTTTTAATTATTTTATTTTTTGAAGGGAAATGATTTGGGTCCACCGGGAGTTTAACCTCGGGTCTCCCAAATGACATGCGCTGATGCTAACCACTGCACCACAGAGCTCGGCCCCAGGTAGAGCCAATCCTTCCTCTTCACTGATACCTACTCCCCTTTCTTGCAAATTTTCCGAGTAGTAGCAGGAGGTGGACAAATTTGTCCAATTTCTGGTATTTATTGACATACGTCAATTTTATATTATTTTATATTAATCTCATCTTAATTAGTAAGTGACCACCATTTTTAAAATATATTATTTTTTTAAGAGAATAGATTTGGCTCGGCGGGGTATTTATTGACACATGTCAATTTAAAATTTTTTTATATTAATCAAATCTTATATGGGACGTTCTTTTACAAACCGAACACCTTTCTGACCGACACATTTTAGATTTAACTGAAACTTTTTTTACGGGTTCTATATCGAAAAAAAAGAGATACGTGTAAAAGGATTTTTTTTTATTTTCGATATTTTGAAAAATAATCAAGATCGAAAATTCGTGAATTTGATGATTTATCGATAATAGCCTATTTTTCAAAAAATCATAACTCCGGTTCTATTTAAGCTAAAAAATCTTTTTTTTTTTTATTTTGAAGGTAAAAAGACAAACTTTAAGAAAAAAATACTTTCAAAAGAAATTGTCAAAAAATTCAAATTGTTATTAACAATTTCAATGATTAAATCGGTTTTTAACAGTGGCGCCACCCATGAATCAACTTTTTACTATTTTTATCGTATTCTGCGTCAACTTTTCTATCGAAAACGCTTTTAAAATCGATGGAGAAATTATTTTTACTGTAAGAAAAAAATTAATTAATTTAGCGCGGTACGTCACATCGACAATGTGGGTCACATTTCACGACTCATATTCTTGTTTTACACCGTTTATCTCTTAAATAAAAATAATTGTTTCATTTTCTTAATTAAAAAACGTATTTTATTAGCCAAGAAGATGGGAAAAATAGAAAAAATACATAAATAAAAATAAATAAAAAACATTGTTGAAAATGAAATTTTTTTATTAAGATTTCGATAATGCATTAGTTAATAAGAACAATATTTAGAATATAATAATAAATACAATATTTAAAAATAAGACAATGTTTACATTTTCTGTTTAAAAATTTTTACAATAACCTTTTTTTCGCAAGATGAAAACCGTTTTGCTTCCAATTGCTGTAAAGAAATCGGATTAATACAATGATATTTTAAAAATCCTTTTATTGTTAAAGTTTTTTGGAAACGTTCGTACAATTGTTCATTAACTGTCGAATAACAACACGTTATATTCGGCAATGCTTCTGTTGCCCAGTAATTGATATTGCTTCTGTTCATGTATTGCACACACACAGACAGAATGAGTGACGCGAATTCATATGCAAAAAGACTAATCTTAAATATAACGTTTCCAAAAAACTTTAACAATAAAAGGATTTTTAAAATATCATTGTATTAATCCGATTTCTTTACAGCAATTGGAAGCAAAACGGTTTTCATCTTGCGAAAAAAAGGTTATTGTAAAAATTTTTAAACAGAAAATGTAAACATTGTCTTATTTTTAAATATTGTAGTTATTATTATATTCTAAATATTGTTCTTATTATCTAATGCATTATCGAAATCTTAATAAAAAAATTTCATTTTCAACAATGTTTTTTATTTATTTTTATTTATGTATTTTTTCTATTTTTCCCATCTTCTTGGCTAATAAAATATGTTTTTTAATTAAAAAAATGAAACAATTATTTGTATTTAAGAGATAAACGGTGTAAAACAAGAATATGAGCCGTGAAATGTGACCCACATTGTCGATGTGACGTACCGCGCTAAATTAATTAATTTTTTTCTTACAGTAAAAATAATTTCTCCATCGATTTTAAAAGCGTTTTCGATAGAAAATTTGACGCAGAATACGATAAAAATAGTAAAAAGTTGATTCATGGGTGGCGCCACTGTTAAAAACCGATTTAAACATTGAAATTGTTAATAACAATTTGAATTTTTTGACAATTTCTTTTGAAAGTATTTTTTTCTTAAAGTTTGTCTTTTTACCTTCAAAATAAAAAAAAAATAGATTTTTTAGCTTAAATAGAACCGGAGTTATGATTTTTTGAAAAATAGGCTATTATCGATAAATCATCAAATTCACGAATTTTCGATCTTGATTATTTTTCAAAATATCGAAAATAAAAAAAAATCCTTTTACACGTATCTCTTTTTTTTCGATATAGAACCCGTAAAAAAAGTTTCAGTTAAATCTAAAATGTGTCGGTCAATTTTTGTCCAAATCTGTTCGGTTTGTAAAAGAATGTCCCATATGTGCGTGACCACAATTTTTATAATATTTTAATATAATTTATTATTTTTATTTTTTGAAAGGAAATGATTTGGCTCCTTGCTGTCCACCATTTTTAAATTATTATATTTACTGAACAGAAAATATTTGGCCCCGCCGGGATTCTAACTCGGGTCTTCCGCGTTACATGTGCGGATGCTAACAACTGCACCACAGAGCTCGGCCAAACTAGAGCCAATCCTTACTCTCCACTGATACCTACACCCCTATGTCTAAAAATTTTGCAAGTAGTAGTGGGAGGTGGAGAATTTTGTCCAATTTCAGGTATTTATTGCCAAACGACAATTTTGATTTTTTTCTTAATTATCTAATCTAAATCTATAGGTGACCACCATCTTTAAATATTTTTTCTATTTTTTTTTTTAAGCGGTAAGATTTGGCTCCGCCGGAAGTTTAACCCGGGTCTCCCAAGTGACATGCTCGGATGCTAAATAATTTAAAATTGATGTATGTCAATAAATACCAGAAATTGGACAAATTTGTCCATTTTCTGCTACCACTCGCAAAATTTGCAAGATAGGGGAGTAGGTATCAGAGAAGGAGAAGGATTGGCTCTACTTTGGGCCGAGATCTGTGGTCCAGTGGTTACCATCCGCGCATATCACTCGGGAGACCCGGTTTCGACTCCTGGCCGAGCCAAATCATTTTTCTTCAAAATGTGAAATTATTTAAAAATTGTGGACACTCTCAAATTAAGATTTTTTTTTTTTTTTTTTTTTTTTTTTTTTTTTTTTTTTTCCCTCGGCGCTACGGTCCTGATAGGACCTTGGCCTCTTCAACGATTCTTTTCCATTCGTTTCGGTCCTGGGCGATATTCCTCCATCGCCTCACACCAAGCCGCCGCAGGTCGTCCTCCACGTCGTCCAGCCATCTCAGTCGTGGTCTGCCTCTTCTTCTAGCTCCACCTGGTCGACTATACATTAGGTTTCGAGGCAAACGCTCTTGAGGCATTCTCTCGACGTGTCCCAACCATCTGATGCGCCCACTTTTGATTACAGCCACCAGGTCTGGAGAGTTGTAGAGCTGTTTAAGTTCTGCATTCGTCCTTATCCTCCATTGTCCATTCTGGTATACTGGGCCGTAGATCTTCCGGAGGATTTTCCTTTCCCATATAGCAAGCATCCTTTCATTTTCTCGGGACAACACCCACGTCTCGCTACCATACGTAACGATTGGCCTTATCATAGTTTTGTAAATTAACTCGCGGGCCCTTCTAGACAGTATCTTGAACCGCAGTGCCTTTTGGGCAGCATAATATTGCCTGTTTCCAGCTGCTATCCTCGCTTTGATTTCTGTGAGCATGCCATTGTCCTGTGTCAGTATCGATCCTAGATACTTGAAATCGTGACACACCGGAAAGGCATGCTCTCCCAATCTGAGTTCTTTCGTTCGCTGCTCATTTTTAGCGGTAGAGGAAAGCATGTATGCCGACTTGCGCTCGTTAATTTTAAGGCCCCGCGCTGCTGCAGCCCTTTCGAATTCCTCAAGGGTACCTGAAAGTGCCGGGATGGTTCTTGACATCAGTGCCACATCGTCCGCGTATGCCAAATGCTGCGTGACTCGGTTGCAGATGGTTCCCCCTGGGTTGGTTCGTATTCCTCTTACGGCCATTTCCATTGAGAGGTTGAATAGGGTTGTCGCCTGGGGGTCTCCCTGTCTCAATCCCGATCGCACTGTAAATTCCTTGGAGAGTTCTCCTTGTAACTTGACACGGCATCTTGATCCTGCCATTGTCATTCGCACCAACCGCACAAGTTTCTTAGGTATTCCCATGTTTATTAGGTCATCTATTAGCCGCTCCCTGTCAATGGAGTCGTACGCTTGTTGAAAATCTAAGAATAGGTGGTGGAGGTTTATGTTAAACTCATGCGTCTTTTCCAAAACTTGACGCATTGAGAATATGTGATCTATGGTGGATCGCCCTCTCCTGAAGCCACATTGGTACTCACCGACCTCTCGCTCCATGTACTGTATTAGCCTCCTGTTGATGGCCGTGCTGAGGATCTTATAAGCCACACTCAGAAGTGAAATCCCTCGGTAGTTGGCGCACTGCAGCTTGTCTCCTTTTTTGTAAATTGGGCTGACAACAGCAGTCAACCACTCATCTGGCATTCTCTCTTCAGTCCACACATCCCACACCAGTCTGTAGAGTTCTTCTTTGACCTGCTCGCCTCCATACTTGATTAGCTCCGCTTGTAGCTCATCTATTCCGGATTAAGATTAGATTAATTTAAATTAATTAAGATTAGATCAATTTAATCAAATAAATCAAATCAAATTAAGATTAGATTAATTTAATGTAATATAAAATTGACGTATGTCAATAAATACCAGAAAGTGGACAAATTTGTGCATTTCCCGCTACAACTCGCAAAATTTGCAAGATAGGGGAGTAGGTATTAGAGAAGAGGAAGGATTGGCTCTGCTTGGGGCCAAGCTCTGTGGTGCAGTGGGTAGCATCCGAGCATGTCACTTGGGAGACCTGGGTTAAACTCCCGGCGGAGCCAAATCTTACCGCTTAAAAAAAAATAGAATTATTTAAAAATAATTTAAAAATGGTGGTCACATATAGATTTAGATTAGATTAATATAAAATAATATAAAATTGACGTATGTCAATAAATACCAGAAATTAGACAAATTTGTCCACCTCCCGCTACTACTCGGAAAATTTGCAAGATAGGGGAGTAGGTATCAGTGAAGAGGAAGGATTGGCTCTACCTGGGGCCGAGCTCTGTGGTGCAGTGATTAGCATCAGCGCATGTCACTTGGGAGACCCGGGTTAAACTCCCGGTGGACCCAAATCATTTCCCTTCAAAAAATAAAATAATTAAAAATAGTGGTCACCAACAAATTAGGATTGGATTAATATAAATAATTTACCATAATTTGACCTATGTCAATATATACCAGAAATTGGACTAAATTTGACCACCTCCCGCTACTACTCGAAAATTTGCAAGATGGGGGATTAGGTATCAGTGAAGAGGGAGGATTGGCTCTACTTGGGGCCGAGCTCTGTGTCAGTGGTTAGCATCCGCGCATCTCACTCGGGAGACCCGGTTTTGACTCCCGGTCGAGCCAAATAATTTTTTTTCAAAAAATAAAATAATTTAAAAATGGTGGTGACTCTCAAATGTAGATCAGATTAATATAAAATAATATAAAATTGACGTATGTCAATAAATACCAGAAATTGGACAAATTGTCCACCTCCCGCTACCACTCGGAAAATATGCAAGATAGGGGAGTAGGTATCAGTGAAGAGGAAGGTTTGGCTCTACTTGGGGCCGAGCTCTGTGGTGCAGTGATTAGTATCCGCGCATGTCACGTAGGAGACCCGGTTTTGTCTTCCGGCCGAGCCAAATATTTTCTCTTCAAAAAATAAAATAATTTAAAAACGGTGGTCAATCACAAATTAAATTAAGATTAAATTAAAATTGACGTATGTTAATGAATACATGAAATTGGACAAAATTCGTCCATTTGAGCTGTGGTGGAGAGGTTAGTATCCGCGCAAGTCACGCGGAAGACCCGGGTTTGATTCCCGGCCGAGCGAAATCTTTTGTTTACAAAAAATAAAATAATTAAAAATGGTGGTCAATTACCAATTAAGATTAGATAATTATAAAATTGACGTATGTCAATAAATACCAGAAATTGGACAAATTTGTCCACCTCCCGCTACTACTCGCAAAATTTTTGAGATAGAGTGGTTGGTAACAGTGAAGAGGAAGGATTGGATCTACTTGGGGCCGAGCTCTGTGTTGCAGTAGTTAGCATCCGCGCAAGTCACTGAGGAGACCCGGTTTTGACTCACGGTCGAGCCAAATAATTTTTTTTCAAAAAATAAAATAATTTAAAAATGGTGGTGACTCTTAAATTAAGATCAGATTAATATAAAATTGACGTATGTCAATAAATACCAGAAATTGGACAAATTGTCCACCTCCCGCTACTACTCGGAAAATTTCCAAGATAGGGGAGTAGGCTCCCGGCCGAGCCAAATATTTTCTCTTCAAAAAATAATATAATTTAAAAATGGTGGTCAATCACAAATTAAAATTAGATTAAATTAAAATAGACATATGTCAATAAATACCAGAAATTGGACAAAATTCGTCCATTCGAGCTCTGTGGTGCAGTGGTTAGTATCCACGCATGTCACGCGGAAGACCCGGGTTTGATTCCCGGCCAAGCCAAATCTTTTCTTTTCAAAAAATAAAATAATTTAAAAATGGTGGTCCCTTACCAATTAAGATTAGATTCATATAAAATTGACGTATGTCAGTAATTACCAGAAATTAGACATATTTGTCCACCTCCCGCTAATACTCCAAAAATTTTCGAGATAGAGGTGTTTGTAACAGTGAAGAGGAAGGATTGGCTCTACTTGGGGCCGAGCTCTGTGATGCAGTGGTTAGCATCCGCGCATGTCACTCGGGAGACCCGGTTTTGACTCCCGGCCGAGCCAAATAATTTTTCTTCAAAAAATAAAATAATTTAAAAATGGTGGTGACTCTCAAATTAAGATCAGATTAATATAAAATTGACGTATGTCAATAAATACCAGAAATTAGACAAATTGTTCTACCTCATGCAAATAATCAAAAAATTTTCGAGATAGAGGTGTTGGTAATAGTGAAGAGGAAGGATTGGCTCTACTTCGGGCTGAGCTCAGTGATGCAGTAGTTAGCATCTGCACATGTCACGCGGGAGACCGGGTTTGACTCCCGGTGGACCCAAATCTTTTCCCATCAAAAAATAAAATAATTTCAAAATGGTGGTCTCCCACAAATTAAGATTAGATTAATATAAAATTGAAGTATGTCAATAAATACCAGAAATTGGAAAAATTTGTCCACCTCCCGCTACTACTCGGAAAATTTGCAAGAGGGGGGATTAGGTATCAGTGAAGAGGGAGGATTGACTTTACTTAGGGCCGAGCTCTGTGGTGCAGTGGTTAGCATCTGCGCATTTCACGCGTGACACCCAGGTTCGACTTCCGGCAGACCCAAATCTTTTCCCTTAAAAAAAAAAATCTTTTTCCTTAAAAAAAAAAAAAATTTAAAAATGGTGGACACCCACAAATTAATATTAGATTAATATAAAATAATTTAAAATTGACGTATGTAAAAAAAATACCAGAAATTGGACATAATTCGTCCACCTTCCGCTACTACTCGAAAAATTTGTGAGATAGGGGATTAGGTATCAGTGAAGAGGGAGAATTGGCTCTACGTGGGGACGAGCCCTGTTGTGCAGTGGGTAGCATCCGCGCATGTCACTTGGGAGACCCGGGTTAAACTCCCGGTGGACCCAAATTATTTCCCTTCAAAAAATAAAATAATTTAAAAATAGTGGTCACCAACAAATTAGGATTGGATCAATATTAATAATTTACCATAATTTGACGTATGTCAATAAATACCAGAATTAGACTAAATTTGACTACCTCCCGCTGCTACTCGAAAATTTGCAAGATGGGGGATTAGGTATCAGTGAAGAGGGAGGATTGACTCTACTTAGGGCCGAGCTCTGTGGTGCAGTGGTTAGCATCTGCGCATTTCACGCGTGACATCCAGGTTCGACTTCCGGCAGACCCAAATCATTTCACTTAAAAAAAAAAATACATTATTTAATAATGGTGGACACCCACAAATTAATATTAGATTAATATAAAATAATTTAAAATTGACGTATGTAAAAAAAATACCAGAAATTGGACAAAATTCGTCCACCTTCCGCTACTACTCGAAAAATTTGTGAGATAGGGGATTAGGTATCGGTGAAGAGGAAGGATTGGCTCTACTTGGGGACGAGCCCTTTTGTGCAGTGGGTAGCATCCGTGCATGACACTTGGGAGACCGGGGTTAAACTCCAGGTGGACCAAAATCATTTCCCTTCAAAAAATAAAATAATTTAAAAATAGTGGTCACCAACAAATTAGGATTGGATTAATATAAATAATTTACCATAATTTGACATATGTCAATAAATACCAGAAATTGGACAAATTTGTCCACCTCCCGCTACTACTCGGAAAATTTGCAAGATAGGGGAGTAGGTATCAGTGAAGAGGAAGGATTGGTTCTACTTGGGGCCGACCTCTGTGGTGCAGTGGTTAGCATCCGCGTATGTCACGTAGGAGACCCGGTGTTGACTCCCGGCCGAACCAAATATTTTCTCTTCAAAAAATAAAATAATTTAAAAATGGTGGTGACTCTCAAATTAAGATCAGATTAATATAATATACTATAAAATTGACGTATGTCAATAAATACCAGAAATTGGACAAATTTGTCCACCTCCCACTACTACTCGTAAAATTTGCAAGATAGGGGAGTAGGTATCAGTGAAGAGGAAGGATTGGCTCTACCTGTGGCCGAGCTCTGTGGTGCAGTGGTTAGCATCTGCGCATGTCACGCGTGACACCCTGGTTTGACTTTCCGCGGACCCAAATCTTTTTCCTTAAAAAAAAAAAATAAATTATTTAATAATGGTGGACACCCACAAATTATGATTAGATTAATATAAAATAATTTAAAATTGTCGTATGTCAATAAATACCAGACATTGGACAAATTTGTCCACCTCCCGCTACTACTCGAAAAATTTGCAAGATAGGGGATTAGTTATCAGTTAAGAAGAAGGATTGGCTCAACTTGGGGCCGAGCTATTTTGTGCAGTGTTTAGCAACCGCGCATGTCGCGTAGGAGACCCGGTTTCGACTTCCGGCCGAGCCAAATCATTTTTTTTCAAAAAATAAAATTATTTAAAAATGGTGGTCACTCTCAAATTAATAATAGATTAATATAAAATAATATATGATTGACGTGTGTCAACAAATACGAAAAATTGGACAAAATTTGTCCTCCTCCCGCTACTACTCGCAAAATTTGTGAGATAGAGGATTAGGTATCGTCGAAAAGGAAGGATTGGCTCTACTTGGGGCCAAGCTCTGTGGTGCAGTGGGAGCATCCGAGCATGTCACTTGGGAGACCTGGGTTAAACTCCCGGCGAAAGCAAATCTTTCCGTTTAAAAAAAAAAATTAAAAAATTATTTGAAAATAATTTAAAAAAGGTGGTCACCCATAAATAGAGATTAGATTAATAAGAAAAATTTAAAAATTTTCGTTTGTCAATAAATATCTGAAATTGGACAGAATTTGTCCACCTCCCGCTACTACTTGCAAATTTTTCGAGATAGGGGAGTAGGTATCAGTGAAGAGGAAGGTTTGGCTCTACTTGGGGCCGAGCTCTGTGGTGCAGTGATTAGTACTCGCGCATGTCACGTAGGAGACCCGGTTTTGTCTCCCGGCCGAGCCCAATATATTCTCTTCAAAAAATAAAATAATTTAAAAACGGTGGTCAATCACAATTTAAAATTAAATTAAATTAAAATTGACGTATGTCAATAAATACAAGAAATTGGACAAAATTCGTCCATTCGAGCTGTGGTGCAGTGGTTAATATCCGCGCATTTCACGCGGAAGACCCGGGTTTGATTCCCGGCCGAGCCAAATCATTTGTTTTCAAAAAATAAAATAATTAAAAATGGTGGTCACTTACCAATTAAGATTAGATAATTATAAAATTGACGTATGTCAATAAATACCAGAAATTGGACAGAATTTGTCCACCTCCCGCTACTACTCGCAAAATTTTCGAGATAGAGTGGTTGGTAACAGTGAAGAGGAAGGATTGGCTCTACTTGTGGCCGAGCTAAGTGTTGCAATGGTTAGCATCCGCGCATGTCACTCGGGAGACCCGGTTTTGACTCCCGGTCGAGCCAAATAATATTTTTCAAAAAATAAAATAATTCAAAAATGGTGGTGACTCTTAAATTAAAATCAGATTAAAATAAAATTGACGTATGTCAATAAATACCAGAAATTGGACAAATTGTCCACCTCACGCTACTACTCGGAAAATTTGCAAGATATGGGAGTAGGTATCAGTGAAGAGGAAGGATTGGCTCTACCTGGGGCCGAGCTCTGTGGTGCAGTGGTTAGCATCAGCGCATGTCACGCGTGACACCCTGGTTCGACTTCCGGCGGACCCAAATATTTTCCCGTAAAAAAAAAAATTAATTTTTTAATAATTGTAGACACCCTCAAATAATAATTAGATTAATATAAAATAAATTAAAATTGACGTATGTAAATTAATACCAGAAATTGGAAAAATTTGTCCACCTCCCGCTACTACTCGGAAAATTTGCAAGATAGGGGAGTATGTATCAGTGAAGAGAAAGGATTGCCCTTACTTGGGGACGAGCCCTGTTGTGCAGTGGGTAGAATCCGCACATGTCACTTGGGAGACCCGGGTAAAACTCCCGGCCGAGCCAAATAATTTTTCTTCAAAAAATAAAATAATTTAAAAATGGTGGTGACTATCAAATTAAGATCAGATTAATATAAAATAATATAAAATTTACGTATTTCAATAAATACCAGAAATTGGACAAATTTGTCCATCTCTTGCTACTACTCGGGAAATTTTCAAGATAGGGGAGTAGGTATCAGTGAAGAGGAAGGATTGGCTCTACCTGGGGCCGAGCTGTGTGGTGCAGTAGTTAGCTTCTGCGCATGTCACGCGTGACACCCTAGTTCGACTTCCGGCGGACCCAAATCTTTTTCCTTAAATAAAAAAAATAAATTATTTAATAATGGTGGACACCCACAAATTAATATTAGATTAATATAAAGTAATTTAAAATTGACGTATGTAAAAAAAATACCAGAAATTGGACAAAATTCGTCCTCCTTCCGCTACTACTCGCAAAATTTGTGAGATAGGGGATTAGGTATTGGTGAAGAGAAAGGATTGGCTCTACTTGGGGCCGAGCTCTGTGGTGCAGTGGTTAGCATCTGCGCAGGTCACGTAGGAAACCCGGTTTTGACTCCCGGCCGAGCCAAATAATTTTTCTTCAAAAAATAAAATAATTTAAAAATGGTGGTGACTCTCAAATTAAGATCAGATTAATATAAAATAATATAAAATTGAGGTATGTATGTATGTGACTTAAAAAAAAAAAAATTATTTAATAATGTTGGTCACCCAAAAATTAAGATTAGATTAATATAAAATAATTTAAAATTGACGTATGTCAATAAATACAAAAAATTGGACAAAATTTGTCCACCTCCCACTACTACTCGCAAAATTTGCAAGTTAGGGGAGTAGGTATTAGAGAAGAGGAAGGATTGGCTCTACTTAGGGTCGAGCTCCGTGGTGCAGTTGTTAGCATCCGCGCATGTCACGCGGAAGACCCGTTTAGTTTCCCGGCAGAGCCAAATCTTTTCCCTTCAAAAAAAAAAAATAAATTATTTAATAATGGTGGTGACTCTCAAATTAAGATCAGATCAATATAAGATAATTTAAAATTGTCGTATGTCAACAAATACCAGAAATTGGAAAAAATTCATCCACCTCCCGCTACTACTAGCAAAATTTGTAAGATAGGGGATTAGGTATCGGTGAAGAAGAAGGATTGGTTCTAGTTGGGGCCGAGCTCTGTGGTGCAGTGGGTAGCATCTACGCATGTCATGCGGGAGACACGGGTTCGACTCCACGCGGAGCAAAATCATTTCCCTTCAAAAAATAAAATAATTTAAAAATGGGGGTCACCCACAAATTAAGATTAGATTAATATAAAAAATTAGCCATAAGATTGACGTATGTCAATAAATACCAGAGCTAGACTAAATTTGTCTGTCTAAAAATAAAATAATTTAAAAATCGTGGTCACCCACATATTAAGATTAGATTAATATAAAATAATATAAAATTGACGTATGTCAATAAATACAAGAAATTGGAAAAATTTGTCCACCTCCCGCTACTACTCGGAAAATATTCGAGATAGAGGAGTAGGTATCAGTGAAGAGGAAGGATTAGCTCTGCTTGGGGCCGAGATCTGTGGTAGAGTGGTTAGCATCCGCTCATGTCACGCGGGACACCCGGGTTCGACTCCCCGCAGAGCCAAATCATTTCCCTTCCAAAAATAAAATAATTTAAAAATGGTGGTCACCCACAAATTAAGATTAGATTAATATAAAATTAACGTATGTCAATAAATACAAGAAATTGGACGAAATTTGTCCATTTCCCGCTACTACTCGCAAAATTTGCAAGATAGGGGAGTAGGTATCAGAGAAGAGGAAGGATGGGCTTTACTTGCTGCCAAGCACTGTTGTGCAGTGGGTAGCATCCGTGCAGGTCACTTGGGAGACCCTGGTTAAACTCTCGGAAGAGCCAAATCTATTCGCTAAAAAAAAAAAAAAATTAAAATCGTGGTCACCTACAAATTAACATTAGATTAATATTAAATAATTTAAAATTGTCGTATGTCAACAAATACCAGAAATTGGAAAAAATTCATCCACCTCCCGCTACTACTAGCAAAATTTGTAAGATAGGGGATTAGGTATCGGTGAAGAAGAAGGATTGGTTCTAGTTGGGGCCGAGCTCTGTGGTGCAGTGGGTAGCATCTACGCATGTCATGCGGGAGACACGGGTTCGACTCCACGCGGAGCAAAATCATTTCCCTTCAAAAAATAAAATAATTTAAAAATGGGGGTCACCCACAAATTAAGATTAGATTAATATAAAAAATTAGCCATAAGATTGACGTATGTCAATAAATACCAGAGCTAGACTAAATTTGTCTGTCTAAAAATAAAATAATTTAAAAATCGTGGTCACCCACAAATTAAGATTAGATTAATATAAAATAATATAAAATTGACGTATGTCAATAAATACAAGAAATTGGAAAAATTTGTCCACCTCCCGCTACTACTCGGAAAATATTCGAGATAGAGGAGTAGGTATCAGTGAAGAGGAAGGATTAGCTCTGCTTGGGGCCGAGATCTGTGGTGGAGTGGTTAGCATCCGCTCATGTCACGCGGGACACCCGGGTTCGACTCCCCGCAGAGCCAAATCATTTCCCTTCCAAAAATAAAATAATTTAAAAATGGTGGTCACCCACAAATTAAGATTAGATTAATATAAAATTAACGTATGTCAATAAATACAAGAAATTGGACGAAATTTGTCCATTTCCCGCTACTACTCGCAAAATTTGCAAGATAGGGGAGTAGGTATCAGAGAAGAGGAAGGATGGGCTTTACTTGGGGCCAAGCACTGTTGTGCAGTGGGTAGCATCCGTGCAGGTCACTTGGGAGACCCTGGTTAAACTCTCGGAAGAGCCAAATCTATTCGCTAAAAAAAAAAAAAAATTAAAATCGTGGTCACCTACAAATTAACATTAGATTAATATTAAATAATTTAAAATTGACTTATGTCAATAAATACCAGAATTTGTCCATTTCCCACTACTACTCAGAAAATTTGCAGGATAGGGGAGTAGGTATCAGAGAAGAGGAAGGATTGGCTCCACTTGGGGCCGAGCTCTGTGGTGCAGTGGGTAGCATCCGAGAATGTCACTTGGGAGACCTGGGTTAAACTCCCGTTGGAGCAAAATCTTACCGCTTAAAAAAAAAAAATATTATTTTAAAATAATTTAAAAATGCACTATAATTATAATAATGCACACCTGTCTTGAACACAGTCCATAGTTTTAGAACGTTTATAACAATAAACATAGAATAAATTAAATTTAAATAAATATATAATAATTTAAAATTGACGTATGTCTATAAATACCAAAAATTGAAAAAAATTCGTCCATCTCCCACAACTCGGGGGGTCCATAACCCAAACTCTCGGCGGAGCCAAATCTATTCCATAAAAAAAAAAAAAAAAAATTTTAAAATCGTGGTCACCTACAAATTAACATTAGATTAATATAAAATAATTTAAAATTGACTTATGTCAATAAATACCAGAATTGGTCCATTTCCCACTACTACTCAGAAAATTTGCAAGATAGCGGAGTAGGTATCAGAGAAGAGGAAGGATTGGCTCTACTTGGGGCCGAGCTCTGTGGTGCAGTGGGTAGCATCCGAGCATGTCACTTGGGAGACCTGGGTTAAACTCCCGTCGGAGCAAAATCTTACCGCTTAAAAAAAAAAAAATATTATTTTAAAATGCACTATAATTATAATAATGCACACCTGTCTTGAACACAGTCCATAGTTTTAGAACGTTTATAACAATAAACATAGAATAAATTAAATTTAAATAAATATATAATAATTTAAAATTGACGTATGTCAATAAATACCAAAAGTTGAAAAAAATTCGTCCATCTCCCACAACTACTCGCAAAATTCGCGATATAGGGGAGTAGGAATCAGTCAAAAGGAAGGATCGGCTCTACTTAGGGACGAGCACTGTAGTGCAGTTGTTAGCATCCGCGCATGTCACGCAAGAGACCCGGTTTGATTCCCGGCGGAGCGAAATCTTTTATTTTCAAAAAATAAAATAATTTAAAAATGGTGGTCATTCACAAATTAAGATTAGATGAATATAAGATAATTTAAAATTGACGTATGTCAATAAATACCAAAAATTGGACAAAATTCGTCCATCTCCCCCAACTACTCGCAAAATTCGCGATGTAGGGGGTGGGGAGTAGGTATCAGTGAAAGGGAAGGATTAGCTCTACTTGGGGCCGAGCTCTTTGGTGCAGTGGATAGCATAACGCGCATGTAACGCGGAAGACCCGAGTTAGAATCCCGGCGGGGCCAAATATTTTCTGTTCAGTAAATATAATAATTTAAAAATGGTGGACAGCAAGGAGCCAAATCATTTCCTTTCAAAAAATAAAAATAATAAATTATATTAAAATATTTTAAATATTTTTATATATTATTTAATATTTTAAATTGACATATGTTAATAAATACCCCGCCGAGCCAAATCTATTCTCTTAAAAAAATAATATATTTTAAAAATGTTGGTCACTTACTAATTAAGATGAGATTAATATAAAATAATATAAAATTGACGTATGTCTATAAATACCAGAAATTGGACAAATTTGTACACCTCCCGCTTATACTCGGAAAATTTGCAAGATAGGGGAGTAGGTATCAGTGAAGAGGAAGGATTGGCTCTACCTGGGGCCGAGCTCTGTGGTGCAGTGGTTAGCATCAGCGCGTGTCACTTGGGAGACCCGGGTTAAACTCCCGGTGGACACAAATCATTTCTCTTCAAAAAATAAAATAATTAAAAATAGTGGTCACCAACAAATTAGGATTGGATTAATATAAATAATTTACCATAATTTGCCGTATGTCAATAAATTCCAGAATTAGATTAGGTATCGGTGAAGGAGAAGGATTGGCTCTACTTTGGGCCGAGCTCTGTGGTCCAGTGGTTACCATCCGCGCATGTCACTCGGGAGACCCGGATTCTACTCCCGGCCGAGCCAAATCATTTTTCTTCAAAATATGAAATTATTTAAAAATTGTGGACACTCTCAAATTAAGATTAGATTAATTTAAAGTAATATAAAATTGACGTATGTCAAAAAATACCAGAAATTGGACAAATTTGTCCATTTTCCGCTACAACTCGCAAAATTTGCAAGATAGGGGAGTAGGTATCAGAGAAGAGGAAGGATTGGCTCTGCTTGGGGCCGAGCTCTGTGGTGCAGTGGGTAGCATCCGAGCATGTCACTTGGGAGACCTGGGATAAACTCCCGGCGGAGCCAAATCATTTTTCTTTAAAATATGAAATTATTTAAAAATTGTGGTCACCTATAGATTTAGATTAGATTAATAAGAAAAAAATTCAAAATATTCGTTTGGCAATAAATACCTGAAATTGGACAAAATTTGTCCACCTCCCGCTACTACTTGCAAAATTTTTCGAGATAGGGGTGTAGGTATCAGTGAAGAGTAAGGATTGGCTCTAGTTTGGCCGAGCTCTGTGGTGCAGTGGTTAGCATCCGCGCATGTAACGCGGAAGACCGGGTTTGACTCCCGGTGGACCAAATCTTTTCCCATCAAAAAATAAAATAATTTCAAAATGGTGGTCTCTCACAAATTAAGATTAGATTAATATAAAATTGACGTATGTCAATAAATACCAGAAATTGGAAAAATTTGTCCACCTCCCGCTACTACTCCGAAAATTTTCGAGATAGAGGTGTAGGTATCAGTGAAGAGGAAGGATTGGCTCTACTTGGGGCCGAGCTCTGTGTTGCAGTGGTTAGCATCCGCGCATGTCACTCGGGAGACCCGGTTTTTACTCCCGGCCGAGCCAAATAATTTTTCTTCAAAAAATAAAATAATTTAAAAATGGTGGTGACTCTCAAATTAAGATCAGATTAATATAAAATTGACGTATGTCAATAAATACCAGAAATTGGACAAATTTGTCCACCTCCCGCTACTACTCGGAATATTTGCAAGAGGGGGGATTAGGTATCATTGAAGAGGGAGGATTGACTCTACTTAGGGCCGAGCTCTGTGGTGCAGTGGTTAGCATCTGCGCATTTCACGCGTGACACCCAGGTACGACTTCCGGCAGACCCAAATCTTTTACCTTAAAAAAAAAAATCTTTTTCCTTAAAAAAAAAATAATTTAAAAATGGTGGACACCCACAAAGTAATATTAGATTAATATAAAATAATTTAAAATTGACGTATGTTTAGAGTTTTATTTAAGATGAACAAAGAAGACAAACACGAAATAAACAAATAGCACAAACAAAACAATTTTTATTTAAATACGCAAGGCAACAAAACCAGATCGGAAATCCAAAACATAAGTCCATATACAAATTATGATAAACAAGAAATAACACTTTACTAGGCCGAATAACTCACAATTAACAACAGACTTTTTTTTTTAAACCAACAACATTAACACTTCAGTTGTTTGAAAAGACGTATTTACCACTGATTTTTCGATAAAACATGAATACAAAAATTAATTACGATTAAATAAAATAATAAGATTAAATAATAAAACAATAATAATATATATAAAACTGTAATCAGTGGTAAATTAATTAAACTGGCCTTTAACATAAACAAAAAGTTGGTCGTTCGCTCACGACCCATTACACCACTTAAGTTGTGCGTTCACTCGCGACCCGTTACATCACTCCCCCCAATGACATCGGCACAGAACTTCACCTTCGGCTTCACTTCTCTGCCGAAGCGGGTGCGGTAGCCAGACTGCGGTTGCGTTGTAGGAGGTTCTGCGTCGAGGTCATTCGATGGACTGCTGTCCAAAGGCGTAGGAGTGGGTCGATCCCTGATGATGGTGTCGTCTGCGTTGGCCTGCAGGAGATGTGCTGGCTTCAAGCGGTCGATAGAGACGGTCTGCGGACCTGAATGTAGCAGTACGGAGAAAGTCTTCTCATCCCTTGAAACGACCTTGTAAGGGCCAGAATAAGGAGCAATCAGTGGTCCACGGACATAATCATCTCTAATGAAAACGTGGGTGCAGCTTTGTAGATGTGGGTGGACAAAGGTTTTGGCGTTACTACTGCGATGAGGCGCTGGGCGAAGATCCTTCATAGCCTGACGGAGTACTCTGAGCGTCGTCTCGGAGTATTCTGGGCGTCTAGAGGACTCGAAGAACTCACCAGGCAAGCGTAGTGCCTGCCCAAATGTCATCTCAGCAGCACTAACACCAATGTCCTCTCTGACTGCGGTCCTGAGACCGAGAAGAACTGTTGGCAGCACTGTCGTCCATCCTTCCGTGTTGAGCGCTGTCATGATAGATGCCTTGAGGGTTCGGTGCATCTCTCAATGCAGCCATTAGATTGAGGATGGTAAGCCGTAGTGCGACATCTCTGGATACCAAGGATGTGAGTGAGGCTCTTGAACAGGTCTGATTCGAATTGGCGCCCTTGGTCCGTAGTGATTCTGGCTGGTGTACCGTATCTCGAAATCCAAGTGCCAACTATAGCATCTGCAACGGTGTTGCTCGTAATGTCCTCCAGTGGACATGTCTCTGGCCAACGAGTAAACCGGTCAATCATCGTGAGGCAGTATCTCTTGCCGTTTGATGGTGGCAAAGGGCCAATAATATCCACATGAATATGCTCAAAGCGAGAACTGGGAGCGAAATTTCCTGGTGGAGATATGGTATGGCGCACTACCTTAGCACGCTGGCATGGAATGCAGCAACGAGCCCACTTCGAGACGTCGGCGTTCATGTTAGGCCAAAAGAATCGCTGGGCAAGTAAACGTCTCGAGGCTCGAATTCCAGGGTGACTGAATCCATGAAGACGGTTAAAAATTTCTTGACGCATCGATTCGGGGACGTATGGTCGTGGGTGAGGTGTAGAGGTTTCGCAAAAGATGGCCGCAGAAGATCCTGGGAGCTTGAGTCGACGAAGTTGAATGCGAGTATTCCTCTGCAGTTCTGCGATCTTCGGATCTTTCTCTTGTTCCGCTGCAAGACGATGAAAATCCTCTGTGCAGTCGATGTCCTCCACTCTCGACAATGCATCAGCAACCGCGTTTTCATCTCCGGGTACATGACGGGTATCAGTAGTGAACTGACTAATGAAGTTCACTAGCCGAATCCTCATGGGCGTGGCGGTTTCCAGCTTTTGCTGAAAGACATGCTCCAGAGGTTTGTGGTCTGTCCAAATGATAAAATGTCTTCCCTCCAGATAGCATCGAAAATGCTTGATGGCTCGGTGGATCGCCAGAAGTTCTCTGTCGTAAGTCGAGTACTTTTGTTGAGCTGGAGAGAGGGATTTAGAAAAAAATCCTAGGGGACGCCAATCTTTGCCCTCCTTCTGCTGCAAGACTGCGCCCATGGCTGTGTTAGAGGAGTCACATACCAAAACGAGCTCTGCGTGTGGCTTGGGATGACCAATAACAGCTGCGTTTTGGATCGCTGCCTTGCAGTCTTCAAAGGCTTTTATACTCTCCTCTGTCCATTTTATGGGAGTTTTGTCGTTTCTCCGCGCTCCAGCTTGATATCTGTTGAGGGGTGCCTGAAGTTCTGCTGCCCTGGGTATGCAACGTCTATAAAAGTTGAACATACCCAAGAAGCGTCGAAGGTCCCTAACTGTAGAAGGTAGGGGATAGTTTGCAATAGCGTCCACCTTAGCATGGCGCGCAGTAATGCCGGGGGTTTAACCCCGGTCTCCCAAGTGACATGCACGGATGCTACCCACTGCACAACAGGGCTCGTCCCCAAGTAGAGCCAATTCTTCCTCTTCACTGATACCTAATCCCTATCTCACAAATTTTGCGAGTAGTAGCGGAAGGTGGAGGAATTTTGTCCAATTTCTGGTATTTTTTTAACATACGTCAATTTTAAATTATTTTATATTAATCTAATATTAATTTGTGGGTGTCCACCATTTTTAAATTATTTTTTATTTTAAGGAAAAAGATTTTTTTTTTAAGGCAAAAGATTTGGGTCTGCCGGAAGTCGAACCTGGGTGTCACGCGTGAAATGCGCAGATCCTAACCACTGCACCACAGAGCTCGGCCACAGGTAGAGCCAATCCTTCCTCTTCACTGATACCTACTCCCCTATCTTGCAAATTTTCCGAGTAGTAGCGGGAGGTGGACAAATTTGTCCAATTTCTGGTATTTATTGACATACGTCAATTTTATAATATATTATATTAATCTGATCTTAATTTGAGTCACCACCATTTTTAAATAATTTTATTTTTAGAAGAGAAAATATTTGGCTCGGCCGGGAGTCAAAACCGGGTCTCCTACGTGACATACGCGGATGCTAACCACCGCACCACAGAGGTCGGCCCCAAGTAGAACCAATCCTTCCTCTTCACTGATACCTACTCCCCTATCTTGCAAATTTTCCGAGTAGTAGCGGGAGGTGGACAAATTTGTCCAATTTCTGGTATTTATTGACATACGTCAAATTATGGTAAATTATTTATATTCATCCAATCCTAATTTGTTGGTTACCACTATTTTTAAATTATTTTATTTTTTGAAGGGAAATGATTTTGGTCCACCGGGAGTTTAACCCCGGTCTCCCAAGTGACATGCACGGATGCTACCCACTGCACAACAGGGCTCGTCCCCAAGTAGAGCCAATCCTTCCTCTTCACTGATACATACTCCCCTATCTTGCAAATTTTCCGAGTAGTAGCGGGAGGTGGACAAATTTGTCCAATTTCTGGTATTTATTTACATACGTCAATTTTAATTTATTTTATATTAATCTAATCATAATTTGTGGGTGTCCACAATTATTAAAATATTTATTTTTTTTTTAAGGGAAAAGATTTGGGTCCGCCGGAAGTCGAACCAGGGTGTCACGCGTGACATGCGCTGATGCTAACCACTGCACCACAGAGCTCGGCCCCAGGTAGAGCCAATCCTTCCTCTTCACCGATACCTACTACCCTATCTTGCAAATTTTGCGAGTAGTAGCGGGAGGTGGACAAATTCTTTCCAATTTCTGGTATTTATTGGCATACGTCAATTTTATAATTATCTAATATTAATTGGTAAATGACCACCATTTTTAATTATTTTATTTTTTTAAAACAAAAGATTTGGCTCGGCCGGGAATCAAACCCGGGTCTTCCGCGTGAAATGCGCGGATATTAACCACTGCACCACAGCTCGAATGGACGAATTTTGTCCAATTTCTAGTAATTATTGACTTACGTCAATTTTAATTTAAACTAATTTTAATTTGTGATCGACAACCGTTTTTAAATTATTTTATTTTTTGAAGAGAAAATATTTGGCTCGGCCGGGAGACAAAACCGGGTCTCCTACGTGACATGCGCGGGTACTAATCACTGCACCACAGAGCTCGGCCCCAAGTAGAGCCAATCCATCCTCTTCACTGATACCTACTCCCCTATCTCGAAAAATTTGCAAGTAGTAGCGGGAGGTGGACAAATTCTGTCCAATTTCAGGTATTTATTGACAAACGAAAATTTTTAAATTTTTCTTATTAATCTTATCTCTATTTATGGGTGACAACCTTTTTTAAATTATTTTCATATAATTTTTTAATTTTTTTTTTAAGCGGAATGATTTGCTTTCGCCGGGAGTTTAACCCAGGTCTCCCAAGTGACATGCTCGGATGCTCCCACTGCACCACAGAGCTTGGCCCCAAGTAGAGCCAATCCTTCCTTTTCGACGATACCTAATCCTCTATCTCACAAATTTTGCGAGTAGTATCGGGAGGAGGACAAATTTTGTCCAATTTCTCGTATTTGTTGACACACGTTAATCATATATTATTTTATATTAATCTATTCTTAATTTGAGAGTGACCACCATTTTTAAATTATTTTTTTTTTTAAGGAAAGAGATTTGGGTCCGCCGGAAGTCGAACCAAGATGTCACGCGTGACATGCGCAGATGCTACCCACTGCACAACAGGGCTCGTCCCCAAGTAGAGCCAATCCTTCCTCTTCACGGATACCTAATCCCCTATCCTTGGGAACGAGCCTAGTTGTGCAGTGGGTAGCATCCGTGCATGTCACTTGGGAGACCGGGGTTAAACTCCCGGTGGACCAAAATCATTTCCCTTCAAAAAATAAAATAATTTAAAAATCGTGGTCACCAACAAATTAGGATTGGATCAATATTAATAATTTACCATAATTTGACGTATGTCAATAAATACCAGAATTAGACTAAATGTGACTACCTCCCGCTGCTACTTGAAAATTTGCAAGATGGGGGATTAGGTATCAGTGAAGAGGGAGGATTGACTCTACTTAGGGCCGAGCTCTGTGGTGCAGTGGTTAGCATCTGCGCATTTCACGCGTGACACCCAGGTTCGACTTTCGGAAGAACCAAATCTTTTCCCTTAAAAAAAAAAAAAATTATTTAAAAATTGTGGTCACTCTCAAATTAAGAATAGATTAATATAAAATAATATATGATTGACGTGTGTCAACAAATACGAGAAATTGAACAAAATTTGCCCTCCTTCCGATACTACTCGCAAAATTTGTGAGATAGAGGATTAGGTATCGTCGAAAAGGAAGGATTGGCTCTACTTGGGGCCAAGCTATGTGGTGCAGTGGGAGCATCCGAGCATGTCACTTGGGAGACCTGGGTTAAACTCCCGGCGAAAGCAAATCTTTCCGCTTAAAAAAAAAAATTAAAAAATTATATGAAAATAATTTAAAAAAGGTGGTCACCCATAAATAGAGATTAGATTAATAAGAAAAATTTAAAAATTTTCGTTTGTCAATAAATACCTGAAATTGGAGAGAATTTGTCCACCTCCCGCTCCTACTTGCAAATTTTTCAAGATAGGGGAGTAGGTATCATTGAAGAGGAAGGATTGGCTCTACTTGGGGCCGAGCTCTGTGGTGCAGTGATTAGTACCCGCGCATGTCACGTAGGAGACCCGGTTTTGTCTCCCGGCCGAGCCAAATATTTTCTCTTCAAAAAATAAAATAATTTAAAAACGTTTGTCGATCACAAATTAAAATTAGATTAAATTAAAATGACGTAAGTCAATAAATACAAGAAATTGGACAAAATTCGTCCATTCGAGCTGTGGTGCAGTGGTTAATATCCGCGCATTTCACGCGGAAGACCCGGGTTTGATTCCCGGCCGAGCAAAATCTTTTGTTTTCAAAAAATAAAATAATTAAAAATGGTGGTCATTTACCAATTAAGATTAGATAATTATAAAATTGACGTATGTCCATAAATACCAGAAATTGGACAGAATTTGTCCACCTCCCGCTACTACTCGCAAAATTTGCAAGATAGGGTAGTAGGTATCGGTGAAGAGGAAGGATTGGCTCTACCTGGGGCCGAGCTCTGTGGTGCAGTGGTTAGCATCAGCGCATGTCACGCGTGACACCCTGGTTCGACTTCCGGCGGACCCAAATCTTTTCCCTTAAAAAAAAATAAATATTTTAATAATTGTGGACACCCACAAATTATGATTAGATTAATATGAAATAAATTAAAATTGACGTATGTAAATAAATACCAGAAATTGGACAAATTTGTCCACCTCTCGCTACTACTCGGAAAATTTGCAAGATAGGGGAGTATGTATCAGTGAAGAGGAAGGATTGGCTCTACTTGGGGACGAGCCCAGTTGTGCAGTGGGTAGCATCCGCGCATGTCACTTGGGAGACCCGGGTTAAACTCCCGGTGGACCCAAATTATTTCCCTTCAAAAAATAAAATAATTTAAAAATTGTGGTCACCAACAAATTAGGATTGGATCAATATTAATAATTTACCATAATTTGAAGTATGTCAATAAATACCAGAATTAGACTAAATTTGACCACCTCCCGCTGCTACTTGAAAATTTGCAAGATGGGGGATTAGGTATCAGTGAAGAGGGAGGATTGACTCTACTTAGGGCCGAGCTCTGTGGTGCAGTGGTTAGCATCTGCGCATTTCACGCGTGACACCCAGGTTCCACTTCCGGCAGACCCAAATCTATTCCCTTAAAAAAAAAAAATTATTTAAAAATGGTGGACACCCAAAAATTAATATTAGATTAATATAAAATAATTTAAAATTGACGTATGTAAAAAAATACCAGAAATTGGACAAATTTGTCAACCTCTCGCTACTACTCGGAAAATTTGCAAGATAGGGGAGTATGTATCAGTGAAGAGGAAGGATTGGCTCTACTTGGGGACGAGCCCAGTTGTGCAGTGGGTAGCATCCGCGCATGTCACTTGGGAGACCCGGGTTAAACTCCCGGTGGAACAAATTATTTCCCTTCAAAAAATAAAATAATTTAAAAATTGTGGTCACCAACAAATTAGGATTGGATCAATATTAATAATTTACCATAATTTGACGTATGTCAATAAATACCAGAATTAGGCTAAATGTGACTACCTCCCGCTGCTACTCGAAAATTTGCAAGATGGGGGATTAGGTATCAGTGAAGAGGGAGGATTGACTCTACTTAGGGCCGAGCTCTTTGGTGCAGTGGTTAGCATCTGCGCATTTCACGCGTGACACCCAGGTTCGACTTCCGAAAGACCCAAATCTTTTCCCTTAAAAAAAAAAAAAAATAATTTAAAAATGGTGGACACCCACCAATTAATATTAGATTAATATAAAATAATTTAAAATTGACGTATGTAAAAAAAATACCAGAAATTGGACATTATTCCTCCACCTTCCGTTACTACTCGCAAAATTTGTGAGATAGGGATTAGGTATCAGTGAAGAGGAAGAATTGGCTATACTTGGGGACGAGCCCTGTTGTGCAGTCGGTAGCATCCGTGCATGTCACTTGGGAGACCGGGGTTAAACCCCCGGTGGACCAAAATCATTTCCCTTCAAAAAATAAAATAATTTAAAAATAGTGGTCACCAAGAAATTAGGATTGGATTAATATAAATAATTTACCATAATTTGACGTATGTCAATAAATACCAGAATTAGACTAAATGTGACTACCTCCCGCTACTACTCGAAAATTTGCAAGATGGGGGAGTAGGTATCAGTAAAGAGGAAGGATGGGCTCTGCCTCTGGCCGAGCTCTGTGGTGCAGTGGTTAGGATCTGCGCATTTTACGCGTGACACCCAGGTTCGACTTCCGGCAGACCCAAATCTTTTCCCTTAAAAAAAAAATCTTTTTCCTTAAAAAAAAAATAATTTAAAAATGGTGGACACCCACAAATTAATATTAGATTAATATAAAATAATTTAAAATTGACATATGTAAAAAAAATACCAGAAATTGTTCAAAATTCGTCCACCTTCCGCTACTACTCGCAAAATTTGTGAGATAGGGGATTAGGTATCAGTGAAGAGGAAGAATTGGCTCTACTTGGGGACGAGCCCTGTTGTGCAGTCGGTAGCATCCGTGCATGTCACTTGGGAGACCGGGGTTATACTCCCGGTGGACCAAAATCATTTCCCTTCAAAAAATAAAATAAATTAAAAATAGTGGTCACCAACAAATTAGGATTGGATTAATATAAATAATTTACCATAATTTGACGTATGTCAATAAATACCAGAATTAGACTAAATTTGACCACCTCCCGCTGCTACTCGAAAATTTGCAAGATGGGGGATTAGGTAACAGTGAAGAGGGAGGATTGACTCTACTTAGGGCCGAGCTCTGTGGTGCAGTGGTTAGCATCTGCGCATGTCACGCGTGACACCCTGGTTCGACTTCCGGCGGACCCAAATCTTTAACCTTAAAAAAAAAATCTTTTTCCTTAAAAAAAAAATAATTTAAAAATGGTGGACACCCACAAATTAATATTAGATTAATATAAAATAATTTAAAATTGACATATGTAAAAAAAATACCAGAAATTGTTCAAAATTCGTCCACCTTCCGCTACTACTCGCAAAATTTGTGAGATAGGGGATTAGGTATCAGTGAAGAGGAAGAATTGGCTCTACTTGGGGACGAGCCCTGTTGTGCAGTCGGTAGCATCCGTGCATGTCACTTGGGAGACCGGGGTTATACTCCCGGTGGACCAAAATCATTTCCCTTCAAAAAATAAAATAAATTAAAAATAGTGGTCACCAACAAATTAGGATTGGATTAATATAAATAATTTACCATAATTTGACGTATGTCAATAAATACCAGAATTAGACTAAATTTGACCACCTCCCGCTGCTACTCGAAAATTTGCAAGATGGGGGATTAGGTAACAGTGAAGAGGGAGGATTGACTCTACTTAGGGCCGAGCTCTGTGGTGCAGTGGTTAGCATCTGCGCATTTCACGCGTGACACCCAGGTTCGACTTCCGGCAGACCCAAATCTATTCCCTTAAAAAAAAATAAATTATTTAATAATGGTGGACACCCACAAATTAATATTAGATTAATAGAAAATAATTTAAAATTGACGTATGTAAAAAAATACCAGAAATTGGACAAATTTGTCCACCTCTCGCTACTACTCGGAAAATTTGCAAGATAGGGATGTATGTATCAGTGAAGAGGAAGGATTGCCCCTACTTGGGGACGAGCCCAGTTGTGCAGTGGGTAGCATCCGCGCATGTCACTTGGGAGACCCGGTTTTGACTCCCGGCCGAGCCAAATATTTTCTCTTACAAAAATAAAATTATTTAAAAATGGTGGTGACTCTCAAATTAAGATCAGATTAATATAATATATTATAAAATTGACGTATGTCAATAAATACCAGAAATTGGACAAATTTGTCCACCTCCCGCTACTACTCGGAAAATTTGCAAGATAGGGGAGTAGGTATCAGTAAAGAGGAAGGATGGGCTCTGCCTGTGGCCGAGCTCTGTGGTGCAGTGGTTAGGATCTGCGCATTTTACGCGTGACACCCAGGTTCGACTTCCGGCAGACCCAAATCTTTTGCCTTAAAAAAAAAAATCTTTTTCCATAAAAAAAAAAAAAATTTAAAAATGGTGGACAGCCACAAATTAATATTAGATTAATATAAAATAATTTAAAATTGACGTATGTAAAAAAAATACAAGAAATTGGACAAAATTCCTCCACCTTCCGCTACTACTCGCAAAATTTGTGAGATAGGGGATTAGGTATCAGTGAAGAGGAAGAATTGGCTCTACTTCGGGACGAGCCTTGTTGTGCAGTGGGTAGCATCGGTGCATGTCACTTGGTGGACCGGGGTTAAACCCCCGGTGGACCAAAATCATTTCCCTTAAAAAAATAAAATAATTTAAAAATAGGGGTCACCAACAAAAAAGGATTGGATTAATATAAATAATTTACCATAATTTGACGTATGTCAATAAATACCAGAAATTGGACTAATTTGACCACCTCCCGCTGCTACTCGAAAATTTGCAAGATGGGGGATTAGGTATCAGTGAAGAGGAAGGATTGGCTCTACCTGTGGCCGAGCTCTGTGGTGCAGTGGTTAGCATCTGCGCATTTCACGCGTGACACCCAGGTTCGACTTCCGGCAGACACAAATCTTTTCCCTTAAAAAAAAATAATCTTTTTCCTTAAAAAAAAAAATAATTTAAAAATGGTGGACACCCACAAATAAATATGAAATAATTTAAAATATTATTTTATATTAATCTATTCTTAATTTGAGAGTGACTACCATTTTTAAATTATTTTTTTTTTTTTAAGGAAAAAGATTTGGGTCCGCCGGAAGTCGAACCAGGATGTCACGCGTGACATGCGCAGATGCTACCCACTGCACAACAGGGCTCGTCCCCAAGTAGAGCCAATCCTTCCTCTTCACCGATACCTAATCCCATATCTCACAAATTTTGCGAGTAGTAGCGGAAGGTGGACGAACTTTGTCCAATTTCTGGTAGTTTTTTTACATACGTCATTTTTAAATTATTTTATATTAATTTAATATTAATTTGTGGGTGTCCACCATTATTGAATAATTTATTTTTTTTTTAAGGGAAAAGATTTGGGTCTGCCGGAAGTCGAACCTGGGTGTCACGCGTGAAATGCGCAGATGCTAACCACTGCACCACAGAGCTCGGCCCTAAGTAGAGTCAATCCTCCCTCTTCACTAATACCTAATCCCCCATCTTGCAAATTTTCGAGTAGCAGCGGGAGGTGGTCAAATGTGTCCAATTTCTGGTATTTATTGACATACGTCAAATTATGGTCCACCTTCCGCTACTACTCGCAAAATTTGAGAGATAGGGGATTAGGTATCAGTGAAGAGGAAGAATTGGCTCTACTTGGGGACGAGCCCTGTTTTGCAGTGGGTAGCATCCGTGCATGTCACTTGGGAGATCGGGGTTAAACTCCCGGTGGACCAAAATCATTTCCCTTCAAAAAATAAAATAATTTAAAAATAATGGTCACCAACAAATTAGGATTGGATTAATATAAATAATTTACCATAATTTGACGTATGTCAATAAATACCAGAATTAGACTAAATTTGACCACCTCCCGCTGCTACTCGAAAATTTGCAAGATGGGGGATTAGGTAACAGTGAAGAGGGAGGATTGGCTGTACCTGGGGCCGAGCTCTGTGGTGCAGTGGTTAGCATCAGCGCATGTCACGCGTGACACCCTGGTTCGACTTCCGGCGGACCCAAATCTTTTCCCTTAAAAAAAAAAATCTTTTTCTTTAATAAAAAAGATAATTTAAAAATGGTGGACACCCACAAATTAATATTAGATTAATATAAAATAATTTAAAATTGACTTATGTAAAAAAAATACCAGAAATTGTTCAAAATTCGTCCACCTTTCGCTACTACTCGCAAAATTTGTGAGATAGGGGATTAGGTATCAGTGAAGAGGAAGAATTGGCTCTACTTGGGGACGAGCCCTGTTGTGCAGTCGGTAGCATCCGTGCATGTCACTTGGGAGACCGGGGTTATACTCCCGGTGGACCAAAATCACTTCCCTTCAAAAAATAAAATAATTTAAAAGTAGTGGTTACCAACAAATTAGGATTGGATTAATATAAATAATTTACCATAATTTGACGTATGTCAATAAATACCAGAAATTGGACACATTTGACCACCTCCCGCTACTACTCGAAAATTTGCAAGATGGGGGATTAGGTATCAGTGAAGAGGGAGGATTGACTCTACTTAGGGCCGAGCTCTGTGGTGCAGTGGTTAGCATCTGCGCATTTCACGCGTGACACCCAGGTTCGACTTCCGGCAGACCCAAATATTTTCCCTTCAAAAAAAAAAATAAATTATTCAATAATGGTGGACACCCACAAATTAATATTAAATTAATATAAAATAATTTAAAATTGACTTATGTAAAAAAAATACCAGAAATTGTTCAAAATTCGTCCACCTTCCGCTACTACTCGCAAAATTTGTGAGATAGGGGATTAGGTATCAGTGAAGAGGAAGAATTGGCTCTACTTGGGGACGAGCCCTGTTGTGCAGTCGGTAGCATCCGTGCATGTCACTTGGGAGACCGGGGTTATACTCCCGTTGGACCAAAATCACTTCCCTTCAAAAAATAAAATAATTTAAAAATAGTGGTCACCAACAAATTAGGATTGGATTAATATAAATAATTTACCATAATTTGACGTATGTCAATAAATACCAGAAATTGGACACATTTGACCACCTCCCGCTGCTACTCGAAAATTCGCAAGATGGGAGATTAGGTATCAGTGAAGAGGGAGGATTGACTCTACTTAGGGCCGAGCTCTGTGGTGCAGTGGTTAGCATCTGCGCATTTCACGCGTGACACCCAGGTTCGACTTCCGGCAGACCCAAATCTTTTCACTTCAAAAAAAAAAAATAAATTATTCAATAATGGTGGACACCCACAAATTAATATTAAATTAATATAAAATAATTTAAAAATGACGTATGTAAAAAAAATACCAGAAATTGGACGAAGTTCGTCCACCTTCCGCTACTACTCGCAAAATTTGTGAGATAGGGGATTAGGTATCGGTGAAGAGGAAGGATTGGCTCTACTTGGGGACGAGCCCTCTTGTGCAGTGGGTAGCATCTGCGCATGTCACGCGTGACATCCTGGTTCGACTTCCGGCGGACCCAAATCTTTTTCCTTAAAAAAAAAAATAATTTAAAAATGGTGGTCACTCTCAAATTAAGAATAGATTAATATAAAATAATATATGATTGACGTGTGTCAACAAATACGAGAAATTGGACAAAATTTGTCCTCCTCCCGCTACTACTCGCAAAATTTGTGAGATAGAGGATTAGGTATCGTCGAAAAGGAAGGATTGGCGGTATTACTTCGGATGAGGCGCTCCAAGATGGCCGCCGCCGTCAGTAAACAACAAGGTAGTCCAATCACGCCCTACACGATTTCCTCGGTTCACTTCGGCTTTGCCGAATCTTCCCGAGATCCGATGTCGGCTTTATCCACATTTTTGGAGGGTTATTCATTCGTATCTTACTTGATTAGGTTAGGTATGATTCAGTCACCACCATCTGTACCTATATCCAGATGGCATATTTATATAACGACTTTCCAAAAGCTCGTCGAAACTGGGAACTATTGATCGAAAAAATATTTACTTATACATATAACTTTTGATTTGGTTAGGGTACAATAACATTAAAAAATATAAACCGTTAATTAAAAAATCTGGTGCGTGCGCGCAACACACAACTTTCACTTACCAACTTACTTAGATTAGAAATTGACGTATTTTGCTAAATATCATTTCCCAAAGTCACACATTTTTCTACATTCATATCTTATTTTTGTTAATCGTTAAAGCCGTTTTTGAGAAAATAAAAAAACCCCGTGAAAATGATACAAAATTTATTAAGTAAAGTCCGCCCTCCCGTAGATCAATTTTGATGAAATTTTTACAGTCATATCTCGGGCATATAAATACATCAAATACCAAGTTTGATCAAAATCGTTAAAACCGTTTTTGAATAAATAAAAAAAACACGAGAAAATGATACAAAATTTATTAAGTAAAGTCCCCCCTCCCGTAGATCAATTGTGATGAAATTTTTACAGTCATATCTCGGACATATAAATACAGCAAATACCAAGTTTGATCAAAATCGTTAAAACCGTTTTTGAGTAAATAAAAAAAACACGTGAAAATGATACAACATTTATTAAGTAAAGTCCCCCCTCCGGTTGATCAATTGTGATGAAATGTTGGCTATCACATATTTGGCATATACATACATCAAATACCCAGTTTGGTCAGAATCGTGAAAGCAGATTTAGAGTAAATAAAAAAAACACGTGAAAATGTTACAAAATTTATTAAGTAAAGTCCCCCCTCCGGTTAATCAATTTTGATGAAATTTTTACAGTCATATCTCGGGCATATAAATAGATGAAATACTCAGTTTAATCAAAATCGTTAGAGCCGTTTTTTAGAAAATCGAAAACAACTAAAAAGTTATAAAATAAAGTACCCCCTCCCTTTGAGCAAATTTGATGAAATTTTCGCTGTCACATCGCGGGCTTATACATACTCTAAATACCCAATTTCAGGTTTGCACGGTTTATAGTTTTTGAGCTAGTCTGTTCACACACACACACACAGACACACAGACAGACACACACACACACAGACCATTTCGCGGGACTTGGTTATTTTGACTCAGGGGATCCCAAAACGTGTATTTCCGTTGAAAACCGGAAGTCGAAAATTTTCACGATCGCAATACTTCCACCTACTATATATTTCATATATAGGTAAGTGAAAGTAATTAACCCTTTCTTCAATCTAATAAATCATGTACAATTTGTTCTTTTTCCTATGGAGTCATATAATTTAAAATCATGATCAATCATTTTAAAAAAATATCCTTTTTGGTTATTTAAATAAATTTTCTTGAAAAAACCAAAAAATGATAACCTGGTGGTTAGGAATATTTGGATTCTTATGCTACTAATTTATTTGTACCTTTTGCATTTAATGTGACTTTAACTTCAACCCATTTAAACAGGACAATAACACATCTTTAAAAAACAAACAAATAAATTTACAAAACAGAGGATTAAATTTATTTTTTAAATATTGCTAAAGAGTCTATCAAATTTAAAATTTTAAGGAACCATCACAAGAAATTTTCATATATTGAAATAGTAGTTCTACTAATATCTATTGTACTACTTTAATTATATTACAGAAACATTTCTACATTATGATGGTTTTTGCCATGTGCATGATTATGCACATAGTATTTATAATTATCAACTTTTATTTTTATAATATCTATTTGCTTTGTATCAGAGTAACACTTGCTCCAAAAGTTTTTTCTAATTTGGATATCTTATATTCTGACATACCTCTTTTTTTCACTTTCCTACGTTAATTTGTGAATCTAAAATTTTGGAATACCTCTCCAGTCTAATGGTAATTGTCCATGGCATTTTTAACTCCTTTGACTTTTCTGATTTATCTTTCTGCATAAAAATGATCTAGAACATTTCAAACCAAAAAGTACCCAAATTGGTCCAGTACTTCTCACAAGATGCACTTCACTAAGCAAAAAAATTTAATTTTTATTAAATGAATAATGCATTATGCATCATAACATAATGTAATATATAGCATAAGGCATCAAACTTATTGTTCCTTCCACTAGCAATATTTGTTTTTCTTTTCTTACTTCCACAGACGATATTTCCTTCACACACATCCAATAGGAACCCTCAGTCTCTCCGCAAGGGCAGGTCAAAAAGTTCTCGGCCAGACAGGAAGAAGGGAATTAATATAAAGGATTAATCCCTAATCATGTTTACCTACTCAATAGTTATATGTACTCAAACTTTTATAATCCTTTTGTGTCTTTTCTATTATTTATAATACTTTTAGTTTTACCAGTTTGCTCTTGCCAATAAAATGAGTAACATTGAATACAGAGCTGTGAAGAAATTTTTAGTTAAAGAGGGCATAAAACCTTTAGGTTTTTGAATGTTTAAAAAATGTGTATGGGGACTTGTCCCCTTGCTATAGCATTGTGAAAAGCCACCTGTTGAGTTTAAAGTCACACCTTCAGTCTGAAAAATCATGCCCAGAATTTTTTGGGATTCAGAAGGAATCCTGATGACTGATTACAAAGACAAAGGCATAACAATCACAGGAGAATACTATTGTAATGTTTTGACCCACTTAAGATAACAATCAAGGAGAAGAAGAGGGCAAAGCTGAGCCGAGGAGTAATGCTGCTTCATGACAATGCCTTTAACGATATCCTCTTGTCAAGAGGATATCGTTACAATGATACTACTACTGCTGTTACAGTGATTTCCATGATAAGCCTTAGGGGGTGCCTCAATGATCTCTTTTGGGCCTGATTCTATTTTTATTTTATGTAAATGACCTTTGTTCGACACCTTTGAATAGTAACCTTACAGCATTTGGTGATGACTTGGCGTTCTCTTACTCTAATAAAAGCTGGGATACTTTTCAGTTTCATAAACAGCATGATTTGGTTTTCATAAGTCACTGGTTCGATAAATATTGAGCCATGAAACTGATTTGTTTTTTTTTTTATATTAGATTACTTTTAGAATAGGATTCAAATTAACATTTCATAAAAAGGTTTATTTAGACATAGTAAACAACTATAATAGTAAATAAATATATAAACAAATAATTACCGTTTAATTTTATAATTAAACAAATAATTAAACAAATATTTCAGTTTAAATATTTAAGTATAATAATATAATTGATATTGGGCTATAATAATAAATATAAAATAATAATATAAAAGGCTATTTTGGAGATCATATATTTGATATATAACAACCGAATTAAAGATACGGCTAACAGAAATTTACTTTATACCGAATAAAAGTATTATTTCTTTTTTGTTAAAATTTATTATGCACCTTGTCCTTCTGTTTTTAGTATGGAATTCTCTGTTGAGGTACTACCTATGTCAGTGTAATTAAACTTTTAATAACTATGCAAAAAAATAATTATAACTATATTGAAGAAGAGAACTAGAGAACCTTCTTGCCCGCTTTTTTAACTTTTAAAAATATTACCAGTTAATTACTTATTTTTGTATAAAAGATTAAGTATCTTTGTCATTAGAAACACTGGCACTGAAGCCTACCGTAGATGACACAATGAACCTTTATGCTCACTAAAATCACATACTGAATTAACTCTAAATTTTAAGCAGCACTTCTTTATTCACTTCATGGTCAAAGAAGTAATATTACATTTTTTAATTGATTGATATAGTGGTATATTTTTTTTTTCTAAAATTCAATAAATAGATTTAAGACCTCCCCCCCCCCCCCCAAGGTAGTGATCTTGGTTGAGCCACTATATAAATTATATTTCAGTGACTCGTAGAACTAGTCACTGTACGGGTCTAGCCACACATGTCCGCACCGAATCCGCACCGCAGCCTAAAGGTCAGGCCACAGGCCACTTTAGGCATAACTAAAGGTAATATGCAAGTTAAATTAAAAATATCCTGAACATAACCTATATTAGTGCTGCGGTGCGGATCCGGTGTGGACATGTGTGGCCAGACCCTAATTTGTTTAATTTACCCAAACCAAATTAAATTTTTTTCAATTCTTCATTTTGCACCAAATAATTTTAAACGTCTTCCTGACAAATATAAGGATATTATCATTTAAAAAATCATTTTTTCTGCCGTAGTACGATATATTTTTTCATAAAAAATTTAGATTATTTTATTCTGCCAAAAAATTGTTTGTATGGCACTTCCTTTTTTAAAAAAAATTCTACAATTATATTCTTATGTTTAATTTAATATACACTTTAATCAACACAGACTATGAATATTTCTTTGTGATGTGAGGGTGACCCTAATAGAGGTAACAATTCCATGGTCCAAATGTTAGCCCAACTTAGATTATTTGGTAAACAAATAAAATTACTTATAAAAATTCTATATACATTATTAAACCTGAATTCAATTGCACTATCTGTAATCTCCAAGCAAAAGAAACCTTGTACTATATATATTTTTTTTGGCCTATATATTCTAATACTCAGAAAACACTATATTCCCCTAACCGAAAATATAAATATTTCATTGATAGTATGTAATAATTCATTGAATAGCTAAAGGAAAAAGACAAGATATCGTTAGTAAACATTTATTATTTGTCTCGCTTCTGAAGTCTTTTGTAATTAATGAATAATTTACTAACTATATAAATGTTTCCCTACAGACAATTTAACAAATATTAAGGCAAATTAATTTATTTTATGGGTATAGTGGCTGTTAACCGTATTTGAGCAATCACCAGGGGAATCTCATCTTTACCATTTATTGCTTATTTACAACGTTTCGGCTATGTCGCCATTTTCAAGTCTAAAAATTAGTTTAATCCATTAAACATTATTAAATAACAAAACTTCAAATATAATGAATAACAATATTAAAATTGTAAAAATCTTTTTCCTTAAAGAAGGAAGCACTATTCAATAATTTAACCATTTACTAGCAAAATTGCTCAAGAATGTATTTTCAATTAAAATCTTTTTTAAAATATATAATTCAAAAACTTAATTTAAAAAAAATTATTATAAGGTTCACATAATAAATAATTACATTAAAATACAATAAATTAAAAATTAAAATACCTCAATCTGAACAAAGATGTAATGCATCCAGCTTTAAACAATGCCTTCATCAACTCAACATAAAACTTCTTTTTTCATAAATTAAATATATATAAACCATCAACTGGTGTCGTCATTTAAAAAGTTGAAAGACTTAAATTGTGTTAATGTTGGCCACGCAAATCCCTTTTTAACCCTTATTTCTTAATACCTCCCTTATTTTAAATAAACTAGGAATATGTAACTATCAAATTTAATAAAGTTTCCTTACTGCTGTTTCTATTTTTCAAAATATTCTGACAGAATTATTGAAGAGAAAAAAAAAAGAAGAAAAAAAAACCTATAAAACTTGTTTTTTACATTTTTTGTTATATAATATTGTATTTTGTTTAATATTTCTGTATAACATTTTCCTAGATTTTTGGTATCTGTTTTAAAATTTACCGCTTTGTTAATATTTTGGGTAATATGTATCGCCTCCTTCAATTTTCTTTTTTGGTTATTACTTTCTTTATGCACAATAGAGACCTCGTCAAAATGAAATTTATGTTTAGTTGTAAAGCAGTGCTTGGCTGGGGCAGTTTTTTCACTATTATTTTGTAAATTATTAGTGTTGCTTATATGTTGTGAAATCCTGTCTTTTAAGTATTGACTAGTTTCCCCATAGTACGAACCTGGGCAATGCAGGCAATTGATCTTATTTATATACTACCCCAGTCATCAAATCTTTGGGTATTTTATCTTTCATGTTGTTGTGCATTTTTTTAATTTTATTTGATGAGTTTTTTATTATTATCCAATTTAAAGTTATCTATATCATAATTAATAAAGGATCTATTAATATTTTCTGACAGGCCTTTTATATAGGTGCATTTAAAAAATGTTTTGGGTGTCAATGTCTTAGGTGTTATTGATTGTTTTATCAATCAATGAAATTCCATTATTTTCTTTTATTTTTATATTTATTTTCCAGTATTTTTTTATTAAGTTCCTAGGGTTGACTACATTAAGTCTTACTTTGTCTGTTATTTTTATTGCTGTGTATATAAAATTATTGAGAACATTGAAGGGGGTGATTTGATAAATAATTCAAAATTATATCTTTGCTGGTGATTTTTTTGGCCCATTCTGTAATTATTTTGCATCCGTTCCTAATTATATTCATGTCTAGAAATCTAATGTTTCCATTCTCTTCCTCTTCTTTTGTTAACTGAATTCTATCATTATATTTATTTAATTCTTCAAACAATGGCTTTATTTGTTTTTCATTTATTACACATAATATATTGTCCACATATTTTATAATTAACTTTGGTTTAACGATTTCTTTATTATTATTAATTACTTCATCTAATAGCATATTCATAACTATACCAGACAATGAAACTGACAGAACCCCACCCATAGCTAAACCTGCTAACTGCCTGTATATTTTGCCATTGAATTTGAAAAAAACATTTTCACAACAAAGCTTAATTCCTTCCAAAAATACACTTTTGTTTTTTATATCAGTATATGGTTCTATTTCATGCCATTTTTCATTTATACATTTAATAATGAATTTGATTGGTACTGAAGTTAAAAGTGCAGTGACATTAAAACTTATTAACTTGTCTCCTTCTTCTAAGATGATGTTATTTAATAACTCTTTTGCTTGAACTGAATTTTTTATATCATAGCAGTTGTTGTTATTTAAGTGATCTAATGCATGTTTTATAAATTTAGAAAGTTTATATGCAGGGCTATTGATGGCGTTTACTATTGGTCTGAATGGTTTGTCAGGTTTGTGAAGTTTTATTAAGCCAAACATTCGGGGGTGAATTGGATGCTTCTCTAATATTCTTTTATAAATATCAGTATTTATATATTTATTATTTAGTAATTTTTCTATGTATTTCGTAACATTATTTTTATTTTCATTCAATGGATCTATTCTAATTTCCCTGTAAGTATTATTATCATTAAGTAGGTGATACATTTTATCTAGGTAAAGATCTTTATGCATTACTGCCACTTGTTTGGTTTTGTCGGATTTAACTACTATTATATTAGGGTTTCTTCTTTTAAATTTAATAGTTAATTCTATGTCTTTTTCCCAGGCTCTTATCAATGAATTAACTTTACTTTTCCTTGCTTTATTTTTATCCAAAAAATGAATTAAAAATTGTTAACATTTTCCCCTAAACTCAAAATATTAATCATCCCACTGGGAACCTCGATTTCGCATAAATTTTCTACTAAATTTTTCTTATATAGATTATTATATCGGTCTAACATTTCTTTGTCATTATTATTATTATTATATAATCTTAGTTTAGAATTTATGTTATTAGCATATATATATATGCAATATATGTGGAGGGACTATGTTATCATTTTTGCATCTCTTTAATTAAAATATCTTACCTTTTGCTTTTACAACTTTGATACTATGATAAAATTCAAAAAAGTTGTAAAAGCAAAAGGTAAGATATTTTATTTAAAGAGGTGCAAAAATGATAACATAGTCCCTCCACATATATTGCATATGATAGTCCCTCCACATATATTGCATTCTGCAATAGGCTTGGAAAAATGCTTTAATAATAATATTTTAACTAATCAAAAGAAAACTAACCATTTTAACAATTCAATTGACGAAATCCTAAGTATGGATACCAAACAAGGTTATTGGCTTCTTAATAATGCACAAAAAGAACTGGAGAAGATCAAATTGGAAATTGTTCAAAAATATGCGAGCAAGAATGAGAAATTTGTTAACTTATGTGATAAACATATGAATATAATAATACACTGGCAAACAGTAAAATTAAAATCAAAATTAAATAAGATAATAGACCTTTCTATTACCAAGCCATATGCAATTAAAGGGGATAGCATTCAAAATAACCAAACATCTATATATGCTAATAATATAAATTCTAAACTAAGATTATATAATAATAATAATAATAATAATGACAAAGAAATGTTAGACCGATATAATAATCTATATAAGAAAAATTTAGTGGAAAATTTATGCGAAATCGAGGTTCCCTGAGGGATGATTAATATTTTGAGTTTAGGGGAAAATGTTAACAATTTTTAATTCATTTTTTGGATAAAAATAAAGCAAGGAAAAGTAAAGTTAATTCATTGATAAGAGCCTGGGAAAAAGACATAGAATAAACTATTAAATTTAAAAGAAGAAACCCTAATATAATAGTAGTTAAATCCGACAAAACCAAACAAGTGGCAGTAATGCATAAAGATCTTTACCTAGATAAAATGTATCACCTACTTAATGATAATAATACTTACAGGGAAATTAGAATAGAACCATTGAATGATAGATAATTGTATTCTCTTTTCAATGATACAGTGGCTCACAGTCCAAATGATGCAAACAAATATTTTTATTTCAAATGCTAATTACTTCTTCTTTGTTAAAATTTAAAAACCAATGCATATGAGGACATAATGATACACTGTCGTACATTAAATTTATATAATCAAATCAACTCAACGGCAAGTATAGAAGTAGGAAAAAAATTCTTCATTAAAACTTGTAGGGATTGAAGGTCACAGTGAAAAAGATGCAATGTTTATTTCCGTTTAGAAAAAAATGAAAGTAACAAGTAGCCTTCAATTATCGGGTAAATCAGTTATTAACCTTTTCATTCTTTCAATGAAAACAAAAATAAACAATACGAAAAGAATTAATCAGTCTAGTTAGAGTTTTTGCTTAAAATGGGTGAGCATAAAACTATTCGTGAAGAGAAATAGTGATTAACAATTTTAAAATGGACAAAACACAATGAAAAATCACCTCTATTAACAATTGGAGTTATGTCTTCGTTCAACATATTATTGAAAGTTTTAAAAAGGAAAATATAATAATAAGGAAAGCTAGGGAGAGTGCAAACAGTTTTTTGCTGGTAACGATGAGCGTTGGATTCAGCGTCAAATAACAAATAATCCAAAATTAAGTGTTCCAAAGTCGGCTATATTAGTTAAAAAACATTTCAATAAAATCGTTTCAGCTGAAACCATTCGAATGGTCTTAAGAAAAAACCAAAACAAGGTAGAGTTGCAATGCAAAAACCTTTTATGTGTGACAAAAATAAAAAACTTCGAATCAATTTTGCTAAGGATTGTTTAACAAAAGACATGGACTTCTGCTAAAGTGTTCTATATTCAGATGCGTCAAAATTTAATTAGTTTGGCTCTGATGAAAGAGGTTCGCCTGGAGAAAGTCAAATGAAGAGCACCATGAAAAAAATCTTCGCCTGTCCTACTAACTTGAAGGTGGTCATGTCATGGTTTGGTGGTGTATTGTTGCCTCGGGGGTAGGAAATTTTCATTTTATTGGGGGAACAATGGATAAACATTTATATTGTCACATCGTGAAAGAAAAATTTTAAAGCAAGTGCAACCGAACTTGGAATAATAAATAATTTTGATTTTTATAGTGATAATGATCTCAAGCATCCTTCTTATCTTGCAAGAGAATGGTGTTTATATAATTCCCATAAAACTATAAAAACGCCTCCCCAATCACCAGACCTAAACGTGATAGAGAATTCATGGAGTAAATTATAAACAGCACTGAGGAAACATGAGATTTCAAATAGAGGAGATCTAAAAAAGGTGCTTCAAGAAAAATGGGACAAGATAAGCCCAACTTAAACAGAAAAGCTTTTCCAATCCATGCCCAACTGTTTGAAAGAGATAATAAAAAATAAAGGCTTAACTACAAAGTACTCAAATTCAAAATATTTTCGATCTTTTGGATGTTTTTATTTTTGCATCCTTTTCACTGTGACCTTAGAAGTGTATATTATTTATTCATGAAGCTTTAGTTTAATTTTAGGATTTGATCTCAAATAAACTTTTAAGTATTGTCAATTCTACCCTAATGTTTTTGCTTAATATTTGTAAACAAAGATTGTTGAAAATAAATTTCGGCTTGGTATAAAATAGTTTTTTTCAAAGTAAATTCCTTGCATCATCTTGACTTTGAGCTACGTATATGGTAGATTCATGCTTTTAGAGAGAGTTTGTAGCTTTAAATAATTGTATTTATAGTAATTGTGTTATTGTATAATAACACTAGGTTGAATTAATTGTATTAGATTTAAATAGTAATAAAACATTTTGAACTCAGAAGCCCTCAAATGTTTGTTATACCACTTGAAACGTATTTAACTGCTGTCCATTAACACACATTGGTATGAGGATATGTTTTGCTATATTTTAACTATATTTATTTTTATGCGGAACTTTAAAATTTAATTTGAGTGTATTGAATATAAATCTAATTAATTAACCTTATAACTCAATAACCCAATCACTTTATTTCAACATTAGACAGAGAATTTCATCTTCTTTCTATTGATATATAGTTGATTAGGCTGGTTGGAGAGAGATTTTTGCTCAAGGCATTTTTCGATGAATGTTTCACTACTTGGAAATATATATATGTTTCTTATTCTGTACTTAAACATCTTATTCTGAGTGATATGTTGAATAAATTAATAAATTTGGAAAGTTCAGTTCAATTAATACTCTTTCAACAGAAAAAAGTCTTAACATGTACAATTTGTTTTATACTCAAGTCATCATTGGAATTTCAAATATCTCAAAAGTTCAAATGACAAAATTCTCAAAGTAGTGGTTGGAATTTGGTAAAATTTGGCATTTGTGTATGTACTTAATACATACAAGTTTTTATCAAAATGTGAGGTGGCAGGGGATAATATAGAAATTTGGCAGGATGATTTGATATGGAATGACGCTACCTAGTGTTGTTTTAAAAGAAAAATACATGTCATTCCAGCATATTGCGGTTAAAGATGAGCTAAATTCCAAATGGGTTCACAAGATAAAAGTTGTTCACTTTTCATGGGTACACTAAGAACATACCTATTCTTATCTTGTGAACCCATGATTTCTCTACTTTGAAATTTTGCCCACATTTAACCACAATATGCTGAAATGACATATTTTTTAATGGAAGGATTTTTTCTTTTTAAATTAAAAAAACAATTTTAATTTTTTTTTTTAAAAAGATATATTTTTAACCGACTTCGAAAGAGGAGGTTACTCAATTTGATAAGTATTTGCCTTCTTTTTCAATATTTAGTCTGATAGATTAAAAAGAAATTACACAGAACACTGAAAAGGATGATATCTGTTCCAGTTTTCTAGCTTCAATAGTTTTTGAGATATATACCAAAAAAATTTTTCAGAAAACCACATTATTTGTTTTCGTTTTTATTACTTTAAAAATTTGTATCTCTAAATCTGTGTCAGAGAAATCTAAAATTTTCAATTTTTTATTACATTCATACATGCTACAAACAACCAAAAAATTATTAAAATTTAAGATTAAACTGATTGATTTGATATGGAATGACCCTTTCAAAAGTAATCATCACATGAATGTTTGGCTGAAGGTTTCTTTTTCAAGCTCCAACTTAATAATTCCCAATATTATTAGTTATGATTGAAGATGGTTTTCCATGCAGATTAATTAAGTAGAAATGATGGGTGTGGTAAAAAAAAAGTAATAATTCCGTTATTTCCACCATTCACTATCCTTAGTCTGATTTCCTATTGTTCAACTTTATGCACCAATAAATCTTATTGTTTATATTAAATCTATTTATTTCATTTAACTCATTACATTTCCATAGCCTCGTTTATTATTATTATTCCATACTCCTACTAACTTATCCTAAACATTTTCTCATACCTATTATATTTTGAGATAGTAAAATATTTTTTTTTGTTGGTCCTCCCCCACCTTGAAGCTTTTTTTTTTTTTTTACGCTATACCTGGTTTCCCAAGCCAGGGGAAAGGGTCAGGGATTAATGCTGAGTATGATAGTAACATTTGATGTATATGAATATATATATATATATATATATATATATATATATATATATATATATATGTATATGTAAATATGTGTGTATGTATTCATCTTAACTTGTTGTTACAAATTATTCTTTTAATTGAAACAATATGACATAATATTTCCCACGTTTTGTCCCCTTATTTCTTTTTCTTCAAATCCATCAAACCATATCTTTATTTGTCACACATATCTTTTACTTTTTGTTTCTATAAGTTGCATACTTTTTGAGATATGTATTTATATTAAGGTTTTGTTAGGATTTAAGTATTACACATTATTAAAAATGTAATATTATGATATCTAAATATATATGAACCCTTAATTTGAATTTTGTACTCTGCAAATGTATTTTTCATTACCTCTTTAATAAAATATTTAGATGTCAAGTCAAATAATATGTATATAATAATAATATAGATTATGTTCCTTCAAGTTTTTAAATGTGTATAATAAAAGTTGCTTAATGTAGTAGGTTTTTTTTTTAAACATAAAATTAATAGAACTTGTTTAATACCTTTTCCTATAAGAAGTTAATTAGGAATTTAATAGTTATTTCTAAAACCATTGGCATATATTTCATTTTTCTTTTCTTTTTCATAAATTGTAAATGCTTTTATCAACCTGTTTTGAATTACCATCATGAAAGAAAACATTTTATTGTAACAAGTCCACAACAGGATTGCTGAGAGAAAGTTTCATTCATTTTATTCATAAAGGTGTAAATGCAGTTAATGGTGCCTGTATTTTGTAGTTACAAAATATTTACAATTAAATACCTAACAATATGTATTATAACAAAGAAGATTATGGTATTTTAATAACATAAGAGTTTGTACCAAAATTCCTTATATTTTATTTCAAATGTCATTACTATTTATTTATTCATTATTTTTTATTTATTTTTTTTTTTTTTGGTGGTGGAATATATGGCTTAAAATAATTGTGTATTTCTGCTTCTATGTGTTATAGCTAAAATAACTCAAGTATGTCAAATTGTCTGTTTGTGATTAACTTTGCTCCTGGATGAAATGTGTTGGGAAATTGTTAATTTATGTTATTATAAAGAAAAGATAATATACTGAATAAGTTTTGATGGTTGAAAAACATGGTTTTGAAAACAACAAAATAAATCGTTCAAACCACAGGTCTTTATTTATACATACATAAATAACAGAAGGCCAGGTCATGCGCCATGCCTGGTAAGTACAAGCCTTCACTGGAATTAACTATATCTCTACATCTATATAACTGTGTTAATTAAATAATCAAAATTATCTTGCGTATAGTTAAAACCTTACAATATAGTTACAAAAGTCATCATTCATAACACAAACTTTGTTAAGCAACCAATCTGCAAATTTAAATGAGCTAGTTAATGTATTTTTATCTTTATATTTCATTTAATTTATTAAATTTAACTTGTTAAATTAAAACCTTAGATAATTTCCTCTATTTTACACTGTTTGAAGTGGGAAAAAAAACCTTAATTATACTATAAATGTATTGTATTGAATACAATGTAAATATAATATGTATAATATGTATGGATGTATGGTAAATATTGTTAAAGTATGGTAATCTTCTAAACATTGTCACATTAAATACCAAGACTATTCTTCTTAAAACATTCAAATAAAAATATTAGTGCATAACACTAAAAACACACTTTAATTGCCTGTCGCAACCGGAGAAGTAGGGCTGTATAATACTCGCCAAGTATTTTGATATTTCTCTCTTTAATATCAATGTTTATTCCTTTACAGTTCCAAAATATTGAGGCCATCATCTTTTTTTGTTGACTGCATGTGACTTTTGCCTTTAAAGGTGGCCCTTCTGGTCTCAATTCCATGGAGTCCCTTTTGCTGAGTGAGTCATTATAGAGAACCACTGTATCACTTCCAGTTATAGTAGACCCCAAAAAATGTTTTGAACCGACATTATACACCATAAAAATTCATTTCGGCAGATGGAAGAACCTGAAAAATTATATATTTACTAACAGAGTGCTAAAATTTAAGAACTTTCCTTAAAATAATTACAAAGTAAAATGATATAAGATTGAAATTTTGTAAAAATGATTAAATAAGTCAGCTTCACAACACAAATAATATATACCTGATTGAATTTTTAATCAAAATTAAGTGAAATCACAAATATCAACTGCCAAGTATTTTGATATTTCTCTCTTTAATATCAATGTTTATTCCTTTACAGTTCCAAAATATTGAGGCCATCATCTTTTTTTGTTGACTGCATGTGACTTTTGCCTTTAAAGGTGGCCCTTCTGGTCTCAATTCCATGGAGTCCCTTTTGCTGAGTGAGTCATTATAGAGAACCACTGTATCACTTCCAGCTATAGTAGACCCCAAAAAATGTTTTGAACCGACATTATACACCATAAAAATTCATTTCGGCAGATGGAAGAACCTGAAAAATTATATATTTACTAACAGAGTGCTAAAATTTAAGAACTTTCCTTAAAATAATTACAAAGTAAAATGATATAAGATTGAAATTTTGTAAAAATGATTAAATAAGTCAGCTTCACAACACAAATAATATATACCTGATTGAATTTTTAATCAAAATTAAGTGAAATCACAACTATCAACTGCCAAGTATTTTGATATTTCTCTCTTTAATATCAATGTTTATTCCTTTACAGTTCCAAAATATTGAGGCCATCATCTTTTTTTGTTGACTGCTTGTGACTTTTGCCTTTAAAGGTGGCCCTTCTGGTCTCAATTCCATGGAGTCCCTTTTGCTGAGTGAGTCATTATAGAGAACCACTGTTTCACTTCCAGTTATAGTAGAGCCCAAAAAATGTTTTGAACCGACATTATACAGCATAAAAATTCATTTCGGCAGATGGAAGAACCTGAAAAATTATATATTTACTAACAGAGTGCTAAAATTTAAGAACTTTCCTTAAAATAATTACAAAGTAAAATGATATAAGATTGAAATTTTATAAAAATGATTAAATAAGTCAGCTTCACAACACAAATTACTATTACTGTGACTACAGTAAAATCACAACTATCAACTGCTTACCTATAAATTATTAAAAAATCATGGATTACTCAGACAAATGATGTTTTGCCCATACTGTGTATCACGTTGTAAGGAGATCAATTCCAAAGCCATCTTCAGGTATTAATATTCAGTTGATATCTTAGCTTTTTTTTAGCTCCAAGGAAAGATCTTAGAGGGAAATCCAATTACAAATTCTTAAATTCAGAAGAAATCATAATCACAACCTACAAAATGACATATTTTATTTAACAGAGGGATAAATTTTAGAAATTTATAAAAATAAATTATTATTAAAATAATAAAAATTTATAAAATACTTACAAAGTAAAATGATACAATATTTAAATTATGTTTAAATGATTAAATCAGCCTGATTTATAACAACTAATATATATCTGACTAAATTTTCAATCAAAATTAAGTAAATACGCAAAACTAAACTGCTTACCTATTCATTCGGATCATGTTGCCTGGCGATTTCTAATAAAAAATTATGAAATCTGCTATTAAGGTCATGATTCGATTTCCAATAATATTCAGCTAAATAAGTGCCATTATGGTATCTTTTTCTTCCAAATCTAGGAATGTTGGATCTGACTTCCCTCCACGATCTTTCGATGTGCTGAGTGTGAGCACCAGTAACTGGGTCTACAAAATTCATCCTGTGATTCACTGTTAGGTGTAGGAACTGTTGGTGGTTTGTGAGAGGCATGTAGCCTCTCCACAGGTCTGACATAATAGTAGTACCCGAAGCTATTCTTCTTGAAATAACTTCAAGCAGGCTTTCAGCTGAACGATCCTCGACTGTCTCAAAGAAACACCTCTTTGATTCTCTTTCAAAAGCCCCGAAAATCCAGGATCCTTCAATTAACCGCCCAACATTATATTGGCTTTTACCAAATTTAGCTTCGTCAACTTCTACGATGCAACCTGGACCACCAATCGTTCCAACATCTAACATATCGAGAGAATTTAAACAGATCTCTCGACAATAGTTGGACCAGTCTACTACCGCCTCAGATGACAAACCCAACACCTTCATGATGTAATTATGACGGGGATGCGGAATAGTCAACCAGGCACATAAAAACTGGCACACCTTTTTGAACGAGAGACGTGTTCCACGAAACCAAGTACCAGTTCTCATACTCTGACGAAAATTGCATTTTATTCTTATACCATCCACCACTCTTGTCTTCTGACATCTAAAAGTATTTGACGATTAATTTCATTAAATTTTATTAGTTAAACATATTTTTGTTATTTCTACAATAATTTTATGACTATATATAGTATAATATATTATATTACTATCTACTATAATTTTTATTGTTAGTTCAGAGATTTCAATAAAAATTCAGATGTTAATGAATTTTTGGAGTTGTAAAATATTCAATTTGTTATATTGTTTAAATTTAAGATGATTTTTATAGTTCATTAAAGTTTTTAAAAATGAAAAGAGGTTTGATATTATGAGCTAAATTATTTTTATGAACTTAAGACTTTGGAGGAAGTAAGTGTTAACTCACATGTAACCAATTCAGAATGTATTAAGTTAAAATTTATTAACCTTCTTATAGCAATAAAACTGATAAACATAGAGATTTCTCTATAAGTAAAAGTTCTTTTTAATAATATAAATATCAGATTTTGAAAAAAAAAATTCAAACATAATGTGATACCATAAAACATTAATAAAGAGGATTGTTTTTTGAAGTGAGTAACTCTTTCTTCGATTTTGAAACAACTTACTTTTTTGGAATAACTAAAATGGATAAAATCAGACTTGGTATAGGAAGAAATTAAATGTTTACTAATTTACATGGGAATTTGATGAAGTTCAATTTAGGATCCTAAGGACAAACATTAAGGTTTTTTTTTTTTTTTTTTTTTTATGTTTTCCCCATTCCAATAACCCTGGGCAAGGGGGAGTTTATTGTTTACTTAAAGTCTTGCACGTTCCATGGGGTGATACTGCATGCAGGAAAATAATTTAAATACTATTTTCCAGAATATTTTTACAACAAAATGAAACAACAAGGAAAAAACAAAATGCAAAGTACAAAATACGAAATTCAAAACCTAATACAAAATACAAAATTACAAAATACTGTAAGTATTCCTAAATGTATACATTACAATAAAATAATAAATAGAATAAGTATTCAAACAATATCAAAATAAAAAATGAAAATAATAAATAAGAAGAACAAAAATATGGTTATATCATGATGTCCTATGTGGTGTCACCTGTCCAATCCATTTTTTACTTTCACTTACCTATATATGAAATATATAGTAAGTGGAAGTATTGCGATCGTGAAAAATTTCGACTTCCGGTTTTCAACGGAAATACACGTTTTGGGGTCCCCTCAGTCCAATTAACCAAGTCCCGCGAAATGGTCTGTGTGTGTGTGTGTGTTTGTGTGTGTGTCTGTGTGTGTGTGTGTGTGAACAGACTAGCTCAAAAACTATAAACCGTACGAACCTGAAATTGGGTATTTAATGTAGGTATATGCCCGCAATGTGACAGCAAAAATTTCATCAAAATTGCTCAAAGGGAGGGGGTACTTTATTTAATAACTTTTTAAGTTTTTTTCGATTTTCTCAAAAACGGCTCTAACGATTTTGATTAAACTGAGTATTTGATCTATTTATATACCCGAGATATGACTGTAAAAATTTCATCAAAATTGATCAACCGGAGGGGGGACTTTACTTAATAAATGTTGTCCCATTTTCACGTGTTTTTTTTATTTACTCAAAAACGGTTTTAACGATTTTGATCAAACTGGGTATTTGATGTGTGTATATGTCAAAGATGCGACAGCCAACATTAAATCAAAATTGATCAACCGGAGGGGGGACTTTACTTAGTAAATTTTGTATCATCTTCACGTGTTTTTTTTATTTACTCAAAAAAGGCTTTAACGATTTTGATCAAACTGGGTATTTGATGTATGTATGTGCCAAAGATGTGATAGTCAACATTTAATCAAAATTGGTCAAACGGAGCAGGCACTTTCTTTCATAATTTGTTTCCAATTTTTACCTTTTTTTCGATGATCTCAAAAACGGCTTAACCGATTTTTATCAAATTCGTCATGTTTAATGAAAATTAGGTGTTCTTTAATATCAGGTAAGCTTTTTCATTATTAAAATGTTCTGAGGGGGCTTTTTTGGGGGGGGGTGCGCCTATTTTGTTTTTTTTGTTTCCTATAAAGTACCTTTGTTTTTTTTTTACATGGAATTATTAACCCTCTCTCGTTACGCCTAAAAATAAGAAATGGCTAAATATGATATATGATAAAAATAAAGAAAACATAAAGAGGAGAAAAAAAAGTCAATCAGTCAACTCATTAAACTCGTTGAGCCCAAGCATGCGGAGTACGCCTTTAATGACAGACCATTGTTCATAATTAAAGCCGTTCTGTTCATTTGAGAAGTAGCAATTAATAAAACGCATTAATTTCTAATCTAAGTAAGTTGGTAAGTGAAAGTTGTGTGTTGCGCGCACGCACCAGATTTTTTCATAATGTATTGTGGTTTATTCTACTATTTAAGGTTTAAACATTAAGATTTATTAATGTTATTTAAACATTAAGGTTTAAATTTGAATGCAAATTTAATTGATTTTAGATTTGTGAAATATGTAAATTGTTATGTTTTATCAATTTAAGATGATTGTTACACTTGATTACATTATAAAAAAAATTCATGTAATTTTTAATTATCATTTTTTTTCTATATGTGAATTTTTAATAATTAATAATTACATTTTTTGTATGAATTTATGCCTTTGATGGAAAGTGTTAACTAACTTCTAAGCAATTGAGAATTAATGAATGACCTTAATATTTTTATTTTTATTTTATTACTCTTTATATTATTTTTTATTTTTATTACTCTTTATTCTCCAATTCACAACTGTGAGTACGACCTTAATATTGATAAATGAAATTCATTTATTGATAATAAATGAAGACCTTAAAAGAATGAAACACACAAACACAGAAATTTCGCTGTAAGCATAAGTTCATTATAATAATTTAATCATGAGATGTTGAATTTTTATTTTCTAAAACGAAATTTGTATCTTAAAAACTTATAAACATAATTTTGTTTTTAAAATTGATTTGACACCTAACACTCAAAAGGCTTGAATTGTGAAAGGTCCTTTTTTCACAAATAACTAAAAATTATAAATTGAATATAGGAAAAATTGAAATGTTTAATAATTATAAGGAAAATGTTGAATACCTGAACATGGCTTTAGATGTGATCTCCTTACATTGGGATCCACAATCAGGGTAAAACATCATTTGCCTAATACATCCATGATTTTTTAATAGTTGTATAAAATCCTCTTCATCCCCAATGTCTCCAACATTGCAACTATTAATTTCGCAGTAAAGGCAGTTCATGATGGCGGAGATGAAATGAATTTATGCGGCCACAGCGTCTATAGCGTCACGCTAATTAGTTTCTGAAAGGGCAGTTTTCCGAATTTCTTAATTACTTCTCGAAAGGAAGTAGAAAACGGGAAGGTGCCCGAAGTCGGAGTAGGGAGAAGCGGGCTTTTTAAATTTTTAAATGGAGGGTTGGGGGGAGTGGTGGGGGACAACAGCTGATTATTACTTCCCTCCCCTCTTTTGAGTGAGGCGGGAAGGTTACCTGGACTAAATTTGCTCGGGAAGATTCGGCAAAGCCGAAGTGAACCGAGGAAATCGTGTAGGGCGTGATTGGACTACCTTGTTGTTTACTGACGGCGGCGGCCATCTTGGAGCGCCTCATCCGAAGTAATACCGGATTGGCTCTACTTGGGGCCAAGCTCTGTGGTGCAGTGGGAGCATCCGAGCATGTCACTTGGGAGACCTGGGTTAAACTCCCGGCGAAAGCAAATCTTTCCGCTTAAGAGAGAGAAATACTTTATTGATAAGTAGTGCTGCCCTACTTCATAGGATTGCTAGACACACAGCATACTAATCAATCCGTTTGGACATTAAATTTCCTATTTTTTCGTTCCATTTTTGGTCTTCTTTTCTTTTCCTTTCTTTTTTTAACTTATCAATATTGTCATCAGGGGTTGGATTACAATTTTTGGATCTTTTTCAGAAACAAATAATTATAATATAAATTCCATTTCGAAAGTTAGTTGCTATACAGGTGATGGTGGATAATGCCCAAGGAGTCAAGAATTATGCTCTTGGCCAAGATCCCTATATCACCTATTGCGACCCCTATTTCTTCTAGGAAGCAATATGTAGATCTCGGAATTGATCCGCGAGACCCGAACCAGAGGCCTCTCACGGTGAAATCTCTCTCTCCGAAGGTTCCACGGAATTTTTCTTTTAAGAAAGGGATACACTTTTCATAGATCTGTTTTTTTTCCCTTCCAACTGCACCTGCCTGATCGAGGTCATTGCCCTCATATCTTACCGTCGGATCAAGGATCAGTGCTGTACTTCCTGTCCTGGGGAAGGCTACAATATCAGCATACCTTACTGATCCATCGGAGTCAATGCAATGGACCTCGTCGAAGCACGTGTATTCCCTTCTTTTAAGGAACCTTATTAGTTCTTCTTTGACCCTATGGTGTCGGCGGGTTATGAGGAGGGAGTTATTGGGGCATATTCCCAGCACATGGGCCGGTGTTTGAGACTCTCTGCCGCATTTGCGGCAGAGGGACCCAACTTCTCTAGACTCTCCGCTGACTCCAGGGACCCCACGCAAAGGCGCATAGTTAATATTAAGTTTTAGGGCATTGGACCATTCTGACCCTGAGAGTACTTGTTTTTGACAAATAAATTTATTTGCCTTTGGTGTGTCCCTAAAATGCGTAATTCCAACGCCTTGCCATTTACACTTGGCCCATTCGTCAAAAGAACGTTCTCTCAGCGACTGCCGTAGAGCTCTCACGCTTCGGTTGCCCTGATCCACTCCAAGTCTTTCCGCACATTCAGCGATTTCCGCTCTATAATCGAAAGTGGACTGAAACAGGGCGTCCGGTATATTTAACAGTCGCTGGGCAATGGACCAATGCTGCAGAGGAGCCTCCCATATGCAGCGGATCAAGCCTAGTCCCCGATATCTCCTCGGGGCGTAAAGCATCCCTGAACAGGTGTTAGCTGGGAGCCCGATGATGGCTTTCACACTCCTGCGGATGTTTACATCAATACCATCTAATATCGCTTGAGGTATTTTTGAGAGAGGCGCAGTTTGGAGAGGGTATGTTAACATAGGAAATAGATATTGATTTGCCACGTTAATCTTTTGCTCTGGTTTGAGCAGACTAGAGCTCACCAATTTGTTTAGGTTATTATTGAGCTTACTTATAGCCTCTTCGTTAAAAACTAATTCGCCTGAGAATTTGCAACCCAAACATTTTATAGAATCGCCTGCTTTAATCGTTTCAATGGTATCTCCATTATCAAGAGAGAGAGTACTCTGCGTCAGCTCTCCTTTACTTATTAACAGACCTACGCTTTTCTTTGGGTTTATAGATAGACCTATCTCTGCGAGCAGCCTTTGTACACTGTTGATAACTCTTTCAGCAGTACTCTTATCGCGCGCCGTGACAGCCTGATCATCCGCGAAGCCCGTGAGGACCATGGATTCTGGGTCACTGGTTAATTTATATTATTAAAATATAAATTAATTTATATTAATTTATAAAATTAAAAAATTATATGAAAATAATTAAAAAAAGGTGGTCACCCATAAATAGAGATTAGATTAATAAGAAAAATTTAAAAATTTTCGTTTGTCAATAAATACCTGAAATTAGACAGAATTTGTCCACCCCCCGCTACTACTTGCAAATTTTTCGAGATAGGGGAGTAGGTATCAGTGAAGAGGAAGGATTGGCTCTACTTGGGGTCGAGCTCTGTGGTGCAGTGATTAGCACCCGCGCATGTCACGTAGGAGACCCGGTTTTGTCTCCCGGCCGAGCCAAATATTTTCTTTTCAAAAAATAAAATAATTTAAAAACGGTTGTCGATCACAAATTAAAATTAGATTAAATTAAAATTGACGTAAGTCAATAAATACAAGAAATTGGACAAAATTCGTCCATTCGAGCTGTGGTGCAGTGGTTAATATCCGCGCATTTCACGCGGAAGACCCGGGTTTGATTCCCGGCCGAGCCAAATCTTTTGTTTTCAAAAAATAAAATCATTAAAAATGGTGGTCATTTACCAATTAAGATTAGATAATTATAAAATTGACGTATGTCAATAAATACCAGAAATTGGACAGAATTTGTCCACCTCCCGCTACTACTCGCAAAATTTGCAAGATAGGGTAGTAGGTATCGGTGAAGAAGAAGGATTGGCTCTACCTGGGGCCGAGCTCTGTGGTGCAGTGGTTAGCATCAGCGCATGTCACGCGTGACACCCTGGTTCGACTTCCGGCGGACCCAAATCTTTTCCCTTAAAAAAAAAATAAATATTTTAATAATTGTGGACACCCACAAATTATGATTAGATTAATATAAAATAAATTAAAATTGACGTATGTAAATAAATACCAGAAATTGGACAAATTTGTCCACCTCCTGCTACTACTCGGAAAATTTGCAAGATAGGGGAGTATGTATCAGTGAAGAGGAAGGATTACCCCTACTTGGGGACGAGCCCTGTTGTGCAGTGGGTACCATCCGCGCATATCACTTGGGAGACCCGGGTTAAACTCGCGGTGGACCCAAATTATTTCCCTTCAAAAAAAAAAAATCTGGTGCGTGCTCGCAACACACAACTTTCACTTACTAACTTACTTAGATTAGAAATTAATGCGTTTTGTTAATTGCCACTTCTCAAATGAACAGAACGGCTTTAATTATGAACAATGATCTGTCATTAAAGGCGTACTCCGCATGCGTCGGCTCAACGAGTTTTATGAGTTGACTGAATATTTTTCTTTTTTTCTCCTCTTTATGTTTTCTTTATTTTTATCATATCTCATATTTAGCCATTTCTTATTTTTAGGCGTAACGAGAGACAGTTAATTTCTCCATATAAACAAAAACAAAGGTACTTTATAGGAAACAAACAAACAAAAAAGGCCCCCACCCCCCAATAAAAGCCCCCTCAGAACATTTTAATAATGATAAAGCTTAACTGATATTAAAGAAAACCTAATTTTCATTAAACATGACGAATTTGATAAAAATCGTTAAAGCTGTTTTTGAAATAATCGAAAAAAAGGTAAAACTTGGAAAAAAAGTCATGAAATAAAGTGCCCCCTCAGTTGGACCAATTTTGATGAAATGTTGGCTTTTACATATTTGGTATATACATACATCAAATACCCAGTTTCTTCAAAATCGTTAAAGCCGTTTTTGAGTAAATAAAAAATCTGGTGCGTGCGTGCAACACACAACTTTCACTTACCAACTTACTTAGATTAGTAATTGACGTGTTTTGCTAAATATCATTTCCCAAAGTCACACATTTTTCTACATTCAAATCTTATTTTTGTTAATCGTTAAAGCCGTTTTTGAGTAAATAAAAAAACCCCGTGAAAATGATACAAAATTTATTAAGTAAAGTCCCCCCTCCCGTAGATCAATTTTGATGAAATTTTTACAGTCGTATCTCGGGCATATAAGTACATCAAATACCAAGTTTGATCAAAATCGTTAAAACCGTTTTTGAGTAAATAAAAAAAACACGTGAAAATGATACAAAATTTATTAAGTAAAGTCCCCCCTCCGGTTGATCAATTGTGATGAAATGTTGGTTATCACATCTTTGGCATATAAATACATCAAATACCAAGTTTGATCAAAATCGTTAAAACCGTTTTTGAGTAAATAAAAAAAACACGTGAAAATGATACAAAATTTAATAAGTAAAGTCCCCCCTCCGGTTGATCAATTGTGATGAAATGTTGGTTATCACATCTTTGGCATATAAATACATCAAATACCAAGTTTGATCAAAATCGTTAAAACTGTTTTTGAGTAAATAAAAAAAACATGTGAAAATGATACAAAATTTATTAAGTAAAGTCCTCCCTCCGGTTGATCAATTTTGATGAAATTTTTACAGTCATATTTCAGGCATAAAAATAGATCAAATACTCAGTTTAATCAAAATGGTTAGAGCCGTTTTTGAGAAAATCGAAAAAACTTAAAAAGTTATTAAATAAAGTACCCCCTCCCTTTAAGCAAATTTGATGAAATTTTTGCTGTCACATCGCGGGCTTATACATACTCTAAATACCCAATTTCAGGTTCGCATGGTTTATAGTTTTTGAGCTAGTCTGTTCAAACACACACACACAGACACACAGACAGACACACACACACACACAGACCATTTCGCGGGACTTGGTTATTTTGACTCAGGGGATCCCAAAACGTGTATTTCCGTTGAAAACCTGAAGTCGGAAATTTTCACGATCGCAATACTTCCACTTACTATATATTTCATATATAGGTAAGTGAAAGTAAAAATATGTACACGTGAAATTGGTACAAAATTTATTAAGTAAAGTCCTCCCTCTGGTTGATCAATTTTGATGAATTTTTTACAGTCGTATCTCGGGCATATACTTACATCATGTACCCAGTTTGATCAAAATCGTAAAAGCCGTTTTTGAATAAATAAAAAAAACACGTGAAAATGATACAAAATTTATTAAGTAAAGTCCTCCCCCCTCCGGTCAATCAATTTTGATGAAATTTTTACAGTCATATCTCGGGGATATAAATAGATCAAATACTCAGTTTAATCGAAATCGTTAGAGCCGTTTTTGAGAAAATCGAAAAAAACCTAAAAAGTTATTAAATAATGTACCCCCTCCCTTTGAGCAATTTTGATGAAATTTTTGCTGTCACATCGCGGGCATATACCTACACTAAATACCCAATTTTATGTTCCCACGGTTTATAGTTTTTGAGCTAGTCTGTTCACATACACACACACACACACACACACACACACACACACACACACACACACACACACACACACACACACACACACACACAGACCATTTCGCGGGACTTGGTTATTTCGTCTCAGGGGGTCCCAAAACGTGTATTTCCGTTGAAAACCGGAAGTCGAAATTTTTCACGATCGCATTACTTCCACTTACTATATATTTCATATATAGGTAAGTGAAAAGTAAAAATAAATTATTTAATAATGGTGGACACCCACAAATTAATATTAGATTAATATAAAATAATTTAAAATTGACGTATGAAAAAGAATACCAGAAATTGGACAAATTTGTCCAACTCTCGCTACTACTCGGAAAATTTGCAAGATAGGGGAGTATGTATCAGTGAAGAGGAAGGATTGCCCCTACTTGGGGACGAGCCCTGTTGTGCAGTGGGTAGCATCCGCGCATGTTACTTGGGAGACCCGGGTTAAACTTTCCGTGGACCCAAATTATTTCCCTTCAAAAAATAAAATAATTTAAAAATAGTGGTCACCAACAAATTAGGATTGGATGATATATTAATAATTTACCATAATTTGACGTATGTCAATAAATACCACAATTAGACTAAATGTGACTACCTCCCGCTGCTACTCAAAAATTTGCAAGATGGGGGATTAGGTATCAGTGAAGAGGGAGGATTGACTCTACTTAGGGCCGAGCTCTGTGGTGCAGTGGTTAGCATCTGCGCATTTCACGCGTGACACCCAGGTTAAAATTCCGGTGGACCAAAATAATTTCCCTTCAAAAAATAAAATAATTTAAAAATAGTGGTCACCAACAAATTAGGATTGGATTAATATAAATAATTTACCATAATTTGACGTATGTCAATAAATACCAGAAATTGGACACATTTGACCACCTCCCGCTGCTACTCGAAAATTTGCAAGATAGGGGAGTAGAAATCAGTGAAGAGGAAGGATTGGCTCTACCTGTGGCCGAGCTCTGTGGTGCAGTGGTTAGCATCTGCGCATTTCACGCGTGACACCCAGGTTCGACTTCCGGCCGAGCCAAATCATTTTTCTTCAAAAAATAAAATTATTTAAAAATGGTGGTCACTCTCAAATTAATAATAGATTAATATAAAATAATATATGATTGACGTGTGTCAACAATTACGAGAAATTGGACAAAATTTGTCCCCCTCCCGCTACTACTCGCAAAATTTTAGAGAGAGGGATTAGGTATCGTCGAAAAGGAAGGATTGGCTCTACTTGGGGCCAAGCTCTGTGGTGCAGTGGGAGCATCCGAGCATGTCACTTGGGAGACCTGGGTTAAACTCCCGGCGAAAGCAAATCTTTCCGCTTAAAAAAAAAAATTAAAAAATTATTTTAATATAATTTAAAAAAGGTGGTCACCCATAAATAGAGATTAGATTAATAAGAAAAATTAAAAAAATTTCGTTTGTCAATAAATGCCTGAAATTGGACAGAATTTGTCAACCTCCCGCTACTACTTGCAAATTTTTCGAGATAGGGGAGTAGGTATCAGTGAAGAGAAAGGATTGGCTCTACTTGGGGCCGAGCTCTGTGGTGCAGTGATTAGTACCCGCGCATGTCACGTAGGAGACCCGGTTTTTTCTCCCGGCCAAGCCAAATATTTTCTCTTCAAAAAATAAAATAATTTAAAAACGGTGGTCAATCACAAATTAAAATTAGATTAAATTAAAATTGTCGTACGTCAATAAATACAAGGAATTAGACAAAATTCGTCCATTCGAGCTGTGATGCAGTGGTTAATATCCGCGCATTTCACGCGGAAGACCCGGGTTTGATTCCCGGCAGAGCCAAATCTTTTGTTTTCAAAAAATAAAATAATTAAAAATGGTGGTCACTTACCAATTAAGATTAGATAATTATAAAATTGGCGTATGTCAATAAATACCAGAAATTGGACAGAATTTGTCCACCTCCCGCTACTAATCGCAAAATTTTCGAGATAGAGTGGTTGGTAAAAGTGAAGAGGAAGGATTGGCTCTACTTGTGGCCGAGCTCTGTGTTGCAATGGTTAGCATCCGCGCATGTCACTCGGGAGACCCGGTTTTGACGCCCGGTCGAGCCAAATAATATTTTTCAAAAAATAAAATAATTCAAAAATGGTGGTGACTCTTAAATTAAGATCAGATTAAAATAAAATTGACGTATGTCAATAAATACCAGAAATTGGACAAATGGTTTACCTCACGCTACTACTCGGAAAATTTGCAAGATATGGGAGTAGGTATCAGTGAAGAGGAAGGATTGGCTCTACCTGGGGCCGAGCTCTGTGGTGCAGTGGTTAGCATCAGCGCTTGTCACGCGTGACACCCTGGTTCGACTTCCGGCTGACCCAAATCGTTACCCTTAAAAAAAAAAAAAAATTTTTAATAATTGTGGACACCCTCAAATTATGATTAGATTAATATAAAATAATTTAAAGTTGACGTATGTAAATTAATACCAGAAATTGGACAAATTTGTCCACCTCCCGCCACTACTCGGAAAATTTGCAAGATAGGGGAGTATGTATCAGTGAAGAGGAAGGATTGCCTCTACTTGGGGACGAGCCCTGTTGTGCAGTGGGTAGCATCCGCACATGTCACTTGGGAGACCCGGGTAAAACTCCCGGTGGACCCAAATCTTTTCCCTTAAAAAAAAAAAATCTTTTTCCTTAAAAAAAAAAATAATCTAAAAATGGTGGACACCCACAAATTAATATTAGATTAATATAAAATAATTTAAAATTGACGTATGTAAAAAAAATACCAGAAATTTGGCAAAATTCCTCCACCTTCCGCTACTACTCGCAAAATTTGTGGGATAGGGGATTAGGTATCAGTGAAGAGGAAGAATTGGCTCTACCTGGGGACGAGCCCTGTTGTGCAGTGGGTAGCATCCGTGCATGTCACTTGGGAGACCGGGGTTAAACTTCCGGTGGACCCAAATCATTTCCCTTCAAAAAATAAAATAATTTAAAAATAGTGGTCACCAACAAATTAGGATTGGATTAATATAAATAATTTACCATAATTTGACGTATATCAATAAATACCAGAATTAGACTAAATTTGTCCACCTCCCGCTGCTACTCGAAAATTTGCGAGATGGGGGAGTAGGAATCAGTGAAGAGGAAGGATTGGCTCTCCCTGGGGCCGAGCTCTGTGGTGCAGTGGTTAGCATCTGCGCATGTCACGCGTGACACCCTGGTTCGACTTCCGGCGGACCCAAATGTTTTCCCTTAAAAACAAAATAAATTATTTAATAATGGTGGACACCCACAAATTAAGATTAGATTAATATAAAATAATTTAAAATTGATGTATGTCAATAAATACCAGAAATTAGACAAATTTGTCCTCCTCCCGCTACTACTCGGAAAATTTGCAAGAGAGGGGAGTAGGTATCGGTGAAGGAGAAGGATTGGCTCTACTTTGGGCCGAGCTCTGTGGTCCAGTGGTTACCATCCGCGCATGTCACTCGGGAGACCCGGTTCCGAATCCCGGCCGAGCCAAATCATTTTTCTTCAAAAAATAAAATAATTTAAAAATGGTGGTCATTCACAATAATAATTATACATTCATTCACAATAAAAATAATTTATTGACGTATGTCAATAAATACCAGAAATTGGACAAATTTGTCCACCTCCTGCTACTACTCGGAAAATTTGCAAGATAGGGGAGTAGGTATCAGTGAAGAGGAAGGATTGGCTCTACTTGGGGACGAGCCCTGTTGTGCATTGGGTAGCATCTGTTCATGTCACTTGGGAGACCGGGGTTAAACTCCCGGTGGACCCAAATCATTTCCCTTCAAAAAATAAAATAATTAAAAAATAGTGGTCACCAACAAATTAGGATTGGATTAATATAAATAATTTACCATAATTTGACGTATGTCAATAAATACCAGAATTAGACTAAATTTGTCCACCTCCTGCTGCTACTCGAAAATTTGCAAGATGGGGGAGTAGGTATCAGTGAAGAGGAAGGATTGGCTCTACCTGGGGCCGAGCTCTGTGGTGCAGTGGTTAGTATCCACGCATGTCACGCGGAAGACCCGGGTTTGATTCCCGGCTAAGCCAAATCTTTTCTTTTCAAAAAATAAAATGATTTAAAAATGGTGGTTTCTGACCAATTAAGATTAGATTAATATAAAATTGACGTATGTCAGTAAATACCAGAAATTGGACAAATTTGTCCACCTCCTGCTACTACTCAAAAAATTTTCGAGATAGAGGTGTTGGTAACAGTGAAGAGGAAGGATTGGCTCTACTTTGGGCCAAGCTCTGTGTTGCAGTGGTTAGCATCCGCGCATGTCACTCGGGAGACCCGGTTTTGACTCCCGGCCGAGCCAAATAATTTTCCTTAAATAAAAAAAATTAATTATTTAATAATGGTGGACACCCACAAATTAATATTAGATTAATATAAAATAATTTAAAATTGACGTATGTAAAAAAAATCTGGTGCGTGCTCGCAACACACAACTTTCACTTACCAACTTACTTAGATTAGAAAGTAATGAGTTTTGTTAATTGCCACTTCTCAAATGAAAAGAACGGCTTTAATTATGAACAATGGTCTGTCATTGAAGGCGTACTCCGCATGCGTGGGCTCAGCGAGTTTTATGAGTTGACTGAATATTTTTCTTTTTTTCTCCTCTTGTTTTCTCCTATGTTTTCTTTATTTTTATCATATCTCATATTTAGCCATTTCTTATTTTTAGGCGTAACGAGAGACAGTTAATTTCTCCATATAAACAAAAACAAAGGTACTTTATAGGAAACAAATAAACAAAAAAGGCCCCCCCCCCCCAAAAAAAAGCCCCCTCAGAACATTTTAATAATGATAAAGCTTACCTGATATTAAAGGACGCATAATTTTCATTAAACATGACGAATTTGATAAAAATCGTTAAAGCCGTTTTTGAGATCATCGAAAAAAAGGTAAAAATTGGAAAAAAAATTATGAAATAAAGTGCCCGCTCCGTTTGACCAATTTTGATGAAATGTTGGCTATCACATCTTTGGCATATACATATATCAAATACCCAGTTTGATCAAAATCGTTAAAGCCTTTTTTGAGTAAATAAAAAAAAACAAGTGAAAATGATACACAATTTATTAAGTAAAGTCCCCCCCTCCGGTTGATTAATTTTGATGTAATGTTGGCTATCGCATCTTTGGCATATACATACATCAAATACCCAGTTTGATCAAAATCGTTAAAACCGTTTTTGAGTAAATAAAAAAAAACTTGTGAAAATGAAGCACAATGTATTAAGTAAAGTCCCCCCTCCGGTTGAACAATTTTGATGAAATTTTTACAGTCATATCTCGGGCATAGTAATAGATCAAATACTCAGTTTAATCAAAATCGTTAGAGCCGTTTTTGAGAAAATCGAAAAAAACTTAAAAAGTTATTAAATAAAGTACCCCCTCCCTTTGAGCAAATTTGATGAAATTTTTGCTGTTATCGCGGGCATATACATACTCTAAATACCCAATTTCAGGTTCGCACGGTTTATAGTTTTTGAGCTAGTCTGTTCACACACACACACACACACACACACACACACAGACACACAGACACACACACACACAGACCATTCCGCGGGACTTGGTTATTTTGACTCAGGGGACCCCAAAACGTGTATTTCCGTTGAAAACCGGAAGTCGAAAATTTTCACGATCGCAATACTTCCACTTACTATATATTTCATATATAGGTAAGTGAAAGTAAAAATACAAGAAATTGGACAAAATTCGCCCACCTTCTTCTACTACTTGCAAAATTTGTGAGATAGGAGATTAGGTATCGGTGAAGAGGAAGGATTGGCTCTACTTGGGGACGAGCCCTGTTGTGCAGTGGGTAGCATCCGTGCATGTCACTTGGGAGACCGGGGTTAAACTTCCGGTGGACCTAAATCATTTCCCTTCAAAAAATAAAATAATTTAAAAATAGTGGTCACTAACAAATTAGGATTGGATTAATATAAATAATTTGACGTATATCAATAAATACCAGAATTAGACTAAATTTGTCCACCTCCCGCTGCTACTCGAAAATTTGCAAGATGAGGAAGTAGGTATCAGTGAAGAGGAAGGATTGGCTCTACTTAGGGCCGAGCTCTGAGGTGCAGTGGTTAGCATCCGCGTATGTCACGTAGGAAACCCGGTTTTGACTCCCGGCCGAGCCAAATAATTTTTCGTCAAAAAATAAAATAATTAAAAAATGGTGGTGACTCTCAAATTAAGATCAGATTAATATAAAATAATATAAAATTGACGTATGTCAATAAATACTATTATTGGCTCTACCTGTGGCCGAGCTCTGTGGTGCAGTGGTTAGCATCTGGGCATGTCACGCGTGACACCCTGGTTCGACTTCCGGCGGACCCAAATCTTTTTCCTTAAATAAAAAAAATAAATTATTTAATAATGGTGGACACCTACAAATTAATATTAGATTAATATAAAATAATTTAAAATTGACGTATGTAAAAAAAATACCAGAAATTGGACAAAATTCGTCCACCTTCTGCTACTACTCGCAAAATTTGTGAGATAGGGGATTAGGTATCGGTGAAGAGGAAGGATTGGCTCTACTTGGGGACGAGTCCTGTTGTGCAGTGGGTAGCATCCGTGCATGTCACTTGGGAGACCGGGGTTAAACTTCCGGTGGACCCAAATCATTTCCCTTCAAAAAATAAAATAATTTAAAAATAGTGGTCACCAACAAATTAGGATTGGATTAATATAAATAATTTACCATAATTTGACGTATATCAATAAATACCAGAATTAGACTAAATTTGTCCACCTCCCGCTGCTACTCGAAAATTTGCGAGATGGGGGAGTAGGTATCAGTGAAGAGGAAGGATTGGTTCTACCTGGGGCCGAGCTCTGTGGTGCAGTGGTTAGCATGTGCGCATGTCACGCGTGACACCCTGGTTCGACTTCCGGCGGACCCAAATCTTTTCCCTTAAAAAAAAAATAAATTATTTAATAATGGTGGACACCCACAAATTATGATTAGATTAACATAAAATAATTTAAAATTGACGTATGTCAATAAATACCAGACATTGGACAAATTTGTCCACCTCCCGCCACTACTCGGAAAATTTGCAAGATAGGGGAGTATGTATCAGTGAAGAGGAAGGATTGCCCCTACTTGGGGACGAGCCCTGTTGTGCAGTGGGTAGCATCCGCACATGTCACTTGGGAGACCCGGATAAAACTCCCGGTGGACCCAAATCATTTCCCTTCAAAAAATAAAATAATTTAAAAATAGTGGTCACCAACAAATTAGGATTGGATCAATATAAATAATTTACCATAATTTGACGTATGTCAATAAATACCAGAATTAGACTAAATTTGACCACCTCCCGCTGCTACTCGAAAATTTGCAAGATGGGGGATTAGGTATCAGTGAAGTGGGAGGATTGACTCTACTTAGGGCCGAGTTCTGTCGTGCAGTGGTTAGCATCTGCGCATTTCACGCGTAACACCCAGGTTCGACTTCCGGCAGACCCAAATCTTTTCCCTTAAAAAAAAAAATAAATTATTTAATAATGGTGGACACCCACAAATTAAGATTAGATTAATATAAAATAATTTAAAATTGATGTATGTCAATAAATACCAGAAATTAGACAAATTTGTCCTTCTCCCGCTACTACTCGGAAAATTTGCACGAGAGGGGAGTAGGTATCGGTGAAGGAGAAGGATTGGCTCTACTTTGGGCCGAGCTCTGTGGTCCAGTGGTTACAGTCCGCGCATGTCACTCGGGAGACCCGGTTCCGAATCCCGGCCGAGCCAAATCATTTTTCTTCAAAAAATAAAATAATTTAAAAATGGTGGTCATTCACAATAATAATTATACATTCATTCACAATAAAAATAATTTATTGACGTATGTCAATAAATACCAGAAATTGGACAAATTTGTCCACCTCCTGCTACTACTCGGAAAATTTGCAAGATAGGGGAGTAGGTATCAGTGAAGAGGAAGGATTGGCTCTACTTGGGGACGAGCCCTGTTGTGCATTGGGTAGCATCTGTTCATGTCACTTGGGAGACCGGGGTTAAACTCCCGGTGGACCCAAATCATTTCCCTTCAAAAAATAAAATAATTAAAAAATAGTGGTCACCAACAAATTAGAATTGGATTAATATAAATAATTTACCATAATTTGACGTATGTCAATAAATACCAGAATTAGACTAAATTTGTCCACCTCCTGCTGCTACTCGAAAATTTGCAAGATGGGGGAGTAGGTATCAGTAAAGAGGAAGGATTGGCTCTACCTGGGGCCGAGCTCTGTGGTGCAGTGGTTAGTATCCACGCATGTCACGCGGAAGACCCGGGTTTGATTCCCGGCCAAGCCAAATCTTTTCTTTTCAAAAAATAAAATAATTTAAAAATGGTGGTGACTTACCAATTAAGATTATATTTATATAAAATTGACGTATGTCAGTAAATACCAGAAATTGGACAAATTTGTCCACCTCCTGCTACTACTCAAAAAATTTTCGAGATAGAGGTGTTGGTAACAGTGAAGAGGAAGGATTGGCTCTACTTGGGGCCTAGCTCTGTGTTGCAGTGGTTACCATCTGCGCATGTCACTCGGGAGACCCGGTTTTGACTCTCGGCCAAGCCAAATAAATTTTCTTCAAAAAATAAAATAATTTAAAAATGGTGGTGACTCTTAAATTAAGATCAGATTAATATAAAATTGACGTATGTCAATAAATACCAGAAATTAAACAAATTTGTCCACCACTTGTTACTACTCGGAAAATTTGCAAGATAGGGGAGTAGGTATCAGTGAAGAGGAAGAATTGGCTCTACCTGGGGACGAGCCCTGTTGTGCAGTGGGTAGCATCCGTGCATGTCACTTGGGAGACCGGGGTTAAATTTCCGGTGGACCCAAATCATTTCCCTTCAAAAAATAAAATAATTTAAAAATAGTGGTCACCAACAAATTAGGATTGGATTAATATAAATAATTTACCATAATTTGACGTATATCAATAAATACCAGAATTAGACTAAATTTGTCCACCTCCCGCTGCTACTCGAAAATTTGCAAGATGAGGAAGTAGGTATCAGTGAAGAGGAAGGATTGGCTCTCCCTGGGGCCGAGCTCTGTGGTGCAGTGGTTAGCATCTGCGCATGTCACGCGTGACACCCTGGTTCGACTTCCGGCGGACATAAAACTTTTCCCTTATAAAAAAAATAAATTATTTAATAATGGTGGACACCCACAAATTATGATTAGATCAACATAAAATAATTTAAAATTGACGTATGTCAATAAATACCAGACATTTGACAAATTTGTTCACCTCCCGCTACTACTCGGAAAATTTGCAAGATAGGGGAGTAGGTATCAGTGAAGAGGAAGGATTGGCTCTACTTAGGGCCGAGCTCTGAGGTGCAGTGGTTAGCATCCGCGTATGTCACGTAGGAAACCCGGTTTTGACTCCTGGCCGAGCCAAATAATTTTTCTTCAAAAAATTAAATAATTTAAAAATGGTGGTGACTCTCAAATTAAGATTAGATTAATATAAAATAATATAAAATTGACGTATGTCAATAAATACCAGAAATTGGACAAATTTGTCCACCTCCCGCTACTACTCGGAAAATTTGCAAGATAGGGGAGTAGGTATCAGTGATGAGGAAGGATTGGCTCTACCTGTGGCCGAGCTCTGTGGTGCAGTGGTTAGCATCTGGGCATGTCACGCGTGACACCCTGGTTCGACTTCCGGCGGACCCAAATCTTTTTCCTTAAATAAAAAAAATAAATTATTTAATAATGGTGGACACCTACAAATTAATATTAGATTAATATAAAATAATTTAAAATTGACGTATGTAAAAAAAATACCAGAAATTGGACAAAATTCGTCCACCTTCTGCTACTACTCGCAAAATTTGTGAGATAGGGGATTAGGTATCGGTGAAGAGGAAGGATTGGCTCTACTTGGGGACGAGTCCTGTTGTGCAGTGGGTAGCATCCGTGCATGTCACTTGGGAGACCGGGGTTAAACTTCCGGTGGACCCAAATCATTTCCCTTCAAAAAATAAAATAATTTATAAATAGTGGTCACCAACAAATTAGGATTGGATTAATATAAATAATTTACCATAATTTGACGTATATCAATAAATACCAGAATTAGACTAAATTTGTCCACCTCCCGCTGCTACTCGAAAACTTGCGAGATGGGGGAGTAGGTATCAGTGAAGAGGAAGGATTGGCTCTCCCTGGGGCCGAGCTCTGTGGTGCAGTGGTTAGCATCTGCGCATGTCACGCGTGACACCCTGGTTCGACTTCCGGCGGACCCAAATCTTTTCCCTTATAAAATAAATAAATTATTTAATAATGGTGGACACCCACAGATTATGATTAGATCAACATAAAATAATTTAAAATTGACGTATGTCAATAAATACCAGACATTTGACAAATTTGTTCACCTCCCGCTACTACTCGGAAAATTTGCAAGATAGGGGAGTAGGTATCAGTGAAGAGGAAGGATTGGCTCTACTTAGGGCCGAGCTCTGAGGTGCAGTGGTTAGCATCCGCGTATGTCACGTAGGAAATCCGGTTTTGACTCCCGGCCGAGCCAAATAATTTTTCGTCAAAAAATAAAATAATTTAAAAATGGTGGTGACTCTCAAATTAAGATCAGATTAATATAAAATAATATAAAATTGACGTATGTCAATAAATACCAGAAATTGGACAAATTTGTCCACCACTTGTTACTACTCGGAAAATTTGCAAGATAGGGGAGTAGGTATCAGTGAAGAGGAAGGATTGGCTCTACCTGTGGCCGAGCTCTGTGGTGCAGTGGTTAGCATCTGGGCATGTCACGCGTGACACCCTGGTTCGACTTCCGGAGGACCCAAATCTTTTTCCTTAAATAAAAAAAATAAATTATTTAATAATGGTGGACACCTACAAATTAATATTAGATTAATATAAAATAATTTAAAATTGACGTATGTAAAAAAAATACCAGAAATTGGACAAAATTCGTCCACCTTCTGCTACTACTCGCAAAATTTGTGAGATAGGGGATTAGGTATCGGTGAAGAGGAAGGATTGGCTCTACTTGGGGACGAGTCCTGTTGTGCAGTGGGTAGCATCCGTGCATGTCACTTGGGAGACCGGGGTTAAATTTCCGGTGGACCCAAATCATTTCCCTTCAAAAAATAAAATAATTTAAAAATAGTGGTCACCAACAAATTAGGATTGGATTAATATAAATAATTTACCATAATTTGACGTATATCAATAAATACCAGAATTAGACTAAATTTGTCCACCTCCCGCTGCTACTCGAAAATTTGCAAGATGAGGAAGTAGGTATCAGTGAAGAGGAAGGATTGGCTCTACTTAGGGCCGAGCTCTGAGGTGCAGTGGTTAGCATCCGCGTATGTCACGTAGGAAACCCGGTTTTGACTCCCGGCCGAGCCAAATAATTTTTCTTCAAAAAATTAAATAATTTAAAAATGGTGGTGACTCTCAAATTAAGATCAGATTAATATAAAATAATATAAAATTGACGTATGTCAATAAATACCAGAAATTGGACAAATTTGTCCACCTCCCGCTACTACTCGGAAAATTTGCAAGATAGGGGAGTAGGTATCAGTGAAGAGGAAGGATTGGCTCTACCTGTGGCCGAGCTCTGTGGTGCAGTGGTTAGCATCTGGGCATGTCACGCGTGACACCCTGGTTCGACTTCCGGCGGACCCAAATCTTTTTCCTTAAATAAAAAAAATAAATTATTTAATAATGGTGGACACCTACAAATTAATATTAGATTAATATAAAATAATTTAAAATTGACGTATGTAAAAAAAATACCAGAAATTGGACAAAATTCGTCCACCTTCTGCTACTACTCGCAATATTTGTGAGATAGGGGATTAGGTATCGGTGAAGAGGAAGGATTGGCTCTACTTGGGGACGAGTCCTGTTGTGCAGTGGGTAGCATCCGTGCATGTCACTTGGGAGACCGGGGTTAAACTTCCGGTGGACCCAAATCATTTCCCTTCAAAAAATAAAATAATTTAAAAATAGTGGTCACCAACAAATTAGGATTGGATTAATATAAATAATTTACCATAATTTGACGTATATCAATAAATACCAGAATTAGATTAAATTTGTCCACCTCCCGCTGCTACTCGAAAACTTGCGAGATGGGGGAGTAGGTATCAGTGAAGAGGAAGGATTGGCTCTCCCTGGGGCCGAGCTCTGTGGTGCAGTGGTTAGCATCTGCGCATGTCACGCGTGACACCCTGGTTCGACTTCCGGCGGACCCAAATCTTTAACCTTAAAAAAAAAAAAAATTATTTAATAATGGTGGACAACCACAAATTATGATTAGATTAACATAAAATAATTTAAAATTGACGTATGTCAATAAATACCAGACATTGGACAAATTTGTCCACCTCCCGCTACTACTCGGAAAATTTGCAAGATAGGGGAGTAGGTATCAGTGAAGATGAAGGATTGGCTCTACTTAGGGCCGAGCTCTGAGGTGCAGTGGTTAGCATCCGCGTATGTCACGTAGGAAACCCGGTTTTGACTCCGGCCAAGCCAAATAATTTTTCTTCAAAAAATAAAATAATTTAAAAATGGTGGTGACTCTCAAATTAAGATCAGATTAATATAAAATAATATAAAATTGACGTATGTCAATAAATACCAGAAATTGGACAAATTTGTCCACCTCCCGCTACTACTCGGAAAATTTGCAAGATAGGGGAGTAGGTATCAGTGAAGAGGAAGGATTGGCTCTACCTGTGGCCGAGCTCTGTGGTGCAATGGTTAGCATCTGCGCATGTCACGCGTGACACTTTGGTTTGACTTCCGGCGGACCCAAATCTTTTTCCTTAAATAAAAAAAATAAATTATTTAATAATGGTGGACACCTACAAATTAATATAAGATTAATATAAAATAATTTAAAATTGACGTCAGTAAAAAAAATACCAGAAATTGGACAAAATTCGTCCACCTTCTGCTACTACTCGCAAAATTTGTGAGATAGGGGAGTAGGTATCAGTGAAGAGGAAGGATTGGCTCTACCTGTGGCCGAGCTCTGTGGTGCAGTGGTTAGCATCTGGGCATGTCACGCGTGACACCCTGGTTCGACTTCCGGCGGACCCAAATCTTTTTCCTTAAATAAAAAAAATAAATTATTTAATAATGGTGGACACCAACAAATTAATATTAGATTAATATAAAATAATTTAAAATTGACGTATGTAAAAAAAATACCAGAAATTGGACAAAATTCGTCCACCTTCTGCTACTACTCGCAAAATTTGTGAGATAGGGGATTAGGTATCGGTGAAGAGGAAGGATTGGCTCTACTTGGGGACGAGTCCTGTTGTGCAGTGGGTAGCATCCGTGCATGTCATTTGGGAGACCGGGGTTAAATTTCCGGTGGACCCAAATCATTTCCCTTCAAAAAATAAAATAATTTAAAAATAGTGGTCACCAACAAATTAGGATTGGATTAATATAAATAATTTACCATAATTTGACGTATATCAATAAATACCAGAATTAGACTAAATTTGTCCACCTCCCGCTGCTACTCGAAAATTTGCGAGATGGGGGAGTAGGTATCAGTGAAGAGGAAGGATTGGCTCTCCCTGGGGCCGAGCTCTGTGGTGCAGTGGTTAGCATCTGCGCATGTCACGCATGACACCCTGGTTCGACTTCCGTCGGACCCAAATCTTTTTCCTTAAAAAAAAAATAAATTATTTAATAATGGTGGACAAATTTGTCCACCTCTTGCTACTACTCAGAAAATTTGCAAGATAGGGGAGTAGGTATCAGTGAAGAGGAAGGATTGGCTATATCTGGGGCCGAGCTCTGTGGTGTAGTGGTTAGCATCTACGCATGTCACGCGTGACACCCTGGTTCGACTTTCGGCGGACCCAAATCTTTTACCTAAAAAAAAAAAAAATTATTTAATAATGGTGGACACCCACAAATTATGATTAAATTAGTATAAAATAATTTAAAATTGACGTATGTCAATAAATACCAGACATTAGACGAATTTGTCCACCTCCCGCTACTACTCGGAAAATTTGCAAGATAGGGGAGTAGGTGTCAGTGAAGAGAAAGGATTGGCTCAACTTGGGGCCGAGCTCTGTGGTGCAGTGGTTAGCATCCGCGTATGTCTCGTAGGAGACCCGGTTTTGACTCCCGGCCGAGCTAAATAATTTTTCTTCAAAAAATAAAATAATTTAAAAATGGTGGTGACTCTCAAAATAAGATCAGATTAACATAAAATAATATAAAATTTACGTATGTCAATAAATACCAGAAATTGGACAAATTTGTCCACCTCTTGCTACTACTCGGAAAATTTGTGAGATAAAGGATTAGGTATCGTCGAACAGGAAGGATTGGCTTTACTTGGGGCCTAGCTCTGTGGTGCAGTGGGAGCATCCTAGAATGTCACTTGGGAGACCTGGGTTAAACTCCCGGCGAAAGCAAATTTTTCCTCTAAAAAAAAAAAATTAAAAAATTATTTGAAAATAATTTAAAAAAGGTGGTCACCCATAAATTAAGATTAGATTAATAAGATAATTTAAAAATTTTCGTTTGTCAATAAATACCTGAAATTGGACAGAATTTGTCCACCTCCCGCTACTACTCGCAAATTTTTCGAGGTAGGGGAGGAGGTATCAATGAAGAGGAAGGATTGGCTCTACTTGGGGCCAAGCTGTGTAGTACAGTGGTTAGCATGCGCGTATGTCTCGTAGGAGACCCGGTTTTGACTCCCGGCCGAGCCAAATAATTTTTCTTCAAAAAATAAAATAATTTAAAAATGGTGGTGACTCTCAAAATAAGATCAGATTAACATAAAATAATATAAAATTTACGTATGTCAATAAATACCAGAAATTGGACAAATTTGTCCACCTCTTGCTACTACTCGGAAAATTTGTGAGATAGAGGATTAGGTATCGTCGAACAGGAAGGATTGGCTTTACTTGGGGCCTATCTCTGTGGTGCAGTGGGAGCATCCGAGCATGTCACTTGGGAGACCTGGGTTAAACTCCCGGCGAAAGCAAATCTTTCCGCTAAAAAAAAAAAATTAAAAAATTATTTGAAAATAATTAAAAAAAGGTGGTCACCCATAAATTAGGATTAGATTAATAAGATAATTTAAAAATTTTCTTTTGTCAATAAATACCTGAAATTGGACAGAATTTGTCCACCTCCCGCTACTACTCGCAAATTTTTCGAGATAGGGGAGGAGGTATCAATGAAGAGGAAGAATTGGCTCTACTTGGGGCCAAGCTGTGTAGTACAGTAGTTAGCATCCACACATGTAACGCGGGAGACCCGGGTTAGACTCCCGGCGGGGCCAAATTTTTGTGTTCAATAAATAAAATAATTTAAAAATGGTGGTCACAAACAAATTAAATTTACGTAAATATCAAATAATTTAAAATTGACGTAAAATGTAAATAATAATGTAAAATTGACACCACAAAAAAAATATTAAAATTGACGTATGTCAATAAATACCATAAATGGGACAAAATTCGTCCATCCGAGCTCTGTGGTGCAGTGGTTAGTATCCGCGTATGTCTCGTAGGAGACCCGGTTTTGACTCCCGGCCGAGCCAAATAATTTTTCTTCAAAAAATAAAATAATTTAAAAATGGTGGTGACTCTCAAATTAAGATCAGATTAATATAAAATTTACGTATGTCAATAAATACCAGAAATTGGACAAATTTGTCCACCTCTTGCTACTACTCGGAAAATTTCAAGATAGGGGAGTAGGTATCAGTGAAGAGGAAGGATTGGCTCTACCTGGGGCTGAGCTCTGTGGTGCAGTGGTTAGCATCTTCGCATGTCACGCGTGACACCCTGGTTCGACTTCCAGGGGACCCAAATCTTTTCCCTTAAAAAAAAAAAAATATTTAATAATGGTGGATACCCACAAATTAATATTAAATTAATATAAAATAATTTAAAATTGACGTATGTAAAAAAAATACCAGAAATTGGACAAAAGTCGTCCACTTTCCGCTGCTACTCGCAAAATTTGTAAGATAGGGGATTAGGTATCAGTGAAGAGAAAGGATTGGCTCTACCTGGGGCCGAGCTCTGTTGTGCAGAGGTTAGCATCCGCGTATGTCTCGTAGGAGACCAGGTTTTGACTCCCGGCCTAGCCAAATAATTTTTCTTCAAAAATAAAATAATTGAAAAATGGTGGTGACTCTCAAATTAAGATCAGATTAATATAAAACAATAGATGATTGACGTGTGTCAACAAATACGAGAAATTGGACAACATTTGTCCTCCTCCCGCTACTACTTGCAAAATTTGTGAGATAGAGGATTAGGTATCGTCGAACAGGAAGGATTGGCTTTACTTGGGGCCAAGCTCTGTGGTGCAGTTGGAGCATCCGAGCATGTCACTTGGGAGACCTGGGTTAAACTCCCTGCGAAAGCAAATCTTTCCGCTAAAAAAAAGACATTAAAAAATTATTTGAAAATAATTTAAAAAAGGTGGTCACTCATAAATTAAGATTAGATTAATAAGATAATTTAAAAAATTTCGTTTGTCAATAAATACCTGAAATTGGACAGAATTTGTCCACCTCCCGCTAATACTCGCAAAGTTTTCGAGATAGGGGAGTAGGTATTAATGAAGAGGAAGGATTGGCTCTACTTGGGGCCGAGCTGTGTAGTACAGTGGTTAGCATCCACACCTGTAACGCGGGAGACCCGGGTTAGACTCCCGGCGGGGCCAAATTTTTTGTGTTCAATAAATAAAATAATTTAAAAATGGTGGTCACAAACAAATTAAATTTACGTAAATATAAAATAATTTAAATTGAATTTTTTTGAAATTTCAAAATTCAATTTTTTAAATTGAATAAAATAATTTAAATTGAAATTGAAATTGATTAAATTGACGTATAATGTAAATAATAATGTAAAATCTACACCAAAAAAAAAAAATTAAAATTGACGTATGTCAATAAATACCATAAATGGGACAAAATTCGTCCATTCGAGCTCTGTGGTGCAGTGGTTAGTATCCACGCATGTCACGCGGAAGACCTGGGTTTGATTCCCAGCCAAACCAAATCTTTTCTTTCCAAAAAATAAAATAATTTAAAAATGGTGGTTACTTACCAATTAAGGTTAGATTAATATAAAATTGACGTATGTCAATAAATACCAGAAATTTGTCCACCTCCTGCAACTACTCAAAAAATTTTCGAGATAGAGGTGTTGGTAACAGTGAAGAGGAAGGATTGGCTCTACCTGGGGCCGAGCTCTGTGGTGCAGTGGTTAGCATCTGCGCATGTCACGCGTGACACCCTGGTTCGACTTCCGGCGGACCCAAATCATTTTCCTTAAAAAAAAAAAATTATTTCATAATGGTGGACACCCACAAATTATGATTAGATTAATATAAAATAATTTAAAATTGACGTATGTCAATAAATACCAGACATTGGACAAATTTATCCACCTCCCGCTACTACTCGGATAATTTGCAAGATAGGGGAGTAGGTATCAGTAAAGAGGAAGGATTGGCTCAACTAGGGGCCGAGCTCTTTTGCGCAGTGTTTAGCAACCGCGCATGTCACGTAGGAGACCCGGTTTCGACTCCCGGCCGAGCCAATTAATTTTTTTTCAAAAAATAAAATAATTTAAAAATGGTGGTCACTCTCAAATTAAGAATAGATTAATATAAAATAATATATGATTGACGTGTGTCAACAAATACGAGAAATTGGACAAAATTTGTCCTCCTCCCGCTACTACTCGCAAAATTTGTGAGATAGAGGATTAGGTATCATCGAACAGGAAGGATTGGCTTTACTTGGGGCCAAGCTCTGTGGTGCAGTGGGAGCATCCAAGCATGTCACTTGGGAGACCTGGGTTAAACTCCCTGCGAAAGCAAATCTTTCCGCTAAAAAAAAAACATTAAAAAATTATTTGAAAATAATTTAAAAAAGGTGGTCACTCATAAATTAAGATTAGATTAATAAGATAATTTAAAAAATTTCGTTTGTCAATAAATACCTGAAATTGGACAGAATTTGTCCACCTCCCGCTAATACTCGCAAAGTTTTCGAGATAGGGGCGTAGGTATTAATGAAGAGGAAGGATTGGCTCTACTTGGGGCCGAGCTGTGTAGTACAGTGGTTAGCATCCACACCTGTAACGCGGGAGACCCGGGTTAGACTCCCGGCGGGGCCAAATTTTTTGTGTTCAATAAATAAAATAATTTAAAAATGGTGGTCACAAACAAATTAAATTTACGTAAATATAAAATAATTTAAAATTGACGTATAATGTAAATAATAATGTAAAATCTACACCAAAAAAAAAAATTAAAAGTGACGTATGTCAATAAATACCATAAATGGGACAAAATTCGTCCATTCGAGCTCTGTGGTGCAGTGGTTAGTATCCACGCATGTCACGCGGAAGACCTGGGTTTGATTCCCAGCCAAGCCAAATCTTTTCTTTTCAAAAAATAAAATAATTTAAAAATGGTGGTTACTTACCAATTAAGATTAGATTAATATAAAATTGACGTATGTCAGTAAATACCAGAAATTGGACAAATTTGTTCACCTCCTGCTACTACTCAAAAAATTTTCGAGATAGAGGTGTTGGTAACAGTGAAGAGGAAGGATTGGCTCTGGTTCGACTTCCAGGGGACCCAAATCTTTTACCTTAAAAAAAAAAAATTATTTAATAATGGTGGACACCCACAAATTATGATTAGATTAGTATAAAGTAATTTAAAATTGACGTATGTCAATAAATACCAGAAATTGGACAAAATTCGTCCACCTTCCGCTACTACTCGCAAAATTTGTGAGATTGGGGATTAGGTATCGGTGAAGAGGAAGGATTGGCTCTACTTGGGGACGAGCTCTGTGGTGCAGTGGTTAGCATCTGCGCATGTCACGCGTGACACCCTGGTTCGACTTCCAGGGGACCTAAATCTTTACCCTTAAAAAAAAAAAAAATTATTTAATAATGGTGGACACTCACAAATTAATATTAGATTAATATAAAATAATTTAAAATTGACGTATGTAAAAAAAATACCAGAAATTGGACAAAATTCTTCCGCTTTCCGCTACTACTCGCAAAATTTGTGAGATAGGGGATTAGGTATCGGTGTAGAGGAAGGATTGGCTCTACTTGGGGACGAGCCCTGTTGTGCAGTGGGTAGCATCCGTGCATGTCACTTGGGAGACCGGGGTTAAACTCCCGGTGGACCCAAATCATTTCCCTTCAAAAAATAAAATAATTTAAAAATAGTGGTCACCAAAAAATTAGGATTGGATTAATATAAATAATTTACCATAATTTGACGTATGTCAATAAATATCAGAAATTGGACAAATTTGTCCACCTCCTGCTACTACTCGGAAAATTTGCAAGATAGGGGAGTAGGTATCAGTGAAGAGGAAGGATTGGCTCTACCTGGGGCCGAGCTCTGTGGTGCAGTGGTTAGCATCCGCGTATGTCACGTAGGAAACCCGGTTTTGACTCCCGGCCGAGCCCAATAATTTTTCTTCAAAAAATAAAATAATTTAAAAATGGTGGTGACTCTCAAATTATGATTAGTTTAGTATAAAATAATTTAAAATTGACGTATGTCAATAAGTACCAGACATTAGACACATTTGACACCTCCCGCTACTACTCGGAAAATTTGCAAGATAGGGGAGTAGGTATCAATGAAAAGGAAGGATTGGCTCTACTTGGGGCCGAGCTGTTTAGTACAGTGGTTAGCATCCACACATGTAACGCGGGAGACCCGGGTTAGACTCCCGGCGGGGCCAAATATTTTGTGTTCAATAAATAAAATAATTTAAAAATGGTGGTTACTTACCAATTAAGATTAGATTAATATAAAATTGACGTATATCAGTAAATACCAGAAATTGGACAAATTTGTCCACCTCCTGCTACTACTCAAAAATTTTTCGAGATAGAGGTGTTGGTAACAGTGAAGAGGAAGGATTGGCTCTACTTGGGGCCGAGCTCTGTGTTGCAGTGGTTAGCATCCGCGCATTTCACTCGGGAGACCCGGTTTTGACTCCCGGCCAAGCCAAATAATTTTTCTTCAAAAAATAAAATAATTCAAAAATGGAGGTGACTCCCAAATTAAGATCAGATTAATATAAAATAATATAAAATTGACGTATGTCAATAAATAGCAGAAATTGGACAAATTTGTGCCCCTCCCGCTACTACTCGGAAAAATTACAAGATAGGGGAGTAGGTATCAGTGAAGAGGAAGGATTGGCTCTACTTGGGGACGAGCCCTGTTGTGCAGTGGGTAGCATCCGTGCATGTCACTTGGGAGACCGGGGTTAAACTCTCGGTGGACCCAAATCATTTCCCTTCAAAAAATAAAATAATTAAAAAATAGTGGTCACCAACAAATTAGGATTGGATTAATATAAATAATTTACCATAATTTGACCTATGTCAATAAATACCAGAATTAGACTAAATTTGTCCACCTCCGGCTACTACTCGAAAATTTGCAAGATAGGGGAGTAGGTATCAGTGAAGAGGAAGGATTGGCTCTACCTGGGGCCGACCTCTGTGGTGCAGTGGTCAGCATCTGCTCATGTCACGCGTGACACCCTGGTTCGACTTCCGGCGGACCTAAATCTTTTACTTTAAAAAAAAAAATTATTTAATAATGGTGGACACCAAAAATTATGATTAGATTAGTATAAAATAATATAAAATTTACGTATGTCAATAAATACCAGAAATTGGACAAATTTGTCCACCTCTTGCTACTACTCGGAAAATTTCAAGATAGGGGAGTAGGTATCAGTGAAGAGGAAGGATTGGCTCTACCTGGGGCTGAGCTCTGTGGTGCAGTGGTTAGCATCTTCGCATGTCACGCGTGACACCACGAAGATTTGGGTCCACTGGTTCAACTTCCAGGGGACCCAAATCTTTTCCCTTAAAAAAAAAAAAAATATTTAATAATGGTGGATACCCACAAATTAATATTAAATTAATATAAAATAATTTAAAATTGACGTATGTAAAAAAAATACCAGAAATTGGACAAAAGTCGTCCACCTTCCGCTGCTACTCGCAAAATTTGTGAGATAGGGGATTAGGTATCAGTGAAGAGAAAGGATTGGCTCTACTTGGGGCCGAGCTCTGTTGTGCAGAGGTTAGCATCCGCGTATGTCTCGTAGGAGACCAGGTTTTGACTCCCGGCCTAGCCAAATAATTTTTCTTCAAAAATAAAATAATTGAAAAATGGTGGTGACTCTCAAATTAAGATCAGATTAATATAAAATAATATAAAATTTACGTATGTCAATAAATACCAGAAATTGGACAAAATTCGTCCACCTTCCGCTACTACTCGCAAAATTTGTGAGATAGGGGATTAGGTATCGGTGAAGAGGAAGGATTGGCTCTACTTGGGGAAGAGCCCTGTTGTGCAGTGGGTAGCATCTGCGCATGTCACGCGTGACACCCTGGTTCGACTTCCGGCGGACCCAAATCTTTTTCCTAAAAAAAAAAAATAAATTATTTAATAATGGTGGACACCCACAAATTATGATTAGATTCAATATATAAAATAATTTAAAATTGACGTATGTCAATAAATACCAGACATTGGACAAATTTGTCCACCTCTTGCTACTACTCGGAAAATTTGCAAGATAGGGGAGTAGGTATCAGTGAAGAGGCAGGATTGGCTCAACTTGGGGCCGAGCTCTTTTGTGCAGTGTTTAGCAACCGCGCATGTAACGTAGGAGACCCGGTGTCGACTCCCGGCCGAGCCAATTCATTTTTCTTCAAAAAATAAAATTATTTAAAAATGGTGGTCACTCTCAAATTAAGAATAGATTAATATAAAATAATAGATGATTGACGTGTGTCAACAAATACGAGAAATTGGACAACATTTGTCCTCCTCCCGCTACTACTTGCAAAATTTGTGAGATAGAGGATTAGGAATCGTCGAACAGGAAGGATTGGCTTTACTTGGGGCCAAGCTCTGTGGTGCAGTTGGAGCATCCGAGCATGTCACTTGGGAGACCTGGGTTAAACTCCCTGCGAAAGCAAATCTTTCCGCTAAAAAAAAAACATTAAAAAATTATTTGAAAATAATTTAAAAAAGGTGGTCACTCATAAATTAAGATTAGATTAATAAGATAATTTAAAAAATTTCGTTTGTCAATAAATACCTGAAATTGGACAGAATTTGTCCACCTCCCGCTAATACTCGCAAAGTTTTCGAGATAGGGGAGTAGGTATTAATGAAGAGGAAGGATTGGCTCTACTTGGGGCCGAGCTGTGTAGTACAGTGGTTAGCATCCACACCTGTAACGCGGGAGACCCGGGTTAGACTCCCGGCGGGGCCAAATTTTTTTTGTTCAATAAATAAAATAATTTAAAAATGGTGGTCACAAACAAATTAAATTTACGTAAATATAAAATAATTTAAAATTGACGTATAATGTAAATAATAATGTAAAATCTACACCAAAAAAAAAAAATTAAAATTGACGCATGTCAATAAATACCATAAATGGGACAAAATTCGTCCATTCGAGCTCTGTGGTGCAGTGGTTAGTATCCACGCATGTCACGCGGAAGACCTGGGTTTGATTCCCAGCCAAGCCAAATCTTTTCTTTTCAAAAAATAAAATAATTTAAAAATGGTGGTTACTTACCAATTAAGATTAGATTAATATAAAATTGACGTATGTCAGTATATACCAGAAATTGGACAAATTTGTTCACCTCCTGCTACTACTCAAAAAATTTTCGAGATAGAGGTGTTGGTAACAGTGAAGAGGAAGGATTGGCTCTGGTTCGACTTCCAGGGGACCCAAATATTTTACCTTAAAAAAAAAAAAATTATTTAATAATGGTGGACACCCACAAATTATGATTAGATTAGTAAAAAGTAATTTAAAATTGACGTATGTCAATAAATACCAGAAATTGGACAAAATTCGTCCACCTTCCGCTACTACTCGCAAAATTTGTGAGATTGGGGATTAGGTATCGGTGAAGAGGAAGGATTGGCTCTACTTGGGGACGAGCTCTGTGGTGCAGTGGTTAGCATCTGCGCATGTCACGCGTGACACCCTGGTTCGACTTCCAGGGGACCCAAATCTTTTTCCTTAAAAAAAAAATAATAAATTATATAATAATAATGGACACCCACAAATTATGATTAGATTAATATAAAATAATTTAAAATTGACGTATATCAATAAATACTAGACATTGGACAAATTTGTCCACCTCCCGCTACTACTTGCAAAATTTGTGAGATAGAGGATTAGGTATCGTCGAACAGGAAGGATTGGCTTTACTTGGGGCCAAGCTCTGTGGTGCAGTGGGAAATAATTTAAAAAAAAATAAAAAAAAATTTTATTTCACTAGGTATCAGTGAAGAGGAAGGTAGGTATCAGTGAAGAGGATTAGGTAGGTATCAGTGAAGAGGAAGGATTGGCTCTACCTGGGGCCGAGCTCTGTGGTGCAGTGGTCAGCATCTGCTCATGTCACGCGTGACACCCTGGTTCGACTTCCGGCGGACCTAAATCTTTTACCTTAAAAAAAAAATTATTTAATAATGGTAGACACCCACAAATTATTATTAGATTAGTATAAAATAATTTAGAATTGACATATGTCAACAAATACCAGAAATTGGACAAATTTGTGCACCTCTTGTTACTACTCGGAAAATTTGCAAGATAGGGGAGTAGGTATCAGTGAAGAGGAAGGATTGGCTCAACTTGGGGCCGAGCTCTTTTGTGCAGTGTTTAGCAACCGCGCATGTCACGTAGGAGACCCGGTTTCGACTCCCGGCCGAGCCAATTCATTTTTCTTCAAAAAATAAAATTATTTAAAAATGGTGGTCACTCTCAAATTAAGAATAGATTAATATAAAATAATATATGATTGATGTGTGTCAACAAATACGAGAAATTGGACAAAATTTGTCCTCCTCCCGCTACTACTCGCAAAATTTGTGAGATAGAGGATTAGGTATCGTCGAACAGGAAGGATTGGCTTTACTTGGGGCCAAGCTCTGTGGTGCAGTGGGAGCATCCGAGCATATCACTTGGGAGACCTGGGTTAAACTCCCGGCGGGGCCAAATTTTTTTGTGTTCAATAAATAAAATAATTTAAAAATGGTGGTTACTTACCAATTAAGATTAGATTAATATAAAATTGACGTATGTATGTAAATACCAGAAATTGGACAAATTTGTCCACCTCCTGCTACTACTCAAAAATTTTTCGAGATAGAGGTGTTGGTAACAGTGAAGAGGAAGGATTGGCTCTACTTGGGGCCGAGCTCTGTGTTGCAGTGGTTAGCATCCGCGCATGTCACTCGGGAGACCCGGTTTTGACTCCCGGCAAAGCCAAATAATTTTTCTTCAAAAAATAAAATAATTCAAAAATGGTGGTGACTCCCAAATTAAGATCAGATTAATATAAAATAATATAAAATTGACGTATGTCAATATATACCAGAAATTGGACAAAATTTGACCACCTCCCGCTACTACTCGGAAAATTTACAAGATAGGGGAGTAGGTATCAGTGAAGAGGAAGGATTGGCTCTACTTGGGGACGAGCCCTGTTGTGCAGTGGGTAGCATCCGTGAATGTCACTTGGGAGACCGGGGTTAAACTCCCGGTGGACCCAAATCATTTCCTTTCAAAAAATAAAATAATTTAAAAATAGTGGTCACCAACAAATTAGGATTGGATTAATATAAATAATTTACCATAATTTGACGTATGTCAATAAATACCAGAATTAGACTAAATTTGTCCACCTCCCGCTACTACTCGAAAATTTGCAAGATGGGGGAGTAGGTATCAGTGAAGAGGAAGGATTGGCTCTACCTGGGGCCGAGCTCTGTGGTGCAGTGGTCAGCATCTGCTCATGTCACGCGTGACACCCTGGTTCGACTTCCGGCGGACCTAAATCTTTTACCTTAAAAAAAAAATTATTTAATAATGGTAGACACCCACAAATTATTATTAGATTAGTATAAAATAATTTAGAATTGACATATGTCAACAAATACCAGAAATTGGACAAATTTGTGCACCTCTTGTTACTACTCGGAAAATTTGCAAGATAGGGGAGTAGGTATCAGTGAAGAGGAAGGATTGGCTCAACTTGGGGCCGAGCTCTTTTGTGCAGTGTTTAGCAACCGCGCATGTCACGTAGGAGACCCGGTTTCGACTCCCGGCCGAGCCAATTCATTTTTCTTCAAAAAATAAAATTATTTAAAAATGGTGGTCACTCTCAAATTAAGAATAGATTAATATAAAATAATATATGATTGATGTGTGTCAACAAATACGAGAAATTGGACAAAATTTGTCCTCCTCCCGCTACTACTCGCAAAATTTGTGAGATAGAGGATTAGGTATCGTCGAACAGGAAGGATTGGCTTTACTTGGGGCCAAGCTCTGTGGTGCAGTGGGAGCATCCGAGCATGTCACTTGGGAGACCTGGGTTAAACTCCCGGCGGAAGCAAATCATTTCCCTTCAAAAAATAAAATAATTTAAAAATAGTGGTCACCAACAAATTAGGATTTGATTAATATAAATAATTTTCCATAATTTGACGTATATCAATAAGTACCAGAATTAGACTAAATTTGTCCACCTTCCGCTACTACTCTCAAAATTTGTGAGATAGGGGATTAGGTATCGGTGAAGAGGAAGGATTGGCTTTACTTGGGGCCAAGCTCTGTGGTGCAGTGGTAGCATCCGAGCATGTCACTTGGGAGACCTGGGTTAAACTCCCGGCGGAAGCAAATCATTTCCCTTCAAAAAATAAAATAATTTAAAAATAGTGATCACCAACAAATTAGGATTGGATTAATATAAATAATTTACCATAATTTGACGTATATCAATAAGTACCAGAATTAGACTAAATTTTTCCACATCCCGCTGCTACTCGAAAATTTGCAAGATGGGGGAGTAGGTATCAGTGAAGAGGAAGGATTGGCTCTACCTGGGGCCGAGCTCTGTGGTGCAGTGGTTAGCATCTGCGCATGTCACGCGTGACACCCTGGTTCTACTTCCGCCGGACCCAAATCTTTTCTCTTAAAAAAAAAAATAAATTATTTAATAATGGACGCCCACAAATTATGATTAGATTAACATAAAATAATTTAAAATTGACGTATGTCAATAAATACCAGACATTGGACATATTTGTCTCCCTCCCGCTACTACACGGAAAATTTGCAAGATAGGGGAGTTGGTATCAGTGAAGAGGAAGGATTGGCTCTACCTGGGGCCGAGCTCTGTGGTGCAATGGTTAGCATCCGCGTATGTCACTTAGGAAACCCGGTTTTGACTCCCGGCCGAGCCTTATAATTTTTCTTCAAGAAATAAAATAATTTAAAAATGGTGGTGACTCTCAAATTAAGATCAGATTAATATAAATTTGACGTATGACAATAAATACCAGAAATTGGACAAATTTGTCCACCTCCCGCTACTACTCGGAAAATTTGCAAGATAGGGGAGTAGGTATCAGTGAAGAGGAAGGATTGGCTCTACCTGGGGCCGAGCTCTGTGGTGCAGAGGTTAGCATCCGCGTATGTTACGTAGGAAACCCGGTTTTTACACCCGGCCGAGCCAAATAATTTTTCTTCAAAAAATAAAATAATTTAAAAATGATGGTTACTCTCAAATTAAGATCAGATTAATATAAGATAATAAAAATTGACGTATGTCAATAAATACCAGAAATTGGACAAATTTGTCCACCTCCCGCTACTACTCGGAAAATTTGCAAGATAGGGGAGTAGGTATCAGTGAAGAGGAAGGATTGGCTCTACCTGGGGCCGAGCTCTGTGGTGCAGTGGTTAGCATCTGCTCATGTCACACGTGACACCCTGGTTCGACTTCCGGCGGACCCAAATCTTTTTCCTTAAAAAAAAAAAAAATTATTAAATAATGGTGGACACCCACAAATTATGATTAGATTAATATAAAATAATTTAAAATTGACGTATGTCAATAAATACCAGAAATTGGACAAATTTGTCCACCTCCCGCTACTACTCGGAAAATTTGCATGATAGGGGAGTAGGTATCAGTGAAGAGGAAGGATTGGCTCTACCTGGGGCCGAGCTCTGTGGTGCAGTGGTTAGCATCCGCGTATGTCAAGTAAAAAACCCGGTTTTGACTCCCGGCCGAGCCCAATAATTTTTCTTCAAAAAATAAAATAATTTAAAAATGGTGGTGACTCTCAAATTAAGATCAGATTAATATAAAATAATATAAAATTGACGTATGTCAATAAGTACCAGACATTAGACACATTTGTTCACCTCCCGCTACTACTCGGAAAATTTGCAAGATAGGGGAGTAGGTATCAATGAAAAGGAAGGATTGGCTCTACTTGGGGCCGAGCTGTTTAGTACAGTGGTTAGCATCCACACATGTAACGCGGGAGACCCGGGTTAGACTCCCGGCGGGGCCAAATATTTTGTGTTCAATAAATAAAATAATTTAAAAATGGTGGTTACTTACCAATTAAGATTAGATTAATATAAAATTGACGTATATCAGTAAATACCAGAAATTGGACAAATTTGTCCACCTCCTGCTACTACTCAAAAATTTTTCGAGATAGAGGTGTTGGTAACAGTGAAGAGGAAGGATTGGCTCTACTTGGGGCCGAGCTCTGTGTTGCAGTGGTTAGCATCCGCGCATTTCACTCGGGAGACCCGGTTTTGACTCCCGGCCAAGCCAAATAATTTTTCTTCAAAAAATAAAATAATTCAAAAATGGAGGTGACTCCCAAATTAAGATCAGATTAATATAAAATAATATAAAATTGACGTATGTCAATAAATAGCAGAAATTGGACAAATTTGTGCCCCTCCCGCTACTACTCGGAAAAATTACAAGATAGGTATGAAGGTATCAGTGAAGAGGAAGGATTGGCTCTACTTGGGGACGAGCCCTGTTGTGCAGTGGGTAGCATCCGTGCATGTCACTTGGGAGACCGGGGTTAAACTCTCGGTGGACCCAAATCATTTCCCTTCAAAAAATAAAATAATTAAAAAATAGTGGTCACCAACAAATTAGGATTGGATTAATATAAATAATTTACCATAATTTGACCTATGTCAATAAATACCAGAATTAGACTAAATTTGTCCACCTCCGGCTACTACTCGAAAATTTGCAAGATAGGGGAGTAGGTATCAGTGAAGAGGAAGGATTGGCTCTACCTGGGGCCGACCTCTGTGGTGCAGTGGTCAGCATCTGCTCATGTCACGCGTGACACCCTGGTTCGACTTCCGGCGGACCTAAATCTTTTACTTTAAAAAAAAAAATTATTTAATAATGGTGGACACCAAAAATTATGATTAGATTAGTATAAAATAATATAAAATTTACGTATGTCAATAAATACCAGAAATTGGACAAATTTGTCCACCTCTTGCTACTACTCGGAAAATTTCAAGATAGGGGAGTAGGTATCAGTGAAGAGGAAGGATTGGCTCTACCTGGGGCTGAGCTCTGTGGTGCAGTGGTTAGCATCTTCGCATGTCACGCGTGACACCACGAAGATTTGGGTCCACTGGTTCAACTTCCAGGGGACCCAAATCTTTTCCCTTAAAAAAAAAAAAAATATTTAATAATGGTGGATACCCACAAATTAATATTAAATTAATATAAAATAATTTAAAATTGACGTATGTAAAAAAAATACCAGAAATTGGACAAAAGTCGTCCACCTTCCGCTGCTACTCGCAAAATTTGTGAGATAGGGGATTAGGTATCAGTGAAGAGAAAGGATTGGCTCTACTTGGGGCCGAGCTCTGTTGTGCAGAGGTTAGCATCCGCGTATGTCTCGTAGGAGACCAGGTTTTGACTCCCGGCCTAGCCAAATAATTTTTCTTCAAAAATAAAATAATTGAAAAATGGTGGTGACTCTCAAATTAAGATCAGATTAATATAAAATAATATAAAATTTACGTATGTCAATAAATACCAGAAATTGGACAAAATTCGTCCACCTTCCGCTACTACTCGCAAAATTTGTGAGATAGGGGATTAGGTATCGGTGAAGAGGAAGGATTGGCTCTACTTGGGGACGAGCCCTGTTGTGCAGTGGGTAGCATCTGCGCATGTCACGCGTGACACCCTGGTTCGACTTCCGGCGGACCCAAATCTTTTTCCTAAAAAAAAAAAATAAATTATTTAATAATGGTGGACACCCACAAATTATGATTAGATTAATATAAAATAATTTAAAATTGACGTATGTCAATAAATACCAGACATTGGACAAATTTGTCCACCTCTTGCTACTACTCGGAAAATTTGCAAGATAGGGGAGTAGGTATCAGTGAAGAGGCAGGATTGGCTCAACTTGGGGCCGAGCTCTTTTGTGCAGTGTTTAGCAACCGCGCATGTAACGTAGGAGACCTGGTGTCGACTCCCGGCCGAGCCAATTCATTTTTCTTCAAAAAATAAAATTATTTAAAAATGGTGGTCACTCTCAAATTAAGAATAGATTAATATAAAATAATAGATGATTGACGTGTGTCAACAAATACGAGAAATTGGACAACATTTGTCCTCCTCCCGCTACTACTTGCAAAATTTGTGAGATAGAGGATTAGGAATCGTCGAACAGGAAGGATTGGCTTTACTTGGGGCCAAGCTCTGTGGTGCAGTTGGAGCATCCGAGCATGTCACTTGGGAGACCTGGGTTAAACTCCCTGCGAAAGCAAATCTTTCCGCTAAAAAAAAAACATTAAAAAATTATTTGAAAATAATTTAAAAAAGGTGGTCACTCATAAATTAAGATTAGATTAATAAGATAATTTAAAAAATTTCGTTTGTCAATAAATACCTGAAATTGGACAGAATTTGTCCACCTCCCGCTAATACTCGCAAAGTTTTCGAGATAGGGGAGTAGGTATTAATGAAGAGGAAGGATTGGCTCTACTTGGGGCCGAGCTGTGTAGTACAGTGGTTAGCATCCACACCTGTAACGCGGGAGACCCGGGTTAGACTCCCGGCGGGGCCAAATTTTTTTTGTTCAATAAATAAAATAATTTAAAAATGGTGGTCACAAACAAATTAAATTTACGTAAATATAAAATAATTTAAAATTGACGTATAATGTAAATAATAATGTAAAATCTACACCAAAAAAAAAAAATTAAAATTGACGCATGTCAATAAATACCATAAATGGGACAAAATTCGTCCATTCGAGCTCTGTGGTGCAGTGGTTAGTATCCACGCATGTCACGCGGAAGACCTGGGTTTGATTCCCAGCCAAGCCAAATCTTTTCTTTTCAAAAAATAAAATAATTTAAAAATGGTGGTTACTTACCAATTAAGATTAGATTAATATAAAATTGACGTATGTCAGTATATACCAGAAATTGGACAAATTTGTTCACCTCCTGCTACTACTCAAAAAATTTTCGAGATAGAGGTGTTGGTAACAGTGAAGAGGAAGGATTGGCTCTGGTTCGACTTCCAGGGGACCCAAATATTTTACCTTAAAAAAAAAAAAATTATTTAATAATGGTGGACACCCACAAATTATGATTAGATTAGTAAAAAGTAATTTAAAATTGACGTATGTCAATAAATACCAGAAATTGGACAAAATTCGTCCACCTTCCGCTACTACTCGCAAAATTTGTGAGATTGGGGATTAGGTATCGGTGAAGAGGAAGGATTGGCTCTACTTGGGGACGAGCTCTGTGGTGCAGTGGTTAGCATCTGCGCATGTCACGCGTGACACCCTGGTTCGACTTCCAGGGGACCCAAATCTTTTTCCTTAAAAAAAAAATAATAAATTATATAATAATAATGGACACCCACAAATTATGATTAGATTAATATAAAATAATTTAAAATTGACGTATATCAATAAATACTAGACATTGGACAAATTTGTCCACCTCCCGCTACTACTTGCAAAATTTGTGAGATAGAGGATTAGGTATCGTCGAACAGGAAGGATTGGCTTTACTTGGGGCCAAGCTTTGTGGTGCAGTGGGAACATCCGAGCATATCACTTGGGAGACCTGGGTTAAACTCCCGGCGGGGCCAAATTTTTTTGTGTTCAATAAATAAAATAATTTAAAAATGGTGGTTACTTACCAATTAAGATTAGATTAATATAAAATTGACGTATGTATGTAAATACCAGAAATTGGACAAATTTGTCCACCTCCTGCTACTACTCAAAAATTTTTCGAGATAGAGGTGTTGGTAACAGTGAAGAGGAAGGATTGGCTCTACTTGGGGCCGAGCTCTGTGTTGCAGTGGTTAGCATCCGCGCATGTCACTCGGGAGACCCGGTTTTGACTCCCGGCAAAGCCAAATAATTTTTCTTCAAAAAATAAAATAATTCAAAAATGGTGGTGACTCCCAAATTAAGATCAGATTAATATAAAATAATATAAAATTGACGTATGTCAATATATACCAGAAATTGGACAAAATTTGACCACCTCCCGCTACTACTCGGAAAATTTACAAGATAGGGGAGTAGGTATCAGTGAAGAGGAAGGATTGGCTCTACTTGGGGACGAGCCCTGTTGTGCAGTGGGTAGCATCCGTGAATGTCACTTGGGAGACCGGGGTTAAACTCCCGGTGGACCCAAATCATTTCCTTTCAAAAAATAAAATAATTTAAAAATAGTGGTCACCAACAAATTAGGATTGGATTAATATAAATAATTTACCATAATTTGACGTATGTCAATAAATACCAGAATTAGACTAAATTTGTCCACCTCCCGCTACTACTCGAAAATTTGCAAGATGGGGGAGTAGGTATCAGTGAAGAGGAAGGATTGGCTCTACCTGGGGCCGAGCTCTGTGGTGCAGTGGTCAGCATCTGCTCATGTCACGCGTGACACCCTGGTTCGACTTCCGGCGGACCTAAATCTTTTACCTTAAAAAAAAAAATTATTTAATAATGGTAGACACCCACAAATTATTATTAGATTAGTATAAAATAATTTAGAATTGACATATGTCAATAAATACCAGAAATTGGACAAATTTGTGCACCTCTTGCTACTACTCGGAAAATTTGCAAGATAGGGGAGTAGGTATCAGTGAAGAGGAAGGATTGGCTCAACTTGGGGCCGAGCTCTTTTGTGCAGTGTTTAGCAACCGCGCATGTCACGTAGGAGACCCGGTTTCGACTCCCAGCCGAGCCAATTCATTTTTCTTCAAAAAATAAAATTATTTAAAAATGGTGGTCACTCTCAAATTAAGAATAGATTAATATAAAATAATATATGATTGACGTGTGTCAACAAATACGAGAAATTGGACAACATTTGTCCTCCTCCCGCTACTACTCGCAAAATTTGTGAGATAGAGGATTAGGTATCGTCGAACAGGAAGGATTGGCTTTACTTGGGGCCAAGCTCTGTGGTGCAGTGGGAGCATCCGAGCATGTCACTTGGGAGACCTGGGTTAAACTCCCGGCGGAAGCAAATCATTTCCCTTCAAAAAATAAAATAATTTAAAAATAGTGGTCACCAACAAATTAGGATTTGATTAATATAAATAATTTTCCATAATTTGACGTATATCAATAAGTACCAGAATTAGACTAAATTTGTCCACCTTCCGCTACTACTCTCAAAATTTGTGAGATAGGGGATTAGGTATCGGTGAAGAGGAAGGATTGGCTTTACTTGGGGCCAAGCTCTGTGGTGCAGTGGTAGCATCCGAGCATGTCACTTGGGAGACCTGGGTTAAACTCCCGGCGGAAGCAAATCATTTCCCTTCAAAAAATAAAATAATTTAAAAATAGTGATCACCAACAAATTAGGATTGGATTAATATAAATAATTTACCATAATTTGACGTATATCAATAAGTACCAGAATTAGACTAAATTTTTCCACATCCCGCTGCTACTCGAAAATTTGCAAGATGGGGGAGTAGGTATCAGTGAAGAGGAAGGATTGGCTCTACCTGGGGCCGAGCTCTTTTGTGCAGTGTTTAGCAACCGCGCATGTCACGTAGGAGACCCGGTTTCGACTCCCAGCCGAGCCAATTCATTTTTCTTCAAAAAATAAAATTATTTAAAAATGGTGGTCACTCTCAAATTAAGAATAGATTAATATAAAATAATATATGATTGACGTGTGTCAACAAATACGAGAAATTGGACAACATTTGTCCTCCTCCCGCTACTACTCGCAAAATTTGTGAGATAGAGGATTAGGTATCGTCGAACAGGAAGGATTGGCTTTACTTGGGGCCAAGCTCTGTGGTGCAGTGGGAGCATCCGAGCATGTCACTTGGGAGACCTGGGTTAAACTCCCGGCGGAAGCAAATCATTTCCCTTCAAAAAATAAAATAATTTAAAAATAGTGGTCACCAACAAATTAGGATTTGATTAATATAAATAATTTTCCATAATTTGACGTATATCAATAAGTACCAGAATTAGACTAAATTTGTCCACCTTCCGCTACTACTCTCAAAATTTGTGAGATAGGGGATTAGGTATCGGTGAAGAGGAAGGATTGGCTTTACTTGGGGCCAAGCTCTGTGGTGCAGTGGTAGCATCCGAGCATGTCACTTGGGAGACCTGGGTTAAACTCCCGGCGGAAGCAAATCATTTCCCTTCAAAAAATAAAATAATTTAAAAATAGTGATCACCAACAAATTAGGATTGGATTAATATAAATAATTTACCATAATTTGACGTATATCAATAAGTACCAGAATTAGACTAAATTTTTCCACATCCCGCTGCTACTCGAAAATTTGCAAGATGGGGGAGTAGGTATCAGTGAAGAGGAAGGATTGGCTCTACCTGGGGCCGAGCTCTGTGGTGCAGTGGTTAGCATCTGCGCATGTCACGCGTGACACCCTGGTTCTACTTCCGCCGGACCCAAATCTTTTCTCTTAAAAAAAAAATAAATTATTTAATAATGGACGCCCACAAATTATGATTAGATTAACATAAAATAATTTAAAATTGACGTATGTCAATAAATACCAGACATTGGACATATTTGTCTCCCTCCCGCTACTACACGGAAAATTTGCAAGATAGGGGAGTTGGTATCAGTGAAGAGGAAGGATTGGCTCTACCTGGGGCCGAGCTCTGTGGTGCAATGGTTAGCATCCGCGTATGTCACGTAGGAAACCCGGTTTTGACTCCCGGCCGAGCCTTATAATTTTTCTTCAAGAAATAAAATAATTTAAAAATGGTGGTGACTCTCAAATTAAGATCAGATTAATATAAATTTGACGTATGACAATAAAAACCAGAAATTGGACAAATTTGTCCACCTCCCGCTACTACTCGGAAAATTTGCAAGATAGGGGAGTAGGTATCAGTGAAGAGGAAGGATTGGCTCTACCTGGGGCCGAGCTCTGTGGTGCAGTGGTTAGCATCTGCTCATGTCACACGTGACACCCTGGTTCGACTTCCGGCGGACCCAAATCTTTTTCCTTAAAAAAAAAAAAAATTATTTAATAATGGTGGACACCCACAAATTATGATTAGATTAATATAAAATAATTTAAAATTGACGTATGTCAATAAATACCAGAAATTGGACAAATTTGTCCACCTCCCGCTACTACTCGGAAAATTTGCATGATAGGGGAGTAGGTATCAGTGAAGAGGAAGGATTGGCTCTACCTGGGGCCGAGCTCTGTGGTGCAGTGGTTAGCATCCGCGTATGTCACGCGTGACACCCTGGTTCGACTTCCGGCGGACCCAAATCTTTTTCCTTAAAAAAAAAAAAAAATTATTTAATAATGGTGGACACCCACAAATTATGATTAGATTAATATAAAATAATTTAAAATTGACGTATGTCAATAAATACCAGACATCGGACAAATTTGTCCACCTCCCGCTACTACTCGGAAAATTTGCAAGATAGGGGAGTAGGTATCAGTGAAGAGGAAGGATTGGCTCTACCTGGGGCCGAGCTCTGTGGTGCAGTGGTTAGCATCCGCGTATGTCAAGTAAAAAACCCGGTTTTGACTCCCGGCCGAGCTAAATAATTTTTCTTCAAAAAATAAAATAATTTAAAAATGGTGGTGACTCTCAAATTAAGATCAGATTAATATAAAATAATATAAAATTGACGTATGTCAATAAATACCAAAAATTGGACAAATTTGTCCACCTTCCGCTACTACTCGGAAAATTTGCAAGATAGGGGAGTAGGTATCAGTGAAGAGGAAGGATTGGCTCTACCTGGGGCTGAGCTCTGTGGTGCAGTGGTTAGCATATGCGCATGTCACGCGTGACACCCTGGTTCAACTTCCGGCGGACCCAAATCTTTTTCCTTAAAAAAAAAAAAATTAATTATTTAATAATGGTGGACACCCACAAATTATGATGAGATTAATATAAAATAATTTAAAATTGACGTATGTCAATAAATACCAGACATTGGACAAATTTGTCCACGTCCCGCTACTACTCGGAAAATTTGCAAGATAGGGGAGTAGGTATCAGTGAAGAGGAAGGATTGGCTCTACCTGGGGCCGAGCTCTGTGGTGCAGTGGTTAGCATCTGCGCATGTCACGCGTGACACCCAGTTTCGACTTCCGGCGGACCCAAATCTTATACCTTCAAAAAAAAAAAATTATTTAATAATGGTGGACACCAACAAATTATAATTAGATTAATATAAAATAATTTAAAATTGACGTATGTCATTAAATACCAGAAATTGGACGAAATTGTCCACCTCCCGCTACTACTTGGAAAATTTGCAAGATAGGGGAGTAGGTATCTGTGACGAGGAAGGATTGGCTCAACTTGTGGCCGAGCTCTTTTGTGCAGGGTTTAGTAACCGCCCATGTCACGTAGGAGACCCGGTTTCGATTCCCGGCCGAGCCAAATCATTTTTCTTCAAAAAATAAAATTATTTAAAAATGGTGGTCACTCTTAAATTAAGAATAGATTAATATAAAATAATATATGATTGACGTGTGTCAACAAATACGAGAAATTGGACAAAATTCGTCCACCTTCCGCTACTACTCGCAAAATTTGTGAGATAGGGAATTAGGTAAATGTGAAGAGGAAGGATTGGCTCTACTTGGGGACGAGCCCTGTTGTGCAGTGGGTAGCATCCGTGCATGTCACTTGGGAGACCGGGATTAAACTCCCGGTGGACCCAAATCATTTCCCTTCAAAAAATAAAATAATTTAAAAATAGTAGTCACCAACAAATTAGGATTGGATTAATATAAATAATTTACCATAATTTGACGTATATCAATAGTATCATTGAAGAGGAAGGATTGGCTCTACTTGGGGACGAGCCCTGTTGTGCAGTGGGTAGCATCAGTGCATGTCACTTGGGGGACCGGGGTTAAACTCCCGGTGGACCCAAATCATTTCCCTTCAAAAAATAAAATAATTTAAAAATAGTGCTCACCAACAAATTAGAATTGGATTAATATAAATAATTTACCATAATTTGACGTATATCAATAAATACCAGAATTAGACTAAATTTGTCCACCTCCCGCTGCTACTCGAAAATTTGCAAGATGGAGGAGTAGGTATCAGTGAAGAGGAAGGATTGGCTCTACCTGGGGCAGAGCTCTGTGGTGCAGTGGTTAGCATCTGCGCATGTCACGCGTGACAACCATTTTCAACTTCCGGCGGACCCAAATCTTTTCCCTTAGAAAAAAAAATAAATTATTTAATAATGGTGGACACCCACATATTATAATTAGATTAAAATAAAATAATTTAATATTGAGGTATGTAAAAAAAAATACCAGAAATTGGACAAAATTCGTCCACCTTCCGCTACTACTCGCAAAATTTGTGAGATAGGGAATTAGGTAAATGTGAAGAGGAAGGATTGGCTCTACTTGGGGACGAGCGCTGTTGTGCAGTGGGTAGCATCCGTGCATGTCACTTGGGAGACCGGGGATAGACTCCCGGTGGACCCAAATCATTACCCTTCAAAAAATAAAATAATTTAAAAATAGTAGTCACCAACAAATTAGGATTGGATTAATATAAATAATTTACCATAATTTGACGTATATCAATAGTATCAGTGAAGAGGAAGGATTGGCTCAACTTGTGGCCAAGCTCTTTTGTGCAGGGTTTAGCAACCGCCCATGTCACGTAGGAGACCCGGTTTCGATTCCCGGCCGAGCCAAATCATTTTTCTTCAAAAAATAAAATTATTTAAAAATGGTGGTCACTCTTAAATTAAGAATAGATTAATATAAAATAATATATGATTGACGTGTGTCAACGAATACGAGAAATTGGTCAAAATTTGTCCTCCTCCCGCTACTACTCGCAAAATTTGTGAGATAGAGGATTAGGTATCGTCGAAGAGGAAGGATTGGCTCTACTTGGGGCCAAGCTCTGTGGTGCAGTGGGAGCATCCGAGCATGTCACTTGGGAGACCTGGATTAAACTCCCTGCGAAAGCAAATCTTTCCGCTTAAAAAAAAAAAATAAAAAAAAAATTTGAAAATAATTTAAAAAAGTTGTCACCCATAAATTAAGATTAGATTAATAAGAAAAATTTAAAAATTTTCTTTTGTCAATAAATACCTGAAATTGGACAGAATTTGTCAACCTCCCGCTACTACTCACAAATTTTCTGAGATGGGGGAGAAGGTATTAGTGAAGAGGAAGGATTGGCTCTACCTGGGGCCGAGCTCTGTGGTGCAGTGGTTAGCATCTGCGCATGTCACGCGTGACACCCAGTTTCGACTTCCGGCGGACCCAAATCTTATACCTTAAAAAAAAAAAATTATTTAATAATGGTGGACACCCACAAATTATAATTAGATTTATATAAAATAATTTAAAATTGACGTATGTCATTAAATACCAGAAATTGGACAAATTTGTCCACCTCCCGCTACTACTTGGAAAATTTGCAAGATAGGGGAGTAGGTATCAGTGACGAGGAAGGATTGGCTCAACTTGTGGCCGAGCTCTTTTGTGCAGGGTTTAGCAACCGCCCATGTCACGTAGGAGACCCGGTTTCGACTCCCGGCCGAGCCAAATCATTTTTCTTCAAAAAATAAAATTATTTAAAAATGTTGGGTACTCTCAAATTAAGAATAGATTAATATAAAATAATATATGATTGACGTGTGTCAACAAATACGAGATATTGGACAAAATTTGTCCTCCTCCCGCTACTACTCGCAAAATTTGTGAGATAGAGGATTAGGTATCGTCGAAGAGGAAGGATTGGCTCTACTTGGGCCAAGCTCCGTGGTGCAGTGGGAGTATCCGAGCATGTCACTTGGGAGACCTGGGTTAAACTCCCGTCGAAAGCGAATCTTTCCGCTTAAAAAAAAAAAATAAAAAAATTATTTGAAAATAATTTAAAAAAGTGGTCACCCATAAATTAAGATTAGATTAATAAGAAAAATTTAAAAATTTTCGTTTGTCAATAAATACCTGACATTGGACAGAATTTGTCAACCTCCCGCTACTACTCGCAAATTTTCCGAGATAGGGGAGTAGGTATCAGTGAAGAGGAAGGATTGGCTCTACTTGGGGCCGAGCTGTGTAGTCCAGTGGTTAGCATTAGCGCATGTAACGCGGGAGACCCGGGTTAGAATCCCGGCGGTGCCAAATTTTTTGTATTCAATAAATAAAATAATTTAAAAATGGCGGTCACAATCATATTAAATTTACGTAAATATAAAATAATTTAAAATTGACGTATGTCAATAAATACTAAAACTTGAAAAAAATTTGTCCTCCTCCCACTACTACTCGCAAAATTTTTCGAGATAGGGGAGTAGGTATCAGTGAAAAGGAAGGATTGGATCTACGTGGGGCCGAGCTCTGGGGTGCAGTGTTTAGCAACCGCGCATTTCACGTAGGAGACCCGGTTTCGACTCCCGGCCGAGCCAAATCATTTTTCTTCAAAAAATAAAATTATTTAAAAATGGTGGTCACTCTCAATTTAAGAATAGATTAATATAAAATAATATATAATTGACGTGTGTCAACAAATACGAGAAATTAGACAAAATTTGTCCTCCTCCCGCTGCTACTCATAAATTTGCAAGATGGGGGAGTAGGTATCAGTGAAGAGGAAGGATTGGCTCTAACTGGGGCCGAGCTCTGTGGTGCAGTGGTTAGCATCTGCGCATGTCTTGTGTGACACCCTGGTACGACTCCCGGCGGACCCAAATCTTTTCCCTTAAAAAAACAAACAAATTATTTAATAATGGTGGACAACCACAAATTAAGATTAGATTAATATAAAATAGACGGATGTCAATAAATACCAGAAATTGGACAAAGTTTGTCTACCTACGATACTACTCGGAAAATTTGCAGGATAGGAGAGTAGGTATTAGTGAAGAGGAGGGATTGGTTCTACTTGGGGCCGAGCTCTGGGGCGCAGTGGTTAGACTCCGCGCATGTCACGCGGGAGACCAGGGTTGAACTCCCGGCGGGGCAAAATCTTTAAAGTACAATAAATAAAATAATTTAAAAATGGTAGTTACAACCAAATTAAGATTAGATTAATATAAAAAAATTTAAAATTGACGTATGTCAATAAATACCAGAAATTGGACAAATTTGTCCACCTCCCGCTACTACTCGGAAAATTTGCATGATAGGGGAGTGGGTATCAGTGAAGAGGAAGGATTGGCTCTACCTGGGGCCGAGCTCTGTGGTGCAGTGGTTAGCATCCGCGTATGTCACGCGTGACACCCTGGTTCGACTTCCGGCGGACCCAAATCTTTTTCCTTAAAAAAAAAAAAAAATTATTTAATAATGGTGGACACCCACAAATTATGATTAGATTAATATAAAATAATTTAAAATTGACGTATGTCAATAAATACCAGACATCGGACAAATTTGTCCACCTCCCGCTACTACTCGGAAAATTTGCAAGATAGGGGAGTAGGTATCAGTGAAGAGGAAGGATTGGCTCTACCTGGGGCCGAGCTCTGTGGTGCAGTGGTTAGCATCCGCGTATGTCAAGTAAAAAACCCGGTTTTGACTCCCGGCCGAGCTAAATAATTTTTCTTCAAAAAATAAAATAATTTAAAAATGGTGGTGACTCTCAAATTAAGATCAGATTAATATAAAATAATTTAAAATTGACGTATGTCAATAAATACCAGAAATTGGAAAAAATTCGTCCATCTCCCGCTAATACTCGCTAAATTAGCGATGTAGGTGAGTAGGTATCAGTGAAAAGGTAGGATTGGCTCTACTTAGGGCCGACCTCTGGGGTGAAGTGGTTAGCATCCGCGGATGTCACGCGGGAGACCAGGGTTGGACTCCCGGCTGAGCCAAATCTTTTCTCTTTAAAAAGTAAAATAATTTAAAAATGGTGGTCACTCACAAATTAAGATCAGATTAATATAAAATAGACGTATGTCAATAAATACCAGAAATTGGACAAAATGTTTCCACCTTTCGCTACTACTCGGAAAATTTGCAAGATTGGGGAGTAGGTATCAGTGAAGAGGAAGGATTGGCTCTACTTGGGGCCGAGCTCTGTGTTGCAGTGGTTAGCATCCGCGCATGTCACTCGGGAGACCCGGTTTCGACTCCCGGCAGAGAGAAATAATTTTTCTTCAAAAAATAAAATAATTTAAAAATGGTGGTGATTCTCAAATTAATATTAGATTAATATAAAATTGACGTGAGTCAATAAATACTAGAAATTGGACAAATTTGTCCACCTCCCGCTACTAATCGGAAAAAGAGCCGGAAGATAGGGGAGTAGGTATCAGTGAAGAGGAAGGATTGCCCCTACTTGGGGCCGCGCTCTTTGGTGCAGTTGTTAGCATCCCTGCATGTCACGCGTTACACCCTGGTTCGACTCCTGGCGGACCCAAATCTTTTCTGTGAAATAAATAAAATAATTTAAAAACGGTAGTCACAACAAAATTAAAATTATATTTATATAATTAATTTAAAATTGACGTATGTCAATAAATACCAGAAATTGAAAATATTGAAATCTCCCGCTCCTATTTTCGAAAATTGCGATATAGGGGAGTAGGTATCAGTGAAAAAAAAGGATTGGCTCTACTTGGGGGCCGAGCTCTGTGGTGCACTGTTTAGCATCCGGGCATTACACGCGGGGGACCCGGTATTGACTCCCGGCTGAGCCAAATCTTTTCTCTTCTAAAAATGAAATAATTTAAAAATGGTGGTCACTCACAAATTAAGATAGACATCGGTTCATGTCACGCATGAGACCCGGGTTTGATTCCCGGTGGAGTCATATCTTTTCGCATAAAAAAAAAAAAATAATTTAAAAATGGTGGTCTCCCACAAATTAAGATTTGATTAATATATAATAATATAAAGTTGACGTAAGTCAATAAATACCAGAAATTGGACTAATTTTGTCTACCTCCCGCTACTACTCGCAAAATTTGCGATATAGGGGAGTAGGTATCAGTGAAAAGGAAGGATTGGCTCTACTTGGTTCCGAGCTCTATGGTGCAGTGGTTAGCACATGCGCATGTCACGCGGTAGACCCGGTTTAAACTCCCTACGGAGCCAAATCTTTTCCTTTCGAAAAAAAAAAAAAAGTTATTTAAAAATAATTTAAAAATGGTGGTCAACCATAAATTAAGATTAGATTAATAAGAAAAAATTCAAAATTTACGTTTGTCAATAAATACCTGAAATTAGACAGAATTTGTCCAACCCCAGCTACTACTCGCAAAATTTTCCGAGATAGGGGAGTAGGTATTAGTGAAGAGGAAGGATTGGCTCTTCTTGGGGCCGAGCTCTGTGGTGCAGTAGTTAGTACCCGCGCATGTCAAGTGGAAGACCCGGTATTGACTCCCGGCTGAGCCAAATCTTTTCTCTTCTAAAAATAAAATAATTTAAAAATGGTGGTCACTCACAAATTAAGATTAGATTAATATAAAATAGACGTATGTCAATAAATACTAGAAAATGGAAAGAATTTGTCCACCTCCCGCTACTACTCGGAAAATTTGCAAGATAGGGGAGTAGGTATCAGTGAAGAGAAAGGATTGGCTCTACTTGGGGACGAGCTCTGTTTTGAAGTGGTTAGAATCCGCGCATTTCACTCGGGAGACCCGGTTTCGACTCCCGGCCGAGCCAAATACTTTTTCTTCAAGAAATAAAATAATTTAAAAATGGTGGTGACTCTCAAATTAAGATTAGATTAATATAAAATTGACGTATGTCAATAAATACTAGAAATTGGACTAATTTGTACACTTCCCGCTACTACTCGGAAAATTTGCAGGATAGGGGAGTTGGTATCAGTGAAGAGGAAGGATTGGCTCTACATGGGTTCGCGCTCTGTGGTGCGGTTTTTAGCATCCCCGCATGTCACGCGGGAGACCCGGGTATGATTCCCGGCTGAGACAAATCTGGTCTCTTCAAAAAATGAAATAAATAATTTAATAATGGTGGACACCCACAAATTAAGATTAGATTAATATAAAATAATTTAAAATAGACGTATGTAAATAAATACCAGAAATTGTTCTATATTTGTCTACCTCCCGCTACTATTCGCAAAATTTGTGAGATAGGGGATTAGGTATCAGTGAAGAGGAAGGATTGGCTCTAATTCGGGACGAGCTCTGGGGTGCTTAAGAGTAACACACAAATCTTTTGTGTTCAATAAATAAAATAATTTAAAAATGGTGGTCACAAACAAATTAAATTTACATTAATGTAAAATAATTTAAAATTGAGGTATGTCAATAAATACCAAAAATTGAAAAAAATTCGTCCATCTCCTGCAATTACTAGCAAAATTTGCGATATAGGGAGTAGGTATCAGTGAAATGGAAGGATTGGCTCTACTCTGGGCCTAGCTCTGTGGTGCAGTTGTTAGCATCCGCGCATGTCACGCGTGACACTCTGGTTCGACTCCTGGCGGACCCAAATCTTTTCTGTACAATAAATAAAATAATTTAAAAATGGTAGTCACAACCAAATTAAAATTACAATAAAATAAAATAATTTAAAATTGACGTATGTCAATAAATACCAGAAATTGGAAAAAATTCGTCCATCTCCCGCTACTACTCGCAAAATTTGCGATATAGGGGAGTACGTATTTGTAAAAAGGAAGGATTGGCTCTACTTGGGGCCGAGCTCTGTTCTGCAGTGGTTTGCATCGATTCATGTCACGAGGTAGACCCGGGTTCGACTCCCGGGGGAGCCAAATCTTTTCCCATCAAAAAAAAAATAATTTAAAAATGGTGGTCTCCCACAAATTAAGATTAGATCAATATAAAATAATTATAATTGACGTATGTCAATATATACCAGAAATTGGACAAAATTCGTCCATCTCCCACTACTACTCGGAAAATTCGCAAGATAGGGGAGTAGGTATCAGTGATAAGGAAGGATTGGCTCTACTTGGGGCCGAGCTCTGTTCTGCAGTGGTTTGCATGTCACGCATGAGACCCGGGTTTGATTCCCGGCGGAGCCAAATCTTTTCGCATCAAAAAAAAAAAAAATTTAAAAATGGTGGTCTCCCACTAATTAAGATTAGATCAGTATAAAATAATTATAATTGACGTATGTCAATAAATACTAGAAATTAGACAAATTCGTCTACCTCCCGCTACTACTCGGAAAATTCCCAAGATAGGGGATTTGGTATCAGTGAAGAGGAAGGATTGGCTCTACTTGGGGCCGAGCTCTGGGGTGCAGTGGATAGCATCCGCGCATGTCACGCGGGAGACCAGGGTTGGTCTCCTTGCGGGGCCAAATCTTTTCTGTACAATAAATAAAATAATTTAAAAATGGTAGTCACAACCAGATTAAAATTACATTAATATAAAATAATTTAAAATTGACGTATGTCAATAAATACCAGAAATTGGAAAAAATTCGTCCATATCCCGCTACTACTCGCCATATTAGCGATATAGGAGAGTAGATATTTGTGAAAAGGAAGGATTGGCTCTACTTGGGGCCGAGCTCTGTTCTGCAGTGGTTAGCATCCGTTCATGTCACGCAAGAGACCCGGGTTTGATTCCCGGCGGAGCCAAATTTTTTCCCATCAAAAAAAAAATAATTTAAAAATGGTGGTCTCCCACAAATTAAGATTAGATCAGTATAAAATAATTATAATTGACGTATGTCAATAAATACTAGAAATTAGACAAATTCGTCTACCTCCCGCTACTACTCGGAAAATTCCCAAGATAGGGGATTTGGTATCAGTGAAGAGGAAGGATTGGCTCTACTTGGGGCCGAGCTCTGGGGTGCAGTGGATAGCATCCGCGCATGTCACGCGGGAGACCAGGGTTGGTCTCCTTGCGGGGCCAAATCTTTTCTGTACAATAAATAAAATAATTTAAAAATGGTAGTCACAACCAGATTAAAATTTCATTAATATAAAATAATTTAAAATTGACGTATGTCAATAAATACCAGAAATTGGAAAAAATTCGTCCATATCCCGCTAGTACTCGCCATATTAGCGATATAGGAGAGTAGATATTTGTGAAAAGGAAGGATTGGCTCTACTTGGGGCCGAGCTCTGTTCTGCAGTGGTTAGCATCCGTTCATGTCACGCAAGAGACCCGGGTTTGATTCCCGGCGGAGCCAAATTTTTTCCCATCAAAAAAAAAATAATTTAAAAATGGTGGTCTCCCACAAATTAAGATTAGATCAATATAAAATAATTATAATTGACGTATGTCAATAAATACCAAAAATTGGAAAAATTTCGTCTATTTCCCGTTACTTCTCGCAATATTTGTGAGATTTAGGAGTTGGTATCAGTGAAGAGGAAGGATTGGCTCTACTTGGGGCCGAGCTCTGTTCTGCAGTGGTTTGCATGTCACGCATGAGACCCGGGTTTGATTCCCGGCGGAGCCAAATCTTTTCGCATCAAAAAAAAAAAAAATTTAAAAATGGTGGTCTCCCACTAATTAAGATTAGATCAGTATAAAATAATTATAATTGACGTATGTCAATAAATACTAGAAATTAGACAAATTCGTCTACCTCCCGCTACTACTCGGAAAATTCCCAAGATAGGGGATTTGGTATCAGTGAAGAGGAAGGATTGGCTCTACTTGGGGCCGAGCTCTGGGGTGCAGTGGATAGCATCCGCGCATGTCACGCGGGAGACCAGGGTTGGTCTCCTTGCGGGGCCAAATCTTTTCTGTACAATAAATAAAATAATTTAAAAATGGTAGTCACAACCAGATTAAAATTACATTAATATAAAATAATTTAAAATTGACGTATGTCAATAAATACCAGAAATTGGAAAAAATTCGTCCATATCCCGCTACTACTCGCCATATTAGCGATATAGGAGAGTAGATATTTGTGAAAAGGAAGGATTGGCTCTACTTGGGGCCGAGCTCTGTTCTGCAGTGGTTAGCATCCGTTCATGTCACGCAAGAGACCCGGGTTTGATTCCCGGCGGAGCCAAATTTTTTCCCATCAAAAAAAAAAAAATTTAAAAATGGTGGTCTCCCACAAATTAAGATTAGATCAATATAAAATAATTATAATTGACGTATGTCAATAAATACCAAAAATTGGAAAAATTTCGTCTATTTCCCGTTACTTCTCGCAATATTTGTGAGATTTAGGAGTTGGTATCAGTGAAGAGGAAGGATTGGCTCTACTTGGGGCCGAGCTCTGTTCTGCAGTGGTTTGCATGTCACGCATGAGACCCGGGTTTGATTCCCGGCGGAGCCAAATCTTTTCGCATCAAAAAAAAAAAAAAATTTAAAAATGGTGGTCTCCCACTAATTAAGATTAGATCAGTATAAAATAATTATAATTGACGTATGTCAATAAATACTAGAAATTAGACAAATTCGTCTACCTCCCGCTACTACTCGGAAAATTCCCAAGATAGGGGATTTGGTATCAGTGAAGAGGAAGGATTGGCTCTACTTGGGGCCGAGCTCTGGGGTGCAGTGGATAGCATCCGCGCATGTCACGCGGGAGACCAGGGTTGGTCTCCTTGCGGGGCCAAATCTTTTCTGTACAATAAATAAAATAATTTAAAAATGGTGGACACCCTCAAGTTAAGATTAGATTAATATATAATAATATAAAGTTGACGTAAGTCAATAAATACCAGAAATTGGACTAATTTTGTCTACCTCCCGCTACTACTCGCAAAATTTGCGATATAGGGGAGTAGGTATCAGTGAAAAGGAAGGATTGGCTCTACTTGGTTCCGAGCTCTATGGTGCAGTGGTTAGCACATGCGCATGTCACGCGGTAGACCCGGTTTAAACTCCCTACGGAGCCAAATCTTTTCCTTTCGAAAAAAAAAAAAAAGTTATTTAAAAATAATTTAAAAATGGTGGTCAACCATAAATTAAGATTAGATTAATAAGAAAAAATTCAAAATTTACGTTTGTCAATAAATACCTGAAATTAGACAGAATTTGTCCAACCCCAGCTACTACTCGCAAAATTTTCCGAGATAGGGGAGTAGGTATTAGTGAAGAGGAAGGATTGGCTCTTCTTGGGGCCGAGCTCTGTGGTGCAGTAGTTAGTACCCGCGCATGTCAAGTGGAAGACCCGGTATTGACTCCCGGCTGAGCCAAATCTTTTCTCTTCTAAAAATAAAATAATTTAAAAATGGTGGTCACTCACAAATTAAGATTAGATTAATATAAAATAGACGTATGTCAATAAATACTAGAAAATGGAAAGAATTTGTCCACCTCCCGCTACTACTCGGAAAATTTGCAAGATAGGGGAGTAGGTATCAGTGAAGAGAAAGGATTGGCTCTACTTGGGGACGAGCTCTGTTTTGAAGTGGTTAGAATCCGCGCATTTCACTCGGGAGACCCGGTTTCGACTCCCGGCCGAGCCAAATACTTTTTCTTCAAGAAATAAAATAATTTAAAAATGGTGGTGACTCTCAAATTAAGATTAGATTAATATAAAATTGACGTATGTCAATAAATACTAGAAATTGGACTAATTTGTACACTTCCCGCTACTACTCGGAAAATTTGCAGGATAGGGGAGTTGGTATCAGTGAAGAGGAAGGATTGGCTCTACATGGGTTCGCGCTCTGTGGTGCGGTTTTTAGCATCCCCGCATGTCACGCGGGAGACCCGGGTATGATTCCCGGCTGAGACAAATCTGGTCTCTTCAAAAAATGAAATAAATAATTTAATAATGGTGGACACCCACAAATTAAGATTAGATTAATATAAAATAATTTAAAATAGACGTATGTAAATAAATACCAGAAATTGTTCTATATTTGTCTACCTCCCGCTACTATTCGCAAAATTTGTGAGATAGGGGATTAGGTATCAGTGAAGAGGAAGGATTGGCTCTAATTCGGGACGAGCTCTGGGGTGCTTAAGAGTAACACACAAATCTTTTGTGTTCAATAAATAAAATAATTTAAAAATGGTGGTCACAAACAAATTAAATTTACATTAATGTAAAATAATTTAAAATTGAGGTATGTCAATAAATACCAAAAATTGAAAAAAATTCGTCCATCTCCTGCAATTACTAGCAAAATTTGCGATATAGGGAGTAGGTATCAGTGAAATGGAAGGATTGGCTCTACTCTGGGCCTAGCTCTGTGGTGCAGTTGTTAGCATCCGCGCATGTCACGCGTGACACTCTGGTTCGACTCCTGGCGGACCCAAATCTTTTCTGTACAATAAATAAAATAATTTAAAAATGGTAGTCACAACCAAATTAAAATTACAATAAAATAAAATAATTTAAAATTGACGTATGTCAATAAATACCAGAAATTGGAAAAAATTCGTCCATCTCCCGCTACTACTCGCAAAATTTGCGATATAGGGGAGTACGTATTTGTAAAAAGGAAGGATTGGCTCTACTTGGGGCCGAGCTCTGTTCTGCAGTGGTTTGCATCGATTCATGTCACGAGGTAGACCCGGGTTCGACTCCCGGCGGAGCCAAATCTTTTCCCATCAAAAAAAAAATAATTTAAAAATGGTGGTCTCCCACAAATTAAGATTAGATCAATATAAAATAATTATAATTGACGTATGTCAATATATACCAGAAATTGGACAAAATTCGTCCATCTCCCACTACTACTCGGAAAATTCGCAAGATAGGGGAGTAGGTATCAGTGATAAGGAAGGATTGGCTCTACTTGGGGCCGAGCTCTGTTCTGCAGTGGTTTGCATGTCACGCATGAGACCCGGGTTTGATTCCCGGCGGAGCCAAATCTTTTCGCATCAAAAAAAAAAAAAATTTAAAAATGGTGGTCTCCCACTAATTAAGATTAGATCAGTATAAAATAATTATAATTGACGTATGTCAATAAATACTAGAAATTAGACAAATTCGTCTACCTCCCGCTACTACTCGGAAAATTCCCAAGATAGGGGATTTGGTATCAGTGAAGAGGAAGGATTGGCTCTACTTGGGGCCGAGCTCTGGGGTGCAGTGGATAGCATCCGCGCATGTCACGCGGGAGACCAGGGTTGGTCTCCTTGCGGGGCCAAATCTTTTCTGTACAATAAATAAAATAATTTAAAAATGGTAGTCACAACCAGATTAAAATTACATTAATATAAAATAATTTAAAATTGACGTATGTCAATAAATACCAGAAATTGGAAAAAATTCGTCCATATCCCGCTACTACTCGCCATATTAGCGATATAGGAGAGTAGATATTTGTGAAAAGGAAGGATTGGCTCTACTTGGGGCCGAGCTCTGTTCTGCAGTGGTTAGCATCCGTTCATGTCACGCAAGAGACCCGGGTTTGATTCCCGGCGGAGCCAAATTTTTTCCCATCAAAAAAAAAATAATTTAAAAATGGTGGTCTCCCACAAATTAAGATTAGATCAGTATAAAATAATTATAATTGACGTATGTCAATAAATACTAGAAATTAGACAAATTCGTCTACCTCCCGCTACTACTCGGAAAATTCCCAAGATAGGGGATTTGGTATCAGTGAAGAGGAAGGATTGGCTCTACTTGGGGCCGAGCTCTGGGGTGCAGTGGATAGCATCCGCGCATGTCACGCGGGAGACCAGGGTTGGTCTCCTTGCGGGGCCAAATCTTTTCTGTACAATAAATAAAATAATTTAAAAATGGTAGTCACAACCAGATTAAAATTACATTAATATAAAATAATTTAAAATTGACGTATGTCAATAAATACCAGAAATTGGAAAAAATTCGTCCATATCCCGCTAGTACTCGCCATATTAGCGATATAGGAGAGTAGATATTTGTGAAAAGGAAGGATTGGCTCTACTTGGGGCCGAGCTCTGTTCTGCAGTGGTTAGCATCCGTTCATGTCACGCAAGAGACCCGGGTTTGATTCCCGGCGGAGCCAAATTTTTTCCCATCAAAAAAAAAAAAATTTAAAAATGGTGGTCTCCCACAAATTAAGATTAGATCAATATAAAATAATTATAATTGACGTATGTCAATAAATACCAAAAATTGGAAAAATTTCGTCTATTTCCCGTTACTTCTCGCAATATTTGTGAGATTTAGGAGTTGGTATCAGTGAAGAGGAAGGATTGGCTCTACTTGGGGCCGAGCTCTGTTCTGCAGTGGTTTGCATGTCACGCATGAGACCCGGGTTTGATTCCCGGCGGAGCCAAATCTTTTCGCATCAAAAAAAAAAAAAAATTTAAAAATGGTGGTCTCCCACTAATTAAGATTAGATCAGTATAAAATAATTATAATTGACGTATGTCAATAAATACTAGAAATTAGACAAATTCGTCTACCTCCCGCTACTACTCGGAAAATTCCCAAGATAGGGGATTTGGTATCAGTGAAGAGGAAGGATTGGCTCTACTTGGGGCCGAGCTCTGGGGTGCAGTGGATAGCATCCGCGCATGTCACGCGGGAGACCAGGGTTGGTCTCCTTGCGGGGCCAAATCTTTTCTGTACAATAAATAAAATAATTTAAAAATGGTGGACACCCTCAAGTTAAGATTAGATTAATATAAAATAGTTTAAAATTGACGTATGTCAATAAATACCAGAAATTGGACAAAATTCGTCCATCTCCCGCTACTACTCGCGAAATTTGTGAGATAGAGGAGTTGGTATCAGTAAAGAGGATGGATTAGCTCTACTTGGGGCCGAGCTTTGTGGTGCAGTTGTTAGCACCCGCGCATGTCAAGGGGGGGACCCGGGTTCAATACACGGCGGAGGCAATTCTTCTCTCATCAAAAAATAAAATTATATAATAATGGTGGTCACAAATAAATTAAGATTAGATTAATATAAAATAGTTTAAAATCGACGTATGTCAATAAATACCATAAATTGGACTCCATCCAAAATTCATCCACCTTCCGCTACTACTCGGAAAATTCGAAAGATAGGGGAGTTGGTATCAGTAAAGAGGAAGGATTGGCTCTACTTGGGGCCAAGCTCTGTGGTGCAGTATTAGCATCCGCGCATGTCACGCGTGACACCTTGGTTCGACTCCCGGCGGATCAAAATATTTTCCCTTAAAAAAAAAAATTAATTATTTAATAATGGTGGAAACCCACAAATTAAATTAGATTAAAATAAAATATTTTAAAATTGACGTATGTCAATAAATACCAGAAATTGGAAAAAATTCGTCCATCTCCCGCTACTACTCGCAAAATTTGCGATATAGGGGAGTAGGTATCAGTGAAGAGGAAGGATTGGCTCTACTTGGGGCCGAGCTCTGGGGTGCAGTGGTTAGCATTCGCGCATGTCACGCGGGAGACCAGGGTTGGACTCCCGTTGGGGCCAAATCTTTTCTGTACAATAAATAAAATAATTATTTTAAAATAATTTAAAATTGACGTATGTCAATAAATACCAGAAATTGGACAAAATTCGTCCTCCTTCCGCTACTACTCGCAAAATTTGCGAGACAAGGGATTAGGTATCAGTGAAGAGGAAGGATTGGCTCTACTTGGGGCCGAGCTCTGGGATGCAGTGGTTAGCATCCGCGCATGTCTTGCGTGACACCCTGGTTCGATTCCCAGCGGACCCTAATCTTTTCCTTAAAAAAAAAATAAAATTATTTAGTAATGGTGGACACCCTCAAGTTAAGATTAGATTAATATAAAATAGTTTAAAATTGACGTATGTCAATAAATACCAGAAATTGGACAAAATTCGTCCATCTCCCGCTACTACTCGCGAAATTTGTGAGATAGAGGAGTTGGTATCAGTAAAGAGGATGGATTAGCTCTACTTGGGGCCGAGCTTTGTGGTGCAGTTGTTAGCACCCGCGCATGTCAAGGGGGGGACCCGGGTTCAATACACGGCGGAGGCAATTCTTCTCTCATCAAAAAATAAAATTATATAATAATGGTGGTCACAAATAAATTAAGATTAGATTAATATAAAATAGTTTAAAATCGACGTATGTCAATAAATACCATAAATTGGACTCCATCCAAAATTCATCCACCTTCCGCTACTACTCGGAAAATTCGAAAGATAGGGGAGTTGGTATCAGTAAAGAGGAAGGATTGGCTCTTCTTGGGGCCGAGCTCTAGGGTGCAGTGGTTAGCATCCGCGCATGTCACGAGGAAGACCCGGGTTGGATTCCCGGCGGGGCCAAATCTTTTCTGTTCAATAAATATAATAATTTAAGAATTGTAATCAAATACAAATTAAATTTACATTAATAATAAATAATTTAAAATTGACGTATGTCAATAAATACCAGAAATTGGAAAAAATTCGTCCATCTCCCGCAACTACTCGCAAAATTTGCGATATAGGGGAGTAGGTATCAGTAAAAAGGAAGGATTGGCTCTACTTGGGGCCGAGCTCTGTAGTGCAGTAGTTAGCATCCGCGCATTTCACGCGGGAGTCCCGGGTTTGATTCCCGGCGGAGCCAAATCTTTTCCCTTTATACAAAAAAAATAAATAAATTATTTAAAAATAATTTGTTGGACAAAAGTGGACAAAATTTGTTTATTTCCTACTACTATTTGCAAAATTTGCGAGATAGGTGAGTAGGTATCAGTGAAAAGAAAGAATTTGCTCTACTTGTGGCCGAGCTCTGAGGTGCAGTGGATAGCATTCGCGCATGTCACGCGGGAGATCCGGGTTCGACTCCCACCGGAGCCAAATCTTTTCTGTTCAATAAATAAAATAATTTAAAAATGGTGGTCACATACAAATTAAATTTACATTAATAATAAATAATTTAAAATTGGCGTATGTCAATAAATACCAGAAATTGTACAAAATTTGTCCACCTCCCGCTACTACTCAGAAAATTTGCAAGATAGGGGAGTAGGTATCAGTGAAGAGGAAGGATTGACTCTACTTGGGGCCGAGCTCTGGGATGCAGTGGTTAGCATCCGCGCATGTCTTGTGTGACACCCTGGTTCGACTCCCGGCGGACCCAAATCTTTTCCCTTTATACAAAAAAATATATAAATTATTTAAAAATAATTTGGTGGACAAAAGTAGACAAAATTTGTTTATTTCCTACTACTATTTGCAAAATTTGCGAGATAGGTGAGTAGGTATCAGTGAAAAGAAAGAATTAGCTCTACTTGTGACCGAGCACTGAGGTGCAGTGGATAGCATTCGCGCATGTCACGCGGGAGATCCGGGTTCGACTTCCACCGGAGCCAAATCTTTTCTGTTCAATAAATAAAATAATTTAAAAATGGTGGTCACATACAAATAAAATTTACATTAATAATAAATAATTTAAAATTGACGTATGTCAATAATTACCAGAATTGGAAAAAATTCGTCCATTTCCTGCAACTACTCCCAAACTTTGCGATATAGGGGAGTAGGTATCAGTAAAAAGGAAGGATTGGCTCTACTTGGGGCCGAGCTCTGTTGTGCAGTGGTTACCATCCGTTCATGTCACGCGGGAGACCCGGGTTTGACTCCCGCCCGAGCCAAATTTTTCACATAAAAAAAAAATATATAAATTATCTAAAAAGTTTAAAAATGGTGGTCACCCACATATTAAGATTAGAACAATATAAAAATATTGAAAATTGACGTATGTCAATAAAAAGCAGAAAGTGGACTAAATTTGTCCACCTCCCGCTACTACTCGCAATATTTGCGAGATAGGGGATTAGTATTAGTGAAGAGGAAGGTTGGCTCTACTTGGTGCCTTGCTCTGTGGTGCAGTTAGCATCCGCGCATGTCACGCTGGAGACCCGGATGATTTAATAATTGTGGTCACCCACAAATTAAGATTGGATTGATATAAAATAATTTAAAATTGACTTATGCCAATAAATACCAGAAATTAAACAAAATTCGTATATCTCCTGCCACCACTTGGAAAATTTGCGAGGTAGGGGAGTATGTATCGGTGAAGAGAAAGGATTGGATCTACTTGGGGCTGAGTTCTCGAGTGCAGTGGTTAGCATCCGCCTATGTCAAGCGTGAGACCCGGGTTCGACCTCCGGTGGACCCGTATCTTTTCCCTAGAAAAAAAAAATGATTAATAATCTTGGTCACTCACAAATTAAGATTAGATTAATATAAATTAACTTAAAATTGACGTATGTCAATAATAAATACCAGAAATTGTACAAAATGCGTCCACCTCCCGCTACTACTCGCGAAATTTGCGATATAGGGGAGTAGGTATCAGTGAAGAGGAAGGTTGGCTCTACTTGGGGGCTAGCTCTGTGGTGCAGTGGTTAGCATCCGCGCATGTCACGCTGGAGATCCGGATGATTTAATAATTGTGGTCACCAACAAATTAAGATGTGATTGATATAAAATAATTTAAAATTGACGTATGCCAATAAATACCAGAAATTAAACAAAATTGGTCCATCTTCCGCTACTACATGCGAAATTTGTGAGATAGAGGAGTTGGTATCAGTAAAGAGGATGGATTAGCTCTACTTGGGGCCGAGCTTTGTGGTGCAGTTGTTAGCACCCGCGCATGTCAAGGGGGGGACCCGGGTTCAATACACGGCGGAGGCAATTCTTCTCTCATCAAAAAATAAAATTATATAATAATGGTGGTCACAAATAAATTAAGATTAGATTAATATAAAATAGTTTAAAATCGACGTATGTCAATAAATACCATAAATTGGACTCCATCCAAAATTCATCCACCTTCCGCTACTACTCGGAAAATTCGAAAGATAGGGGAGTTGGTATCAGTAAAGAGGAAGGATTGGCTCTTCTTGGGGCCGAGCTCTAGGGTGCAGTGGTTAGCATCCGCGCATGTCACGAGGAAGACCCGGGTTGGATTCCCGGCGGGGCCAAATCTTTTCTGTTCAATAAATATAATAATTTAATAATGGTGGAAACCCACAAATTAAATTTACATTAATAATAAATAATTTAAAATTGACGTATGTCAATAAATACCAGAAATTGGAAAAAATTCGTCCATCTCCCGCAACTACTCGCAAAATTTGCGATATAGGGGAGTAGGTATCAGTAAAAAGGAAGGATTGGCTCTACTTGGGGCCGAGCTCTGTAGTGCAGTAGTTAGCATCCGCACATTTCACGCGGGAGTCCCGGGTTTGATTCCCGGCGGAGCCAAATCTTTTCCCTTTATACAAAAAAAATAAATAAATTATTTAAAAATAATTTGTTGGACAAAAGTGGACAAAATTTGTTTATTTCCTACTACTATTTGCAAAATTTGCGAGATAGGTGAGTAGGTATCAGTGAAAAGAAAGAATTTGCTCTACTTGTGGCCGAGCTCTGAGGTGCAGTGGATAGCATTCGCGCATGTCACGCGGGAGATCCGGGTTCGACTCCCACCGGAGCCAAATCTTTTCTGTTCAATAAATAAAATAATTTAAAAATGGTGGTCACATACAAATTAAATTTACATTAATAATAAATAATTTAAAATTGGCGTATGTCAATAAATACCAGAAATTGTACAAAATTTGTCCACCTCCCGCTACTACTCAGAAAATTTGCAAGATAGGGGAGTAGGTATCAGTGAAGAGGAAGGATTGACTCTACTTGGGGCCGAGTTCTCGAGTGCAGTGGTTAGCATCCGCCTATGTCAAGCGTGAGACCCGGGTTCGACCTCCGGTGGACCCGTATCTTTTCCCTAGAAAAAAAAAATGATTAATAATCTTGGTCACTCACAAATTAAGATTAGATTAATATAAATTAACTTAAAATTGACGTATGTCAATAATAAATACCAGAAATTGTACAAAATGCGTCCACCTCCCGCTACTACTCGCGAAATTTGCGATATAGGGGAGTAGGTATCAGTGAAGAGGAAGGTTGGCTCTACTTGGGGGCTAGCTCTGTGGTGCAGTGGTTAGCATCCGCGCATGTCACGCTGGAGATCCGGATGATTTAATAATTGTGGTCACCAACAAATTAAGATGTGATTGATATAAAATAATTTAAAATTGACGTATGCCAATAAATACCAGAAATTAAACAAAATTGGTCCATCTTCCGCTACTACATGCGAAATTTGTGAGATAGGGGAGTAGGTATCAGTGAAGAGGAAGGATTGGCTCTACTTGGGGCCGAGCTCTGTGGTGCAGTGGTAAGCATCCCGCATGGCACGTGGAAGCACCGGGTTAAACACCAGGCAGATCCAAATCTTTAACCTAAAAAAAAAATATTTAATAATCGTGGTCAACCACAAATTAAGATTAGATTAATATAAAATAATTTAAAATTGACGTTTGCCTATAAATACCAGAAATTGTACAAAATTCGTCCACCTCCCACTACTACCCGCTAAATTTGCGAGATAGAGGAGTAGGTATCAGTGAAGAGGAAGGATTAGCTCTACTTGGGGCCGAGCTTTGTGGTGCAGTATTCAGCATCCGCGCATGTCACTCGTGAGGCCAGGTTTCGACTTCCGGCGGACCCAAATCTTTTTCATAAAAAAAAAAAATTTTTATAATCGTGGTCACCCACTAATTAAGATTAGATTAATATAAAATAATTTAATATTGACTTATGCCAATAAATACTAGAAATTAAACAAAATTCGTCCACCTTCGACACTACTCGCGAATTTCGCGAGATAGAGGGGTAGGTATCAGTGAAGAGGAAGGATTGACTCTACTTGGGGCCGAGCTCTGGTGTCAGTGGTTAGCATCTGCGCATGTCACGCGGGAGACCCGGGTTCGACTCCCGGCTGACCCAAATATTTCCCTTAAATAAAAAGTGAAAAAATTGTTTAAAAATGGTGGTCACCAATAAATTAAGATTAGATTAATAAGAAAAAATTCAAAATTGACGTATGTCAATAAATACCTAAACTTGGACAAAATTTATCCATCTCCCGCTACTACTCGCAAAATTTGCAAGATTGGGGAGTAGGTGTCATTGAAGAGGAAGAAATGGCTCTACTTGGGCGGAGCACTGTGGTGCAGTGGTTAGCATCCGCGCATGTCACGCGGGAGACCTGGTTTCGACTCCATGCCGAGCCAAATCTTTTCTCATCCAAAAATAAAATAATTTAAAAATGATGCTCACCTACTAATTAAGATTAGATTAATATAAAATAATTTAATATTGACGTATGCCAATAAATACTAGAAATTAGGAAAAAATTCGTCCACCTCCCACTACTACTTGCGAAATTTGCGATATAGAAGAGTAGGTATCAGTGAAGAGGAAGGATTAGCTCTACTTGGGGCCGAGCTCTGTGGTGCAGTATTCAGCATCCGCGCATGTCACTCATGAGACCCGGGTTCGACTCCCGGCTGACCCAAATATTTCCCTAAAAATAAAAAAAAAAAATTTTTAATAATCGTGGTAACCCACAAATTAAGATTAGATTAATATAAAATAATTTAAAATTGACTTATGCCAATAAATACCAGAAATTAAACAAAATTCGTATATCTCCTGCCACCACTTGGAAAATTTGCGAGATAGGGGAGTATGTATCGGTGAAGAGAAAGGATTGGATCTACTTGGGGCTGAGTTTTCGAGTGCAGTGGTTAGCATCCGCCTATGTCACGCGTGAGATCCGGGTTCGACTCCCAGTGGACCCGTATCTTTTCTGTTCAAAAATAAAAAATTTTTTAACAATGGTGGTCACAGACAAATTAAGATAACAATAAAATAAAATAATTTACAATTGATGTATATCAATAGGTACTTAAAATTCGTCTAAATTTGTCCATCTCCCGGTTCAACTCCCAAAATTTCGAAATAGGGGATTAGGTATTAGTGAAGAGGAAGGATTGGCTCTACTTGGGACCGAGGTCTGTGGTGCAGTGGTTAGCATCCGCGCATGTCACGTGGGAGACCCGGATCAAACACCCGGCGGAGCCAAATCTTTTACCTAAAAAAATATTTTATAATCGTGGTCACCCACTAATTAAGATTAGATTAATATAAAATAATTTAATATTAACTTATGCCAATAAATACTAGAAATTGGGAAAAATTTCGTCCACCTCCCATTACTACTTGCGAAATTCGCGATACAGAGGAGTAGGTATCAGTGAAGAGGAAGGATTGGCTCTACTTGGGACCGAGGTCTGTGGTGCAGTGGTTAGCATCCGCGCATTTTACGTGAGAGACCCGGGTCAAACACCCGACGGAGCCATATCATTTATATAAAAAAAAAAAAAAATATTTTATAATAGTGGTCACCCACTAATTAAGATTAGATTAATATAAAATAATTTATCATTGACGTATGCCAATAAATACCAGAAATTGGGAAAAAATTCGTCCACCTCCCACTACAACTCCCAAAATTTGCTATATAGAGGAGTAGGTATCAGTGAAGAGGAAGGATTAGCTCTACTTGGGGCCGAGCTTTGTGGTGCAGTATTCAGCATACGCGCACGTCACTCGTGAGGCCTGGTTTCGACTTCGGGCGGACCCAAATCTTCTCCCTAAAAAAAAAAAAAAATGGTTTAATAATCGTGGTCACCGACAAATTATGATTACAATAAGATAAAATAATTTAAAATTGATGTATGTCAATAGGTACTCGAAATTCGACTAAATTTGTCCATCCCCCGCTTTAACTCCCAAAATTTGCGAAATAGGTGATTAGGTATTAGTGAAGAGGAAGGATTGGCTCTACTTAGGGCCGAGCTCTGTTGTGCAGTGGTTAGCATCCGCGCATGTCACATGGGAGACCAGGATTGGACTCCCGGCGGGGCCAAATCTTTTCTGTACAATAAATAAAATAATTTTAAAATGGTGGTCTCCCACAAATTAAGATTAGATTATTATAAAATAATTTAAAATTGATGTATGTCAATAAATACCAGAAATTGGACAAAATTCGTACTCCTCCCGCTACTACTCGCAAAATTTGTGAGATAGGGGATTAGGTATCGGTGAAGAGGAAGGATTGGATCTACTTGGGGCCATGCTCTGTGGTGCAATGGGTAGCATTCGAGCATGTCACTTGGGAGACCTGGGTTAAACTCCCGGCAGAGCCAAATATTACCGCTTAAAAAAATAAAATAATTTAATAATGGTGGTCACTCACAAATTAAGATTAGATTAATATAAAACAGACGTACGTCAATAAATACCAGAAATTGGACAAAATTTTGTTACGTTAAAAAAAAAATATTAATTGGTTATAAATAAATAAAACAATCGTAACAAAAAAGGTGGTAGCTCAGTGGAGACGGGCGGGTTCTTAAATGACTAGTGATTAAAAAAAATTGAAATAAATTAAGGGGCGCCACGCTATTAATTTTAAGGAAATAGCGAAAACCTAAAGCAATCTGAATAAAAAAAAATAATTTAAATTTGATAAGTGAAGATTACCTTAAAATCTCGGAGAGGGCTGTACATAAAATATAATTTGCAATTTACACTTATGAACTACTTAATGGTAAGTTAAAAAGAAATTGAACAAAACAAATTAAACTCAAATCAAAAAAACTTTTAATTAACACTATATTTACACTATGATATTAAAAATAAAATTTACTCACAATTTCTGTAGTCAGGCCTGATCAAAATCTAACTCTATTCACACAACTAGAAACAATTTAAACTTATAACTATAGGTACAATAAAAAAAAACAAGGTTTAACAAAGAAATTAAAAGAAAAATATCTCCAGTCTCTTAACTCTTAACTCGCCTGTCTTCTCGTAGCTTTGTTGCCAGTAGCCACTCGGCTTGGCGATTCTCGTCACCGGAATCTCTTCCGTGAACGCCACTATTCTTCAATTCTCTGATATTTAGCGATATAGAACACAACTACGTTAATCACCAAAACAGTCTCATTTTATCATCACTCGTCGAACGCTAGCGAACATCTGCTGTCTTCTTCTTCGTTGTTTCTTAAAAAAACAAATGCCTTAATAACAGCTGTTTTTCAATTAATTACTTCGGTCCCGTCTCTTCTTTTAAAATAAAACATAATTATTTTTATAGCTAAATAAAAAAAATATTATATCAATAAAAAACTAATACAAAGCTTTTAAAACAACACATATTTTAATTATATACAAAAATATATTAAGCCCTCTTCGATTATTACTTAATGAGTTTTATTAAATAAAAAAAAATTTTTTTTTGTTTATTTATTTTTCGTTACAAACTCTCCCCCTCCCTACCAAAAAATTTTTTTTTTTTTTCTAATGCTTGAATCTTAAGTCTTAGGTCGGATGAGGTTTTAGATCTTTGACATGCCAAGTTCCTAAGGGATGACCCTGTAGATCTTCTAGCACGTATAATAAATTTCCTTGTTTTGCTCTGATTCTACATTTCTCATATAGAGGTGCCAATTTATTAGAAAAGTTCTTTGAAGCATCCGAAAGGGTTTGGGTCTTCTTCCACACTAAATCTCCAGCTTGTAGATCCACGTTTCTTCTCCGAAGATTATAATGGTGACTGCTTTTCTCGTATGATTGCCGTAGACGCTCAACCACTTCTTCATATATTACTGGCATCATGTTGAACTTCTGTGCGTAAGCCTTACGATCTCCCATTTCCGGAACATTATCTGAAGCAATGGAATGCTCGTACTCGTCGCCTGAACGTGGAAACTCTCGTCCAAAATTCAAATAAGCTGGCGAATAACCGGTAACCTCATGTACCGCAGTCTGCATAGCAAAAGCCAACTTGTGTAGATCCTTATCCCAGTGCTTATGATTGTCTTTCACATAGGAAGCTAGGAGTGTCTTTATCACTCGATTTGGACGCTCCATCGGATTAGCCTGTGGATGATAGACTGGGAGAATATCGGAGAATATTCCGATATACTCCCAAAATTTGTGAAATAGGGGATTAGGTATTAGTGAAGAGGAAGGATTGGCTTTACTTGGGGCCGAGCTCTGTGGTGCAGTGGGTAGCAGCCGCGCATGTCACGCGGGAGATCCGGATTCGACTCCCGGCGGAGCCAAATATTTCCCTTCAAATAAAAAAGAAAAATCAATTATTTAAAAATAATTTGGTGGACAAAAGTGGGCAAAATTTGTCCATCTCCTACTACTACTCGCAAAATTTGCGAGATAGGGGAGTAGGTATTAGTGAAAAGGAAGAATTAGCTCTACTTGTGGCCGACCTCTGATTTCTCAATAATAACATGAAATTGGACTAAATTTTTCTACTTCCCGCTATTACTCCCAAAATTTGCGAGATAGGGGAGTAGGTATCAGTGAAGAGGAAGGATTGGCTCTACTTGGGGCCGAGCTTAGGTGTGCAGTGGTTCGCATCCGCGCAGGTTACGCGGGAGACTCGGGTTCGATTTTTGACGGAGCCAAATCTTTACGCTTCAAAAAATAAGATAATTTAAAAATGGTGGTCACCCACAAATTTAGATTAGATTAATATAAAATAATTTAAAATTGACGTAGGTCAATAAATACCAGAAATTGGACAAAATGCGTCCACCTCCCGATACTACTCGGGCCAAATTATTTTTGTTCAATAAATAAAATAATTTAAAAATGGTAGTCACAAACAAATTAAGATTAGATTAATACAAAATAATTTAAAATTGACGTAGGTCAATAAATACCAGAAATTGGACAAAATGCGTCCACCTCCCGATACTACTCGCGAAATTCGCAAAATAGAGGAGTAGGTATCAGTGAAGAGGAAGGACTGGCTTTACTTGGGGCCGAGCTCTGTTGTGCAGTGGTTAGCATCCGCGCATGTCACGTAGGAGACCCGGGTTAAACAACCGGCGGAGCTAAATATTTTCCTAAAAAAAAAAAAATTATTTAATAATCGTGGTCACCCACAAATTAAGATTAGATTTATATAAAATAATTTAAAATGACGTATGGAAATGAATACCAGAAATTGGACAAAATTTGTCCATTTCCCGCTACTACTCGACAAATTTGCGAGATAGGGGAGTAGATATCAGTGAAGAGGAATGACTAGCTCTACTTGGGCTGAGCTCTGTGGTGCAGTGGTTAGCATCTGCGCATGTCACGGGGGAGACCCGGGCTAGACTCCCGGTGGGGCCAAATCTTTTCCGTTCAATAAATAAAATAATTTAAAAATGGTGGTCACATACAAATTAAATTTACATTAATAATAAATAATTTAAAATTGACGTATGTCAATAAATACCGGAAATTGGAAAAAATTTTTCCATCTCCCGCATCTACTCGCAAATTTTGCTATATAGGGTTGTATGTATCAGTAAAAAGGATGGATTGGCTCTACTTTGGGCCGAGCTCTGTGGTGCAGTGGGTAGCAGCCGCGCATGTCACGCGGGAGATCCGGATTCGACTCCCGGCGGAGCCAAATATTTCCCTTCAAATAAAATAGAAAAATCAATTATTTAAAAATAATTTGGTGGACAAAAGTGGGCAAAGTTTGTCCATCTCCTACTACTACTCGCAAAATTTGCGAGATAGGGGAGTAGGTATTAGTGAAAAGGAAGAATTAGCTCTACTTGTGGCCAAGCTCTGATTTCTCAATAATAACATGAAATTGGACTAAATTTTTCTACTTCCCGCTATTACTCCCAAAATTTGTATATGGGTGTCAGCATTAATGCCCTCACTAAACGATCATTGAACATTATGCTCCCCTTGACAGAGATCGTAACATTATTAAACATGAGTTGATTGAAAGAGCTGAAGCGACTCACCGTTATAATATTTATAAAGTACTACAATACAATAAAGTAAATAAATAAATAAAGTAAATAAATAAATAAAGTACTACAATAATTTAAAAATGGTGATCACCCACAAATAAGGATTAGATTAATATAAAATAATTTAAAATTGACGTATGTCAATAAATACCGGAAATTGGAAAAAATTTGTCCATCTCCCGCAACTACTCGCAAATTTTGCTATATAGGGTTGTATGTATCAGTAAAAAGGATGGATTGGCTCTACTTTGGGCCGAGCTCTGTGGTGCAGTGGGTAGCAGCCGCGCATGTCACGCGGGAGATCCGGATTCGACTCCCGGCGGAGCCAAATATTTCCCTTCAAATAAAATAGAAAAATCAATTATTTAAAAATAATTTGGTGGACAAAAGTGGGCAAAATTTGTCCATCTCCTACTACTACTCGCAAAATTTGCGAGATAGGGGAGTAGGTATTAGTGAAAAGGAAGAATTAGCTCTACTTGTGGCCAAGCTCTGATTTCTCAATAATAACATGAAATTGGACTAAATTTTTCTACTTCCCGCTATTACTCCCAAAATTTGCGAGATAGGGGAGTAGGTATCAGTGAAGAGGAAGGATTGGCTCTACTTGGGGCCGAGCTTAGGTGTGCAGTGGTTCGCATCCGCGCAGGTTACGCGGGAGACTCGGGTTCGATTTTACGACGGAGCCAAATCTTTACGCTTCAAAAAATAAGATAATTTAAAAATGGTGGTCACCCACAAATTTAGATTAGATTAATATAAAAAAAATTAAAATTGACGTAGGTCAATAAATACCAGAAATTGGACAAAATGCGTCCACCTCCCGATACTACTCGCGAAATTCGCAAAATAGAGGAGTAGGTATCAGTGAAGAGGAAGGACTGGCTTTACTTGGGGCCGAGCTCTGTTGTGCAGTGGTTAGCATCCGCGCATGTCACGTAGGAGACCCGGGTTAAACAACCGGCGGAGCTAAATATTTTCCTAAAAAAAAAAAAATTATTTAATAATCGTGGTCACCCACAAATTAAGATTAGATTTATATAAAATAATTTAAAATGACGTATGGAAATGAATACCAGAAATTGGACAAAATTTGTCCATTTCCCGCTACTACTCGACAAATTTGTGAGATAGGGGAGTAGATATCAGTGAAGAGGAAGGACTAGCTCTACTTGGGCTGAGCTCTGTGGTGCAGTGGTTAGCATCTGCGCATGTCACGGGGGAGACCCGGGCTGGACTCCCGGCGGGGCCAAATCTTTTCCGTTCAATAAATAAAATAATTTAAAAATGGTGATCACCCACAAATAAGGATTAGATTAATATAAAATAATTTAAAATTGACGTAGGTCAATAGATACCAGAAATTGGACAAAATTTGTCCATCTCCCGCAACTACTCGCAAATTTTGCTATATAGGGTTGTATGTATCAGTAAAAAGGATGGATTGGCTCTACTTTGGGCCGAGCTCTGTGGTGCAGTGGGTAGCAGCCGCGCATGTCACGCGGGAGATCCGGATTCGACTCCCGGCGGAGCCAAATATTTCCCTTCAAATAAAATAGAAAAATCAATTATTTAAAAATAATTTGGTGGACAAAAGTGGGCAAAATTTGTCCATCTCCTACTACTACTCGCAAAATTTGCGAGATAGGGGAGTAGGTATTAGTGAAAAGGAAGAATTAGCTCTACTTGTGGCCAAGCTCTGATTTCTCAATAATAACATGAAATTGGACTAAATTTTTCTACTTCCCGCTATTACTCCCAAAATTTGCGAGATAGGGGAGTAGGTATCAGTGAAGAGGAAGGATTGGCTCTACTTGGGGCCGAGCTTAGGTGTGCAGTGGTTCGCATCCGCGCAGGTTACGCGGGAGACTCGGGTTCGATTCCTGACGGAGCCAAATCTTTACGCTTCAAAAAATAAAATAATTTAAAAATGGTGGTCACCCACAAATTTAGATTAGATTAATATAAAATAATTTAAAATTGACGTAGGTCAATAAATACCTGAAATTGGACTAAATTTGTCCACCTCCCGCTACTACTCGCGAAATTTGCGAGATAGGGGAGAAGGTATCAGTGAAGAGGAAGGATTGGCTCTTCTTGGGGCCGAGCTCTTTGGTGGAGTGGTTGGCATCATGGCATTGGTTTTTCAAACCGCCTCAGGGTGCGAGTGAAGAACTGGCTAAAGCACGGACGAACATCTGGGTAATGAAAAATATTCACGGATTGAACTGGACCTATGGCGATGTAGAATATGAAGATATGAAGAATTTATTAGTATATGTTACAGAAGACTATGACATATTATGGGGAAAGGGAATGGAAAAGTGCAAGTTTATAGAAGAACTCATCGATAGACCAGTCTATGATCTTTATGATTTCGGCTGTCCAAACTTGAAACAGTTAAATAATGAACAGATAGCTTGTCATTTCCATTTGAACACTTTCCTTGTTTGCTCATTAAATCATGCCCATCGTTTGGCCACATGGGTCAGAAAAAATTCTGAAGCTGTAAATTTAAAAAAAGAAGAGATAAGAAGACAACCATTTAAGAATATTGGTACACCTCATCATCTACTCTCATATGCTGGATTTATTCGAGGAGTCAAGGATAGAGTTGAATGTGTATACTGTGGACTGGTATTCGACAGCACATCATTAGACAACCCTCTCAGATACCATAAAAAAAATAGTCCACAGTGTTCGTGGTTCCAGGAGGAGTATTTATACTCCTCCTAAGAAGTACCTTATCATGATGGATAAAATGGAGTCAGCAATACGTCGTTTGGGAGAGGAAGGAATCGAAACTTTAACTACAGAAGAATTGAGAGCTTTACCTCGATCATTACTTTTGTACCTTTTCGACTATACATTAGACTACATCGGGGAAATTTACCTGAGGAGTGGCAAGAGGACGATGAATTTATCCAGAAGCGAAGACTTTTTTACCTCAATGAATATGTTAATTATTAATTGTACTATTATATCTGTAATTTATCCCATGTATTATTTCAAATAAACCATATAAATTAATTTTTTTTTTTTTTAATTATTTACCTTTATTCTCATTTTTACTTAGGAAAGGGTTCAAGAAATAAAAATAGTATATAAAGAAATATTATTTATTACATAAATTACAACTCATAAGGGTCTTTTCTTGAGTTCATTTAATAAATTATAAAGAGTCTCAGTATTAATATTAAAGTCCATTGATGTTGGTTCCACAGGTTCAGTCAGTTGACCTTCTTCATGTTTCTTATATAGTTCAGCCATTTTGGTTATCAATTCTAATGAGTTGTTGATGTTCTTAACGTCTTTACAAAGCTTTGCTGTTTCATTTCTGCTAAAACATGTCGAAGGTGAATTGAGCTGAAGGGTTGGCGAACTCTGATTAAACATTGCAAAAGAAATAACAACCTGTTCTATTTTCATAACTCTGTTCCTTCCCCTCTTGGAAAGTATACAATACACATTTTTACACCTTACTCGGTCTTCAACCTCAAATTTCTTGGGCCGGCTTTGCAAAAGAGATAACATCCTTGGAATCTGATCGGCGATGAATCTCCATTCTTCCGTATCCATATACACTGTAGTTTTCTTGTCGATGACCGCGACAGTGGGCACAAAATCGCAAAGACCGACTCGCACTATTTTGCTAGTGGTGATGGTGTAGTCGGTCACCAGTTCCAATCGACGCGGCACAACCATCTTCCAAGGCTTCAACATTAAGACTAAAAGGTTCACCAGAGAGGAGGGGAAACCTGAGGTTTTTCTATTTTTTTTATTAGTTAAATTATTTCGTTTCTTTTTATTTCATATAAATCGATCTGGTTTTTTAAATGGTAAAGTTGTTGAATAAACCGTTTAAACCTCTTGTTCATGTCAGCAACACCCACAGCTGTTTTCCTCTTCTTTTTTATCACATACGTCATCTATTAACATTGGTAGCTTCTCTAGTTGTTCCAAGTACTTAATAAAGGGACAATATTTAGACCATTTCTTGTGATCTACAAGAGGATCGTCCTTTTCCAACCATTCATGTAATATTACTCCACAAAAAGGACACCTCGTCCGATCTGAGTTTTTCAAATAATAAAATCCGGCTGCTGCTAGTTTCAATGCACTCACTGGTGAATTCCAACCGACGAATGTGGACAGTCGGTCGGCCACATACCTCATGTTCTTACTAGTTAGTCGCCCCATATTAAACTGGTTTATCTGTATTAGGGCTATGACGGATATGATGAGGGGTAGTGGGGGGAGAAACCTCCCGCTTTTACTAAGTTTAGACAATGAATTCAAATGATGAATTATGAATGAAACAGCTGAACCAGTAAACTGGTTTATCAGTACTATATAAGGCTTATGTATGTGGTGGGGGGGAGAAAGCTTAATCAATGAATTCAATTGATAAATTATGAATGAAACAGCTGAACCAGTAAACTGGTTTATCAGTACTATATAAGGCTTATGTATGTGGTGGGGGCAGAAAGCTTGATCAATGAATTCAATTGATAAATTATGAATGAAACAGCTGAGTAAATATAGCCTTGCTACAGCTACAATCTAAAGCTGCCATGTTGGGCATCTCACATCCGTTGAACCCTTGAAACCTCATAACACACCTCAAGGACAACCCCCCTCACCCTAGAACAACACCCCCTTCGCCCTCACAAGGTCGTTCAATGACCCTCAAGGTCACAGATAGCTCTGCTACAGCACGCTCAAGGTCATTTCCTTCGTGCTCCTGCTCAACCGGCCAATATTAACTACTCACTTCACTAAAACTTTATAGCCTTACCTTTTGATTACTTTCTCAACAAGGTAGCAGTCAGGATGTTTGACGAGCTGAAGCTCTTCCTGATAAAACCCTCCTGCGATAGATTCACCTTTGTGATCCTTCAAGTGGTAAGTTACTGGTACAGTGTTTTTAACCCTTTCAATCGTAAAAATTACAGTCGTCCACGACGGCTGAGAGCCTTTACCAAACTGAGCCTTATATTTTGAAATTCTGACTCTATCTCCTGCTTTGTATCTCGCCGCCTTCACTCTAAATTTCTTTTTAATGTATACTTCAACTAATAGTCGTTTCTCTATTTTCCTTCCTTGCACATCTTACGGCTTCATTTTTATTGTACTGTGTTTTCTATTGTTATACTCGATGAGAAGAGAATCCAAAATTGGGAGCCACTTGTAATTACCTTGAAAACTGAACTTTTTCCACATCATAGACTTTAAGGTACGATTGAATCTTTCCACTATCGAAGCTTTCAGATTGCTGTATGCAGAGTAATGGTTGATTTTACCATTAACTTTCATTAGCTTGTTGAACTCTTTGTTATAAAACTCTTTGCCATTGTCTGTCTGAAGATTTCGAGGTTTTCTTTCTGCTAAGATCTTTTCGAATGCCTGACTAATCTCGAGCCCTGTTTTATTCATGACCGGTACAGCCCAAGCGTATTTTGAGAAGCAATCTATCACTGCGAGTAAGTATTTGTAGTCGTTATTCATTCGTGAGTAAGGAATCAATTCACCCAAATCTGCCTGCCATAAATCATCGATACCTTTGAGTAGAACATTTCTTCGTTGAAATATTTTTCTAGCCGGTTTGTGCAGCTCTCGTACAATCTGTTCTTTAACAGTCGTCATAATGAACTGAGAGCATTTGACTGGTAGATGAATAATTATCCTTATTCTCTAATGAAGGAGTTTTCATGATATTTAATGTGTTTACTGCATCGATAACGGGTTTGTATTTTTCTTTTAAATACTCACCAATCTCTTCTCTACTCCTCTTCAACAAGTTCCATTTACGTTGAATCGTTTTTCTCATTTCAATAATTTGGCGAGTTACCGGTTCAGAAGATGTTGACGGTTCCATGTTTGCACACTTACTAAGCATTAGCTAACCGTTTAAGGTATTATATACGTATCAAATCCTTTACGATATCTTCCGTCAGAAATTTTCCTGTCTTTGTCTATCACAATAAAAGAATACTTATCGTTCTTTCAACACCAATGACAAATGTTTTTGAAAGTTTTCAAATCCATGTCGGAATTGACTTGATCATCGTAGATACTTCTCAAAATAAGTTCATCTTGACGAAATAGAATCAGAAGGATTGCATTTTCTCGAATTAAATGTTTTGGAATTCTCGTATAACTCTGACTCAAATAGAATATATCGATACCATTATGCCGACCCATACAAAAGTACGCTCGAACATTGTCCTGTTTATCACAGGCGATATCATCAAAAATAAATATGGAATTGGCTCGAGCCTCTTTCGGTGGTGGTACATTAGTGTTGCCTTCATACTGAAAAAGCCGATGTCTTCTAAAGGTTCCAGTATCCGAGCTAATTGTCTATATTTTGGCTGATGTAAAGATTTAGTAAATAAGTAAATATTCTCATATCTTAAACCATCAAGATCGTAGATTAAACCTAACATGAGATTAGTTTATTAGAAAGGTTTTGGGGGAGCTGGTACACCGTTTGCTCCATCCCCACTCCTTTAGTGCCACGTGAGTGATGACGTGAGCAGTCTTAAGTCCCACGTGGCTGGTCTCTTATCCTAAGTTAACCAGCAGACCACGCCCTTTATTGACCACGTGACCGTTAGGCCACGCCCCTTTTTACATCTATAATACCTTAACCACCTAAATTTTTGGTCACGCGACTATTAGGCCACGCCCCTTTTGGCTTCTGCTATACGTTAACCACCGGTCACGTGACCGCCGCCATATTGTTTTCTGCTGTTCTAGGCTTTGTTTATGATCACGGGATAAGTCACGTGACCGCCGCTATATTGTTTTCTGCTATGTAAGAGGCTGAGTATACCCGGCCGCCATCTTGTTTTTTAATACTACAGGCTTTATTTACGGTAACGTGACCTCCACCATATTGTTATCTAATACTCTAGGCTTCGTTTATGATCACATGACCTTCCTTACATAACCTTCCTATTTACTTACCTTCTTATAACCTCTCTTGTAACCTTTATAATGCTCACATCTATAAACGGGATTTGATCATGTTGTGCCCAAGTTTCATCATGTCCAGTTTATATGGACTTTGATCCGTTAATCCTATAAGGATAAACAAGGATAAAGAATAAGGATAAACAATGTACTAAAAAACTATTAATGTACTTTGAACTTTTAATCCCTTTAGGGAATCATTATTTCCATGTGAAGAAAACAGGTTTGATCATGTTGTGTAAAGTTGTCTTCCTGTCCAGTTTATATGGAATTTAATCCTATAAGGATAAACAATGTACTAAACACCTCTTAATGTACTTAGAATTTTTAATCCTTTTAGGGAATCATTGTCTCTATGTGATAAAAACAGAGTTGTTCATGTTCGATCCTGCTTTAATTATATGGACTTTGATCATTTAAGTTCTTTTTTTTTTTTTACATTTATATCCTAAAAGGATAAACGATGCACTTTGGACTAAATCCAATTAACGTTTGATTCTTAAAAATATAAACAAAGGACTTTTTATCCCCTATTTATCTCTTAATCCTAATAGAATTATAAGAAAGGGACTTGGTACTCTTAATTCTTAAAATGTAAACAAAGACAAGATATAAATAGGCGCACTTCTTAAAGCTCTTTCTCATACTTTATTCTGAAGTTGCTGGTGAAACATCTCTGGAAACGTGTGAGTAAACCTTTTATAATCTTTTTATTCATTTTGGTCTTGTGGTTTGTTCAGTATAGTTTTCATTTCGATCATCTGAAGTAGTTATTTCTTTCATTTAGTTCTTATTTTTTTCTTCATTTAACATTTTTTAAGTTAAAATTCATTTTTGTTTACTTTTTTTATTGTTTAATATTTTATAAAAAGTGGTTTCATTTTTATCGATCGTATATCAAAATTTATGATGTCAATTTTAAATAATAATTTTCAGTATTGTGGCAAAGCTTTTATAAGGAATGTTGACAAACATAAACATGAAAATTCATGCCTTGCTACGTTACCGCAACGTACATGTGTTTCTTGCAAAGAAATATTCCAAAATCAAAAGCAATGTACTAATCATGCGTTGCCAAATCGACTCACAATTTGTAATGACGAAGCGGAGGCGGTTACAGGCAGCTATGGGGTCTTTTTATGAGATCGAGACTGCATTCAGAGGAGATTTGAAGACTTATTTTCTTCCCTGCTCTTCAGCAATAGATGTAGTGGAATTTCTTTGCTGCCAGACGGATACCCTAAATCGATTAATTAATGAATTTTCTTCGGAGTCAGACGCCCCCTTCAAATTCAATGTGGTTTTAGAGGCCACTTACGAGAATATCAAAGGAGAGACATGTGATCGTGCCTTCAAAACCAAAAATAAGGCAATATACGATGTGTCTTCCATTCTGGAAACTTTGAGTGAAATGTATATCAAGATAGCAACTGAGATTGAAGAGATGATAATGAAAGGGAGCGGATGGTTCCTTAAACATCTGGATGGTCTCATCTTAAAAGCTAGCCGTTTTAAACCTCTTGGTGCCTCCAGCTATATACCGCTTGCACCCACATTAGCAGCTAGAAAAGTTGTTATAAACGCTCAGAATAATGATAATTTATGTTTCAAATATGCTGTACTCGCACACTTTATCGATCATTATGCTCAACGAGTTTCCAAGTATCACAACTTGCATCATAATTACGATTTTGGCTCTATTACCTTCCCCACTCTTCTCCAACAAGTAAAAACATTTGAGAAACATAATGACATAAGCATAAATCTGTTCGCTGTTGGAGGTTCAGGTGATATCTATCCGATAAAAATAGTTAAACAGGAAAAGCCGGATCATCGTGATCTTCTGCTCCTGACTAACGAAGATGGGCGAAGTCATTATGCGTACATAAAAGACTTTAATAAATTAGTAGGTTTCCAAATTTCCGGCCACCATTATGGAAAACAAGTCTGTAAGCGATGTCTCACCCATATCAATAAAGATGCTAGACACTTCACGGAGCGGATGAGGGAGCATATGGATAACTGTGGGAAGAATAAACCAAATCGTATTGTACTTCCAGCCAACGGCGACAATGGGAATCCGCTCAATATTTCTTTCATTAATATACAACGAGGAATGAGGGTTCCTTTTGTCGTATATGCAGATTTCGAGTCAATTTTAGAGAAGATTCAGCCGGGGGAACCGAGACGCACTAAAACGACTCCCTATCAGAGACAATCTTCTGATAAGTTTCTGCATCTATGTCAACGTTTCAGATAACATCCCTCGCCACTTACTACCACAGGATTTCCCCGATATACCCTTCATCTATACAGGTAAAGATTCAGCCGAGAAATTTATGGCTCACATCAGGGAAGTGGCAGAGAGGGTGTCTCAGGTGTACTCCATGAAACGGCCCATGCTACCCCTGACACCATCACAGAAGGAAGCTCATCTACGATCTGTATCCTGCTACCTTTGTTCCCGACCCTACACATCTACCAATGAGAAAGTGATGGATCACGATCACATCACTGGAATGTATCGCGGTCCAGCCCATTCGAAATGTAACATTCTTTACCTTACTCCTCGCTTCCTACCCGTCCTATTCAACAATCTCAGCGGTTATGACGCTCACTTCATCGTTCGAGAGTTGGGACGAGACCTAAACGAAGAAGAGAAGCAAATGACGCGCATTGATGTCATCCCCAACTCAGAGGAAAAATACATCTCTTTCGGAATCTCAGTGGGTGCCTTAACCGTTAGATTTTTAATCTAATATAGATTCATGGCGTCCAGTCTCGATAAGTTGGCCAAGAATATACCTAAACCTAATTATAAGGAGACGATCATGTTGTGTAAAGTTGTCTTCCTGTCCAGTTTACCAAATATGGAATTTAATCCTATAAGGATAAACAATGTACTAAACACCTTGCTACCACGTTTTTCCTCCAAACGGGGTGAGCAGTCTATTACCCAGATAATAGCCCAATCGCGACGCCAGGGTTCTACTGAATAAATAGAACAAATATGTAAATATGAAAATGAATCCGAAATAAAACAAAACGGGCGCCACACTATTTGTTTATGGAAAATAGTGAAATCCAAAAAAAAATGGAATAAAAATATATATAAACAATTAAATATACACCGAGGAGAAAAAAAATGAAAATATGGATAAAATTAAATTTAAAAAAAAATAATTTAGTGCAATTAAACCAAAGAATCAAAGAAATCCAAGTGTACTATTGAGTGAACTAATAATTGAGTGAAAAGAAAATTAATTCATAATTAAAAAGAAAATTAATACATAATTAGAAAGGAAATTAATGAGAAAATTAAATTAATCTTGTTAAGGTTTATTGATACATTTATTATAAAGTAATAATTATTATTAATATATTAAAATTAATTTAATTGATATAAACCTTAGGCAACAACACAAAATAAAAAAAATAATAATAATTTCTGGAAAAGAGAAAAAAAAAGTTTTTATCAAACACTGGATTTGAACCATTAACCTTAACAACGTGATTCTAGAGCGCTATGCACTAGGCTATCATGATTCATTACTTGAAACCGTGGTAACAGTTCAACTTACCTATTGTCAGTATAATTCTATTATCAGAGTAACTAGGTTTACAGCTGAAATTATTTTACATTATTTATTTAAATCCTTTTAAAATGTTTTTATTCATTAATAATTAAAAAAAAATAAAGAGATACAAACGAAATCAAACTTAACCAAACTACAAACTAAATCAAATAAGATTAACCACAAACCATTAATTAAACACCATTGATTAAAAACAGAAAACCAAAAGAAATGTCATCTCCTCCTTTTACTGATTAATTCAATTGGAAACAAATAAAAACAGAGTCTGTACTTCCCAATTCTAGCAGCAGGACTTCCAAGCCTCTCCTCTCCTCCGCCGCTGTTGCCTTCTTTTCCTCAAATCTACCGATGGACTCGCATTCCTAGCTCCTTCCGGTAATCCACCGTCTGCACACGCGTTTTGGGTGAATCAGAAGCAAAGGTCCATTCAAATTATCCGGTAAAACCGTGGAAATTTCTTTTTAACCAAAACACACCATCTGCTCACGACACTGGCTAACTTCACTTGTCTTTTTTTCTGCCGGCCACCACTCTGTCGCACACTATAACTCTCGTTTCGATTGTCGATTTTCCAAATCAAATATTTTTATTTAAAATAAATAATAAATATTATCAGTTATTAATTATTTATCTCTAATACAGGAAAATAAGTATTTCTATAATTTATATTAAATCTACATCATTATTTTATTTAGACACCCGCTGCTCTGACTTATAAAAAAAAGAAATAATTTTTATTTTTGTTTTGTTGCCATGACGAAATTTTAAATTAAATTTAAATGCATTAACGAAAATTTAATTGTAACAACCCCCCCTTTTCCTAAAAAAAAAAAAAAAAAAAAAAAAAAAATTAGTTCCTAATTTTTCTTTACCCTTAGCACTCCTAAACTATTTACATAAACCATATATTTACATTATGTCTCTTCGTTTTCGAGTTCTTGTGGGTGAGGTTTGAGATCCTTTACGTGCCACTTTCCTACGTCTCTTCCGTCCATGTCTCTTAGTTGGTACAGCAGGTTGCCGATTCTCTTCGTCACAACACATTTGACGAATGCTGGTGCCAACTTACGGTTGAGGTACGACGCTGCATCGGAGAGCTGATGATTCCTCCTCCACACTGTTTCACCCACGTGAAATTCTTGTGGTCTTCTCCTAAAGTTGTACGTAGCGCTGCTACTCTCGTAAGCCCGCGCTAATTTGTCTAGTACTTCTTTGTACAAAAGGGGCATGTTCTTTAACCTTTCCTCATATTCTTTCCTATGATCGACCTTATCGTTCTCTTGATCTTCGTCGAAGTTCAGGTGTTCTTTACCCGTGCGGGCAAGCTCTCTACCAAAGTTGATATAAGCGGGAGAATACCCGGTGACTTCATGAACAGCGGTCTTGATAGCAAAAGCTAGCTTATTCAAGTCTTTATCCCAACGTCTCTGGTTGTCCTTCACATAAGAAGAAATTAGGGTCTTTATTACTCGGTTAGGTCGCTCCATGGGATTAGCCTGCGGATGGTAATTCGGTGTGTATGAAATATCAATGTCGTATTCAGCTGCTTTTGCTTGGAATACGCGACTTTTAAACTGCGGTCCGTTGTCACAAATCACCACTTGCGGAGCACCAAACATAAGCACCACTTCTTTCTCCAATATATTACTAACGATCTTCGCGGTCGCTGTTCTTACAGGTATAAAAATGCTATACTTCGAAAAATAGTCCGAAAAAGCAACTATAAAGCGGTTTCGATTGCTTGACAGAGGCAGAGGTCCCATGATATCGGCCGATACAAGTTGCCATGGTCGCGTGACCATTCTTTGGTGACCCATGAGGCCAGCTGGTGCTCGTTGTAAAGGTTTATGTGCTAAACAGGTTTCACAACGACCTACATATCGGGCAGTGTCTGAAGCCATTCCAGGCCAATAGTAATGTTCCCTCAGCCGTTGAAGCGTTTTAAATCCTCCCAGATGTCCAGACAGAGGGTGGTCATGGCAATCAAATAATATATCCTTCCTTTTCCTTTTTGGCACCACCACTTTCCAAGGAGATTCCTCGCCTAGAATCTTCCGTTTGTCCACAATTCGCTTAAATAACCTAACACCTTCTACTCTCCAACTAGGATATTTGGCAGGGTCCTTCTTTATCCTCTCCAACATCTTCATATACCATGGGTCAAGATCATCAAAACTCAAATTCATCGTAGCCACTACGTCTTCATGAATACGCGAGAGAGCGTCAGCAGCGGCATTCAATTCCCCAGGTCGGTGTTCTATAGAGAACTGGTACTGTTGAAGTTTTATTGCCCAGCGCGCTAATCTACCTTGCGGGTCCTTAAGGTTGTGTAACCACTTCAGTGCTTGATGATCAGTGATTACCGTAAAAGGCATTCCTTCCAGATAAGGGCGGAATCTTTCGACGGCCCACAGCACTGCTAGACACTCGTGTTCCGTAGTACTGTACTTTCGTTCAGCTGCTCTCAAGCTTCTACTCGCATAGGCGATAACTTTGTCACCTTCTTCATATTTTTGGAACAGAATTGCCCCAAGTCCCGTAGTCGATGCGTCAGTTTGTAAATAAAAGTGCCTTTCGTAATCTGGGCACGACAATATGGGGGCACTGATTAATCTCTCCTTAAGGTACTGCATCGCTCGCTCCTGTTCTTCACCCCATTTAAATTTGCAGCCCTTCTTCAGTAATGAGGTGAGCGGAGAAATAATTGTAGAAAAGTTCTCCACGAAACGCCTATACCATGAGGCCAGTCCGACGAATTGCCGAACTTGTTTCACAGATTTGGGTGTTGGGTAATTTCGGATGGCTTCGACTTTCTCTGGGTCAACAAGTAATCCGGTTTCATTAACTACATAACCCAAAAAGCGTAGTTCTGGTCGACAAAACTGGCACTTTTCCCAGTTCAGAGACAAGTTAGCTCCAGCTAATCGTTCAAACACATCCTCTAATACTCGCATATGTTCGGAAAAATCTGACGTCACTATGACAATGTCGTCTAAATATACAAAAACGTGGGGTTCCAAATCAGCACCAAGTACATTGTCTATTAAACGTTGCCATGTCGCTGGACTGTTGTGTAGGCCGAACGGCATGCGGGTGAACTGATAAAGACCTCTCCCAGGGACAGTGAAAGCGGTTTTCTCTTGACTAGACTTCTCTAACGGAACTTGCCAATACGCGCTTTTAATATCTAGAGACGACAGAAACTTTGCATCTCGTAGTCTATCCAAAATACTAGAGACATACGGTAGTGGGTAAGCGTCTCGTTTGGTGACATTATTAACTTGGCGATAATCTACGCAGAATCGATGACTGCCATCTGGTTTCTTAACTAGGACAACTGGTGAAGTCCAGGCGCTCTTTGATGGGACGACTATACCTTCTTCTAGCATTTTGTCCAACTCCTCATCCAAGATTTTCTGAATGTATGGCGAGACCGGATAATAACGCTGTTTGATTGGTCTGTGCTCGCCAGTGTCCACGACGTGCTCCACATTACTCGTACAGCCTAACGTTTTTGTCCTCTTATTCTCCCATTTGCTGACCAATTTGTTCAGCTGCTCACGTTCTTCTTGGGACAAATTGTCCTTACCGACCAGCATACTCGAGATCACGCCATTCTCCGTGAGATCATCTGGAAGATCACCTCCCTTGTCCATTTCCATACCAGGAAGTATCTGCATCTTTCTCCAAAAATCCATTCCTAAAATCATGGTCGTAGTCAATGAAGGAACAACTAAGGACTTCACCAAGCAGACTTTCCCTTGTAGTTCAACTGGGAGTTCTAAGGAACCTAGAATTTCCATTTTATTCTTATTTGCAGTATAAACTGTTATACCTGTTCTTCTTTTAGCGTCAGCCCCAATGAGGCAAACTTCTGCCAACAACTGTCATCTACAGCAGAGAGAGACGCTCCGGAGTCGAGTAAGCCGAGAAAAGGAATGCCAAAAATCTTAACTCGGACGTAAGGCCGATTATCCTTCGAGCGGCTCACTTCTTGAATTGGTGTCAAGCGTTTGCCAGAAAGTACTTCTCTGACAACCATCAACCATTCCTGCCACTCTAATTTGGTTGTGAACGTATTAGGGGCCCCAGAGTCCCGTCCACTCAGACCTGGGTGCCTTCCTCGTTTCCCGACCTTTTATTACATCTCGGGCAAGCGTTTCTTCTCGTATCTTTCAGGCCACAACCCTCACAAAACAATGTTCTAGGAGCTTTGCATTGCCGAAAAGCATGTCCGGTGCCTGAACAATTCCAGCACACGAATTTCCGTACCGGTTGAGTAGGAGTCGACATAGTACAAACTTTCGATGGTTCCCTGTCATGAGTTATGCGAGGTGGAGGTTTATAAGCGAGGTCAGGTTCCAGCAGGCCTCGAATATTTGGTGGTGGTTGATGCTCATTTATTCTCCACCTAGCATTTTCCAACCTTCGTCCGACATCAATCAAATCCTTAATACTCTCAATATTCGTCAGCGCCAATCGGTCAAGATAAAAGGGGTGTAAGTTTTTTAGTAAAACCTTCAACATTTGTTCTTCAGTTGGTCGATCCGCTAATCTATTGAAGTAATTCTTCATAATGGCCACGAAAATCCCTACCGTTTCCGTAGGCCCCTGAGTCCTCCTCTTGATCTCTTCCCACAGCCGATCTTGATAATCTGGCGGTTCGAATTCCTTTCGCAATTCACAGACTAACTCCGGCCAACTGTTTACTTCTCTCCTCATGGCTCTATACCACACCAAAGCAGTTCCCTTGAAAAGGTCATATGCCGATTGGTATAAGTCTTGCTCCGTAACATTTCGAGCTTCCCGAATCTCTTCTATTCTCTCCAAGAATGCGTTAACACTGGGCCCACTTTCTTCTCCTGAAAAATGGATGCCCCATTCTTTCGGGGGGATTTGGGTTTTCTTTACCACCGTCGTTACCTTCGGAGCATCATCCTGTCTGATCCCTGAATATTTACTGGTACATTCTTCCGGGTATTTGATATCACTCGCTTCCTCTTCATCTTTGTCCCCTTGACTCTCCGGATCTTCCCCAATAACCCCAATAGCGGTCCAATACTCTATACACGCCTGATTCATTTCGGAAACAGCCGATTTTATCGATTCCTCCGTGGAGTGAATACGCCGTAATCGAGTTAGCACGTGCGTTAATGTTGCGTCTAATTTTTTAATTTCATTAGGTTTTGTTGTGGGCAATTTCTTCTTTATATCTTCCAGCTTCTCTTGGCAAGTTTTAAGTTCTGCTTCAACCGTAAAAGGTGTATGGGTAGGAGCGGAAGCTTTTCCTAATTTTTCCAATTTTAGAATCGACCTTAATGCCTTCCTCATATCCTCCATCTTTGCTATCCCCACCACTCCTCGGATTTCTAACTCGTACATCAACTCATCTGCCGCGAGCCTTTCCACGTCAATTTTATAGTCCATGATGGTTTTACCTAGCTATGAACTCGAATACAAAATTAAATTCTAAATCTCCTATTCCCCTTCAGAGCGATAATTTTCAAAATTTTCCCCAAGTGAAAATTTAATAACAACAATCCTATGTTGGTCTCAATCAGGTCCCTGTTCGGGCGCCAAAATTTGCTACCACGTTTTTCCTCCAAACGGGGTGAGCAGTCTATTACCCAGATAATAGCCCAATCGCGACGCCAGGGTTCTACTGAATAAATAGAACAAATATGTAAATATGAAAATGAATCCGAAATAAAACAAAACGGGCGCCACACTATTTGTTTATGGAAAATAGTGAAATCCAAAAAAAAAAATGGAATAAAAATATATATAAACAATTAAATATACACCGAGGAGAAAAAAAATGAAAATATGGATAAAATTAAATTTAAAAAAAAACAATTTAGTGCAATTAAACCAAAGAATCAAAGAAATCCAAGTGTACTATTGAGTGAACTAATAATTGAGTGAAAAGAAAATTAATTCATAATTAAAAAGAAAATTAATACATAATTAGAAAGGAAATTAATGAGAAAATTAAATTAATCTTGTTTAGGTTTATTGATACATTTATTATTAATTAATAATTATTATTAATATATTAAAATTAATTTAATTGATAAAAACCTTAAGCAACAACACAAAATAAAAAAAATAATAATAATTTCTGGAAAAGAGAAAAAAAAAGCTTTCATCAAACACTGGATTTGAACCATTAACCTTAACAACGTGAGTCTAGAGCGCTATGCACTAGGCTATCATGACTCATTACTTGAAACCGTGGTAACAGTTCAACTTACCTATTGTCAGTATAATTCTATTATCAGAGTAACTAGGTTTACAGCTGAAATTATTTTACATTATTTATTTAAATCCTTTTAAAATGTTTTTATTCATTAATAATTAAAAAAAAATAAAGAGATACAAACGAAATCAAACTTAACCAAACTACAAACTAAATCAAATAAGATTAACCCCTTAATTTTCTGAATTAACATACATAAAGAAATTAAAGTATTTAATACATGCATACAAAAAAAAAAACAGAAAACCAAAAGAAATGTCATCTCCTCCTTTTACTGATTAATTCAATTGGAAACAAATAAAAACAGAGTCTGTACTTCCCAATTCTAGCAGCAGGACTTCCAAGCCTCTCCTCTCCTCCGCCGCTGTTGCCTTCTTTTCCTCAAATCTACCGATGGACTCGCATTCCTAGCTCCTTCCGGTAATCCACCGTCTGCACACGCGTTTTGGGTGAATCAGAAGCGAAGGTCCATTCAAATTATCCGGTAAAACCGTGGAAATTTCTTTTTAACCAAAACACACCATCTGTTCACGACACTGGCTAACTTCACTTGTCTTTTTTTCTGCCGGCCACCACTCTGTCGCACACTATAACTCTCGTTTCGATTGTCGATTTTCCAAATCAAATATTTTTATTTAAAATAAATAATAAATATTATCAGTTATTAATTATTTATCTCTAATACAGGAAAATAAGTATTTCTATAATTTATATTAAATCTACATCATTATTTTATTTAGACACCCGCTGCTCTGACTTATAAAAAAAAGAAATAATTTTTATTTTGGTTTTGTTGCCATGACGAAATTTTAAATTAAATTTAAATGCATTAACGAAAATTTAACTGTAACAACCTCTTAACGTACTTAGAACTTTTAATCCCTTTAGGGAATCATTATCTCCTATGTGAGAAAAACTGATTTGTTCATGTTCGATCCTGCTTTAATTACATGGACTTTGATCATTTAAGTACTTTTTTTTTTTTTACACTTATATCCTAAAAGGATAAATGATGCACTTTGGACTATAGGATAAACTATGATATATAATTTTTTTTTTGTATTTCCTTTCATTTTTTGTTTTTTCTTTTGATTAAATAAATAAAAAAACTTTAGTAAATAAAAATGTTTATTTCATCAATAAGTTAGATACAAAATGTATGATATACTACATTAACTTTGCTTGGCTTTTTTATTTTTTTCTTTATTTATTTTTTCTTTGGTGAATAATTTTCTTTGAAGGATCTCAAGAGCATTTAGAAAATTAGATCTATGGAATATATAAATCTATTTCTAACTTTTATTAAACTTTATTTTACCTAGATTTTAAATAAACGAAATGTCATCTTTATGACCAATTCTTCCATTTTATACTAATGAAACTATATCATTGCTGTTATTAAATGCCTCAATACCTTCAACCATTATCTTGTAACGGATTAACGGATTAATATAAAAATGGAATACTTTTATAGTATTAGAAAAAAAAGATTAAGAGGTCAAAGTAGATGATTTTATCCTTATAGGATTAACGGATTAAAGTCAATATAAACTGGACAGGAAGACAATTTTGCACAACATGATCAAACTGTATCCTTCACATAGAAATAATGATTCCCTAAAGGGATTAAAATTTTCAAAGTACATTAATAGGTTTTTAGTACATTGTTTATCCTAATTGTTTATCCTTGTTTATCCTTGTAGGATTAATGGATCAAAGTCCATATAAACTGGACATGATGAAACTTGGGCACAACATGATCAAATCCCGTTTATAGATGTGAGCATTATAAAGTTTACAAGAGAGGTTATACGAAGGTAAGTAAATAGGAAGGTTATGTAAGGAAGGTCACGTGACCATAAACGAAGCCTAGAGTATTAGAAAAAATATGGCGGAGGTCACGTGACCGTAAATAAAGCCTGTAGTATTAAAGAACAAGATGGCGGCCGGGTAGACTCAGCCTCTTACATAGCAGTAAACAATATGGCGACGGCCACGTGACTGATCACGTGACCATAAACCATGCTTAGAGTAGCAGAAAACAATATGGCGGCGGTCACGTCATAAAAAACGAAGCCTAGAATAGCAGAAAACAAAATGGCGGTGGTCACGTGACCAAAAATCTGGGTAGTTAACGTATAGTATAGGGCGTGGGCTAATGGTCACGTGGTTCGAAACAATATGGTCGCCGGGTAGACTCAGTCTCTTACATGAAAAAACAATATGGCGGCGGTCATGTGTCTGATTAGGTGATCATAAACAAAGCCTAAAACAGCAGAAAACAATATGGCGGCGTCACCTGTCCGGTGGTTAACGTATAGCAGAAGCCAAAAGGGGCGTGGCCTAATAGTCACGAGACCGAAAATTTAGGTGGTTAAGGTATAATAGATGTAAAAAGGGGCGTGGCCTAACGGTCACGTGGTCAATAAAGGGCGTGGTCTGCTGGTTAACGTTGGGTAAGAGACCAGCCACGTGGGACATAAGGCTGCTCACGTTATCACCCACGTGGCACTAAAGGAGTGGGGATGGAGCAAACGGTGTACCAGCTCCCCCATAATCTCTCTACTTATACTTAATTAGTATTTTACTATTTGTGAATTTTTTACTTTTAATATCCTTTATTAGTTGTTTTGTTTTTAATTTTATCTATGTTCAAGGCAAAAAAAATGGGTTTAATTATAATTAAAATGTACTCTATTAAATTTTTGTTATTTTTTTTAATGGAAAAGTTATTAAAAATATTTTCCGTTGGACAAAGATAAAATTATATATATATCAACGACTTTATTTCAACACAAAGGTCATATGTCGTAAACTGAAAGGCCTTGCCTCCACCTCTCTCGATCATAAATATCTTCCACGGTGAGCCCTCTGGCCGCCATTCCTTCTTCCTAGCCATCGATCCATCTTTTTTCCGGGCGTCCTCTTCTCCTCTTCTCTTCAGTAACATAGGTAAGGAGTCTTTTGGGCCATCGTTCTTGAGTCATTCTCATTACTTGGCCGTACCAGCCCAATTTCCTAGTCTCGATGGTATATAGGATGTTTCGCTTTTCTTGTATCCTTTCCCGTATTTCAGCATTTGGAATGTGCTGGAATTTTGACAGCCTGCAGCTACGCCTCCAGAAATCCATCTCCATCGCCAAGAGTTTTTTGGCTGAGCTGCCAGTGATGGCCCATGTCTCCGACCCGTACAACGCAACACTTTCAACAAAGGAGTGAAACAGTCTCTTCTTCGTAGCCATCTGCACATCCTTACTCCACAATACTGAGTTTATTGTGCTAATGACCTTCCTCCCTTTGGTTACCTTCTCTCTAATGTCCAGAGCGCAGCCAGTTTTGCTGGATATCCACCTGCCCTGATATTTAAATTTTTCGTTAGGTGTCAATGTCCAATTGTCCAAGGTGGGAGAAGGGCGTTTGGAGTTAAGCGCCAAATATTCAGTTTTTGCTCTCCTGATTTCCAGTCCTCCATGACTGTATGCTTCTAGAAGTTTTCTCATCATAAATGAAGCATCCTCATCATCTCCAGCTATAATCACCTGGTCATCAGCGAATTGCAGGTTATACAGGCACTCGTTTCCCACCATTATTCCCATCCCGCGACATTACCTTTTCCACTTGCTCAGGATACTTTCAACATATATGTTGAATAAGGACGGGGAGAGAGAACAACCTTGTTTCAGACCTTTGGTATGAGCGAATTCTGATTTCAAGCCACTTTTGAACTTCACTCTAGCCTTGGCGTTTCTTTATATTCCCTTTATTGCTCTTATTGAATACCTGCTTGTACCAAAATTTTCCAGGGCACTCCAAAGCTTACCAAGGGGTACCGTGTCATAGGCTTTCTGTAAGTCGACGAATAATAAAACAACTTCTCCATTGCATGCTTTTTCCTTTTCAAGAAGCTGAGTCAGGGTAAATATGTGATCTATGCAAGATCTACCTGTCCTAAATCCAGCTTGTTCTTCAGGTAGCACCTGTCTACATTCTTCCATTAATCTTTTATTTAGTATTCTTCCGTACAACCTACTAATACTGTTCGTTACAGAGATTCCTCTGTAATTAGAGCAATCCTTTTTACTGCCTTTTTTATAAATTGGAGTGATGTGGGCTTCCATCCATTCTTTGGGTACTTTTCCTTGTTCTATATATCTTGTCATTATTTTTGCAAGTACTTTTTTTAACTCCCAAGGCCCATGTTTTATCAGCTCAATTGGTATATTGCCCGTCCCAGGAGATTTTCCATTTTTCATTTGTTTTAAGGCTGCCGTTAATTTTTCCACTGATATAGTGGCTGTAGCATCCAATCCTTCTTCACATTCATCTCTGTGATTCGTTCCTGAGATATATTCTTGGCGGTTTTCCTGGAGTAATTTGGAGAAATATTCCACCCACTGTTTTTCTTGAATTTGGCTTAAGTTTATTATTTCCTTCTTAGGATTTTTGATTGCTCTGAGCTGTTTCCAGGCCGCTGTAGATTTTTGGCCGTGCATACAGCGATCTATGTGCTCGCATTCTTTGTTCCAATACTTATTTATAGCTTTTTTCCTTTTTTGTTTAACCTCTATATTTCTCCTCTTGTATTCATTTAAAGCATTTTGGTCATGGGTTGAAAGCCAGCTTTTTTCTTTTCTTCCACGGCTGTCGCCGCTTCACTATTCCACCAATATTTATTTCTCTTCACTTTTCTTTCCATTGTCCCTAGGGCTTCTTTGGCAGCTTGGTCAATGATATATTTTATTTGTTCATATTGTTCTTCCAAGTCTTGGGAATCAACAATTTGATTTTCCGCTAGTTTAATTTGTAATCTTCTTTGATATAAGTTCTTAACAGATTTGTCTCTTAAGCTATCAAGTAAATATCTTTCCTGTTTTTGCCAAATTTCTTTTTCCGATTGGGATGTGGCTTTTGTGAATGCAGTGGTTGCGGGCTTGAATGTTATATATGAACTTAAAAGATGATGATCACTTCCGCATTCTGCGCCCCTCATAACTCTCACATCCTGTGGCGTGACCATAGTATTTTTTCTTAATATTATGTAGTCTATTATTGATTTGAGATTTCTAGTAGGTTGATTCCAGGTGTATTTATGTTTGCCTTTATGTTTAAAAAATCCATTTAATATCCTCATCTCCATTTCTTCACACAGATCAATCAATCTACTTCCATTGTCATTTATTATATCTTCTCCAAATTTTCCTACTGTCCAACTTTTGTATCATTTCCAACCCTTGCATTTAGATCTCCTATCCATATTAGTACCTTCCGGTCTGCTACAGCCTCTGAGATTTGTCTCAAATTATTATAAAACTTTTCTTTTTCAGCAGTAGGTTCGTCATCATTTGGGCCATAGGCTCCTACAATAACTAGTGGATATCCATGAATTTGTGCTTCTAACCTTATTAATCTTTCATTTACGCATTCGTAGTCTTTAATTTTATTTTTCCATTCCTTTTTTATTAAGATAGATACTCCAGCTTTTGCTCTTTCGCTTTTATCTACCCCACTAAAGAAGTGAAGATAATCATCATATATTTCTGTCCCTTTTCCTTTTATTTTGGTTTCAGAAAGTACTACGACATCCATCCTCAGCCTTTTCAGTTCCTTAACTACTTCTTTTCGTTTTGTTTTAATACCCTGTACGTTCCATGTTCCAATTCTCATAGTCCGTTTCCGTAGCCATAGTCGCATTCCGTTTGGTCGTCTTTCCGAGGCTGTTTTCTCAGTTTTGAAAGCAAGTTTTGTTTTTCGATGATGAGGTGCTGGCCCAACATCAACCCCCAACCTGGAGGACCAGGGATCTTGATTTCGGGGTACCCTACCCCTAGACAGGTGGCCTTCACTACGGCTTGGAGCCCTGTCTGCCCCCCAAATGCCATTTCCTGCATTTCTTAATGGTTATACCGCCATGGTTCGGTACCGCCTCTGTTAGTGTTAACCAGAGAGCACCACGTGGAGGTAGAGGTCGGATTTTACTCTCCCAAAGATAAAATTAAAAACAAAACAATTAATAAGGGGTATTAAAAGTAAAAAATTCACAAACAGTGAAATTTTAATGATAGATAGATAGATTTTTTTATTGTATAAAGCAATACATACATGTTACATTTTCTTAACATTGGCCGTTAAGGTCTTACAATAAATAATATTTATGATAACTAAACATTATATGAATTATTAAGATACCATTTCACTTTTAATAAAAACTTATAACAGATAAATATTCAGAAATTTACAACGTATGCCTATATACAAATAAATATACAAACACCTACAATATAATAAATTTTTACTTTCACTTACCTATATATGAAATATATAGTAAGTGAAAGTATTGCGATCGTGAAAATTTTCGACTTCCGGTTTTCAACGGAAATACACGTTTTGGGGTCCCCTGAGTCAAAATAACCAAGTCCCGCGAAATGGTCTGTGTGTGTGTGTGTGTGTCTGTGTGTCTGTGTGTGTGTGTGTGTGAACAGACTAGCTCAAAAACTATAAACCGTGCGAACCTGAAATTAGGTATTTAGAGTATGTATAAGCCCGCGATGTGACAGCAAAAATTTCATCAAATTTGCTCAAAGGGAGGGGGTACTTTATTTAATAACTTTTAAGTTTTTTTCGAGTTTCTCAAAAACGGCTCTAACGATTTTGATTAAACTGAGTATTTGATCGATTTATATGCCCGAAATATGACTGTAAAAATTTCATCAAAATTGATTAACCGGAGGGGGGACTTTACTTTATAAATTTTGTATCATTTTCACGTGTTTTTTTTATTTACTCAAAAAGGTCTTTAACGATTTTGATCAAACTGGGTATATGATGTATGTATATGCCCGAGATACGACTGTAAAAATTTCATCAAAATTGATCAACCGGAGGGAGGACTTTACTTAATAAATTTTGTACCAATCTCACGTGTACACATTTTTTATTTACTCAAAAACGGCTTTAGCGATTTTGAAAAAACTGGGTATTTGATGTATGTATATACCAAATATGTAAAAACCAACATTTCATCAAAATTGGAGTGTCTTCCATAGGTTTCTAGCAGAGTTTACAAGGCTCGCTAAGGTTGTAGACTAGGCGCTTATTTTGTAAAGGAATCTGCAGGTATGCAGCGCTTGCGATTCTCAATTGGCTTATGGCTCTACGTTTTTCGATACTTAAACAGAATGATAGATATTCTTCTGGTTGAGGATGTGTGAAGTTGCAGATGCTTCTATAGATTGGATTGTGGATGGAGGTCATTGCCCGGTTTATGTCTGTAGACAATGCATTATTTTTTACTTTTTCCATAATTATACTTTTGTTTGATAACAATTAGTTTTCGTTGGATAGATCTGTAAAAAACTCCAGTGCATTGTTTATGGGAGCAATTCTCTTAACTTGTGATATCCAATTGTATATGTGGTCTTGTTTTTTGGTGTCCATAGTTAAAAGTCTATTAAAGCATTGGCGTGGTAATCTATGCTCAGGTAACAAAATGATTTTTATGCAAAAATTTAGAAGTTTCTTAAACTATTACAGAAAGCGGGAGACGACCTGTTTCTAGGCGTACTATGTAGTTGGGTGTAGTTTTAGGCCAGAGATAAACGGACTTGAAAAACCTGGTTTGTGCAGTTTCCAAAACTTCCAAATGGCTCAAGCTCCAGAACTCAGCAGCATACAGGAGAGTTGAGGAGACAATAGCGTCGAAGAGGGCAAGTTCCCAGGTGTCACTTCTGCCTCATCATAGGATCTCTCTCACCTTTGAGCTTGCCACTGTTGACCGTTGAACAAAGTGTTCCTCCGTTTGGGAGAACTTTGCCGAAGATAGAAAAGGGACTCCGAGATAGGTGTATGATTTGACGTATTCTAACTGCACGCTATTCCAGTATAGTGGTTTCAGTTTTTGGCTTCTTGGGGATTTGTGGAACTCCATGATTTTTTACGTTTCCGGATTCAGGGTTAAAGAATTTTGTCTACATTATAATTCTAGTATTTTAAGTTTTTTGTGTGCGCTGTGCCAAGATTGGCTGAGTAGGACGATATCATCAGCATATAAGAGCATCGAGACTTCGCGCTCGCTGTTGACCGGGACACCAGTTGCTCCTCTGTTCCAAAAGAAGTTAACTATATCTGAGATAAACAGAACAAAAAGGATAGTGCTAAGGCTTTCCCCCTGTAGAAGTCCCGTTGCGATATCTATATCCTCAGAACATTTGCCATTGATATTAATTTGCACTGTAGCTTCGTCATATAATTTTTTTTACAATTCTAATTATTTTTCCGCTGATGCCCAATGAAAATAACTTTTGCCACAAAAGGTTCTGGTTTATAGAGTCGAATGCTTTTCTAAAGTCCTCTAACACAGCATAGACATAACTTCCTTTTGCCTACAGATTTATTCTTATTAATGAATAGAGTGTGAATATTTGTTCCCCACAGCCTCTACCCACTCTGAAACCTGCTTGTTCATCAGAGATTATATTTTCATTTTCAGCCCAAAGCCCGGTTTCTATTTGCTAAGATAAGGGTAAAAAGTTTTGTAATGTTGTTATTCAGCGAAATTCCCCTATAATTATCTGGATCCTTTTTATTTCCTTTCTTGTAGATCTGCTTTAGTTCTGATCTTGACCATGCGAGTGGAAGGTTTTCCGTATCCATGACCAAGTTATAAAGGTTAACAAGCAGTTTTCCCACTGTGGCGTCATGTTTTTAAATATTTCATAAGTTAATTTATCAGGTCCTGGGGATTTGTTTCGTTTGCTGCGCTGAATACAATGCTGAAGTTCTTCGGCAGAAAATGGTCGGTCCAGAAATGGATGTGTTACGGAGAAAAATAGGGAGTCAACTGGATATTTATCTGCATATAGAGATCTATAGTATTGTGTCCAAGTAACGATGTCTGTTTCATTTGTGGCAAATGTATCTGGTCTCAGAGATTTGACAGTTTTCCAAAATTCTGAGCTGTTTTTAACATCTTTTAGTCTATTTATGATTTTGTTTCTATATTCTTCTTTCTTCTGTCTTATTAGTTTTCTATAATTATTTCTAGTGGATAGATATTCTTCTAAGAGACCCTGAGCGAAATTCCGTTTTTACAATTCTCGATATTTCTTGCTTACTTGTGTTTTCAGATATTTGCATTCCGAATCATGCCATTTAGTTTTGTATCTTTCGTCCTGGTATCTATACGCCATTAAACCCGCTTCAACTAAGGATTCAATCATTGCAGCTATAAAATTTTCATGCAAATAGTTAGTATTATCTGAATTAAAATATATTCGTTGCGATAAGGTAAGGTTATTTTGAAAGATCCTGGTCCTATCTGGTTCCCACTTAGTGTACTTTAATACTTTCTGAGGTCGGTTTTGATTTTCCTGTATACTATGGTCTATATTTTTTAAGAGGATAGTGCAAGCTAGATGATCCGTTAGTTCTGAGAATGTAGATACCTTCATGTCTTGGACTATTGGAAGACAGTTTTCATTAACCCATATCAGGTCAATTGTACTCTTTCCTCTTGTACAAATATGTGTAAACTTTCGCGGTCTGTCTGATAAACATCTACCATTGCATAAATAAAAACCGAGAGCTTCCATTGTCTCCACAATAAGTTTACCACATCGATTAATATTCGTATGTTTTACCATTCGTGTGGCAAAGAGATTGGTGACTTCAAGTACATTTTCATCAATGTTGTTTAGGGCGCCCACATATCCATTAAAATCTCCGCACAAGATTATATAAGTGTCTGGGTAATTAATCAAAATATTAGACATTGCATAGTTAAATAAGTCGAGGCATTCGTCAATGTCACAATCTGGAGGTAAGTATATGTTACCCAGGATAAACTTTTTATAGTGTATGGAGACGTTTACAATATTAAAATACTGATTTGACTCCAGCATAAGGGCATTTTCAGCTATATTTTTATTTATAAATGTAATTATGCCACCACTCGCTCTTCCGGTTCGTTTGGTTTTAATTGCATTAGAAGAAAACGAGTTATAATCTTTTAGCCACAGCGGGATGCAAAAGCAAGAGTCCTTCAGCCATGTTTCCACAATGCATAGTGCCACAGTGTTTTGACTGATAATTATTTCTTCGGGGGTTGTATTAAATATATTTGAGTAGCCGCTTATGTTACAAAATATAATTTCGATTTTATTTTGTTTAGATTGGGTGAAACTTTTACGTTTATGTTTAAGCAGAGGACCTAATTTATTATTGTTTATCTTGCCGATCGGTTGATTTGTGGTCTGTTTGTAAGAGAGGAGAAGAGGATGACAGTGAAGAGGTTCGGGGGCGAAATCGAAACTCCTCGAGTAACTCAGTGGCTTTCCTTTTCTTATGGGTTTCGTTTATTATCACACATAAGATAGATGTTAGGTTGTTTATTTTCAGGTGACTCGCTTATGATGTTTTCAACCTCATCCATCCTATAATAATTACCTCTAAATTTGAAAAAACCTTTTTTGAAGGCTGCATTGCTGTCTATTAATTTTAGTTTTGTAAGAGAGGTGTGAATTCTTTTACCTTCTTCTCTCTCTTCTGGAGTCTTATCCTGATTTATATATATGTTTTTTTTTCCCTCAGTTCTTCTCGTTTTTTGAATATTTCCTACTTGACCATATTATTGTTCAGTGACATCAATATTGGGCATTTACCTAACCGGTAAAAATTATTAATTGCATAATCCGGCAATGATACATTAACACTAGAACAAATTGTCCTGACTGTCTCCAGTCTGTTCTCATCATCCTTCAAGGGCACATTATGAATAATGAGGTTGTTCTTCCGTAGCTGTTGTTTTAGCAATTTTACTTTCCTTTCAAATAGTTTATTACGCTCTTTTAACTCGTTAAAGGTGGTTTTTATGGATTCCCATTCTGATAGAAGATCACACATAAGAGCGTTACTATTCCCTACCTGAGCTTAACGATTTAACATCCTTTAGCTCGCTCATAATGTCGTCTAATGTATAAACCATTTTCCCCTTTGGTATTTAATTGATAATTTAAATGTCTTAGTGACGTAAGTAAGAGTAAAGAGAAGAGTCACTGCCAGATTGCGGGACAGAGACCAACTGACTGCCTACGGCAATTTAATTGATAAGAGAACTATAGTAGTGGGGATTGGCGCATGCGCGCTGGGTACAACTATTGAAATCTTAGTTCTACTCATCAAATTTTTCCCAACTATGTCCTTCTTCCTTACTCCGCTATAACAGAATACTTCTCTTTAAAAATTCAGTCACTACTTCTTTAAATACAAGGCTCGCTGTAGTTCAATTATTTCTGCAAAATTCGAGGTAGAAACTAACTATATAACAATGATTCACGGACACGATCTGATTACTATGGCTAATGGCGCCGGACTGTAAAATTTTAATGAAGTCTGATCAAGTTCATGCATTGTTAAATGAGTATGAAAATGACCATTTTCAAAAATTGGTAGCTACTAATGTACTCAAATATACAGGTTGAAATTTTTTGCAATTGGTTCATGTTACATCTAAGCATAACATATAAAAAAATGAGATTTTTATCAATTGTCCCACCAGAGATATTAGAATCTAAAGATAACGAAAAATTAAAAAAAGGGAAGTTTAAAAATTCATAAATTCATAAATAACGAATATCAGGGTTACGAGTACTTTTAATGAAAGCTACTTGGTTAGGTTTATTATCATGCCAAAAATCAGCTTTGATGTACATCCCCTTATACCCAAAACTTACCCTCAAAAACGGTGTTTTGAGAAATTATAGCAGTTGTTTTCAATATCATTTTTCAAGTATTGCATTTCATGACTTACCAGTCTTGAGAAAATTAGTTTTCTGTGAGAGCATAAAAACCCAAAAATCGGGCTGAATGGTGAAACAAAAATGACTGCCATTTTGAAGCGGTTGATCCTAAATATTTTTAAAAAATTGATTATACTACTAATTCGATACGTAATTGGTGGTAAATATAATTTTTTTCTAAAATGATCGAGCAACCACGTTGGACCCCTTGATATGGAATGACCCGTATGTCAATAAATACTAGAAATTTGACAAAATATGTCCACCTCCCGCTACTAGCAAAATTTGCGAGATAGGGGAGTAGGTATCAGTGAAGAGGAATGATTGGCTCTACTTGGGGCCGAGCTCTGTGGTGAAGTGGTTAGCATACGCGCATGTCACACCGGAGACCTAGGTTCGACTCCCGGCGAATCCAAATCTTTCCCTTCAAAAAAAAAATAAATAAATAAATTAAAAATAATTAAAAAATGGTGGTCACCCACTAATTAAGATTAGATTAATACAAAATAATTTAAAATTGACGTATGTCAATAAATACCAGAAATTGGACAAAATTTGTCCATCTCTCGCTACTACTCGCAAAATTCGCGAGATTGGGGAGTAGGTATAATGAGGAGGAAGGATTGGCTCTACTTGGGGTCGGGCTCTATGGTGCAGTGATTAGCATCCGCGCATGTCAAGCGGGAGACCCGTGTCCGACTCTGGCGAAGCCAAATCTTTCCCTTCAAAAAATAAAAAAATAATTAATTATAAAATGGTGGTCACCCACAAATTAAGATTAGAGTAATATAAAATAATTTAAAATTGACGTATGCCAATAAATTCCAGAAATTTGACAAAATATGTCCACCTCCCGCTACTACTCGCAAAATTTGCGAGATAGGGGAGTAGGTATCAGTGAAGAGGAATGATTGGCTCTACTGGGGGCTGAGCTCTGTGGTGCAGTGGTTATCATCCGCGCATGTCACGCGGGATACCCGGGTTCAACTCCTGGCCGAGCCAAATCTTTTTCCAAACAAAAATAGATTAATTATTTAAAAATAATTTAAAAATGGTGGTCACCCACGAATTAAGATTAGAATTATATAAAATAATTTAAAATTGACGTATGTCAATAAATACCAGAAATTTGAAGAAAATTGGTCCACCTCCCGCTACTACTCGCAAAATTTGTGAGATAGGGGAGTAGGTATCAGTGAAGTGGAATGATTGGCTCTACTTGGGGTCGAGCTCTGTGGTGCAGTGGTTAGCATCCGCGCATGTCACGTGGGAGACCCGGGTTCGACTCCCGGCGGAGCCAAATCTTATTCCAAAAAAAAATAGATTAATTATTTAAAAATAATTTAAAAATGGTGGTCACCCACCAATTAAGATAAGATTTAAAGAAAAGAAATATTAATTATAAGACCCGTAAAGATAAATTCAAAACTATTAAATATTCAAAAGATTTGTGGGCATTAATAAATCAATTTAAGAACAGAAATTTTATTAGTGAATTTTACAGGTGAGCAGTTGAGGTGTTAGTTTAGTTCATTGTTAAATCTTACAATAGTACAGGAGCCAGATGCAAAAAATCTCACCCATAGAACATACACCTACAAATTTCAGCATAGTTAGAAACAACAGAGTTAAGTGCGAAATCGACCATCTGGCAGCGATAAAATTCATACTAATGCCTTAAAAATTAATTTGAATAATTAATTTTTTCACAAAAATTCACCCATAAAACATATGGCTGGAATATGGCTTAATCGTTAGGTTTTTATTCCTATAGAAACGGAAAAATCGTTTGGCAGCGATAAAACTCTTACTAGTGCCTGCCAGACGCGCGCGAGCGGGGCGCGAGAATCACAAAAACTCATTCATAAAACATACGATTCATTCTTGTGCCAACTGATTCAAAAAGGTTCCTAAACACGAAATTTGGTCATCTGTCTGGTTAAAAATTCTTACTAGTACCCGCCAGACGCGTTTATAAGTCAAAAAATCGTTCCGATCCAGCGTTTATCATGAACATTAGCGTTGTTTTTCCATTTAATTTTATTTATGAGCATTTCTAAATGTTCTTAGAAATAATTTTTGGGGTCCTAACATACATATTTAGCAAAAATAATTATTACTATCGATGCTAATTATTTATATCGGAGTTTACTAGCAGGAAATGCATACTACCAAGCATTATTTCTTGGGACGACGAGGAGTTATTGTCCAGTCGATGTATTTTTTTTTGCCCCAAAATAACTTCCTGTATGATCATTGATTAGTCAATTTGAATATATAAATATGATGTTGTAAGCAAATTCTTTGTAGTAATTAGTCACCTTTTTAGAGTTTATTTTTATTGATTTGCTAAATTTTTGTGGATTTTATGTTCAATTATAAATATTTCTTTGAATAGATTTAATGTAAAAATTTTCATTGTGCCATAAAAAGAAATTTTGTTCTAAATATATTAAAAAAACAAACTGTTTTATTATGAAATATGAAAAACCGGAATCATTTACCTTATTATAAAATACCAAGAACCGTAATAAAGCTATAACCGTTGTAGGAAAGTAAAAACCGTAAATATTATGTATATAAGAAACGAGTTTTATTTAACACCAAAAAATACACATATTAAAAAATTCGATATAACATAAAACACAATTTATAATATAAAAAAATAACATAAAAAAATGGATATAGAAATGAAATTAATAGAAAGTCAAATTGAATATTCGCCATCTATCATAATCAGCATAAATGCATTGTGAGGACAGTTTCGATTTCTCCGGTTTCAATTTAACAGAACAGAAAAAAACTAAACCAGTACATTTTAAGGAATTGGTAAGAAAATAAAAACTACATCTATTAAGTATATAAGAAACGATTTTCATTGATCATCAAAATATAAACAAAATTAAAAAATTGCACTCCCTTTCACTACGGGTTGAAATGAAAAGAAATCACAAAGAAATGAATGTCAAAATAAATATTCGAATATTTCATCTCCAAATTACCGATTTGGCCATCATGTTCTTGATTTTCTTTTGGGTTAATAGGATTATAAGCAAATAGGCCCTGGATATCTTAAGAAGAAAAAGCGTGCAATGCAGGCTGCGGTTTTGATATTTGGACCCCTCGCTTGTTACACATTTGAGTTGATTACGATTGATGGCGAATATTTATGTTGACTTTCTTCTTATTTCATTTCTTTATCCGCTTCTTGATATGCAGTGCAATTTTTACTTTCACTTACCTATATATCTAATATATAGTAAGTGGAAGTATTGCGATCGTGAAAAATTTCGACTTCCGGTTTTCAACGGAAATACACGTTTTGGGGTCCCCTGAGTTGAAATGACCAAGTCCCGCGAAATGGTCTGTGTGTGTGTCTGTGTGTGTGTGTGTGTGTGTGTGTGTGTATGTGAACAGACTAGCTCAAGAACTATAAACCGTGCGAACCTGAAATTAGGTATTTAGTGTAGGTATATGCCCGCGATGTGACAGCAAAAATTTCATCAAAATTGCTCAAAGGAAGGGGGTACTTTATTTAATAACTTTTTAGATTTTTTTCGATTTTCTCAAAAACGGCTCTAACGATTTTGATTAAACTGAGTATTTCATCTATTTATATGCCCGAGATATGACTGTAAAAATTTCATCAAAATTGATTAACCGGAGGGGGGACTTTACTTAATAAATTTTGTAACATTTTCACGTGTTTTTTTTATTTACTCTAAATCGGCTTTAACGATTTTGATCAAACTGGGTATTTGATGTATTTATATGCCCGAGATATGACTGTAAAAATTTCATCAAAATTGATTAACCGGAGGGGGGCTTTACTTAATAAATTTTGTAACATTTTCACGTGTTTTTTTGATTTACTCAAAAACAGCTTTCACGATTGTGACCAAACTGGGTATTTGATGTATGTATATGCCAAATATGTGATAGCTAACATTTCATCAAAATTGATCAACCGAAGGGGGGACTTTACTTAATAAATTTTGTATCATTTTCACGGGTTTTTTTATTTACTCAAAAACGGCTTTAACGATTAATAAAAATAAGATATGAATGTAGAAAAATGTGTGATTTTGGGAAATGATATCTAACAAAACACGTCAATTTCTTATCTAAGTAAGTTGGTAAGTGAAAGTTGTGTGTTGCGCGCACGCACCAGATTTTTTAATATGCCTAAGTCCTCAGTGTTTTGTTGGGGCCTTACCGCCTTATTGCCCTCGTACCAAACACGTAAAAAGTGAGGGGTCCAATTATCATAACCGCAGCCTGCATAGCACGCTTTTTCTTCTTGAGATATCTAGGACCTATTTGCTTATAATCCTATTAACCCAAAAGAAAATCAAGAACATGATGGCCAAATCAGTAATATGGAGAGAAATATTCGAATATTTATTTTGACATTCATTTCTTTGTGATTTCGTTTCATTTCAACCCGTAGTGAAAGGGAGTGCAACTTTTTAATTTTGTTTATATTTTGATGATCAATGAAAATCGTATCTTATGTACTTAATATATGTAGTTTTTATTTTCTTACCAATTCCTTAAAATGTACTGGTTTAGTTTTTTTCTGTTCTGTTAAATTGAAACCGGAGAAATCGTGAAATGCAGGTTTAAGAACTTGGGACCCTTTTACACATTTTGACTTTCTTCTAATTTCATTTCTTTATCCTTCCTGTGATATGCAGAATGATATTATTTCTAAGAACATTTAGAAATGCTCATAAATAAAATTAAATGAAAAACAACGCTAATGTTCACCTGGATCGGAACGATTTTTTGACTTATAAACGCGTCTGGTGGGTACTAGTAAAAATTTTTAACCAGCCAGACGACCAAATTTCGTGTTTAGAAACCTTTTTGAATCAGTTGGCACAAGAATGAATCGTATGTTTTATGGGTGAGTTTTTGTGACTCTCGCGCACCACTCGTGCGCGTCTGGCAGGCACTCGTAAGAGTTTTATCGCTGCCAGACGATTTTTCCCTTTCTATAGGAATAAAAACCTAACGATTAAGCCATATTCCAGCCGTAAGTTTTATGGGTGAATTTTTGTGAAAAAATTAATTATTCAAATTAATTTTTAAGGCATTAGTAAGAATTTTATCGCTGCCAGACGGTCGATTTCGCACTTAAATCTGTTGTTTCTAACTATGCTGAAATTTGTAGGTGTATGTTCTATGGGTGAGATTTTTTGCATCTGGCTCCCATACTACAAGTAAAGCTTCTCCAATATTGTACGCAGCGCCTTGCTGGGAAAACGCTGAACTGGATAAGAAAATTACGCTAAGCGGATTGAAAATTGCGTTGGCAAAGGCGGGAAAAAAATAAGTCTCCGGGACTCGATTCTGTCCTCTATGAATTTTTCAAAAATTTTCCAGAAATTGCCCTGGGGCTAATTTTCGATTTATTTAATAATTATTTTAATACTGGTAGAACCCCCTCGAGTTTCACCGAATCAGTCATTTATTAATTATTTAAAAAAGGGGATGCACATAACGTAGAAAATTTCAGAGGTACATCTTTTATAAATGTAATTACTAAGCTTTTTACTGGCATTCTGTTGGGACGTTTGTGGGATTGGTTGAACACTAACAGATTGCTGAACGAATTCCAAGTGGGATTTTGACCAGGCTATTCCACCGTTGACCACATTTTCAGTTTATTTAGTATTGTTAAGTTAAATTTGGAAAAACGGCGTAAGGTCTATACATTTTTTGTTTATTTTAAGGCGGCCTTTGACTGTATAGATAGAGATGCATTGTTTTTTAAATGATCTAATTTCGGAATGTCTAATAAATTTCTAAATATCATTAAAAAAATGCATCTGAACACGAAATCGACTGTTTATCATGTAGGATGGCCTTACAGATTTTTTTGAAACCTCGGTCGGTTAATGGGTTAAGGCAGGGTTGTCTTTTGAGCCCTTTGCTGTTCGCATTGTTTCTAAACGACTTGCACGATACTCTTGAAGAAGGAATAGATATCGCTGGAGTAAATATTAGATGTCTACTATATGCAGATGACGTGGTAGTGTTGGCCCCCTCTCAAGTAAAATTACAGAGAATGCTAAACAATCTCGAGGGCTACTGCAGTTTATGGAATCTGAATAGAAACTTGGCGAAGTCCAAAATAATGGTCTTTCACAATGGTGGTAGATTGACCAGATTCGAGAGGTGGAACTTCGGAGGTTGTCAATGAATACAAATATTTTGGTGTGATTATATCTCCAAGACTAGCTCTGGGGCGCCACTTTTCCGAGAGGGTATGCCTTGCAAAATTTGGTTTGAATTCAACTTGGAGCAACTTCATTGTTAACAAAAAAAATACCCTATTCGAGTAAAGTAGAAATATATAAGTCAATATCGTGGGCAGTGGTTAGTTATGCAGTGCAGGCTTGGGATGTCGATTATGAGGTTTTGGAGAAGTTCAAACGTTATTTTATAAAAAAGTTATTGTTTCTCCCGCGATTCGCACCAACATATACATTGGCCCACGAAACAGGAATAGCATCGATATACTCCTACACTCTAAAAGTACATTTTGAATATATTTTGAAGGTTCTGGATATGCCGGACTGTCGATTACCTCGCATCATCGCGAAAAAAGTAATTAATAAGAAAGTATATTGGTACCGGAAGTGGTTGGAGTTTGAGGATTGTTTTAAAATTAAACTCGACCTGTTAAATGTAGTAGCCCTGCGGCGGAAGTTGGCCTCAGTCAGTCAAGGGATAGAGGAAGAAGAAAAACAAAGAAACCTAGAAAAATGCATCCATTCTCGCTTTTATATCTACGCGGGTTTATGCACAGCAGGCACTGTTTCGCCGTATCTCGATGATCGTTATGATATTACAGTTATCAGGACTATCTTCCGTAGTCGAACCGAAATGTTAAATTTAAACGTAAAACCATGGGATAACGAAAGTAAAGATAAGTAATAGGTTACTATTTACATAGAATCAGAATTAAAAAGACTTTCCAATGGAACATTTCTTTAAATTATAAAATCTATATTATATTTAAGAAATGTTAAATCTATATTAAGTTTATTTTATCTTATAATGGCCGTAGGCCAAGGTGGATACTCCATCATCAAGGATGTGTCTTTTATCATCGAAAGGTGATAATGATATTTTATTTGTTTTAATAGTAAATAAATTAGGGTTGAAGGCATCTATAAATCTTTTTTAAAAATATATATATATATGTTATAACATTATTCTATTCTGATGTATGTATGAACTCTTGTAAAAAGCTTGGATAGGAACAGATAAAATAAACTTAATATATATTATATATAATACAGATTTAAGTATTTAATGTAATGTTTCACTGGAAAGGCTTTGTAAAATTCTAATCAATAGTAAATAGTAATCAATCTCGGCTAACGGTCAAGAGACCGAGTCATAATTATGTTCACAAAAATACCTGTAATCTTGTGTATGAGAATGTATATAATATTATAAATAAAGATATTATTTTAATCTATTCTATTCTCATTTATTTATGAGCACTTGTAAAAAGCTTGGAGAGGAATCGAGAGGTTGGAATGAACTGGTTCAATAATAACCAATGATTGCCAAAATTGGTCAGAGAGAAAAGTCCTACTGTTGATAACATGTACTCATTACCTCATTGTAACCTACTGTTTTGTAAGAATAACATAACCTTACATCTACTGTATTAAAAAAGTAACGAACTGTTGGGGTGCTGGAACTCTATGACTAAAGAATTATCTTAAACAAAATGAAAATTAAATAAAATTTTTCTTTTAAAAGAAAAATACAATAAAAAACATTTTATAAAAAAAAAAAATTGAACCTACTTCGAAACCTAGGAACCAATAAAACTAAATTCACTGTAAAGTATGAAATAATTACCCTCTGATTTGTATGAATACACAGCAAAATTGAAAATGGTATAAAAAGTGGAAAAATGCAATAAGACGAATAATTGCAGTTTTCTACCACTACTTATAAACTCTCTTCAATCAACCTAAACTGATAAAAACTATAAACATTTATGCCAAAAATTAACATCCGAAGTCGGAGCTCATGGATTCTATTGCCGATCCAGTATACACTAGACAACACTCTCTCCTATTACTCCTGATAGTTATCGTTAAATGGTGAACTACTTCTATCTCAAAATGCATCGTTTCAAACATATCAGTCGGGGGGAAAAAAAAACTATTTTCTTTTCAAATGTAAGGATAGAAACTTCAAAGGTTATTCCGAAAACAAAGAATCGGTTCATCGAAAAGAAGACTAAAATAGCTATCAACAAACTTCTGAACCGAAAAGGTCCGGGCTATGATCTTATCACACCCTTTATCCTTCACCAACTACCTCGAAAAGCTGTTTTGTTGTCCAGACATCTATAATTCTATATCACGCACAAAATATTAAAAAGAGTATACATAACAGTCAAATATCGTTAAGATTTTTAGGTTGATTTACATATTAAATGTTAAATGTGTTTGGGAGCAGGGACATTTGGTGAAGAATGTTATATTTCCAGCACTTCTGGCCTATCCACAGAGGTTGTTCTTAGTCGCTGCCTTAAATTATTTATTTTAGGAAATCAAACTAAATATTATAGTTTTTTTGAACGTAAAAAGTAAAGTTAATATTTGTGAACGTACTTTTATTTATTCAAGATTCTTCGGTATAAAACTAATGATTTTTCTTATTAAACTCAAGATATTGTCTCACTATGTTGAAGTAGTTTAGATGAGTGCTTGAAGCTACATTATTGCCGGACATGACTGCGGGGAAGGTTGTCCGAGCCTTTTATAAAGCATAGATTTTCCATTTCGGAACACCTCGCAAACTAACCAGAGGTCAGGGCCGGAAATTTGAATCTTCCACATATACCAGTTTATCACCCCCGTACCAGGGAGTATTTTGTGCGGTGGAATCGCTCTGTAAAGAACTCCCTCACAGCGTACTTCTACCCACTAGGTTGACCAATTATCGTATATTCTCCTTAGCCTACGTTCCACTAACCGAGGATTCACCATCACTTGTCGCTTTGTACTCTATCGGCACATTTTCTTCTTGAGCTTCATGTTACTCTCACTGGTCCTCAGGATCTACAGAGTCTCTAGTCAACTCCCAGCAATAAATAGTGAACCCGATATGGTACCACAGCAATAAACCAGGTCCTGTTCTCATTTATTCCTGCGGAACGATAGTATCAAGTACACAGTCTCAGGCAAATTACATTGTCATCACCAGCAGAACACAGAACCACTCCCATAGTATAACGAACAACCTGCTTGCCAAAATCGTTCAGAATGCGCGGTCCACCCAATTATACCCAAACGTAAGATTTCAGAACAGTACAACGGTGGGAGGGGGATGATTTCGCAGCTCTTTGGTCAATGAGACCTGTCCTACATTTTTGGGCTCGTTACTAGTTAGCAAGCAGAGAGATTTTGTTTTGAGTGCACTACATATTCAGTAGTAGTTTTGTATTAAATAATGAATTTCAGTAATATGTTCTTGTTTATTTGTGTTATCTAGGCTTGGTTTTCCCTTTTTAAATTGCTTTCTATAGTCATTTTTTTGTTGGTTTTATTTCTGTAAAGTATTATTTTCTGTTATTTTTTACTTGTATAAATATTATGTTTACAATGAGTTCCGTCTTATGAATATGTAACATCTTTCTAAAATTTATAAACATTTTACATTATTGTATATATTATTGGGATTGTTACTTAGCATTAATTATTCAGATCAAGTGTTATAATATTACACAATGTTCAATTAATGTGCCTGTGAAGATCAAAAAGTATGGATATTATAGTGGATGTTTTTTCGACCGTCAAAGAGCTATTTATTGGAAATAGATATGAAAGGTGTCATACATGCCGTTACACCTCAGTACAAAGGAGCATTAAATGGTATGTTTTATTAAAATAATAAATTTTATGAATATTTGTGGCTATTAATTTAATTAAATTAATGCTCTTCAGTACCAATATCTGAAAAAAAGATATACATTTATTAAAAATTAACCAACTTTTTTCATAAAAATCTAATTTTTAATACACAATTATAACAGAAAATGTGCTTTTTTCCATATCTTATTTTATATGAATGTTTCTAATGTGTTTCTTTCCTGATTTATATCATACTTAAAAGAGGATGGTGAATAATTATGATATATACATATGTATGTTCAGGTGTACTGAAGCATATCTGATGTATGTACATACATGCACATTTGTATACACATATATTTTTTTCTTCGTGTACAGAAATACAATTGTCAAAATTCATGACATAATTCATGCTGCGTATTCAGCTCATCCCTGCTCGCGACTACGGCATGCTAAGGAACTACGCCGACTTGAATAAGAAGACTGACGCAGACTTTGAATCAAGCTGAAAACAGCAGGCGGGGAAATTTTTTTTTTTCTTGTTGTAACTTACAGTATTAAAAACACGTAATTAAATTAAACAAACTATGAAATTATAGAACGTAACATATTAACAAAACGTTTACGTAACATAATAGTAACTTTATTAGTTTTTCTAATCACGTGTACACTGGTAAAAGTAATCGGAAAAATGATATGACGGGGATTTATAATCCCCTTTTCTTGACGTTATTTCATGAACTTCGCCCTTAGTATGAAGTCAGTAGTCGGCCCACTCCCTAACGTGCCCCACTTCTGCAAATTGATCTTAATTAACCCGGAACATACAAATGTGACATACTATGAGAATATACAAAGTGACATCATTGGAAATCCGTCTATAGGTCGTTTTCATGCGGGAAAAAGGGCTTAAATTAAAACAAATTAGTGAGAAGGCAGGAGTACCCATTTCAACTGTGTCGGACATTATAAAAAGGTTTAAAAATGAAAATAGACTTGATAGTGCAAATAAAACTGGGCGTCCAAAACTACTTTTAGAGAGGGACGAACGAAGAATCCTTCAAAAATTGCACAGGGATCCCTTTGTAAGTGCTCCAATGATTGCGACCGAGCTTCGAGAGGAAACCGGAAAGAAGGTAAGCCCAGAAACTGTAAGAAGAGTCCTTAGAAAAAATAAGTTTAATGGAAGAATTACTAGGAAAAAAACATTTATTAGTTTGAATAACAAAAAAGTGCGGATTGATTTTGCAAAAAATTTTATTTCTCAGCCTGATTCCTACTGGGATGACGTCATATTCGCGAACGAAAGAAAATTCAATTTGCACGGCACTGATGGCATAGTTAGGGTTTGGCATTTATTAAAACTTAAATTTTTAATAGTTTTTGAATATCCCTCGCACCCTAGAAGCTGTCAAATTTCCTAAAAACTGCTGAATTTAGTTAGCTCCCATGATACAATGGGACTTCATCTTTTGAGTCTAAAAAAAGTTTATGTGATGAAAAACACGCTAGAAAATAAATACCTCATTGCTTCACGTACCTATTAGAAAAACTACTTGATTGAATAAAAGTATTAGTTATGTTATATTCTTGGATGGAGTTAAGAGTTGTGATGGTGGCAAGCCCTCCCCCTCTCCCCCCATAAAATTGAAATAAAAATAATCTTATTTATAAGGAGTCAAGGGGGAGGGGCCAAATTTTTCTGATTTCCTAATATTACATAAACGCATATTTTGTTTTCCTTTTTTTAATACCTATAAAAAATAACAATTTGGGATTATTTAAAGAAATTAAATACACCTGTAGCAGCCCCTACTTCTATTTGAAACCTGACCCGAGGAGTCAGTGTTGCCATAAAGTTGCGAACATACCTGACAACACTGCGGGTAACCAGATATAATCTCCCTCAGAGTGTGTTAATTACGTGTTGTTGGATTATTGGTGATTTTTCAAGAAGTGCATTATTAAGACTCAATATTGTATTTTCAGTTACTTTATTTATTCATTTAACAGAAGTTCATTTTTCGTTTTGTTATTATTATTTGAATAAATTGTTTTTTTATTTTACCAAACCTTTTTTGTTATTTTTATCCCGTACTTTAAAGTGGTGACCCCGAAGAAGAAAATTCAAGATGGGTGAAGATGACAATGCGGGAGAAGAGGTCAAAGATGAAATGCGAGAAGTCGGCGCTTGTGGTGTTGGGACAAATATTCGTATTCCAAGCTTTTGGAAGGCCGACCCAGAACTTTGGTTCTGCCAGGCGGATGCGGTTTTCGCCAACGCTAAGTTTAGCTCCTCTAAAGTTAAATTTCTATTAGTCATAGCAAATTTAGATTACGAAATTCTCAAAGAAGTAGCGGACATCGTTAAGAACCCTCCAGTTGATCCATATGAAGTACTGAAAAGCAGACTTCTCCATAGGTATGCCGAATCAGAAAATTTACGAATTCGCAGGCTTTTAGAGGAGAAACGGTTGTCCGAGGGGGAACGCCCTTCACAGCTTCTCAACGAGTTAAAAAGACTTGGCGGTACCTCATTGTCCTCACACCTCTTACGCACAATGTGGCTGAGAGCATTACCTGACCGTATGCAGGCCACTCTAGCAGTCACCAACGAATCATCGGTGGATAAACTTGCAGAAATTGCAGACCGGATTGCTGAAGTTTATGAGCCCACCAACCACGAGGTTCGGACACAACCCACAACACCTCCAAGCCAGCCCTCTTAACTAACTCAGCTAGAAGAGAAGATCCAGCAATTGTGCCTAGAAGTCAAAGAGCTGAAAGGTCAAATGGCTCGAGGGCGACGGGGCCGATCACACTCTCGAGGCCGAATCCTGTCATCAAGCCGCAATCGCAATTGGTGCTATTTCCACCGGACCTTCGGTGAAAAAGCCCGAAAGTGCAGACAACCCTGCGAATGGAAATCTGAACCTCAGGGAAACTAATAGCAGCGGCTGAGATGGCGGACTCCGTCGCTGAAACACATCAACGCCGATTATTTGTAAAATAAAAGGACACGGAAGAGAGATATTTAGTGGACACTGGTGCATGTATATCTGTTATCCCTGCCAGGTCACGAGATCGGAGATACCCCGTCTACTTTCCTCTATACGCGGCCAATGGTACCCCTATCAAGACCTACGGTGAAGTCAAGAGGACGTTAAATGTAGGACTCCGACGGCCACTTTCATGGACTTTTGTCTTGGCGGACATCAGCACTCCCATTATTGGCGCAGATTTTCTTTTCCATAACCATATCGTCGCTGATCTCAGGGGTCGTCAGCTCCTCGATGCGAAGACCGGACTCACTTCCAAAGGCACCCTGGCTCATTCTAAAATACCCACGGTCTATGCAGTCCCCAGTGGCGAGTGGTACTACGACTTACTACACAAGTATCCATCCATCACCCGTCCATCCACCGTGCTGCAACAACCAAAACACCACATCAGGCATTACATCAAGACCAAAGGACCGCCAGTCACAGCAAAAGCTCGACGCCTTCCTCCTGAGAGATATGAAGCTGCCAGAGAGGAATTCCTCAAGATGGTCGACGAAGGCATCTGTAGAACATCCAATAGCCCCTAAGCAAGTCCACTGCACATTGTTGTGAAAAGGATGGTAAAATGCGATTCTGTAGGGATTACCGTAGGTTAAATGAGCAAACGGTCCCCGATAGGTACAGTGTACCGAACATCCAGGACCTCAACACAAATTTGCGAGGGAAGACCTGCCTCAGCAAACTGGACCTAAACAGAGCATATTACCAAGTGCCCGTAGCGGACGAAGATATCAAGAAAACGGCGATGATAACACCCTTTGGCCTATTTGAATTTCTTGTAATGTGTTTCGGACTCCGAAAAGCTGCTCAGACGTTCCTGCGTCTCATGGACAGCATTTTGGCACTCCCTTACGTTTTCGTCTACCTAGACGATATTCTGGTATCATCCGCCTCAGAAGACGAACATCGAGATCACTTGAACCAACTCTTCCGAATACTGAGCGAGCACGGTCTGACAATCAACCCCACTAAATCAGAATTCTGCAAGTCAGATATTGAGTTATTGGGATTTCTCGTGAATTCGGAAGGGATCAAGCCTCTTCCCGAGAAGGTAAACCAAATTACAGAGTTCCCTCGACCCAACAACAAGGGACAGCTCCGTCGCTTATTGGGCATGCTAAACTTCTATAGACGTTTCATGCCCAATGCTGCGGACCACCAACGTTCTCTTCACGCACCCGTTGGCAATAGTAAGAAAAGCGACTCGACTCCGCTCGAATGGACAGAAGAAGCCGACACAGCATTTCGTCAGTGTCAACAGGACATCAAAAAGGCCCTCATCTTATCTCACCCAGCGGATAACTTACATTGGCCTGCGACGCATCGAATACAGCGATCGGAGCGGTGCTCCAACAACGTGTTGATTCTGAATGGAAGCCTCTCGGATTCTTCTAGAAGGCCCTAACGAGTGCTGAGCAAAGTTACTCGACCTATGACCGGGAACTGATAGCCATTCATCGGGCAATCCGGCACTTCCGACCCCTCATTGAAGGACGTAACTTCGCTATCCTTACTGACCACAAGCCACTGATTCACATGTTCCGACAGCGTCCAGAAACTGCTAGGCCCATGCGAATCAGACTCGTTAATTTTATTAGCCACCCGCAAAGCAATGGTTGCGTGGAGAGGTGGCACAGGACACTTAAAACAGCATTGACAGCTCACCTCAACGGTTCATTCAGATGGACCGACTCGCTGCCTACAGTACTTCTCGGTTTAAGATCAGCTTTAAGAGAGGACAACAATAGAAGTGCAGCAGATTTTGTATTTGGCCAGCCCCTTCGTTTGCCAGGTGAGTTCCTCGAAACAAACCAACGGCCCGAAGACTCGGAAGAGTTCCTGCGGAAATTGAGGGAACACATGAAAGAAATGCGACCAGAACCACATCGTTCCAGCAACAAGCCTACTTTCGTCCCAGAAGACCTAAAGAGCTGACTTCTTGAGGGATGATGCTGTTCGTCAACCCCTGACGCCACCGTATTCGGGACCCTACCCAGTTGTGGATCGGCAACAGAAGACATTCACAATCCAGCTGCCCTCTGAACCAAAGGTGGTCTCAATGGATCGCCTGATCTCCAGCGCAGACACCTTCCAACTCATCGCCGACTACACTACCCACACACGACCAACCTTCCAGCAACGACCCAGCCACTCATGCGGAACCATCCATTCAGACTCGCCGGGGGCGACTCATCCGTCTTCCCGTCCGCTTTCGTTACTGAGCCGTTGGGGGGGAATGTTGTGGCAGCCCCTACTTCTAATTGAAACCTGACCCGAGGAGTCAGTGTTGCCATAAAGTTGCGAACATACCTGGCAACACTGCGGGTAACCAGATATAAACTCCCTCAGAGTGTGTTAATTACGTGTTGTGGGATTATTGGTGATTTTTCAAGAAGTGCATTATTAAGACTCAATATTGTATTTTCAGTTACTTTATTTATTCATTTTACAGAAGTTCATTTTTCGTTTTGTTATTATTATTTGAATATTTGTTTTTTTATTTTACCAAACCTTTTTGTTATTTTTATCCCGTACTTTAAAGTGGTGACCCCGAAGAAGAAAATTCAAGATGGGTGAAGATGACAATGCGGGAGAAGAGGTCAAAGATGAAATACGAGAAGTCGGCGCTTGTGGTGTTGGGACAAATATTCGTATTCCAAGCTTTTGGAAAGCCGAGCCAGAACTTTGGTTCTGCCAGGCGGATGCGGTTTTCGCCAACGCTAAGTTTAGCTCCTCTAAAGTTTAATTTCGATTAGTCATAGCAAATTTAGATTACGAAATTCTCAAAGAAGTAGCGGACATCGTTAAGAACCCTCCAGTTGATCCATATGAAGTACTGAAAAGCAGACTTCTCCTGTTATTTTTCTGTTGGAGTAAATTTAATTTCTTCAAATAATCCTAACTTGATATTTTTTATAAGTATTATAAAAAAGGAAAAAATAAAAAGGAAAAAAAGAAATATAAAGGAAAGAATACATACATATATACGTTTATGTAACATTAATATAACAAGAATATAAAATAACTAATAATTTTATTCAATCAGGCAGTTTTTCAAGTAGGTTCGTTGAGCAATTAAGTATTTACTCTCTAGCGTGTTTTTCATCAGAAAAACTTGTTTTAGACTCAAAAGGTGAAGTGCAATTTTATCATGGGTTACACCATTAAAAAGCTACAGTGTCTCCCAAAAGTAATCGGAAAAATGAAATTTTGAAATTAAGTTTGTAATAACTTAACATAATTACTATAATTTTTTTTTCAATAATCCCATAAAATATTATACATAAACAATGAATAAAAGCAGAAATTCGTGCAAAAGAATATATTGGTGACATGAGGAGAAATAAGAAAGCATTAAAATATGAAATCGACAAGTAACAAAAGTAATCGGAATCAAGGTATCAGTTCTTCATAATCCCTTTACTTGATGGTATCGCATGAACTTCGCCCTCAGTATGTAGTCAGTAGTCAGTCCTCTCCCTAACGTGCCACACTTCTGCAAATCGATCTTAAATAACCCGAGGAGATGAGAACATACAAAGTGACATAATTGGAGACCCGTCTAAAGGTCGTTTTCATGCGGGAAAAAGGGTTTAGATTAAAACAAATTAGTGAGAAGGCAGGAGTACCCATTTCAACTGTGTCGGACATTATAAAAAGGTTAAAATGAAAATAGACTTGATAGTGCAAATAAAACTGGGCGTCCAAAACTACTTTTAGAGAACGAACGAAGAATCCTTCAAAAAGTGCGCCGGGATCCCTTTGTAAGTGCTCCAATGATTGCGACCGAGCTTCGAGAGGAAACCGGAAAGAAGGTAAGCCCAGAAACTGTAAGAAGAGTCCTTAGAAAAAATAAGTTTAATGGAAGAATTGCTATGATTATTAGTTTGAACAAGGGAAAAAGCAGATTGATTTTGCAAAAAAAATTATTTCTCAGCCTGATTCCTACTGGGATGACGTCATATTCGCGGACGAAAGTAAATTCAATTTGCACGGCACTGATGGCATAGTTAGGATTTGGCGCCGACCAAATGAGGAGCTAAATCCGAAATCTACCCGGGGTACAACAAAACTACCGGGGGGTGAAATACGGCACCATAGAGCGCAGTGTGAAGTGGATGCCATGAGCTACAATAGATTTTCCCTTTACAAGGAATTGGATCACAGCATTAGGATATTTAGATTCAGGGACGGTTATTCTTGGAATCTCACCTGGAGCGAGTTAAGATGGATGTTCAAACTTAGAGGCGAACTGCTATATTTAAACTATATTCCTTGGCTGAATAGGACGAATGTTAACTGTCAACTTTGCAATATTGCGGAAAAAGAGGATCTGTTTCACTTCTTGGCCTAATGTTCTGCTCTCAGTGAGATCCGTTCCGAGTTTCTGGGTGCAAGCCCTCTGCGAAATACATTCCTGATTTCACTTTTGAATGTCCCATCTGAAACAGAGTGCCGTAAGATAGTGAATATTGTTCGTCGTGCGTGGACTCATCGGTATAATCTTTTTAATCCAACGCAGGCAGGATCCTTATGATTCAGTAAACATTTACAGTTTCCTTAAAAATTTTCTTGATGACTTAAGTTTTTGTTTTGTATTTTGTTTTTTTGTTCTCTTTTTTTATTTCAACACAGTATTTTTAAGAATGAAATTTATTTATTTTTTACATAGGCATTATTGTATATTTTCTTTTGTATTTGTAAATATTCCTACGTTTTTTGTTTGGTTATTTTACGCTTACTGTACAAGTAATGAATTGTATAAAATTAACCGGCAGACAATTCGCTATGCCGTAAAATGTTTTGGTATTTTTACAATTTGGTATATATTGTATTATATTTTTCGCCCAATAAACATTATTACTACATCTACAGTTAAATACGGCGGTGGGTCTGTGATGGTTTGGGGCTGTATGAGCTCCAAGGGAGTGGGTAATTTAGTATTTATTGACGGGATCATGGATAATAATATATATGTGTATATTCTAAAAGTAAATTTGATGGATAGTGCTAGGAAAATGAAAATGTTGAACAAATTCAAATTTTACCAAGATAATGACCCCAAGCATAAAGCCCTCCGAACTCGCTTATGGCTACTCTATAATTGCCCAAAAGTTTTGGAAACACCTCCCCAATCACCAGACCTCAATCCTATAGAAAATGTATGGTCAATAGTTGAAAAAGAACTTCAGAAACAAAGAATTAATAACAAGCAGGACTTGAAGGAAGAAATATTGGATTTTTGGAATAATATAAGCCCTCACACGACACCTAGATTAACTAATTTCCATGAAGAGAAGGCTGCAAGAGGTTTTAAAAAAGAAAGGTTTTGCGACTAAATACTGAATGATCGATATAACTATTTATCATTGCATTTTTTGTTCATAATTCCGATTACTTTTGTGACTTAATATTTTCATATTTTGATTGTTTTTGTTTCTTTTGACTCAACAATATATGTTTATTATTTAAAATTGGGCTTTGGCTTCATCCTAGGTGTATGTCATTTAAATGTGTGCAAATTTGTTTATTTTCAACAGCAATTACAGCAAGTAATTCAAACAAAATGCCGAGTTTAGTTTTCCGATTACTTTTGGGATACACTGTAATTTTTTTTTAATTTAAACTTATCATTTAAAACTGCCACGTCAACTTTAAATCACACCAGCCAATATTCAACAGGTTTATACCTGACCAAGTTATGTTGATGGTATAAAACCAAACCTAATTTTGGTCCACCTGGGCCCAGATAATTATATTAATCGCTTAAATATCACAACACTTTAAAATTTGTCATAGCGTTGGTTAATATGTGAATATCCCATAAAATGTGAATTCAATCATATTTTTTTTTTTTATTACTCACTTATTTTATCTCTGTAAACTCAAAATTTATGTAAGCTTCATACACAACATAAGTTTTTAGTTAAATTTAGATCAAAAATACCTTAATCAGTCCATATGTATTAAATATTCTCACCTGCATTCCTATCATTTTATTGATTTAAATATTTGCAAACCCCACATATGAGAGTAACATTTGCCAACATTTGAATGGCTGGTATTACATGCCGCGTTTAGTACATAAAATATTAATTCACGGCTGTGATGTAATAAATTCTTTCAACTTACCAATAGGTACTTTCGGAAGAGGCCCTAGAATCAAGCCATAAATTAATAGGAAAAGCAAGGTTGGATCATACAAGAAAATCGTCAAGAACCAACACTAATAGCGACTTATTGACCCATCTTATACTAACATCTTGCCCGCTAAAATCCTCTAAAAGAAAGGTATTGGAGAGAAAATCAAAACACAATGAGGTTCCAATTGAACAATATTTAATACGTGAACGAACTATCAATAAACTGACAGAAAAAGGCCACTTGGTTGGTCTATGTTCGTTAAATTACTAAGTTTGGCAAAGGAGTTATTCACAGGTATGGGTATCTCAGTTCCAGGTTCTGACCTTTTCTGCTTTCTTGGATCCCTTGATTCAGGAAAGTATCTTTTTTTCCTTGTGACCAAAGCCCAGGCTTCGCCCCACTCCCCCGACTACCGCGACCGACTATGTCCATTTTACCTCCAGTCAGTTCTCGCAAACTTAAATTTTAAATAACGTAATAAATAGGTTTTTTTTCGTGACTAATTACCTCTCGTATAGGTAATTAGTCCAAAATTTTTATTAGGTAAGACTATAGATTAGGGTGGGGGGGGGTTAGGGTTTTCCCCGACCCCACCAGGAAATACCACTATCGCCAAATCGTTGCCCTCGCGGTCAAGTTAGCTCTCACTCACGAAAATTTTCATTAACTAATCACTATGGTTTTTTTTTCCTAGCTAATTACCTTTTGCAAAGGTAAATATTCTGAAAGTCTTTATTATGGGTGTAGTGGTTGGGGCAAGGAGGGTGGGGTTCTACCCCCCTCCCCTAATTACCGCGAGCAGGGGAAGATGTCAACAAACTTGTAGAGATAGCGGACAAGGTGCACGAAGTTTCTCCGCTGACTGAGACTTTTGCCATAACCGAACCTCTGATATCACCCAATACTCCCACAACAACTTCGGGGAACTTTGAAGAATTTCAACAACTGCGTAAAGATGTGGATGAAATCCTTCGCGTATCAAACTACCTTCTGGAAAGTATCTTTTTTTTCTTGTGACCAAAGCCCAGGCTTCGCCCCACTCCCCCGACTACCGCGACCGACTATGTCCATTCTACCTCTAGTCAGTTCTCGTCGTGCCAAAAGTTATAGAGGCTCTTTCTACTCCAGGTGTAAAACATCAGCTGCAGCAATCTAAAGCAGGACCTTCCAAGGAGCTACAATCAAATACTCATCTGGATGAGGACCCATCTTCACTAGTAACTGTGCCCGAAACGTTTCAGGTGGTATCTAGTAAACGGAAAAGGAAGAAAAATAAATCAGGAAATAAAAATAGAAACTCAGAAGAACCGAAAGAGGAGCTACTAGGACCTACCGTTGGTTCTCCTAATACCAAGTCACTAACCATAGCAGAGATTGTTAAATCTCTGCCAACAAAGCCCACTGTAACACCAAGAGCCACATATATTACTATTAGCGGTGCTGGGAAGAAACCGGTTGATATAATCAATGGATTGCCTTCACCAACTGAAATAGGTGTGAAGGCTTCCATCGTCCGTGCGACCAAGGCTGGTTCTGTTTTGGTCCGCATGGATGCTGACTCTGATGCTACAAAGATGATTGGGCGGCAGGGACTACGGGATAAAGGGCTTCATGCCAAACTGGCTCTAAAGAAAAAACCCAGGCTGGAAGTGCAGGGTGTCCCCCTATCCTGGGATTCAGCCGCACTGGTCAGACTTCTGTGGGGAAGAATACCCGAGAAGTCGGGCCCCACTCCACTGGTCATCGAGGACCTTCGGCCACTTTTTTCATCAGTGGGAAGAAATGGGTTCACCAGGAATTGGGTGTTAGAAGTCCACCCGATGGTTCGGTTCCTTTTATTAGAAATGGGGAGTATAGATGGAGGATGGTGGGCAATAACATTTAAAGATTACCTCGACGCTCCTAGGTGTGGTCAATGCCAGGGATACGGCCATACCAAAGCCACGTGCAATGAAAATGCTGCTATATGCATATGGTGTGCGTCTCCTGGCCACATAATCAAAGACTGCCCCAAGAAAAAAGAGCTCTTAGGCCCTTCCTGTATAAACTGTGTGCGTGCAAATGCCCCAGTTAGTCAAAGGAAACATAAGGTGGGCAGCAGAGAGTGCCCTGTGCACATCAAGTGGGCTAAGGAGGTAGCCAAAAGGACCTTTTATGAATAATCTTACCATCCTCCAGCTCAACATGGGCCGCCGGCATATTGTAGCAGATGAGCTGCGTGCTCTCTCTCAAAACTACGATATCATGGCGGCCCAGGAACCGAGCTGCCCTGGGAACTTGGTCACGGGGTTTGGTCTCACATCGAGGGTTCTAGCTCTGAGCAGTAGAGAGAGGAGGCCCATAGTGGTTAATAACCCGAACCTCGATGTGATGGATCTGAGCCAGTACACCACGGCGGATTGTGTCGCTTGTCATATCAGATGGCGTAACGTCTCATTTACGCTGGTATCTTCTTACTTACCGGACGGCAATGATATTGAAACAGACATATCCGCCTTGGAAGTGATCACGACTTGCACTAGGAACGTGATCATTTGCTCAGATACCAACTCCTGGAACACGGTCTGGGGATCCAATCGGACAAATAGAAGGGGTGTTCAGCTCGGGGAGTTTATTTCTAGAAGTCAGTTAGTGGTAATGAACGACCCTTCTGCTGCCCCTACGTTCTCCAGTGCGATGGGGCAGAGCTGGATAGATGTGACGCTGGCATCCCCGACGCTAGCGTATCGTATCAGCGATTGGACCCTCAGATCTGAAACGAGTTCCGACCATCACACGATAGCTTTTAAGATAGAAGAAAATGTAGATAGTTTCCACGGCATATTCAAGGGTTACGTAACTCATAGAAACGATTGGAGAGCCTTCCGGTCAGCCCTGGAGAGTAGATTAATCGACGAAGAATGGGATGCGACAGAGACGGACATTACTAATGACCTGGATTACATGGTGCACAGGATCACTAATGTTATCCGTGATGCCGCCGAAGAATCCCTCCAGCGTCGGAAGGCGAAATCTCGACCTGTCCCATGGTGGACGCCGGCCTTAACTGTCATGAAGAGAGAGGTCTGCAAGGCACGGCGTTCGTACCAGAGGTGAAGTGATGAAAGGCGCCCTATACTTCGTGCCCTAGTACAAGTCTAAGGCCAGGGCATATCGAAATGAGGTGCGCTCACGAAAACGAAAGTCTTGGGATGAGTTTATTACTGAAGAGTCATCAAAGAATACCTGGGGTATCCCTTACAGAGTGGCCATGGGTAAGTTCTCTCCGCAACAGGTCATAGCCGCATTGAAATGTGGAACTCACCAAGCAACCACTCTTGAGGAGACGGCGAAGATGTTTCTTGCAGTTACCTACCCCAGGGATGATCCATCCCAAGATAATGAAGAGGAGGATTTCGTGAGGCGCACTACGGTATACCCACCTGGTACGGACTTGTGCTCTTTGTTGAAGAAAAGCTTTTGGCATTGTTCAATGAGTGCCTCGATAGGGGATACTTTCCTAAAATATGGAAAATTGCTGATGTTAGGCTTCTTTATAAGGGAGGAGGCAAAGATAAGCAATTGGCCAAGTCTTACAGGTCTATATGTCTCCTCCCTATAATGAGCAAAGTGTTGGAGAATTTGCTGATGACAAGCCTGCGACCAGTCTTCTCAAGGGCGAGCCATCCACGGCAGTACGGAAGCACTAAAGGCAAGGGAACCGCTGATGCACTGCTGAGAGTGCGCCGCGATGTCGAAGAAAAGGCGGAGAAATATGTCATGCTTCTCCTCTTTGATATCTCCTCCGCCTTTGACAGCGTTTGGTGGCCGAGCGTGCTCCAGCAGTTGCAAAAATATGAAGCTCCCAGCAACTTGTATGACCTTTTGAGAAGCTACCTCCAGGACCGAAGACTGAAGATAAAAGGTAGCTTCTTTGAAGTAGAAGAGAGTGTGGAAAGAGGTTGTCCGCAGGGGTCTGTCCTTGGCCCTGCTCTGTGGAAACAAGTGTTTGACGAGTTGCTGGGACTCTTGGAAGAGGAGCGGTTCCCGGCCACGGCTTATGTCGATGACCTAGCCGTCGTTGTGGCTTCGAACAGCAGAGCCAGACTGAAACATGAAGCCGAACGATGCGCCAACATAGTAGCTCGATGGTGCGAGAGAAAGAAGTTAAAGATGGCGGCTGCCAAGACACAGTCCATTCTTTTGAGGGGCAAGACCGATAGGGCCCACCCTATTACTCTTAATATTGAGGGAGAAAGGATACGTCCAAATGTGGTTGTAACCTACCTTGGAATCAAGTTTGGAAAAAAAATTTAATTTAACACCTCATCTGGAATATATAAGAAATAGGGTGGCCTTAGCCCTTAATGGGCTTTGTCGCATTGGGGGCGCCCTTTGGGGTCTTAGGTTCCCAGCCACACTGACCATCTACAAAGGAGTAATTCTGGGTATCCTGAGATATGCGTCCCCTGACTACCGGGACCGACTATTTCCATTCTAGCTCTAGTCAGTACTCGCAAACTTAAATTTTAAGAACGTAATTAATAGGCTTTTTTTTTTCGTGACTAATTACCTCTCGCATAGGTAATTAGTCCAAAATCTGGATTAGGTAAGACTATAGATTATAGAGAGGGGACGGGTTTTCCCCGACCTCACCAGGAAATTACCACTATCGCCAACTCGTTGCCCTCGTGTTCAAATTAGCTCTCGCACAGGTAAATTTTCAATAACTAATTACTATAGGTTTTTTTCCCCTAGCTAATTACATCTCGCAAAGGTAAATATTCAAAAAGTCTTTATTATGTTGTGTAGTGGTGGGGGAGAGGGGGTCAGGCTTCTCCCCACTCCCCTGACTACCGGGACCGACTATTTCTATTCTAGCTCTAGTCAGTACTCGCAATCTTAAATTTTAAAAACGTAATTAATAGGCTTTTTTTTTCGTGACTAATTACCTCTCGCCTAGGTAATTAGTCCAAAATCTGGATTAGGTAAGACTATAGATTATAGAGAGGGGACGGGTTTTCCCCGCCCTCACCAGGAAATTACCACTATCGCCAACTCGTTGCCCTCGTGTTCAAGTTAGCTTTCGCACAAGTAAATTTTCATTAACTAATTACTATGGTTTTTTTTCTTAGTTAATTATCTTTCGCAAAGTTAATATTCAAAAAGTCTTTATTATGTGTCGGAGTTGTGGGCGGGGGGTAATTCCCCACCCCCTCTCCCCCACAACTACAACATTTACCCTCCTCCCCTGATTACCGCCACCAACATTTTCAATGCTAGGCTCTTGTCAAATCTCACGAATTTAAATGTTAAAAACCGTAATAATACGGCTTTTTTTCGTGACTAATTACCTCTCGCCTAGGTAATTAGTCCAAAATCTGGATTAGGTAAGACTATAGATAATAGAGAGGGGGCAGGTTTTCCCAGACCTCACCAGGAAATACCACTATCGCCAACTCGTTGCCCTCGCGGTCAAGTTAGCTCTCGCACAGGTAAATTTTCACTAACTAATTACTATGGGTTTTTTTCCTATAGCTAATTACCTCTCGCAAAGGTAAATATTCAAAAAGTCTTTATTATGATGTGTAGTGGTGGGGGAGGGGGGGTGAGGCTTCTCCCCACTCCCCTGACTACCGGGACCGACTATTTCCATTCTAGCTCTAGTCAGTACTCTACTACAGTACTCACTACAGCAAACGTAAATTTTAAAAACGTAATTAATAGGCTTTTTTTGTGACTAGTTACCTCTCGCCTAGGTAATTAGTCCAAAATCTGGATTACGTAAGACTATAGATTATAGAGAGGGGACGGGTTTTCCCCGACCTCACCAGGAAATTACCACTATCGCCAACTCGTTGCCCTCGTGTTCAGGTTAGCTCTCGCACAAGTAAATTTTCATTAACTAATTACTATGGTTTTTTTTTCTTAGTTAATTACCTTTCGCAAAGGTAAATATTCAAAAAGTCTTTATTATGTGTCGGAGTTGTGGGAGGGAGGGGGGTAATTCCCCACCCCCCTCTTCCCCACAACTACAACATTTACCCCCCTTCCCTGATTACCACGACCAACCTTTTCAATGCTAGGCTCTAGTCAGTTCTCACGAATTTAAATGTTAAAAGCCATAATTAATATGCCTTTTTTTCGTGACTATTTACCTCTCGCATAGGTAATTAGTCCAAAATCTGGATTAGGTAAGACTATAGATAATAGAGAGGGGGCAGGTTTTCCCAGACCTCACGAGGAAATACCACTATCGCCAACTCGTTGCCCTCGCGGTCAAGTTAGCTCTCGCACAAGTAAATTTTCATTAACTAATTACTATGGTTTTTTTTTTCTTAGTTAATTACCTTTCGCAAAGGTAAATATTCAAAAAGTCTTTATTATGTGTCAGAGTTGTGGGGGGAAGGGGGGTAATTCCCCACCCCCCTCTCCCCCACAACTACAACATTTACCCCCCTTCCCTGATTACCGCAACCAACATTTTCAATGCTAGGCTCTAGTCAAATCTCACGAATTAAAATGTTAAAACCCGTAATAATACGGCTTTTTTTCGTGACTAATTACCTCTCGCCTAGGTAATTAGTCCAAAATCTGGTTTAGGTAAGACTATAGATAATAGAGAGGGGGCAGGTTTTCCCCGACCTCACCAGGAAATACCACTATCGCCAACTCGTTGCCCTCGCGGTCAAGTTATCTCTCGCACACCTAAATTTTCGTAAACTAATTACTATGGGTTTTTTTTCTTAGCTAATAACCTCTCGCAAAGGTAAATATTCATAAAGTCTTTATTATGTGTCGGAGTTGTGGGCGGGGGGTAATTCCCCACCCCCTCCCCTCCACAACTACAACATTTACCCTCCTCCCCTGATCACCGCCATCAACTTTGTAATGCGATCTATAGTTAGTTCTCGCGAAGTGAGGAATTGAGGTTATACGAGGTTTACTGTGACTTTCGATAATTGTGTATTATTTCTATTAGTTTCTTGTTTTGGTTTGTTTTCTTTGTTTCTTGTTTTGTTCCAGTTCTGTTCCTTACTAGTTATGTTTAATTTTGTTTCATTATGGTGTTTAATTTTGTTTTTATATTTCTAAGTAGTTTTGAAAAAATAGGTTAAGTAGACAAAGTGCATTAAACCTTTCTTGTGGTGCAATAAACTGAACATTAGTGTCTTATAAGTGAACAGGACTTGAAGGTAAGATATTGTGATACAATTAGTGATTATAAATGAACCATAACCAACTTGAACTTAAACTTCTATAATTTCCCAACCAATAGTGATAAAGTGCGTTGGGGGAAAAAAAAATTTCTTCATTGGTATCCTTATTTACCACAGGCTTCGTTAGGAAGCCCAGAAACCCTTGTACTAATTGCTGGTGGAAATTCTTAATTTTGTGTAGGTTATAATTTTTATAATTCTCATAATTGTTACGACATGCTCTGTGACAAATCAATAGGCCAGGAAGCCAGAACTCCAAAAGACCGAAAACCTACGGTTAAACGGGCTCGGAATGGTTCTCCTGGGTCTGAAAAGAAACTAGAAGCTAGTAGTCACTTTTGTGATGCACAGCGTATACAGGAGAACCTCCGGACCTACATCAACAAATATGAGAAAAAGTCATTAGGTAGTGTTAGAGACTATATCAATAATAAGGTACAAGGTCTGGTAGATATAGTTGAAACGCTAGAAGTCAGGGTAAAGGAAGAAAATTTTGGTACTGTGTCTTCTGTTATTAAGGATACTATTCACGAAGCGTTATCGTTAGAGAGGCTTCGTGACTTGATTACAGATATCGTAGTGCCAAAAGTTATAGAGGCTCTTTCTACTCCAGGTGTAAAACATCAGCTGCAGCAATCTAAAGCAGGACCTTCCAAGGAGCTACAATCAAATACTCATCTGGATGAGGACCCATCTTCACTAGTAACTGAGCCCGAAACGTTTCAGGTGGTATCTAGTAAACGGAAAAGGAAGAAAAATAAATCAGGAAATAAAAATAGAAACTCAGAAGAACCGAAAGAGGAGCTACTAGGACCTACCGTTGGTTCTCCTAATACCAAGTCACTAACCATAGCAGAGATTGTTAAATCTCTGCCAACAAAGCCCACTGTAACACCAAGAGCCACATATATTACTATTAGCGGTGCTGGGAAGAAACCGGTTGATATAATCAATGGATTGCCTTCACCAACTGAAATAGGTGTGAAGGCTTCCATCGTCCGTGCGACCAAGGCTGGTTCTGTTTTGGTCCGCATGGATGCTGACTCTGATGCTACGAAGATGATTGGGTGGCAGGGACTACGGGATAAAGGGCTTCATGCCAAACTGGCTCTAAAGAAAAAAACCCAGGCTGGAAGTGCAGGATGTCCCCCTATCCTGGGATTCAGCCGCACTGGTCAGATTTCTGTGGGGAAGAATACCCGAGAAGTCGGGCCCCACTCCACTGGTCATCGAGGACCTTCGGCCGCTTTTTTCATCAGTGGGAAGAAATGGGTTCACCAGGAATTGGGTGTTAGAAGTCCACCCGATGGTTCGGTTCCTTTTATTAGAAATGGGGAGTATAGATGGAGGATGGTGGGCAATAACATTTAAAGATTACCTCGACGCTCCTAGGTGTGGTCAATGCCAGGGATACGGCCATACCAAAGCCACGTGCAATGAAAATGCTGCTATATGCATATGGTGTGCGTCTCCTGGTCACAATCAAAGACTGCCCCAAGAAAAAAGAGCTCTTAGGCCCTTCCTGTATAAACTGTGTGCGTGCAAATGCCCCAGTTAGTCAAAGGAAACATAAGGTGGGCAGCAGAGAGTGCCCTGTGCACATCAAGTGGGCTAAGGGGGTAGCCAAAAGGACCTTTTATGAATAATCTTACCATCCTCCAGCTCAACATGGGCCGCCGGCATATTGTAGCAGATAAGCTGCGTGCTCTCTCTCAACACTACGCTATCATGGCGGCCCAGGAACCGAGCTGCCGTGGGAACTTGGTCACGGGGTTTGGTCTCACATCGAGGGTTCTAGCTCTGAGCAGTAGAGAGAGGAGGCCCATAGTGGTTAATAACCCGAACCTCGATGTGATAGATCTGAGCCAGTACACCACGGCGGATTGTGTCGCTTGTCATATCAGATGGCGTAACGTCTCGTTTACGCTGGTATCTTCTTACTTACCGGACGGCAATGATATTGAAACAGACATATCCGCCTTGGAAGTGATCACGACTTGCACTAGGAACGTGATCATTTGCTCAGATACCAACTCCTGGAACACGGTCTGGGGATCCAATCGGACAAATAGAAGGGGTGTTCAGCTCGGGGAGTTTATTTCTAGAAGTCAGTTAGTGGTAATGAACGACCCTTCTGCTGCCCCTACGTTCTCCAGTGCGATGGGGCAGAGCTGGATAGATGTGACGCTGGCATCCCCGACGCTAGCGTATCGTATCAGCGATTGGACCCTCAGATCTGAAACGAGTTCCGACCATCACACGATAGCTTTTAAGATAGAAGAAAATGTAGATAGTTTCCACGGCATATTCAAGGGTTACGTAACTCATAGAAACGATTGGAGAGCCTTCCGGTCAGCCCTGGAGAGTAGATTAATCGACGAAGAATGGGATGCGGCAGAGACGGACATTACTAATGACCTGGATTACATGGTGCACAGGATCACTAATGTTATCCGTGATGCCGCCGAAGAATCCCTCCAGTGTCGGAAGGCGAAATCTCGACCTGTCCCATGGTGGACGCCGGCCTTAACTGTCATGAAGAGAGAGGTCTACAAGGCACGGCGTTCGTACCAGAGGTGTAGTGATGAAAGGCGCCCTATACTTCGTGACGAGTACAAGTCTAAGGCCAGGGCATATCGAAATGAGGTGCGGTCACGAAAACGAAAGTCTTGAGATGAGTTTATTACTGAAGAGTCATCAAAGAATCCCTGGGGTATCCCTTACAGAGTGGCCATGGGTAAGTTCTCTCCGCAACAGGTCATAGCCGCATTGAAATGTGGAACTCACCAAGCAACCACTCTTGAGGAGACGGCGAAGATGTTTCTTGCAGTTACCTACCCTAGGGATGATCCATCCCAAGATAATGAAGAGGTGGATTTCGTGAGGCGCACCACGGTATACCCACCTGGTACGGACTTGTGCCCACCATGGGACATATGGGATCTCCGTACTGCTGTGGATAGGCAAAAGACTGGTCGCGCTCCTGGATTGGACTCCATTGACGCAGCAATCCTTAAGAATAGTATCCCCTTTGTTGAAGAAAAGCTTTTGGCATTGTTCAATGAGTGCCTCGATAGGGGATACTTTCCTAAAATATGGAAAATTGCTGATGTTAAGCTTCTTTATAAGGGAGGAGGCAAAGATAAGCAATTGGCCAAGTCTTACAGGTCTATATGTCTCCTCCCTATAATGAGCAAAGTGTTGGAGAATTTGCTGATGACAAGCCTGCGACCAGTCTTTTCAAGGGCGAGCCATCCACGGCAGTACGGAAGCACTAAAGGCAAGGGAACCGCTGATGCACTGCTGAGAGTGCGCCGCGATGTCGAAGAAAAGGCGGAGAAATATGTCATGCTTCTCCTCTTTGATATCTCCTCCGCCTTTGACAGCGTTTGGTGGCCGAGCGTGCTCCAGCAGTTGCAAAAATATGAAGCTCCCAGCAACTTGTATGACCTTTTGAGAAGCTACCTCCAGGACCGAAGACTGAAGATAAAAGGTAGCTTCTTTGAAGTAGAAGAGAGTGTGGAAAGAGGTTGTCCGTAGGGGTCTGTCCTTGGCCCTGCTCTGTGGAAACTAGTGTTTGACGAGTTGCTGGGACTCTTGGAAGAGGAGCGGTTCCCGGCCACGGCTTATGTCGATGACCTAGCCGTCGTTGTGGCTTCGAACAGCAGAGCCAGACTGAAACATGAAGCCGAACGATGCGCCAACGAAGTTAAAGATGGCGGCTGCCAAGACACAGTCCATTCTTTTGAGGGGCAAGACCGATAGGGCCCACCCTATTACTCTTAATATTGAGGGAGAAAGGATACGTCCAAATGAGGTTGTAACCTACCTTGGAATCAAGTTTGGAAAAAAAATTCAATTTAACACCTCATCTGGAATATATAAGAAATAGGGTGGCCTTAGCCCATAATGGGCTTTGTCGCATTGGGGGCGCCCTTTGGGGTCTTAGGTTCCCAGCCACACTGACCATCTACAAAGGAGTAATTCTGGGTATCCTGAGATATGCGTCCCCTGACTACCGGGACCGACTATTTCCATTCTAGCTCTAGTCAGTACTCGCAAACTTAAATTTTTAAAATTAAACGAAATTAATAGGCTTTTTTTTTCGTGACTAATTAACTCTCGCCTAGGTAATTAGTCCAAAATCTGGATTTGGTAAGACTATAGATTATAGAGAGGGGACGGGTTTTCCCCGACCTCACCAGGAAATTACCACTATCGCCAACTCGTTGCCCTCGTGTTCAAATTAGCTCTCGTACAGGTAAATTTTCACTAACTAATTACTATAGGTTTTTTTCCCCTAGCTAATTACCTCTCGCAAAGGTAAATATTCAAAAAGTCTTTATTATGTTGTGTAGTGGTGGGGGAGGGGGGGTGAGGCTTCTCCCCACTCCCCTGACTACCGGGATCGACTATTTCCATTTTAGCTCTAGTCAGTACTCGCAAACTTAAATTTTAAAAACGTAATTAATAGGCTTTTTTTCGTGACTAATTACTTCTCGCCTAGGTAATTAGTCCAAAATCTGTATTAGGTAAGACTATAGATTATAGAGAGGGGAGGGGTTTTCCCCGACCCCACCAGGAAATAACACTATCGCCAACTCGTGCCCTCGCGGTCAAGTTATCTCTTGCACACGTAAATTTTCATTAACTAATCACTATGGTTTTTTTTTCTTAGCTAATTACCTCTCGCAAAGGTAAATATTCATAAAGTCTTTATTATGTGGTGGAGTTGTGGGGGGTGAGGGGGGTAATTCCCCACCCCCCTCTCCCCCACAACTACAACATTTACCCCCTTTCCCTGATTACCACGACCAACCTTTTCAATGCTAGGCTCTAGTCAGTTCTCACGAATTTAAATGTTAAAAGCCATAATTAATATGGCTTTTTTTCGTGACTATTTACCTCTCGCATAGGTAATTAGTCCAAAAATCTGGATTAGGTAAGACTATAGATAATAGAGAGGGGGCAGGTTTTCCCAGACCTCACCAGGAAATACCACTATCGCCAACTCGTTGCCCTCGCGGTCAAGTTAGCACTCGCACAGGTAAATTTTCACTAACTAATTACTATGGGTTTTTTCCCTTAGCTAATTACCTCTCGCAAAGGTAAATTTTCAAAAAGTCTTTATTATGTTGTGTAGTGGTGGGGGAGGGGGGGAGAGTCTTCTCCCCACTCCCCTGACTACCGGGATCGACTATTTCCATTCTAGCTCTAGTCAGTACTCGCAAACTTAAATTTCAAAAACGTAATTAATAGGCTTTTTTTTCGTGACTAATTACCTCTCGCCTAGGTAATTAGTCCAAAATCTGGATTATGTAAGACTATAGATTATAGTGAGGGGACGGGTTTTCCCCGACCTCACCAGGAAATTCCACTATCGCCAACTCGTTGCCCTCTTGTTCAAGTTAGCTCTCGCACAAGTAAATTTTCATTAACTAATTATATGGTTTTTTTTTTCTTAGTTTAACTTTCGCAAAGGTAAATATTCAAAAAGTCTTTATTATGTGTCGGAGTTGTGGGCGGGGGGTAATTCCCCACCCCCTCTCCCCCACAACTACAAAATTTACCCTCCTCCCTTGATCACCGCCACCAACTTTGTAATGCGATCTATAGTTAGTTCTCGCGAACTTAAATTTTAAAACCGTAATAATACGGCTTTTTTTCGTGACTAATTACCTCTCGCCTAGGTAATTAGTCCAAAATCTGTATTAGGTAAGACTATAGATTATAGAGGGGGGACGGGCTTTCCCCGACCCCACCAGGAAATACCACTATCGCCAACTCGTTGCCCTTGCGGTCAAGTTATCTCTCGCACACGTAAATTTTCATTAACTAATCACTATGGTTTTTTTTTCCTAGCTAATTACCTCTCGCAAAGGTAAATATTCTAAAAGTCTTTATTATGGGTGTAGTGGTGGGGGCAAGGGGGGTGGGGTTCTACCCCCCTCCCCTGATTACCGTGACCAGGGGACGATGTTAACAAACTTGTAGAGATAGCGGATAAGGTACACAAAGTTTCTTCGCTGACTGAGACTTTTGCCATAATCGAACCTCTGATATCACCCAATACTTTGTCGAGTTATGCATCGTTTTTGATGGTTTCAGTGATTCTGAATCGTATAAGCCCATTCCAAGCAGTCAGCAGATAATAAGTTATTAGATTATAGTTTAAAAATCTGATATCTCAGTTAAAAATATTATATTTCGAGTACAACTTAAGCGCCGACTGATGTGATGGTCCTATTAGACCCAGAAGGATAGAAACTACCGAAGATTCAAAGAAACTTTTTTTCAGACCTTTCTTACATTTTAACCTCCCTTAAGATATCCCCCCGTAATTTGAGTGGACTCTGCAGATCTCGAAACTCACTACTATTACAATGTGAAAACCAAATTCTTTTTCATAATTACATGCAATACACTTCATATTTTCGATTTATATTTAGTTAATTTATCTCTTTTGTATATCTTTAATGTCTGTTTATATTCGCTCTCTGTACTATTAAGAAATGTTCACTCATATTGCATTAAATTTACTAAAGTATATATTATATATTGATTAAATGTAGTGTGTTGATTAATTAGCCTTCTTATGTAGTACTATACTTGGATGGCTCAGGTTGTGGATCTTCAAGAATGCTCCGCGCCTGAATTGGTGGGAGATATGGCCTTGCCTTTTTATTGGACATTTCACACAGGAGTGGCTTGTTGGAGCCTGGAAATTCCACAAGTTTGAACATGAGATTATCTTGCTTCTTGAGTTGTTCTACGTCAGGATCTTTCTCCTGTGCGAGAGAGAGTGCAACAAAATCGTCTGGGGTATGTATTTCCTCTATCCTCGACAAAGAGTCTGCAAAACTATTGTCCTTCCCAGGCTTGTAGACAATTTCTGTCGAGATCTGACTGACTCTCGGTAAGAGAGCCAACGGATGCGGATAGGAGTAGCGGTCTCGGGTTTCTGTGCGAAAGCATGGACAAGTGGGCGGTGCTCTGTAATAATTGTAAAGCCTCTGCCCTCTAGAAACGGCTGGAAATACCTGACGTCCTTGTGGATTTCCAGAAGCTCTCTATCGTAGACTGAGTAGTTCTTCTGTGCATTGTTGAGTGTTTGAGAGAAGAAACTAAGGGGGAACCAATTGCCATCCTTCTTTTGTTGGAGGACTGCTCCTAATCCCTTGTTGGAAGCATCACAGCAGAGAGAGAGTTCGGCTTTTGGGAGCTTCTGCAGCTCTTTTGGGTCTGGGTGAATAAGCTCAGCAGCTTTTCTTAGTCTTCTCGAAGCTCCCATAGCTCCATCAGTCCAATGTATGGGGCTTTTATCGTTTTTCTTTTTGTTGTGAAGCAAATTGTTGAGAGGCTGTTGGATAGTCGCAGCGTTTGGAAGATTTGGTCGGTAAAAATTTACCATCCCCATAAATCTTCTGAGTTGCTTTATATCCTTGGGTGCTGGAAACTCAAGAATAGCTTTAACCTTATCCCTGAGTGGTGTGATTCCTGTGGTTGTGAGGTGGTGACCGAGGAAGTCGAGTTCAGAGACACCAAAAATGCATTTGGCCGGGTTGATAGCGATTCCATCCCTGTCGAGTCGTCTGAAAACCTCTCGAAGATGAGTAATGTGTTGTTCCTCATTTTCCGAAGCGATGAGAAAGTCATCCAGGAACTTGAAGACGAAGGGAAGATCTCGGAAACGGTCGTCGACGAATCGCTGGAAGCTCTGACCTGCATTTTTGAGCCCAAAACTCATTCGGTTGTATTCGATCAATCCAAACGGAGTGATGATCGCAGTTTTCTCCCGGTCTTTGTCCGCTATAGGGATATGGTAATAACTGATTGATTAGCAAAGGTCGATCTTGGAGAAGATCTTCTTTCCACTAAGCTCCGTAGTGAAATCTCGGAGATTGGGGATACCATATCGATCCGGGATTGTTTGTCCGTTGAGCGCTCTGTAATCACCGCAAAGTCGTAAGCCGCCATCTTTTTTCTTCACAACGTGGAGCGGGCTAGACCAGGTGCTTTTGGAAGGTCGACAGATCCCGACTTTGATCAGGCTTTCTATCTCCTTCTTGACCTCCTGATAAATTCCAGGAGGTAGGCGACGGCATTCAGAAGATACCGGTAGACCCTTGGTTTCTATATGGTGTTCTACAACTCCATCAATGGTGTTCTGAAATTATTATCAAGTCATCTATATATTTTTTAATTAATACAGGTTGATTTTTTAATCTTTTCATTTTTTCTTCCATTAATTTATTGATAAATATACCGCTTAAATTAACTGAAAGTATACCTCCCAGTGGTAGTCCGTACAATTGTTTGTAATAATTTTCATTGTATTTAAAGAAATTATATTTAGTGCATAGTATTATACCTTCGGTAAATATTTTTTTATCTTTAATTTTAGTGTGATTTTTTACTTGTTCCCAATTTTCCTCGATAATTTTTATACAATCATCAATTGGTACATTGGTGATTAACGATTTCACATCTAAACTTATTATTTCAGTATTATCCTTTTCTATTTCTATGTTTTTTATTATTTGTTTTAATTCATGAGAGTTTTTGATGTCAAAATTGTTGTTATTGTTGAGTCCGTTTAATGCGGGATTTAAGAATCTAGACAAGGCCTCAGTTGGTCCATCAATATTATTAATAGTTGGTCTTAAATCATGATTTTCTTTGTGTAATTAAAATTTCCATGAATCCTTGGGATAGTAAAATCGGTCACTTGTAACTTATTTTTTTTATATTTATCAATATAACCATTTTAAAATAGTTTCGCTACATATTTATTTATTTTATCCACAAAGTCACTAAAAGGTTCAGTTCTCATACTTCTACACAACCATTCACACGTGATTGATATTTGATTGATGCTGATATTATTATTATTTTTTATAATAACCTTTCTGTTATATTATAACTTCTCATGTTATAAGAATTCGTTATGAGGGTAATGCTATTCGGCACCATTTCCGCAATCAAAGTTCATTCCATCACTTTTTACTTTCACTTACCTATATATGAAATATATAGTAAGTGGAAGTATTGCGATCGTGATAAATTCGACTTCCGGTTTTCAACGGAAATACACGTTTTGGGGTCCCCTGAGTCGAAATGACCAAGTCCCGCGAAATGGTCTGTGTGTGTGTCTGTGTGTCTGTGTGTCTGTGTGTCTGTGTGTCTGTGCGTGTGTGTGTGAACAGACTAGCTCAAAAACTATAAACCGTGAGATCCTGAAATTGGGTATTTAGTGTAGGTATATGTCCGCGATGTGACAGCATAAATTTCATCAAAATTACTTAAAGGGAGAGGGTACTTTACTTAATAACTTTTTAGGGTTTTTTCGATTTTCTCAAAAACGGCTCTAACGATTTTGATTAAACTGAGTATTTCATCTATTTATATGCCCTAGATATGACTGTAAAAATTTCATCAAAATTGATTAACCGGAGGGGGGACTTTACTTAATACATTTTGTAACATTTTCACGTGTTTTTTTTATTTACTCTAAATCGGCTTTAACGATTTTGATCAAACTGGGTATTTGATGTATGTATATGCCTGAGATATGACTGTTAAAATTTCATTAAAATTGATTAACCAGAGGGGGGACTTTACTTAATACATTTTGTATCATTTTCACGGGTTTTTTTATTTACTCAAAAACGGCTTTAACGATTAACGATTAAAAATAAGATATGGATGTAGAAAAATGTGTGACTTTGGGAAATTATATTTAACAAAACACGTCAATTTCTTATCTAAGTAAGTTGGTAAGTGAAATTTGGGTGTTGCGCGCACGCACCAGATTTATAGGTTATATTGATCATTGTTATAGCATTGTTTTGTCTCATAGCAACTGGCCATAATATATACCATTTTGGTTAGTTGATTAGTTTATATTATAATTTTTTTTATTAAGCGAGACTAACTCGTCACAATGGATGAAATCCTGTCATGTGGGGGGTCCGGACAAAGATATCGTCATATTTGTGCAGAGACGATTTTATGAGATAACCTCTTCTAAACCTTTTATCGGTTTCACGCCTGCCTTTTCCTCTTCTGGGTGAGGGTCAAACTCCCAGTGTTGCTATCCGTTGCGGACGGCATTCAAGCTCTGCAGATCCGTACTAGGGGGGGGGTTAACCGGGGTTCATGCTGTTGAATTTAATCGGAAAAGGTGGAAAAAAAAAAAGCGGTAGCTGACCTATTTAAAATATAAACAACATTAGTGAGTTCTGCCCATAATGCCTGTGGGAGGTTATCCCTAGAATGGAGCATAGCTCTAGCAGCTTCGACTATTGTTCTATTTTCTCTTTCGATGAACCCATTCATTCCGGGAGAATACGGCATAGTTACAAGATGAGTGATCCCATTTTTATTAAGAATTTTCTTCATCGACCTTTTGTCAAATTCGCCTCCATTGTCTGACATAAAATTTTGGATTCTGTAACCAACTTTTGAAACAACTTAAAAGATCTAAGAATTTCTGTACAACTTCTGATTTTTCTTTTATGAAATATATGAAACGATAACAAGAGTAATCGTCCTTAATATCGATAGCCCAAAAACGACGCTTCGAACGGTCCACATACACCGGCATGGATAACTTCACCTGGAGCGAAAGCCCTTTCCCTTTTACCAAACTTCAATTTGTGGGCCTTCCCATAAATGCAGCCCTCACAAACTTCGGAATCTAATTTAACTTTTATATTAAATTCTCTTTCTATTAAAGCTCTAACATGACTCTTATTTTGATGAGCCAGGCGCTCATGGAATAACTGCGATGTGTCCCGATCAGATAAAACAGAATTGACATTACTGTAATTATTTACAATATTCAATTTAAATAACCCACCATGACGCTGCCCCTCACCTGTTAGAACAGATTGATTGCTAACCAACAACTTACATTTTTCTGCATTAGAAATAAATTTGCTACATTTAATTTTATCTTGGGCAGATAAAACAGAAAAAAGATTTTTGTGCATTTGAGGCACATACTTAGTGCGTTAATTTTAATATCTCCAAAACCAACAGCTGGTGTACCATCGCCATTAGCAGTAGTAACTTGGTGCGATTCATTAAATAATGGGAGGTTATTAATAAAAGCTTTGTTATTACACACATGATTCGTAGCACCGTTATCAACGAACCAATTCACATAGTCACATTCAGATGAAAATATCTGATTATTAGTAGCCATATTATTTACGTTAGCATAAGCTTTAGATTTAGGAGGTCGGCCATCTCTTTTCCATTTGATGCAATTTCTTATAATGTGACCTTCCTTTTTGCAATAATGACAAATAAAATTTTTCTTAAATTTAGGTGGATCTTTTCTATTATTAGAAAAAGCTAACGCTTCCTCCTCATTAGACATCTGATCTCTAAGATTTCCACGTAAATTGCTCTCTCAGAAGCACACAATTGACTAGTAAGGTTATCTATTGTTCTCTCTTGGTTACCCCTTAATCGCCAACTGGCTTTAAAAGAAAAATAATCGGTTGGAAGAGTATCCAGAATTTAACAGATTAAAAGAATATCTGACAATTTATTAACTTGAATTCCTTCACACATCTCTAAGTTCAAACTGCACTATATATTCTTTAACTTACTAAAATGGTTAGCCATATCGTCATTTGATTATTATATTTGTACATAAAGAATTGCATACATAGGTCAAATGTTTTATCCTCTAAAGTACCTTCAAACAAGCGATGAAGCTCTAGCCATATGTCCCTTGATGAATTAAATATCATAACTTTGTTTAGAGTTTCTTCAGACATATTAGAGGATAAGACTAACATTGCCTTAGTATTAGTAGTTTTAAATAATTAATACCTACTTGGTATTATATTCAGTTACCTCTTCCAGGTTAGCTTCTGTAGCTGGATTTGTTGGACAGGATAACTTACCGCTCACAACGTCCTCTCCTCCTGGAAAACTCCTAAGAAGGATCAGGATCTTGAATTTCCATGTTGCCCAATTGCTTTTTCCTTCTAGGTTCCCAATATTTACTTTTATATCCATGTTTTCCAAAAATCTTCAATAAAAAAAAGAGAAGAAAAAAAATTATATTTACATTACCTAAACGCAATTATAAGCTGTCTGGGCCCATAACGTGTTGAATTTAATCGGAAAAGATGAAAAAAAAAAGGTATCTTCATTTCATAATAACTTTTGATATTAAACACTGAACACACATACAAGAGAGATGGGTGACTAAAAAACATCTGTACATTTAATTAACAAAATAACAATTGCTTTAGGGATCTTTCAATGAAACATATGACATATGAAATCATTCATAAATTATTTCATATCTCAATACATACTATATGTTGATCTATGGGCATCCAATATACTTTCTGTGAGGCTGTCAGCTCCAGTTGCCATATCGTCAATGAACATATCTGTTCGCGTTTCATCTTGAAACCGCTCAAGATCGAAAAATCGAATAGAACAATCGATTGTGAAAGTCACAGTGTGGTGGCCATTATGATTCCGTCGCCATTCCTCTTCGTATCAAGTTGAGCTTGAGCTGGACATTTTCGTTCTTTTTCTCCAGTGTTGTAAATAATATCACAATGGAGTAGAGTTCAGAGCTCCCTGAGCTGAGAAGTGGAGCGGAGAGGCGCGGAGATGAAGCTAACATCTATTCATTTTTATTATTTTCAATCTAATTTATTATTTTTTTTTAAAACCTAATACGATCCACACGTTTTCATAGCTACCAAATTGATCGAAATTTTCCAAAATGACAGTTAGATCAAGACAAGTTTTGGTCCAACTGCAGGTTTTTATTCGTGGTTGTCAGAAAGTTTTTTAGTTTTGTGTTTTTTCTGCTCATGAACCCTCCTACTGATTGTTAGTTTCTATATTTTCGTTTATATATTTTGTTAATTTTTTTTCTTCCTTCCTCATTCTATCTGTTGTATATTTTATACATTACTTCATTCAAGATCTTCACAGGTTGTTTTTCTTGATTATCGCGGTAAATCGTCTTCATCGCAGCCTTTTACCCACATCTCCGCCAACTATCAGCTTGGGAGTCTATTCGTAAAAAATGAATACTGAATTTGTTAATCAGCGTGCTTGAACGCAAAATGCGGCATCTGAAACGCAGCATCCTCGGAGTAAGCGATGTATGCCTTGAAGAACTAAACGATACTGATGCCGACTCTTTCGAAGCAGCGTTCCACGCGGCCAAAGAGGAATGGGCTGAATTTCGTTCAGCTTGGGACGAAGTTACCTCATTGTATATTCCAATAGAGGAAAGTGAAAAATTTCATACAAAAGGATGGAAAAATATGTATGATAGTCTCCGTAGCGAAATCGTCAAAGCTAATGGTATTTTATTATCACTTTGCAGACAATTTTCTTCCATACCATCTGCAAAAAAGGACGAGTCTTCTCAGAGAAGATCTTTTGGCCCCGAACTTGAAAAAATTCCAATCCCTTCCTTTTCAGGTGACCTTTTAAAATGGGTTCATTTCAGGGACACGTTAAGATCGTTGGTTCACAACCGAAACAACATCAGCAACATTGAGAAATTCCATTACTTGATAGCAGCACTCAAAGGAGAAGCAGCTGCACTAGTTTCCAGTTTTCCAGTGTCAGAAAATTACTAAGATCAAGCGTGGAGCAAGGTCGTACAAACCTTCGACAACCCTAGAATTCTAGCGCGCATGTTGATACACCGAATAGTAGACTGTGGCCTATCCTCTGCTAAAACGGAACAGCAACGATACGACGCATTCTTGACTGGAGTTGCTGACAGTATACAGTCCTTCACCGCTCTGAAGCTAGAAAATCCTTGTGGATTTATTCTGTCCACTCTTGCCTTAAGAGTTCTTGACCCAGAAACAAAGAAACAATTTGAGCTGTCTCGTGAGTTAAGCAAAGAGCTTCCGAGGAAGTAATCAAGTTCATTCGGCAGCGCAGGCTAGCGTTAAAGATGTTGCAGGACCACCAAGGAACTTCACGGTCTGGCTCTTCTCCAACACCCCACTTGACTTACCAAACTGGAAGGAACCTCGGAAGAAAAAACATCATGTCACTGCATATGACTAGTTCCACAAGTACTCATTGTTTAGCATGCAAAGGCACACATCATATTGCACGTTGTGAGGAATTCAAGAAATTGCCATCAGATCAACGTCATGCAAAAGTCAGCACCTGGAAACTGTGTTTCAATTGCTTGTACAAGGGTCATCAACTGAATAATTGTATCTCCCGATTCCGCTGCCGCCAATGTCATCAAAAGCATCATACCTTAATTCATTGGGACAAGGAAACAATTAACAGTGAGTGCAAGGAAAAGAAAGAAGTCACTCCTGAACCAAACTCCGGTGACAAATCATTCATTGGTTTTGGTTCAACGGAACCTCTACCACATTCCACAAGCTCCGTGCTCCTGGGAACAGTCCGCACTTTCGTGGAGGCAAAGTCTGGATAGTTTCATTCGGCACACGCACTACTTGATTCAGGAAGTCAGCACACTTTTATGACTTCAGCGCTTGTAGAGAAAATCGGTGCGAATTTGTGCCCTTCGAACATTTCAATCACCAGTTTAGCAGGTTCACCACTTCCTCCAAAACTGGTAAAACGAGTCACCAATTGTATCATACGCGCGTACATTTGCGATAGGGAATTTGAAATCAAAGCTCTGGTAATTGATCGCATCACTGTTACTTCTAAGCTCATGCACCTGCCCTTAACGGATAGGCTATTCGGTGAACCAAAGACGTTAGACATTCTGATAGGTGCTGATGTATTTCGTCAAACAATCACCGGTGGTTCATTCCCATCCGACGTTGAAGGCCTTTCATTGATACCCACGACTTTCGGACTCATCGTTACTGGCGTACTAAGCAACGTACCAGCAATCTCTCAGGGGAATCACCCATTGAAGACCAGAGGAAAGCCTTTTCGGAGATTGAAGAGCCGAAGACGGTGAACCGAACAAATCCCGAAGCAGTCGTGTTGCATTCATCCAAAGAAAACAGTGGAACTGATGAAACATTTTTGACAAGATTCTCTTCATGCGCTTCTCCAATAAGGGCTATAGCAAGAATTATAAAACTTGCAAGATCCCCACGATCAGAACCAAGATCCAGTCCTATCACAGCCGAAGAATTTGTTGAGGCTGAATTGAGGTGTGTATAGCTCGTTCAACGTTCACACTTTCCTCGATTCCTCTACAAAGACCCTCCAACCATCCTATCCACCTTTCTCCATTTCTCGATGAGCGGGGTATTCTTAGGGTGGGCGAAAGGCTGAATAACTCACCTCTCGACTATTCAGCGAAGCATTCCCCGCGGAAGTCCCATTTGGCAACATTAATAGTAGAAAACATTTATGTTGCTCATTTTCATTCTGGACCGTTCTTAACTTTGGCTCTGCTAAGTGGGAGTATAGTATAGTATGGGTAGCAGGCGTGAAGTCAGTCAAGAGACTCTTGGCGAACTCCATCGGAAAGCAGACCCTCAGGTTTGAGGAATTAATAACCGTCTTCGCAAAGATTGAATTTCTCCTGAATTCTAGGCCATTGCATGGCCTTTCAGAAGACGCTCAAAATTTTGATTTCCTGACTCCTGGACATCTTCTTATTGGCGCTCTTCTAGGACATCTTCCAGTCTCATCCTCTGTAACCGAGGGTCCTCAATCACGCATTCCTCGGTGGAATGCAATAAGGAAGCAGATAGAAGTGGAACCGCAGCAACATAAGTTTCAAGACGGGAGATCTTGTAGTACTTTTCGAAAAGAAGGCTTCATTGGGAGGGTGGCCTGTAGGAAGTGTTGTAGCCGTCCATCAAGGCCTCGACGGAGTGACATAGAAGGTAACGTGTCTTAGACATCGTTACCTTATCCGGCAAACCATGACGAGAGCTGTTGCTTCCGTCGCTCCGCTGTTGTGTTCTGAAGAGCCGAAAGATCGTTCTAAAAGTTAATTTTTCTTTTGTTGTTTCTTTCATTCATTCTTTATAGTTTATTGTAGATTCAATTTCGTTATTGATGATTTGTTTCTTGTTTATCAATTTGTTTTGTTGTTTCTTGCAATTCGCGATTTTCACTATTTATTAGCTTTATTTAGTTAATATCATTGGCTGAAGCGATTATATACTTTTTCTGTGTAACACTAGTTTTATGTTATTGTATGTTTGTTCATATATTGTACCCCGTTCATATTTTGTAAATTAGCATAATCTAATTTAGATGGGCGGTATGTTCGCGTTTCATCTTGAAACCGCTCAAGATCGACAAATCGAATAGAGCAATCGATTGTGAAAGTCACAGTGTGGTGGCCATTATGATTCCGTCGCCATTCCTGTTCGTATCAAGTTGACCTTGAGCTGAACATTTTTTTTCTTTTCTCCAGTGTTGTAAATAATATCACAATGGAATAGAGCTCAGAGCTCCCTGAGCTGAGAAGTGGAGCGGAGAGGCGCGGAGATGTAGCTGAAGAGAAAACACCGCAATCAAGAAAAGAAAAGCATGCTTCCTGCCCACCAGAGCACATTGATCACAAAATATATTTGTCAGGTTAATCCATAATTTATGTAAATTGCCCAAATTTCTGTAATCATTCATTCATCCATTAAACATCAATTTTTCTAACATCTATTCATTTTTATTATTTTCAACCTAATTTATTTTTTTTTTTTAACCTAATACAGTACGCACGTTTTCATAGCTACCAAATTGATCGAAACTTAATCATTTTCCAAAATGACAGTTATATCAAGACAATATCCTTTAGAACTCGTTCCGCAACAAGGGGGAAGTGAGCGCCCTAATCTGTGACGAATTGAATTATGACGCGCACTGCTTGAATTTGATTTGCTCGATTTGACACCGTAAGTAAACGTGTATGAAGAATAAATAACTGAAGGTGGTTGGAATTAAACCCCTACCTCAGTTAATCAACCCGCAGCTGCGAGATAACGCGCAATAAGTAATTATTGTAATTATTATTATATGAATTACACTTCCGTTAAGATCTTAGATGATGCTTAAAATATTTTAGAAAGAACTATGCAGTACATTATATTTTTCCCCCTAATCTAAAACCCTAATTATATTGGAATCCACCGTCAAACCGATAAAATCTGAAAAACTTGAATTATTACTTTCTTTGGCCCCCCCCCCCCACTCGAACTAGCTTGAGATTGACCTCGCAACTGTGTGAAAGAGGGAAAAGATGTTGTGGTACTTTGCCTGTATCATTTGGAGTCCTGGCCCAATTTTATTTTGCATCCTGAAAGTTCGCTAATAAGATTGGTACCTCATTTTTTAGAATTATTGTGACGGAATAGGGTTTAATTATTTTTCAAAGTGCATGACTAGATTTTGTTAGTGTACAAATGAAAAATATAAAACATATCAGTTTTAAATAAAAAGAAATAAGCGAAATACACAAGATTTTCAGCAAGTGTGAGGGAAATGCTCACGAAGCGACCACTGTGTAGCTGTTGGCGTAATTATCATTTTAAACTTGATCAATTCCTACCTGCAAAATTTGTTAAGTAAATTGTAAATGTTTGTAAACAAAATGATTCGAATAGAAATTAAAACTATTAATTTAATTAAAATTTAGTTACTTTTTAGGTGCCATATACAACATCATAGGCTAGAGGCACCAAATTCTGCTAATTTATAAATACATAAGGACTATGGTAATTTCATAGAGATTTGTAAATATTGATTTCTTTTAGAAATTTAAATAAGTTCTTTGAACATTCTGGTTTTAGTGCATCAGCATATCCCTTGATGTGGTGCATATTTCTCGCTGCTTCCAGTCATGGGCAGTCTCCTAAGACGTGTCCCACAGTTAAAGTTAAATTGCATCTTGGGCATGTTGGTTGAGGTTAATCTTCGAAGAGATGCCCGTGGGTTAGCCTGGTGTGTCCAATTCTCAGGCGAGTTATTATAGTCTGCTCTCGCCGGCTTCCGTATATTTCTGGGAGAGGGTGGCTATCTCTAAACAGCTTCTTCATTTTATTAGAAGCCGGAACCGATGTCCAAAACTGGCCTCAGGAATCTTTATATTTATTGAAGATAGCTGTGTGGAAGTCATATAGCGCAATTTGAACGTTGGGAACTGGAAATAAGTTGCAGGCTTCCTTCGCAGCTGTGGCAGCCAGTTCATTTCCTTTTATTACGACATGACTGGGGACACAAAGAAATTTGGTACTTATGTTAGTTCCTGAAATTGTATGTATTATAGAGGTTATTACGGGGTTATCCTGGAACTGGAACTTTTGTATGAATTTTAGAGCTGAATAAGAATCGCTGATAATTAGAAAATTGTTGCTGTTGAAGTCATTACTTGTAATTAAGACTATGGATAGGTGTATGGCAAAGAGTTTGGATGAGAATAAAGAAAAGTTGGATGGAAGACTGTATGTATCGGATTGTCTTCGTAGGAAGGACTACGGGACAACCAACATTGCCCAAGGGTCATTCCATGTCAAATCAACACGATTTTGGGAGACTTTCAGACTTGATGTCTCAGATTTTCATGATTTTCGGTATGCAGCAATATATCATAGACTTATGAAAACACACCAAATTTCAGTTATGTAGCACAATTATTTTTGAAGTTATTAATTTTTAAAGATTTAAATTTTTATGAAGGCCTCAGGCCTCAACGCCAGACTCAGGACCATATCTTCTCCCTCAGAACAATAATAGATGTCATGGGAACGGGGTAAGATTATCTTCTTAGCATTTATAGGCCTGAAAGCTGCATTTGATTCGGTCCCTAGATAAGAACTGTGGAATGCTCTCAAGAAAAAACATCCCCCGAGGATTGATAGAAGCCATTAAGTCGACATATCACGATTCACCAAAGGAATAGTAAGGATTAATGGAAGAGAGTCCGATGTGTTTGCTATTAAGGAGGGTGTAAAACAAGGAGATAGTTTGAACCCCCTCCTGTTCATTGCATACATGGATGAAATCCTGAAAATATGCAAACGTAGGACAGCCCGCACTATTATTGGAAACTGGAATATGAGGACAATTCTCGCCCAAGTAATGGTATTCGCGGATGACATTGTCCTCATCGCGAATTCTAAAGAGAGCCTGCACCAAGCTGTAGTCGAATGGGAAGCCGAGCTAGAAAGAAAGGGAATGACAATTAATGTCAGGAAAAGTAAAGTGATGCACATTGGCCGGGAACAAGAACACGTCGAAATACTTTGCAAAGGTGAAAGAATGGAAATGGTGGACGAGTACACTTACCTCGGAACAGTGATCCGCAGAAATGGAAAGATAGACCAGGAGATATACAATAGGATAAAAAAGGCAAACGAAACCTACTACCATCTCTGCAACACACTTATAGGGAAAAGGGAGGTGGAGAACAATGTTAAGCTGCATATCTTCAAAGCTGTTTACCTACCTACCTTTCTATATGGAAGTGAAAGCTGGGTACCATTAGATAAGCACCTAACCAGAGTTACTGCATCGGATATGAGGTACCTTCAAAAACTAGCGGGCCGAACCAGAAAGGATCGTTTCAGGAATGATAGGACTAAAGAGGACCTAGGGATTACTTCTCTAAAGGATATTCTTGAAAAGAGGCAACTTAGATTGTTCGGACCTCTCTGTCGGATGAATGAGGACCGGGATGCAAGAAAATACTTCGAGGCCAGACCAACAGGAAAACGCCCCAGAGGAAGACCCAGAATTCAATGGTCAGACTACATCTCCAGTGTGGGAGAGAAGAGGCAAAAACTGGAATGCCATGAAGGCGCTGGCTCGAGACCGGGAGGCTTGGTTTACATGGACGGAGGCACCTCCACGCTGAAAGGCACAAAGGAGGAAGAGAAAGAAGAAGAAGAAGAGAAAAAATTTCAGGTTTTGGCACATTTAGATGCCTACAGACTGGCAACCAGTGATGATATAAACCTAGGAATGATCTCGCTCATGAATGGGGCTTTAATATGGTGTGCCACAAGATAGGGATTAAATTTTTTAAAAATTAAAAATTAAAATTAAAGTTTGAAATTTAAATTTTTCAAACAGTGGCGATTTAGAAAATTCAAAAAAATATCAAAAATAGTTAGCAATGACTTAGTCCAAAAGGCAAAATCCTATCATGGGATCTCAATGGGCTTCAGAAATAAACTTTTTGTGAAAAATACCAGAATTAGCATCGTTTCAAAAAATTTTAAATAGTTTATTGAATGAAACAAGCAATGTCTATTACTTTAACATTTTTTTAATACTGGAAAGGTCATATAGACACTTACTAACAATGTCTAATATTATGAGTAAGTTAACAAATCAGTTCATCTAGACTTCAATCGTTGGAAGATACCCATGCATTTATCGTTCACTTCACTGTTTGGTAAACTGCATGTTAGGGTAGTTTCTGTGATGGGTTTTACTTCACATATCACATCTGCAATGGGTATCCACAATGTTCCAAGTGGAATGGGATATATCAATGAGGGCGACAGACTTGAAGGATGGAGGAATGTAACTTGCTGTTTACTGGAATCTTCATCTTTATCCACAACGTGACTCAACCACTAAGTGTCACCGTAGTTTGGCGTTGCCTACCCACCAATATCTGCTGTATGTCCTTTACAACTGGAAATACACTTGTAAAAGTGTATATTATTTTCTAAATTGTATTTTATTTTCTTCAACAATAAACAATTGTTGAATTAAAATAAATTAACGTGGTTCCACAGTTAAGAGGTATGAAGGCATGAAATTTCTGGGTGCATGTTGTAGTTACTGCTGTATTGTACCGGTTGGTCAGATGTTCTTCAGCTTTAATGTATTCTTCAATGTTAACAAATACAAAGACTATGTTAGATATGTTCTGATGTGACCATTCAAGCAGTTGCCTTGCATCTATAATTTGGTCCTTGTAGGCTTGCTCTGGCTGCTATTCTGAATGGTCAAGAAATGGGTTGTGTTCTAAGGAAAACAAAAAAACAAAAAAGAAACAATAGCACAGGAACCGCCAAACTTCCTACAAGCAACTCAGATGCTATACTGGTTATAAATGTGTAATGTATCTTGTGAAAAAAGGGGATTTCCCTCGAACCCCGTTTCGGTAGGTAAAACTATTCTTAACTGAAAACAGGATAACACGAAGAAAAAAAATGGCTTGAAAAAAACAAAGGTGCGAACATGAACGTGAATATAAAAAATAAAACGTAATTACACAATAACTGCAGGTGAACTAATTGGGAAATCATTATTATTCCTAGGGCAATAAGAGACTTTGTTCGGGATTATTTTTATGAAAGTCTTTCTAGCCGTTATCTAACCAGAACAAAACAATAAGATCGTCCTTTAAATACATATTTATCGAAAAATGAAGGGTGCGCCGGTTTTTTTGCTGTTTAGTTTACGAAGTAATCATTGTATTTTATTAATTTAATAGAATCCTACAAACTGCATAGCAAAATAGGTAATTACAAATTTTTTTTTCACTAATTTGGTACATTATTTCCAAAACATGTGCATTTCTGAAGCCCTGTATCATCTGATCCCATTGAGATCCCATGATAGGATTTTCTTATTTGGACTAAGTCATTGCAAACTAGTTTTGATAATTTTTTGAATTTTTTAAAATTGCCACTATTTGAGAAATTTAAATTTCAAAATTTAATTTAAATTTTTAATTTTTTAACATTTTAATCCCTATCTTGTGGCATATCATATTAAAGCCCCATTCATCAGCTCTAAAATGAGACCATTTCTAGGTTTATATCATCACTGGTTGCCAGCCTGTAGGCATCTAAATGTGCCAAAACCTAAATCTTTAAAAATTAATAACTTCAAAAATAATTGTGCTACATAACTGAAATTTAGTGTTTTATCATAAGTCTGTTATATATTGCTGCATACCAAAAATCATGAAAATCTGAGACATCATGTCTGAATCAGTGTGTTGATTTGATATGGAATGACCCCCAGTTGTTTTAGTTTATCAAAATCTCACTTGTTTGTGTTATTTCACGAGTGACTTTCGGGTATATGATTGTTAATGATAATTACTGCCGAGATCGCTCTTTATATATCTACAATGTATGTGTCGATTCCTTTTCTAAAACGTCCATTGTTCATACCCCTACTTTTATCAATAACGAGATAGCTACACGGTTATTTCCAGCATAACGAGCACATATCTTTAAAAAGAGTAAAACTTAAATCTAGCATGCTTACGTGTTCATCATAAATATGTTTTAAATTTAATTCATCTTGAGGAAAAACTATTAAAAAGTTAAAATTAGACCTGATAAGATGTCTCGGGATACAAACATAACTTTGTGTTAAACAAAAGCAATCGAGGTTCATATGACGGCCATAACTAAAGTATCGTTTAATTATATCCTGATCTTCCATGGTGATATCATCAAATATGCATACCGAATTTGATTCGACTTTTTGAGGCAATTCCTTTGCATCTTCAAATTCATATAATTTTATTTCAGGAACAAGATTTATGACGCTTTTTAAATACTGGTATTTAGGTTGATGTAAAGTTTTTCCAAACAGATACACATTTTTAAACTTTAAGCCGTTAGGGTTTAATAGCAATAAAATCATAATATTGGTCTTTTCACATCCACTCGGACCACATATCGACGCTAAGATAGTGTTTGGTAATAATGAACTATGTCTATCCTCCGATTCTCCTTCAACTGGGCTAAAGTTGGTTGTAGAGAAAGATTGCACTTGTTTAACTAATTTCATTCTGAATGCAAACAACATCAAGACGGCGATATATACCCTATTGTTTCATTTTCTGAGTACAGTATGAGTCACAGGGCTCGCAGAGGAAGAGGCTTGATGAACAGTCTTATCAATAGGTTGCCGATTGAATTGCACCTTCCAGGATATCAATATTGCGGTCCCGGTACGAAACTAGAAAAATATATAAATATTATCAGTAAACTAAAGTATTCGTCACATGGAAAAATATATAAATATTATCAATAAAACAAGGTCTTAAATATTATCTGTTTACTCAACAGCACACAAAAATTGTTTGACCAATTTAACTATTTACACCCTAATAGTGAATTGATTTAGACAAAAAAAGTCTTTTTGCGTTTTTAGAAATCAATTGTATAATCCTAATATAGAAGAACAATTTTGAGTCAAAAATGCTAGTTAAAATGTGTAAATTCTTTGTCGGGCTGGTAGAAGCCTTTATTCATTTGAAAACAAGATGGCGGGCACAGGAGGTTGACCATACTGACTCTATCATGACACTGTATGTGCTATTTCATTGCTTCGCCACCTCTTGGTGGTTATGCGAACTACTTCCGAAAGATATCGGTCCTAGTAGTTTGTATGGTGACCAACAGATAGCAGTGTACTTATCAGTTGTCAAAGTCAGAAGGGGAATAGGTGAAGTAGTACCAATATTTGGTATTTCTTAAAAATGATTGTTCTTGAAAACGTTTATTTTCAAAACAGTTTGTGTTTCAAGATGTTGCATTTATTGGAAAGGAATGGATTTGAAATTAATTAATCACCATGAAATATATTTAAATTACATTAGAGAGTTGCATGAGCAATAGTTAAATAATTAATTCTATTTGCTATTTGTTATCGACCCTGATCCTTGTTTAGGCCACCCCCACCCCACTTGACGGTGTTTTTAAATAAAATATTCATTTTGAATCTTAGTGTCTGGGGGGGAGGGGGGAGGAGGGAGGTCCCACTATGTTATAGTTGGAATTTCGGATTTCTTTCACACGGGGGTGCAATTTTGTGATGTGTTTTGAACTGGTCAAATTTTGATTGCTTTATTTGGTAATCATGATGGCACTGTTTGGAAGCGACTCCGTGGTGTAACGGTTAGCATACCGCGCATGTCACGCGGAAGACCCGGTTTCGCGGAGCCAAATCTTTTTGTAATGGTTAGCATACCGCGCATGTCACGCGGAAGACCCGGGTTTGATTCCCGGCGGAGCCAAATCTTTTCTCTTCAAAAATAAATTATTTAAAATAATTTAATTTTAGCAAAAACAAAATAATAGAGAGAGTCAATAACACAAATAACAGAAAATCTATAGAAGCCATATACATCACAAAAAACATTAACAAAAAGTGTGTGTGTATACATAAAAATTTATAAAACAAAATAAAATAAAAATCCTTCATAAAATAGCTACTTTATACTAATACACATGTCACCTCTTGCAGGCCTCCCCATGATGGGGGTAAAGGTCAAACTTCCCTGGAGACCAGACCAACTAGGAAGTGGTGTTCTCTATCTCTTTCCACGGTGCTTTCCATTTCTCTTTATCCCTTGTGATTCTCATCCAACTGGGACCAGCTACAGACTTCGTGGGAGAGGTGTCAGTGAAGAGGAAGGATTTGGCACCGTTCGAAAGCAACTACAATCGAAAGCAAATACGTGGTGTAATATTAGCATACCACGCATGTCACGCGGAAGACCCGGGTTCGATTCCGGTGGAGCCATATCTTTTCTCCTCAAAAATAAATTATTTAAAACCATTTAAAAAATAGGTGGTTACCTAAAATGAAGGTTAAAATAATATAAAATAATTAAAAAAATTGACGAAAGTCAAGAGATGCCCGAAATTGGACAAAATTTGTCCATCTCCCGTAAATATTCGCAAACTTGCGAGATCGTGGGAGAGGTTTCAGTGAAGAGGAAGGATTTGGCACCGTTCGAAAGCGACTCCGTGGTGTTATGTTAGCATACCGCGCATGTCACGCGGAAGACCCGGGTTCGATTCCCGGCGGAACCAAATCTTTTCTCTTCAAAAATAAATTATTTAAAATCATTTAAAAATATTTGGTTACCCACAACGATGGTTAAATTAATATAAAATAATTTAAAAAATTGACGAACGTCAAGAGATGCCCGAAATTGGACAAAATTCGTCCATCTCCCGTAAATATTCGCAAAACTTGAGAGATCGTAGGAGAGGTGTCAGTGAAGAGGAAGGATTTGGCACCGTTCGAAAGCGACTCCGTGGTGTTATGTTAGCATACCGCGCATGTCACGCGGAAGACCCGGGTTCGATTCCCGGCGGAACCAAATCTTTTCTCTTCAAAAATAAATTATTTAAAATCATTTAATTTTAGCAAAAACAAAATAATAGAGAGAGTCAATAACACAAATAACAGAAAATCTATAGAAGCCATATACATCACAAAAAACATTAACAAAAAGTGTGTGTGTATACATAAAAATTTAAAAAACAAAATAAAATAAAAATCCTTCATAAAATAGCTATTTTATACTAATACACATGTCACCTCTTGCAGGCTTCCCCATGATGGGGGTAGAGGTCAAACTTCCCTGGAGACCAGACCAACTAGGAAGTGGTGTTCTCTATCTCTTTCCACGGTGCTTTCCATTTCTCTTTATCCCTTGTGATTCTCATCCAACTGGGACCAGCTACAGACTTCACGCCATCATTCCAGCGCCTAAATTGCCTTCCTCGTCTCCTCTTTAAGTTATATGGAATCCACTCTGTGGCCTTGATTGTCCACTTTCTATCCTGCAATCTGGCAAGGTGCCCGGCCCATTTCCATTTGATTTTCTTTATAAGTTGACTTATATCTGTCACCCCGGATTTTTGTTGCATGAATGAACACTTAATTATAGCTTCCCTCTTGTAGTTTATCATGCTTCTAAGGACAGAGTTTTGCCATACTAATAACTTGGATTCTTGCTCCTTTGTTAGTGCCCACCTTTGGCAACCATAACTCACAGAAGGGAGAATACAAATTTCAAACATAACTTTCTTGTTATTTAGGCAAAATTTACCTTTCATTTTTTCTTTTAGAGACCAATATTTCTGCCAACCTTTATTAATCCTTCTTTGCACTTTCTTAGCTGTATGGTTATTAAAAGATATAAGCTGTCCCAAATAATCAAATTCGTCTACATATTATAGTGCAAATTCGCTGTGGGTCATCTCTTCCTTCGTGCTATTGTTAATGAACACTGTCTTGGTGAAGTTTGGGATTAGTCCTACTTCCTCACTATGGTTTATGAGATCTTTCACCATTATTCTCAATTCTTCAGCTTTATCTGAGATCAAAACCATTCTATCAGCAAATTTCAAATTGTTCAGCTTCCTGCCATCCATATTGATACCCATATTACTCCAGTCAGATGATCGGAAAATCTTTTCTAACAATATTATAAAAAGAATTGGAGAGAGTGGGTGGCCCTGCCTTACTCCACTTCTCACAGAGGACCAGCCCTACTCCGACAAAAACTGCATTCCCAGCATACAGTTCCTCTATTATTGATATGTATTTTTGTTGTAGGCCTATTTGATTCGGTGCTGAAGAGAATAAAACTATTGTTTGTTAGAAATAAGTTCCCTTTTAATCTTCCGACTTTATCTATTTGATTCGCTAATATCCTGTATTATCCTCTACCTGTAATGCCGCATACCATGTATTTCCTGGAATGCCGCATTGGGCAGGAACCCAGACGAAGTTAATGGTCTTGCCTTTATATCCCACTATTCATTGAGGATTTCTGTAATTAGCGAATTTCGTGGGTATGGACTATCAATGAAAGCCAAAACGCTCCATGAATCCGTTACAACAGCCCAGTTCTTTTCCCTGGATTCCGCTATCAAGTAGAGAGCATTTAGGATGGCTGTCGCTTCCCCAGTGAATATTTTGCTTTCCCCTGGTAAGTTGAATAGGAGCTGAATGTGTTTACTACACACATCGCAGCCATCTGTATCGCCCACTTTTGACGCATCTGTATAGAGTATATCGAAATGGTTATATTTTTAGGTAGAAAATAGTCCGGGGAGGCGGTCAATAAAATACAAAATAGTATAAAACTCTTTTATTGTTGCCGACGTTTCGACCCAACTATGCAGGTCTTCGTCAGGGCTAAATAAACAAGACACAGACAACAACATGAGTAATTAGGACAAAGAATATGAACTGGCTAGATAAAATATAAAAAAATATGAAAACAAAAAAAAAACAAAGAATATGAACTGGCTATATAAGATATAAATGAATGTAAACTTAAGGTTAAGCATAAAATTTATATACACATGGTGTAATATGGTTATTGACACTGATACTGTTAACACTGATGCTGTTGATACTGATAATATAGGTGGTGTGATAAGATGGGGTAAGGTACATAATAGTGGATCTGTTATGAGAATGGTGTACTACGGGTAGATATGGTGGCAAAATGGGGCAGAGTTGAAGAGGGATTAATATATGATGGATTATAAATATAGTAAATGAAGGAGCTTACCTTATGACAGGGATGGATGTCACGGCCAGAGTGAGGGCTGGAAGGGTCGAAGGAAGGTAAGATTTGTCGGGGGGGGGGGGGGGGGAAACGTCAGCAAAAAGTGTGGGCCGCAAGGAGTTTTAGGATTTGTTTACATAAACTAACTTTACACAAATACATAACATTGGTTACAAGAATTGACATATTTTTATAGGTTCAGTACAAATAATAATTGTTATTTCATATAATAATTTGTTCATTCTATTAAATGAATAGTAGTAGATGTGTTCTATTGCATGAATTAATCTGGTTCTATTACCTAAAATGGGTATATAATATGAATAGGTTGATATGTTAAGTGAGGAGCGAGAAGGGGAGGTTGTACAACAAGTACTGAAAAGAATTTATATGTTTATGTAATATATAGGTGTTAGGTTTCAAGAAATGGTGGCGGGGAAGGAAATTTTGTGAATAGAATAGTGTGAAGGTGGTGACGGAGGGATATTATAGGTTATTGTTGTTTGATAAGGTTTAAAATGTGTCTGTAAGTAAGTGAGATACAATTCTTGTCTATCTTGTGGTTGACAGGGTTAGGTTCGAGATGAATGTATATGGATTCGGATATAAGTCTTTTTTCATGGTTAGGAACTGTAGCGAGGATAGAGGTTTTATCAAAATCGAAGGAATGGTTAAGGCTTAAGGCATGTTCTGAGAGTTTGGACGCGGAAAGGTTTCGGGACGTTATGGAGTATTTATGTTGGGAAATGCGAGTTTTAAGGTGGTTTTTGGTTTCTCCGATATAGGCAGAATTACAATTGGTGGTTGAACATGGGACCCGATAAACAATATTGGATTGGTATTGTATTGGAATGGGATCTTTAAGGTTGGAAAAAAGGTGGGAAAGTTTATTGAGTGACTTAAGGCCGCAACGTAGGGAAGGGGTTGAGGTTGTTAAAGATTTTTGTATTTTGTCTGTGAGGGTAGGGATATAAGGGAGATATGCTGATATCCTATAATTCTGTACCACCCCGCCTATACGGACTACCCAAAATCCACAAACCAGGAAATCCCCTACGCCCCATCATCTCCAACATTAAAGCCCCTTCCTCAAAACTTAGTAAATTTCTTCTTCCCTCCCTTCAAAAACTCAGCCACAATAACAATTATGATATCCAAAATTCCTTTCACCTCTGAGAACAACTACTATCACTCCATATTCCGGATAATTTCATCCTTGCCTCCTTCGATGCTGAAAGCCTTTTTTCCAATATCCCCATCGACGTAGCCCTCAGTATGGTCCAACATAACTGGTCTACTATACAACCTCATACCTCCCTCAACCTCACCTCGTATCTAGAGTCCCTTGAGCTTTGCTGTAAATCTAATGATTTACTATTGATCTATTATAATATGATGCCCTCAATTTTTTATAACACTTTCTTAGTACGTTTTTTATACATTTGCAGTCTGAATTGAACCATTTGTTATGGTGGACATTATTAATTATATTAGAATAAGTAGACATACATATATAACATATGACAATTTACCGCTGACTCCATTAACATTAGTTTGAAATTCTCATAAAGATTCTGTGGCTCTGAACTGTTTTAATATAGTCTACTCGAATTCGAAGTAGTTTCCAGAAATGTTCTCACTGAATCACTTGATGTTTTCCATTTTATTTGTTTTTGGTAATTAGGATTTTCTGTATGATGCGCAAATTAATGAACTGACAACAGTGAAGCTTAATAAAAAGATTTTTATTTAGTACAGAATTATTAGAGTTTACTAACTAGAATTGCCTATTACTAATTTCTAGTACTAAGCCTCTATATATCTAAAGAGCAGAAGTGGGGATGAGTACATTTTGTGAGGAGAGGGGGTAAAATCTTTGTCCGTGTCTCCTGGTATGCCGGCGGGGGGCGGCCGTTGGACATAAAGATAAATGATACCATAAATAAGCCATATAAATGATACAATGAATGAGCCATATTTATGTATGGTATTTATGTATCATATTTTATCATTACATATATTTTATATTTTTATATGTTATTATTGTTGGCAAAAAGGCTTAGAAATAACATATTTTTAAACTGATTAATAATGTCTTATTATTATAAAATAATTATATAATTATATATTATATATTATATAATTATAACAGAACTGTTAAATCAAAAATGTACTGATTTGTATTTCAAAATTAGTATCACATCTTAATATTAGGATACATATGGCTAAAGTTTATATACACATAAGCTAAGGATACGTATGTCTGATAAATGTTTAATTGAGTTTCTAAATCAATTTATTTTACTTTCCCTTATTGTAGAAGGTTGTTTTAACAATGCATTAAGCACATAAGTTTTTCTCTTGAATTAATTATTATTTTATTATCAGTTCAATTATTTATTTATTTATTTATTATTATATTAAATTATTTATTACTATTATATTTAATTATTTATTATCAGTTATTATTTATTAATATAATTAATGTATAATTATTATAGGTAATTATTGATACAATTAAGGTAATCAAGTAAGGTAGAGTTTGAAACACAGTAAGAATCTGGCAAATTTCACTTTAATAGGCTTCAGCAGCGATAGTGAGCTCTTGGCCTCTTACTAGAGCCAACTCATTTCCGCAACAATTATTACTATAATTATATAATCCTGAATAAAGACATTTGCATACTATTTATTAAATCATATCATTTATATTAAAAATTATTGTTTAATTTTAGCCAGCTCTTAATTAATTGATCCAATAAAAATTTGATTATATTTTGTTTAATTCATTTCTTAATATATAAATCTTTGATTTGTTTATTAATCGAAATCTTAACTTTTTCATAAATCTACAAATTCATTTTATTTACCTTATTATCCATATCTCTTTTCGTTAAAATATGATTTGAAATTACTTACTTTTATTTATTTTATTTTATTTTTTTATTTATTTTTAGTTTTGTTAAAGAGGACTACACTTAAATTACCATTATTCTTAGTTTTAAATTATTATTATTTCTTTTAAATTATTTTTTTGTTTTAAAATATCATTATTTTTTTGTTTAAATTTTTATAATTGTTTATTATTTCGTTTCTATATGTATCATTACATATCTTCTTTTTCTTTACTGGCGCGACATACGCATAAAGCGGTCCTTGGCCTGCTCTATCATCTTGCCCCATATGGTCCTGTCTGAAGCATGCGCTGTGCTCATCCCTGCATATCGTAGGTCTATGAGGACGTTATCCTTCCAGCGTGATCTGGGTCTTCCTCTGGGTCTAGATCCGCCTGGTGTATTTTATGCCTTTAAAGGGCCCCTGCATTCCTCCATCCTGAGCAAGAGACCTACCCATTTTAATCGCTGCAACCTGGCAAAGTTGGAGATGCTCAGATCTCGGTACTCAGCGTACAATTCCTCATTCCTGCGTAGACGCCAAGTTTCATTTTCCTTAACTGGCCCCAGGATGCGTCTCAGGATCTTCCTCTCAAAACGATCCACCTTTAGTGCTGCTGACTTGTTGAGCGTCCACGTTTCACATGCATAAGTCGCTATAGGCCTTATAAGACATTTGTAAAGTCTTATTTTTGTAGCGCGGCTCAGTAGTCTGCTTTTAATAAGCTTGGACAGAGAAAAGTATGCTCTATTGGCTGCTGCTAGTCTGGAACTTATTTCAGCTTCCTCGTCCATCTTTTCAGTGATTATAGTTCCCAGATACTGAAAGCATGGTACAACCTCAAAAGCATACTCTCCCAATCTAACTTGTCGTTGTGGAGCTACATTATTTCTTTGGATGAACATCATTTTAGTTTTATTGGTGTTTACCTTGAGTCCCATAGTTTTTGCTTCCTGTTCTATCTTGCGGAATGCATCCTCTACACCAGCTTGTGACCTCCCGATAACTGCGACGTCATCCGCATATGCTAGGATTTGTACCATTCTAGTAAATATTGTATTGCCATGGTTCAGTCCTGTCCTGCTAATAACTTTGTGTAGGACTATATTAAATAGTAGAGGTGCCAATGCGTCACCCTGTCTTAGTCCTGTCTTCACCTCAAACGTACCACTACTTTTTCCACTCATCCGGACTTGGCAGATATTATTTTCCATTGTACATCTAGTTAATCCAATGAGTTTTCTAGGGATACCCATTTCTTTCATTGCGCTGTATAGCCCCTCCCTGATCACTGAATCATACGCCGCTTCAAAGTCCACAAAAAGAATCCACATAGGGTGGCCGAATTCATACATTTTTTCTCCCAGTTGTTTAAGGGTGAAAATTTGGTCTACTGTGGACATGTTCTTCCGAAAACCTGCTTGATAGTCACCAACTGTGCTTTCCATGTAGGGTATTAGCCTGTTATATATAACAGAAAATATTTTATATGCAACATTCAGGAGACTAATTCCTCTATAGTTTTTGCACACTGTGGGATCTCCTTTCTTCTTAAATACTGGGACAACAATGGATTCCTTCCATTTTTCAGGTATTCGTTCTTCTTGCCATATATGGGCTACCAGCCTGCTTAGTTCTGTATTAAGTTCAGGGCCCGCCGCTTTGAATAATTCCGCCGTGATGTCAACGGTTCCTGGGGCTTTATGGCTTCTCAGTTTAGCGATGATGTCCACTATATCCTCTGTTTCTGGGGTATTTCTTCGTAAGTTTCATCATCCTCATTTCCTTTATCCCGATCGTACTCATGACCTTCGTTATAAGTATGATTCAGTTTCTTACTGAAATACCTCTCCCATCTTTTCATTACTTCATCTGCCATTTTAAGTATTTTGTCATTCTCATCCCTTAACATGGTTTCATTGGGCTTTTATCCTGTTTTAATTTCCTTGACTATATGGAAAAATTTTCTGGTCTCGTTGTTCACTCGGGATGATTCCAAATTCCTAATTTTTTGGTCCATGGCCATTCTCTTCTTTTTCTTGCAGATCATCTTTGCATACTTACAAGCCTCCCTGAACTCTTTCCTTGTTTGCCGAGTGTCGTGGCTGAGAAACCAGGCTCTTTTGTTATTACGCATTTTCAGGGCCTCCTCACATTCTAGATCATACCATTCATTGCGGATACTCGTCCGATTACTGGAGCAATATTCATCTGCTGTTGTTTCTATGATCTGCTGCAGTATTTGCAGTCATTACATATAGAAAGTATTATTACTACCCCACTATGGATTTTAGAATTTAATCATTCTTTAATATTACGATATTTAAAGTGTGATTTTAGTTATTTTGTGGCAAGTTTATTATCAACGTCCGGTTAATTAATTTTATGTTCTTACTTACTGGTTTATATTTTATAGTTTTATTTTATATAAATTATTTTATTCAATTTTAAAACTAATTATTATTATATGAGTTTTTATTTTATTTTATGTTTCCTTTTTTTCCATTTTACTCCGTCACAATCCATTTGTAATTTCGTATTCTATCCGGCTGCAACATCCATAAATATATTAAATTATTTCTTTTTCGCCATTTATGAATTTTTAAATTAATTTTAGATTTTAATTTTTTTATTATGTCTCCTGTGGAGACAATTTTTTCTATTAATTGTGTATTTATATTAGATTTTATCGGTTTTTTCGTCTGCAATTTGTTGTAATAATTTGCATGTCGAATTATATCTAATTTTGGTTCTTCTAATTTAACAGAGATATTTTCAAATAAAGGTGAAATATTTTGAACTTCCGAGATTGCATCAGTATTATTGTTATTAATAATATTAATTGGATGTTCGGGCATTATTTCGCTTTCAAGTATTTCTTATACAATTGAAGCGTTCTCAACTTCTTCAGCTTTATTTGAAACTTTATCTAAATCGGGAGTTATTTCTACTGCAAGGCTAGAAATTATAGAACTGTTTTCGTTTTTTAGCATATCTTTGTCACCAATATGGTTACCGACGGTTTCTGTTTTCGGCGTATCCTTGTCACAAATTATATTATCGACGATTTCGGTTTTTAGCTTATCCTTGTCGCTAATTATACTATCGACGATTTCGGTTTTTAGCGTATCGTTGTCGCTAATTATACTAACGACGATTTCGGTTTTTAGCGTATCCTTGTCGCTAATTATATTATCGACGATTTCGGTTTTTAGTGTAGTGTTTAATTCATATACGTTTTTTTCATTCTTAAAACTATCCGGTTCCGGATAATTTGGGAATTCGTCATCTGTTTCCCTATTTTCTATATTTTCGCTTATATTAAATGTTCCCGGAGGATTTCCTGCGCCATTTAGAAAGCGCTCAGCTTCGTATAATTGCTGAATTCGTTATTCTAATTCTCGAATTTTTCGATCTTTAGGGTCTTCTTCCCTAAAATGGAAGACCTGGTGTTTGTATCCGGAATGATGCTGGTAATTTTTCATTGATCCCTCATTTAAATATCTGTTACGTTTTACATTATTATTGGGATATTTAATGTTATAAAAATGGGTTTGATCTGATGACAACATTTTATAATTTTGTCTTTAGCTATTCATCTTATTATGTTTGGAATGTTTATCTAATTTTTTTGTAATGTAATTATCATTAAATTCTTTTTATACCTTTGATTTTGGTTTAAATGAAACTGGATCATTATCAGAAAGAAGATGATTCTCGCTATTTCATAATAAGCGTGAATCATCTAGATTCCGTAAATGATCAGATTTATTCATCAAATTTATCCGAATATCTAATGGCATATTTGAATAAAAATTATATAAAATCCGTGATTCTAATTGACTTATCATTAAATCTCTATTCATTATTTTTTCATTTTTATATTTATGAATTAAAATATTTCTATTATTAGTCAACCTTTCGAGAAAATCGGATGGTTGCTCATTATTATTTATTTTTATTACGAACAAATCGTTGATTGATTGCTCTAAATCATTAGAATCGCCATAAACGTAAGGCATTTTACTATAATGAATTTCATCAATAGGAAATGATTCCATATCTGATATTTGTTTTAATTATTTAATTTGAGTAGTCATTATATCAATTGCCGGGTCTGGCATCAAAATACAATTATATATAAATATTACATAAATTAAAATAAAGTCTGATGAAAGCTTTCTGCTGATAGTCAGTCGTCTTCTTCTGGTATCTGGTAACAGTGAGCCAAGGAGAAGACTGCCAGTACAGAATACCTCGCAAGAGTGATTTTCTGTGACTGGATGTACCTGGGACTTCTGAAGATTATTGTTAGCTCGGGTAGAGTGGGCCAATCAATCAACCAGTAGATACCTCCCAAGAGTGGGTCTAAAAGTTGAAGTTCTTCAGGGATCTGGTTCTGACAGTGATTATCACACGGGAAGACCTAGTAATAGTGAGTTCCCGATGAATACCCTTTCCCGTTGTTCGGACGCCAATTAATGAACTGACAACAGTGAAGCTTATTAAAAAGATTTTTATTTAGTACAGAATTATTACATGAACATTATACTTAGAGTTTACTAACTAGAATTGCCTATTACTAAGTTCACAGGCGCTTAATATATCTATAGAGCAAAGGTGGGGATGAGGAGATTTTGTGAGGAGAGGGGGTAAAATCTTTGTCCGTGTCTCCTGGTATGCCGGCGGGAGTTGGACATCAAGATAAATGATACCATAAATGAGCCATATAAATGATACAATGAATGAGCCATATTTATGATGCCATAAATAAAGATAAATTAGGACCCGTAAATCTGAGGAGACAGCAGGATGCAGCTGGGGCAAGTGTTCTAGGAAAAAGGGTTGGGCTGGACCATTGGAAGAAGGACCTAAGGTGCTGTAAACCATGTGGGTGACGTAACTCAATGCAAGTAGACGTGAGAACTGGACCTTTGGGATGGTTATGGCGGAAATAATGACCTGGGACCATTCACTAATGTTATTGTTTGTTACAAAGACTAATAAAAATAATTATTAGACTTGAGAATTATGAGTTAACTCGCATTATCATTTTCAGAATTATCGGTTTTGCTTGATATTTCTAACAATACAGCTCTGTGATGAAACAAATCCGACAAATGCATCCCTTTTAAGTCCTTCACATATTCAATTGCGTCGTGATCGGCCCAGGCTAGGTCAATCACACTCATCCCTACTGAAGATGAATATGTGTAATGAGCGGGTCGATCAGATATTAATTTTCCGTTCACTACTTCGAAATTTAAATTGTCCATTGTTTCTATTAATAATTTTCCTCTTTTGTTTAGTTGAGTATCATGCGATGTTCTAGGGGCGTACATTTGACATCTGAAAAATCAATCTGGCCTAATCTACTATTAAAATCTCAGAATATGTAAAATAAAGCGTTTTTATGTTTTTCTAATAAATAGTTAACCTGAGCTTTAAATAGTAACGTACATGTTTCTATCTTAGTAGCGTAATTCCAATATACTGCTCCAATTACATACACTTGTCTATTAAATTCTAGTTTAATAAAAATCCATAAGTTCGTCTAATCTAGAAGTGTAATTTTATTATGAATGGAATTTTTATGAAAAATTGCTATCCCAGAACTACATCGCCCATATGACTTTTCTTTTTCCTTTTCAACAAAAATTAATGAATTTTCCTCCAGAAAACTAGGATAGGGTTGAAATTACTTGGTTGCCCATGTTTCAACAAAACAAAATATATCTACAGTTTTAAAAAAGTTATTTATAAAATTTTCAGAATCAGAATATAATTTAGTAATCCCATCTATTCCATAGCAATATATTTAATTTACTTTCAGATCTTAATTGTCTATTCCCACTATTTTTCAAATTTCTTCTATATTTTTTACCACATGAGTATTTACTTTTGCCAGAGAACTCGCCAGTATCGATAGTCCCAAAATGTTGCCGTCCTATTCTTTGCTATGTTGATTGAGCTCCGACTGATTGAAGTAAAGATGATCTCTGACGGAATTGATATTGTTGTAGTTTATCCTTAATTTTCTGCCACAATTTTCCTTTTTTTCAGTGCTTGGTCTTCAGGTTCTGGGTCATCTTGACATAAATCTTTTACCAGGTTTTCTGCTTCTGCTAGCCGGTAGTAGTTACCTTTAAATTTTATGAGGCCCTTTTTGTAGCTGGAAAATAGGTCAATTATTTTTAATTTCGAAATACATAAATAAACTCTTCTTCCTTCATCCCTCTCTTTCGGCGTTCGGTCGTGGTTGCCAAAATATTTTTTCTCTCTCAATTTATTTTTCTTATTTAATATTTCTTTTTTTATTCGGTAGTTAGTTAGTTGAACTATTACGGGCCTGGGTTCTTTACCCCTTCCAATTCTGAAAAAATCATTTATAGCATATTCTGGAACTGGTATATCAACTTCTTCAATTATATTTTTCACTTTATCGAAGAGGGTCTGATTTGGGTATATTGAAAATAACTATATTATTTTTCTTAATTTCTCTCTTGAGTATTTTTATTTCCAAAGTTAAGTAGGCATTTGCCTCTACCGATTTCTGATGTTAAGTTATTAGATTTTTTTGTTTTTCAAGAATATTTGCTAATAATATCTGTGTTTTTTCTATCGCACCTTTTATACTGGCCATCTCCAGAGTATTCTCCTTGATCGCATTCATGATGTCATCATTTGTATAAACCATTTTTGTTTAATAATATTATTATTTACAACGGCAGGATTGGTGTCAGCTGCGCTACAGTAGGCTTCCTTCAAGGTCACTTTCGATAAGAACAGATTCGGCAGGTTAATGTATGAAAACCCCCTCCACTTGCTACCTCCTACTGGCCAAAATGGTTTCTTTAACTAATTATATATTCTCATATAGCTCAACTTCCACAGGACAGAATTACACTATTTTCACAAATCGTTTTTTTTATTGTTAAACTGAAAGAATAGTCAAAAGTATATTTAAATTAATTCACATTTACCGTGTGGGATGTGAGACGATCATAGACACGATGTTCACTGTTTCACGGCCAGAGCCAGACTCCTCACTTGTACACATATCTATATAAATAAAGTTGAAATTCTGTTTGTTTGTTCTTTATAGAAATCCATACCGTTTGTCCTAAATTCTCCAAATTTCGCTCAGTGGCTCTTTAATACCAAGCGCAAACACCTGTCCATATTAAAATTGCATAACTTCAGCCGATCTTCAGCTGATATTCTTTATTCTCCAAATTTCGCTAAGTGGTTCTTTCAGACTAGGTGCGAACACCTGATCATATTAAAATTGCATAACTTCAGCCGATCTTCAGCTGATATTCTTTATTGTTGTAAAAATCATAATGATCTCACTTTACAATGTTTTTTTTTTTACGAAATCGTCCGTTTATTTAGAAAAATGTAATTCCCTGTGTGAAACCGGGATATATAGTTATAAATAATTTATGTATATAAAGATGAAATTCTGTTTGTTCTTTATAGAAATCCATACCGTTTGTCCTAAATTCCCCAAATTTCGCTCAGTGGTTCTTTCATACCAGGTGCGAACACCTGTCCATATTAAAATTGCATAACTTCAGCCGATCTCTTGGTATATTCTTTATTGTTATAATAATCGTTTTGATCTCGCTTTACATTGGTTTTTACAAAATCGACCGCTTGAGTCGATAAAAGTCTCAGTTTATAGATTTAAAAAATGAAATTCTCCGGGTGAAACCGAGATATATAGCTAGTTCTGAAATAAACACATATGTATAAATAAATGGAAATAAACCTAAATATACTATAATACATAAGCCCTGTAAGTAATTATCAACATCAAAGCGGCTTTTTTTTCTTTTATAAAATGTTTGCCAACAGTCTTGAATCAAAAATATATTTCGTTGATGTCTTTTATTTTTTTAAGTGCATGTTTAAAGAATGATTTAAGGTCTAAAATCATTTTGTCAATTAACACAGGACTATCCACCGGCCATTGTCCCAGTTTCTGTTTAGTTTTATTTATTAACGAATATCTGTAGTCTGTCAGTAATCAGCACTCATTTATTATCTGGTGTATAGTTTGTTCTTGTGTGAAGTCACAGGGACACAATGGCGAGTCCCTTATTTTAAACCTGTGAAGGTAGCCGTTTACTGCTACGTGCCCTGTGACTCCCTGTGTGGCGTAGAAGTCTGTCCATGTGTTAGCTTTATTGAGGTAGTTGTAGTAGCTGTAAGTGTGGGATGAATGAATATAAATGTCGAGCTTTGTGTGTAGAGTCCAAGCGTGTTTGCCATCGTTGTACTGCTTGTTGGTGTAGCATGTGTATTAAGTGTTGTTTTGATATCTTTGTGTATGATATAGGCAGGGAAGTGTCTTGGGAAGCAACTTTTGCAGCCTTGTCTGCCAAATCATTCTCGGGTATATCTGAGTGCCCTTTTATCCAAGTAAATGAAATCCAATTATTTCCATCAGTTTGCAGGTTTCTTAATTGTTTGTGAATTGGGTCGATGATTGGTGTATGGCAGTGTGTGTTTGCGATCATGTGTAATGAACATTGCCTGTCGGTTAATTTGTTAATAGTTTTATTTGTGATTTTTAAGTCTATTAAATGTTCTAAGGATTTAAGAATGGCGAATTGTTCGGCTTGGTTATTCGTATAATCCGCGCCAAATCTACACTTCATAATTTTCTGTAATATCCGATTTTCAAATATTAAACTAGCGCAGCCTACATATTCGCCATCCTTACTACTGTCTGGGTATATTTCAAAATCTGTGGTGTGGTTAGAGAGAGAGAGAGAGAAATGCTTATTTATTTCAAAAAACAAAACAAACAGTGCTGCCCAAATACATTGGGTTGCTATATGACACAGCATACCGATCAATATTTAAAATAAATGAATTCATAAAGCTAAGATACATCGTTACATTTTATTTTATAATTATAATATCATAGTATTTTTATTTCCTTTTCTTCTTTTTCCATCTATTTTTTTTACAGTTTTGTTTTTCTTCGTTATTTAATTTTTTTTTTTTTTTTTATTTCACCTTTTCTCTTCTCCATTTCATTCCATTTTCCTTTTTTCTTCTTCTTCCTTCTTCCCTCCTATTTCTCATAATCCTAGTCCTTTTCTTTTTTAGCGCTTATTCCCTCTCATAACGCTCACACCGTAGATAGGCACACATACAGAGCAGCTCGAGAAAACAACCCCACAAAAAAGATATATACCAATAAAAACCTTACATCTAATAAATAATGAAATAAATATATACGAAAATAGATAAATAAATGACTATATAAATAGATAGATAAATAATTAAATAAAAATAAATAAATAAAAAGATAGAATAAGTTGGACTATGAATCAATTTCCATACAGATGGTGATGAATAATTCCCAGGGAGTCTAGGATTATATTTTCGGCCAACACTGCAATATCTCTCATTTCGACACCTAGGTCTTCTAGAAAGCTCCTTGTTCTGTTAGGGATCGTTCCACGAGATCCAAACCAGAGGCCCCTTTTGGCCCCCGGAGAACTCTCTCTCTCACCTAAGGTCTCGCGGAACTTCTCTTTAAGGAAAGGGATGCGCTTTTCGTCGATCTCTCTCTTTTCCCTTGCCACATCACCCGCCTGTTCAAGGTCATTATTCTCAAATCTAACTGTCGAATCCAGGATTAGTGCTTTTTTCTCGGTCTTGGGAAATTCGACTATGTCTGCATACCTCGTGGATCCATCTGTATCTATACAGTAGACCTCGTCAAAGCAGGCGAAATTCCTCTCTTTCAGGAGTTTTTTTTTTTTTTTTGTAAGTTCATACTTAACACTAGGGTGCCGGCATGTTATGAGGAGAGAGTTGTTGGGGTGTTCTGCCGCATTTACGACATAGGGACCCAACTTCTCTGGCTCCTGTGACTTTTTTTTTTTATATATTACCCTCTCCAATTTAAATCCAATTAATTCTTAGAAAACATATAGAATTAACACAAAATTATTTATTTTCTGAAGTATATTTTAATAAAGATGTTATTGCAATAACATTATTATTGATTTTTTTAAAACAACTCGTAAAATATGTTACATTTTTATTTTCATCTACTTTTATTTAAATTCTTTGGAGTTGCACTTATTTTCTATATTCACTAGCAGCTAGTTACATTGCAATTAAATTTAAGAAAGTTATATGTAAATTGATCTGAAGCTTATTCCGACTAAAATTGATATAGTATTTTTTTAATGAAAATATTTAATTAATTGCTGTAAGAATCTAAATGAGTAAAGTGTTAGTTTAAATGATATAGTATGGTGAATGGAATGGATGCATGGAGAAGAGCCTTGAATCTTGGATAAATTCTTTAGAAATAAACTAATTTTGAAACAGAAAACATGGGAATCCCTCACTCTCCTTGAAAGGAGCCCGCCTGTCCTTTGGGTTTTACAACTTCCCCTTGTCCCATACATTGCTTAATTTTACTTAATAACACTTAATTTAAGTTGACATCAATTTTAAATATTTTATTTTTGAAGATAAAAGATTTGCATGTTAGACGGGAGACCCGGGTTCGAAGCCCGGCCGAGACCAATTGTTTTCTATTTAAATATTTAAAAAAAAAAAGTTGAGGTAAAGTATGGCTCCCGGATTCTCACAACTGAAAAGTAGATACTACTAGGCCCCAGTCGGACTTGCGGAGCAGCAGTACCTGAGGTGGTAGTACCTGCAGTAAAGTTACAGCAAAGGTGCCGCAGGGATATTGCCGGTTGTCTGGATCTGTCCATTACACTGTATGTACCCCGGGCCGCAAGTGCGGTAGACTCCGACAACTGCCGCTCGTGTGAATGCAGTTTCAGGTTCCTTACCTGCTGGGGCTACCTGCGCCCCGACACGGAAAAGTTGTCGTCCGTCTGCATCGGGCCTTAGGGATCCTGGCACCACCCAACGATGACGCCCGGAGAGCGTCATCCACGTGGTACCATTTGGCATCACCGCCTTAATTCCTGAATGGGTTGCGGATGCTCCTACTTAGGGCATGATGCGGGGGCTTACCACCATGGCCTAAGGAGGGCTGGTCCCGTGCCAGCGCCTCTGTCGATCGCGAGTTGTGGAAACAACTCCCCTGGGGGCACCACTAGGAGGTGACAGTAGGCGTTGCAGGGGATTGGTCAAGCGGAGAACACCAGACAGTGAGTGGGGCACTGTAGCCTGGTACTCCCACATGAGGGTAGGAAGACTCCCGCACCCGTCTTCCGCATCAGCCCCCCTTTGCCCAGTGGGATTTATAAAAAAGAAAAAAAAAAGTAATTTAGAAATAAATTTTTATACAATCCAGTAAAATAATAATAAAAAAAAAAAACAGAAGAAAATGTATGCTCTCCCACAAAAAAAAAAAAAATTGACATGCATTTTACATTAATTGAGTTATTTATTGAAAGAAAATGCCAGCTCTCACATTTAATTAAAAATTACGCAATAAAAACTGATTTCATTATAAAAATACGAAGGGACGTACGTGGCCCACAACCCGCCTGGCGGGTCGGGAGTCACCACGCGGCCCACGACCTGCCTGGCGGGTTGTATGTAAAAAAATGGTAAATGGTACTTGCATCCATGTTATAATGATTGATTTGATTTATTAAAGTGTTATTTACAAGAATGAATAAAAAAAACCATTGGGCCCCCAGGGATGTAGGCTTATTGTTAGTGGGCATTAAATGTGTTAATGGTAATGTGAGCGCCCCCCCACCGAAATTTAAAATTGATAATATTTTTGAATTCTAAGTATCTGGAAATATAAGGATGCACCCTCATTTCAATGAAATCGGTAAATTTTAAATTAATAGTAATGCGAGCGTCCCCCCCCCCCTCCCCCCACCAACAACCGAAATATAAATTTGATAATATTTTTTAATTATACCAATCGAAAAACATAAGGTTATACCCCCCTCAATCGGAATGATAGATCTATAAAAATAAATAAAATGGCTACAGAAAACGTTTACTTAAAAAAGTGTGATCTAATATGGAAGAAATACTCTCCAGTAATTTTCTCAAATGATGTATGTACTTGATGACCGGAGTACTCATATTAAAAAAAAGTTTAGAAATTATGATCCCGGGGAGTATCCAAAAGTAGATTATTCCGTATCCATACTTTTTACTTATATTACTTTTTGCCCACCATTGACACTGACAAGGAATTCCAAAAAGTATACAATTTTAATTTTAAAAACCCGAACCTCCGAATTTGAAAATTTTTAAAAACACCATCTCGGGTAATACATATTTATTTTAATTTTTAAGTTTTGTGTAGGTAGATTTAAATTTTAATTTTTTATTATATTTGTAAATGTTTTAAAACTTTTATGAGCAAGAGCTTTTATATGAAAGTTTTGAAAAACTTTTATTGCTCAAAAGCAGCATAGGTAACCCCCCCCCCACGAATTTATATGTAGATATTTCTATCTTCCCCATATTATTATATTACAAATTATTATATTACCCATATTATACTATATTACCCACTCTGGATAACATGATTAAATTTCATTATATCAATGATATCCGAAAAGTATAAAGTTTTGATATTTTTGAATTAGCACCCTCCCCCCGAAATTCGTAGTAGATATTTTTAAAAAAAAAAAAAACCCATGCTGGATAGCACGATTACATTCCAGAATATCAAAGATAAACGAAAATTGTTATGCTTGGATATTTTTAAAGAACCCCCCTCCCCCGAAATTCATAGTAGATATTTTTTTTTAAAAAAACCCCCACGCTGGATAGCACGATTACATTCCAGAATAACAAAGATATACGAAAATTGTTATTCTTGAATATTTTTGAAGTACCCCCCCCCCGAAATTCATAGAAGATTTTTTTTTTTTTAAATCCACCATCCTGGTTGACATGATTAAATTCCTCATTTCCATGCAATTGATAAATGTTAAATCACTGGTATTTAATTAGCAAGCCTCCCTCTACCGAAATTTAAAATTGATATGTTCGAATTACACCTATCTGCAAATATAAGACTCATACCTGATTTCAATGAAATCGCTACAAGACTCAAACATTTATTTTATTTTTTATTATTTTTATAAAATCATGCTTTATTTTTTACTAAATCATTGCTCTGGATAGCATGGTTATTGGTTGTTTTATCAATGAATTTTAAAAAATAAAATGATTTTAATATTAGACACTCTCTACCACAAAAATTACATACATAGATACATGTCGAAGAATTCCAAAATCGTAAATTTTGGATTTCTTTGAATTATTAATTTTCGAAATAAAATATTATGCGCTGTCCAACTACCAACTTTCTAAATATATATATTTTTCAAAGCAACACCACCGATTACATAAGGACAGAAAACCGATCATGAAAGAAAACCGAAAGGTATGTTTTTTTTTAATGGAACCCCTTCCCCTCACAAAAATTCAATTTGGATATTTTTTTTAAAATTGCTACCCTAGACAACATAATGATGGACAGATACGAGAATAATAAAGAAATAATGTAAAAGCAAATAACTTTTTTTATTAAAACTTATTTAAGTAAATGGTTTATTAAAACTGTTAAATAAAAACTTTTATTATTTAGGTTTTAAAATTAAAGTTATGAAATAACTGTTTTGAAAGACCATATGATAATAAAAGTAAAAGTTAAAAATATACTTTTATCGATCAACACATGTTAATAAAAGTTAAACTTTTACTTTTAAATGAAAACAGTTAACTGTTTCATTCGATCCCTGGATTAAATCGGTTTAGAGGTTTAGCCGTGTTCCGTACATCAAAAATCTGAAATGTTTACGATTTTCGTGGAAACCGTGTTCCAACACCTCTACTCTACTCTAAAAACACCTAGTTTAAATAAAAAATGTTTTAGATAAAAGTTGCAGAGCATCAAATTTAGCATGAAACAAACTCCTTACATACAACATTAGCTAAACCCTGCGTGGAAATACAAATGTAAACATGAAAGAATTCGGAATAGTTACTTCCTGCAAAAACTACAGTTTTTGAAGTATCAGGGGATTTGATAAAATATCCATAAAAATAACTACTTAGACAGGTAGGTACTTGGCAAATATATCTTTTATTTTATCTCATGGAAGATGGTTGTTTAATTAGTTCAAAATGGTTAATACTTCAAAAACCGAAGTCTTCGCAGGAAGTAACAAAGCAAAAGGTATATTTTGCCAAGTACCAAAGTGCCAAGTGTCTAAGTAGTAATTTTATGGACATTTGATCAGATCCCCTGATACTTCAAAAACTAAAGTCTTAGCAGGAAGTAACTATTCCGAATTCTTTCACGTTTTCATTTGTATTTCCACGCAGGGTTTAGCTGATGTTGTGTGTAAGGAGCTTGTTTCATGCTAAATTTGTTGTTCTGCAACTTTTATCTAAAACATTTTTCATTTAAACTAGGTGTTTTTGAATTAGAGGCGTTCAAACACGGTTTCCACAAAAAACGTAAACATTTCACTAAACCGATTTAATCTTCAGATATATCAATCTATTAACAATAGTTTAGTCTCTTATAGTAAGAAGAAAGCAATACTTTGTGATCTGTATTTGCCGAATTATATGCCAGAAACTGAAAAAAAATCCCAAACAATTTCACGGATTTTAGACCACAAGGCGCTAAATACGTTCACGTTTTAATTACTTTGTCTGCACAGGAGTGGGCTAATTTTAAAATTATTGAGATGGTTTTACACAGAATTCTATATTAACTTCCTTAATACTACATCAAATTTTATGAATGAAGCATCATTTCAAAGCTTTCCTTAACCGCTACTTCGGAAAAATATACAAATCACTCATTTAATTTTCTATTACGAGTTATAAGCGCAAAACCGCGGTTATTGGAAATCAAAATGGTCGTAGAAGTTTATAAATAATTTCAAATTTCAGGCAATAAATACACAATAAATACAGGCAAATTACAGGCAAATAATACACCATTTGTAACGCTTCTGTGGGTTAAAGAATATTTATTAACCAGAAATATACAATTATCAATGCCAACGAATTAATACAACTCAAATATTCGAGCAGGTTACAAAATTAATAACATTATAGCACAAGGTGAATAAAGACAAGGTGGGCTAACTTTCTATGTGGCAATATGGCTGCCCGAGACCTATGACGTAGTTGGACGCATCTGTGAATTTATCAATGAATTGATAATGAATTCATAATGAATTTGATAACCTTGGATAGCCAGTGGGAAGGCATCACTCCATTGTTTATGTTCTAATTGTGTATTATCAAATAAAATATTATAATTTCATTAACCTAAATAATAAAGTTTTTAGTTAATAATTTGATGAAACAATTTAAATAATTTTACAGTAGGTGGTTTTTGATAAGTATGCGCAGTCGCTATATGCAAAACTATTCACCACAATTATCATTTCATAGGTAAGCTTAAGTCTTGAAGTCCCTAAGTCTTAAGTCTGACCCCCTATTTTTGGCCTCATCCAATTTCCATCACCGATAATTAGCTTCTACCCTTAGAGCCGTAAACCGCCCCCCCTCCCTATTCTATAGTCTTACCTAATAAAGATTTTTGGACTAATTACCTATGCGAGAGGTAACTAGTCACGAAAAAAAGCCGTATTAATTACGGTTTTTAAAATTTTAGTTCGCGAGAACTAACAATAGATCGCATTAACAACGTTGGTCGCGGTAGTCGGGGGAGTGAGGCGAAGCCCCACCCACCCTCCCCCACCGCTACACCACATAATAAGGACTTTTTGGATATTTACCTTTGCGAGAGGTAATTAGCTAGGAAAAAAAAACCCATAGTAATTAGTTAATGAAAATTAACGAGTGCGAGAGCTAACTGGAGCGCGGGGACAACTAGTTGGCGACGGTGGTGGTTCCTGGTGGGGTCAGGGAAAACCCGCCCCCCTCCCTATTCTATAGTCCCACCTAATAAAGATTTTTGGACTAATTACCTACGCGAGAGGTAACTAGTCACGAAGTAACTAGTTACCTCTCTAGTAACTAGTAGTAGTAACTACTAACTAGTAGTAGTAGTAACTAGTAACTAGCCGTATTAATTACAGTTTTTAAAATTTTAGTTCGCGAGAACTAACAACATATCGCATTAACAACGTTGGTCGCGGTAGTCGGGGACGTGGGGCGGAGCCCCACCCACCCTCCCCCACCGCTACACCACATAATAAGGACTTTTTGATTATTTACCATTGCGAGAGATAATTAGCTACGAAAAAAAAACCCATAGCAATTAGTTAATGAAAATTAACGAGTGCGAGAGCTAACTCGAGCGCGGGGACAACTAGTTGGCGACGGTGGTGGTTCCTGGTGGGGTCAGGGAAAACCCACCCCCCCTCCCTATTCTATAGTCCCACCTAATAAAGATTTTTGGACTAATTACCTATGCGAGAGGTAACTAGTCACGAAGTAACTAGTTACCTCTCTAGTAACTAGTAGTAGTAACTACTAACTAGTAGTAGTAGTAACTAGTAACTAGCCGTATTAATTACAGTTTTTAAAATTTTAGTTCGCGAGAACTAACAACATATCGCATTAACAACGTTGGTCGCGGTAGTCGGGGACGTGGGGCGGAGCCCCACCCACCCTCCCCCACCGCTACACCACATAATAAGGACTTTTTGATTATTTACCTTTGCGAGAGGTAATTAGCTAGGAAAAAAAACATAGTAATTAGTTAATGACAATTAACGAGTGCGAGAGCTAACTGGAGCGCGGGGACAACTAGTTGGCGACGGTGGTGGTTCCTGGTGGGGTCGGGGATAACCCGCCCCCCCTCCCAAATCTATAGTCTTATCTAATAAAGATTTTTGGACTAATTACCTATGCGAGAGGTAACTAGTCGTGATAAAAAAGCCGTATTAATTACGGTTTATAAAATTTTAGTTCGCGAGAACTAACAACAGATCGCATACATATAATTGTATAATAAATAATTTCAAAATTCAAAATAATTTCAGATTTGCAAGGAGATCATTTTAGGTCATGAAAATATTTTCGATATATCCATCGTTTGAGAGTTATAAGCGAAAAACTGTAATTCTCAGCGAAAATGTTCGCAGGGCTTTTTCGAAGGTATAGCTTTTTTCAGACTGTATATAATTTATTTTATAAATTAAAAATGTAAAAACTAAAACTTGTTATCCATCGTAAGGGTAACAATTTGAAACTAAATGCATTTTCAAAAGTAAAACTACGTCGATTGGGCCACAGTATTGATTTAAATCTGCTAAATGACCGCTCGACGTCAACGGATGTAACTGGAGCGTTTCGGAAAGCGGCTATGTCAGAAGGATTCCAGTCAATTGAAAGTTCTGCTATCACCTCCTAACCACTTATCATGTCCGCAATCAGCAGCAAATCGTTCCAGCATGGATTTTTTTTAAGGGCATCTTGCAATTTCGTCAGGATTATTTTTCCTATTTCCCGTAAGACCTCTTCCATTTTGCGAATTGCTTCATTGACGACTTGTATATTTTTCAATAAAGGCAGGTTATGTGATTCAAGCTGCGTGATAGTGGAAGCGATGAAAGCGCAATTGCAGGAAATAAATGCCAGGTTATTTTTCAAATTCGGATTTTCCAACAATTTCTGAGCTTGCGAAATGGCTGAAGCTGATTCGCCATCCAACTTTGATATGACGTTCTTTATTTTTTCAAAATTCGTAATGTAGTACATAGCAGCCTCCAACCAAATTCCCCATCTGGTGACTACAGGTCGAGGAGGTAAAGGCAATCCAGGATAATTTTTTTTAAATATTCCCACTCGGCTTGGGGCTTTTAAAAAATCTTTTTAATAGTTGAAATCAAGGAATCTACCTCAGGAAAAGCATACCGAACTGATTCAGCCACTAGATGGAATGCGTGAGTGAGACATGTGACATGAAGCATTTTTGGAAAAAATACTCTAAGATGCTTTCCTGCTTTGCTCATGTACGGAGCTACATCTGATAAAAACAAAAAGACTTTTTCGTGTTGTACACCATTTGGCCAAAGAAGATTCATGGAGTCATTGAAAAACCTTGCAATTGTTGCATGATTGCATTTTTCCAACTCCTGGCAATTTAAAGGAAATGGTTTTGAAGGAGAATCTGAGCAGAGACTTCCAACAATAATATTGGCAATGTATCGGCCTTCTACATCAGTTGTCTTGTCAACTGAAACCCAAATTGGCCCCTTCTTGATATTTTCTCGTATTTTTGCAAGAGTTTCTTGATATATATCTTGCAGGTAGTTTTTTCTCAAGGTGGATTCATCAGGCATTGTTTTTTCAATGTACTTTTCCAAAAAGTGTTTAAGACAGAGATTGTTTATTTTACTTAATGGAATGTCTGCCTGCACAAATGCTCGACACAAATCTGTATAATAGGTTGACTTACTATTTTCGCTAGAGGTAGATGGTGTGATGAAACTTTGCTTTAATTTCGACTTTTTCTCTTGGCTCAATTTGTGAGATCCTGTGGCAATGTGCTGGGTCACTTCTGATATCGGCCTCTGGAACAAATATGTATTTACATGGGAATCCTAGCCCTAGTTATAACCGAGGATTCTTTTTTTTTTAATATATTTTTTAGCCAATGGCAGCACTAATTTGATCACATTTAGATAGAAATTCATTCATTAGAATAGTTAAATTAAAACGCATGTATGTAATTTATTTTTAGAAAAACTAAATATTAATTAAACAATGAGATTCATTAATTTACCTGCCAAGTTCACATGAGCGTTCTTTAGCCTTAGCTTTAATAAGAGGGTCTGAGATTGGTATTTGAGATCTTATTTGTTTAAAGCAATTTATCAATTTTTTTCCAAATATTCATGAACCGCAGAGCGCAGACGTTTATCTGATGCTGAAGATAATCCTTGGGCTGCGGTTGAATCTATTTTATCTTTATTTTTTAGAATGGTTGACAATTTTGTTCTTAGAATAATTCCATATTTTTCTGTGATGGTTTTTACTTTCACTTACCTATATGGGACGTTCTTTTACAAACCGAAGACCTTTCTGACCGACACATTTTAGATTTAACTGAAACTTTTTTTACGGGTTCTATATCGAAAAAAAAGAGATACATGTAAGAGGATTTTTTTTAATTTTCGATATCTTGAAAAATAAACAAGATCGAAAATTCGTGAATCTGATGATTTATCGATAATAGCCTATTTTTCAAAAATTCATAACTCCGGTTCTGTTTAAGCTAAAAAATCAATTTTTTTTTTTTTGAAGGTAAAAAGACAAACTTTAAGAAAAAAATACTTTTAACAATTAGTTATTAACAATTTCAATGTTTAAATCGGTTTTTAACAGTGGCGCCACCCATGAATCAACTTTTTACTATTTTTATCGTATTCTGCGTCAAATTTTCTATCGAAAACGCTTTTAAAAACGATGGAGAAGTTATTTTTACTGTAAGAAAAAAATTAATTAATTTAGCGCGGAACGTCACATCGACACGTGGGTCACATTTTACGGCTCATATTCTTGTTTTACACCGTTTATCTCTTAAATACAAATAATTGTTTCATTTTTTTAATTAAGAAACATATTTTATTAGCCAAAAAGATGGGAAAAAATAGAAAAAATACATAAATAAAAGTAAATAAAAAACATTGTTGAAAATGAATTTTTTTTATTAAGATTTCGATAATGCATTAGTTAATAAGAACAATATTTGGAATATAATAATAAATACAATATTTAAAAATAAGACAATGTTTACATTTTCTGTTTAAAAATTTTTACAATATCCTTTTTTTCGCAAGATGAAAACCGTTTTGTTTCCAATTGCTGTAAAGAAATCGGATTAATACAATGATATTTTAAAGTTCCTTTTATTGTTAAAGCTTTTTGGAAACGTTCGGACAATTGTTTTTCTTCTAATTTGTATTCATATGCTAAATCAATAAATTTTTTTCTTACAGTAAAAATAACTTCTCCATCGTTTTTAAAAGCGTTTTCGATAGAAAATTTGACGCAGAATACGATAAAAATAGTAAAAAGTTGATTCATGGGTGGCGCCACTGTTAAAAACCGATCTAAACATTGAAATTGTCAATAACAATTTGAATTTTTCGACAATTTGTTTTAAAAGTATCTTTTTCTTAAAGCTTGTCTTTTTACCTTCAAAATAAAAAAAAATTAGATTTTTTAGCTTAAACAGAACCGGAGTTATTAATTCACGAATTTTCGATCTTGTTTATTTTTCAAAATATCGAAAATAAAAAAAAAATCCCCTTACACATATCTCTTTTTTTTACTTTCACTTACCTATATATGAAATATATAGAAAGTGGAAGTATTGCGATCGTGAAAAATTTCGACTTCCGGTTTTCAACGGAAATACACGTTTTGGGGTCCCCTGAGTCGAAATGACCAAGTCCCGCGAAATGGTCTGTGTGTGTGTCTGTGTGTCTGTGTGTGTGTGTGTGTGTGTGTGTGTGTGAACAGACTAGCTCAAAAACTATAAACCGTGCGATCCTTAAATTGGGTATTTAGTGTAAGTATATGCCCGCGATGTGACAGCATAAATTTCATCAAAATTACTTAAAGGGAGGGGGTAATTTACTTAATAACTTTTTAGATTTTTTTCGATTTTCTCAAAAACGGCTCTAACGGTTTTGATTAAACTGAGTATTTGATCTATGTATATGCCCGAGATATGACTGTAAAAATTTCATCAAAATTGATTAACCGGAGGGGGGACTTTACTTAATAAATTTTGTAACATTTTCACGTGTTTTTTTTTATTTACTCAAAAAAGGCTTTAGCGATTTTGATCAAACTGGGTATTTGATGTATGCATAAGCCAAAGATGTGATAGCCAACATTTCACCAAAATTGACCAACCGGAGGGGGGACTTTACTTTATAAATTTTGTATCATTTTCACGTGTTTTATTTTATTTACTCAAAAACGGCTTTAAAGATTTTGATCAAACTGGGTATTTGATGTATGTATATGCCCGAGATATGACTGTAAAAATTTCATCAAAATTGATTAACCGGAGGGGGGGGGGCTTTACTTAATAAATTTTGTAACATTTTCACGTGTTTTTTTTTATTTACTCAAAAAAGGCATTAGCGATTTTGATCAAACTGGGTATTTGATGTATGCATAAGCCAAAGATGTGATAGCCAACATTTCACCAAAATTGACCAACCGGAGGGTGGACTTTACTTAATAAATTTTGTATCATTTTCACGTGTTTTATTTTATTTACTCAAAAACGGCATTAAAGATTTTGATCAAACTGGGCATTTGATGTATGTATATGCCCGAGATATGACTGTAAAAATTTCATCAAAATTGATTAACCGGAGGGGGGACTTTACTTAATAAATTTTGTAACATTTTCACGTGTTTTTTTTTATTTACTCAAAAAAGGCTTTAGCGATTTTGATCAAACTGGGTATTTGATGTATGCATAAGCCAAAGATGTGATAGCCAGCATTTCACCAAAATTGACCAACCGGAGGGGGGACTTTACTTAATAAATTTTGTATCATTTTCACGTGTTTTTTTTTTATTCAAAAACGGCTTTAACAACTTTGATCAAACTGGGTATTTGATGTATTTATATGCCAAAGATGTGATAGCCAACATTTCATCAAAATTGGTGGGGGGAAACGAAGGGGACCACAATAACGCATTAATTTCTAATCTAAGTAAGTTGGTAAGTGAAAGTTGTGTGTTGCGCGCACGCACCAGATTTTTACTTTCACTTACCTATATATGAAATATATAGTAAGTGGAAGTATTGAGATCGTGAAAATTTTCGACTTCCGGTTTTCAACGAAAATACACGTTTTGGGGTCCCCTGAGTCGAAATGACCAAGTCCCGCGAAATGGTCTGTGTGTGTGTCTGTGTGTCTGTGTGTGTGTGTGTGTGTGTGTGTGTGTGTGTGAACAGACTAGCTCAAAAACTATAAACCGTGCGATCCTTAAATTGGGTATTTAGTGTAAGTATATGCCCGCGATGTGACAGCATAAATTTCATCAAAATTACTTAAAGGGAGGGGGTAATTTACTTAATAACTTTTTAGATTTTTTTCGATTTTCTCAAAAACGGCTCTAACGGTTTTGATTAAACTGAGTATTTGATCTATGTATATGCCCGAGATATGACTGTAAAAATTTCATCAAAATTGATTAACCGGAGGGGGGACTTTACTTAATAAATTTTGTAACATTTTCACGTGTTTTTTTTTATTTACTCAAAAAAGGCTTTAGCGATTTTGATCAAACTGGGTATTTGATGTATGCATAAGCCAAAGATGTGATAGCCAACATTTCACCAAAATTGACCAACCGGAGGGGGGACTTTACTTTATAAATTTTGTATCATTTTCACGTGTTTTATTTTATTTACTCAAAAACGGCTTTAAAGATTTTGATCAAACTGGGTATTTGATGTATGTATATGCCCGAGATATGACTGTAAAAATTTCATCAAAATTGATTAACCGGAGGGGGGGGGGGGCTTTACTTAATAAATTTTGTAACATTTTCACGTGTTTTTTTTTATTTACTCAAAAAAGGCATTAGCGATTTTGATCAAACTGGGTATTTGATGTATGCATAAGCCAAAGATGTGATAGCCAACATTTCACCAAAATTGACCAACCGGAGGGTGGACTTTACTTAATAAATTTTGTATCATTTTCACGTGTTTTATTTTATTTACTCAAAAACGGCATTAAAGATTTTGATCAAACTGGGCATTTGATGTATGTATATGCCCGAGATATGACTGTAAAAATTTCATCAAAATTGATTAACCGGAGGGGGGACTTTACTTAATAAATTTTGTAACATTTTCACGTGTTTTTTTTTATTTACTCAAAAAAGGCTTTAGCGATTTTGATCAAACTGGGTATTTGATGTATGCATAAGCCAAAGATGTGATAGCCAGCATTTCACCAAAATTGACCAACCGGAGGGGGGACTTTACTTAATAAATTTTGTATCATTTTCACGTGTTTTTTTTTTATTCAAAAACGGCTTTAACAACTTTGATCAAACTGGGTATTTGATGTATTTATATGCCAAAGATGTGATAGCCAACATTTCATCAAAATTGGTGGGGGGAAACGAAGGGGACCACAATAACGCATTAATTTCTAATCTAAGTAAGTTGGTAAGTGAAAGTTGTGTGTTGCGCGCACGCACCAGATTTTTACTTTCACTTACCTATATATGAAATATATAGTAAGTGGAAGTATTGAGATCGTGAAAATTTTCGACTTCCGGTTTTCAACGGAAATACACGTTTTGGGACCCCCTGAGTCCAAATGACCAAGTCCCGCGAAATGGTCTGTGTGTGTGTGTGTGTGTGTGCGTGTGTGTGTGTGTGTGAACAGACTAGCTCAAAAACAATAAGCCGTGCGAACCTGAAATTGGGTATTTAGAGTATGTATATGCCCGCGATGTGACAGCAAAAATTTCATCAAATTTGCTCAAAGGGAGGGGGTACTTTATTTAATAACTTTTTAAGAGTTTTTCAATTTTCTCAAAAACGACTTTAACGATTTTGACTAAACTTAGTATTTGATCTATTTATATCCCAGATATGACTGTAAAAATTTCATCAAAATTGATCAACCGGAGGGGGGACTTTACTTAATAAATTTTGTATCATTTTCACGTGTTTTTTTTTATTTACTCAAAAACGGTTTTACCGATTTTGATCAAATTTGGTATTTGATGTATTTATATGCCAGAGATATGACTGTAAAAATTTCATCAAAATTGATTAACCGGAGGGGGGACTTTACTTAATAAATTTTGTATCATTTTCACGTTTTTTTTATTTACTCAAAAACGGTTTTAACGATTTTGATCAAACTTGGCATTTGATGTATATATATGCCAAAGATGTGATATTCAACATTCATCAAAATTGGTCAAACGGAGGGGGCACTTTATATCATAATTTTTTTTCAATTTTTATCTTTTTGATCGATGATCTCAAAAACGGCTTTAACGATTTTTATCAAATTCGTTATGTTTAATGAAAATTAGTTGTTATTTATTACCAGGTAAGCTTTATCATTATTAAAATGTTCTGAGAGGGCTTAAATGGGGAAGGGGCCTTTTTTGTTTTCCTATAAAGTACCTTTGTTTTAGTTTATATTAAGAAATTAACTGTCTGTCATCACACCTAAAAATAAGAAATGGCTAAATATGATATATGAAGAAAATCAAGTAAACATATACAGGAGAAAAAAAGAAAAATAATCCGTCAACTCATAAAACACCTTGAGCTCACGCATGCGCCGTACGCCTTTAATGACAAACCAATGGGTTATTATTACCTATAGATGTTCTGTTCATTTGAGAAGTGGCAATTAACAAAACGCATTAAGTTCTAATCTAAGTAAGTTGGTAAGTGAAAGTTGTGTGTTGCGCGCACGCACCAGATTTTTTACTTTCACTTACCTATATATGAAATATATAGTAAGTGGAAGTATCGCGATCGTGAAAAAATTCGACTTCCGGTTTTCAACGGAAATACACGTTTTAGGGTCCCCTGAGTCGAAATGACCAAGTCCCGCGAAATGGTCTGTGTGTGTGTGTGTGTGTGAACAGACTAGCTCAAAAACTATAAACCGTGCGATCCTGAAATTCGGTATTTAGTGTAGGTATATGCCCGCGATGTGACAGCATAAATTTCATCAAAATTACTTAAAGGGAGGGGGTACTTTATTTAAAGAATTTTGTCTATTTTTTACGTTTTTCTCGATTTTCTCAAAAACGGCTCTAACGATTTTGATTAATCTTGGTATCTGGTGTATGTATATGCCCGTGATGCGACAGTCAAAATTTCATCAAAATTCATTAATTGGAGGGGGCACTTTACTTAATAAATGTTGTCACATTTTCACGTGTTTTTTATTTACTCAAAAAAGGCTTTATCGATTTTCATCAAACTTGGCATATGATGTATGTATATGACCACGATGCGATAGCCGAAATTACATAAAAATTGGTTAAACGGAGGGGGAACTTTACCTAATAACTGTTGTCTCATTATCACGTGTTTTTTTTATTTACTCAAAAACGGCTTTAACGATTTTGACCAAACTCGGTATTTAGTGTACGTATATGCCCGCGATGTGACAGTCAAAATTTCATCAAAATTGATCAATTGGAGGGGGCACTTTACTTAATATAAGTTGTCTCATTATCACGTGTTTTTTACTTTCACTTACCTATATATGAAATATATAGTAAGTGGAAGTATTGCGATCGTGAAAATTTTCGACTTCCGGTTTTCAACGGAAATACACGTTTTGGGGTCCCCTGAGTCAAAATAACCAAGTCCCGCGAAATGGTCTGTGTGTGTGTGTGTGTGTGTGTGTATGTGAACAGACTAGCTCAAAAACTGTAAACCGTGCGAACCTGAAATTGGGTATTTAGAGTATGTATATGCCCGCGATGTGACAGCAAAAATTTCATCAAATTTGCTCAAAGGGAGGGGGTACTTTATTTAATAACTTTTTAGGTTTTTTTCGATTTTCTCAAAAACGGCTCTAACGATTTTGATTAAACTGAGTATTTGATCTATATATATGCCCGAGATATGACTGTAAAAATTTCATCAAAATTGATCAACCGTACGGGGGAGTTTACTTAATAAATTTTGTATCATTTTCACTTGTTTTTTTTTATTTACTCAAAAACGGTTTTAACGATTTTGATCAAACTTGGTATTTGATTTATTTATATTCCCGAGATATGACTGTAAAAATTTCATCGAAATTGATCAACGGGAAGGAGGACTTTACTTAATAAATTTTGTATCATCTTCACGTGTTTTTTTTTATTTACTCAAAAACGGTTTTAATGATTTTGATCAAACCTGGTATTTAATGTATGTATATGCCAAAGATGTTATAGCCAACATTTCATTGAAATTGGTCAAACGGAGGGGGCACTTTATTTCATAATTTTTTTCCAATTTTTACCTTTTTGATCGATTATCTCAAAAACGGCTTTAAAATTTTTTATCAAATTCGTTACGTTTGATGAAAATTAGTTGTTATTTAATATCAGGTAAGTTTTATCATTATTAAAATGTTCTGAGGGGGCTTAAATGGGGAAGGGGCCTTTTTTTCTTCGTTTTCCTATAAAGTACCTTTGTTTTAGTCTGTATTGAGAAATTAACTGTCTCTCATCACGCCTAAAAATAAGAAATGGCTAAATATGATATATGAAGAAAATCAAGTAAACATATACAGGAGAAAAAATCTGGTGCGTGCGCGCAACACACAACTTTCACTTACCAACTTACTTAGATTAGAAATTAATGCGTTGTTGTGGTCCCCTTCGTTAGACCAATTTTGATGAAATGTTGGCTATCACATCTTTGGCATATAAATACATCAAATACCCAGTTTGATCAAAGTAGTTAAAGCCGTTTTTGAATAAAAAAAAAACCCGTGAAAATGATACAAAATTTATTAAGTAAAGTCCCCCCTCCCGTAGATCAATTTTGATGAAATTTTTACAGCCGTATCTCGGGCATATAAATACATCAAATACCAAATTTGATCAAAATCGGTAAAACTGTTTTTGAGTAAATAAAAAAAAACACGTGAAAATGTTACAAAATTTATTAAGTAAAGTCCCCCCTCCGGTTAATCAATTTTGATGAAATTTTTACAGTCATATCTCGGGCATATACATACATCAAATACCCAGTTTGATCAAAATCTTTAAAGCCGTTTTTGAGTAAATAAAATAAAACACGTGAAAATGATACAAAATTTATTAAGTAAAGAAATCTCATTGGAGAACAAATGCGGAGTTAAGAGATTTCTATGGAACTCCAGATCTTGTTTCCACCATCAAGAGTGCCAGGATAAGATGGTTGGCGCACGTACAAAGAATGGAAGGTGCTAGGCTCCCGAAAATGATGATGGAGGGACACCCTGGTGGTAAACGGAGTAGAGGTAGACCAAGACTGCGTTGGCTGCAGGATCTGGAGGAAGACCTTCGGTCATTGGGTGTTTCTGGATGGAGAAGGGCAGCTGCGGACAGGTTGGAGGGGAAGAGGATTGCTGAGGAGGCCAGGGTCCTGCAAGGACCATAGCGCCGTTAGATTAGACTAGATTAGATTATGAAAATAAAAACTTTTATTTATTAATAAAAAGATCAATTTTACTTAAGAGAGTAAATACGTTAGGCTCAAATTTTTTAAACATCGCAGGAGTGTAAAAATATGGTATAAGCTAATAGTCTATAATATAGGTATATTTTAGTCCAGAAACTTTTGTTCCATAATAATTTTTTGAAAACAATATAAAGCGATTTAAGAGGAACAGTAATCGTTCTTGATTTTCAGAAAGGCATAAGAGACGTAAATACACCTATCGATTCACCTTCACGATTTATTTGCAAAATGCAACCCGTAGTAAAAAACAAGAAAGCAGTCAAAAAAACTCGACTGTTGATGAAATTAGTCCCTTCATAAATAAATTAACAATAGTGAATCGGAAAGTGCTAAGAACTACCAAATTTTGCTTTATAATTATATACAGATACTCTATAACGTGGATGGAGATATACAAGTATAAGTATATACCTAAATGTGGAAAAATGGAGTGTGGACAAAAGTGGACATCAGCAAATTCCCCAACAGTTTTCCTCTTCTTTTTTATCACATACGTCATCTATCATCATGGGTAGCTTCTCTAGTTGTTCCAAGTACTCAATAAAAGGACAATATTTAGATCATTTCTTGTGATCTACAAGAGGATCGTCATGTTCCAACCATTCATGTATTATTACTCCACAAAAAGGACACCTCGTCCGATCTGAGTTTTTAAAATAATAAAATCCGGCTGCTACTAGTTTCAATGCACTCACTGGTGAATTCCAACCGACGAATGTAGACAGTCGGTCGGCCTCATACCTCATATTGTTACTTGTTAGTCGTCTCATAATAGACTGGTTTATCAGTACTAGGACTATGACGAAAGTTTATGCATGTGATCTATGTTCTGGCCAAGTCGATGGAGATGGGCTCAAAAATCCCCATGCCCCGTGAGGAATTGTGAAACCCAATAGTCCGGGAGGACCCTTATAGCCAACAGCCGGGATTTAACTGTAGGAAAGTATTTCGTGAGGGTGCTCCCTTTCTGGGAGGTTGCCCACCGTCGGCTCCACTCCTCAATCGTATCCTCCCGGTTCGGGAGGCCCTATATGCCCCCGCCGATATAAGTCACGACTGGAACACTTTTCAGAACGAACTTGAATCCATATCAAAGATATCCATCCCTCATCGTTTCCCCTTTTATCAGGAGTCTCGCAGTTGTCAACGATTGATCGCCTTCTGCGACGCTTCATAGCTAGGGTACGCTGCCGCCATTTATCTGCTTATCCACCGGTGAAATCGCGGTGCATCTCCTCGTTGCAAAATCTTGAGAAGGTATCCCTTCCCCGACTAGAATTATATGCGGTGCTCACCTTTTAGCAAAATTAACCACCAAGATCCTCGGCATGTTTTCCAGCCTTTTGAAGATTTGATTGCCTTCTCGGATTTCGCGGTAGTCCTTACCTGGATTGGCGGCAAACCGCACCGATGGAAAACGTTCGTGGCCAACCGAGTCACTGAAATTCAAGTCGTTCCTCCTTCTCAATGGCGTCACATTGACGGCAAGGAAAATCCCGCCGATTGTGCCTCTCGTGGGCTATTTCCCAATGCGTTCACCCGTCATTCCCGGTGGTGGACAGGTCCCTTGATCGCCGATACATCGGGTCTCTACATCGGGTCTCTACTCTACTCTACTCTACTCTGCCGCTGAAATAAACATAGCACTTGATACCTTAGTCCGGGGATTCCAGCAAGTTTCGCTAGCAGAAGAATATAAAGCCGCATCAGAACCCGCCTCCAAGTTGCGCCTTAAACGCACTTTACAACTATTCATTGATTCCCACGGTCTTTTGCGCGTGGGCGGTCGTCATCATCTTGTTGGCGCCGCCTAGTCATGTTGTTTCTGAAACCCCTGTTAATCGGCTCACTACGCACCTTGTTGAGAAACTTCATCAATCATTTTGGAAATGTTGGACGGTATGGAGTATATCTCTCTCGCTGGATAGATCCCTTCCCTGAGTTAGCTCCGGGTTCTCTCGTCTTGGTCAAAACGGATAATCAGCCTCCTCTGAACTGGCCTCTCGCCTGCGTCCTTGAATTGTTTCCGGGACCTGACAATGTTACCCGAGTTGCCAGAATCTTAATTCCGACAGGCAAACTCAAACGTCCAGTAACTCGTTTATGCCACTTACCTACTCAATAATGCCGCATCCGCGCCATGGGTGGGGGGATGTTCAGTCTTAACACACATAGTTTTAAAATTTAAAATGACTGGAATTCCCGCCTATCCAAGGCTCCATCCTTTTCCAATATTGCAAAGGTTAATAGTCAAGCTGGCCGTACTTCATGGTGGCATTGAACATCAGCTGGAGGAACCGTTGGGCCATGTGCTTCTCCCCACCACTACTCTCTCTTAGGCTGTCACCATCTCACAAGACATGCTCTCATGTTAGATTGCCTGGACGAAGACTGGAAGCTAGCGCAAGGTGACCTACAGAGCTTGGGCCCTGTCACTAATTGTGAGAACTCTTTCCATTTATTTCGTAAAACCCAGGAAGGGTCGCGACTGTGCCTCAATTGCTACGAGACTGACCTGCATGATCTTATCACCTACAAATTGTTTTGTTCGCCAAACTGTTCAGTCATATGAGATTTGTGCTCACTGATTAGGTCTTGATCTCGGGAAAGCGCTTGTTATGTTCGCCTACAATTGAAAGACAATTAAATCGAATTATAGTTCATTTTATTGTAGTGGCCACCAACCCTTCATTCCGTGTAATTCTTTTATTATTCTTTATTTTAAAGGCCTTCATTGTAAATGTTGTTATATAAATAACTCGATATATATGTTTTCCTTTTCTCAATTAACGTTCTTACTATTTTCAAAATAAGTCATTTTATGTTCTTTATTTAAGTTATCGATATAAGTAGTGTTCTTTCCTTATTTTGTACTCTTTGTTTCTTAAAAATCAACTAAATATTTTTAATTGTTCTCATGTTCTCTTTTTGTATTCAATAATAAATGTGTATTTTTTTTTTTTTTTTTTATGTATCTCTATCAGCAACTGATTGAGTTTGATCATTATTTCCGTCCATTATTCCGTCCATAACCATCCCTAAGGTCCAGTTCCGACGTCCGCTGGCATCAAGTTATGTCATCCACATGGTTTACACCACCTTAGGCCCTTCTGCCAGTGGTCCAGCCCAACCCTTTTTCCTAGACACTTGCCCCAGCTGCATCATTCTCTTTACTTTCTTCATGTAGCATGTCATTTCATCAGATTTATGGGTCCTAATTTATCTTTATTTATGGTATCATAAATATGGTTCATTTATGGTATCATTTATATGGCTCATTCATGGTATCGTTTATCTTGATGTCCGACGGCCGCCCCCCGCCGGCATATCAAGAGACACGGACAAAGATCCTTCCCCCTCTCCTCACAAAATCTACTCATCCCCACCTTTGCTCTATAGATATAATATGCGCCTGTGAACTTAGTAATAGGCAATTCTAGTTAGTAAACTCTAAGTATAATGTTCATGTTTTTTTTTCTGTACTAAATAAAAGTCTTTTTATTAAGCTTCACTGCTGTCAGTTTATTATTTCGTGTACAAGCTTAGTAAAATCGAGGAATTTATTTTTCCCTCCACTACCCCTCACCACATTAAGTCTTCGTCATAGTCCTAGTACTATCCTCCAAGAACCAGTTTATTGTGGGACGACTAACAAGTAAGAACATGAGGTATGAGGCCGAGCGACTGTCCACAGTCGTCGGTTGGAATTCACCATTGAGTGCATTGCAGCCGGATATTATTATTTGATAAAATCAGATCGGACAAGGTGTCCTTTTTGTGGAGTAATATTACAGAAATGGTTGGAGCATGACGATCCTTTTGTAGATCAGAAGAAATGGTCTAAATATTGTTCCTTTATTCAGTACTTGGAACACCTATGTGCATTGGTCGAGAGTAAAATATTCTTATAATTTTCCAAGTCGGTCTCGGTATAATCTTGTGGGTTTTTCAAGTAGAGTACCCGCAAAAATCCCGGAGTTTCTTCATACTCAACGTTTTTTTTAATGACAGATTAATGTGTGTGATAAAATAAACAATGGTGATAATATTTTTTTTTTATTTACGACTGTTTACAACATTAAGTCATATGTCGTCCCCAATAATAAGCGCTCTCCATTTCTTTCGGTCTTCCCAGTCTCCCTCTCTTATCCCTCTGTTCATCATTCCTTCTTCCACTCCGTCATACCAGAGTTTTCTCGGGCGACCTCTTTTCCTTCTTCTTTCTGGTATCCATTTCAGCAATTTTTTTGGCCATGCTCCCTCATTCATCCTCATAACATGTCCAAACCATTTTAACCTCATGGTTTCTATACTATGGAGGATATTTTTTTCTTTCCCAACCCGCCGTCTTATTTGTTCGTTGGGAATTTTTTGGATTCGGGACACTCCGCATGCTCGCCTCCAAAAATCCATTTCTAGGGCTAAGAGCCTACCTGCTTGTTTAGCTTTTAATGTCCATGCTTCTGCCGAGTAGAGGCTGACGCTTTCCATAAAGGCTTTATACATTATTGTTTTTGTTTTCATGCTCACATTCCTACTCCATAATACCGAGTTCAAGATCCCGATGATTTTTTTTCCTTGAACGACCTTTTCCTGGATGTCCAGATCGCTGGACCCTAGCGAGTGCAACCAGCTTCCTAAATACTTAAACTTGGTGATAATAATAGGGTGAAATCAAACTCAATCAGTTGCTGATAGAGATACATAAAAAAAAAAAAAAAAAATACACATTTATTATTGAATACAAAAAGAGAACATGAGAACAATTAAAAATATTTAGTTGATTTTTAAGAAACAAAGAGTACAAAATAAGGAAAGAACACTACTTATATCGATAACTTAAATAAAGAACATAAAATGACTTATTTTGAAAATAGTAAGAACGTTAATTGAGAAAAGGAAAACATATATATCGAGTTATTTATATAACAACATTTACAATGAAGGCCTTTAAAATAAAGAATAATAAAAGAATTATACGGAATGAAGGGTTGGTGGCCACTACAATAAAATGAACTATAATTCGATTTAATTGTCTTTCAATTGTAGGCGAACATAACAAGCGCTTTCCCGAGATCAAGACCTAATCAGTGAGCACAAATCTCATATGACTGAACAGTTTGGCGAACAAAACAATTTGTAGGTGATAAGATCATGCAGGTCAGTCTCGTAGCAATTGAGGCACAGTCGCGACCCTTCCTGGGTTTTACGAAATAAATGGAAAGAGTTCTCACAATTAGTGACAGGGCCCAAGCTCTGTAGGTCACCTTGCGCTAGCTTCCAGTCTTCGTCCAGGCAATCTAACATGAGAGCATGTCTTGTGAGATGGTGACAGCCTAAGAGAGAGTAGTGGTGGGGAGAAGCACATGGCCCAACGGTTCCTCCAGCTGATGTTCAATGCCACCATGAAGTACGGCCAGCTTGACTATTAACCTTTGCAATATTGGAAAAGGATGGAGCCTTGGATAGGCGGAAATTCCAGTCATTTTAAATTTTAAAACTATGTGTGTTAAGACTGAACATCCCCCCCCCCATGGCGCGGATGCGGCATTATTGAGTAGGTAAGTGGCATAAACGAGTTACTGGACGTTTGAGTTTGCCTGTCGGAATTAAGATTCTGGCAACTCGGGTAACATTGTCAGGTCCCGGAAACAATTCAAGGACGCAGGCGAGAGGCCAGTTCAGAGGAGGCTGATTATCCGTTTTGACCAAGACGAGAGAACCCGGAGCTAACTCAGGGAAGGGATCTATCCAGCGAGAGAGATATACTCCATACCGTCCAACATTTCCAAAATGATTGATGAAGTTTCTCAACAAGGTGCGTAGTGAGCCGATTAACAGGGGTTTCAGAAACAACATGACTAGGCGGCGCCAACAAGATGATGACGACCGCCCACGCGCAAAAGACCGTGGGAATCAATGAATAGTTGTAAAGTGCGTTTAAGGCGCAACTTGGAGGCGAGTTCTGATGCGGCTTTATATTCTTCTGCTAGCGAAACTTGCTGGAATCCCCGGACTAAGGTATCAAGTGCTATGTTTATTTCAGCGGCAGAGTAGAGTAGAGTAGAGTAGAGACCCGATGTAGAGACCCGATGTATCGGCGATCAAGGGACCTGTCCACCACCGGGAATGACGGGTGAACGCATTGGGAAATAGCCCACGAGAGGCACAATCGGCGGGATTTTCCTTGCCGTCAATGTGACGCCATTGAGAAGGAGGAACGACTTGAATTTCAGTGACTCGGTTGGCCACGAACGTTTTCCATCGGTGCGGTTTGCCGCCAATCCAGGTAAGGACTACCGCGAAATCCGAGAAGGCAATCAAATCTTCAAAAGGCTGGAAAACATGCCGAGGATCTTGGTGGTTAATTTTGCTAAAAGGTGAGCACCGCATATAATTCTAGTCGGGGAAGGGATACCTTCTCAAGATTTTGCAACGAGGAGATGCACCGCGATTTCACCGGTGGATAAGCAGATAAATGGCGGCAGCGTTCCCTAGCTATGAAGCGTCGCAGAAGGCGATCAATATATATCTTTATATATCTTGAGGCAATATCCAATGTGCCCTTTGAAGTCCCCACACAAAATTCTATTGGTAATGGGGTGGTTGGATACGAAATTACATACTACCCTGCTAATTCTCTCCAGGCATTCTTCGAAATCACAGTCTTGGGGCAAGTAAACGTTTCCCAATAATACAGTTTTATTACTAAATTGAAAAGAAATTATGATCATGTATTGGTTAGTTTCTAAAACTATAACGTTCCCTATTGTTGTTATCATTGCATTGTTTAAGAAAGTGACGATACCTCCACTTGCCCTACCTCGTTGTTTAGCTTTAACAGCGTTACTAATAAACGGAGTGAAATTCATAAGCCAAGGTGGTATGATAAAATTATCGTTCGTTAACCATGTTTCTACTATACTTATTGCCAATATATTAGCACCTGAAATTGAACTGACATTAAATAAATTTTGGTAGCCTTTGATATTGTTAAATATTATCTTATATCTATTGTTAGTTTGGTTAAATGGAAAGTTACAATTACTATATTTATTTTGACGGTCCAAAAGCCTTTGAGAGTGTTGATAGTTATTAAGCCAGAAGTCATTTTCTGGAGGTTGTACGCTGAGTGAACTAGATCTTGGCCTGAACTCGAACTCCTTTAATCTTTCCACCGTTTTTCTTTTTTTCTGTGACTGGTTAATTTTTTCGTCTTCTTGATCAACTGTTGGTGAGTTTTCCTGCATGTTTTCTGCCTCGTTCAGGCGGTATAGACTTCCTCTAACTTTGAAAAAACCTCTTCTATAAGAGGCGTTTTTGTCCAGATCTTTTAATTTATTAATGCAATTAAAAAATTTTCTGCCTTCTTCCCTATCTTCCGGTGACTTGCAATGGCTCACTCTGTAATTATTTGTAGCTAATTCATCTCTTCTTTTCATAATTGCCTGTTTAATTCTATAATTATTATATTTAATTATAATATTAAGGGATACCAAGATAGGTCTTGGTTCTCGACCTTTACCAACTCGAAAACAGTTATTTATGGCATATGGTGGTAATTCTACATTAACTTCATGGCACATATTAATTACTTTTGTAGAGACTTCCTCGTTTTCAGTATAGGGCAGATTAAAAATTAAAAAGTTGTTTTTTCTTCTTTCTCTCTAATGATTTAGAACAATTAATCTTCGATTTGTTCCAAAGAAAAATAAATAATAATGAGCAACCATCCGATTTTCTCGAAAGGTTGACTAATAATTATTAGTCAACCTTTCGAGAAAATCGGATTATTATAATCCGATAATTATATTAAAATCTATTATAATAGAAATATTTTAATTCATAAATATAAAAATGAAAAAATAATTAATAAAGACTTAATCATAAGTCAATTAGAATCACGAATTTTACATCATTTTTATTCAAATATGCCATTAGATGTTCGAATAAAGTTGATGAATAAATCTGATCATTTAAGGAATGATTTACGTTTATTATTAAATAGCGAGAATCATCTTTCTGATGATGATTCAGTTTCATTTAAACCAAAATCAAAGGCGAAAAAGAATATAATGATAATTACATTACACAAAATTTAGATAACCATTCCAAACATAGTAAAGTATATAACTTCCAACAAAATTATAAAATAGATTCACATAAAGATCAAAACCATTTTTACAACAATAAATATCCCAATAATAATGTAAAACATAACAGATTTTCAAATGAGGGATCAATGAAAAATTACCAGCAGCATTGCCGATACAAACACCAGGTCTTCCATTTTACGGAAGAAGACCCTAAAGACTGTAAAATTCGAGAATTAGAAGAACGAATTCAGCAATTGTAGGAAGCTGAGCGTTTTCTAAATGGCGCAAAAAATCCTCCGGAAACATTTAATATAAGCGAAAATATCGAAAATAGGGAAACTGATGACGAATTGATCAGGACCCGGATAGTTTCAAGAATGAAAAAAACGTAAATGAATTAAACACTTTACTAGAACAAATCGTCGGTAATATTATTTGCGAAAAGGATACGCTAAAAACTGAAATCGTCGATAGTATAATTAGCGACAAGGATACGCTAAAAACCGAAATCGTCGATAGTATAATTAGCGACAAGGATACTCTAAAAACCGAAATCGTCAATAGTATAATTAGCGACAAGGATAGGCAAAAAACCGGAATCGTCGGTAATCTAATTTGTGACTAGGATATGCTAAAAACCGAAAATGTAACCATGATTTCTAGCTTAGCAGCAGATAAAACTCACGATTTAGGTAATAAAGATTCGAATAAAGCTGAAGAAGTTGAGAACGCTTCAATGGTAGGAGAAACACTTGATAGCGAAATAATGCTGGAAAGCTCTATTAATATAACTAATAATAATAGTACTAATGTAATTTCGTTAGTTCAGGATTTTTCAACTTTATTTGAAAATATTTCTATTAAATTAGAAAAAACAAAATCATGTAGAATTAAACATGCAAATTATTACAACAAATTGCAGACGAAAAAAACGACAAAATCTAATATAAATACACAATTAACAGAAAAAATTGTCTCTACAGGAGACATAGTAAAAAAATTAAAATCTAAAATTAAATTAAAATTCTAAAAATCCATAATTGACGAAATAGAAAGAATTTAATATATTTATAGATGTTAAAACCGGATAAATTATGAAATCAATAATGGATTGTGACGGACTATAAGTGGAAAAACGGAAACATAAAATAAAATAAAATCTCATATAATAATAATTAGTTTTAAAATTGAATAAAATAAAACTATAAAATATAAAACCAGTAAGAAAGGACATAAAATTAAATAACCTGACGTCGATAATAAAAATAATGCAAAATAATTATAATCATACCTTGAATATCGTAATATTAAATAAGGATTCAATTTAGAAGCCAATAGTGAACTAATAATTATAACTCCTAGATATAATAATGATTAAACGAAATTATAAACAATAATAATAATTTATTATGAAACCAAAAATATTGTAATTTAAATATTCGATTCTTTAGCAAAAATAATAATAAAAATAATTAGTTACATTTTGACAAAAGCGGTTATTGACAATAAGGTAAATAAAATTAATTCATAGATTTAAGAAAATTTAAAATACTGATTAATAAATTAATTAGATTCATTATGATTTATATATTAAGAAATTAATTATACATTAATTATATTAATAAATAATAACTGATAATAAATAATTAAATATAATAGTAATAAATAATATAATATAATAATAAATAAATAAATAAATAATTGAACTGATAATAAAATAATAATTAATTCAAAAGAAAAACTTATGTCTTAATGCCTTGTTAAAACAACCTTCTACAATAAGGGAAAGTAAAATAAATTAATTTAGAAATTCAATAAAACATTTATCAGACTTACATATCCTTAGCTTATGTATATATATACCTTAGCCAAATGTATCCTAATATTAAGATGTGATACTAATTTTGAAATACAAATCAGTACATTATTGATATAATAGTTCTGTTATAATTATATAATTATTTTATAATAATAAGACATTATTAATCAGTTTAAATATATGTTATTTCTAAGCCTTTTTGCCAACAACAATAACAATAATTATAGATAGATAGATAATCATGTTTTATTATATAGTAAAGCTATACAAAGTAATATTTTACAATAAAAACACACTATGACAATGGTTAATACCGTCTGCCAGGAGTTACCTCTATAAACATCTTAGGTTAGAATTAAATAATAACAGAATAAAACAAACTTAAAAAAATCTAAATAAAAAATAAAGGCCTTCAATAAAAATAAAAAAGATACTTAATTTACACATCTGTTAGTCTATTATGAATCTAAATTTTAATTAAAATTAAATTCTGCAATTAAAAATTTTCTGTACCTTAAAACACCTTTCATAAATCCAGATAGCCTGTGCCAATCCTTCCCATTTAAAAAATCTATAATTTGATGCTTACTTAGCTGAATAGAGCCAAAATATTTATTTCTGTAAGAATTGAAGATAGGGCACATGGCTACTATGTGATATGTATCTTGACCCTCATTTAAATTACACATGGAGCATGTATAAACAATGCCCTCCAACCAAGGTTTACTATTGAAGTTATACAATTCACCTCTAGTTTTAAATATTGTTTGGATTAAGTCCATACTATGCTCATTATTAATGTAACTAACTTAAAAGTCTAATTCTTTGTACAGCGAATGATATTCAGCGGCTGAGACGGATACCATCAACTCTTTTCTAAAAAATTCTTGGGCTTTACCTATTATATTATACATTTGGTTGCGCCAACGTTCCCCTGATACAAATACAATATCTAAATTGCATTCCAACATATTTGCTAGTGTTTGCCATTCCTTAAACCAAAAATTATAATCTGATTTTATACATTCCAGTGACGTGTACAGCTATAACTCAGTATTTTACAAATGAAATTTACATGCAGCTTCAAGTAATTGTGGTACATTAAATTTCTACCAGTCTCTAAGTACAACATATAATTAGGTGTGTTAGGTGGTAGACGAAATAGCTTTTTTAAAAAGAATCTATGAAGACTAGTGACCGACCGAAACTCAATTTTTGGCCGAAACCGAAACCGAAACTGAATTTCGGCCCCAGGTCTGGTTTCGGGCCGAAACCGAAACCGAAACCGAAACTTACCTATTTATATGAAAATGTATTTACTATATTATTATATTTGGTTAGGTGTGCGAAAGGAATCATCAAATAAAAAGAAGAAACAAAAGCAGAAGAAACAAATAAAAATAGATTATATTACACAAAATATTTATATATATACACGGAAAAAATGTTTATTTACAATAATGTTAATCAAAGCTAAAAAATTGTGATCAAAATAACATAATTAATAATCAGAATCAAATAATTTGATATTATATGCCAAGAAAAGCAGTTTCTCAGCATTTTCACCAATCAGATTGTTTCGGTGATCTGCATAAATTTGTCCAGCAGCACTGAACATTTGCTCGCTGGGAATGCTCGTTGGTGGTGCTGAAAGGTATTTCAATACCGCCTTTCTTAACAAAGGATATGGACTGGAGTTCCAATAAGAATAAATATCTGCATTCCGTTGTAAACGAGGTTCTGAAATATAGCATTGAATGGTTTCTTTAACCATGAGTAATTTTTTTTTATCACATGATTCTATTCTGTCATATGATTCAACATGGTCAGGGGAATTATCATGTGAATCCCACAGACCCTCTTTAGCTTTCTGAATAGTGGACTTCGGACAGATCATTTCATTAAGTGGAGAGATATTGTCTCTTATCACATTTTTGTCGTTTTCACAGGTCTTTAAAAACGATATTATTTCTGTTATCGCAACGTCAACCTCATCCGAAGTAAGGTATTTTGATTTGAACCTTGGGTCCAATAGCGTTGCAGCTAACAGAAAAGGACGCCCTTTCACAAATGAAAATTTTTGTTCAATGTTTCGTGTAGCGATATTTTCATATTTGATATCATTAAGTTATCTCCTCTACTTCTCTCGAGAGGTTTTCGATTTATTAAGTATAGAAAAGGTATTATTATCGATACGCAAGCGTTATCAAACGATAACTCCAGAGTTGCTTCATAAAAGAATTTTAAAACACTTGTCAAGTTTTCTATTATTTCCCATTCTGAAGGGCAAAGGGTGGTAATCCCGCCATATTCAACACTGTACAAATTCACTGCCCTTTTTTGTTCGAAAAGCCTTTGTAACATTAAGTAGGTGCTATTCCATCTCACCTCCAAATCTTGGACCAATGAATGTTCCGGGAGTCCACATTGATTTTGACCTTCTGTCAATTTTCTGGAGGCTGGCTCACTGAGGTGGAAGTGGCCTACTATTCCCCTACACTTTTTTATAACAGATTTGACATTTTCATCAACAAATATGGAATTTTTTATCACCAACACAATCTATTGATTCATAATGACCACGCATGGCACAAACCATGTTTGGTGCATTGTCGCGTATCACTATAAAAATTTTGCCCAAATATTCTTCGTAGTACTTTATTTTCAAAGACCTTAAGGCGTTTCTCATCCCTTACTGAATGCGGCCATATTTCACATCCGTAAAGAACCGTTGGAAGAATAATAGTTTTTTAAATCCTAATTTTTAAGTTTCGGGACAGAAGACGCGAGCTAAGCAATTTTGTGACGGAAAAGTAGCAAGTATTACCGGCTTTAATCTAGCCTTAATTTCCTCATCGATTTCGTTTTTTCTAGTTACCATCGCCCTAAATATCTAAATTCTTCTACGGAATACGTACGTATCCCCTTCCCCTTCATGCTCTATGGTTTCCGTGTCCTCACCAAGCAATCAAGCAATACCAAATCATCGGCGTATCTGAGGACCGGTAAATTCCCTCCAAAATTCAAACCCTTTTCATTACCTATGTTATTTCATTTTCGATCCCTTTTTTGAGAATCGGAATTCTTTCCACTCTTCGGGTATCTTTTGTTGTTCCCAGATCTTTTTAATCAAAAGAAGTATTTTTTAAATCCCAGCTTCCCCGAATGCCTTGATCAGTTCACTAGGAATAATATCTGTTCCCGCTGCTTTATGAGATTTTAATTTTCCAATGGCTATTTCAACTTTCTCTTTACTCAGTTCAACTGTTAACGGTTAAGCACTCTGGTATTCCGGAGAGGAAGATATACTATTATTTGATGTCTACCGGATCGGCCAAGATATTGTTATTTTGATTCCTTATTCCAGTTTTAATCGGCCCCGACCGTTCACGAATTTTGTTTATGCATCCGTACATGGCTTGAAAGTTATTCTGGATTTTGTTACTTTCAATTGCTACTATTTTAATTTGGGATGCCTTTGCTTTTTAAATTTTAGTAATTTAGTAGTTTATTTTCTTAATGCTCGAAATTGGGAAAGATTGATTTTGTTAGAATTATTTAACGCTTCTAATTTAGCAGCTTTTCTTTTGTCGCACATGTTAACACAATCTTCAACGAACCAAGGTTTGTTCTTTTTATTTTCCCTTTTCCCAACAAGTTACCGACCTCTTTAATATTATCCCTGATAACTTCCCGTAACTTATCAATGTCTTCGTTATCCTCGTCAGAGGATTCCGAAGCCCCAAACCTATTTTCGACTTCCAGTTTGAATTGTTTTCTAACCTTCGGAATTTTTAACATCTCCACATTAAAATTATCATTCGCGGTAGTTTATCATAAACAGAGTTTTTCGTAAAATTCGAATTTAACTTCATCGTCACTATCTTCAGCAGGTGCGTGTATGTTGATCAACGCGATTTTAAACCACCGCCCCTGGAATATAGCTACCGATAACCTATCTCCGTAAAATCGAATGTTCTTCAACGCGAAAAAGAAAACTATTTCTAATCAGAGATCCGGTGCCTAAACAATAATTTCCACTCCCTCGTTCCACAAAGTGTACTTCCCTTCCTTTAGCGAGCCCACCCCTAGCCAGCGGACCTCTTGCAGCGCCACGATATCTAAACTATTCCCCATAACCTCATTCACGACCGATTTTAACGAATAATCAGCGTTTTACTTTAGGGAGATCCATGACTTTTGTGATGTGTGGTGAACTTACATGTGATTAGGGGGTTCAAACCTACGTCACATCCTCCAACAAGATTGGGGAACCGCTTTCATTGTTGGTCAGCAAGTCCAACGGACTTAGCCGGGTGGAACTTCCTAGGAATTTCCACCGACTATCCCCACATCCGCCAACCGTGGGACGCTCCCCATACGCGGTAATGAGACCCGCGCAGGGATCGAAAGGCCAAGGTAAACTAATTTCTCATATTTGAAAGAGAACATTCCGACATATTACACGATCCTATTTATATGATGTCTATAAAAAGCTAATCTATCTTTTTGTATATACATTTTTCGCTTAAGTTTTAGCTTTGGTTAAGTAAAGAATCTAGTAGCTTTAAAGCTCGAATATTCTGGCACCGCTTTATTAACCGTATGGTCTTAGAACATTAAAACATTTATTCACATGAGCGACTTTTTTACTTTCACTCAAATTTTTATGTACTATATATTAGAAGAAGCATTGCAATCGTTAAAAATATCCTGTTCGACTATTCTGAAGAAATACATTTTTCGGTGTCTTTTAATAAACGACAAAGATCGCGCAACGTTTCTGTGTATGAAAACAGTACCACTCAGAAACTGGGTATAATTTTATTGTAATTGGGGAGGTAAATTTTACACGTTTTGGTAAAACATAATATTATAGCAATTTTTATCAAAACAAAGTTACCAATTTTGATATAGTTCGTTACATGGATGAAATATTAACCATTCCTTCATTTCAGAAAGGTTTTTTGTGAAGCAATCTGATATGGCTTTATTAGAAAAGGAAAACATTGTCCCTCTATGGTACCTTATTTTATTTTTTTATTTGGATCAATTATCTGCTTCTCATTCTGAGACAAAATAGGAATTTAAAACATCAACGCCTATAATATAAAAAGTCTATTTAATTCTTTCTTCTAGAGGGCCGAGAGACCCTCCTGGGGCAGCCTACCCCGTTTGGGAAATTTTTTTTCATACAAGGATAGAAATTAACTTATGTAACTAAAAGTAAGGAAGGGAGGTAAAGAACAAATAATATGCAGAACAAGTAGAATTTTAGCTGTCGGAAAGGAACATGAAGGTAAAAAAGCTGACAGGCAGATCCAGGGGAAGGGCTGTGGGAGTGCAGCACCCCCTTTACAACCGGCTGGATTCGCCCACGATTTGATTCTCCATACCCTTGACTGACCGTGGAAACAAATAGTTTTCATTGAGTAGGAGTAATTTCTACTATAATTGAGCCCTCTAATGAGGTAGGTGGGAAACCTGTACCGCCCTTTAATTTTACGTCTGGATATATTTTTTAATGTTAATACCGTGGCTGGGTTTAAGAAAAAACAAATAAAAATCCTGAATAACTAGAAGTTAAAAACTTACAATTTTTATTTAACTCCTTAATATTATCATTTTATAATTATTAACCCAAATTAATGTCCACTGTCAAGTGAAAATGTACAATTTATTACCTATAACAATTTATCTGTGGGTCATATTTTGATAACAAAAGCCAAAACGAAATTCCTGGAATAAATGTTCTACCGAGCTCACACAAAACCAGTCAATATTAAACAATACCCGACATTGTTTCGCAATCGTCTCTTTGTCCCATTGTTTACCTCTGATATTAATTTAAATTAAGTAGAAACTAATAAATTCAATTAAATATCCTGAGATATAAATAAATAATGCCCCCCTTAGTGACTCCCCCCCCCGCCCATATCTGGCGATAATTCCAGATAAAAAGAGAAAGTTCCAAAAGATAGACAATAAATAGATTCGACGGTAATGTAGGAAGGTCCTCTTTGATGTGGGAGAAAACCCGCTTCTAGAAAACATAGTCAACTCTTATTAAACCGAGGCAAACTTACATCCACTCACATCTACATAATTTATAAAACTATGAACAATCAATTTCATTATAATTGAAATTTATAAATTTTTGATTAATTGATTTTATTACAATTGAACAATACGAATACAGCAAGAAATAATATAGTTCCATAATAAATACATTCTATTTTATTCTGTAGTTAAAACAAAAACAAATACTTACCACTTGAAGAATATCTGATGTCTTGAGTGCTGGCTTATATTCGTTATTTATAAATTTGTTGATGAATTAACAAAATACACTATACTAACAACAGTAGTAATAACACGATTAACAAAATCCAAGGGAGCACAAGGAAATTAACAAGATTGGGTCGAATCGGCTAAAGTCGTGTTATCCCTCCGACCAAAGTCGGACGGAAACGCCCGAAGAGCTAGTTTCGGCCTGGCCGAAGATTCGGCCGATTTTTGGCCGAAACCGAAAACGTGGCCGAAACTCGTTTTTTTGGCCGAAACTGGCCGAAACCGAAACTTCGGTCGGTCTCTAATGAAGACCCTCGAGCTCCTGATAGTTATGATACCCCCAGACTTGCGCCCCATATAACAACACCGAACGAACGACTGAGTTAAAGAGATTATACTTTGCAGTAATGGGCACCTTATTGTTGCAAAATACATCTGACCAAACACTATTGATGGCTAGCTTGGCGGATTGCACTTTCTCTTTTAAGTAATCTTGCAGTGAGAGATTATTAGTAAGTGTGATACCTAAATATTTATATTGCTTCACAACCTCAATCTCCTCCCCTTGATATTTCCATTTGTATTTAAACCTATCTGCCTTTTTAAATATCATTACAATTAACAATAATTATATATAAAATACATGTAATGATAAAATTAAGTATTACAGTGATAATTAATATAGTGACTAATTAGCGTTTTTCTCTCGTATATCTTCTCGTATTCTTCGTTTTTCAGTAAATACATACATAATAATAAATATAAATTTTATAATAATCATAAAAAAGTTTTGATTAACATATGGTATGTTATATAATATTCGTAATCTTTTATGATTTTTGAGTTTTACCATTGCATTTATCTTTACACCTAATATAAAAACTAATGAAAATATACATATAAAATACAAATATAAATTTATTATAGGAATTGATTTTTTTTTCTTTCCTCGGAAGAGGCATTAGATTATTAATGAACAAAATGATATCATATTAATCAATATTATTTGATTATAATTTATAATGAAAATTATGCTGGTGCAATGAACATATTTGAATATGAACTTTTTACAAACGTTGTATAAATTCATGAATAATATTTATCTCAAAACTGATTGATAATTAGCGAATGTGCCTATATTATGTAAGAAAAAATATTTTGCAGTAACCAGATAGTTTATTTTATTGTGAAATGAAAACGAAAATTTGTATGTCACAGAAGAAAATTGTTAAAAATATGATCAATATATTAGAAGAAAAAGGATGCTTAGAATGTTTTTAGTAATTACATTAATAAATTATACAGTCATATTAGTAATTATAACAATATATGAAAGTATATTCACTTATAATGCTTCACTCATAGAAAGCATTTGTTCATTATAGTACAGTATTATTTAACATTTTAGTACTTACTAAATAATTCGATCAACCTAATAATGATTAACTAGATTTATTAAGTCGTTTATTTTTATGTACCTTGAAATTACATATTGTTATTAAATAAAAGCATAAATAAAAATGTATTATTAAAAGTTTAATTGAACTGTATTGGATGGTCAAATGAAATTATTATACACTACTGTAACGTAAGTGAAACATAATTACTAGAAATGAAATATGTTTTATATTCAAGTATAATCATAGAAAAAAATATATATATATTTTTTTGTACTAAATAAATTATATCTATTAGAATGTAAGTAATTATAAATGAAGGATCATTTATTATCTATGTAATTATTAATTTATGTACTGTAATACTAGTATTAATAATGATGTACAATTTTAATTTAAAAAAATTGGAATTATTGTTAAAAAAGAAAAACTTATTAGGTATTAGTTGACTTATTGTATATTATAGTATTCATGGAATCTTGAATTAATAAGTAGGGAAGAACCATGATTGTACTTAGGTATCGTTGTTGTTATTAGGTAATGTAAACATAGATACTCACAAAACCAAATGTAACAACATTTAGCTACCCAAAATTAACAATCCACATATTAATATCAGAGCTTATAAGACCCTATGAAAACTTACTAGAAAAGAAATTATTTTAGCTCGGAGCCCTCGCTTCCAAAGGTGGGAGAAGTTAACAAATAATTCTCAAGTCTAATAATTATTTTTATTAGTCTTAGTTATAAACAATAACATTAACATTAGTGAATGGTGGTTATATTATTGGATCATATGGTGACTGAGGATGCTGATTCTGAATTTAATATCAGAATTAAGATCAAGCATGCGCGATTCGATTCATTGTTAATTTTTACCTTTTGTTTGTTATATTATTGGATCATATGGTGACTGAGGATGCTGATTTCGATTTACATATCAGATCATCGATCGCGCTTGCGCGGATGGATTTACTGTTTTTTTTAAATTTTGTGTTCTTTATATTAGTCAATAGTGCGGTCTGAGAGATTAATTTTTACCTTTTGTTTGTTATTAGAGACCGACCGAAGTTTCGGTTTCGGTTTCGGCCAGTTTCGGCCAAAAAAACGAGTTTCGGCCACGTTTTCGGTTTCGGCCAAAAATCGGCCGAATCTTCGGCCAGGCCGAAACTAGCTCTTCGGGCGTTTCCGTCCGACTTTGGTCGGAGGGATAACACGACTTTAGCCGATTCGACCCGATCTTGTTAATTTCCTTGTGCTCCCTTGGATTTTGTTAATCGTGTTATTACTACTGTTGTTAGTATAGTGTATTTTGTTAATTCATCAACAAATTTATAAATAACGAATATAAGCCAGCACTCAAGACATCAGATATTCTTCAAGTGGTAAGTATTTGTTTTTGTTTTAACTACAGAATAAAATAGAATGTATTTATTATGGAACTATATTATTTCTTGCTGTATTCGTATTGTTCAATTGTAATAAAATCAATTAATCAAAAATTTATAAATTTCAATTATAATGAAATTGATTGTTCATAGTTTTATAAATTATGTAGATATGAGTGGATGTAAGTTTGCCTCGGTTTAATAAGAGTTGACTATGTTTTCTAGAAGCGGGTTTTCTCCCACATCAAAGAGGACCTTCCTACATTACCGTCGAATCTATTTATTGTCTATCTTTTGGAACTTTCTCTTTTTATCTGGAATTATCGCCAGATATGGGCGGGGGGGGGGAGTCACTAAGGGGGGCATTATTTATTTATATCTCAGGATATTTAATTGAATTTATTAGTTTCTACTTAATTTAAATTAATATCAGAGGTAAACAATGGGACAAAGAGACGATTGCGAAACAATGTCGGGTATTGTTTAATATTGACTGGTTTTGTGTGAGCTCGGTAGAACATTTATTCCAGGAATTTCGTTTTGGCTTTTGTTATCAAAATATGACCCACAGATAAATTGTTATAGGTAATAAATTGTACATTTTCACTTGACAGTGGACATTAATTTGGGTTAATAATTATAAAATGATAATATTAAGGAGTTAAATAAAAATTGTAAGTTTTTAACTTCTAGTTATTCAGGATTTTTATTTGTTTTTTCTTAAACCCAGCCACGGTATTAACATTAAAAAATATATCCAGACGTAAAATTAAAGGGCGGTACAGGTTTCCCACCTACCTCATTAGAGGGCTCAATTATAGTAGAAATTACTCCTACTCAATGAAAACTATTTGTTTCCACGGTCAGTCAAGGGTATGGAGAATCAAATCGTGGGCGAATCCAGCCGGTTGTAAAGGGGGTGCTGCACTCCCACAGCCCTTCCCCTGGATCTGCCTGTCAGCTTTTTTACCTTCATGTTCCTTTCCGACAGCTAAAATTCTACTTGTTCTGCATATTATTTGTTCTTTACCTCCCTTCCTTACTTTTAGTTACATAAGTTAATTTCTATCCTTGTATGAAAAAAAATTTCCCAAACGGGGTAGGCTGCCCCAGGAGGGTCTCTCGGCCCTCTAGAAGAAAGAATTAAATAGACTTTTTATATTATAGGCGTTGATGTTTTAAATTCCTATTTTGTCTCAGAATGAGAAGCAGATAATTGATCCAAATAAAAAAATAAAATAAGGTACCATAGAGGGACAATGTTTTCCTTTTCTAATAAAGCCATATCAGATTGCTTCACAAAAAACCTTTCTGAAATGAAGGAATGGTTAATATTTCATCCATGTAACGAACTATATCAAAATTGGTAACTTTGTTTTGATAAAAATTGCTATAATATTATGTTTTACCAAAACGTGTAAAATTTACCTCCCCAATTACAATAAAATTATACCCAGTTTCTGAGTGGTACTGTTTTCATACACAGAAACGTTGCGCGATCTTTGTCGTTTATTAAAAGACACCGAAAAATGTATTTCTTCAGAATAGTCGAACAGGATATTTTTAACGATTGCAATGCTTCTTCTAATATATAGTACATAAAAATTTGAGTGAAAGTAAAAAAGTCGCTCATGTGAATAAATGTTTTAATGTTCTAAGACCATACGGTTAATAAAGCGGTGCCAGAATATTCGAGCTTTAAAGCTACTAGATTCTTTACTTAACCAAAGCTAAAACTTAAGCGAAAAATGTATATACAAAAAGATAGATTAGCTTTTTATAGACATCATATAAATAGGATCGTGTAATATGTCGGAATGTTCTCTTTCAAATATGAGAAATTAGTTTACCTTGGCCTTTCGATCCCTGCGCGGGTCTCATTACCGCGTATGGGGAGCGTCCCACGGTTGGCGGATGTGGGGATAGTCGGTGGAAATTCCTAGGAAGTTCCACCCGGCTAAGTCCGTTGGACTTGCTGACCAACAATGAAAGCGGTTCCCCAATCTTGTTGGAGGATGTGACGTAGGTTTGAACCCCCTAATCACATGTAAGTTCACCACACATCACAAAAGTCATGGATCTCCCTAAAGTAAAACGCTGATTATTCGTTAAAATCGGTCGTGAATGAGGTTATGGGGAATAGTTTAGATATCGTGGCGCTGCAAGAGGTCCGCTGGCTAGGGGTGGGCTCGCTAAAGGAAGGGAAGTACACTTTGTGGAACGAGGGAGTGGAAATTATTGTTTAGGCACCGGATCTCTGATTAGAAATAGTTTTCTTTTTCGCGTTGAAGAACATTCGATTTTACGGAGATAGGTTATCGGTAGCTATATTCCAGGGGCGGTGGTTTAAAATCGCGTTGATCAACATACACGCACCTGCTGAAGATAGTGACGATGAAGTTAAATTCGAATTTTACGAAAAACTCTGTTTATGATAAACTACCGCGAATGATAATTTTAATGTGGAGATGTTAAAAATTCCGAAGGTTAGAAAACAATTCAAACTGGAAGTCGAAAATAGGTTTGGGGCTTCGGAATCCTCTGACGAGGATAACGAAGACATTGATAAGTTACGGGAAGTTATCAGGGATAATATTAAAGAGGTCGGTAACTTGTTGGGAAAAGGGAAAATAAAAAGAACAAACCTTGGTTCGTTGAAGATTGTGTTAACATGTGCGACAAAAGAAAAGCTGCTAAATTAGAAGCGTTAAATAATTCTAACAAAATCAATCTTTCCCAATTTCGAGCATTAAGAAAATAAACTACTAAATTACTAAAATTTAAAAAGCAAAGGCATCCCAAATTAAAATAGTAGCAATTGAAAGTAACAAAATCCAGAATAACTTTCAAGCCATGTACGGATGCATAAACAAAATTCGTGAACGGTCGGGGCCGATTAAAACTGGAATAAGGAATCAAAATAACAATATCTTGGCCGATCCGGTAGACATCAAATAATAGTATATCTTCCTCTCCGGAATACCAGAGTGCTTAACCGTTAACAGTTGAACTGAGTAAAGAGAAAGTTGAAATAGCCATTGGAAAATTAAAATCTCATAAAGCAGCGGGAACAGATATTATTCCTAGTGAACTGATCAAGGCATTCGGGGAAGCTGGGATTTAAAAAATACTTCTTTTGATTAAAAAGATCTGGGAACAACAAAAGATACCCGAAGAGTGGAAAGAATTCCGATTCTCAAAAAAGGGATCGAAAATGAAATAACATAGGTAATGAAAAGGGTTTGAATTTTGGAGGGAATTTACCGGTCCTCAGATACGCCGATGATTTGGTATTGCTTGATTGCTTGGTGAGGACACGGAAACCATAGAGCATGAAGGGGAAGGGGATACGTACGTATTCCGTAGAAGAATTTAGATATTTAGGGCGATGGTAACTAGAAAAAACGAAATCGATGAGGAAATTAAGGCTAGATTAAAGCCGGTAATACTTGCTACTTTTCCGTCACAAAATTGCTTAGCTCGCGTCTTCTGTCCCGAAACTTAAAAATTAGGATTTAAAAAACTATTATTCTTCCAACGGTTCTTTACGGATGTGAAATATGGCCGCATTCAGTAAGGGATGAGAAACGCCTTAAGGTCTTTGAAAATAAAGTACTACGAAGAATATTTGGGCAAAATTTTTATAGTGATACGCGACAATGCACCAAACATGGTTTGTGCCATGCGTGGTCATTATGAATCAATAGATTGTGTTGGTGATAAAAAATTCCATATTTGTTGATGAAAATGTCAAATCTGTTATAAAAAAGTGTAGGGGAATAGTAGGCCACTTCCACCTCAGTGAGCCAGCCTCCAGAAAATTGACAGAAGGTCAAAATCAATGTGGACTCCCGGAACATTCATTGGTCCAAGATTTGGAGGTGAGATGGAATAGCACCTACTTAATGTTACAAAGGCTTTTCGAACAAAAAAGGGCAGTGAATTTGTACAGTGTTGAATATGGCGGGATTACCACCCTTTGCCCTTCAGAATGGGAAATAATAGAAAACTTGACAAGTGTTTTAAAATTCTTTTATGAAGCAACTCTGGAGTTATCGTTTGATAACGCTTGCGTATCGATAATAATACCTTTTCTATACTTAATAAATCGAAAACCTCTCGAGAGAAGTAGAGGAGATAACTTAATGATATCAAATATGAAAATATCGCTACACGAAACATTGAACAAAAATTTTCATTTGTGAAAGGGCGTCCTTTTCTGTTAGCTGCAACGCTATTGGACCCAAGGTTCAAATCAAAATACCTTACTTCGGATGAGGTTGACGTTGCGATAACAGAAATAATATCGTTTTTAAAGACCTGTGAAAACGACAAAAATGTGATAAGAGACAATATCTCTCCACTTAATGAAATGATCTGTCCGAAGTCCACTATTCAGAAAGCTAAAGAGGGTCTGTGGGATTCACATGATAATTCCCCTGACCATGTTGAATCATATGACAGAATAGAATCATGTGATAAAAAAAAATTACTCATGGTTAAAGAAACCATTCAATGCTATATTTCAGAACCTCGTTTACAACGGAATGCAGATATTTATTCTTATTGGAACTCCAGTCCATATCCTTTGTTAAGAAAGGCGGTATTGAAATACCTTTCAGCACCACCAACGAGCATTCCCAGCGAGCAAATGTTCAGTGCTGCTGGACAAATTTATGCAGATCACCGAAACAATCTGATTGGTGAAAATGCTGAGAAACTGCTTTTCTTGGCATATAATATCAAATTATTTGATTCTGATTATTAATTATGTTATTTTGATCACAATTTTTTAGCTTTGATTAACATTATTGTAAATAAACATTTTTTCCGTGTATATATATAAATATTTTGTGTAATATAATCTATTTTTATTTGTTTCTTCTGCTTTTGTTTCTTCTTTTTATTTGATGATTCCTTTCGCACACCTAACCAAATATAATAATATAGTAAATACATTTTCATATAAATAGGTAAGTTTCGGTTTCGGTTTCGGTTTCGGCCCGAAACCAGACCTGGGGCCGAAATTCAGTTTCGGTTTCGGTTTCGGCCAAAAATTGAGTTTCGGTCGGTCACTAGTCTTCATAGATTCTTTTTAAAAAAGCTATTTCGTCTACCACCTAACACACCTAATTATATGTTGTACTTAGAGACTGGTAGAAATTTAATGTACCACAATTACTTGAAGCTGCATGTAAATTTCATTTGTAAAATACTGAGTTATAGCTGTACACGTCACTGGAATGTATAAAATCAGATTATAATTTTTGGTTTAAGGAATGGCAAACACTAGCAAATATGTTGGAATGCAATTTAGATATTGTATTTGTATCAGGGGAACGTTGGCGCAACCAAATGTATAATATAATAGGTAAAGCCCAAGAATTTTTTAGAAAAGAGTTGATGGTATCCGTCTCAGCCGCTGAATATCATTCGCTGTACAAAGAATTAGACTTTTAAGTTAGTTACATTAATAATGAGCATAGTATGGACTTAATCCAAACAATATTTAAAACTAGAGGTGAATTGTATAACTTCAATAGTAAACCTTGGTTGGAGGGCATTGTTTATACATGCTCCATGTGTAATTTAAATGAGGGTCAAGATACATATCACATAGTAGCCATGTGCCCTATCTTCAATTCTTACAGAAATAAATATTTTGGCTCTATTCAGCTAAGTAAGCATCAAATTATAGATTTTTTAAATGGGAAGGATTGGCACAGGCTATCTGGATTTATGAAAGGTGTTTTAAGGTACAGAAAATTTTTAATTGCAGAATTTAATTTTAATTAAAATTTAGATTCATAATAGACTAACAGATGTGTAAATTAAGTATCTTTTTTATTTTTATTGAAGGCCTTTATTTTTTATTTAGATTTTTTTAAGTTTGTTTTATTCTGTTATTATTTAATTCTAACCTAAGATGTTTATAGAGGTAACTCCTGGCAGACGGTATTAACCATTGTCATAGTGTGTTTTTATTGTAAAATATTACTTTGTATAGCTTTACTATATAATAAAACATGATTATCTATCTATCTATAATTATTGTTATTGTTGTTGGCAAAAAGGCTTAGAAATAACATATATTTAAACTGATTAATAATGTCTTATTATTATAAAATAATTATATAATTATAACAGAACTATTATATCAATAATGTACTGATTTGTATTTCAAAATTAGTATCACATCTTAATATTAGGATACATTTGGCTAAGGTATATATATACATAAGCTAAGGATATGTAAGTCTGATAAATGTTTTATTGAATTTCTAAATTAATTTATTTTACTTTCCCTTATTGTAGAAGGTTGTTTTAACAAGGCATTAAGACATAAGTTTTTCTTTTGAATTAATTATTATTTTATTATCAGTTCAATTATTTATTTATTTATTTATTATTATATTATATTATTTATTACTATTATATTTAATTATTTATTATCAGTTATTATTTATTAATATAATTAATGTATAATTAATTTCTTAATATATAAATCATAATGAATCTAATTAATTTATTAATCAGTATTTTAAATTTTCTTAAATCTATGAATTAATTTTATTTACCTTATTGTCAATAACCGCTTTTGTCAAAATGTAACTAATTATTTTTATTATTATTTTTGCTAAAGAATCGAATATTTAAATTACAATATTTTTGGTTTCATAATAAATTATTATTATTGTTTATAATTTCGTTTAATCATTATTATATCTAGGAGTTATAATTATTAGTTCACTATTGGCTTCTAAATTGAATCCTTATTTAATATTACGATATTCAAGGTATGATTATAATTATTTTGCATTATTTTTATTATCGACGTCAGGTTATTTAATTTTATGTCCTTTCTTACTGGTTTTATATTTTATAGTTTTATTTTATTCAATTTTAAAACTAATTATTATTATATGAGATTTTATTTTATTTTATGTTTCCGTTTTTCCACTTATAGTCCGTCACAATCCATTATTGATTTCATAATTTATCCGGTTTTAACATCTATAAATATATTAAATTCTTTCTATTTCGTCAATTATGGATTTTTAGAATTTTAATTTAATTTTAGATTTTAATTTTTTTACTATGTCTCCTGTAGAGACAATTTTTTCTGTTAATTGTGTATTTATATTAGATTTTGTCGTTTTTTTCGTCTGCAATTTGTTGTAATAATTTGCATGTTTAATTCTACATGATTTTGTTTTTTCTAATTTAATAGAAATATTTTCAAATAAAGTTGAAAAATCCTGAACTAACGAAATTACATTAGTACTATTATTATTAGTTATATTAATAGAGCTTTCCAGCATTATTTCGCTATCAAGTGTTTCTCCTACCATTGAAGCGTTCTCAACTTCTTCAGCTTTATTCGAATCTTTATTACCTAAATCGTGAGTTTTATCTGCTGCTAAGCTAGAAATCATGGTTACATTTTCGGTTTTTAGCATATCCTAGTCACAAATTAGATTACCGACGATTCCGGTTTTTTGCCTATCCTTGTCGCTAATTATACTATTGACGATTTCGGTTTTTAGAGTATCCTTGTCGCTAATTATACTATCGACGATTTCGGTTTTTAGCGTATCCTTGTCGCTAATTATACTATCGACGATTTCAGTTTTTAGCGTATCCTTTTCGCAAATAATATTACCGACGATTTGTTCTAGTAAAGTGTTTAATTCATTTACGTTTTTTTCATTCTTGAAACTATCCGGGTCCTGATCAATTCGTCATCAGTTTCCCTATTTTCGATATTTTCGCTTATATTAAATGTTTCCGGAGGATTTTTTGCGCCATTTAGAAAACGCTCAGCTTCCTACAATTGCTGAATTCGTTCTTCTAATTCTCGAATTTTACAGTCTTTAGGGTCTTCTTCCGTAAAATGGAAGACCTGGTGTTTGTATCGGCAATGCTGCTGGTAATTTTTCATTGATCCCTCATTTGAAAATCTGTTATGTTTTACATTATTATTGGGATATTTATTGTTGTAAAAATGGTTTTGATCTTTATGTGAATCTATTTTATAATTTTGTTGGAAGTTATATACTTTACTATGTTTGGAATGGTTATCTAAATTTTGTGTAATGTAATTATCATTATATTCTTTTTCGCCTTTGATTTTGGTTTAAATGAAACTGAATCATCATCAGCAAGATGATTCTCGCTATTTAATAATAAACGTAAATCATTCCTTAAATGATCAGATTTATTCATCAACTTTATTCGAACATCTAATGGCATATTTGAATAAAAATGATGTAAAATTCGTGATTCTAATTGACTTATGATTAAGTCTTTATTAATTATTTTTTCATTTTTATATTTATGAATTAAAATATTTCTATTATAATAGATTTTAATATAATTATCGGATTATAATAATCCGATTTTCTCGAAAGGTTGACTAATAATTATTAGTCAACCTTTCGAGAAAATCGGATGGTTGCTCATTATTATTTATTTTTCTTTGGAACAAATCGAAGATTAATTGTTCTAAATCATTAGAGAGAAAGAAGAAAAAACAACTTTTTAATTTTTAATCTGCCCTATACTGAAAACGAGGAAGTCTCTACAAAAGTAATTAATATGTGCCATGAAGTTAATGTAGAATTACCACCATATGCCATAAATAACTGTTTTCGAGTTGGTAAAGGTCGAGAACCAAGACCTATCTTGGTATCCCTTAATATTATAATTAAATATAATAATTATAGAATTAAACAGGCAATTATGAAAAGAAGAGATGAATTAGCTACAAATAATTACAGAGTGAGCCATTGCAAGTCACCGGAAGATAGGGAAGAAGGCAGAACATTTTTTAATTGCATTAATAAATTAAAAGATCTGGACAAAAACGCCTCTTATAGAAGAGGTTTTTTCAAAGTTAGAGGAAGTCTATACCGCCTGAACGAGGCAGAAAACATGCAGGAAAACTCACCAACAGTTGATCAAGAAGACGAAAAAATTAACCAGTCACAGAAAAAAAGAAAAACGGTGGAAAGATTAAAGGAGTTCGAGTTCAGGCCAAGATCTAGTTCACTCAGCGTACAACCTCCAGAAAATGACTTCTGGCTTAATAACTATCAACACTCTCAAAGGCTTTTGGACCGTCAAAATAAATATAGTAATTGTAACTTTCCATTTAACCAAACTAACAATAGATATAAGATAATATTTAACAATATCAAAGGCTACCAAAATTTATTTAATGTCAGTTCAATTTCAGGTGCTAATATATTGGCAATAAGTATAGTAGAAACATGGTTAACGAACGATAATTTTATCATACCACCTTGGCTTATGAATTTCACTCCGTTTATTAGTAACGCTGTTAAAGCTAAACAACGAGGTAGGGCAAGTGGAGGTATCGTCACTTTCTTAAACAATGCAATGATAACAACAATAGGGAACGTTATAGTTTTAGAAACTAACCAATACATGATCATAATTTCTTTTCAATTTAGTAATAAAACTGTATTATTGGGAAACGTTTACTTGCCCCAAGACTGTGATTTCGAAGAATGCCTGGAGAGAATTAGCAGGGTAGTATGTAATTTCGTATCCAACCACCCCATTACCAATAGAATTTTGTGTGGGGACTTCAAAGGGCACATTGGAGGATTAAATAATTTAGAATCTGATTCCCTCCAGAACACAAATTTTTACGAAAACAGACGGGTGAATCATGGAAAAATAAATGCGAGGGGAAAGCTGTTAGTCGAAACAATGGAATCTAAAGGACTACTAGTATGTAATGGAAGATGTCCATCAGACAGACCCAGAAAATATACTTATATTTCTAAAAATGGTAATAGCACTATCGATCTTATTTGGATTAACGAAAATTCCCTGCAAGTGGTCGAAGACTTTGAAGTTTCTGTTTTCTCTGATTGTTCGGACCACTTAGCCTGTAATATCACTATTTGCTTCCCACATGAGCATGTTATAAAAATATGGTAGCCACTTGAATGTATAAGATGGGTTCCGGACAGAGCTATGTTCTTCCAAGATAATCTTCACAACTCTAGAGGAATATATTTCAATTCTGAAAGTAGTGAAGAGTTGTACGTGAATTTCGTCGAATCTTTGGCTAATGTTACGTAAAAATAAATCATATCTCCAAAATCGCGTTTTAAAAATAAATGGTATAATAATGAGTGCCCAAGTACTTAAAAGAATTCTACGGCAAAAATACAGATTAATGGTTAAAAATAATTATTCGCAATCTTCACTTGAAACTTATCTTACAATAAAATATAACTACAAGGAACTTATCGAAAATAAGAAATCCAGTTACCGCAATATGATCAACAAAAAACTACAAAACGTAAAAAATAGTAGTGAATTCTGGAAAGTAATAAGGAATCTTAAACCGGTGTTGTGGCCAACACACTTTAAATTATTTTTTTTTTAATTTATCTCAATTAACTTTAATTGGTTTTAATTTGTATTAACTAGTCATACTAAGTTAAGTGACATTGAATTCGAGTGTGGTCAGCTTCGGAAGCACTACGAAGTCTTCGGGTCACTTCGGAAGACTTCGGGCCGCTTCGGCAGCCCTCGGCTGCTCTCGTTCAATCATATGTTTAAATTGAAAAAAAAAACAAAAGAATTATTAAATTAAAATTACACACAGGCGTTGTGAGTGTTATCCGTGAATGTTGTCCGAGGAGTTTTTTGAACCATTTTCAACAGAGAGGCCTCAAGGCACATTAATTCTCAAGAGGACAAGCATCTATGGCCCAGCAGCCTAAGCAGGTTTTGGATTGCTTATTCCCAAAGTTGTCAGCAGGTAACAACTTTTATTACTCACGATGAACAATCATTCGCATTGAGCGAACAGATAGTGACCTCGGACCAGTCTGGGTGAGGTGTAATTAGCCACAGTGGCTCATTGATATCGAAGGACTCTAATTAATAAATTGTTAAGCTAAAAGACTTTAATATTAACATTAAAATATTTTTAATATTATATATTAAAATATTCTCTAATATATTAAAATTAATGTTAATTTTAGTATAATGTTGTTTATAGAAATTTCTTTTAATTACTATTTTTCCTAATTTTGTTTGTATTAGCTCATGAGCTTTATTTGTTTTATGTTTCCGTTTTGTTGCCATAGTTGTACATAGCAAGGTTCAAAATATAGCCATCCGGCATTGCTTTGAAGTTTATTTATGTTTATTTATTTTTTAATTTATTTTCTTTAACTTTAAATTTTCACCAGCCTATGGTGAGGTGGTTGGGCTAGGAAAGGCTCACCCTGAACCTCTACCCGCCATCACATGTTGGTCCTCCTGGGTCGGATGCTTTTTTGAACCTTGTAATATATTTTATGCATATTTTGTACCATATGTTGGTTTACAGCATTCCGCCACATTATTTCCTTCATTAGGGATATATTTTCTTTAGGATATATTTTCTTTCTTATTTTCGTTGCTTTTTTTTTCGTGTAGTGGTTGTTGTCCTTTCTGTGTATTTTGAGTTCTCTCCCTCCATCTGTTTTTTCACCTTTGTTTTCAAGATGGTTGACTTAAACCCTGAGGTGAAGATGAAATTCGATATTCTCAAAGAGAAATTGTCCAACACAAGGTAGAAGGATTAAGGCTATTGTTGAACAGGGCAGAGCAATCGCTTCTGACCCTTCTCAGTTATTTCTATTTAAAGGGATGTATAAGGAATTAAAACCTTATTTTGATAGCTATAATGATACCTGGGACAACATTGTCCAATTAGTAGCTGATAAAGGTGGAACCACTATATTTCCTGACAAATCGGATAGGAATAATCAGGCAGCCATAGAGAGGTATTATTATGAGGCTTGTGCTATTTATGAGGACAAAATGAATCCAACGCCTATAGTTCAATCATCTGTTTCGCAGGCTTCAGGCTCAGCCGGCGAACCTGCAGGGCTCAATGACAGCCGCACAGTGCGGGCTCGTCTACCTCAGATCAATCTTCCCAAGTTTTCAGGTAATCCTGCAGAATGGCCGCTTTTCCGGGACACATACATCTCCTTGATCCATCAAGAAACCAGCCTTTCAGACATGGAGAAGTTTTTGTTCCTCGTTTCATGCCTCAACGGACCACCTCGTTCCTTGATTGGTAATGTAGCGCTCAATGAACAAAATTATGGCCAGGCGTGGAAACTGCTTCTTGAGCATTACAATAATAAAAGAAAACTGGCTAACACCTATTTAAAACAAATACTTGACTTCAAGCCTCTCACAGGCAAACCATCTCCCGCCTCATTAAAATCAATCATTACCTCCGTGGTGGAATACATTGATTCATTCTCCAATCTGGGGATCCCAAACCAAGGGGACTTCATCAAGTCATACCTGGTCTTAAGGTGCTTGGACCCTATTACACGGGGACATTTCGAGAAGAGGTTTGTGGATTCTGAATTCCCATCTTATGCTGACTTAGTAAATTTCATAAAAACTGAATGGAAAGCCATGGATCTATATTTCACAGAAGCAGAACCCTCTACATCTTCAGATCCTCGACCTCCGCCCAAACCATTTTCTAAAGGTTCTCATCGAAATACATTTTTCCATAGAAAACAGTCGCCTGATCAAAAACAATCTCAGAAGAAATCTCCCTCACATCATTCCACTAAACCTTGCCCAGTGTGCAAAAATCCTCATTCGCTGTATCAATGCCAGGAGTTTAGATCTGCTTCATCCTCCGACAAGCTCAAGCTTCTGAAAGATTGGTCTGGGTGTACAAATTGCCTGTCAGGAAAACATTCTACAAAATAATGCACATCCTTAAGAAGATGCTCGTCCTGCAACGGGAATCATCATTCATGGTTGCATCAGCAGACCCCTGTGACTGCTGGTAACACTCCGGCTGTACAGGTCAATAGAGACAACGAAGGATTTGCGCTTAGTGGACTTTCTGGTGATGGAGAAGTTTTGCTTGGAACTGTAGTCCTACAAGTGAAAACCTCAAAGGGTGATTTCATTACTGTTCGCGCTGTCACGGATAGTGGCAGCCAGATGTCCTTTATAACGACGGAATGCGCCAAACGATTAGGCCTCCTTATTCAACCATCAGAGCAGAACATTGCAGGAATTGGCCAAATCAAGTTAACCTGCCCAATAGGAAAAATCGATTGTCTCCTTAGATCCAGAATCCCTTCCTTTTCAAACAGGGAGCTTTCAACCAAGGTCATTGTTGTACCCAAAATAACCGGCAGTTTGCCCCAAGCTGTCATCAACAAAACCACCATTGACCAATTTAAGGGCTATGCACTAGCCGACCCAGATTATTGGCACCCTGGTCCTGTTGAATTCTTACTAGGCGGTGACTTATTTTTTGACATTTTGACTGGTCAACCTATTGTGCTTAACCCAGAGTTACCACGACTTGTCCCAACAATTTTTGGGTTCATAGTTGCTGGACCTTTGGCATCTCAACCGAAGTCCAACGAGAGCATTAATTTCCTCATACAATCCACGAGCGATGATTTAAATGATGCTATACATAAGTTCTGGGACATGGAGGAAGTTCTTCCAGTTAATGTAGCCTCAGAAGAGGATGATTATTGTGAAAACCATTACGAAGAGACACATTACCGTTTAGATTCTGGGCGATACGTCATTTCTCTGCCAGTCAAGCCATCTATACAGTCTTTGCAGAATACACGGACCCAGGCCATCAAGCGACTCACTAACTTGGAAGCCAAGCTTGCCAAGAATGCTGAGCTAAAGAAGGAGTATACAAAATTTATGAGAGATTATCTGGATCTAGGTCACATGAAATTAGTTGACAGTGGTACTGCCATCTATACCCTGCCTCATCATTGTGTGACAAAGGTACACGATGGACAGTTGAAGTTGCGTACAGTATTCGACGCTTCATGTAAATCTGCAACGGGCTCCCTCAATGATCATTTATATATTGGACCAAAGTTACAGCATGACATTAGGGAAATCCTGACAAATTTCAGGTGTCATGAAATCGTATTCACAGCGGATATTGTCAAAATGTACCGCCAAATTTTCGTCACACCAGAAGATAGAAGATACCAACATATATTGTGGCGCTTCGACCCTTCTAAGGAAGTCAAGGAGTACGAACTATGTACTGTCACCTATGGAGAGAGCTCAGCACCATTCAGTGCCCTCAGGACAATTATTCAATTGGTCAAAGACGAAGGCGTGTCGTATCCGCTCGCGTCAAAGGCACTTATTGAAGATATATATGTGGATGACGTTGCCACGGGAGCTTCCACTGTGGAAGAAGCACTTTCTATTCAGACCCAGTTGGTGGAGTTGTTAGGAAAAGGATGTTTTACGCTAAGCAAATGGGCAAGCAACAAACAAGAACTTCTTGTACACCTAAGAGAAGAAGATTGCCAACTAAATGCTGTCACACTAACATCGGATGAGGAGCCGAAAATCAAGCTTTTGGGAATGCAGTGGATTCCTAAATGTGATATCTTCACATATGAAATAAGTGCTTCATCGTGGCAACCCTCCAAGAGAGCTATTCTGTCATCTATAGCTCGGATATATGATCCTTTAGGATTACTGGCACCAATAGTGTTCTACGCTAAAACAATACTTCAGGATTTGTGGATTGCTAAATGCGAATGGGATGAAAGGCCTCCACCTTTAATATGCACCAGATGGTATAATTTTCTATGCCAACTCAGCTGCCTTTCAGATGTCAAGATCCCACGCTGCATAGTCTATCCCAATTCCATTTATTCAAGATTAGTTGGTTTCAGCGATGCGTCGAAGAGAGGTTACTCCGCTGTTATTTATTTAGTTACCTCGACATCAACAACCTGCCATGTCAACGTAGTTAAGGCTAAAACTAAATTAGCACCTACTAAAACGATGACTATTCCAAGGCTTGAGCTCTCAGGAGCTTTACTCCTAAGTAAATTATTTAAGTCTTGCGAACATCTTGTCAAGAAGCTCAAATTAACTCAGGTCGACTTTTATACTGACTCTGAGGTCGTCCTTGGCTGGCTCTCGATGTCTCCCCAACGTTTGAATGCCTTCGTGGCCCATAGGGTTGTACTCATTCTCGAACTCACCAATTTAAGCCAGTGGCATCACGTTAAGTCAGAGGAGAACCCTGCAGACTGCAGCTCACGAGGTATCCTACCTTCGCAGTTACCAAACCATCCTCTATGGTGGGCGGGACCAAGTTGGTTGTCCAAACCGGTGAAGCAGTGGCCAAGCCACAAAATTGGTATCATGGACCTCCCCGAGACAAAGAAGGGTGCCATTGCATGCCTGAACTCGGAGATATCACATCCAAATGATTTTATTGAGTGGATTGAGAGATTCTCCTCTTACATCCGACTCCTTAACAGCGTTCGCTATGTTTTGCGATTTCTCACAAATTGCAGAAAGGGGGAGGGGCTTAGAAGCACTTCGTACCTAGCCGAGCTTCGAAAAGCAAATCAAATTTGCGTAAAAGTCACTCAAGACCATCATAAATTAGATACCCACCAATTGCAGTCTCTAAATCCATTTATAGACTCCGATGGTATCCTCAGGGTGGGTGGTCGCCTTCGCAATGCAGATTTTCTTTCCCACGATGCCAAGCATCCAATTATCCTCTCTGGGAAAAGCCATCTTGCTCGATTGATCGTCGATCATACCCATCGGTCTCTTCTACACGTGGGACCATCAGCTCTTCAAGGCATATTGCGGTCCAAGTATTGGATAACTTCTTCCAGAAGTCTCATCCGGCAAAGAGTATTTCAATGCATCAAATGCTTCAAGGAGAAAAAGAAACCGCAACCGCCTATTATGGGTGATCTTCCATCCTGTCGTCTCACGGAAGGCCAAGTCTTTACCCACGTGGGAGTCGACTTTGGAGGTCCGTTTCTTATCAGAGAATCCTCCCGTAGAAAGGCGGCCGTTGGCAAGGCTTACCTATGTCTTTTTATTTGTATGTCCACGAAAGTCATACATTTAGAGGTCGTCTCTCGATGCTCCACCGACGCATTTCTCGCTGCCTTCGACCGATTCATTGCACGAAGAGGAAAACCTTCACAAATGTACTCTGACGGAGGTACCAATTTTGTAGGCGCTTCCAATAAACTGAGAGAGATTCTATTGTGGCAACGATCCTCATCTGTCCAGGAAAGGATCGAAAGCGTGGCTGCGCATCAAGATATCAAGTGGACTTTCAATCCTCCTTCTGCTCCCCATTTTGGAGGCGTCTGGGAGGCAGGGGTCAAATCCGCAAAGGCGCTTCTCCATCGAGTAGCTGGTGACACTCCGTTCACATTTGAAGAGTTAGCTACTATATTTTGTCGTGTTGAGGCAATTCTCAACTCTAGACCTCTAACGGCACTCGACTCAGACCCATCCAGTTTGGAGTGCATCACTCCTGGTCATTTCCTAATAGGAAGGTCGCTTACTTCAGCACCCGAAGAGAATTATACGGAGGATAAGGTGCTTCCACTTAGGCGATGGGATGTCATCAAGCAACGCACCCAACACTTTTGGAGGCAATGGAAGAATGACTATTTGAGCACGCTACAGCAGCGAAGTAAATGGACCAAAAAACAAGACAACCTACAGCCAGGAGACCTTGTGATAATCAAGGATCCGAACGCTACAGTTATGAGATGGCCAATGGCAAGAGTTATCAATGTGCATCCTGGAAAGGACAGCGTCGTGAGAGTCGTCACGATCCAAACGTCTTCGGGGACTTACAAACGCCCTGTGGCAAAACTAGTACCTTTGTCCCCAGCAAACAAACTCAATTAATTTTAAATTTTTTAATTAAAAAATTGGTGGGCGGAATGTTGTGGCCAACACACTTTAAATTATTTTTTTTTTAATTTATCTCAATTAACTTTAATTGGTTTTAATTTGTATTAACTAGTCATACTAAGTTAAGTGACATTGAATTCGAGTGTGGTCAGCTTCGGAAGCACTACGAAGTCTTCGGGTCACTTCGGAAGACTTCGGGCCGCTTCGGCAGCCCTCGGCTGCTCTCGTTCAATCATATGTTTAAATTGAAAAAAAAAACAAAAGAATTATTAAATTAAAATTACACACAGGCGTTGTGAGTGTTATCCGTGAATGTTGTCCGAGGAGTTTTTTGAACCATTTTCAACAGAGAGGCCTCAAGGCACATTAATTCTCAAGAGGACAAGCATCTATGGCCCAGCAGCCTAAGCAGGTTTTGGATTGCTTATTCCCAAAGTTGTCAGCAGGTAACAACTTTTATTACTCACGATGAACAATCATTCGCATTGAGCGAACAGATAGTGACCTCGGACCAGTCTGGGTGAGGTGTAATTAGCCACAGTGGCTCATTGATATCGAAGGACTCTAATTAATAAATTGTTAAGCTAAAAGACTTTAATATTAACATTAAAATATTTTTAATATTATATATTAAAATATTCTCTAATATATTAAAATTAATGTTAATTTTAGTATAATGTTGTTTATAGAAATTTCTTTTAATTACTATTTTTCCTAATTTTGTTTGTATTAGCTCATGAGCTTTATTTGTTTTATGTTTCCGTTTTGTTGCCATAGTTGTACATAGCAAGGTTCAAAATATAGCCATCCGGCATTGCTTTGAAGTTTATTTATGTTTATTTATTTTTTAATTTATTTTCTTTAACTTTAAATTTTCACCACCCTATGGTGAGGTGGTTGGGCTAGGAAAGGCTCACCCTGAACCTCTACCCGCCATCACAACCGGTAAACATGCACGCTAATGAAATAGATATTGATAAATGGGCAGAACATTATAAACATTTATATGGACCAAAACTGATATTGGAAACACTTTTCTTTTCCGTAACCCATCCTCTTTTGGACACTCCGTTCTTATTAGAGGAACTTCAACTAGTAATAAAATCCAGTAAAACCAAGAAATCCCCGGGTCACGATAACATCATCTATGAGGTCTTCAAAAACTTAACTCCTGAATGGGAACATTATTTATTAAACTTATTCAATCAAATAATGGAGACTGAAAAATTACCAACCGCCTGGTCAAAAACTAATTTAATTTTAATGCAAAAAAAAGGTGATAAAACAGATGTAGACAATTACCGTGGGATATCATTGATTAATAATATAACAAAGTTATTTACAGGCATTTTAGCTCAAAGGATCCAAATTTGGACTGAAAGTGAAAACTTAATTCCAGAAGAATAAGCAGGATTTCGAAAGGGAAGAGGTTGTGTTGAACAAATTTTCTCACTTATGTCGCTTATCAATATTAATCTCCAAGTTAAGGGTAGTTATGTTTTCGCGACATTTTTGGATTTTAGGAAAGCGTTTGACTCCATTAACCATGAGCTGCTTTGGAGAAAGCTGTTTGACTTTGGTATCAGCGGTAAGATAGTGAGATTGCTTAAAGCATTGTATGATACAGCAATAATGCAAAAAAAAATTAGGAATGAGGTGTCATGGGAAATCGAAATCAGTTCAGGACTACTACAAGGCGAAACTCTAAGCCCGATTCTTTTTATTATATTCCTCTCAGACATAATAACCTTCTTCGAAAAGAGTGGTGCATCTGGTTTAACAATAGATAGTAAAAATGAAGTTTTAATGCTACTACTGGCTGACGGCATAGTAATGTTAAGTAACTCGTGGCATAGCACCCAAAAAAAAACTTCAGATCCTTGAACAGTATTGTGGCCAGAATTCACTGGTTTTAAACCCCGAAAAATCAAAAGTTCTGGTATGCCATAAGTCTCCACGAATGAAAAAATTAAAGTCACTGTTATGGCAGAAAAACCCCCGGAATTTACAAAATGCTATAACTATCTAGGAGTGCCATTTTCAACATCGGCAAGATTTCATAAGACTGCTGAAAACTTTATTCAGAGGTCAAATGTTGCAGGAGCGAAGGTACGAGAGATTTTAATCCGAGGTAAGAGCGATGCTTGGGAAACAAAAATGTCTCTCTTTGATTCAATGGTCTCCTGATGTCTTCTTTATGCGGCAGAAGTTTGGGGTTTAAGATATTTTGAATCAATCGAACAGGCACAAGTAAAATTCCTCAAATAACTATATTTTTGGCCCAGAACAACTCCTAATTATATAGTTCGACTGGAAACCGGCCGCTCACCGATTCTAATGGCAGTTTTAAAGAAAACTATAAACTTTTGTATAAAAATATCTTCATTACCAGACCATCGACTTCCTAAAAAGTGTTTGCAGAAACTTGTGGATCTGGACACTAGGCAGCCTAATCTCGAATTTAATTGGATATCACAAATTAAAAATTTAGCGGCTTCCAATTTTGTTCAAGAGTACTTCAACGACTTTTCCGATCCAAAAACATTAATTAGGAACAAAAAAAAACATTTTGTTATGTGTATCTTCTAACTTATTCTCTAACGACATTGAACGTGCATTTAATTCAAACTATAGCCACATCTATAGGCGAATCTGTTGCTATAATCACCCAGAACCTGAAAACTACCTGAAATTCACAACCTCTTTCCGAAAGCTGCGAACTGTGAGTCGCCTGAGAGTTTCGAGTGAAGACACCTGGCGCTGTACCATGGGAATATTGCTCATCTTTTAAGGGCTGAAGATGTCTGTAAGTGGTGCGGCCTCCTAATCACTAACCCTCTAAAGCATTTGGTCTTAGAGTGTTTATATTTTGAGACCTATAGAACGAGATATCTCGATAAATATATCAATGCGGGCACGGATGACTTATCACTGATGAGGGTTCTAGATATTAAAAGCCTAGAACACTTGGATAATGTGTTCTACTTTATTGTGTCGTCAGTTAATATCTTAAACGCTGGCAATTTACCTGAAAACCCATAATTATAAAACAATCTTTTCATTATTCCTATGCTTGAGTTTTATATAAATAAAGTGCATATTTTTGTATTTTGGTACCCTTTTGAATGACAAGTGCATCACATCATTGTAATTAAAAGAAATGTATATTTAAGAAAAGTTGGATATTATTTAATTTTATATAAATGGTGGTATTTATAAAAATTTTAATTTTTTCAGTAAGTTTATTTTTAGTATGAGTATCAGTAAGGTGAAAATTTAGTTAATTTGTTTTATTTTTGTTTTGCTTTAATTTTATTCTAACCTTAGCAGGTAACACTAACTCTAACTAACATTGATTGGGCCAGACTCCATGGCTACGCTGTTTTATAAGCCAATAAATAAATAAATAAATAAATAAAATAAAAAATAAAAATCATTAGAATCGCCATTAATATAAGCAATTTTATTATAATGAATTTCCTCAAAAGGAAATGATTCCATATCTGATATTTGTTTTAATTATTCAATTTAAATAGTCATTATATTAATTGCCGGGTCTGGCATCACAATATAAAATACAATTATATATAAATATTACATAAATTATTATAAAGTCTGATGAAAGCTTACTGTTGATAGTCAGTCGTTTTCTTTCGGTACCAGTGGACCACTTTCTGGTAACAGTGAGCCAAGGAGAAGACTGCCAGTGCAGAATACCTCGTAAGAGTGGTTTTCTGTGGAAAAACTGGATGTACCTGGGACTTCTGAAGAATATTAGTACCTACTAGTACCTCGGGTAGAGTGGGCCAATCACTGAACCAGTAGATACCTCGCAAGATTGAGTCTAAAAGTTGAAGTACTTCAGGGATCTGGTTCTGACAGTGATTATCACACGGGAATATCTAGTAATAGTGAGTTCCCGATCAATACCGTCTGATGTTCGGACGCCAATTAATGAACTGACAACTGTGAAGCTTATTAAAAAGACTTTTATTTAGTACAGAATTACGACATGAACATTATACTTAGAGTTTACTAACTAGAATTGCCTATTACTAAGTTCACAGGCCCTTAATATATCTAAAGAGCAGAGGTGGGGATAAGGAGATTTTGTGAGGAGAGGGGGAAGGATCTTTGTCCGTGTCTTCTGATATGCCGGTGGGGGGCGGCCGTCGGACATCAAGATAAATGATACCATAAATGAGCCATATAAATTATACCATAAATGAACCATATTTATGATACCATAAATAAAGATAAATTAGGACACATAAATATGATGACATGGCATGATACATGATGGAAGTAAAGAGCATGATGCAGCTGGGGCAAGTGTTCTAGGAAAAAGGGGCGGGCTTGACCACTGGCAGAAGTGCCTAAGTTGGTGTAAACCATGTGGATGACATAACTTGATGCCAGCGGACGTGGGAACTGGACCTAAGGGATGGTTATGGCGGAAATAATGACCTGGGACCATTCACTAATGTTAATGTTATTGTTTATAACAAAGAATAATAAAAATAATTATTAGACTTGAGAATTATTTGTTACTTACGTAAATAAACCCAGTAAATTCAAATAGGCTTCAAAAGACGACGATTTCCAGAGAAACCTGACTCGGCACTCCATTTCCTATATATCCCAAACCAGACTTCCTAGGTGTCGTCGAGTCTAGTAGCTAATGGATCAGCAGGATTCCATTAAGATGCTAAAGAACCACCTGTAACTCACAACACATGTGAGATCGTACACCTCACAACACCTCAAGGACTCCCCCCCCCTCCCCAAAGAGCAAACCCCCCCCGCCCTCACAAGGTCTGTCAATGGCCCTCAAGGTCACGTATAGCCCTACTACGCTCCAGGTCATTTCCTTCGTGCTCCTGCTCCATCGGTCGATATATACTACTCCCACACTTTTCTCCCAATGTATTTATGTTGATTAAGATAGATGGCGAATATTTAATTTGATTTTCTTCTAATTTGATTTCTATATCCATTTGTTATATCCAATTTTTTAATATGTTTATATTAGTGATAAATAAAACTGGTTTCAATAATATTCTCGTATATTATATAGTTTTTTATACAGTTTCAATAATATATTTTATTTTGCTTTGAAATAAAACCGTTTATGGTAATTTGTCTTAAGTTTTGCATAATAATAAGTTAAATGATTCAAGTTTTTCATATTTCATAATAAAATTGTATTTTTTTATTTTTTAATATTTTTAGAACAATATTTCTTTTTATGCCAGAATGAATTTTTCCACATTAAATCTGCTCAAAGAAAAAGATATTAAACTCTTTAAACATAAATTCTAGAAAAATATGGTGAATCAATAAAAAATAAACTCTTAAAATGTGACGTAACACTACAAAGAATTTGCTTACAACAATACATTTATATACGAGTATTCAAATCGACTAATCAAAGATCATATAAGAAGTTATTTTGGAGCTAAAAAAAATACATCCACTGGACAATGACTCCTCGTCGTCCCAAGAAGTAATGCAGTATGTATTTGCTGCTTTTAAACTCCGGTGTAAATAATTAGCATCGATAGTATAAACGGGTCTTTTTTACTTTATCCCCACATCTCTATTTTATATAAAAACACATGTTTTTATAGATACCTTTCAGAAAATATTGAGTAACTGTAACTAGTAATTAATATTAACAGGTGTTGAAATATATTTTTGTTAATATTATAGTTAAAATGAATATTATTGAACTTTCTAGTGTTTTTAAAAGTAAATAAAAGTGCTAAAATTTTATCAAAATTACGAAATAATACATAAAAGAAGAAAATGTAGAAAAGGACATTTAATGAAACTTGCATTTAGGAATGATATATGTCCGAGATGGAGATGTTCGAGGGCTGGTTGCAGAACAGAAGAAAGTGTTTTTAAAAATACTTGGTTTGAAAATACACGTTTATCTTTAAGAAAATCTTTGTTGATTATTGGCCTCCCAAATAATATTTACATTATAGTTTATTTTTGTATTTAAATAAATGATGTTATGTTGCATTTCCTGATTACTATATTTTATATGGGTTAAGGTTATGGATATTTAATAAGGAATCATTGGTTACAGGTAAATAATTAATAACTGTTATTGAAGCAAGTAACTGAATAACTTGTCACAGTTATCATTAGAATCACATGTTTTAATTTAAAATATAAATGTGGGGATAATGTAAAAAAGACCCGTATTAACATTCATAATTGCTAAATATGAATGTTACAACCCTAAAAATAATTTCTAAGAACATTTAGAAGAAGAAATGCTGATGAATAACAATAAATTGAAAAATAACGCAAATGTTCACCTGGAAACATCGGAAAGATTTTTTGACTTATAAACTCGTCTGGCGGGTATTAGTAAGAATTTTTAACCAGCCAGACGACCGAATTTCGTGTTTAGGAACCTTTTTGAATTAATTGGCACAGTAACGAATCGTGAGTTTTATGGGTGAGTTTTTGTGATTTCACGCGCACCGCTCTTGCGGGTCTGGCAGGCTCTATTAAGAGTTTTATCGCTGCCAGACGATTTTTCCCTTTCTATAGAAATAAAAACCTAACGATTAAGTCATATTCCAGCATTATGTTTTATGGGTGGATTTTTGTGAAAAAAATAATTAATCAAATTAATTTTTAAGTCATTAGTAAGAATTTTATCGCTGCCAGACGGTCGGTTTCGCACTTAACTCTGTTGTTTCTAACTATGCTGAAATTAGTAGTAATATGTTCTATGGGTGAGATTTTTCGCATCTGGCTCCTGTACTTGTTCCTTTGTGTATTGTGCACATTTGCAGAAATAAGTTTAGAAGACGGATCAAAGAGGGAGTTTAGTTTCCAGCTGGATAGACATTTAAAGTAAAATAATTCCAATATTATTTTTTTTAATAATGTATGGACTTATTTTGTTTGATCTCCAAATATCAATAACATTTTCTAAAAATTGGACCTCACCTTCTAACATTAAAATTAAATTGCTGAATTCAGTTATCCATATATGTATTATAGTTATTAACCATTTATTTACTATTTTATTCTATAGTTTAACAATGGCCATTCGATTGGGGCTAGTTTTTGTTATTTTGTAGCTCTTTCCCCTTAATTGCCGCCGAGATACTTGATCCAGGCACTAAAGGCGTATAGTAAGAACTCCGGCCAGTAATGGGAGTATTACTGGCCGGAGTTCTTACTATATCGGAAATGCCACCGCAGCCTATGCTGATTCAGGATTCCGATGTCCCAATGGACACGTGGACATCTGATAGCGACAATTTCGATTTACCTATACTTCGTTGGAAGAAAAAAGGTCATAAACCAAGGAAATTAAGAAAAAATAAATTTGATCTACCTCCAGCTGGTCCGTTAAATTTTGCCCACGTCGATATAAGCAGTCGCTTTTACAGAAAAGATGGACCACGAACAACCCGGAAAAGAACTTGGAGAACGTGTTATTCAAGAAGCAATCGCGTCATAAGGGAACAGGGGGCTTATGCTTTATTTCGATAATTTCTTATCGCGTATAAAACTCGCGTGGAACTTACTGAAAAAAGTTTTGTTGGTTTAGCAACCTATTGCATATAAGTGTATTTTTACTTTTCGCCATATAATTGCTGATTAGCAATAGGATAGGGGTTTCTTTTGGAAAGCGAGAAGTGAGGATGGAAGAGGGCTCAACCACCGCGGCCCTTTACAGGAGGCGCGGTGCTGCATGGCGGGTTTGCATTTTGCATACTCTGTGTGCGCGTAAGCCTCTAGAGAGGCAATCGCCCATAACTTTTCTGATTTCAAAACTGGTCATTTGAGGTCCCCTGGAAATTTTATACTAAACCAATTTGCTTCCAACTATATATGTGTCCTTAAGGGGCTAGTGCAAAACTAGCGAATCCCCACTCAAGGCTCTGAATACATATATTTCCACAAAGTTCACAAGAGACAAGTTCACAAGACAGAGTTAGAGAGTGATTGACAGAGAGTAACACTGTCATAAATCTTATAGTTTATTTTTTGAGACTTAGTAGAAACTATCTTTAATATAATGTTATAGCATTATATCTTGTCGATAAAGGTTTAATCCAGAGTCTTGCTGGAGATTTGTTATACAGGGTTTCCCGAAGTTAAACGGCAGAACTTCAGGAACTTATAGGGGATCGAAAAACTAAGACAAAAAGTCCTTTAGAAATTTGCTCGTTTTTGCTTAGTTTTGGAGAAAATCGCAGAAAAAGAAACAAAACAAAAATGTTATAGGTAGCGATTATCACCTTTCAAAGTTCGTCAGGCTAGGCAGTGAGATATGTAAACACTTAATGTCATCCTTTGCATTCTTTTATTTATTTACATTTTGGCTTCCTTCTAGGATTATAATTCCTAAATCAGTCTTCAGTCAGTTACTCAGATATTTTTGTGTGAATAGCATCAGCCACAATGCCGCGTACATATTCAAATGTTAAATACGCTGTGGTATTGGAATCGAAAGTAAATATCAATTGATATAAAATGTAAATGTTTTAGATGTCACATGATAATGCATTGTTGTTATTATTACAAGTTGAGTTTTGATGTAATTGTAGTTAATGAAAAATACGTTCCTAGTTTCCTTTTGTCTAAAATATAACACTGGTGACGATGACGAAAAAACCTACGCGAGCAGTGGAGGAGGTGAACCCTCAAGTGGAATTGGAGAGAGCGGAAAGGCCTCCAATCAGAGATGTGTTCAGATGGGAGAAGTTTCATCCGGACAAAGGAGATATTGAGGTATTGTACCATCAGTTTCAAGCTAGTATTAGGTTGTTATATTATATATAGGTGTCGGGGATCGATGACGAGGAAACAAAAAGGCTTCATTTTATTGAAAGTCTGGACATAGCTGTTTTAGGAGTTTTGATAAATTTGGTAAAACCTAGCACAATTTATGATTATTCTGCCGCAAATCTATATACCATTTTGGTGAAAAATTACAAAGTAAAAAAGATAGTAATTTCGGAAAGGGTAAAATTCTTTTCTACAAAACAAGGGTACAAATCTGTAAAGGAATATGCCAATGAGCTCCGTGAAATGTCATCTGCTTGTGATTTCCCAGCAGATTTTTTTCAACATGCACTCATTACTGCTTTCATTATGGGACTTGTTGAGGAAAATATTAAGGCGAATTTACTTCAGAAAGATCATGAGTCTTTTAATGAAGTTGTGGAATTGGCAACTATGTTATATTCGGTTAAAGAAGCTTCCAGTTCACGAAGTGAACAACCCATTGAAATCAATGCAACTAGACTAGGTCCATGTTTTGCTTGTGGTGGACCCCATATCAAAATTCATTGCAGATTTAAAGATGCAGTTTGTTTTCGCTGCAATCAGAAGGGCCATACGAGCAAGGTGTGTCAGAACAGACGTCCTAAGGGCAATAAGAGTGAGAAACCAGGACCAAGAGGGTCCAAAGAGGTTGTTTCGTCCGTTTTCGATATTTTTAATGTTTTAAATACATGTGGTAGTATAGCTGGTCAGATGATAAGAATTACTGTAAAAATTAATGGCCACCGTATTGAGACCTTATTCGATACAGGTAGCCCCGTGTCGATTTTGACTAAAGAATCATGGGAAAAATTAGGTAGTTTTCCGCCGCGAAGGTCTCAAAAGTCTTTATTATCATTTACCGGTCATCCAGTAAAGCTCCTGGGAGATCAGCGGGTTACAGTTGAATTTCGGAACTTAAGAAAACTATTACCAGTATATGTTGCTGATGGGGTAAATGATAATATTTTGGGACGCGCCTGGATTGGCCAGCTTAGGTTAGATGAAGTTTCTATAAAAGAACTGTTGTCAGATGCAGGTATTGGCAAGGTGATGAGGTCTCGTCAAACGTGGCTAGTTCTAGGCTCGAAAGGCTATTAAAAAATTTCTCGCATTTGTTCAATGATTTCAGCGAATCAAGATGTGCCACTTTTACTGCGCACTTGTATCTTAAGGAAGGTGCGAGACCTGTTTTTAGAAAAGCACGCCCTGTACCCTTGGCGTTAAGAGGCCAGGTGAAAGATGAGTTGGATAGCCTCGTAAATAGTGGGATTTTAGAGCCAGTGGATAGGTCTGAGTGGGCTGCTCCGTGCGTTGTTCTGAGAAAGCCCAACGGTAGGTTACGGATTTGCGCTGATTTCTCAACGGGATTGAATAAGGCTTTAGGAATACAGACATTCACATCACCCACCCAGGAGGAATTATTCACAACTATTTCCGGATGCAGGAAATTCACTACGTTGGACCTCACAGATGCCTATTTGAGTGTTCCGGTTGATGAAGAATCTAAAGAATTACTAGTCAACAATACACCTTTCGGTCTGTATCGATATAATAGGCTTTGTTTTGGGATTGCTTCAGCTCCAGCCATTTTTCAACAAGAGATGTCTAAGATGTTGTCTGGGTTGCCTTAGGTTGGTTGTTTGTTAGACGATGTCATTGTTACTGGGGAGGACGATGAAGAACATTTGGAAATCTTGGAAGAGGTACTAAAAAGAATAGAGGCATATGGATTCCGTTTAAACAGAGAGAAATGTACATTCCTGCAAGATTCAGTTAAATATCTAGGGCTTACAGTTTCCAAAAATGGTATTGAAACTCGAAAAGATAAGATTAGAACCATCCTGGAAATGCCTAGACCTCGAAATATAAAAGAATTAGAGTCTTTTTTAGGAATGGTAACTTTCTATTCGAAATTCATTCCCATGTCATCTCTTTGCAGTCCGTTGAACAACTTAAAAAAGAAAGGAGTACAGTGGGACTGGAATGAAGACTGTGAAACGGCTTTTGTGGCGATCAAGGAAGCCTTGGTGTCTACTCCTGTACTCGTGTCTTATGATCCAAAATCACCCATAGTTATTGCTGCTGACGCATCATCGACAGGATTGGGGGCTGCGATTTTCCACCGCTTCAAGGATGGCTCAGACAAGCCCATTGCTTATGCTTCAAAGTCGTTAACTTCAGCGGAAAGAAATTACTCACAAATTGAAAGGGAGGCGTTGGCAATTATTTTCGCTATAAAAAAATTTCGTTTGTATTGTTGGGGAAAAGAATTTTTGCTACAAACCGATCATCGGCCACTTTTAACAATTTTCGGAAATCAGAAAGGTATAACTATTACTACGAGTTGTCGCATACAACGATGGGCGTTATTTCTTAACAACTTTTCTTTCAAAATGGAGTATGTTCCTACAAAAGCATTTGGGAAGGTCGATGGTCTAAGTAGACTTCCCACAACCACCGACAACTCGTTTGATAAAGCTGATGAAGGATATCAGACTGTAGTTGGGTTAATTTACGATGAAATATTGACCTCGGGCCCTGTAACTTATGTGGAAGTTTCGATGGAATACTGCAGAGGATAGTGTTCTTAGTTCAGTTCTAACTTACATCGATCAAGGTTGGCCCGAGCATTCACCGAGTCCGGAGTTAAAACCATTCCATACGAAGAGACAGGCGTTAACAAACTATAAAGGTTGTATATTGTGGGGAATCCGTATAGTTATTCCATCAAAATTAAGAGATTTTGTTTTAAAAAATCTTCATGAGACACACATGGGAGTCGTAAAGATGGAGGCTCTAGCGCGCGAAAAGGTCTGGTGGCCTGGGATAGATCAAGATATTGAAATGTCCGCAATGTCATGTTCCAGTTGCGTAACATATGCTTCTAGGGAACCTCAAAAGATGTTTCTTAAGTCATGGACAAAGGATAAGGAACCATGGAAACGCATTCATATAGACTTTGCCGGACCATTTATGGGCCACTCGTTCCTGGTAGTGGTTGATGCTTATTCCCGGTGGACTGAAATATTTAGACTAATTACGATGTCAGCAGCGAACACGATTTATCATTTAAAGTGGTTAATTTGTCGTTATGGAATCCCGGAAACAATCATAACAGATAACGGTACAGCATTTTCGTCGGGGGAATTCAGTCAATTTTGTTCAAGATTTTGTATCAAACACATCACCACACCAGCTTACCATCCGTCTTCGAACGGTCAGGTGGAAAAATATGTGGAGACACTAAAAAAAACTCTGAAGAAGATGGCCACTTCAAGTCGAGGGGCAGAAATCGACAAGGCATTAAACAATTTTTTGTTCACATATTGGATAAGCCCTCATTGTTCTACTGGTATATCTCCTGGAGAACTTTTTCTTGGAAGAAAAGTACGGTGTCAGTTGGACGTACTAATGCCCAGAGAAGAACCTACTAGAAATGATGGTGATTTAAAACCAAAAAAATTAAAGGACTTCAGACCAGAAGAAGAGGTCTACATGGAGGTGTGGAAAGGTGGACGGAGAAGATGGACCCAAGCGGTGGTATGTAGAAAGCTGGGACGGAACACCTGGTTAGTAGAGGAGGAGTCTTTGGACGGCGACAGGAGGCGACGGATGAAAAAACACGCAGACCAATTACGCAGGCGTAAAGGGGGGAAGAATTAGCTAAGTGAGGAGGTGTGTCACATGATAATGCATTGTTGTTATTATTACAAGTTGAGTTTTGATGTACTTGTAGTTAATAAAAAATATGTTCCTAGTTTCCTTTTGTCTAAAATATAACAACGCTTACGCTGATATGATTTTTGTGTATGGTTTCTGTTACTGTAATGCTTTGGAAGCGGTGCGGGAGCCTGCGCACCGATTTCCAAATAGAAGAGTGCCTAATCGACGAGTTTTTTCGTTAACTTTTAATAGACTAAGAGAGACTAGGTCATTCTTAATACGTAATGAAGGCGACCAATTCCAGGTAGCAGTAAGAGCAGATTATCGGAGAAGAAATTGTGTCCAACGTCACTTCAATAACAATCCTGAGACTAGCATCCGAAGAGCATCTGCTGCATTTGGAATACCACGGCAAGCAACATGGTGAACTTTGAAAGGTGATAATCGCTACCCATACCATTTCAAAAAGTTCAGAATTTATTACCTCAAGATTATGTCAAAAGATTGAATTTTAGTAACTGGTTTCTTGAAAAAATTCGCGATAATAATTTATTTCCATTAAAAATTACATGGACCGATGAAGATACCTTTACAAGAGGAGGAATTGTTAATCAAAGAAATTATCATGTATGGGCTCTTGAAAATCCCAGAGCTATTAGAGAGAATAGGTTTCAGCATGAATTTGCTATAAACGTTTGGCTTGGAATTTGAAAGAGATTACTGGTGGGACAATATTTTTTACCTGAATGATTGAATGAAATGGAGGAGACGCATCCTCGGGCCAGTTAAGGAAAATGAAACTTGGCGACTACGCAGGAATGAGGATTTTACGCTGAGTACCGAGATCTGAGCATCTCCAACTTTGCCAGGTTGCAGCGATTAAAATGGGTTGGTCACTTACTCAGGATGGAGGAATGCAGGGGCCCTTTAAAGGCATACAAAAATACACCAGGCGGATCTAGACTCAGAGGAAGACCCAGATCACGCTGGAAGGATACCTACGATATGCAGGGATGAGCACAGCGCATGCTTCAGACAGGACCATATGGGGCAAGATGATAGAGCAGGCCAAGGACCGCTTTATGCGTCTGTCGCGCCAGTAAAGAAGAAGATTGAATGGAATCACCTTTACACATTTTTTGGAGAAAGACTTTTCTAATTATTTAGATGACATTCCCTTACAACAGCGGATTGAAATGTGGTTCCAACTCGATGTATGTCCAGCTCATTATAGAAGAGCTGTTCGAGCTTGGCTGGATACAAATTATCCACAACGATGGATTAGACGTGGAGGAGTAGTACCTTGGCCACCCAGATCACCTGATATGACACCCATGGATTGCTTTGTATGGGGAACCTTGAAGCAGGAAGTTTATTCGGTGTCAATCAACTCAAAGAGCAATTGAGAGACCGAACCATAGATGCAGTGCACCAAATATCAGCAGAACAATGTTTAGCTGCAATTTATCAAGTGTGTGCTAGAATGTAATGCTTGCATTGGTGCAAGAGGACAACATTTCGAGCAATATTTACATTAAAAAGAACATAACATAAATATAAATATAAATAAATAAGTATAAAAGTGATAACTTGTTTTGTTTCTTTTTTTGCGATTTTCTCTAAAACTAAGCAAAACTCTAAAGGACTTTTTGTCTTAGTTTTTCGGTCCCCCATAAGTTCCTGAAGTTTTGCCATTTAAATTTGGGACACCCTGTATATTTGGCGCCCGAACTTCAACTTTTAGACTCACTCTTGCGAGTATCTACTGATGGATTGGCCCACTCTACCAGAGGTGCCAATATTCTTCAGGACTCTAGGTACATCCAGTCACAAAAAATCACTCTAGCGAGGTATTCTGCACTGTCAGTCTTCTACTTGACCCACTGGTTACCAGGTACCGGAAGAAGACGGCGGTTTCCTTCAGTAAGATAAAGATTACATTTTTATTTATTTATATTTTTGTACTTATATTATACTCCCTTGAAATCAAGAGGCATCACTGGGGATTCCAGGCATGGAAAGCCGTAAGGGCGGAAGGAGATGAGCAAGGAGATAATAGATTTCAATTAACCATATAAACAGTCCAGGTAGTTTCCATAAATCAGTCAGATACCAAATATCAAAGAACAAAGAAGAAATCCAGTCGCAGAAAAACAATGAGAAAATCGTGAGTCAAGAAAAGTTCTTTAGAACAGAAGATAGAGCCTGGAGCGAGAAGGGAGTAGCGGAGAGACGCGTACTCGTAGGCCAATAACTCGAATAGGACTCGTTCAGCCTTAAAACGTGGACCCCAGTCTATTCCTGAGGGACGTCCTTACCGAGCTTTGTTGGCCTCTTCAACATCTATAAAATGACACTTTTTTTTATTCCAACGGTCGATTTCGTAAAAACCTAATGTAAAGCGAGATCATAACGATTATCAGAATTCTTTATATTACAATAAAGAATATACCCAGAGATTGGATGAAGTTATGCAATTTTAATATGGACAGGTGTTCGCACCTGGTATGAAAGAACCACTGAGCGATATGTGGAACATTTAAGACAAACGTTATGTTATGTATACAAAGAACAAAAAGAATGACATCTTTATTTACATAGATTATAGCTTTATATCCCGGTTCCACCCGGGGAATTTCATTTTTCTAATGAAATGGTCAATTTCGTAAAAAAACATTGTAAAGCGAGATCATTACGATTTTTATAACAATTAAGAAAATCAGCTGAAAATCAGCTGAAGATCGGCTGAAATTAGGCAATTTTAATATGGACAGGTGTTTGCACCTAGTCTGAAAGAACCACTGAGCGAAATTTAGAGAGTAAAGAATATCAGCTGAAGATCGGTTAAAGTTATGCAATTGTAATATGGACGGGTGTTCGCACTTGGTTTCAAAGAACCAATAACCGAAATTTGGTGAATTTAGGACAAGCGGTTTGGATTTCTATAAAGAACTAAGATGGAATTCATTCTATTATATATATATATATACTTTCACCATCTGAGTACTTTATAGAAATGTTGTTGGGGCCTGGGGCGTTTCGCAAATGAAACGCCAACCTTCCCCGGTGAAATTTTAAGTCTTCCCCTCTTAGCGGGAAAAGACGAGTAAGTGGACTGTATGAAATATGTGGTGGGTAAGGTGGGTGCCTACGTACTCGTACCTATAGGAATAAATTCAATAAAGGTAAAAGGAAAGTAAAAGGCCCTTCCAAATGTTAACAAATATATATATATTGAGGAAGAATAAAACTTAAAAATAACATTAAACCCATAGAATTATAATATAACTTAATTATGGAAGTAAATTAAATAAACTTAAATTTCTAGGAATTAAAATTAAAAGGGGATAAACAAACTTAAAAATTTACAGAAAAAAAAATTTAGGTATATACAGAAAAATAAATAAAGTAATTGTTCATCAGTGAAAGAAAAAAAAGATGAGGCTCTTCTATCCTTGTAGACTCAGATGGTGAAAGTATATATATATATATATATATATATATATATATATATATATATAAGGTACCTTATATCAGTGTGTAGCTGAAAATCCGCCTTCTTTATATATAATCAGCTATCATCATGAGATGCATCGAAATAATAGTATTTTCCAGGCTATGCTGTTATAGTTGAGATGAGGTGGGTGAGGGAACGGTTGGTAACAGTGGTGGGTCGTTCCCCAAGCAGCTACCAAACACTAATGACACCGGCCTATCGCCGTGTTCGTCGTTCACTTGTTTTTTATTTACAGCTGATATAAATGTCATATGATTCTTGTAACCATACTTAAAAAATAAAAATATGATATTTACAATTTAATTTACATTACACATAAGTAAAAAACGTCTTAACCTACAAAAAACTATACATAAAGAAGATAAAGATAATACAAATTAAAGAAGAAAAAATACAACCAATAACAAATAAAAGGGCCTGGTTCAAACGGTGGAAAAATGACATAAGAGAAAAAAATAATAATACACTAGGGCTTTGACATACCGCCCACAAAAATTTGTACAAATTTTCAGGAACTCTCTTTCTCTGGAATTAAAGGGGATAGACGGGAGACAGGTCTGGTGAGGTCTGCTTCCCTGATGTTTAATCTGACCACCCTAACCACTCCATCCTTTGCAGGATATACTTCTGTCACCCTGGCAGTGGGCCATTGTAAGGGGGGTACGTTGGGATCCCTTAGCAGAACTAAACTACCAAGTTCAATAATATTGCTCGGCTTTTTTCCCTTAACCTTTTGCTGAGTGTACTTCAGTTAATCCAGTGTCCAATGGTTTCAGAAATCAGCAACACACCGGCGGTGCTACAAGATGTGCTCCGACCAGGAAATGCCCAGGGGTGAAAACTTGGCCCCAAATAGTGTCAGGGTTCTTTGATGAGGAACGGACCGTAAAAAACCAATCCCAACATTGAGAAATGACCATAATCTGCCGCCCACCCTAACAAAACCAACGGGATCCACGATGGGTTTAATGGCTCAAACGACTTCAGGTGGTTTAGATCGCCTGACGGAATGTGTTTTATTGCGCGCATTACATTAAAGGGAAGCAAAATGAATTGAATGGAAGTCTATGGGATACATACACCTTCCGAGGGTTTGTATTTTGAGTTAAAGGTTTTGGGGCTATCCCTTTTACAAAATATTTTTGCCATATGACAAGCTACATGTTTACGCGAGGTTTGCAAAATGCTAAATCGACCTTGTATATACCGTGCAGTAATTTTGGCCTGTGAGGAAATAATCACTTAAGGTCCCTGCATTAGCGTCGAATATGAATCTAGGTTTTGTAGACACGCTGTTTTTGACAACAGCATGGCGAGGAGAGGAGTCACTTTCAAATTTGTTTTCTAAAATTTTCAATTGGTGGGGATTTTTCACTGAGAAGTGACCATCTTCATAGCGCGGGTGAGTAATTAAACAATGCTTCGCGCATTTAGCATCCACAAGGTTGCTAGAAACCTTATTACCTTTAGAAATAGATTTTGTTGCGCTAGCGACCTTTCCGGTTTCACAAAATTTACTTAATTTTCGCGGAGGATAATCAAAATGGGACCTGGACATTGTTGAGGTATGAAGAACGGTGGAGGAACAAACTTTGTCCAGTGAGTTTTTAGTAATAGGCCCAATTACAATCCAACCGAAAATAGTTTCAACTGCTCCAAGAGCACCACGCTCCGGTTTGATGTTATCTGCACAGAGAATGTATGCAAATATATCTGCACCTAGAAGGAAGTCTACAGGTTGGGGTTGATGAAAGTATGGATCAGCTAGGTCCAGACCTCGAAAATGTTCTGCAGTATTTTTCGGAACAGGGTTGGTGGGCATATCTTCACATATCCGTTCTGTTACAACAGCCACGGTGTTTAATTTGGGAAATGAAGTCTTCCTTGGTGCTATAATGCATGGCGTTTCACATTTGACCCCAGGAATAGTTAGATTACCGAAACCAACTAATTGATTTCTGCTGCGCATAGACGTTAAATTTAACTTGCGAGCACATTCCTCAGTTATAAAGGAACGTTGCGATCCACTGTCAATCAGGATTCGCAAATCGTGCCAATGTCCCCGATAGTCCTGAATCCTAGCTAATGCGGTGCCAAGCAAGACGTTCGTCCTACCAGCGGACACAGACAATATAGAGTTCCTCGGTAAGGAAGTAACCGACGGTTCGGAGGGCTTCGTGGAAGCATTAGTACTGCAACCTGGAGGATCAACGTTGATAATAGGGTTAGTTGCCCCTTTATCGGAGCAAGATAGCGTAGGACTCGGGTGTGGTAACTCGGAGTTTTGAATCTTCCGAGAGAAAAAATGCAGTAGGTTATGATGTCTCCTACCGCAATGCCGGCAAGATACTTTAGATGGACATTGATTTGCAAAATGCCCGGAAGCTAAACAATTTATGCATCGTCTCAAATTCTTAATTCGGCCGGTGCGTTGTTGTGGTGTGAGCCGTTAAAAGCTAGAGCAGTCATACACGCAGTGATCATTTTTACATATCGGGCATTTAACAGGGTTCCCTGAAGAGACAGAAGTCATCAATACTTGTCGGGATGTTTTACTATACCCGGGGTCGGACTGTACTGAAACCGTTTCAGAATTGGTGAGGAGGGACTCTGACTGTAGTTTGACCGACTGCCTTTGAATAAAATCAGCGAATTCTTCCCAAGAGGGAAGCTCAGTTTTTGAGCCATATTCTGCCTCAAAGCCTTCCCTAGTCTTGGCATCTAATAGCCTTAGAGCCAAAGTGCTCAATATGAATTCCGGAAGGTCTTTAATTCCCAATTTTAGAAGTGCAGAGGCGCTTTCTATAACAACCGCTGAGAAGGTTTCGAGATCAGAAAGGTTAACCTTAGAAATAGGCCTAAAGTTTAAGATCTTCATAAGGAAGAAGGTAGCCTGAATTCTCTCGCTATCATATTTTTTGGTGAGTGATTCCCAGGCTTGGTTATAGCCGGCGGGAGATATTGAAATCGCGGAAATAATTTGCAAAGCTGACCCCTTTAAAGCTGATTTTAAATAATGAAATTTATGAATATTGTCCAAATCATCCCTATTATGAACTAATGAATGAAAGGTTTCTTTGAATTCTTGCCATTTAGCTATATCTCCTGAAAAGGACGGTATATTGATGGCTGGCAATCGGTAGTGGGGATAAACATCTGCAACTTGATTCGTAATAGACGGGTGAGTTCGATTTATATCGTCAGCGGGAACATTTTTGCGTGACAGAGCCTGGTAATAAGAGGACCGAATTTCATCTTTTAATTCTTTAAATCTTTCCCCAGGGACATTTAATTTCCTTGCAATAGATTTAGCTTCAAAAAGGGCTGATTCAAAGCGCTCATATGTGGAATCGATTCGCGAAAGGCGAGCCAAAAATAAGGGTTCGCGCGATGAATCGGTGGGTAGGCTTAATCCTATTGAAGTCGTCGTCCGAATGTCAGCGGCTAAATCGTCTATCTGGTATCTTCATGTTGGTAGACACCGGTGCTACGAAGACCATTGTCGGCCCGAAGGTAGTTGGTGATAAAGGGCTGTCGTCCTTCAGGTGGCGACTAAGAACCGCTACAGGAGAAGTAGCCAAAGTTTGCGGAGAAGCAGAGGTAAGGTTAGGAACAGTTGGGTTCAAACTGTGTCTCGCATTCAGCTCTAGTGGCTAACGTAGAAGAAGAAATGGTTCGCGGAATAGACGTAATGAACGCATGTGGTTTCCAAATAGACCTAAAACGGCAATCGTAAATGTTAGGGGGAGGAACTTTTTACGCATAATCGAGAATTGGCCAGCTTTGAAGTCACTTTAGGTGAAGACGTGGAACTTCCTGGTATAACTATAAGCTACTCGTCTCGATTCTTCAACCCCGACGGATCAGCCTAGATATCCCGTCTTACTTGAGCCAAGAAATCATGACCAGGAGGTGGGGAAAGGTATCCTTGTTGGGAAGGCGCTCGTAATACCTTCTGATAAAGCGTAATACCTCGTAATACCTCTTTGCAATATCAACGACTACCCAGTCACTATCAAGAAGGGCACTAAGGTGGGAAGTTTCAAGCCTGTAACCTCCATGATACTTCAGCCGTCTACAATGAAGGAGCAAACTAATTAAAGTCTCGGAAGGATGTTAGAAGGCATTGACCCGCTGTCAAGAAAGGAGAAGGAGAAAGTCAAGGACCTTGTGAATCGCTATCGCCCTATCTTTGGCTCTGAATCCGGGAAGTCAGGTAGAACAAGCGTGGTGCGTCATAGAATCAGTACTGGTGATGCACGCCCTATTCGTCGAGCTTCCACAAGTTAAGAAGGAAGAGGCTGAGAAAACTCTTAAAGAGGTGGTAAAAGAGGGAGTGGTGGAGCCTTCGAGCAGTCCCTGGGCCTCTCCGTTCGTGCTCGTAAAGAAGAAGAACAGAACAACCCGCTTCTACGTAGATTACCGGAAGCTTAACGACGTGAGAAAGAAGGATAACTACCCATTGCCAAGGATCGATGACGCTCTCGCAGGATCCAGACTGTTTTAAACTCTGGACCTAAAAAGTGGATACTGGCAAGTAGAGAGGGATCCAGCTGACAAAGAAAAGACTGCATTTACCACTGAGCCGGGAATATGGCTGTTCACGCTTTTCCCGTTCGGTCTCTGCAATGCTACAGCAGCATTTGAACGCCGGATGGAGAACATTCTAAGAGGCTTGTCCTGAAAGATTTGCCTCTTATATCTGGATGACGTCATAGTGGTTGGCCGGATTTTGAGAAACACCTATCCAATCTTCAAAAGGTCTTCAGGATATTAAAAGCGGCCAATTTGACACTCAACGCTAAGAAGTGTCATCTTATCGAGACTAAAGTCACCTACTTAGGACACACCGTCAGCGGTAAAAATGGGTCGACCCAGTAAAAATTGAGGTAGTCCAGCTACGGCCTACCCCTGCCAATAAACAGAAGATTTGAAGTTTCCGGGGCCATTGTTCCTACTACCGCAGATATGTGAGGAAGTTTGGGGACATTGCGAAGCCACTGGGTCGATTGACTGAGGAAGGTAGGCCTTTCAGCTGGAATGACGATTGTCAAGAAGCTTTCAAGTTGACACCTTGAAGCAGCGGTTAGCCTCGGCTCCCATATTGGGCTACCCGGCCTGGATCGAATTATTAGATATTTCAGCAAGACGCTATTAAAACCTGAGCGTAATTATTTCGTAACCAGGGAGGGAACTCCTGGCTGTTGTTAAGTACATAGACCATTTCTACAAATACTTGCATGGTATGAGGTTTTTGTTGAGGACTGACCATGCAAGCCTAATGTGGCTGCTAAATTTCAGGAATCCTGAAGGCCAAGTTGCCAGATGGCTACAAAAACTCAAGTAATACGACTTTGAAATTAAACTCAGACCAGGTGTAAGACTCCGCAATGCAGATGCTCTGTCTAGATGACCATGCCCACCTAATTGCTCCCACTGCAGCCGAATTGAACAAAAGGAGGCCAACCTCCGTCTCGTTTGAGGAGTCAGCGAAGAATGGACACCTGTCACAATCCGGGGCCGAAGAGAAAATGATCCTGAGTTAAAAATGATAAGGGACTGGAAACTAGCCATTTACAACCCGACCTGGCAAGAGATAGCACCATTTTGAAGGCATACTGGGCGCAGTGAAACTCCCTTGTAATAGAAGACGGCTTGCTCAAGAGGGTTGTGGAGCACGTAGACGACAGCCTATCCAGGAAGCATTCATCTGCTACATGATGAAATGTCAGGAGGACACCTTGGTGTGACGAAAACACTCCAGAAATTACGCGAGAGGTTCTACTGGGTGAACTGCTCTGAGGATGTCAAGGATGGGTGCCGTGAATGTAACGCCTGCTCTGCAAGCAACGGACCAGCTCGCAAACGCCGCGCTCGGATGCAGCAGTATATTGCGGGCAGCCCCTACGAGAAGGTAGCCGTGGACATAGTATGACCATTCCCGGAAAGTGAACTGGAAATAAGTACGTTTTTGTAATCGTGGACTGTTTTTCTAAGCGGGTGGAAGCGTATGCTGTCCCTAACCAAGAGGCTGCTGCCTTAGCTGCCGTTCTGGTAAGGAGTTCATCACCCTGTTCGGAGTAACAATTGAACTACATTAAGGTCATGGGAGGAACTTCGAGAGCACATTATTTCAGGAATTCCGCAAGAGGCTTGGGATTCGAAAAACCAGGACTATGACCCTCCATCCACAGTCTGAAGAAATAGAAGAACGGATGAACCAAACCCTTATAAAGTACCTTTCCTAGGTAACCTCTGAGCATCAACGAGATTGGGACCGTGAGATCCCATATTCCCTCATGGCCTCCCACTCTGCAGTTAATGAATCCTCGGGACAGACACCTACGAGATTTCTCATTGGTCGAGAGATGAGGTTACCCTGTGACCTCATTTTTGGCAGCAAACCCGGGGTGGATGTATCTGGGCAAGAATATGTATCCGTTCTCGAGAATAGAATACAAGCACGAGCTAGTTCGCAAGAATCTTCGTCTCGCCAGCGACTAGATGAAGATACACTATGATAGTAGAGCGGATCAGGGCGGGTACCAAGAAGGAGAACTTGTATGGCTCTACAACCCGAGAAGAAAGCGAGGATACTGTCCAAATTTGCAGGACTGGGAGGGACCCTACGTGATAAAGAAGCGCATCAACGATGGGATCTACAGGGTTTTCAAGTATCCCAAAGGAAGGCCTATGATCGTCCATTACAATCGCTTGGCGCCATCTGCAGGGAACCAAGAAGAAGAACAGGTGCAGCGGATTACAGAAGAGACCTTTCGTTCGACCTAGGGAGCAGGCACATATGGAAAATAAGGCATCCAGGGGCAATGTCTCTAAGGACTGGGCAGTGTAACGTTAAATAATAAAAAAACATGTGATTTAAAATCCTGGACTGTTTGTTGGAACAAGATGGGAGGTTGGAGCGAACTGTTTGGGTCCAGATCCTTCGAGCCTAGTCCACAAAGACGGGGAACTGTCCACTTTGTTGTGAAACATTCCAGATCTGACCATTTACGATTATACATAAGGAGCGAGTGACTAAACGAATTAGTCTAAGTCTGTGTCGACTGTGTAGCTCGAGTCATTTGATTGTGTGTTATATCGTTATCATTTTTCTAACCTGCTCAAATATTTAAGTTGTAACAATTCGTTGGCCATGTTTAAACGCCATTTTGTGTTAGTGCGGTCACTTTTTCTAGGAAGATTGGCTTTTTCTTAATCTTTCATCACAAAGAACACAACGATATGCAATTTATAGGGATGTGGTGGGGGGGGGGGGGTTCACGGTGGTTATAGCCCACGTACTATCTTCCAACAAACCGTTTTTTACTTTCACTTACCTATATATGAAATATATAGTAAGGGAAAGTATTGCGATCGTGAAAAATTTCGACTTCCGATTATCAACGGAAATACACCTTTTGGGGTCCCCTGAGTCAAATAACCAAGTCCCGCGAAATGGTCTGTGTGTTTGTGAACAGACCAGCTCAAAAACTGTAAACCGTGTGAACATGAAATTGGGTATTTATTGTATGTAAATGCCCGCAGGGTGACAGCAAAAATTTCATCAAAATTGCTCAAAGGGAGGGGGTACTTTATTTAATAACGTTTTAAGTTTTTTTCGATTTTCTCAAAAACGGCTCTAACGATTTTGATTATACTTAGTATTTGATGTATTAATATGCCCGCGATATGACTGTAAAAGTTTCATCAAAATTGATCAACCGCACGGGGCACTTTGCTTGATAAATTTTGTATCATTTTCACGTGTTCTTTTTTATTTTCTCAAAAACGGCTTTAACGATTGTAATCAAACTGGGTATTTGATGTACGTATATGCCAAAGATGTGACAGCCAACATTTCATCAAAATTGGTCAAACGGAGGGGGCACTGTATTTCATAACTTTTTTCCCAATTTATACCTTTCTTTCGATTATCGCTAAAACCGCTTTAATGATTTTGATCAAATTCGCCATGTTTAATGAAAATAAGATTTTATTTAATATCTAGTAAGCTTTATCGTTATTAAAATGTTCTGAGGGGGCTTAAATGGGAAGGGGTCTTTTTTGTCTTGCTGTAAAGTACCCTTGTTTTTGTTTATATGGAAAAATTAACTGTCTCTCATTAGACCTAAAAATAAGAAATGGCTAAATATGAGCTATAAAAAAAATTAAGTAAACAAATACAGAAGAAAAAAAAATATTCTGCTAACTCATAAAATACTTTTTTTTTTTTTTTTTTGTTTAAGGACAAGTCGACCATTAAGGTCATTATCGTCCAACTCCTACAGTAGTTCTTTGACAATTTAGATTAATACTGGTTAACAATTTAGATTAGTACTGGTTAACAATTTAGATTAATACTAGTTTTTTGACAAATTAAATTAAATACTGGATAGGTAGATACAATTTAGATTAATACTGGAAGGTGGATAGGATAATACTGGAACGATTTAGGTAGAGTTAATATTATTTAACCGACTTCGAACGTAAGAGGAGGTTACTCAATTCGATACGTATGTGACTCTTTTTTTTTTTTTTCTATGTATTCACCGATTACTCAGAGATGGGTGGACCAATTGGAACGAAACCTTTTGCATCTTGTAGAGTATTTTCACAAGGTGGTCCCATTTAAACCTTTTTGGGGTTCCTAATTTATTTAAGAAGTTATCGGGAAAAAACATGAAAATAAATATTTAATTATCGCTCAAATTGTTTACTAATTGGAAAAACATATGGCATATATAACATAAGGTATGCTCCAACAAGCTATTAAAACTAATTGATAACTAACAAATCCCAATATTGTATTGTTGGATGAATCAAATGGAAAACCAATCAATCAAATTCAGAATCAAAAGAGTGGGGGGAGAACATGAGCAGTCTGTTAGTTATCGATGTGTTTTACGTGCTTGTTGGAACAAACCTATACATAACCTTAACTAATTTTTCAACATTAGATTTAAATTAAGATATAAATATCAGCAGGATATAATATCGCTGTCGTTTTCTGTAGCGATATTAGCATAAATATTAGATAGATGTATATTCACCGATAACAGTAAACCTTCTTTATTTAGATCTAATCGACGTTGGACACCATAATCATAAGACAACAAAATTCGTGGAATTCCAAGAAAGACTGAGTATTGGTAATCGTTTTAAAGCAGAATTTAAGACTTCTTCAAGCTCCCGAAGGATCGTTTAAATTTAAAATCGTAGCTATTATTGATTTAAATTAGATTTTGATTTCTATCTTTTATTGACTATGCACATTAAAAAATAATACAATAATTCCTGGAAAAGCTCATTTTCAGTTGACTTAATAAGGATTCAGATACCTCTGTCTTCTTCCGGATACACTCAGTCACTGTTGAATATCTTGTCGGAGGTCTTGTGTCGATTCTTCATGGGTGACACTTCTGTTATGCTATCCGGATTACTATTATCGGTTTTTAATTTTGTTTCTGCAGCTATTGAGGCTTTTGCGGATGTTCATCCATTAATAAAAAGTGCAAAATAAAACTTGATAACTCCCAGAAAACAACCTCATTGTATGAAAGCCCCCTCAGCAAAAATTTGGCAGCCATGAAAATGATTGATATCATAAATGCTACGCCACTAATACTAAAGCAACAGAGTTTGGCAATTTATTTTCTGAATAATATTTTATTACGAAGGATATAATTCATAGTACTTCAGTAATAAATTTAGTCAAAAATTCATCGAAAGGAATAACGAACATGATTGACTCAACCTTTTGAATTAAATCAGTAGTGTAGTATCGAGAATAATAATATCATTCGTAATAATAAATTAACCATAAAATGAGTCCCAAACCCTGTTGCTTCTATCCTAGCGGGGCAGTCTTTTTTATATCGATCAATTTTATGGCTGCCCCTTTTTTTGCTTAGACTTCTATCCAATGATGTTTTTTAATCATTACTTTTCCAGCGATCGATTTAAATAAAGCAATATTAACGGTCCCTCTTGGAGTAGTGCATAATATCGCCATAGTTTTCAGAAGGATATTCGAGCAATCATAATTCCAATTTACGAGTATTATAGGTCATATTACCATCGATTCTCCATTAACGATATCTTGTCGAAAACCTGCCAAAATCTCGACTGTTCAGTGAATTCATCTTGGAATGGCCGGATTTGTGTATTTATGTATATTTAACCCAACACATCTCGGAACACTGATGATGTATGTAAATGACAAGTACTGACGACAATATTTAGTAAACACCCTTTCCAATGGAACATTGATCTTTAAAAAAATAGAAACCGTTTTTAATTATAAAACGTAGTAGATTGAAAGTTGTATAATACACGCACCGCTTTCCCACTTTTCTGTATGTATTCATAAAATTGAAAAGGTGACTGTTTATATATAGAGAGAAACATTTTATTCATCATAAAAGAGATGCTGCCCAACTGCATTGGATTGCTAATACACAACATACTATATTTCTATCTGAGACTATTTGTAACATCTTATTGTAATAATATATAATAATAAAAAGGCCCGGGAAAGAAGAAAGTGGTAGAGCATAAAAAGATTGCGAAATTTTTTTTTTAAACCAACGTACGATTTTCTACATTTGTTATCTTTTCCAACTAAAAAGTATGAAATAAAAAACATTTTATAAAAAAAATTAAACCGACTTCGAAACCTAGGAACCAGTAAAACTAAATTTACTGAAAAGTATGAAATAATTACCTTCTGATTTTTATGAATACACAGCAAAATTGAAAATGGTATAAAAATTGGAAAAATGCAATAAGACGAATAATTTTATTTTGATTTGTACAAATACACACTAATTGGTAATAAAAATTATTAAATTAAAATATTAAATACTATGTTCAATACAACACAATCTTTTCGGAGGCGGCGCAAAATAGAAATGACATGTTACGTCATGACGTCATGAGAAGATTTTCATGTCTAGTGTTAAAAATTTTAAATTTTGCGCCGCCTCCGAAAAGATTGTGTTGTATTGAACATAGTATTTAATATTTTAATTTAATAATTTTTAAAAACAGTTAGTGTATATTTGTACAAATCAAAATAAAATTATTCGTCTTATTGCATTTTTCCACTTTTTATACCACTTTCAATTTTGCTGTGTATTCATAAAAATCAGAAGGTAATTATTTCATACTTTTCAGTGAATTTACTTTTACTGGTTCCTAAGTTTCGAAGTCGGTTTAATTTTTTTTATAAAATGTTTTTTATTTCATACTTTTTAGTTGGAGAAGATAACAAATGAAGAAAACCGTATGTTGGTTTAAAAAAGAAATTCGAAATCATTTTACACTCTACCACGTTAGACTTTCCCCGGCCTTTTTATTATTATATATTATTACAATAAGATGTTATAAATAGTTTCAGATAGACATAAGGCTAATAATAATAAGTCGTCAGTACCTGTCATTTACATACATCAACAGTGTTCCGAGATGTGCTGAGTTAAAGATACATAAATACATAAATCCGGCCATTCCAAGATGAAGTAGGTACGTCACTAAACAGTCGAGATTTTGGCCGGTTCCGGACAAGATATCATTAATGGAGAATCGATGATGATGGTTATAAGAACTATAATTAATTGGAAAATAATTTTGGAATTATTATCGCTTGAGTATCCTTCTGAAAACTATGGCGATATTATACACAACTTCAGTAGGAATCGTTAATATTGCTTTATTTAAATCGATCGTTGGAAAAGTAGTCATTAAACAACATCATTAAATAGAAGTCCCAGCAAAAAAGGGGCAGCCATAAAATTGATCGATATCAAAAACACTGCCCCGCTAGGATAGAAACAAAAGGATTTGGGACTCATTTTATGGTTAATTTATTATTACGAAGGATATTATTATACTACACTACTGATTTAATTCAAAAGGTTGAGTCAATTATGTTCGTAATTCCTTTCGATAAATTTTTGACTAAATTTATTACTGAATTACTATGAATTATATCCCTCGTAATAAAATATTATTCAGAAAATAAATTGCTAAACACTGTTGCTTCAATTCTAGTGGCGCAGCATTTATATCATTTTCATGGCTGCCAATTTTTTGCTGAGGGGACTTTCATACAATGAGGTTGTTTACTGGGAGATATCAAGTTTTATTTTTCACTTTTTATTGATGGATGAACATCCGCAAAAGCCTCAAAGCAGAAACAAAATTAAAAACCGATAATAGTAATCCGGATAACATAACAGACCCCCCTGTTTCACCCAAGAAGAATCGGCACAGGATCTCCGACAGGATATTCAACAGTGACTGAGTATTGTATCCAGTAGAAGACAGAGGTATCTGAAAAAAAAAAACAGAGAAAATTTAAAATTTTGATCACTAGACATTATGAAAATCTTCTCATGACGTCATGACGTAACATGTCATTTCTATTTTGCGCCGCCTCCGAAAAGATTGTGTTGTATTGAACATAGTATTTAATATTTTAATTTAATAATTTTTAATAACAATTAGTGTATATTTGTACAAATCAAAATAAAATTATTCGTCTTATTGCATTTTTCCACTTTTTATACCATTTTAAATTTTGCTGTGTATTTATAAAAATCAGAAGGTAATTATTTCATACTTTTCAGTGAATTTAGTTTTACTGGTTCCTAAGTTTCGAAGTCGGTTTAATTTTTTTTTATAAAATGTTTTTTATCAACAACTACATAGAGAATTATAAAATCAGACGACTTGGAGTATTATGCTTGCATTATCGAATCACCGCAAGTAAAAACTTTTATTTAATAATAAAAAATTAGTGTTTTTTATAGATCAAATAAAAACAAAAATAAGAAATTAATGTGGAAAAGTGTGTCTTTAAGAAGTGGCAATTAACAAAACACATCAATTTATAATTTAAGTAAGTTGGTAAGTGAAAGTTGTGTGTTGCGCGTACGCACCAGATTTTTAATAACTTGCTTTTAATTTCTGCATTCTAATTCTGTTAAAAAGCATCTGTAAGTTTTAAAGTTTAATGTATGGTGTAGAATTATAAGTCGGTGTTGTAATAAAGCGCAAACTACTTTATATAACGCTATATATGAAGCATCGTATATAGGGTTTAATATATTGCCTGATTCGACTTTGAATAAGCTAAAGTGTTGGAAAATTCAAGTAAATGTGTTTGCTGTGTTTAAGTGTTCGAGTTCGAACACTACATTACATTACACTGTATACAGATTTGAAACTGAAAGCAATAATGAGGCCAATGATTTCTCATTTTACTTCATTTTAGAAAATGCTTTCGTTTGATCATATTAATATACCCTTACAATATATAAATGATTCGGTCTAATTTTATTATAATTACAATTTTTGTATTGAATATTTTTTATATATTTTTTAGGTTTAGGGACCAAGTATACTATTTTATGCGTCAAAAATACTATAGGCACGTTTCCCATTCTTATTGGAGAATAATTGAAAAGCATTATAAATCAGTTGCAAATTTGGTATACCTAGTTTGGCCTACATTTTTTTTTCTGTTAGTTACTTCATTTATTTTATATATGATTTAGATACACCACAGGCAACGAAGAACCTTTCGATCTATAGGAGGACCGTTTCGAAGTAGTTTATTTTCTCATAACTGATAAAATAAGTAATTATTTACGAAACTTTCTATATTGCATTTCAAGTTAGTATACTTCTTTTATTTTCTCAGCAACTGTCCAATGTGCCGGATGTCCTGTTCCAATCTACATTTGATTACTCGGCAGAGATAGCACACTCTGCTCTCTCGAGCTGATTGGGGGCTGATTAGGGACACCGGAATATGAGAGCTCTACGGCAGTCGCTATGTGAAAAGTCGTTTGAGGAAGCCAACTGCAGGTAACAGGGTATTGGAGTATGCCATTTTAAAGACACCCCGAAAGCTAACAGATACACGTGTGAAAAGCAGTTATATTCGGAGATTGGATAGTCTAATGCTCTGAAACGAATGGTCTAATGCTCTGAAACTGAATACCAATAACGCTCCCAAGCGCGGAGTCCCAGGTATCAGTGGACAGGCGAGAGAAGCTGGTTCCGTCTGTCGCAAAGAACCTAAAATACCAGCTCTCGGGCTGGGGAAATGCCCCAACAACTCGCTCCTGATAATTCTCCGACACCACAGAGTCAAACATGAGGGTCCGGAAGGAGAAAGACTTCGAGAAAGTTTATTGTGTGGATACGGATGGATCCACGAGATATGCCGATATTGTGGCTTTCCCGAAGACCGGAAGGTCGGCTATTAATCTGGCTCCTACTGTAGGGTAAGAGTTTTATGACCTCAATTAGGGGAGTAAAGTTGACGAGGAGAAAACAAAAATATATGAAGATTATATTCATTTTCTCTAGGATATTCTCAAAGAGAGGTTCCGCGAGAGCTTCGGCGAGAGAGAGTTCCTCGTTTTTCCTATATGGGAAAAACCTATACGTAAACCGGCCCTTGGTTGAATAATCCCATCTCGACATTTCTAATGCTTTGCTCTGCGTTCCAGACAGTGTTGAAGAAATTATTTGGACTGGAATTACAATATGGTAGGCCTGATATCATAATAAATAATTTAATAGGGAAAGTTAGGAGGTTTCCTATAATAAAAGATTACAAGATGTCTTTAATAGATCTTTTAACAAGGGTAGTAACTTTTTAACCTCATTAAGTGCTCTGAAATATGAAGCATATTTAAATAATCGGTGATGTCGTCCAGGTGTACGGGTATTTGCTGATAAGCCCTTGTAAGTCGAGTTTTGTGTATATCTTTTTTCCGTTTAAAAAACTCGCGAAGTCTTGAATATTTGGTATGCAGATCCTATCAGGAACCGTGATCGTGTGTAGACGTCGATAATCACCATAAGGAAGCCACTCGCCATTCGCTTTGCGCACCAGGTGAATAGGACTCGACCACGGGCTACTAGACGGTCTACATAACCCCATTTCTTCCATAGAACGAAAAACTGCCTTTGCTGCTTGCAACTTCTTAGGTGCCAAACGCCGAGGTCGAGCAAAAACTGGTTGGCCTTCTGTTGTGATGATATGAGGAGTGGAATGCCTGACCACGGGATGAACATTTGTGAGATGATAAAGCTTTTTATAATCATGTAAAAGTTTTCCAAGCGGTGTATTCGAGTCGACCGTACTGGCATATAAATTTATAAGTGGACTGTATAACTAAAATTATGAGTTAAATAATTTTCTAACAATCAGCAGACTCCCGAAACATGAAAATTATTGAAAATTATTTCGGGACTCATGCGGCTTCCACTGGCTGCACTCTTTCTATGTCTTTTTCGTAATCTTGATCGTCTCTTCTTTGTTGTCCCTAAATTTTCAACAAACTCAATGGTTCGCGAGTTTTCGTAATATTTTAAAAAACTATTAAAACTGATGCTAAACTGCACATTGGCAAATACAAAGACTGACTGGGGGATGTTTCTATAGGAGTAGGGAGTAAATGGTGGTTTTGGGGGGCCTTTTGCAAAAGCAACCACTTTTGAGGGGCAACTCCCCTGGCGTGATGGGGTTCCGACGGACCCCAAGTTAAAACAGCTGAACGTCGCAAGGCATGACCTTGAACTTGTAACCGGGGGGGGTGTCCTTGGGCGGTTTGTGGCAACCTCCCTGACTGTTACCCTGTAAGTGTAAGGTTATGTAAAGTTAACAGCAGAGATGTTGGTGTCGGTTTCACCATAACTTCTCCTCTTAGAATTGATTGAAGGACATCCGTGGTTAATCAGCAGCATTGAATAACATCGCGTGAATTTATTATTAATTGAAGGCTATATTCCGAAACGCTACTACTTTATACGAACTTTGTGGTAAATCAGAACAGACAATTAACGAAAAAATTATTTTTCACTTATAAAAAAGTCATTTATTTATTTTTGTAATTTTCTTTTAACAGAAAAAAAATATTTTATTTTCATTTTGTTTAAGATATTTCTTTAGTCTTACATTTCCAGCATACCAACAGTTTGTTACTTTTTATAATACAATAGATGTAAGGTTATGTTATTTTTACAAAACAGTAGGTTACAACGAGGTAAGGTTATGTTCCTCTTTTAAAACATTAGGTTACAATGAGGTAATTGGTACATGTTATCAAAAGTAAGACTTTTCTTTCTGACCAATTTGGGCAATCATTGGTTATTATTGACACAGAACCAATTCATCTCAACCTCTCGGTTCCTCTCTAAGCTTTTAATAAGGGTTCATAAATAAATCAGAATAGAATAGAATAAAATGTTTTTATTTATAATGTTATATACATAATTTTCAAGACAATATTACATACACAATTTCGAAGACAATATTATATACATAATTTTTAAGACATATTGTTCAGTAAAAATAATTATGATTATAAATTACATTATACATATACATTTTGGTTACTCATTGGTTCTAACAAACTAGCAATTTATCCCTACGTTCAAGTTCCTATTCAAGATTTTTACAAAGGTTCATGCATACATCAGAATAGAATATAGTAAAATGATGTTTTTTTTTATTATTATTTATTTTTTATACTGTTAGAACAGATTGTTTTTGTTTTTTTTTGTTTGGTTTTTCTTTATTTATTTTTTTATTTTATTGCAATGTTAAAAGTAAACATAAAAGCATAATAAAATATAAACATAATAACATAAATAATAATATACATAAATAAATAAAACATAAAACATAAAAGCCGAACATTTCTCCTATTAGATAATTTGATAACACAACTAGTAATTACACTTAAAATTAAACTCTTTTACTAACCGTATTCCTCCGTTGACGTAAGGCATAAATGTTATGGGTTTATGGTCCGTGAAGCATGTGAAGTTTTGTCCCTCCAGTATGTGTGTCTTCTTCTTCTTCTATCGGCACAACAGGCGCACGAGGCTGCCCCTGGCCTGCTCAACGGCTGCCAGCCATCTCTCTCTATCTTCTGCAAGGGTGATAGGAATCCCCAGTTTGCGAAGATCCTGTTCTACAGCAACCTTCCATCGACCTTTTGGTGTACCACGTGGACGCACACCATCCGGATTGTTCTTATACAGCCTCTTGACCACTCTTTCATTATTCATCCTTATCACATGTCCAAGCCATTTCAGCCTTTGTACTCGTATCTTGATGTAGGATGTTATGCTTGCTTATTTATAGAGCCGGAACAATTCACTGTTTTTTCGTCTTCGCCAATGGCCATTATCGCATACAGCCCCTAAGATTCTCCCCAGAATTACTCTTTCAAACCTATCTAGCAGGTTGGTGTTTTTCTTGTTGAGGGTCCATGTTTCTCCACCGTATGTTACCACTGGTCTTACTGTGTCTTGTAGAGCATAAACTTGGTAGTACGGCTTATAAGTTTGCTTTTCATAAGCTTAGAGATGGAGAAATAAGCTCTATTTCCTGCAGCTTTCTTCTTATTCTCTTTCCTATCTCTTCCTCCTCATTCAGGCTATCGTTGATTACAGAGCCCAGATACGAAAAACTGTTGACCACCTCGAAAGTGTACGTGCCTATTTCACATTGAGTCTGCCTCCACAGAGTGCCTTTACCCAGTGCCATAATCTTGGTTTTCCCTGCATTGATCTGAAGGCCGTTCTTTTTTGCTTCGATATCCATTGCTCTGAAGGCGATTCTGACACTCTGAAGGGATCTACCAATGATGACTATGTCATCTGCATAGGCCAGGACCTGGGTCATCTTAGTGAAAATTGTTCCCTCCATGCCCAGTCCTGCTCTGTTGATGATTGCTTGTAGAGCGATTTTGAAGAGAAGAGGAGCTATTGGGTCTCCCTGTTTTAGGCCACTTATTACCTCAAAAGGCTCTGATAGTCCACAGCATTTAACTTGGCAGATAGTATTTGTCCTAGTGCATCATACTAAACGGATTAGTTTACTTGGTAGCCCCAATTCATGTATGTCTGCTATGAGTTTGCTTCTGATAATAGTATCATACGCTGCTCTAAAATCAATAAACAGCGCCAAAGTAGTCTGATGATTAATCCTTCATCTTCTCAGCGATTTGTCTAATAGAGAAGATTTGATCAATAGTTGACCTGTTAGGCCGGAATCCACCTTGGTATTAACCTAATTTTCGTTCCAAGGAGCCTATTGTAAAGGGATATGGAAATGATCTTGTATGTACTGTTAAGCAAACTAATCCCTCGATAGTTACTACATATTGTCGATTCTCCCTTCTTCTTGTACACGGGCACTACTAGCGCCTCACTCCACTCCTTAGGTATGCTCTCTTCTTCCCCTATCTGAGCTATTAGTTCATGCAATTCCCTGGCGATTTCTTCCTGCTCTGCTTTAAAGAGTTCTGCGGGGAGTCTATCATTACCAGGTGACTTGTACCTCTATCTCTCTTGTACCTCTTCTTCCAGCATTAGCATTCTTCCATGGTCATCTTTGATTAGGTTACCCCTAATGGTCGGTCCATTTTTAACACTTTTACCCTTGTAGTAGAATTTTCGGGATTCGTGTTTGCTCCTTGAATTTTCAATTTCCTCAATTTGTTTTCTTAACGCTTCCCTCTTCTTGCTTCTTACCAGCCTCTTCGTCTGCATTCTGGCACCTTTATAATCCTTGTAGCTAAGGCGTGTCTTTCGCCTAATCCACTCCAATCTTCTTTCATTCCGGTTCCAGATTACCTGCTCGCATTTTTCATCGAACCAATAGTTGCGGGCATGACTTATCTTTTCTCCGCACACCACTTTTGCAGACTGTATTAATCCTAGCTTGATCCGCTTTCACTTATTTTCAATTATAATTCCTTCTTCCGATTCGCTCATGATTACTTCGCGAAATTTCTTGGAAAGCCTAGCCCCTTCTTCTGTCTTAAGGCATTCTGTGTTCCACTTCTCAAATCGGGGCAATAGTTTCTTTGCGGTGCACTTTATTCTTTCCCGCATCTTAATCATTACTAACTAATGATCTGAGTTAATGTCATATCCCCTATACGCTCTAACGTCATTTTCGGAACTGAAGTTTTTGGTAGAAACCAACACGTGACCAATTTGGTTTGCTGTAATGCTATCCGGAAAGTGCCATGTATCCTTGTGCACATTTTTATGGGGGAACATAGTGCTCAGGACTGCCATGGACTTAACAGTTGCAGAGCTTACCATTCTGTGTCCATTTTCATTAGTTTTGTTATGTAAGCTATGCTCTCCTATGGTATGTCCTAGGTAAGGCTCCTTTTCCTTCCCAGCTTGGGCATTAAAGTATGTGTTCAAGATGATTTAAATGGCCAAAAGCTCTTTGTATGCAGAATAAATGGTCTCGGCAGGAGAGGGCTTTCCAAAAAAAAATCCTAGGGGTTGGGTACCAATCTTGGATATTTGACGAAGGACACCGCCGATGGCTTTATCAGAGGCATTGGTATAGAATTGAAGTTTACTGTTTGGATTCGGATGAGAGAGGGTCACAATTTGACGCAGTGCATTCTTAGTTTCGTGGAATGCCTCTTCCGTGGTAGGCGTCCAGTTAATGGTGGAAAGTCTCGGTCCTGTAATGGCGTTCAATGGGGCTTGTATAAGAACTGCATTTGGTATGAATCTTCGGTAAAAATTTACCATTCCCAGAAATCTTCTTAATTGCAAGACTGTTTTTGGAATCGGGAAATCTTGAATAACCCTCAACTTCTCATCCAAAGGCTTAACTCCTCTTTCTGATATTTCGTGACCCAGAAATGAGACCTTTTTATTTTTATTTTTTTTATTTTTTATGTCCTCCCTACCTTGCCTTTCAGCAACACGGGTTTTGGCAAGATAAAAACACTAGTTAGCGTTCTTACCTCGCCTAAAAAAACTTTATTTTGATTTTTCTCTCAATTCAGGATCTTCATTCGTTTGAAGACTGCTGCCTTCTATCCAACTTCTGTCTGGTCTATACTTGCCCTCTGTCGGGTGTTCCTCCAGGTGGTGGTCCCCTTCTTCCAAGATTGAAAACGTCCAGTCCGACGGCTTCTTTCCACCCGTAAACAAACTGTTTGTAGTACGGAAAGTTCCGCTCTGTAATAACTCAGGGAACTGGTTCTCCCCCAGGACGTAGAGCCCAGTATCCCTGATGAGCTTGGACCGCAGTGCCTCAAAGGCGGTGCAATTCAAAACGACATGCTCAGCCGTCTCCGGTACTCCGCCTGCTGGGCACAGGGGATCCATATCCTTTCCAAAGCTATGGAGTTTAGCACGAAAGGCCCCATGCCCAGTGAGGAATTGTGAAATCCAATAGTCCGGGAGGACCCACTTTGCTTCTAGACGTTCCCGCACTTTTTCAAGGTAGACCTTTTCGTGGTTGCTTCCCACCAGTGGTTCCACTCTGCGGTAGTGTCCTCCCGGATGATCTTCTTCCATTTTCCAGGGTCTTCTTCTACCCTTGCCCGGATATTTTCCGGAAGACCAGCTGAGCCTTGAGTTTTGAAATCCCATTTTAATTTGTCTTCCCGCAGGATGAGATCGAGAGGAACCCCACCTGTCAGGACCTGCACCGCCTCATGAGACATGGTTCGATACGATTTTGTAACCCGCAGCAGAGCCGGCTCTGCTATTAGACGCCACAAATGCCGCTATATCGTCAACCTAAGCCGTTGCTGGGAACCGCTCTGCTTCGAGCACCCCCAGCACCTCGTCAAATACTAGCTTCCTTAGCGCCGGTCCGAGAACTAAAGCTTGCGGGCATCCTCTCTAGAAATGAGACCTTGGATTGCACGAAAACACATTTTGTTTGATTCAAGAATATCCCATAATCTTGTGGGGGCCCCCTCTCCACATATCGCTAGGCCCCCACTCAATATATCGCTAGGCGGTCAACACTGTAAAAAAAGATAGGGTGAAAGTTATGATATAGACATTGTTATAAAAAAGTGATTTTTAAGATTCGAATTTGAATGTTAGTTTATAGTATTATTTTCAAGTTAAATAAATAACCATTACTTATACAGTGTGTTTAATCACTAAACATAAACCCCATAATGGTGACCCCGATTAAAAATGTCTTCAGAAGAAAGAATTTCTGAATTGGAAAATCAACTCAAACTTCTTCGTTCTCAACTGCCTGCAAAACGAGACTCGAAAGTGGCTCACGTTATTGTCACATTACCACATTTTTGGTCTAACGACCCCGTTTTATGGTTTAAGCAAATCGAGGCACAATTTGAGTTAGCAAATTTAACCCGCGAAACTACAAAATATAAATACCTCTTATCAGCTATCCACTCCTCCGTGCTGTCCACGATCAGCGATATTTTGCATGCAACCGAACCCCCTACTTATGATCAGATGAAAGAGGCAATCATTAAACGCTGTGGTGAGACTTCGGAACAAAAGATAAACAAATTATTAAAAGGTTTAGAATTAGGTAACAGGCGCCCTTCTGAATTACTCCGAGAGATTTAGTCATTAGCAGGAACCTCTTTATCCGATAATATTATTAAACAGTTGTGGATTCAGCGTTTGCCTATCGCAATCCAGGCCATATAGCAAAATAGCTCAGATGAAATGGAAAAATTAGGAGAAATGGCTGATAAAATAGCACTATTGACCCAGTCTACATGTAGCTCCCAAGTAAACGATGCATCGCCGATTACTAGGGTTGATCCGTCCCACATTGAAGAGCTAAAACGTGAGGTAGCTACACTCTCGAAAAAAATCGAGCAACTTAAAACCCGAGAACGAAGCAGAAGCAAATCTACTTCCAGGCGACCGGCTTTTAGGAACCGATCTTCCTCCAACGGCAGTGAAGGCCCTGATATCTGCTGTATCATAGTACTTACGGCCCCAAAGCTAGGCAATGTCGCTCTCCTTTTAATAATATGTCTTCAAAAAACGTTTAAATTGGCAAGCAGGTGTGGCAACCTGTTCTTGTCATAATTACTCATGTCGCCTATTTATAACTGATAAGATTAATAAATTGGCTTTCTCATTAGATACCGGATTCGATATTTCCCTCATTCCCACAAGACTCTCTGACAGGAAGGACTTTTCTCGCTATTTATACGCTGCCAAAAACTCGAAAATATCAGAGTATGGAGACCGGACCCTAACATAAGATTTGGTCTTAACCGTAACTTCACATATACGTTCACTATAGCAGACGTCCAAACACCAATCATCGGATCAGATTTCTTAAGCAACTTCGGCTTACTATTGGATATTTCTTCAAAACGCCTTCTTGACAGACGAACACTCATGTCCTCGACTGCCCGCAGTCTTGAAAAGTTAGTATTCGACCATTTATCAGTCAGTACGTGTTCGCGCCAACGCGAATAATTATATTTATATATTATAAATAATACGGTTGGTCCGGCTCTGTCGGGCCATATGTTTTAATTGTCAATTGTTTTGCTTTTGTTTAATCCCATATGGCATATAAACAGGGAGTGAATGGCGGTTCTGGGCCATTTTGGAGGCAACTCCCCTGGTTCCGACGGGCCCAGGTTAAAAATTATTTTATTTTCATTTTGTTTATGATATTTCTTTAGTCTTACAGTTCCAGCATCCCAACAGATTGTTACTTTTTTTAATACAATAGATGTAAGGTTATGTTATTTTTACAAAACAGTAGGTTACAACGAGGTAAGGTTATGTTCCTCTTTTAAAACATTAGGTTACAATGAGGTAATTGGTACATGTTATCAAAAGTAAGACGTTTCTTTCTGACCAATTTGGGCAATCATTGGTTATTATTGACACAGAACCAATTCATCTCAACCTCTCGGTTCCTCTCTAAGCTTTTTACAAGGGTTCATAAATAAATCAGAATAGAATAGAATAAAATGTTTTTATTTATAATATTATATACATAATTTTCAAGACAATATTACATACGCAATTTTGAAGACAATATTATATACATAATTTTTAAGACAGATTGTTCAGTAAAAATTATTATGATTATAAATTACATTATACATATACATTTTGGTTACTCATTGGTTCTAACAAACTAGCAATTTATCCCTACGTTGAAGTTCCCATTCAAGATTTTTACAAAGGTTCATGCATACATCAGAATAGAATAGAGTAAAATGATGTTTTTTTTTTATTATTATTTATTTTTTATACTGTTAGAACAGATTGTTTTGTTTTTTTTTGTTTGGTTTTTCTTTATTTATTTTTTTATTTTATTGCAATGTTAAAAGTAAACATAAAAGCATAATAAAATATAAACATAATAACATAAATAATAATATACATAAATAAATAAAACATAAAAGCCGAACATTTCTCCTATTAGATAATTTTATAACACAACTGGTAATTACACATAAAATTAAACTCTTTTACTAACCGTATTCTATATACCCATCCTAATTTGCTAAATTCTATTAGTTCGTTGCAGTTCTTCCTGTTTAAATATTCTGTTAATTCTTTACTATTTTATTGATTTTTACTTACATCAGCAGCCAGACCTAACGTTTACACTCCTAATCACAGGCTTACGAGCGTTTATAACCACGCCAGAGATCAGTCATTCATTTAATTAATCAACAACACAATTTTTTTTTAAATTTATTTTATCTTATAATGGCCATGGGCCAAGGTGGATACTCCATCATCAAGGATGTGTCTTTTATCATCGAAAGGTGACAGTGATATTTTGTTTGTTTTAATAGTAAACAGATTATGGTTGAACGATCTGAAGTTTGTAACATCATGTTTAAATTGAATGTTATTTTTTAAGCAGGTAACATAATCTTCAAATTTTATTTTATTTTTAACAACAGGTTTACTAATTCCTTTTATTTTTTTAATAATTTTGCTTTTAATGTCTATCGCATACATTTTAGACCTCAAAGCTACAAATTTATTAATTATTTCACCATTATTAGCCTCATCTTTAAACTTACCCATTACTTTCTTATTCTTAACATTATATAATTTATGGTTTGGGGGATAATCTGAAGTATCTAAGTAATCATTCATACTTGCCATATCTTCGTAGAGGTCTTCAGTACATATAGAATAAACGAACGAGTCAGTATCCATATACATTAGCTTAATATGTTGTCCATATTTTTCCAACATTATGTCATAATGATATTTATACATAATGTTTTTGATATATCTAATATTGACATTCCCAGATATTTCGGTTTATCAAATTTTATTTTAGTCTTTTCCATACGAACGAGAGCCGAATTCTCAGAATAAATTGTACGGTCCTTAAAATTTGGTTTAGATATTAATTTTTCTAGCTTTTTAGGGTCTGTAATTAAACGCATATTAACTCTTTTTCTTATTGACTCCATAGTTTTACCAAAAACTGCGTTGTTGTAAAGCTTATACTGATCTTTTTCAAAATCATTTAAAGCTTTCTTTCTGAAACTGGTGTTGTACTCTATGTAAGATTTTAACCATGAGGACTGATTGAATTTTAATGCTCTGTTGACTTTTACAAGCTCTATAACGTGTGACGATGCTTGAAGAAGGGTGGTATAATGAACAACATAGTTTTTTCTTTCATCGAAGTGTGCTATTAATTTGTCATATTTTCCACATTGTTTAGACTCGGGGAGGAACGGTAGATCATTATGTTTATCGTGTAAGTACTTAGAGTAATTAATATCAACGTCCAGAATGTAGCCTATGTCATCTTTGTTGAATTTAATCGGAAAAGATGGAGAAAAAAGAGGTATCTTCATTTCATAATAACTTTTAATATTAACAGTGAACACACATACAATAGAGAAGGATGACTAATAACATCTGTACATTTAATTAACAAAATAACAATTGCTTTAGAAATCTTTCAATGAAACATATGACATATGAAATCATTCATAAATTATTTCATATCTCAACAATCTGTAGGGTATAGATTGTTTAAATTGATACTTTCAGGGTCGACCCACTCAAAGTTACCGGTAGGAAGAGGCTGACTCATTGCACAACCATATAAGTTATTGCAATCCTGGTATGCAATGTACCTAGGTAGTTGGTCACTTTTGGTTGTATCCTTCTAAGTACTTGTTATTTGCCTCGTTGAATCTATGAGATGCTTGCACCAATCCTCCTCTTATCCCTTTCTCGATCATTAGAATCATTTCACAATCAGGTGGGCTGCACCTCTGTAATGTGACAATGATCTTTTACTTTGATATCTTCTAGACTGAAGAATTCTCCACCCATATAACAGTTTTGAGCAGTCTTGTAGCTAACTTCTTTTTGAGGAGAGAAGGGTCTCATTAGTGTGTTTTTATTATATACCTTGTACACTTTTTCAGCTATCTTCTTCATGCCAAATACAAACTTATTTGCTGCATTTTCGCCTCCATACAAAATTGGTTTATCAGGTATACCATCTTCTACTCCGTTCAAAAATTTAGCTCTTCTTACATAAGAACAGTACGAGTAGGGAATGTGGCAATGTAATATTTTCGATGAAAGACTTTCTTCATTTGTAGGCTTCAAATAACATCCAAAGTCTGCGTAGACTACTTAGGGTACACGTTGACATCTCTCTACATTTTCAAACTGTAAGTACGGTTTCTTCTCCGGAAATATAATCATAGCAGGTTTGTTAGTATTAAACAGTTGTTTGTAAAGTATGAGTTTTTCACTAGAATAAAAATATGTTAAACATCGCTTACATACTTGAATCTTATGTTCATGCTTTGTGATTTGACATCTTACTAGTTTTTCAAAGTTAGATATGTAGATGTAATGTGACATTCCCTCTTTTTCTAGTAGCAGTAAATCCCGGTGGTCCTCTAGTTCTTCTTTAACTATTTTTAGAGGGTAAACGTTAATTCTTTCATCGAGGGCAAACATAAACTTCTCTTGATGTTATATCTAACCAGGTTGCCTTTGAAATGTTGGGTTAGTTCCCTTCCTTCTTTCCTAAATTTTAGAAAATGTTGTCAGCCTTTTAAATATTTCCAAATATAACAGTGATTGAGGTTCAAAATTATCAATTGAATATGTTAATTATTAAGAAACTTATTTCAGTTATGTTGTTTCTAGCAGAGCTAGCTTTAAAATGACTGCTTAGCTCGGATACTTACCTTATATAAGGTATGTTATTGTTATATTATAACAATTTTATATATTATAAAAATTAGAATAAATTCAAGCTTAAATACCAAATTACTAAATACCAAATTAATGGCTCTAGTACGTAATTTCTCGGAAAATATGATTTTCCGAGGAAATTCGCTAAATATACAAGTATTAGCTCAAAAAAGTTAAAATCACTCACCTTTAGGTAAAACTGCACAATACTCGAGGTTGGATTGGAAAAGTCGAGCTCCTTATATCCTCAATGTAGATGTAGAGCAATCAATGGCTCTCGTCACGTATGAAGCTGGGGGTATATATGAACAGTAGTGCTGACTGAGCGCTATGAATAGTTCTTTGTCGCCTTGTCTCCACCTGCAGTAGGAAATGCATCTGCAGCGATTTCCAGTGAAACCGCTCTTTCATGCCTGGGCGGCTTAAAAAACGCTGACTGACCATCGATAAGTAAATGAATGGTTCTTTGTCATCTTAACTCCTCGATTATCATAGTGCAGAGCTCGCGCTGTCTGGGCGTCAGGATTCTTTACCCGGCTCAAGTATGAATGATTCTTTGTCGTCTTGATATCGGCGGCTGATTTGTGGGCGGCATCCTTTCAAATAGATAACACGTAATGCAATAGCCTTTCATAGAGATTTCGAAAAATTCTCGATGTGGCAGTGCTTATTCGAAAATATTTCAATAAAATGGCACAGGCAATTCGAAAATATTTCGATAAAATGGCATTGGCAATTCGAAAATATTTCGGTACAATATCAAGATGGCAGTGACTATTAGAAAATATTTTGATGAAATATCGAACTGGCAGTGCTTATTCGAAAATATATTTCGAAAAAATATCAAAATGGCATTCGAAAATATTTCGATAAATTATCAAGGTGGCATTGACAATTGGAAATTATTTAGAAAAAATATCGAGCTGGCAGTGACTATTAGAAAATATTTCGATGAAATATCGAACTGGCAGTGCTTATTCGAAAATATATTTCGAAAAAATATCAAAATGGCATTCGAAAATATTTCGATAAATTATCAAGGTGACATTGACAATTGGAAATTATTTAGAAAAAATATCGAGATGGCAGTGACATTTGAATACTTTGATAAAATATATGTATATATTCGACAAGTTCCGACATGTACTCGACAAGTCAAACAAAATTATAACAGAAATATGAAATAATAAGAAAAATACTAGAACATGTATTAGAATTTGTACGTAATTTGTTAAAATCTTATAAAATTCTATAAAAAAAAAAAAAAAAAAATGATGAAATTCAAAATAATAATATGAGAACGAAGCAGTAAGAAATATGTTGATACTTTCCGAATCACCTCAGTTTATACGTTATTTACTTGAATAACGCCCCTCATTTTGCCAATGATTGAGGTTGGCAAGGCCTCTGACCAGTCAGAGGCCTACTAACAGAAAAAGAAACTAGTAAGATGTCAAATCACAAAGCATGAACATAAGATTCATGTATGTAAGCGATGTTTAACACATTTTTATTCTAGTGAAAAACTCATACTTCACAAACAACTATGTAATACTAACAAACCTGGGTATGGGCATACTCCTCTTCTGTAACTGAGGAATCTAGTAGTGAACTAAGAAATTCATCTATTGGAGGAAGGGCTGTATCTTTTAACATTTTGGGGAATGTAACATACTCATAGGAGTAATGCCTTTTCTAGTGAGTAAAGGAACTCGATCGTAAGCTATTAAACCGTTTAATATGTTAAACGGTTTTAACGATGTTCAATAAGTTAGGTTTGCCTGTGCCATTTTATTGAAATATTTTCGAATAAGCACTGCCACATCGAGAATTTTTCGAAATCTCTATGAAAGGCTATTGCATTACGTGTTATCTATTTGAAAGGATGCCGCCCACAAATCAGCCGCCGATATCAAGACGACAAAGAACCATTCATACTTGAGCCGGGTAAAGAATCCTGACATCCAGTCAGCGCGAGCTCTTCACTATGATAATGGAGGAGTTAAGATGACAAAGTACCATTCATTTACTTATCGATGGTCAGTCAGCGTTTTGTAAGCCGCCCAGACATGAAAGAGCGGTTTCTCTGGAAATCGCTGCAGATGCATTTCCTACTGCAGGTGGAGACAAGGCGACAAAGAACTATTTTCTAGAATTTAGGAAAAACATTTTCTAAAATTTAGGAAAGAAGAAAGGGAGCTAACCCAACATTTCAAAGGCAACCCTGTTAGATATAACATCAAATGAAGTTTATAATCTACTGTCTAGTACTACAAGTGCAATTTATATTGTTATAGCTGGGTTTTATAACGGAATCCTTGGTTTGTAAATTTTGCTCCAAGGAGTTCACACGTAAAGATAATTGGTAAAACACGTGAAGAAGAAGAATTGTAAGTTTTCTGCCTGTTAAGAATGTTTTGTGATCTTTACCAATCCCCATAACCTGAAGCGACATGAAGAGTATTGTAGAGGAAGCGAACCTCCTAATAAGAAACAGAAACGTGAAGCTAAAACTTCTGATTTATTTGCTATTGTGCCGGATGAAGAAGGGATTGTGGAATACGAAACAGCTATGAAAGGAGAATCAAGTCATATTTTCTGAGATGTGATGAGAACCATGACTTACCGTCCTTCTTGAATGCTATAAAGGAAAAAGTCATTCTTAAAATAAGAAGTTCTCTCGACAACGAAAGAACCCTCAAAGTAAATGTGGTCTCGGAATTACAACTGGTCAACCAAGCTGGAGATTTGAAAGACGTGACTTTCCAGTCAAAAAATGTAACTTTGTTTGTAGATACAGACATAGAAGAAAAAGTGAAGAAACTATTTGAAGAACTAGAAAACAAATTAAGCGAAAGTCAACTTGTGGGAAGCGGATGGACACTCTTTGCTGTTAACGGGTTGCGATTGAAGATAAACAAGTACAACCCACTAAGAGGGAGCAGCTATATCCCTTTACTTGAAGAAATAAGAAATAGAAAAGCATGCATTAATGTGCAAAACAATGATAACAAATGCTTCTTTTATGCTATTCTATCAAAATTTGTATCCGAGCATCCTAGCAGAGTTACAAAATACGCATCATTGGAGCGAAAGTATGACTTATCTACGATAAATTTCCCTACACCACTTGCGGATATATCGAGATTTGAAAAAAATAATGATAACTCAATTAATGTGTTTGCCCTCGATGAAAAGCTTAACGTTTACCCTCTAAAAATAGTTAAAGATGAACTAGAGGACCACCGGGATTTACTGCTACTAGAAAAAGATGGAATATCACATTACATCTACATATCTAACTTAAAAACTTAAAAACTAGTAAGATGTCAAATCACAAAGCATGACACATAAGATTAAAGTATGTAAGCGATGTTTAACACATTTTTATTCTAGTGAAAAACTCATACTTCACAAACAACTATTTAATACTAACAAACCTGCTATGATCATACTTCCGGAGAAAAATTACAAGCCTTTTCAGAGGTGCAGCCCACCAAAGTTGTAATTTTCGTTACAAGAACCCTGATTTTCTTCCAGTAATTCTGAACACTTCATCGTTCGGGAGCTGGGATATGATAATAAAAGGATTAACGTAATCGCAAATACTGCATAAAATTATATTTCATTTTCAAAATTCGTAGATGGGAAACTTAGTAAAAGATTTTTAGATTCCTTCAGATTTATGCCTTCTAGTCTAGAAAACCTAACTTATTAAACAACGTTAAAACCGTTTAACATATGTAATTCTGTTTATTCTTCTTAAGAAGTAGTAGGAATAAATCGTGTTCCACTGTAAGCAATGAATTTATTAAAATATTGTATTACAATGAAATAACTATTTAATAACTTAACCGATTAGCTCACCTGTAAGCAATGAAAACGATTTTAAAGTCCTTATATAATTGATGCTCAAATTACAATAGAATTAACCAACCTGAATATTGAAGTTTATATGAATTGAAACACATGATATAAATCACAGATGTATACATATTAAACGGTTTAATAGCTAACGATCGAGTTCCTTTACTCACTAGAAAAGGCATTTTCCCCTATGAGTATGTTACATCCCTCAAAATGTTAAAAGATACAGCCCTTCCTCCAATAGATGAATTTCTTAGTTCACTACAAGATTCCTCAGTAACAGAAGAGGAGTATGCCCATACAAAGATGTATGGAATATATTTGAATGCAAAACTTTGGGTGATTACGCAGACATTTACTTGAAGTCTGATGTAATTTTACTTGCTGAAGTATTCGAAGAATTTAGGAAGGTTACGATGGGTTCTCACAAATTAGATTCATGTCACTACTATACGGTTCCTGGGATGACGTGGGATGCAATGCTAAGGTTTACAGGTGTTAAATTAGAATTATTGACCGATTATGAAATGATTCTAATGATCGAGAAAGGGATAAGAGGAGGATTGGTGCAAGCATCTCATAGATTCCACGAGGCAAATAACAAGTACTTAAAAGGATACAACCAAAAGTGACCAACTACCTAGGTACATTGCATACCAGGATTGCAATAACTTATATGGTTGTGCAATGAGTCAGCCTCTTCCTACCGGTAACTTTGAGTGGGTCGACCCTGAAAGTATCAATTTAAACAATCTATACCCTAAAGATTGTTGAGATATGAAATAATTTATGAATGATTTCATATGTCATATGTTTCATTGAAAGATTTCTAAAGCAATTGTTATTTTGTTAATTAAATGTACAGATGTTATTAGTCATCCTTCTCTATTGTATGTGTGTTCACTGTTAATATTAAAAGTTATTATGAAATGAAGATACCTCTTTTTTCTCCATCTTTTCCGATTAAATTCAACAAAGATGACATAGGCTACATTCTGGACGTTGATATTAATTACTCTAAGTACTTACACGATAAACATAATGATCTACCGTTCCTCCCCGAGTCTAAACAATGTGGAAAATATGACAAATTAATAGCACACTTCGATGAAAGAAAAAACTATGTTGTTCATTATACCACCCTTCTTCAAGCATCGTCACACGTTATAGAGCTTGTAAAAGTCAACAGAGCATTAAAATTCAATCAGTCCTCATGGTTAAAATCTTACATAGAGTACAACACCAGTTTCAGAAAGAAAGCTTTAAATGATTTTGAAAAAGATCAGTATAAGCTTTACAACAACGCAGTTTTTGGTAAAACTATGGAGTCAATAAGAAAAAGAGTTAATATGCGTTTAATTACAGACCCTAAAAAGCTAGAAAAATTAATATCTAAACCAAATTTTAAGGACCGTACAATTTATTCTGAGAATTCGGCTCTCGTTCGTATGGAAAAGACTAAAATAAAATTTGATAAACCGAAATATCTGGGAATGTCAATATTAGATATATCAAAAACATTATGTATAAATATCATTATGACATAATGTTGGAAAAATATGGACAACATATTAAGCTAATGTATATGGATACTGACTCGTTCGTTTATTCTATATGTACTGAAGACCTCTACGAAGATATGGCAAGTATGAATGATTACTTAGATACTTCAGATTATCCCCCAAACCATAAATTATATAATGTTAAGAATAAGAAAGTAATGGGTAAGTTTAAAGATGAGGCTAATAATGGTGAAATAATTAATAAATTTGTAGCTTTGAGGTCTAAAATGTATGCGATAGACATTAAAAGCAAAATTATTAAAAAAATAAAAGGAATTAGTAAACCTGTTGTTAAAAATAAAATAAAATTTGAAGATTATGTTACCTGCTTAAAAAATAACATTCAATTTAAACATGATGTTACAAACTTCAGATCGTTCAACCATAATCTGTTTACTATTAAAACAAACAAAATATCACTGTCACCTTTCGATGATAAAAGACACATCCTTGATGATGGAGTATCCACCTTGGCCCATGGCCATTATAAGATAAAATAAATTTAAAAAAAAATTGTGTTGTTGATTAATTAAATGAATGACTGATCTCTGGCGTGGTTATAAACGCTCGTAAGCCTGTGATTAGGAGTGTAAACGTTAGGTCTGGCTGCTGATGTAAGTAAAAATCAATAAAATAGTAAAGAATTAACAGAATATTTAAACAGGAAGAACTGCAACGAACTAATAGAATTTAGCAAATTAGGATGGGTATATAGAATACGGTTAGTAAAAGAGTTTAATTTTATGTGTAATTACCAGTTGTGTTATAAAATTATCTAATAGGAGAAATGTTCGGCTTTTATGTTTTATTTATTTATGTATATTATTATTTATGTTATTATGTTTATATTTTATTATGCTTTTATGTTTACTTTTAACATTGCAATAAAATAAAAAAATAAATAAAGAAAAACCAAACAAAAAAAAACAAAACAATCTGTTCTAACAGTATAAAAAATAAATAATAATAAAAAAAAACATCATTTTACTCTATTCTATTCTGATGTATGCATGAACCTTTGTAAAAATCTTGAATGGGAACTTCAACGTAGGGATAAATTGCTAGTTTGTTAGAACCAATGAGTAACCAAAATGTATATGTATAATGTAATTTATAATCATAATAATTTTTACTGAACAATCTGTCTTAAAAATTATGTATATAATATTGTCTTCAAAATTGTGTATGTAATATTGTCTTGAAAATTATGTATATAATATTATAAATAAAAACATTTTATTCTATTCTATTCTGATTTATTTATGAACCCTTGTAAAAAGCTTAGAGAGGAACCGAGAGGTTGAGATGAATTGGTTCTGTGTCAATAATAACCAATGATTGCCCAAATTGGTCAGAAAGAAAAGTCTTACTTTTGATAACATGTACCAATTACCTCATTGTAACCTAATGTTTTAAAAGAGGAACATAACCTTACCTCGTTGTAACCTACTGTTTTGTAAAAATAACATAACCTTACATCTATTGTATTAAAAAAAGTAACAAACTGTTGGGATGCTGGAACTGTAAGACTAAAGAAATATCTTAAACAAAATGAAAATAAAATAATTTTTAACCTGGGGTCCGTTGGAACCAGGGGAGTTGCGCCCAAAATGGCCCAGAACCGCCATTTACTCCCTGTTTATATGCCATATGGGATTAAACAAAAGCAAAACAATTGACAATTAAAACATATGGCCCGACAGAGCCGGACTAACCATATTATTTATAATATATAAATATAATTATTCGCGTTATTTTGCTATATGGCCTGGATTGCGATAGGCAAACGCTGAATCCACAACTGTTTAATAATATTATCGGATAAAGAGGTTCCTGCTAATGACTAAATCTCTCGGAGTAATTCAGAAGGGCGCCTGTTACCTAATTCTAAACCTTTTAATAATTTGTTTATCTTTTGTTCCGAAGTCTCACCACAGCGTTTAATGATTGCCTCTTTCATCTGATCATAAGTAGGGGGTTCGGTTGCATGCAAAATATCGCTGATCGTGGACAGCACGGAGGAGTGGATAGCTGATAAGAGGTATTTATATTTTGTAGTTTCGCGGGTTAAATTTGCTAACTCAAATTGTGCCTCGATTTGCTTAAACCATAAAACGGGGTCGTTAGACCAAAAATGTGGTAATGTGACACTAACGTGAGCCACTTTCGAGTCTCGTTTTGCAGGCAGTTGAGAACGAAGAAGTTTGAGTTGATTTTCCAATTCAGAAATTCTTTCTTCTGAAGACATTTTTAATCGGGGTCACCATTATGGGGTTTATGTTTAGTGATTAAACACACTGTATAAGTAATGGTTATTTATTTAACTTGAAAATAATACTATAAACTAACATTCAAATTCGAATCTTAAAAATCACTTTTTTATAACAATGTCTATATCATAACTTTCACCCTATCTATTTTTACAGTGTTGCCCGCCTAGCGATATATTGAGTGGGGGCCTAGCGATATGTGGAGAGGGGGCCCCCACAAGATTATGGGATATTCTTGAATCAAACAAAATGTGTTTTCGTGCAATCCAAGGTCTCATTTCTAGAGAGGATGCCCGCAAGCTTTAGTTCTCGGACCGGCGCTATGGAAGCTAGTATTTGACGAGGTGCTGGGGGTGCTCGAAGCAGAGCGGTTCCCAGCAACGGCTTAGGTTGACGATATAGCAGCAGTTGTTGCGTCTAATAGCAGAGCCGGAATCAGAACGATGCGCCAACCTAGTAAGCCAATGGTGTGAGACAAAGAAATTAAAGATGGCCGCAGCGAAGAGTCAGGCCATCTTGATAAAAGGAAAGATAGGTAGAGCGCACCCTATAAATCTCAGTATAGAAGGCACCAGAATATGTCCAAATGAGGTGGTTACTTACCTCGGCGTAAGGTTTGGTAGGAGCTTTAATGTGACCCCTCATTTGGACTATCTGGGAAATAGGGTCGCCCAAACATTGGATGGCCTGCTTGAGAGGCGCGTTATGGGGCCTCAGATACCCAGCAAACATGGCAATTTACAACGGAGTGATTCTGGGTATTCTGAGGTATGACCCCCCTGCGTGGTCCCAGAATCTCACACTAAGGCAGAAACGTAGGTTGGCGACATTTCAAAGGACGGCTCTGCTGCGTTTTACAAAATCGTATCGGACCGTGTCTCATGAGGCGGTGCAGGTCCTGACAGGTGGGGTTCCTCTCGATCTCATCCTGCGGGAAGACAAATTAAAATGGGATTTCAAAACTCAAGGCTCAGCTGGTCTTCCGGAAAATATCCGGGCAAGGGTAGAAGAAGATCTGGAAAATGGAAGAAGATCATCCGGGAGGACACTACCGCAGAGTGGAACCAGCGGTGCACTGGTGGGAAGCAACCACGAAAAGGTCTACCTTGAAAAAGTGCGGGAACGTCTAGAAGCAAAGTGGGTCCTCCCGGACTATTGGATTTCGCAATTCCACACTGGGCATGGGACCTTTCGTGCTAAACTCCATAGCTTTGGAAAGGATATGGATCCCCTGTGCCCAGCAGGCGGAGTACCGGAGACGGCTGAGCATGTCGTTTTGAATTGCACCGCCTTTGAGGCACTGCGGTCCAAGCTCATCAGGGATACTGGGCTCTACGTCCTGGGGGAGAACCAGTTCCCTGAGTTATTACAGAGCGGAACTTTCCGTACTACAAACAGTTTGTTTACGGGTGGAAAGAAGCCGTCGGACTGGACGTTTTCAATCTTGGAAGAAGGGGACCACCACCTGGAGGAACACCCGACAGAGGGCAAGTATAGACCAGACAGAAGTTGGATAGAAGGCAGCAGTCTTCAAACGAATGAAGATCCTGAATTGAGAGAAAAATCAAAATAAAGTTTTTTTAGGCGAGGTAAGAACGCTAACTAGTGTTTTTATCTTGCCAAAACCCGTGTTGCTGAAAGGCAAGGTAGGGAGGACATAAAAAATAAAAAAATAAAATAAAAAAAATAAAAAATAAAAAGGCCTCATTTCTGGGTCACGAAATATCAGAACGAGGAGTTAAGCCTTTGGATGAGAAGTTGAGGGTTATTCAAGATTTCCCGATTCCAAAAACAGTCTTGCAATTAAGAAGATTTCTGGGAATGGTAAATTTTTACCGAAGGTTCATACCAAATGCAGTTCTTATACAAGCCCCATTGAACGCCATTACAGGACCGAGACTTTCCACCATTAACTGGACGCCTACCCCGGAAGAGGCATTCCACGAAACTAAGAATGCACTGCGTCAAATTGTGACCCTCTCTCATCCGAATCCAAACAGTAAACTTCAATTCTATACCAATGCCTCTGATAAAGCCATCGGCGGTGTCCTTCGTCAAATATCCAAGATTGGTACCCAACCCCAAGGATTTTTTTCTGGAAAGCCCTCTCCTGCCGAGACCATTTATTCGGCATACAACAAAGAGCTTTTGGCCATTTAAATCATCTTGAACACATACTTTAATGCCCAAGCTGGGAAGGAAAAGGAGCCTTACCTAGGACATACCATAGGAGAGCATAGCTTACATAACAAAACTAATGAAAATGGACACAGAATGGTAAGCTCTGCAACTGTTAAGTCCATGGCAGTCCTGAGCACTATGTTCCCCCATAAAAAAGTGCACAAGGAAACATGGCACTCTCCGGATGGCATTACCGCAAACCAAATTGGTCACGTGTTGGTTTCCACCAAAAACTTCAGTTCCAAAAATGACGTTAGAGCGTATTGGGGATATGACATTAACTCAGATCATTAGTTAGTAATGATGAAGATGCGGGAAAGAATATAGTGCACCGCAAAGAAACTATTGCCTCGATTTGAGAAGTGGAACACAGAATGCCTTAAGACGGAAGAAGGGGCTAGGCTTTCCAAGAAATTTCGCGAAGTAATCATGAGAGAATCGGAAGAAGGAATTATAATTGAAAATAAGTGAAAGCGGATCAAGCTAGGATTATCACTGTCCGCAAAAGTGGTGTGCGGAGAAAAGAAAAGTCATGCCCGCAACTATTGGTTCGATGAAAAATGCGAGCAGGTAATCTGGAACCGGAATGAAAGAAGATTGGAGTGGATTAGGCGAAAGACACGCCTTAGCTACAAGGATTATAAAGGTGCCAGAATGCAGACGAAGAGGCTGGTAAGAAGCAAGAAGAGGGAAGCGTTAAGAAAACAAATTGAGGAAATTGAAAATTCAAGGAGCAAACACGAATCCCGAAAATTCTACTACAAGGGTAAAAGTGTTAAAAATGGACCGACCATTAGGGGTAACCCAATCAAAGATGACCATGGAAGAATGCTAATGCTGGAAGAAGAGGTACAAGAGAGATAGAGGTACAAGTCACCTGGTAATGATAGACTCCCCGCAGAACTCTTTAAAGCAGAGCAGGAAGAAATCGCCAGGGAATTGCATGAACTAATAGCTCATATAGGGGAAGAAGAGAGCATACATAAGGAGTGGAGTGAGGCGCTAGTAGTGCCCGTGTACAAGAAGAAGGGAGAATCGACAATATGTAGTAACTATCGAGGGATTAGTTTGCTTAACAGTACATACAAGATCTTTTCCATATCCCTTTACAATAGGCTCCTTGGAACGAAAATTAGGTTAATACCAAGGTGGATTCCGGCCTAACAGGTCAACTATTGATCAAATCTTCTCTATTAGACAAATCGCTGAGAAGATGAAGGATTTATCAACAGACTACTTTGCGCTGTTTATTGATTTTAGAGCAGCGTATGATACTATTATCAGAAGCAAACTCATAGCAGACATACATGAATTGGGGCTACCAAGTAAACTAATCCGTTTAGTATGATGCACTAGGGCAAATACTATCTGCCAAGTTAAATGCTGTGGACTATCAGAGCCTTTTGAGGTAATAAGTGGCCTAAAACAGGGAGACCCAATAGCTCCTCTTCTCTTCAAAATCGCTCTACAAGCAATCATCAACAGAGCAGGACTGGGCCTGGAGGGAACAATTTTCACTAAGATGACCCAGGTCCTGGCCTATGCAGATGACATAGTCATCATTGGTAGATTCCTTCAGAGTGTCAGAATCGCCTTCAGAGCAATGGATATCGAAGCAAAAACGAACGGCCTTCAGATCAATGCAGGGAAAACCAAGATTATGGCACTGGGTAAAGGTACTCTGTGGAGACAGACTCAATGTGAAATAGGCACGTACACTTTCGAGGTGGTCAACAGTTTTTCGTATCTGGGCTCTGTAATCAACGATAGCCTGAATGAGGAGGAAGAGATAGGAAAGAGAATAAGAAGAAAGCTGCAGGAAATAGAGCTTATTTCTCCATCTCTAAGCTTATGAAAAGCAAACTTATAAGCCGTACTACCAAGTTTATGCTCTACAAGACACATGTAAGGCCAGTGGTAACATACGGTGGAGAAACATGGACCCTCAACAAGAAAAACACCAACCTGCTAGATAGGTTTGAAAGAGTAATTCTGGGGAGAATCTTAGGGGCTGTATGCGATAATGGCCATTGGCGAAGACGAAAAAACAGTGAATTGTTCCGGCTCTATAAATAAGCAAGCATAACATCCTACATCAAGATACAAAGGCTGAAATGGCTTGGACATGTGATAAGGATGAATAATGAAAGAGTGGTCAAGAGGCTGTATAAGAACAATCCGGATGGTGTGCGTCCACGTGGTACACCAAAAGGTCGATGGAAGGTTGCTGTAGAACAGGATCTTCGCAAACTGGGGATTCCTATCACCCTTGCAGAAGATAGAGAGAGATGGCTGGCAGCCATTTAGCAGGCCAGGGGCAGCCTCGTGCGCCTGTTGTGCCGATAGAAGAAGAAGAAGAAACACATACTGGAGGGACAAAACTTCACATGCTTCACGGACCATAAACCCATAACATTTATGCCTTACGTCAACGGTCCGACAAACCGAGCCCAAGACAAACCCATCAACTCTCTTTTATTTCTGAATTTACAAACGATATCCGACATGTTTCAAGCTCCCAGAATATTGTTGCCGATACACTGTCAAGAGCTGAATCCATTTCGCTCACTAAACTGGCAATAGCACAACAACAGGATACAATTATCAGACCTCGTGGCGAGCCAGAAGACTCCGAGCCTAACGGCAATCGCGCTTACACCAGGTCTCCGACTCCATTGCTGTGATGGAAATGATATTGACAGGCCGTTTGTCCCCCAGCAGTTTCGTGACCGGATATTTGAGCACATACACAATTTCTCATGACCAGGAAGGTCCGCCTCTATTAAGCTCATTATGGACCGTTTCTTTTGGCAAGGATTACCAAATACATAACCAACTTTGTTCAAAACTGCCTCTACTGCCAGCGTTCTAAAACAATTAAACGTCAATCATCACCTTAGATGAAAATTAATCCGAATCAACGTTTTGCTTGTGTCCACCTTGACATAGTTCGACCCTTACCCCCCCCCCCCCCGCCCCGGGGATAAACGATTCCTACTCACCTGCATTGGTCGGTACACCAGGTGGCTCGAGGCCTACTCTATACCAGACCAGACGGTTCTCACCAGAGCAAGACCTTTTTGGGAAAATTGTATAGCTCGATTCGGGTCTCCAGTACAAATTATTACCCACCAAGGAAGAAATTTTGAATCTAATCTCTTTTGATCCCTGTCGAAGCTGATTGGCTCGAAAGTACAACACACTACAGCATAACACCCGCCTAGTAACACCCGACTAGTTGTAAGTAACGAGCTTCTGGAAAGGAGGCACAGATCACTAAAAATAGCGCTCACTTGTTGCCTACAGTCTGCCGACGGACCATGGACTGCCCACCTACCCGCTGTGCTGTTAGGCCTTAGAAGCTCCGTCAAAGAGTATTTCAATGCTAGCCTTGCCGAACTCGTTTGTGGGATGAAGCTGCGTTTACCGGAAGATTTCTTTAGGCTCGGCTGAAGTAATTTAATTTTAATATGGACAGGTGTTCGCACCTGGTATCAAAGAACCACTGAGCGAAATTTGGAGAATTTAGGACAAACGGTATAGATTTCTATAAAGAACAAATAAACAAACAAACAAACAGAATTTCAACTTTATTTAAATAGATTATACAGTTCTATTACATCGTTTTTACATATCCAAGTTTTTTTCATTTAATCCCAATCATTCGACATACTTATTAACCTTGACATGTAATTTGTTCTTTTTTATATATATTTTTTTCATTTAAATCCTAAACATTTGACATATAATTTATCTCCTTTCTTTTTCAATACCTTTTCTAATAGTAAGATGTGGGTTAGGTTAAAAAAATATAATAATTTACTATTAGGATATATATGTTTTCCATAAACATGTAATACAAATATTTTTAATTTCCTGCCGATCCAAAGCCTCCTTTTTTTTTATTGTTTGGCTTGTTGGATATATCCTGGTAATTTAGTGTTGAAGTCTATATATGATGCACTTGTATATAAGAGTAACATTTTTGTAAAATAAGTTGAGCAATTTTGTTTCCTCGTTTAACATGATAATCTTCGTTTGAATGATTATGTAAAATAACCTTAATTGTGCCTCGATAATCAGGGTCTATTATGCCACCTATTAATGAACATAAAGTTAATTTTTTAAAAGAAACGAATTAATAATAAAACACAGGTAAGTAATGATTAATAGAGTATTTTTTCATTAGAGATTTAAACTTGGAATTCCTTCCCTGATCACTTTGAATATTTTTTTCTACTCGAAAGAAACACACTCTCTATTGCTTTAGCCACATTTTCTCCTGATTTCAGCTTTCGAGGCAGGGCCTCAGCATATTTGGAAAAACAGTCGATAACTGTTAATAAATATTTGTACCCTTTATTTTCTCGAGAAAAAGGTATCATCTCTACTAGATCTATTCGCCACAAGTCATTTATTCCTTCCAAAACTTTCTTTCTTCTGAGATATTTCTTGGGAGCTGGCTTATGTAATTCATTCAGTTCAGAAAAGTTCTTTTTACTATTGATGAATCCATCTACTTCTTCTCAAGTACTTTGTTTAGGAAACCAAGTGTGACCACATCAGATTCCTTCTCAGGTTCAGCTACGTTTGTTATTCTCTTATCAAGAGAGTCATATATAACTTCAACCAAGGTTATAGCAACACTGTTTAAAAATTCTTTGGTAATAACATCCTGTTTATTTATAGGTGGTGCAAAGTTGACAAGTCTTTTTCTTTTTCCATCAATCCAATTACCAGTATAGCGTATCACTATACATTATTAGCAGCGTCATGAGCTGCCATTGAGTTTGCAACATTGATTATTAGTAAATTGCGTGCATCTATGTACTTTACAGACTTCAATATGCTAAACGGAAAAAATCGTTTTTTATAGTTGGGAGTGCTTTAATTACATATGAGATCGGAACTTGTTTATCGTCATCTTTATACTAAACCTAGCTATATATGGTCTTTAATATATAATATTTTCTGCTGGTAGTTCTTCAATTATTGATTCTATTTCGTTTTGGTTTCCTTCATGACCGGCATGAGCGGAAGCCAATAACCGCTTTAGACGATTTACTAGCTCATTTGGATTGTTTCAGTACTCAAACAATTTATCGGCTCTCATTAGACCAGTACCACGTTCGTAAGTGTGAGAACCGAGCTTCATTCTCGGAGCTGAGGAAGGGTGACAGAGTTTTAAGGTTTCCAGTGGAAATAACTTGGATATTACATTTATATATTTCTCAGATCAGTTCCCTAATACCCCTTGTTCTTCTCCATAGCCTCTCCTGTGTGTATTGGTTGAGAGTAAAATATTCTTATAATTTTCCAAGTCGGTCTCGGTATTATCTTGTGGGTTTTTCAAGTAGAGTAGCTGCAACAATCCCGGAGTTCCTTACTCTGTGTTATTTATAGAAATATCGTCGCTGTTTGGAAACAGCCGAACGTTTGTCGAGTCTCCAATAGCTAATCCCCCTAAAGGCATGACTCTAATTCCATAACGATCATCGTGCGCCTCATCGTCTTTTAACAACTTATCCAAGTATCCCCTTTCCAGGTTTCCAAATGAGGCGAGATGTTCCTTAAATTCTGCTTCTCCTTGTGGAGTTTTAACCGGATTTTTTGACTTGTTCTGGAAGTGGTTCGTAAGTCACTTACTCGTCCTCGTATTCTTCAGATGAAAATACGGGAAAGGGAAAAGGAGATAACGGTGTAGCTCTTATGTAGTGAGGCGTTGTTTTCGATATTAAAGTTGAATTACTAGCAAATTCGTTCTTATCTGGCGATTTGTCCAGCTCATTAACACTTATTATTTTTCTGGGAGTCAGTTCCGGTTTGGATTCTTTATTTAATGATTTTTTAATGTCTTCTAGAGGTTGAATTACAGGTGTAAAAAATTCTTGACGATCCGTTTCAATATCCTGGAGGCTACTCTTCAAAGCTCGAAATTTGTTTTTCAAAATCTCACTTGTTTTTATTATTTCACGAGTGACTTTCGGGTCCATGATTGTTAATGATAATTACTGCCGGGATCGCTCTTTATATATCTACTGCTACGTTCCTGGTCTCCCGCTTTTCTAAGGCAGGTGGGGGATACCAGAAACGGCTTATATCAAGTTAATATATGAAATTAATATAATGAATATGTACCAATTGTATATTGGATACTTTATGAAAGGTGACGTGTTTACCAATTCTGTGTTATTTTAATAAACCTGTGGCATAGGGCAAATGATAATAAATAAACAAATCTAAATTGAACTATATCTTTAATTTTATTGACCAATAATGTAAATCATTTATACCCCCTTTAATATATCATATAGAGATATTTTATTGACACAAATTTGTTAATGGATGCTGACTGGCAATTTAACATTATTTATATATAACATTAATACTGACCTCACAATATTATTACTAGTACTGTATATGTATTAACCTTATCTGGTGGGCACTCTCTGATGTTGTCTCTGGTCTATCTGCTGGATCAGTCCCTGCCAACTCTGACGCTCTCTCAGACTCAGCTCAGCATCTCATCTCGGTCTGTCTGGCTATCTGGACTCTGCCGCTCCTATCTATCTGGTCCTCTGCCCTTCTCGTTCCACTCTCGCCCTCTTGGCACACCTACCCGACCTCTGTACACCTCCGAACTCTCTCTCATCCGAACTTCTCCCCCCGGTCCTCTGAACTTCTTCCTTAACCTTTTTTCTTCCTCCGTATAAGTCTTCTTTCCCCCACTCTCTCCAGACTTCTTCTGATTGGCTGGCTGCGTATAATATCCCTTTCTTTCTATATTTAATGTGTCTCCCAGCGGCATCTTTGCAGGGGCAAAACCAGGGTTTACGGCCACAAATTTCACTTAGGTATTTCCCTGGATGTATGTCGGCAGCATTGTCGGTCTTAGGCTTTGCTTATTTTGAATTTCTAACAGAAGGTTTATGGCCCCAATAACTTACAAGGCGGTATATCAAAGACCTAGCCGCCTTCAAGTAAAACTGACCACCGGGTTGATCATATACAGTACTTTACATATGTTGATATTAAATTATTAATTGGATTTCCTTTTCCTATCACGGCGGTATCCACAATACATAGCACTACAATGTATGTGTCGATTCCTTTTCTAAAACGTTAATTGTTTATGCCCCTACTTTTATCAATAACGAGATAGCCAAACGGTTCTTTCCAGCTTAACGAGCACATGTCTTTAAAAAGAGTAAAACTTAATTGTGGCATGCTTACGCGTTCATCATAAATATGTTTCAAATTTAATTCATCTTGAGGAAAAACTATTAGAAAGTTAAAGTTACCCCTGATAAGATGTCTCGGGATACAAACATAACTTTGTGTTAAATAAAAGCAATGGAGGTTCATATGACAGCCATAACTAAAGTATCATTTAATTATATCCTGATCTTCCATGGTGATATCATCAAATATGCGGACCGAATTTGATTCGACCTTTTGAGGCAATACCTTTGCATCTTCAAATACGTATAATTTTATTTCATGGACAAGATTTATGACGCTTTTTAAATACTGGTATTTAGGTTGATGTAAAGTATTTTCCAAAAAGATACACATTTTTAAATTTTAAGCCGTTAGGGTTTAACAGCAATCCAATCATAATATTCATCATAATGTGTTAAATAAAAGCAATCGAGGTTCATATGACGGCCATAACTATAGTATCATTTAATTATATCCTGATCTTCCATGGTGATATCATCAAATATGCGGACCGAATTCGATTCGACTTTTTGAGGCAATTCCTTTGCATCTTCAAATACTTATAATTTTATTTTAGGAACAAGATTTATGACGCTTTTTAAATACTGGTATTTAGGTTGATGTAAAGTATTTTCCAAAAAGATACACATTTTTAAATTTTAAGCCGTTAGGGTATAATAGCAATCCTATCATAATATTGGTCTTTTCACATCCGCTCGGACCACATATCGAGGCTCCGATAGTGTTTGGTAATAATAAACTATAGCTCTCCTCCGATTGTATAGCCTAACTTACTATAGCCCTCCTTTAACTGGGGAAAAGTTGGTAGTAGGGAAACATTGCAATTGTTTAACTAATTTCATTCTGAAAGCAAACAACATCAAGACGGCAATATATACCATAGTGTTTCATTTTCTGAGTACAGTATGACACACAAGGCTCGCAGAGGCAGAGGCTTGCTAAACGGTCTTATCAATACGCATATCTAGAGGTGATAGCGGAATAAACGAGCTTCATAGAGCTTGTAAAGAACAGGATATAGCGTATAGCATAAATAAGGGTATGGAGAGTCGTAAACAAGCAGACAAGATTCTTGCTGATAATACTCGGAAACGGGTTAAAGCTCCAGTTTCGTCATGGGGAGAAAAAGCCGCGGCTTGGTTAGTTACAAATTCAATGAAAGCAAAAAGGAAAGTTGGATCAGGATTAAAAAAGAAAAAGAGGATTAGCTTCGTTAACTTGATTAAATCTGCAAAAGTAGATGAAGTATCATTCTCAACGCATCAAAAGCGGCATATAAAAAGACTAAAATGCATCTACGTGGTGAGACGAAACCTTCACCGCCCAGAGTTCTTCCCCTAGCGAAGCAGGGGGGATTTCTCCTATTTTTCGTACCATTGATGGCAGGACTTTCCGCTGTGGGATCTTTGGCAGGAGAAGCCGCGAGTGTAGCCAAGGCGATCAATGAAGCTAAAGAAGTCAAACTAAAATTAGATGAGCAAAAGAGGAAAGTTGGATTGGTGGATGTGGAATTTCCACATAATTTGGCTGTGGAAGGTCAGAAAGTTGGAAACGGACTTTTTTTGAAATCGTATAAGAATGGTTACGGTCTGTTTATTAACCCGACAAAAAAGACCAATAAAAATATGACTGCCGAATAAACCATTGACTGATTTGGAATTAAATCACTTAGCAAAAGTTTTAAATGTTCCAAATTTTCGTGGAGTGTTTATGATTGATAATCGTCCAAAATATCCAAAAAAAACATGAGTCAGCTATTGTAAATTTAAATACTAGTTCAGAACCTGGTTTTCGTTGGGCCTGTTATGTAAAAAAAGATAATTTAGTGAAATATTTTGATTCTTTTGGAAATTTAAAACCACCGCCACAACTGCTCGAAATATTTTAAAGCTTTAAAGATAACTTAAAATATTCGACGTTATCAAAAGGGGAATACTCCGGTCTGTGGACACCTTTGCTTAAAGTATTTACCCGATGTTTCTCATAAATTTTGATTATCAGTAACGTTTACAGGCAATTCTAGCGTTCTTCATGCAAACTTCCTACCAAACCTCCTCTAGAATTTGGATCCTCTAGAATTCTAACTCCACTTAATCCTTAAGAGCTATGGGTGCGGACCTAGCTTTACTGGTTTAGCGTCTTCCCTAACCCGTAGTGATATTTTTCCTTTGTTTTTTAAAAGTTGTGAACTAAAAACAACAGAGTACCTGTTCAATAAATCATCTAAGTTTTCTACTTGGGTCTCGTATACAAAATTGAGTCCTTCTATACCAAGACAAGCAATTTAAAACCAGAGCGACCTATCAAAGGTGGTCCACCATTTTCAACTACTAAAAAGGGAATACCAATAAACTTATTCCTAAACATAACCTTTCCTGTGATTTCACCAACAGGCCTAATAATATTTCCCACATTAACGTTTAGCACACTTTTAAAATAATTAATTTTACAACCATAAAAATCATTTTTGTAAAAATTTAAAGAAATAATATTATTCCTTGACCCTTTATCAATTTCAAAGTCAACTACATAATTTTTTACATTCAATTTCAATACATAAGGACTGACATTTATAGTTAATGAATCCCTAAAATGGAAAAACGGGTCTTTTGAATCACATTGTCATCCTTGTTTCCCTCTAAAAATTTAGTGCAATTTTTCAAAGCCTTGGGACAAACTGTAGCAATATGGCCTGCTACACCACACTGGTGACAAGTGAGATTCTTATACCTACGAAATTCCGATTTGTGATTACGCTTTCCAGAGTGGTGACATGTTCTTTCCTGGACTGTCTCCGGTTTTCTGACGGTTGAAGAGTAGTTCTTCTGGCCCCTGTTTGATGAGCAGGGGTTCACCTCTTGTAATTAACGCTTGGTCTCTTCCAACAGCTTGTCCAGCATTGACTCAGTGCTGGAAGCATCTTCTTCCATCAGTCTATCCTGAATAACTCCTCTACCATAACCCACTACAAAGATGTCTCGAAGAACTACCTTTACCTCTACTCCGAATTTACATTCAGCTGCAGAACGGGCAGCCCAGTTTCTAGCCGACTCTTCGGACAGCTTAGCTGCTCCATAAAACCTTCTTCTTGCGGCAAAATAGGCTGTTGCAGGGGAGAAATGTTGTCCTCATGATTTTATAAATATGTCATTTTCTTGATCTTCGATGGTCGCTGGTACGCATAAACTCTCCAATAACTTAACAGTGTTTTCAGTTATTGCCAACATTAATGCGGCTTTCTTAATTTTTACGTGTTTTATCCCTGATAGCGAAAAATGGCTCCTATAATTTAGCTTTAAAAATTCAGAAGCCCGTAGTAATGAAGAATAAAAGGCCTGGCGGTAGGGGTTGGCCCCGCGCCCCTATTTACCTTCTAGTGACTTTTCTTCTTAACCTTCTTATTTATTCTTCGTAAATATATAGATCCTCGTCGCCACTGTTATATCTTAAATAATTACATTAATGTTTGTATAATTGTGAACACGTTATTATTTTTAATACATGCAATTTAATATTAATATATGAGAAAATACACAGATCTAACCAATGCCTTTAATATATAACATTTACAACCATGTAATATTTTCAAATTAAATTTCTTTGAATGATTTTTATTACAATTTGGCTATTAGAAATATACCGAAACCAAAAGCTATTTAATGAAAGTGATCATGAATATATTGTAATAAGCGGGGAATCTAACTTCGCTGGGACAGGTTACAGTACGATAAGAAGAAGCAGGGATCGTTTAAAGTACTATATTTTAGACAAAGTCCCAACTCAGTACAATCATTTTCATTCAAACGGTCATAATGAGAACAATGGGACTATTGTTTTTAGAGACAATAATCACTCAAATTCAAAATTCAAGTTTACTATAAGGAATGATTGGCAAAGTTCCCATTATGCCAGCAATTCTCAGGAATTCGATGAAAGAGACGTACTAAGTTCGTACCAATTTATACTTATCTTTTTAATTTAAACTTCATTTAAAATAAAGTATTAAACATAAAAGATATACATGTTCCATATTTTGAGTTGAAAACTGTTTTCATCGTAGATATTACAAAGGTTATGCGAGCCTAGGCATGGTTGCACGTCATTAATTTAGAATCGGTACAAAAACAAAACACTTTTGCTAGCTAAAATATTATGGCCCGAAAAAATGGTTTCTCATGAAATGGCCCAATTACCTACGAGGTAACTTCGGGTTGCTTGTGTATACGCCAAAGTTAAATAAGTCATAAGTTCGGAATTAGTATTTAATAAAGGAACGGTGCCCAAGTCCAGGAACTGGTTTTTCTAAAAATTTTATGGAAAATTTGTCAGTATTTTGCAAAATGTCCTGTGATTCTGGGTCGGTAGTTAGCTGATGAGCGACGTCAGCTAAATCGAAAGTGGAAATTTCTTCAATCGTGATAAATCATCGGCGATCACATTCTCATTGACAGGAATATATCTGATGTCCGTTCTAAATTGAGATATGAAATCAAGATGCATAACATGCCTCGGTGACGCTTTTTCAGGCTTTTGGGAAAAAGCGTAAACAAGAGGCTTGTGATCTGCATTAACCACAATTTCACGATCTTTAACGAGATAACAGAAATGTTTAATAGCTGAAGAAATAGCTAACAGTTCTCGATCGTACTTACAGTGTCACTTAATTTCCGTGAATAGAACGCCAATGGTTGGGATGCATCATCCTGTATTTGCTGCAACATTCCACCAACAAAAACATCAGAGGCATCTACCTTAGTACGAGAGGTGCATCGGGGTGAGGGTGGCTGAGTAAGATTGCTTCTTTTAGACATCTTACACAGCATTCGTAGGCGTCTGCTAGTTCCGCATGTGGTCGCTATCAACACATCGTCAATATAAGTGAAACAGAAGTCGAACTCACCTAAAATTTCATTCATCCATCTTTGGAATGTTTGGCCAGCATTTCTCATATCAAACATCATTACTTTAAATTCAAACAATCCAACGAGGTGATCATTGCTGTTTTCTCAATATCTTCAGGAGCTGCGGGTATCTATACGCTAGGAGCAGATCGATTTTAGAAAAAAAAATTCTTCTTGCTAATAATTTGGAATTAGAAGTAGAATTTAATGACAGTGATCCATAAAACTAGTAGTTCCTCCATTAATCAAAATTAAATTATTGCTAAATGATTGGTAGAGGTTATAGGAATTTATGATTCAGGCTCAGACGTTTCTCTCATAAATACAAAATTACTATCCTGGAAAAATGAGCTAATTATTGAACCGAAAAAAACTGTAAAGTTAAAAGCAATTAATGGCGTGAAAAAGGTTATAGGTATGGTAACTCTGAAGATTAAGATTTTTGATATTAAAAAAATGTTAATGTTTTTGTGATAGAGAAAGGGCATTTTTATTATGACTTTTTTAATCGGATTATATTGCATAGAAAATTGGCATCTAATTCAAAATGAAAAATTGGAAATAACACAAAAGAATCACAAAATTAAAAAAAAGATAATAAAGAAATAATTAATTTCAAAGATAGAGAAATAATTCCCGCTTTTCAGATAAAAACTTTGAGAAAGAAAATAATTTACATCATTTTAACAGCAATACTGATGTAATAATAAAAACTGCAGATGACATAATAGGTGAATATAAAATAATCTTTAATGAGCATAAAGCATTGACTGATTTTGATTTTTCAGTGAATCATCTAAATTATGAGCAGCAGACTAAAAGAGATGAATTAATTCACAAATAAAAATCACTTTTTGCTAAAGGTAAATACGATGTAGAAACTGTAAAAGCTTATGAAGCTCGTATTGTTTTGTTACTAGATCAATATTGTTGCGAAAGACAATATAGATGCATTGAAGATAAAATAAAAAACATTTTATAAAAAAATTAAACCGACTCCGAAAACTAGAAACCAGTAAAAATAAATGCACTGAAAAGTATGAAATAATTACCTTCTGATTTTTATGAATACGCAGCAAAATTGAAAATCGTATGAAAAGCGGAAAAATGCATTAAAATGGATATTTTATTTTGATTAGTACGAATACATACTAACTGTTAATAAAAATTATTAAATTAAAATATTAAATACCATGTTCAATACTTAACAATCTTTTCGGAGGCGGCGCAAAATTTAAAATTGTTAACACTAAAAATTAGGAAAATCTTAAAATTCTCTATAGATTTTCTAATTTGCGCCGCCTCCGAAAAGTATTGAACATGGTATTTAATATTTTAATTTAATACTTTTCATTAACAGTTAGTATGTATTCGTACTAATCAAAATAAAATATCCATTTTAATGCATTTTTCCGCTTTTCATACGATTTTCAATTTTGCTGCGTATTCATAAAAATCATAAGGTAATTATTTCATACTTTTCAGTGCATTTATTTTTACTGGTTTCTAGTTTTCGGAGTCGGTTTAATTTTTTTATAAAATGTTTTTTATAAAAATAGTTATTGTGTTAATCTCTAGTAGAATTTGTGCTGGTACCGGAAGGTAATATTGATTTTTAAACTCTTTATTTATTTCAGAACCTGCATAAAATAAGATCAAAATTATTTTTTCTTAAGTTACTGCAAGTAGAAGATTATAAATATTATCTTATTGTATTAGTTGAATATATCAGTAGCATAATTGCTACTAATTGTTGAATACTACAGCAACTACAACAGTCCCTTAACTTTGAAAGAGCTGGAATACGCTCTACAGAAAACACCAAAAAAATCAGCTATTGGTAGCGACGGAACCTCTTATGAAATGTTACGCAACTTACCTAGCAGAATACGCATTATATATATCCATGCAGGTTGAGCAGCTTTTCCATAACAATTCAACCAAAAGATCCAGATTTTTAAAAAGCAATAAAATTATATTTCCATTGTTTAATTACATTATCCTTAGGTATATGGCCTAAATATTTTACCAAATTTTATGCAAAGTTACACTTGTTGTATTTATATATTACACTTACACGAGTGGAATCAGATAACTTATGGTTTCTGATAGAAATCTCTGAAAGATTGCTTGGGAAGTTTTCAATCCAAATGGCAGACAGGTCCACTGAAAGTGGAAATGCTCTTTTTTCCCCTTCGTCAATTTTCAAGGGAATAAATAGACCAGAATGCTGAGTTTATATCCAGCGTTGAAAAAAATTTGCAATTCCTCGTTTTAACCATTAAATCCTCAATTAGTGGGAAAGGTTGAGATTGAGGAACTACAATTTTATCGCGAAAGTCTATGCATAATCTTGATTTCTTTCCTCCTTCTTTTTTAAATGCCAGAATTACCGGAGCAGCAAACGGACTGTATTAAACTTCGATTAGGTTTTTCGCTAATTATTTCGATACTTGTAATTCTATTTTTTTAACCGACTTCGAAAGAGGAGGTTACTCAATTCGATACATATGTGACTTTTTTTTTTTTTCTATGTATGTCCACCGATTACTCCGAGTATTTATAATCTTCTACTTGCAGTTACTCAAGAAAAAATAATTTTGATCTTGTTATAAGCGGGTTCTGCAAGAGATAAATAATTGAAAAATGAATATTACCTTCCGGCACTAGCACAAATTCCAAAACATAGTCTACATCCTATTATGACATCTACCTCATAATAAAGTATAAATTTTATAATGTTCTGATGGCCGTATCAATAGAATTCTTTTTTTTATATGCTTATATAAATTACCGCAAATGATGAATAATGGAAAAATCACAATGACGTTTCGGAACAAGCTCAAATTTTTTAACTCATACAATATGCTACTGATATATTTATCTAATATAATAAAATACTATTTATAATTTTGTACTTACTGTAACTCAAGAAAAATTATATTGATCTTGTCATAAGCAGGTTCTGCAATAGATAAATAATTGAAAAATCATTAGTAAGTTTCGGAACCTGCCCAAATTCTAAAACCTATTCTACATCATACTATGACATCTACCTCATAATATAGTATAGTTCTTATAATGTTCTGATGGCCGTACCTATAGAATTATTTTTATCCTTATATATATATATATAAAAATCTCGTGTCCCGGTTTTTGTCTTTCTATTTCTCAGAAACTACTCAATCGATTTTAATGAAATTTGGCTTAATGTATATAGTTTTTGCCACCTTAATAGATAGGATAGTTTTTAACTTGATTAGTGATCAAAATAATTCTTATATAGCGAATTATTGCAAATACAGTAGGTCGTATTTCGATTTATTAACATGCCGTCATATGTCGATTTCATAACGTTTTTGTTGATAAGCATGCTATTGTAATACAGTTTCTCATTATTATCATTTTGTATTGTGTTATGTGATTGCACTTATTTGTTCCTATTTTATTATTTATTATTAATACAAATCTTTGTATTTTTTGCTAATTTTCTTTAAAGAATAAATAAATCAAGAAAAGGTTAAAATAAATTCTCAAAAGTGTAGGTACTTTTTCTTCCTTTTCCTTTTTTATTTTTATTTAAATTAAATTACTAGCTAAGCGCTGAAACGCTTTGCTGTGGCCCACCCTGATATCAACTTTTAGTAAAGTAAATACATTTCAATAATTTAAAATATGCTATTATTTGAAATAATACTCTATAAATGTTGTAACAGCACCTACTGTCATAGGTGTAACCTAATAGAAACCTGACTTGGGGAGTCAGTGTTGCCAAAAATTAGTGAGTTGGCTACACTGCGGGTAACCAGTCATAAAAACTCCCGGAGTGTGTTTTGATTAGGTGTTGTGGGATACTTTGTAATTTGCTAAAGAATTGCATAATTAAGACTTTAATATTATATTTTCAGTTGATTTATTTATTTATTTAACAGAAGTTTCTTTATCTTCATTATTCGTTATATTATTATTATTTAAATACAGTGTTTTTTTATTTTACCAAACCTTTTTATTATTTTTATCCCGTGCTCTAAAATGTAAAATTAAAAAAATGTCAGTGAAGATTTGAAATTCCTCCTTCATCAACAATAATTTAAAGTTGAGAAAATTTAATCCCAATCGAATAGAGGCTGTTACTTCCTGTTTAGCAGAGTTGTAATTATCTTTATATGTAAAATTTAAGAAATGTCAGCGAAGATTTTAATCCTTTCTTTAATTTAAAGTAGGCTATTATCGGGAATGATATTTCGTTGTTAATTTTACCAGAATACAATTTTTTACTTATCTTTAAATGATTGTTGTTTAAGAAAGGATTACAAATCGCGGCATTTTTTAAATTTTACATATGATGATTATTACACCTCTACTGAACAGGAATAATTGTTATTGGGTAACCGCAAGTTTCAGAATTATCCCCCATAAACATGAGAGTACTACTGCAAAATGATCCATTGGCAGATATAGTTTCTAAACAATTGCTGTATATTGGAAACGGTAAAATAGAGCTGCATCGAAATTCATCAAATTACCAGAAAATTTCTGAACTGTTGTAGAGACGAAAAATGAACTGTCTACGAAATATAAAGTGTCTTTCCTGATATTTTGAACAATTATTTGGACTATAATTGGCTGGGTAGTCGTGCTATTTTGGCAGCAAAAAATGTTTATTTCGATTAAATAAACTGCCAAAATCAATTGGCAATGTTCTAGATTTAAAAGAAGCCGTAAATTTCCCATCTGAATTTTTTAATTCCCTGGATATACACCCAAACAATCTCCAGTTGAAGATTGGCTCACCGATCATTCTTCTTCGTAACTTAAATCCACCTCAATTGTGCAACGGTACACGTTTGGTCATTAAAAGGATCACAGGAAATGTTATTGAAGCAAAAATGTTGCCTGGAAGGTTTACAGGAGATATCGCCCCGTTGCCACCTATTCCCATGGAACCGTCAGAATTTTCAATAAAATTTAAAAGGCTTCAATATCCTATTCGTTTGGCTTTTGCCATGACCATAAACAAATCCCAAGGACAAACAATGTCCACTTGGACTTTGAAAATCCGTGTTTTTCCCATTGGCAATGGCATAACTCACGTGGGAAATGGGAATCGCCTGCTCACGTGTGTGGAAACCATTAAATCTTTGGTTTGTGTTAAAAAAACAAAACAGGTTAACCCAAAACATTTTGAACAAATTAGTACTTGAATAAATAAAAATTCTTAATTGTATTATGTAAAAACCTCTTTAAGAAGAGATTTCTTATCACTCATATATATTGCTAAATTAAAAGCTTCAACACACCACCCTCCTACCGAACACTTATTTGCCGAAGGGTCGGGAAATCGAGGTCTCAAAGAAATTGAGAAAAACGCCTACAAAAGGACATATATGACGCGTTAACCAAGATTGGCATGACCCTGAGCAAAATTAAACCCGTTGTTAAACTAACAATACCAAGTTGAAGTAGTGTTAGGCCAATAATCAATAGATCTGGGCTGAGGTTACCAAAACTTACTTCAGTCATCCTTTCTAAAATTAGTTGAAAAATACAGCCATTTCGAGTTAGTTTATACCGATCCATAAAAAAAAAGCAAAGTGTTGGCAGCTCTGTGGGTCGTAAACACAATCAGCCCTTTTTAATCAAACTACATTGAAATATGAGATGTAAAAAATAAAAACTTTAACTTTCCTATATTCTTTACCAAATACTTTTAAATGGTGTAATGCTCTATTCTCAATCACGTTGGATTTTGATTAGCTGAATGGTTTTCATCTTTATCAATGAATAATGGTATCACTGTATTTGTTTAAAAATATTAGGATATAACTACTGAGCCACAGCAACGCGTGGCCGGGTCTGCTAGCATCCTTATAGGAATTACCGGAATGATAAATAATGGAAAAATCAAATTCACGTTCCGAAACGTGCACAAACCCTAAACCTATTCAACATGCTACGGAGATATTCAACTAATATAGTAAGATACGATTTATAATGTTCTACATGCTAAAACCTAAGAAAAAATAATATTGATATTGTTATATACGGGTTCTGCTATAGATAAATAATGGAAAAATCAAAATTACGTTCCGGAACCAGCACATATTATAAACTCAATCATATGAGTATCATGCTGAAACTCAAGACAAAATAATATTGATCTTGTTAAAAACGGGTTCTGCAATAGATAAATAATAGAAAAACTAAAATTACGTTCCGAAACCAGCATATATTCTAATCTCTATTTTCTAATTCTATGTTATTCTAATTATTATATCTATATATAATTCTATCCTAAAATTATATTCTAATTCTATTTTCTTTAACTCAAGAAAAAATAATATTGATCTTTTAATAAACGGGTTCTGCAATAGATCAATACTTGAAAAATCAATATTACGTTCTGAAACCAGTACATATTCTAAAACCTATTCTACATCCTACTATGACATCTACCTCATAATATAGTATAGGTTTGGTAATGTTCTGATGGCCGTACCTATAGTAATTTTTTTTTTTTTTTATATCCTTATAGAAATTACAGCAAATGATAAATAATGGAAAAATCACAATCACAATTTGGAACGAGTATAAAAAGCGAGTCCGCAAATGATAAATAATAGAAAAATCACAATCACGTTTCGCAACCGGCCCAAATCGTAGACCTATTCAACAGGCTACTGAGATATTCATCTAATATAATAAGATACGATTTATAATGCTGTACATGCTTTAACTCAAGAAAAAATAATATTGATCTATTAATAAACGGGTTCTACAATAGAGGAAAAATTGAAAAATCAATATTACGTTCCGAAACCAGCACATATTCTAAAACCTGTTTTAAATCCTTCTATGACATCTACCGCATTATATAGTATAGTTTTTATTATGTTCTGCTGGAAGTAGCTCAAGAATTTTTGTTTTATATTTTTATATCCTCATAGAAATTATTGCAAATGATAAATAATTGAAAAATCACAATCACGTTCCGTACGTGCACAAAACTTAAACCTATTCAACATGCTACTAAGACATTCAACTAATATAATAAGATATTATTTATAATCTTCTACTTGCAGTAACTCAAGAAAAAATAATTTTTATCTTGTTACAAACGGGTTCTGCAAGAGATAAATAATTGAAAAATGAATATTACCTTCCGGCACTAGCACAAATTCTAAAACCTATTCTACATCCTACTATGACCCTCATAATATAGTATAATTTTTATAATGTTCTGATGGCCGTACCTATATAATTTTTTTTTTTTTTATATCCTTATAGAAATTACCGCAAATGATAAATAATTGAAAAACCACAATCACGTTCCGAAACGTGTACAAACCCTAAACCTATTCAACATGCTAGTGAGATATTCAACTAATATAATAAGATAGTATTTATAAACTCCTACTTGCTGTAAGTCAAGAAAAAATAGTTTTGATCTTGTTATAAGCGGGTTCTGCAAGAGATAAGTAATTGAAAAATGAATATTACCTTCCGGCACTAGCACAAATTCTAAAACCTATTATACATCCTAATATGACATCTACCTCATAGTATAGTACAGTTTTTATAATGTTCAGCTGGCAGTACCTCAAGAATTTTTTTTTTATATCCTCATAGAAATTACCGCAAATGATAAATAATTGAAAAATCACAATCACGTTCCGTACGTGCAAAAACCTTAAACCTAGTATAAATTTTATAATTATCTGCTAGCCGTATATCAAGATTTTTTACTTTCACTTACCTGTTTATGAAATATATAGTAAGTGGAAGTATTGCGATCGTGAAAAATTTCGACTTCCGGTTTTCAACGGAAATACACGTTTTGGGCCCCTCTGCGTCGAAATAACCAAGTCCCGCGAAATGGTCTGTGTGTGTGAACAGACTAGCTCAAAAACTATAAACTGTGCGAACCTGAAATTGGGTATTTAGTGTATGTATATGTCCGCGATGTGACAGCAAAAATTTTATCAAATTTGCTCAAAGGGAGGGGGCACTTTATTTAATAACTTTTTACGTTTTTTTCGATTTTCTGAAAAACGGCTCTTACGATTTTGATTAAACTGAGTATTTGATCTATGTATATGCCCGAAATATGACTGTTAAAATTTCATCGATCATTAATAAATTTGGTATTAGTTTCACGTGTTTTTTTTATTTACTCAAAAACGGTTTTAACGATTTTGATCAAACTGGGTATTTGATGTATGTATATGCCCGAGATATGACTGTAAAAATTTCATCAAAGTTGATCTACAGGAGGGGGGACTTTACTTAATAAATTTTGTATCATTTTCACGTGTTTTTTTGTTTACTCTAAAACGGTTATAACGATTTTGATCAAACTGGGTATTTGATGTATGTATATGCCAAAGATGTGATAGCCAATATTTCATAGAAATTGGTCAAACGGATGTGGCACTTTATTTCATAATTTTTTTTCAATTTTTACCTTTTTTATCGATTATCTCAAAAACGGCTTTAACGATTTTTATCAAATTCGTCATGTTTAATGAAAATTAGTTGTTCTTTAATATCAGGTAAGCTTTATCATTATTAAAATGTTCTGAGGGGGCTTAAATGGGGTAGGGGCTTTTTTTGTTTGTTTGTTTTTTGTTTCCTATAAAGTACCTTTGTTTTTGTTTATATGGAGAAATTAACTATCTCTCGTTCCGAGAAAAAAAATAAGAAATGGCTAAATATGAGATATGATAAAAATAAAGGAAACATACAGAGGAGAAAAAAAGAAAAATATTCAGTCAACCTATAAAACTCATGCGGAGGACGCCTTTAATGACAGACAATTGTTCATAATTTAAGCCGTTCTGTTCAATTCAGAAGTGGCAATTAACAAAACGCATTAATTTCTAATCTAAGTAAGTTGGTAAGTGAAAAATGTGTGTTGCGAGCACGCACCAGATTTTTTTGTAAACGAGCAGACCCTACCATGCGTAGCTGTGACTCAGTAGTTATAATGCTTGAAATTGTTATATCCTATTGTTACTTTCACTTACTTATATATGAAATATATAGTAAGGAAAGTATTGCGATCGTGAAAAATTTTGACTTCCGGTTTTTAACGAAAATACACGTTTTGGGGTCCCCTGAGTCCAATAAACCAAGTCCCGCGAAATGGTCTGTGTGTGTGTGTGTGTGTCTGTGTGTATGTATGTGAACAGACTAGCCCAAAAACTATAAACCGTACGAACCTCAAATTCGGTATTTGTTGTATGGATATACCCGCGATGTGACAGCAAAAATTTCATCAAAATTGGTGAATCGGAGGGGGTACTTTAATTAAGGAATTTTATCTAATTTTTGTGTTTTTTTCGATTTTCTCAAAATCCGCTCTAACGATTTTGATTAAACTTGATATTTGATGCATGAATGTGCCTGCAATATGACAGTCAAAATTTCATCAAGATTGTTTAATTTGAGGGGGTAGTTTACTTAATAAATTTTGTCTTATGTTCACGTGTTTTTTTTTATTTACTCAAAAACGGTTTTCACGATTTTGATCAAACTGGGTATTTGATGTATGTATATGCCCGCGATGCGACAGCCGAAATTTCATCATAATTGGTGAAACGGAGGGGGTACTTTACTTAAAGAATTTTATCTAATGTTTAGGTTTTTTTTTATTTACTCAACAACGGCTGTAATGATTTTGATAAGACTGGATATTTGGTGTATGTATATGCTCACGATGTGACAGACAAAATTTCATCAAAATTGGTCAAATGAAGGGGGCTCTTTATTTCATAACTTTTTTTCTAATTTTTACATTTTTTGGGAATATCTCAAAAACGGCTTTAATGATTTTGATTAAATTAATCATTTTTAATCAAAATCAAGTCATTTTTTTATATTATTTATAGAAATGGCAATTAAAAGAACATGACAATTTCTAATGTAAGTTGGTAAGTGAAAGTTGTGTGTTGCGCGCATCGCACTAAATTTTTTTTTTTTATATCCTTATAGAAATTACTGCTAATGATAAAAAATTGAATAATCACAATCACGTTTCGAAACGTGCACAAAGATTAAACCTATTCCACATGCTACTGAGAAATTCAACTAATATCATAAGATAGTATTTATAATAGTCTACGTGCAGTAACTCTAGAAAATATAATTTTGATCTTGTTATAAGCGGGTTCTGCAATAGATAAATATTTGAAAATTCAATATTACTTTCGGTAACCAGCACATATTATAAACTCAATCATATGAGTATCATGCTGAAACTCAAGACAAAATAATATTGATCTTGTTAAAAACGGGTTCTGCAATAGATAAATAATTGAAAAATCAATATTACCTTCCGGCACCAGCACAAATTCTAAAACCTATTCTAAATCCTACTATGACATTCAACTAATATAATAAGATAGTATTTATAATCTTCTACTTGCAGTAACTCAAGAAAAAATAATTTTGATCTTGTTACAAACGGGTTCTGCAAGAGATAAATAATTGAAAAATGAATATTACTTTCCGGCACCAGCACAATTTCTAAAACCTATTCTAAATCCTACTATGACATCTACCTCATAATATAGTATAGTTTTTATAATGTTCTGAAGGCCGTACCTATAGTAATTTTTTATTTATATCCTCATAGAAATTACCGCAAATGATAAATAATGGGAAAATCAAAATCATGTTCCGTACGTGCTCAAAACCGTAACCTATTCAACATGCTACTGAGATATTAAACTAATATAATAAGATAGTATTTATAATCGTCTACTTGCAGTAACTCAAGAAAAAATAATTTTGATCTTGTTACAAATGAGTTCTGCAAGAGATAAATAATTGAAAAATGAATATTACCTTCCGGCACTAGCACAAATTCTAAAACCTATTCTACATCCTACTATGACCCTCATAATATGGTATAATTTTTATAATGTTCTGATGGCCGTACCTATATAATTTTTTTTTTATATTCACATAGAAATTACCGCGAATGATAAAAATCTGGTGCGTGCGCGCAACACACAACTTTCACTTACCAACTTACTTAGATAAGAAATTGACGTGTTTTGTTAAATAACATTTCCCAAAGTCACACATTTTTCTACATTCATATCTTATTTTTATTAATCGTTAAAGCCGTTTTTGAGTAAAAAAAAAAACCCGTGAAAATGATACAAAATTTATTAAGTAAAGTCCCCCCTTCGGTTGATAAATTTTGATGAAATGTTGGCTATCACATATTTGGCATATACATACATCAAATACCCAGTTTGGTCACAATCGTTAAAGCCGATTTAGAGTAAATAAAAAAAATACGTGAAAATGTTACAAAATTTATTAAGTAAAGTCCCCCCTCCAGTTAATCAATTTTGATGAAATTTTTACAGTCATATCTCGGGCATACAAATAGGTGAAATACTCAGTTTAATCAAAATCGTTAGAGCCGTTTTTAAGAAAATCGAAAAAAACGAAAAAAGTTATTAAGTAAAGTACCCCCTCCCTTTAAGTAATTTTGATGAAATTTATGCTGTCACATCGCGGGCATATACCTACACTAAATACCTAATTTCAGGATCGCACGGTTCATAGTTTTTGAGCTAGTCTGTTCACATACACACACACACACACACACACACACACACACACACACACACACACACACACACACACACACACACACACACACACACACACACACACACACACACACACACACACAGACACACAGACCATTTCGCAGGACTTGGTCATTTCGACTCAGGGGACCCCAAAACGTGTATTTCCGTTGAAAACCGGAAGTCGATTTTTTTCACGCGATCGCAATACTTCCACTTACTATATATTTCATATATAGGTAAGTGAAATTAAAAAATGTAATAATCACAATCACGTTCGGAAACGTGCACAAAGCTTAAACCTATTCCACATGCTACTGAGAAATTCGACATCTACCTCATAATACAGTATAGTTTTTATAATGTTCTGAAGGCCATACCTATAGTAATTTTTTTTTATATCCACATAGAAATTACCGCAAATGATAAATAATGGGAAAATCACAATCACGTTCCGAGCGTCCACAAACCTTAAAACTATTCAACAGGCTACTGAGATATTCAACTAATATAGTAAGATACGATCTATAATGTTCTACATGCTGAAACTCAAGACAAAATAATACTGATCTTGTTATAAACGGGTTCTGCAATAGATAAATAATTGAAAATTCAAAATTACGTTCCGGAACCAGCATATATTCTAAAACCTATTCTACATCTTACTATGACATCTACCTCATAATATAGTATAGGTTTGGTAATGTTTTGATGGCCGTACAGCTAAGATGCTACTGAGATATTCATATAATATAATAAAATACGATTTACAATGTTGTACTGACTGTAACTCAAGAAAAATTATATTGATCTTGACATAAGCGGGTTCTGCAAGAGATAAATAATTGAAAAATGAATAATACCTACCGGCACCAGCACTAATTCTAAAACCTATTCTACATCCTACTATGACCCTCATAATATAGTATAATTTTTATAATGTTCTGATGGCCGTACCTATAGTAATTTTTTTATTTATATCCTCATAGAAATTACCGCAAATGATAAATAATGGGAAAATCAAAATCATGTTCCGTACGTGCTCAAAACCGTAACCTATTCAACATGCTACTGAGATATTAAACTAATATAATAAGATAGTATTTATAATCGTCTACTTGCAGTAACTCAAGAAAAAATAATTTTGATCTTGTTACAAACGGGTTCTGCAAGAGATAAATAATTGAAAAATGAATATTACCTTCCGGCACTAGCACAAATTCTAAAACCTATTCTACATCCTACTATGACCCTCATAATATAGTATAATTTTTATAATGTTCTGATGGCCGTACCTATATAATTTTATTTTTTTTTTATATCCTTATAGAAATTACCGCAAATGATAAATAATTGAAAAACCACAATCACGTTCCGAAACGTGCACAAACCCTAAACCTATTCAACATGCTACTGAGATATTCAACTAATAGAATAAGATAGTATTTATAATATTCTACTTGCTGTAACTAAAAAAAAAATAATTTTGATCTTGTTATAAGCTTGTTTTGCAAGAGATAAATAAATGAAAAATCAATTTTACCTTTCGTAACTAAAACAAATTCTAAAAACTATTCTACATCCTACTAAGACATCTACCTCATAATATAGTATAGTTTTTATAATGATCTGCTGGCCGTACATCAAGATTATTTATTATTATTTTAATTTTTTTTTTTGATATCCTTATAGAGAGTACTAGGAATAATAAATAATTGAAAAATCACAATCACATTTCGGAACGAGCACCAATTTTAAAACCTATTCACCATGCTACTGAGATATTCATCTAATATAATAAAATAGGATTTATATTGTTGTACTGACTGTAACTCAAGAAAAATTATATTGATTTTGTTATAAGCGGGTTCTGCTAGAGATAAATAATTGAAAAATCAATATTACCTTCCGTAACTATCACAAATTCTAAAACCTATTCTACATCCTACGATGACATCTACCTCATAATATATGTAAGTAGGATTTCAAATGACGAGAATTAATGTTCTTGTTCTCAAAAGAATTTATTTGAATAAGAAACAGAATAGACAATATAACTAAATAAACAACAATAAAAGATAAACATACCTGAAAGAATAATTAATTTACAACGTTATTTGCCTACTAACAATAAACTAATACAGTCTTTAAAAGTCTAATTAAATAACCTCAAACAGAACAAACAAAACACATGGTATCAGAACATATGGTGGGAGTATAATTTACATCTCCCCCTCCCGGTGCGCTTTTTCGGAAGAAAAGAGCGTCAACTTGCTACAATGAAAATAATTTGCTTCTTTCTTTCTTTTGCCATAATCAACTTCGTTCAATGATGAAGAAATCTTCCTCAAAATGCGAAAAGGTCCTACTCGAACTCTATCGGTCTTCTTCCTATTGAGTCTGCTACCGTTCTCTATGTACACAAGATCACCAACTTGGAATTCGTGAAAAACACGATTTTTATCAATCCTTTTCTTGTTGACCTGAAAACTACGGCAAGAATTTATGAAAGCCCTCTTCCTATCTTCAGTCAAATCACTGGTAACTTCTGGCCCGAGTGGGCAAATAGTTGACTGTTTTCCATAAAACAGATAAGCTGGTTCAAATTTCGTGGAGCTATGAATCGTGCGATTATAGTCCTGGACGCATTCCTCCGCTATGGCCGACCAAGCTCGTTTATCCCCTCCATTGATTTTGCATCTTATTCTGTAAACGAGTGTCTGATTCAAACGCTCATTGAGACTGTAGCGGATCGGTCAGGATCGATCAATTGATTTACAAATGAGCGTTAGTGATCGAATTCGAAGAAAAGACATCATGGTGATTTCTGAGAAAAGGGTGTTATGATTACGAGTGTTTGCTTCCACGAACTGTAATATAAGTGTAAAACACTTATGGGTGGAACTTTTATACCTGCTGTGCCACATCCCTCAGTTACGAACTCGGAGCCGAACTTGGGAAAGAAATACCGCAGCGCACCGGTGAGTGAAACTTATGTATTACTCCGTTCATAGTAGGACTTTAAAAGACATTCATTAGTTCATTTTATTTTGTTATTTAGGAGTCAGAGGAGACTATTATTTTTTTATATTTATTTCAAAGAAGTGTTATTTTTGTTTCTTATATTACCAGAAGCTTAATAATTTTTATTTTTATCAATATATATACATATACTAAAAATTACTGAGCACGCTTTATTGGGACCCTTCATTCCTCAGGCAAGCTCCGCAAAAAGTGGTGATCCCGCATCTATTGATAAATATTTATATATAGGGATAACTTAAGTATCCCAGCGACAGCGTCTTCTTACTGAAGACAGCGTCATGTCTTCAGATGAAGCACCACCTATCAGTAAAGGGGAGGAGCAACAGAAAGCCCCTCTAATTGGGAAACATAGTGCTTTCCCACAGGGTGTACCACAATTTGAAGCGGAAATAACGGCTTTTAGAGGCCGAAACGGGTTTGGAAACCGAACCCTAAATTATGGTTTGCTCAAATGGAAGCCGTCTTTGCGACGTCCAGAATAACGTCACCGCATATGCAATATCAAGCGGTAATTGCAGGGTTAGATTTTGATATACTGACTCAGATATCGGACATCATAGACAACGCGGGTAAGAATCCATATGAGGATTTGAAGTCTCGCCTACTCAGCATATGTGGGGACTCTGAGCTGAAACGCATCGAAAAATTCCTCAGTGAGACTCAATTAGGTGATCAGAAACCAAGTCAGTTGCTAAGGCAGATGCGGCAGCAGGCTGGCAACATTGTGAGTGAAAAAGTGATAAGAACACTATGGTTGAGGAACCTCCCGAATCGGGTGCAAAGGATTTTGGTCGCGACTGGGCAAGAAGATTTAAATAAACTAGCAGAATGCGCAGATAAGATTACAGAGGTAAAACGGACTGAGGTATGCACGGCGGGGGTAGCAGAAGGATCATCGTCGGCTGGGAATGCACTCATTTTAAAGGAACTAGAACGGCTGCGAGCAGAGGTCTCAGAGTTCCGATTAGAGTCGCGTTCGCGGAGTAAATTTCAGGGTAGCTTCTACCGAGAGCATTCAAGAAACAGGTCTAAATCAAAGCACAGAAACCTTTGTTTTTATCATCAGAGATTCAAGACAAAAGCAAAAAAATGCACTCAGCCCTGTTCCTGGAAACCACGACTCTGTAACAGCCAACCTTTAAACTAAATATAGTGGTGGATGCGGCGGGATCCATCACTCCACAGCCACACCGTCGACTCTTCATTGTAGACCGAAAAAGTGGACAGCGTTTTCTTGTAGACACAGGAGCTGCTGTCTTCATTATTCCTCGTCCCCGAAACTCCCGGATGGAACCTACGTTTTTCAAGCTTGTAGCAGCTAATAATACCAACATTGCCACCTATGGAGAAAGTTCAAGAGTTCTGGACCTTGGTCTTTGCAAAAACTACCGCTGAACTTTTATAATAGCTGATGTAGGGCGAGCAATATTCGGCGCAGACTTCTTAAGCCATCATCAGTTGGTAGTGGACATGCACAATAGCAAGCTGATCGACAGGACATCAGGACTCTCGGCTCAACGTAAAGTTTCTATAGCTGCTATTTTTACAGTGTCGATGGTTCTAGGCGATTGTCCTTACGCGCATATTTTAAAGAAGTTCCCTAACCTACTTCGACCACGTCCAATTCGTGTAGTTTCGCCTAGCCTGGTTAAGCATCACATCAAAACTAAGGGACAACCGGTCAAAAGTAAAGCGAGGCGCTTGCATCCACAGAAGTACCATATTTCAAGCAGTTGTTCCTAGATATGAGAGCAGAAGGACTGTGTAGACCATCCAATAGTCCTTGGTCTAGCCCATTACACGTGGTAGAAAAGATGGGAGTTTGCGAGTTTGTGGCGACTATCGTCGGCTAAACGCACAGACGATACCTGACCGATACGCCGTTCCCAATGTATTAGACTTTACCACTACCCTAGACGGGGCTGCAATATTTTCGACCCTAGATATAGAGCGCGCGTATTATCATATTCCTATAGCGGAGGAAGACATATCTAAGACAGCAATCATCACTCCGTTCGGACTGGAGGAATTTTCGGGGATGTGTCCTGGACTTAAAAATGCAGCATCCACATTCCAGAGATTTGTGGATGGCGTACTACAAGGACTTACGTTTGTGTTCGCGTTCTTGGATGATATTCTAGTTGCGTCTCGTACGCCGGAAGAGCACGAGGAACATCTACAAGAAATTTTCAAGCGTCTATAAAAAAGTGGTCTCACGCTGAACGCAGGGAAATGTGTTTTTGGAAAACCGGAAGTGGATTTTTTAGGCTACCGCGTCAGTGCTATAGGTATCAAGCCTCTTCCCAACAAGGTATAAGCTATTGTTGATTTCCCTCAGCCCGAGACTATTTGCCACTTGCGGCGTTTTCTGGGAATGGTCAATTTTTATTCCGGTGCATTCCAAAAGCAGCCCACATCTAGAAGCCTCTAAATCAGCTTCTTCACAACACAAGGCGAAAGGACAAGACGCCGGTACCCTGGACGGAGGAGTCTATCGCAGCATTTTAAGCAATCAAGCGGAGCATTGCGGAAGCAGCGCAGCTAGCACACCCAACTATCGAGGGGGAAGTATCACTTGCTTCTGATGCATCAGATTCAGGGATAGGAGGCGTCCTTCAACAAAAGATAAGCGGAATTTGGAAGCCACTGGTTTTATTTTCCCGTGCATTAACATCAGTGCAGAAAAATTATTCTGCTTACGACAGGGAACTCCTAGCAATTTATGAGTCTGTCAAGTATTTTCGGCCGCTTTTAGAAGGCCTGTTATTTACCATCATTACGGACCATAAGCCTTTGATACACGCATTTACTCAGAAGGCTGATAATGCAACCCCTAGGCGTGTCAGACATCTGAATTTCATCAGTCAGTTCACGACCAATATAGTACACCAATCCGGCCAATTTAATATAGTTGCAGACGCCTTGTCACGAGTGGACACCATCAATACTCCGGATGATTTCCAGGCTCTCGCGTCAGAACAGAAGATTAAGCCCGAGCTACAGGAGCTGAAGAAGTCAACCAAAAATAAGCTAAAGCTGGTCCAAATACCAGGATGCGAGGAATCTTTGCTATGCGAAATGGGCACAGCTAGGGCTCGCCCTTATCTACCTCTTGCTTTCCGTAAACCCACATTTGAAAGGCTTCATAATTTGAGTCATCCCGGCATCAACGCATCGAGGAAATTAATTGCCCAAAGATTCTATTGGCCTAGCATGAACCAAGATATCGCGGAATGGGCTAGGGCATGCATACCATGTCAGAGAGCGAAGGTAAATCGTCATACAACTACGCCGTTAGGAACCTTTCAGCAATCGGGGCGCTTTCACCATGTGCATATTGACATTATAGGACCACTTTTGCCTTCGGATGGAAATCGATATTGTCTAACAATGATTGACCGAGCCACTCGCTGGCCTGAAGCAGTTCCATTAAGTGACATAACTGCAGAAACAGTGACGCAAGCGTTTTACGAGCATTGGATTGCGCGATTTGGAGTCCCTATCAGGCTTACCACGGATCAGGGTAGGCAATTTGAATCAGCAATGTTCCAGCGCCTCACCGTCATCATGGGAATTGACAAGCGACGTACCACTGCCTACCATCCACAATCCAATGGGTGTATCGAGCGGTGGCATAGAAGCCTCAAAGCTGCCCTAATGGCACACCTTATTTGCACGAAATGGACCCTTAGTGAAGATTGCACCCAGCTGTTGGCAACGTTTTATGGACCGAATTCTGCAAGGAATAGAGGGAGTTAGCTGTTTCTTCGACGATATTTGAATCCATGGGACGACTTATGACGAGACACTAGCTAGACTCCGAAATGTTTTGCAGGTGTGGAGAAAGAACAATCTACACTTAAACAAGGACAAATGCCAGTTTTTTAAACCATCAATAAAATATCTTGGATATAGGATAGATAAAAATGGACTTCATAAATCTGAAGAAAAGATCGAAGTAATAACAAAATCCTTACCTCCTCAAAATATAGTACAATTAAGAGTATTTTTACGATTATTAAATTATTATAATAGATTTTTACCAAAATTAGCAACAAAGATAAGACCTTTAAATCGGTTACTCCAAAAACGTACGCCTTTCCTGTGGTCAAAGGAATGTGAAGAGGTATACAATAATATAAAAGAAGAAATTGCTAGTCCTAGAGTCCTGACACATTTTGATCCAAAGCTTCCGTTACTGTTAGCTACAGATGCATCACCTGTAGGTCTCGGGGCTGTGATTTCCCACAGGATGCCAGACGGATCCGAGAAGCCAATTGCATTTGCTTCCAGGTCTTTAACGAAGACTGAAATGAGATATAGCCAAATAGATAGAGAGGCAACAGCAATTTTCTGGGGACTACACAAATTTTACCAGTACTGCTATGGCAGGAAATTCTTATTAATTACGGATCACAAACCCTTAATGAAAATATTCCATCCTGAAAAATCTTTACCAACCATGGCTGCGACGCGATTATTCAATTACGCCCAGTTTTTATCAGGGTTTAACTATACAATCGAGTATAGGAAAACTAGTGAGAACAATAATGCCGATTTTTGTTCCAGATTTCCTACTGGACATCCGTGCAATAGGGAGGCTCAAGACGACTGTACCATTTTTCATCTGCACCAGATAGAACATTTGCCAGTACATAAAAAGCATATTAGAGAAGCAACAAAAGAAGATGAAGAATTGGCACCATTGTTGAAAGCATTGGAGTCAGGGAAGGATTTGAATAAATTGGAACAGGACAACATTGCCTATTCGTTAGAGGATGGATGCATCTTTAAAGGATGCAGAGTAGTAATTCCAAAAAAATTACAGCATCAAATACTGATGGAATTACACGAAGCTCATGTCGGAATGACAAGGATGAAAGCACTAGCACGGAGTTATTGCTACTGGTCAGGAATGGATAGAGACATTGAGAAGATAGTCAGAGAGTGCAAACAATGTGCCTTATTGCAGAACAATCCTCCAAAAGAAAAGCTACATCCATGGGAGGAGCCCACGGAACCCTGGCAGAGACTCCACATAGACTATGCAGGACCCTTTATGGGAAAGCGATTCCTGGTGGTAGTAGATGCTTACTCTAAGTGGTTAGAAGTATTCCACATGTCGACGGCTACAACTCTCTGGACAATATCTACTCTGAAGAAATTATTTGCGCAATTTGGAATCTCGGAAGTACTTGTATCTGATAATGAAACACAGTTTACTTCTCATGAATTCAGAAGCTTTTTATCTAGCGAAGGCATTCAACACAAAACTACTGCGGCATATCATCCCTCAAGTAATGGCCAAGCTGAACGTTACGTACAGACTCTGAAGCAAATGTTGCGATCGATGGAATGGGAAAAGGGTGACATAAATGAGAAACTGGTGAGAGTACTAAAGCAATACCGACAGACTCCGCACACTACAACCAAAAAGAGCCCATTTTTCCTAATGTTCGGTCGTGAGATGAGGTCAAGGCTCTTCAGCTTGAGGAAGGTGAAACAAGACCTATTGGACAGGACAGGTGAGAAGAACCAACCACGATCCTTTAAGAAAGGAGATCGTGTCCTAGTTCGAGTGTATAATAGTCAAACCAAATGGGCAACTGGGACTGTGTTGACTCAACAAGGTAGAGTACACTACATTGTGAAGTTAGATGGAGGAGGGAATGCTAAGAAATATCATATTGATCAAATCAGAAAACTTTATATTAATTAATGTTTATCCATCCAACCAATTTCCGTACTTTGGGATAAACAAACTTCCTTTCCGGGGGGAACTGTTATATATTATAATCATTAATTCATTGTTGCATAATCATATGAAAAATATTAATTCATTTTGTTACATAAATAAAGTTGTAGTGTAAACTACATTTATTAAATCATTCCTAAATATAACAGAAAATATCAAAATGTCATCAATACAATTAATGCAGAAGTCGTCTAAATTATTCCTTCTTAACGTGCTTGACAGAATACGTTGAAAAATAGCAGGGGCATTTTTATAACCGAAAGGAAGAACTTTCCACTTAAATTTTCCATATTTTGTAATAAAAGATGTTTTTTCTCGGTCTGATTCTTTTAACGGAATACTCCAAAAAGTAGAATTTACATCTACTGCTGTAAAATATTTGCAGTTGGATATTTTGTCAATTACGTCATTGATTGTAGGGAAGGGAAAGCATTCAGGTACTACAAGTTTGTTTAAATTTCGAAAATCTATACATAGTCTTGACTTACGTCCATCATCTTTCTTATAAGCTTGGGTTACCGGTGAAGCAAATGGTGAATCAGACTACTCTATCAGATCTGACTGCAACAATTGCTTAATCTGCGATCTAATTTCTATTTCATCTGGAATAGAACATTTGTATGCCCTAGATGTTACATATTCATCTCTAATTAATTTAATTTCTGCTTTTCCTGACTTCGCTCTTCCCACATCAAATTTATCAGAAGCAAAAACATGCTAATATTTGCCTAGCAATTCTAAAATTTCTATCCTTTTTTCTCTTTCCTTAATATGATCCAATTTTGCTTGAATGATAGTGCAATTCGTTAAATTAATCATATTGAAATCCTGATCAATATGAGCAGGAAGAAATTTCTCCGAAATGTTTTCTACATCTTGGGAATCTTTCTTCTTTGAAAAATCTTCTAAAGCTTCTAGATCAGTAATCTTTAAATAATCTAAAATTGGCATCTTTGAATCATCTATTAAATTATCTATCTTTAATGCTTGTGGAACATCCGTAAAATTTACTTCTAAATAATCTGAAACAGGCATATCATCTATTTTTATAACTTGTTCATCTCCAGTGCGTTGCAAAATATTCAAGTTCTCATCTTGTATCGGCTTAAACTTGGTAATGGCATCAAGACCTAACAGTAAATCATATGAAAACTCATTGTTTTTTATCACATAAGTGTTAAGGACGTTTTTAATATTTCCAAATTTTAAGTTAATGTTTGCCCGGGCCGAACTAAAGTTGAATCCATTGATCAATTTAAAAGCACTGTCATGCTTTATGAGGCTTGATTTTAAAAGGTTAACTAGTATTTGACTTATAAGGCTTATATTGCTCCCATTGTCATAAACTGCTTTTATCTTCATCTTATCATCCACTAGGACACTTATTTTGATCAAAGGGTTCAACTTCTCCGGGCCTTTTAGTTTAAAGATTTGTTTTCGGTATTTACGTTCATCACCTTTGCTACTTCACGTGTATCACTTCATGAAAGTTTACCTGTTTCGATTAGGAGGCTTACATGGATTTGTTTCTACATTCTTTTGAAAGATGAAACCGGTTTGGCCATCCAAGTGATTGACACATGAAACATGGTTTTCTTAGTTCATTATTCTTATTTCTAGACTTATCTAAAAATGTATCAACGTATGGTTGGTTAGAAGTCTGGAATCCCTTTTTGTTAAAAAATGAATCATCTAGTTTTCTGATTTCAGTAAACAGACGTTCCGTATCGGTGATCTCTTCTCGATCAATCTCATTTTGCACTTCGATAGGTAGACCAACTACAGTCATGTTTATTCTTGATAAAACGGTTCCGTTACTTTCAGCTTCTAGACATAATCGTTCTTTGGTTAAAGCATAATCCACAAGTGATCCTCCCAAATATTTGTAGGAATAAGCTTTCCTAATTTTTGTCCAGCCTTTATCGACAAATACTGTCAAGAAGGAGTTTTTCCAAGCAGACCAATTTATGAATCCAATTTTCTTTAAATTCGACTCATACCAATCTTTCGATGGACCATCAACAAAAAACCTAGCAGCTTCTATTATTTTAACCTCACTGTTTACTTTACGCCTCGTTCACTCACTTAAAAATCTATCTAACCATTCTGTAGGGTTTTGATTTTTCCCTAACTTTTCTAAAACAAATTTTTTTCTATGTCATGCATATTCACTTCCTCATTCAAACCTAACCTTATCTCCAGCTCTTTTACTGTTTTCATTAAAAATTTTTCCTCTTCAGAATTTCGAAAAACTTGGGTAGTATGAGGAAGCAAATTTTCTTCTAAGAGAATTTCCTTATAACTAAGGTTGTCATCAAACATTTTTTTTTTTAAATCCGCATCAATCTTTACTCCTATCTTACGAAACCCATTAATGGATTTTATTGCAGCAATAGCTCTAGAAATAGTTGGTTTATTGTACAATACCTTATGGTCTTTTAAATTCTTGTACTCCTCCGGTAACTTGCACCACACCGCCTTGTCCTCTGATAAACCTACTATAATGAACTCTGTTTCGGTTGTCTTAACAATATGTATAAACAATCTGGCATCCTCTTTATTTATGATCCCTTTTGTAGAATAACCTATGCTATGTCCCTGGTTTATTTAAATTATAATATGGGTTGTAAAGAGGTCCGTTTAGGTCTGTTTAGATCCGTGGATCTTAATTATCATTAATAATTGGGATATGCAAAAAATAGACAGAATAACGCAGTGGAAGAATATTATAATTGGTGAATAATATAAATACATATATACATACAGACAAATATATCTAATTACTATTACAACACGAGCCTGACTAATATAGGAAGTGGGGTGCCGACAGCAATACGTCTAATTTAAAGGAAATTCTGCTAGAGACTGTTTTCTGGGCCCTTTTTAGAGTGGGGCGATAAGGATGGTTAGGGTACAAAGTTTGGCCCTATGTTATTTGTTAGCATATTTATACAAACTCAAATATATTCAATTATCTATTTGGGCACCTAATTAAACTAATTATAATCATTTATATCCACATACACAATATTTCTATAATGGCCCTCATATAATATAATATAATAACAATTAATATACATTATATTTATATAATAAATGGCCTAATAATTATATGTGTGGATCACCACATTACACCACCTCTCGATTAAAAAGAATTGATGATTTCAATTAAGTTTCATGACGAAGAAGGAAAAATTTGTAATACTTCATAATAGAAAATCAATATGGGCAGATATAATCCGATGTGCAAAAGGTTTAAACTTATTCTAACTTATATTACGTTAGACACACACATGTAACAATATGTATATAGAATCATCTTTTTCAAAATTAAGTTTAATTAGTAGTCTTAGTATTTCTGTGTGTGCCAATTGAGGGGGGTTTCCCTGTGGGGGGGGGTATTTGATCCCTTCGCCTAGGTCAGGATTTATGGCTGCAAGATTGCAACCTGATAGGAGGGACCTCCTCTTATGCAGTCGTCTCGAACCATCTTGAAAGGTTAGGACTCAAGATCACAACCTTATAAGTGGGGCCTGCACACTAAAACACCAAAATATCCAGATACCAATGTAATATAAATATTTCAGACTCCAATGTAATTTAATAGTTGAGATGTTACTTAATATCATAGTTCAGACACCAATGTAATAACATATTTCATACACCAACTTAAAATCATAGTCGAGACATATTTCAGACACCAACTGAAAATCATTATGAAATAATTAGTTTAAAATTAAAATTAAAATAATACAGTAGTAATTTAACTCAGGAGGCTTACCGCTGAGATTCTCAAAATAAAAAATAATAAAATAATGGGCACTTCTTTGCCAAACATAGAAATTAACTGAAAAAAGAAGGAACGGTACGGTACGGTACGGTACATCCACTCGGTACCACAGTTCTTACGGGAATGGCCAATATGGTGGGTACCAGCCGCCTTGCGCAAAAAGGGCTCAAATGATCTCTTCGCGACTCCAGACTGACGTAATCGAAGCGAAAAAAACTCGTTACACACCCCCCTCCAGCGCGTAAGTCCGTCAGGATTGTCGAAATAATTTAAGTTTTGAAGGATGCCATAAACCTACTAACTTCCCACTATAATCCCTTAACTTACACTTACCGCCGGAAGTAACCGAAACAACCGTATAAGGGCCTTCATATTTAGGGTTAAGTTTAGCTGCAAGTTTATCAGCCGCCGAAGATAGCTGAAAAGTCATCTTTAACACTTGATCTCCCGGACTGAAACGATCTTTCCTACGTCTCAAATTATAACGCCTACTCTGAGTTAGACTCGCTTTAAGAGAATTTTCCTCTGCAACGTGATGTACTTCAGGTAATTTGCTTAATCTAGCAGCCCAAGAAGCCTGTTCTTCTTCGCGAGCTACCAGGATATCCCTTTGTGGAGCTTGGTGTAAAGGCCTTAGCTCTCTACCAAAATTCAAGAAGGCAGGGCTGAACTTTGTTGAGTCTTGAACGGAAGAATTTATTGCAAATTGTATCTCCTCTAATTTCTCGTCCCAGCGTTGGTGTCTTTTCCCGAGATACGTGACGACTAGCTGCTTTATATTACGATTTGCTTGCTCTGTGGGATTTGCCTGTGAGTGATATAAAGGTGTAGTCTCTCTCTTAATACCGAACTCCTTAGCTACTTCATTTACGAGATTACTAACAAAGTTCTTTGCATTATCGATAATTAACTTCTGAGGTGCCCCATACCTATATAATATTCGGGATTTCAATTTCGATACAATAACTGAAGAGGTAGCTTTTCTAATCGGACACAATTCCACCCATCGGCAAAATAAATCAACGAAAACTAAAAGATAAACATTGCCTTTTGAACTTCGAGGGTAGGGACCCATAATGTCGACTGACACAATTTCCCAAGGCTGCTTGTTATAGCGAGGGTACATTAATCCGCGAGGTGGTGTATTACTGGGTTTGACTTTCTGGCATAATTCGCATTGTTTGACATATTGGCTAATATCCCGATATAGTCCCGGCCAGTAATATAATCTGCTAACCCTAGCTACAGTTTTATCTATACCCAGGTGGCCCGACTGCGGAAGATCATGATTATCATAAATTATAGATCAACGCAAATGTCTAGGAACAACAACTTTCCATTCCTCACTGGGGTCCTCAAGCTCTCCCTTCAAAGGGTTCTTGCGATGATATAATAATTGTCCGTCCTTTACCAACCATGCAGGATGAAATTCTGGAGACTTTTTGACTCGGTAAAATTTCTGATTATACCATTCGTCGGACGTTGTGGAGGATTTCGAAGCCGAATTCTCACCGGAAGAAGAACCATGATCGGGACTAGAAGATAAAAGGGTTATTGCGGCAATTCTGGATAAAGCATCGGCAACTGTATTCAGTTTGCCCTTACGGTACTCCACTTTGTAATTGTATGGTTGTAAACGAAGAGCCCATCTAGCCAAACGGCCCGAAGCGTTTTTCGAATTCAGTAACCACTTAAGACTTGCATGGTCAGTTATAACGGTAAACGGATATCCCTCCAAGTAATGCCGATTCTTTTCGATACCAAACAGAACTGCGAGACATTCCTTCTCGGTCACGGTATAATTTCTTTCAGCTGGACTGAGAGTGCGGGAGCAAAAAGCGATGACCCTTTCATCACCATCTTGTATTTGAGTTTAGACCACTCCCAGACCTGTATCACTGGCATCGGTCTGTATTTGAAAAGGCTGCTCAAAATCTGGTCTGGCTAATAGTGGTGCTTCAGTCAGAACTGACTTGAGAGCATTGAAAGAGGCTTCCTGCTCTTCTGTCCATACCCATTTAGCTTTACATTTAAGCAAGGATTTAAGTGGAGAGACACCTGAAGAGAAATCTTTTATAAAACGACGAAACCATCCTGCCATTCCAAGGAACCTTCTAAGTTGCCCAACATTAGTAGGAGGAGGAATCGAAGTTACGGAACTAACCTTGTCTGGATCAACACTCATGCCATCACTATTAATTAGATATTCCAAGTACCTAACTTCATTACATCCAAACTCACATTTTTCGGGGTTGATGCGCAAACCTGAAGCTTTAAGTCGACGGAATACTTCCTTAAGCATATCTAAATGCAATTCAAAAGTTGGCGTACAAACCAAAATATCGTCAAGGATTACTACTACGTATGGGTAGAGTTCGGGCCCAAATATTGAATCTGCTAACCTCTGAAAGGTCGCAGGTGAATTAGTTAGTCCAAACGGCATAACTTTAAATCTAAATAACCCTCTTCCGGGAACTGTAAATGCAGTAATGTCTTTACTGGATTCGTCCGCTTGTGGAACTAGCAAAAATGCCTGCTTGAGGTCAAATTTCGACAGATATCTGGCTTGTCGAAGTCCGTCCAAAAGAGAAGTCATATTTGGCATGGGATAGGAATCTTTTCGAGTAACTTCATTTACTTTACGAAAATCTATACAAAAACGGTAGCCCGACCCTTTGCGAACCATGACTACAGGAGATGACCATGGGGATTGGCAAGGCTCCACTAAGCCTTCTTCCAACATCCGATCTAGCTCTCGATACATTGCCTCAAGCACTTTGGGCGAGTAGTGGTAGGAGCGTTGTTTGATAGGTTTAGCGCCATTAACGTCTATCTTATGGCTTATCCGCGTTGTTAATCCCGGAGAATCTTGAAGAGTTAGCAAACCTTCACTAACTACCCTATCCAGATCCAACCTTTCTGTGGAATTAAGTGAATTAATACCGCAAAGTTTGGATGTTTCATTTCCCGAAAGTTGAAACTCTTGACGAACGAGAATTTATGGTTAGGATCATCTTGAAACCACCATGTTGCTTCACGAAGGTTCGTGCACATATTAGAGTTAACTATAAAATCTAACCCAAACAAGAACATAAATGGAAGCGTTGTTAAAACATATAGTATTGTGTCATACGACCTATCTCCAACGGTAATTGGAATGGAGAACCTTTTATCCACAATACTAGTACTTCCATTAGCGACACAAATATTAAACTTAGGAATTTCCTCTACGACATACCCAAGCTGAAAGAGAATTTTAATCCCTTCTGGTCCAACGAATGAGGTCGTGGAACCAGGGTCAAATAGTGCCGAGTAAGGCAAGCTTCTTTGGCATTGTTTTCTATTTGGAAAACAATGTAAAGCTGTTTAGGTAACGATAAGGGACAAAGAGGTGCGGTAGAATTTTCTAAAGAATTCGAGACGACACAAGGAGAAACGAGAGCATACTTAGAGGTACACATAGGTGTTCGATAAGGAACGGTAATAGTTGAATTGATGTTTGGTGGGTCAGCTAAAACCATGGGAATAGGAATGACCCTTACTTCCGATTCCCTTGCCCATTTCCCGGAGCATATTTAGGACAGGCATGAATGGAAACTCCTGGGTTACCGCAACGATAACAGAACAACTTACGAGGCTGCGAACACCTAGAATATACATGAGGTCCACCGCAATTCCAGCAATTTAATTTCGGAGCTGGCTGTAGGTCTTTTGGAGCGTTTTTATTGACAATAGGTCCAGGACTATTTCTGGATTGTACTTTATTCGATGGGAATAACCTTTCCATACATCCAACTGATTCCGTTTTCATTTTTTCTAATTCACGATTGCCATTTGATTTGTCGGCAGCAGTGTCTGTTTCTTTTGACATTGAGGAACCCGAAGGTGAAACACTAAAGATTCCCGGTATTTGTTCATTCTCATAATTCTAGTTATTACAGTGTCTAGTTGTAGTGGGATTTGTAAATCGGGTTTTCCCTTTTGCATTAGACTTTTCGGATCGGCCTTCTAGAGCCATCATCTCGAAGACTCTAGATCGTTCTGTAACAAAATTTATCAAGTCCTTATAAGAAGGAATTTCAGTTGACTGTATTCGTTCTTCGAACGCTTTTCTAGTCTCGTGGTCTAAATTTGTGAGGGCTAAATGAAGTTTGATAAAATCCCCCACGTCTTCAATACCTAAAGCCGATAACGCAGAAAAATTATTTTCATGCTCAGATAAAAATCTTTGCAAGTTACTAGCTGATGAGTTGTTTAAGGGAGTAAAATCCATCACCCTCTTGATATAAAATCGGGCGAGTCGCCTTTTATTTTGATATCTAGAGACTAATGCATCATAAGCTAGGGAATAATTAGCTTCGTCTAGTGCGAACCCTGAGATAAGGGACAGAGCTTCCCCGCGTAAGCTACTTCGTAAATAATGAAATTTCCTAATGGTCGATAAAGAATTTTATCTATGAACCATAGAGTCAAAAAGAGAATAAAATCCACTCCATTCTTCCAATTTCCCCGAGAATAACGGTAAATCAATTTTCGGTAGCTCCTGAGGTACAGGATAAATAGGGGTAGGCAAAATCTCAGGTTTCTTGTCAGGAGGATTGCACGCTTTTATCAATTTATAATAATTGGCTTTAGTGGTATCAACTAAATCATTGAATGAGTTTTGCACTGCGGAGGTTTCAATCTTGTCCTTTTTATCCGTCACAGTTGCATTATATTCCCGTATTTTGGACTGAATATTCTCAAAACGCGACTCATAATTGACTAGCCTATCGTAAACTGGTTTAATATCTACTACGGTATTGACAGTCAAAGAGTTCGATTTGGTGAAAATGTTCTGGACTGCGGCAAATATGTCCTCCCGCTCTGATATTAAAACGTCGGGAACACCCATGATAGCAAAAGAAACAAAATGTCAAGAAAAAAAATTAAAATAAATATATAAACTAGCACTCTGAAAAACGATAACAAGAGAAATTTTAAACTATTTAAATTAAACAGGCAATTAAAATATTTTTTTTTATTATTTTTTTTTTTTTTTTTTTTTTAAATGAATAATATTAAATAGAAAAGATAATGAAAATTAAATTGAACTCGGGTAAGCTTCCTTTACAGACCCAAAAGGTATCAAACTAGTGCCTTAACAGAAATTTTTTTTTCTTACCAAAACAAAAGTTTTAAATTAAAAACAAAAGATATAAATTAATGAAACAAACATTAACTATTCCTAAATTCTAATTAAGATAAATCTTAATTCATAAGTTAGAGTCTTTAAAAAAGAAAACTAAAACTATTTCATACATAAAATAAAATAGTATCTCTGTTATCAAAAGTTATTTTTAAAATTATAAAACAAAAATTAAATCCCTTATTATAATAACTATTCTTATTAAAAGATAATAGAATCCAAATTATCAAATTAAAGTAAATTAATAAAGGTAAATGAAATCTTAATTTGAAAGTTTTGAAATTATCTTTTGAAATTCAATTCAAATAAAATAATCTACATTTAAATTCCAATACTGTTTGTGAAAACATTATTTTTCCTTAGAACAATATATTTTAAGCATTCAATCTATGAAGAAAAAAAATATATTTTGTTAAAAAGATATAAGTAATTGAAAAAAAAAATTGAAACCAAGTAAAAATATTTGTTAAAAGGCTTACGTAATATACAATAAAATCTTTAAAGAAAATTTAAGTAATTGTCTTTCTTCGAAAATGTTATTTCGTTGAAAATAATATTCTTACGATATTGAAAGGGAAATCAGTGAATAATAAAAGCATCGTAAGTTAAATATAGCTTTAACTTCGTTCTTGTTATTGTTATTGATTTAGCTCAAACGTAAGTATAAACTAATACTCTCAATTTAAACAAAGTGATCAAACAATATAACTTGTACTCTCTCGTACTATGTATTGGATAAATTTGCTTTATATTAATAAAGCTATTAATTAATAAATCTTCAAGACGACACTTATCTTGGAGTTTTCCTTAGTTCCAGTTCGAGGCACCATTAATTTGTGTGACATGGTTTATTGGTTTTGGTCCAGAGGTTCTTACAGTAAAACACCAAAATATCCAGATACCAATGTAATATAAATATTTCAGACTCCAATGTAATTTAATAGTTGAGATGTTACTTAATATCATAGTTCAGACACCAATGTAATAACATATTTCATACACCAACTTAAAATCATAGTCGAGACATATTTCAGACACCAACTAAAAATCATTTTAAAATAATTAGTTTAAAATTAAAATTAAAATCATACAATAGTAATTTAACTCAGGAGGCTTACCGCTGAGCTTCTCAAAATAAAAAATAATAAAATAATGGGCACTTCTTCGCCAAACATAGAAATTAATTAAAAAAAGAAGGAACGGTACGGTACGGTACATCCACTCGGTACCACAGTTCTTACGGGAATGGCCAATATGGTGGGTACCATAGGTGGCGACACCATTACTATTTTAAATTCAAACTACCCGCGCAAACAGCCGCCTTGCGCAAAAAGGGCTCAAATGATCTCTTCGCGACTCCAGACGGACGTAATCGAAGCGAAAAAAACTCGTTACACAATATTAATTTCAATGTCATAAAATTATATAGATCTCGAATGATTTTCAATGTTCGAAATATAAAAATTATTAATTACAATAAATTTCATATACACAAACAGAATAACAAAGTAGGCCTCAAATTATTATAGGTATATTCATTAATAAAATGTAAATTATTCAATTAAATTCTACAAAGGCCATATTCACAATTATTATTTCTAAACAAAAATAATTAAGTTCAAACTTATCTCTGTGCATCATTCAATTTTTCCAATAATTTCCATCCAATAATTATTGTAATTCAGGATGGAAAATGCCACTAGATTCACTATTCAGATCTCTTGTGAAAAAAACCTTGTCGATCAGTGTAATAGTAATATTACAGCCAAAATTAAAGTCTCCAGTATAGCTCTCCTCAAGTTCAAGGTCAAAAAATCTTAATAGATAATAATTAATATCTGCAACTAAGCTTTATACAATATATTTTAATTTTACTTAAAACGAAATGCTGCCTCAGGAAAGGGTTCAAGGATAGGCCAGCAAATTTTTTTTTTTTATTACATTATATATGTATATATATTCCACCATTATTTATAATCTCCATAAGATTATCATTAAAATATGCGAATACCATTTTTAATCAATATTATTACCCATCAAATAAATAGAATATTACAACATAATTTACAATAATTGTTCGCCATCTTATATCATTCAAATTACAGCAACACAATTTTTCCTAAACATCAATTATTATTACGACAATACGAAGACAATATTTTTCTATCATCGGCCATTCTTATATTACGTTAGACACACACATGTAACAATATGTATATAGAATCATCTTTTTCAAAATTAAGTTTAATTAATAGTCTTAGTATTTCTGTGTGTGCCAATTGAGGGGGGTTTCCCTGTGGGGGGGGGGGGTATTTGATCCCTTCGCCTAGGTCAGGATTTATGGCTGCAAGATTGCAACCTGATAAGAGGGACCTCCTCTTATGCAGTCGTCTCGAACCATCTTGAAAGGTTAGGACTTATAATTAAGGAATTATAATATTATTTTATAATATTCTACTTGCAGTAACTCAAAAAAAAAAATTTTTGATCTTGTTATCAGCGGGTTCCGCAATAGATAAATAATTCAGAAATCGAAAGTACGTTCCGGAACCTGAACAAATTCTAAAACCTACTATGAAATCTACCTCATAATATAGTATAGTTTTTATAATGTTCTGATGGCCGTACCTAAAGAATTATTTTTTTTATATCCTCATAGAAATTACCGGAATGCTAAAAAGTTGAAAAATCACAATCACGTTCCGAAACGTCCACAAACCTTAAACCTATTTAACATGCAACTGAGATATTCAACTAATATAATAAGATAGTATTTATAAGCTTCGACTTGTAGTAATTCAAGAAAAATAATTTTGATCTTAGTATAAGCGGGTTCTGCAAGAGATAAATAATTGAAACATCAATATTACCTTCCGGCACTAGCACAAATTCTAAAACCTATTCTACATCCTACTATGACCTCTACATCATAATATAGTATAGTTTTTATAATGTTCTGATGGCCGTACCTCTAGAATTTTTTTTTATATCCTCATAGAAATTACCGTAAATGATAAATAATTGAAAAATCACAATCACGTTCCGTACGTGCACAAACCTTAAACCTATTTAACATGCTACTGAGATATTTAACTAATATAATAAGATAGTATTTATAAGCTTCTACTTGTAGTAACTCAAGAAAAATAATTTTGATATTTGTATAAGCGGGTTCTGCAATTGATAAATAATTGAAAAATCAATATTACCTTCCGGCACTAGCACAAATTCTAAAACCTATTCTACATCCTACTATGACCTCTACATCATAATATAATATAGTTTTTATAATGTTCTTATGGCCGTACCTCTCGAATTTTAGTATTTATAATATTCTACTTGCAGTAACTAAAAAAAAATTTTTTTGATCTTGTTATCAGCGGGTTCCGCAATAGATAAATAATTGAAAAATCGAAAGTACGTTCCGGAACCTGCACAAATTCTAAAACCTACTATGAAATCTACCTCATAATATAGTATAGTTTTCATAATGTTCTGATGGCCGTACCTAAAGAATTATTTTTTTTATCTCCTCATAGAAATTACCGGAATGCTAAAAAGTTGAAAAATCACAATCACAATCCGAAACGTCCACAAACCTTAAACCTATTTAACATGCAACTGAGATATTCAACTAATATAATAAGATAGTATTTATAAGCTTCGACTTGTAGTAATTCAATAAAAATAATTTTGATCTTAGTATAAGCGGGTTCTGCAAGAGATAAATAATTGAAACATCAATATTACCTTCCGGCACTAGCACAAATTCTAAAACCTATTCTACATCCTACTATGACCTCTACATCATAATATAGTATAGTTTTTATAATGTTCTGATGGCCATACCTCTAGAATTTTTTTTTATATCCTCATAGAAATTACCGTAAATGATAAATAATTGAAAAATCACAATCACGTTCCGTACGTGCACAAACCTTAAACCTATTTAACATGCTACTGAGATATTTAACTAATATAATAAGATAGTATTTATAAGCTTCTACTTGTAGTAACTCAAGAAAAATAATTTTAATATTTGTATAAGCGGGTTCTGCAATTGATAAATAATTGAAAAATCAATATTACCTTCCGGCACTAGCACAAATTCTAAAACCTATTCTACATCCTACTATGACCTCTACATCATAATATAATATAGTTTTTATAATGTTCTTATGGCCGTACCTCTAGAATTTTAGTATTTATAATATTCTACTTGCAGTAACTAAAAAAAAAATTTTTTGATCTTGTTATCAGCGGGTTCCGCAATAGATAAATAATTGAAAAATCGAAAGTACGTTCCGGAACCTGCGCAAATTCTAAAACCTACTATGAAATCTACCTCATAATATAGTATAGTTTTCATAATGTTCTGATGGCCGTACCTAAAGAATTATTTTTTTTATAACCTCATAGAAATTACCGGAATGCTAAAAAGTTGAAAAATCACAATCACGTTCCGAAACGTCCACAAACCTTAAACCTACTTAACATGCAACTGAGATATTCAACTAATATAATAAGATAGTATTTATAAGCTTCTACTTGTAGTAACTCAAGAAAAATAATTTTGATATTTGTATAAGCGGGTTCTGCAATTGATAAATAATTGAAAAATCAATATTACCTTCCGGCACTAGCACAAATTCTAAAACCTATTCTACATCCTACTATGACCTCTACATCATAATATAATATAGTTTTTATAATCTTCTTATGGCCGTACCTCTAGAATTTTTTTTTATATCCTCATAGAAATTACCGTAAATGATAAATAATTGAAAAATCACAATCACGTTCCGTACGTGCACTTACCTTAAACCTATTTGACATGCTACTGAGATATTTAAATAATATAATAAGATAGTATTTATAAGCTTCTACTTGTAGTAACTCAAGAAAAATAATTTTGATATTTGTATAAGCGGGTTCTGCAATTGATAAATAATTGAAAAATCAATATTACCTTCCGGCACTAGCACAAATTCTAAAACCTATTCTACATCCTACTATGACCTCTACATCATAATATAATATAGTTTTTATAATGTTCTTATGGCCGTACCTCTAGAATTTTAGTATTTATAATATTCTACTTGCAGTAACTAAAAAAAAATTTTTTTGATCTTGTTATCAGCGGGTTCCGCAATAGATAAATAATTAAAAAATCAAAAGTACGTTCCGGAACCTGCACAAATTCTAAAACCTACTATGAAATCTACCTCATAATATAGTATAGTTTTTATAATGTTCTGATGGCCGTACCTAAAGAATTATTTTTTATATCCTCATAGAAATTACCGTAAATGATAAATAATTGAAAAATCACAATCACGTTCCGTACGTGCAATTACCTTAAACCTATTTGACATGCTACTGAGATATTTAAATAATATAATAAGATAGTATTTATAAGCTTCTACTTGTAGTAACTCAAGAAAAATAATTTTGATATTTGTATAAGCGGGTTCTGCAATTGATAAATAATTGAAAAATCAATATTACCTTCCGGCACTAGCACAAATTCTAAAACCTATTCTACATCCTACTATGACCTCTACATCATAATATAATATAGTTTTTATAATGTTCTTATGGCCGTACCTCTAGAATTTTAGTATTTATGATATTCTACTTGCAGTAACTAAAAAAAAATTTTTTTGACCTTTTATCAGCGGGTTCCGCAATAGATAAATAATTAAAAAATCAAAAGTACGTTCCGGAACTTGCACAAATTCTAAAACCTACTATGAAATCTACCTCATAATATAGTATAGTTTTTATAATGTTCTGATGGCCGTACCTAAAGAATTATTTTTTTTATATCCTTATAGAAATTACCGTAAATGATAAATAATTGAAAAATCACAATCACGTTCCGTACGTGCAATTACCTTAAACCTATTTGACATGCTACTGAGATATTTAAATAATATAATAAGATAGTATTTATAAGCTTCTACTTGTAGTAACTCAAGAAAAATAATTTTGATATTTGTATAAGCGGGTTCTGCAATTGATAAATAATTGAAAAATCAATATTACCTTCCGGCACTAGCACAAATTCTAAAACCTATTCTACATCCTACTATGACCTCTACATCATAATATAATATAGTTTTTATAATCTTCTTATGGCCGTACCTCTAGAATTTTAGTATTTATAATATTCTACTTGCAGTAACTAAAAAAAAAAATTTTTTGATCCTGTTATCAGCGGGTTCCGCAATAGATAAATAATTGAAAAATCGAAAGTACGTTCCGGAACCTGCACAAATTCTAAAACCTATTCTACATCCAACTATGACCTCTACATCATAATATAGTATAGTTTTTATAATGTTCTGATGGCCGTACCTCTAGAATTTTTTTTTATATCCTTATAGAAATTACCGTAAATGATAAATAATTGAAAAATCACAATCACGTTCCGTACGTGCACAAACCTTAAACCTATTTAACATGCTACTGAGATATTTAACTTATATAATAAGATAGTATTTATAAGCTTCTACTTGTAGTAACTCAAGAAAAATAATTTTGATATTTGTATAAGCGGGTTCTGCAATTGATAAATAATTGTAAAATCAATATTACCTTCCGGCACTAGCACAAATTCTAAAACCTATTCTACATCCTACTATGACCTCTACATCATAATATAATATAGTTTTTATAATGTTCTTATGGCCGTACCTCTAGAATTTTAGTATTTATAATATTCTACTTGCAGTAACTAAAAAAAAATTTTTTTGATCTTGTTATCAGCGGGTTCCGCAATAGATAAATAATTAAAAAATCAAAAAGTACGTTCCGGAACCTGCACAAATTCTAAAACCTACTATGAAATCTACCTCATAATATAGTATAGTTTTTATAATGTTCTGATGGCCGTACCTAAAGAATTATTTTTTATATCCTCATAGAAATTACCGTAAATGATAAATAATTGAAAAATCACAATCACGTTCCGTACGTGCACTTACCTTAAACCTATTTGACATGCTACTGAGATATTTAAATAATATAATAAGATAGTATTTATAAGCTTCTACTTGTAGTAACTCAAGAAAAATAATTTTGATATTTGTATAAGCGGGTTCTGCAATTGATAAATAATTGAAAAATCAATATTACCTTCCGGCACTAGCACAAATTCTAAAACCTATTCTACATCCTACTATGACCTCTACATCATAATATAATATAGTTTTTATAATGTTCTTATGGCCGTACCTCTAGAATTTTAGTATTTATAATATTCTACTTGCAGTAACTAAAAAAAAATTTTTTTGATCTTGTTATCAGCGGGTTCCGCAATAGATAAATAATTAAAAAATCAAAAGTACGTTCCGGAACCTGCACAAATTCTAAAACCTACTATGAAATCTACCTCATAATATAGTATAGTTTTTATAATGTTCTGATGGCCGTACCTAAAGAATTATTTTTTTTATATCCTTATAGAAATTACCGTAAATGATAAATAATTGAAAAATCACAATCACGTTCCGTACGTGCACTTACCTTAAACCTATTTGACATGCTACTGAGATATTTAAATAATATAATAAGATAGTATTTATAAGCTTCTACTTGTAGTAACTCAAGAAAAATAATTTTGATATTTGTATAAGCGGGTTCTGCAATTGATAAATAATTGAAAAATCAATATTACCTTCCGGCACTAGCACAAATTCTAAAACCTATTCTACATCCTACTATGACCTCTACATCATAATATAGTATAGTTTTTATAATGTTCTGATGGCCGTACCTCTAGAATTTTTTTTTATATCCTCATAGAAATTACCGTAAATGATAAATAATTGAAAAATCACAATCACGTTCCGTACGTGCACTTACCTTAAACCTATTTGACATGCTACTGAGATATTTAAATAATATAATAAGATAGTATTTATAAGCTTCTACTTGTAGTAACTCAAGAAAAATAATTTTGATATTTGTATAAGCGGGTTCTGCAATTGATAAATAATTGAAAAATCAATATTACCTTCCGGCACTAGCACAAATTCTAAAACCTATTCTACATCCTACTATGACCTCTACATCATAATATAATATAGTTTTTATAATGTTCTTATGGCCGTACCTCTAGAATTTTAGTATTTATAATATTCTACTTGCAGTAACTAAAAAAAAATTTTTTTGATCTTGTTATCAGCGGGTTCCGCAATAGATAAATAATTAAAAAATCAAAAAGTACGTTCCGGAACCTGCACAAATTCTAAAACCTACTATGAAATCTACCTCATAATATAGTATAGTTTTTATAATGTTCTGATGGCCGTACCTAAAGAATTATTTTTTATATCCTCATAGAAATTACCGTAAATGATAAATAATTGAAAAATCACAATCACGTTCCGTACGTGCACTTACCTTAAACCTATTTGACATGCTACTGAGATATTTAAATAATATAATAAGATAGTATTTATAAGCTTCTACTTGTAGTAACTCAAGAAAAATAATTTTGATATTTGTATAAGCGGGTTCTGCAATTGATAAATAATTGAAAAATCAATATTACCTTCCGGCACTAGCACAAATTCTAAAACCTATTCTACATCCTACTATGACCTCTACATCATAATATAATATAGTTTTTATAATGTTCTTATGGCCGTACCTCTAGAATTTTAGTATTTATAATATTCTACTTGCAGTAACTAAAAAAAAATTTTTTTGATCTTGTTATCAGCGGGTTCCGCAATAGATAAATAATTAAAAAATCAAAAGTACGTTCCGGAACCTGCACAAATTCTAAAACCTACTATGAAATCTACCTCATAATATAGTATAGTTTTTATAATGTTCTGATGGCCGTACCTAAAGAATTATTTTTTTTATATCCTTATAGAAATTACCGTAAATGATAAATAATTGAAAAATCACAATCACGTTCCGTACGTGCACTTACCTTAAACCTATTTGACATGCTACTGAGATATTTAAATAATATAATAAGATAGTATTTATAAGCTTCTACTTGTAGTAACTCAAGAAAAATAATTTTGATATTTGTATAAGCGGGTTCTGCAATTGATAAATAATTGAAAAATCAATATTACCTTCCGGCACTAGCACAAATTCTAAAACCTATTCTACATCCTACTATGACCTCTACATCATAATATAATATAGTTTTTATAATCTTCTTATGGCCGTACCTCTAGAATTTTTTTTTATATCCTCATAGAAATTACCGTAAATGATAAATAATTGAAAAATCACAATCACGTTCCGTACGTGCACTTACCTTAAACCTATTTGACATGCTACTGAGATATTTAAATAATATAATAAGATAGTATTTATAAGCTTCTACTTGTAGTAACTCAAGAAAAATAATTTTGATATTTGTATAAGCGGGTTCTGCAATTGATAAATAATTGAAAAATCAATATTACCTTCCGGCACTAGCACAAATTCTAAAACCTATTCTACATCCTACTATGACCTCTACATCATAATATAATATAGTTTTTATAATGTTCTTATGGCCGTACCTCTAGAATTTTAGTATTTATAATATTCTACTTGCAGTAACTAAAAAAAAATTTTTTTGATCTTGTTATCAGCGGGTTCCGCAATAGATAAATAATTAAAAAATCAAAAGTACGTTCCGGAACCTGCACAAATTCTAAAACCTACTATGAAATCTACCTCATAATATAGTATAGTTTTTATAATGTTCTGATGGCCGTACCTAAAGAATTATTTTTTATATCCTCATAGAAATTACCGTAAATGATAAATAATTGAAAAATCACAATCACGTTCCGTACGTGCAATTACCTTAAACCTATTTGACATGCTACTGAGATATTTAAATAATATAATAAGATAGTATTTATAAGCTTCTACTTGTAGTAACTCAAGAAAAATAATTTTGATATTTGTATAAGCGGGTTCTGCAATTGATAAATAATTGAAAAATCAATATTACCTTCCGGCACTAGCACAAATTCTAAAACCTATTCTACATCCTACTATGACCTCTACATCATAATATAATATAGTTTTTATAATGTTCTTATGGCCGTACCTCTAGAATTTTAGTATTTATGATATTCTACTTGCAGTAACTAAAAAAAAATTTTTTTGACCTTTTATCAGCGGGTTCCGCAATAGATAAATAATTAAAAAATCAAAAGTACGTTCCGGAACTTGCACAAATTCTAAAACCTACTATGAAATCTACCTCATAATATAGTATAGTTTTTATAATGTTCTGATGGCCGTACCTAAAGAATTATTTTTTTTATATCCTTATAGAAATTACCGTAAATGATAAATAATTGAAAAATCACAATCACGTTCCGTACGTGCAATTACCTTAAACCTATTTGACATGCTACTGAGATATTTAAATAATATAATAAGATAGTATTTATAAGCTTCTACTTGTAGTAACTCAAGAAAAATAATTTTGATATTTGTATAAGCGGGTTCTGCAATTGATAAATAATTGAAAAATCAATATTACCTTCCGGCACTAGCACAAATTCTAAAACCTATTCTACATCCTACTATGACCTCTACATCATAATATAATATAGTTTTTATAATCTTCTTATGGCCGTACCTCTAGAATTTTAGTATTTATAATATTCTACTTGCAGTAACTAAAAAAAAAAATTTTTTGATCCTGTTATCAGCGGGTTCCGCAATAGATAAATAATTGAAAAATCGAAAGTACGTTCCGGAACCTGCACAAATTCTAAAACCTATTCTACATCCAACTATGACCTCTACATCATAATATAGTATAGTTTTTATAATGTTCTGATGGCCGTACCTCTAGAATTTTTTTTTATATCCTTATAGAAATTACCGTAAATGATAAATAATTGAAAAATCACAATCACGTTCCGTACGTGCACAAACCTTAAACCTATTTAACATGCTACTGAGATATTTAACTTATATAATAAGATAGTATTTATAAGCTTCTACTTGTAGTAACTCAAGAAAAATAATTTTGATATTTGTATAAGCGGGTTCTGCAATTGATAAATAATTGTAAAATCAATATTACCTTCCGGCACTAGCACAAATTCTAAAACCTATTCTACATCCTACTATGACCTCTACATCATAATATAATATAGTTTTTATAATGTTCTTATGGCCGTACCTCTAGAATTTTAGTATTTATAATATTCTACTTGCAGTAACTAAAAAAAAATTTTTTTGATCTTGTTATCAGCGGGTTCCGCAATAGATAAATAATTAAAAAATCAAAAAGTACGTTCCGGAACCTGCACAAATTCTAAAACCTACTATGAAATCTACCTCATAATATAGTATAGTTTTTATAATGTTCTGATGGCCGTACCTAAAGAATTATTTTTTATATCCTCATAGAAATTACCGTAAATGATAAATAATTGAAAAATCACAATCACGTTCCGTACGTGCACTTACCTTAAACCTATTTGACATGCTACTGAGATATTTAAATAATATAATAAGATAGTATTTATAAGCTTCTACTTGTAGTAACTCAAGAAAAATAATTTTGATATTTGTATAAGCGGGTTCTGCAATTGATAAATAATTGAAAAATCAATATTACCTTCCGGCACTAGCACAAATTCTAAAACCTATTCTACATCCTACTATGACCTCTACATCATAATATAATATAGTTTTTATAATGTTCTTATGGCCGTACCTCTAGAATTTTAGTATTTATAATATTCTACTTGCAGTAACTAAAAAAAAATTTTTTTGATCTTGTTATCAGCGGGTTCCGCAATAGATAAATAATTAAAAAATCAAAAGTACGTTCCGGAACCTGCACAAATTCTAAAACCTACTATGAAATCTACCTCATAATATAGTATAGTTTTTATAATGTTCTGATGGCCGTACCTAAAGAATTATTTTTTTTATATCCTTATAGAAATTACCGTAAATGATAAATAATTGAAAAATCACAATCACGTTCCGTACGTGCACTTACCTTAAACCTATTTGACATGCTACTGAGATATTTAAATAATATAATAAGATAGTATTTATAAGCTTCTACTTGTAGTAACTCAAGAAAAATAATTTTGATATTTGTATAAGCGGGTTCTGCAATTGATAAATAATTGAAAAATCAATATTACCTTCCGGCACTAGCACAAATTCTAAAACCTATTCTACATCCTACTATGACCTCTACATCATAATATAGTATAGTTTTTATAATGTTCTGATGGCCGTACCTCTAGAATTTTTTTTTATATCCTCATAGAAATTACCGTAAATGATAAATAATTGAAAAATCACAATCACGTTCCGTACGTGCACTTACCTTAAACCTATTTGACATGCTACTGAGATATTTAAATAATATAATAAGATAGTATTTATAAGCTTCTACTTGTAGTAACTCAAGAAAAATAATTTTGATATTTGTATAAGCGGGTTCTGCAATTGATAAATAATTGAAAAATCAATATTACCTTCCGGCACTAGCACAAATTCTAAAACCTATTCTACATCCTACTATGACCTCTACATCATAATATAATATAGTTTTTATAATGTTCTTATGGCCGTACCTCTAGAATTTTAGTATTTATAATATTCTACTTGCAGTAACTAAAAAAAAATTTTTTTGATCTTGTTATCAGCGGGTTCCGCAATAGATAAATAATTAAAAAATCAAAAAGTACGTTCCGGAACCTGCACAAATTCTAAAACCTACTATGAAATCTACCTCATAATATAGTATAGTTTTTATAATGTTCTGATGGCCGTACCTAAAGAATTATTTTTTATATCCTCATAGAAATTACCGTAAATGATAAATAATTGAAAAATCACAATCACGTTCCGTACGTGCACTTACCTTAAACCTATTTGACATGCTACTGAGATATTTAAATAATATAATAAGATAGTATTTATAAGCTTCTACTTGTAGTAACTCAAGAAAAATAATTTTGATATTTGTATAAGCGGGTTCTGCAATTGATAAATAATTGAAAAATCAATATTACCTTCCGGCACTAGCACAAATTCTAAAACCTATTCTACATCCTACTATGACCTCTACATCATAATATAATATAGTTTTTATAATGTTCTTATGGCCGTACCTCTAGAATTTTAGTATTTATAATATTCTACTTGCAGTAACTAAAAAAAAATTTTTTTGATCTTGTTATCAGCGGGTTCCGCAATAGATAAATAATTAAAAAATCAAAAGTACGTTCCGGAACCTGCACAAATTCTAAAACCTACTATGAAATCTACCTCATAATATAGTATAGTTTTTATAATGTTCTGATGGCCGTACCTAAAGAATTATTTTTTTTATATCCTTATAGAAATTACCGTAAATGATAAATAATTGAAAAATCACAATCACGTTCCGTACGTGCACTTACCTTAAACCTATTTGACATGCTACTGAGATATTTAAATAATATAATAAGATAGTATTTATAAGCTTCTACTTGTAGTAACTCAAGAAAAATAATTTTGATATTTGTATAAGCGGGTTCTGCAATTGATAAATAATTGAAAAATCAATATTACCTTCCGGCACTAGCACAAATTCTAAAACCTATTCTACATCCTACTATGACCTCTACATCATAATATAATATAGTTTTTATAATCTTCTTATGGCCGTACCTCTAGAATTTTTTTTTATATCCTCATAGAAATTACCGTAAATGATAAATAATTGAAAAATCACAATCACGTTCCGTACGTGCACTTACCTTAAACCTATTTGACATGCTACTGAGATATTTAAATAATATAATAAGATAGTATTTATAAGCTTCTACTTGTAGTAACTCAAGAAAAATAATTTTGATATTTGTATAAGCGGGTTCTGCAATTGATAAATAATTGAAAAATCAATATTACCTTCCGGCACTAGCACAAATTCTAAAACCTATTCTACATCCTACTATGACCTCTACATCATAATATAATATAGTTTTTATAATGTTCTTATGGCCGTACCTCTAGAATTTTAGTATTTATAATATTCTACTTGCAGTAACTAAAAAAAAATTTTTTTGATCTTGTTATCAGCGGGTTCCGCAATAGATAAATAATTAAAAAATCAAAAGTACGTTCCGGAACCTGCACAAATTCTAAAACCTACTATGAAATCTACCTCATAATATAGTATAGTTTTTATAATGTTCTGATGGCCGTACCTAAAGAATTATTTTTTATATCCTCATAGAAATTACCGTAAATGATAAATAATTGAAAAATCACAATCACGTTCCGTACGTGCAATTACCTTAAACCTATTTGACATGCTACTGAGATATTTAAATAATATAATAAGATAGTATTTATAAGCTTCTACTTGTAGTAACTCAAGAAAAATAATTTTGATATTTGTATAAGCGGGTTCTGCAATTGATAAATAATTGAAAAATCAATATTACCTTCCGGCACTAGCACAAATTCTAAAACCTATTCTACATCCTACTATGACCTCTACATCATAATATAATATAGTTTTTATAATGTTCTTATGGCCGTACCTCTAGAATTTTAGTATTTATGATATTCTACTTGCAGTAACTAAAAAAAAATTTTTTTGACCTTTTATCAGCGGGTTCCGCAATAGATAAATAATTAAAAAATCAAAAGTACGTTCCGGAACTTGCACAAATTCTAAAACCTACTATGAAATCTACCTCATAATATAGTATAGTTTTTATAATGTTCTGATGGCCGTACCTAAAGAATTATTTTTTTTATATCCTTATAGAAATTACCGTAAATGATAAATAATTGAAAAATCACAATCACGTTCCGTACGTGCAATTACCTTAAACCTATTTGACATGCTACTGAGATATTTAAATAATATAATAAGATAGTATTTATAAGCTTCTACTTGTAGTAACTCAAGAAAAATAATTTTGATATTTGTATAAGCGGGTTCTGCAATTGATAAATAATTGAAAAATCAATATTACCTTCCGGCACTAGCACAAATTCTAAAACCTATTCTACATCCTACTATGACCTCTACATCATAATATAATATAGTTTTTATAATCTTCTTATGGCCGTACCTCTAGAATTTTAGTATTTATAATATTCTACTTGCAGTAACTAAAAAAAAAAATTTTTTGATCCTGTTATCAGCGGGTTCCGCAATAGATAAATAATTGAAAAATCGAAAGTACGTTCCGGAACCTGCACAAATTCTAAAACCTATTCTACATCCAACTATGACCTCTACATCATAATATAGTATAGTTTTTATAATGTTCTGATGGCCGTACCTCTAGAATTTTTTTTTATATCCTTATAGAAATTACCGTAAATGATAAATAATTGAAAAATCACAATCACGTTCCGTACGTGCACAAACCTTAAACCTATTTAACATGCTACTGAGATATTTAACTTATATAATAAGATAGTATTTATAAGCTTCTACTTGTAGTAACTCAAGAAAAATAATTTTGATATTTGTATAAGCGGGTTCTGCAATTGATAAATAATTGTAAAATCAATATTACCTTCCGGCACTAGCACAAATTCTAAAACCTATTCTACATCCTACTATGACCTCTACATCATAATATAATATAGTTTTTATAATGTTCTTATGGCCGTACCTCTAGAATTTTAGTATTTATAATATTCTACTTGCAGTAACTAAAAAAAAAATTTTTTGATCTTGTTATCAGCGGGTTCCGCAATAGATAAATAATTGAAAAATCGAAAGTACGTTCCGGAACCTGCGCAAATTCTAAAACCTACTATGAAATCTACCTCATAATATAGTATAGTTTTCATAATGTTCTGATGGCCGTACCTAAAGAATTATTTTTTTTATAACCTCATAGAAATTACCGGAATGCTAAAAAGTTGAAAAATCACAATCACGTTCCGAAACGTCCACAAACCTTAAACCTACTTAACATGCAACTGAGATATTCAACTAATATAATAAGATAGTATTTATAAGCTTCGACTTGTAGTAATTCAAGAAAAATAATTTTGATCTTAGTATAAGCGGGTTCTGCAAGAGATAAATAATTGAAACATCAATATTACCTTCCGGCACTAGCACAAATTCTAAAACCTATTCTACATCCTACTATGACCTCTACATCATAATATAGTATAGTTTTTATAATGTTCTGATGGCCGTACCTCTAGAATTTTTTTTTATATCCTCATAGAAATTACCGTAAATGATAAATAATTGAAAAATCACAATCACGTTCCGTACGTGCACTTACCTTAAACCTATTTGACATGCTACTGAGATATTTAAATAATATAATAAGATAGTATTTATAAGCTTCTACTTGTAGTAACTCAAGAAAAATAATTTTGATATTTGTATAAGCGGGTTCTGCAATTGATAAATAATTGAAAAATCAATATTACCTTCCGGCACTAGCACAAATTCTAAAACCTATTCTACATCCTACTATGACCTCTACATCATAATATAATATAGTTTTTATAATGTTCTTATGGCCGTACCTCTAGAATTTTAGTATTTATAATATTCTACTTGCAGTAACTAAAAAAAATTTTTTTGATCTTGTTATCAGCGGGTTCCGCAATAGATAAATAATTAAAAAATCAAAAAGTACGTTCCGGAACCTGCACAAATTCTAAAACCTACTATGAAATCTACCTCATAATATAGTATAGTTTTTATAATGTTCTGATGGCCGTACCTAAAGAATTATTTTTTATATCCTCATAGAAATTACCGTAAATGATAAATAATTGAAAAATCACAATCACGTTCCGTACGTGCACTTACCTTAAACCTATTTGACATGCTACTGAGATATTTAAATAATATAATAAGATAGTATTTATAAGCTTCTACTTGTAGTAACTCAAGAAAAATAATTTTGATATTTGTATAAGCGGGTTCTGCAATTGATAAATAATTGAAAAATCAATATTACCTTCCGGCACTAGCACAAATTCTAAAACCTATTCTACATCCTACTATGACCTCTACATCATAATATAATATAGTTTTTATAATGTTCTTATGGCCGTACCTCTAGAATTTTAGTATTTATAATATTCTACTTGCAGTAACTAAAAAAAAATTTTTTTGATCTTGTTATCAGCGGGTTCCGCAATAGATAAATAATTAAAAAATCAAAAGTACGTTCCGGAACCTGCACAAATTCTAAAACCTACTATGAAATCTACCTCATAATATAGTATAGTTTTTATAATGTTCTGATGGCCGTACCTAAAGAATTATTTTTTTTATATCCTTATAGAAATTACCGTAAATGATAAATAATTGAAAAATCACAATCACGTTCCGTACGTGCACTTACCTTAAACCTATTTGACATGCTACTGAGATATTTAAATAATATAATAAGATAGTATTTATAAGCTTCTACTTGTAGTAACTCAAGAAAAATAATTTTGATATTTGTATAAGCGGGTTCTGCAATTGATAAATAATTGAAAAATCAATATTACCTTCCGGCACTAGCACAAATTCTAAAACCTATTCTACATCCTACTATGACCTCTACATCATAATATAGTATAGTTTTTATAATGTTCTGATGGCCGTACCTCTAGAATTTTTTTTTATATCCTCATAGAAATTACCGTAAATGATAAATAATTGAAAAATCACAATCACGTTCCGTACGTGCACTTACCTTAAACCTATTTGACATGCTACTGAGATATTTAAATAATATAATAAGATAGTATTTATAAGCTTCTACTTGTAGTAACTCAAGAAAAATAATTTTGATATTTGTATAAGCGGGTTCTGCAATTGATAAATAATTGAAAAATCAATATTACCTTCCGGCACTAGCACAAATTCTAAAACCTATTCTACATCCTACTATGACCTCTACATCATAATATAATATAGTTTTTATAATGTTCTTATGGCCGTACCTCTAGAATTTTAGTATTTATAATATTCTACTTGCAGTAACTAAAAAAAAATTTTTTTGATCTTGTTATCAGCGGGTTCCGCAATAGATAAATAATTAAAAAATCAAAAAGTACGTTCCGGAACCTGCACAAATTCTAAAACCTACTATGAAATCTACCTCATAATATAGTATAGTTTTTATAATGTTCTGATGGCCGTACCTAAAGAATTATTTTTTATATCCTCATAGAAATTACCGTAAATGATAAATAATTGAAAAATCACAATCACGTTCCGTACGTGCACTTACCTTAAACCTATTTGACATGCTACTGAGATATTTAAATAATATAATAAGATAGTATTTATAAGCTTCTACTTGTAGTAACTCAAGAAAAATAATTTTGATATTTGTATAAGCGGGTTCGGCAATTGATAAATAATTGAAAAATCAATATTACCTTCCGGCACTAGCACAAATTCTAAAACCTATTCTACATCCTACTATGACCTCTACATCATAATATAATATAGTTTTTATAATGTTCTTATGGCCGTACCTCTAGAATTTTAGTATTTATAATATTCTACTTGCAGTAACTAAAAAAAAATTTTTTTGATCTTGTTATCAGCGGGTTCCGCAATAGATAAATAATTAAAAAATCAAAAGTACGTTCCGGAACCTGCACAAATTCTAAAACCTACTATGAAATCTACCTCATAATATAGTATAGTTTTTATAATGTTCTGATGGCCGTACCTAAAGAATTATTTTTTTTATATCCTTATAGAAATTACCGTAAATGATAAATAATTGAAAAATCACAATCACGTTCCGTACGTGCACTTACCTTAAACCTATTTGACATGCTACTGAGATATTTAAATAATATAATAAGATAGTATTTATAAGCTTCTACTTGTAGTAACTCAAGAAAAATAATTTTGATATTTGTATAAGCGGGTTCTGCAATTGATAAATAATTGAAAAATCAATATTACCTTCCGGCACTAGCACAAATTCTAAAACCTATTCTACATCCTACTATGACCTCTACATCATAATATAATATAGTTTTTATAATCTTCTTATGGCCGTACCTCTAGAATTTTTTTTTATATCCTCATAGAAATTACCGTAAATGATAAATAATTGAAAAATCACAATCACGTTCCGTACGTGCACTTACCTTAAACCTATTTGACATGCTACTGAGATATTTAAATAATATAATAAGATAGTATTTATAAGCTTCTACTTGTAGTAACTCAAGAAAAATAATTTTGATATTTGTATAAGCGGGTTCTGCAATTGATAAATAATTGAAAAATCAATATTACCTTCCGGCACTAGCACAAATTCTAAAACCTATTCTACATCCTACTATGACCTCTACATCATAATATAATATAGTTTTTATAATGTTCTTATGGCCGTACCTCTAGAATTTTAGTATTTATAATATTCTACTTGCAGTAACTAAAAAAAAATTTTTTTGATCTTGTTATCAGCGGGTTCCGCAATAGATAAATAATTAAAAAATCAAAAGTACGTTCCGGAACCTGCACAAATTCTAAAACCTACTATGAAATCTACCTCATAATATAGTATAGTTTTTATAATGTTCTGATGGCCGTACCTAAAGAATTATTTTTTATATCCTCATAGAAATTACCGTAAATGATAAATAATTGAAAAATCACAATCACGTTCCGTACGTGCAATTACCTTAAACCTATTTGACATGCTACTGAGATATTTAAATAATATAATAAGATAGTATTTATAAGCTTCTACTTGTAGTAACTCAAGAAAAATAATTTTGATATTTGTATAAGCGGGTTCTGCAATTGATAAATAATTGAAAAATCAATATTACCTTCCGGCACTAGCACAAATTCTAAAACCTATTCTACATCCTACTATGACCTCTACATCATAATATAATATAGTTTTTATAATGTTCTTATGGCCGTACCTCTAGAATTTTAGTATTTATGATATTCTACTTGCAGTAACTAAAAAAAAATTTTTTTGACCTTTTATCAGCGGGTTCCGCAATAGATAAATAATTAAAAAATCAAAAGTACGTTCCGGAACTTGCACAAATTCTAAAACCTACTATGAAATCTACCTCATAATATAGTATAGTTTTTATAATGTTCTGATGGCCGTACCTAAAGAATTATTTTTTTTATATCCTTATAGAAATTACCGTAAATGATAAATAATTGAAAAATCACAATCACGTTCCGTACGTGCAATTACCTTAAACCTATTTGACATGCTACTGAGATATTTAAATAATATAATAAGATAGTATTTATAAGCTTCTACTTGTAGTAACTCAAGAAAAATAATTTTGATATTTGTATAAGCGGGTTCTGCAATTGATAAATAATTGAAAAATCAATATTACCTTCCGGCACTAGCACAAATTCTAAAACCTATTCTACATCCTACTATGACCTCTACATCATAATATAATATAGTTTTTATAATCTTCTTATGGCCGTACCTCTAGAATTTTAGTATTTATAATATTCTACTTGCAGTAACTAAAAAAAAAAATTTTTTGATCCTGTTATCAGCGGGTTCCGCAATAGATAAATAATTGAAAAATCGAAAGTACGTTCCGGAACCTGCACAAATTCTAAAACCTATTCTACATCCAACTATGACCTCTACATCATAATATAGTATAGTTTTTATAATGTTCTGATGGCCGTACCTCTAGAATTTTTTTTTATATCCTTATAGAAATTACCGTAAATGATAAATAATTGAAAAATCACAATCACGTTCCGTACGTGCACAAACCTTAAACCTATTTAACATGCTACTGAGATATTTAACTTATATAATAAGATAGTATTTATAAGCTTCTACTTGTAGTAACTCAAGAAAAATAATTTTGATATTTGTATAAGCGGGTTCTGCAATTGATAAATAATTGTAAAATCAATATTACCTTCCGGCACTAGCACAAATTCTAAAACCTATTCTACATCCTACTATGACCTCTACATCATAATATAATATAGTTTTTATAATGTTCTTATGGCCGTACCTCTAGAATTTTAGTATTTATAATATTCTACTTGCAGTAACTAAAAAAAAAAATTTTTTGATCCTGTTATCAGCGGGTTCCGCAATAGATAAATAATTGAAAAATCGAAAGTACGTTCCGGAACCTGCACAAATTCTAAAACCTACTATGAAATCTACCTCATAATATAGTATAGTTTTCATAATGTTCTGATGGCCGTACCTAAAGAATTATTTTTTTTATATCCTCATAGAAATTACCGGAATGCTAAAAAGTTGAAAAATCACAATCACGTTCCGTACGTGCACATACCTTAAACCTATTCAACCCTACTATGTCATCTACATCATAATATAGTATATTTTTTATAATGTTCTTATGGCCGTACCTCTATAATTTTAGTATTTATAATATTCTACTTGCAGTAACTAAAAAAAAAAATTTTTTGATCCTGTTATCAGCGGGTTCCGCAATAGATAAATAATTGAAAAATCGAAAGTACGTTCCGGAACCTGCACAAATTCTAAAACCTATTCTACATCCAACTATGACCTCTACATCATAATATAGTATAGTTTTTATAATGTTCTGATGGCCGTACCTCTAGAATTTTTTTTTATATCCTCATAGAAATTACCGTAAATGATAAATAATTGAAAAATCACAATCACGTTCCGTACGTGCACAAACCTTAAACCTATTTAACATGCTACTGAGATATTTAACTAATATAATAAGATAGTATTTATAAGCTTCTACTTGTAGTAACTCAAGAAAAATAATTTTGATATTTGTATAAGCGGGTTCTGCAATTGATAAATAATTGAAAAATCAATATTACCTTCCGGCACTAGCTCAAATTCTAAAACCTATTCTACATCCTACTATGACCTCTACATCATAATATAATATAGTTTTAATAATGTTCTTATGGCCGTACCTCTAGAATTTCGTATTTATAATATTTTAAATAGTTTTAAAACCTATTCAAGATGCTACTTAGATATTTATCTAGTATAATAAGATACGATATATAATGTTGTACATGCTGTAATTCAGGAAAAAATAATAATGATCTTGAAATAAGTAGGTTCTGCAATTGATAAATAATTGAAAAATCAATATTACCTTCCGGCACTAGCACAAATTCTAAAACCTATTCTACATACTACTATGACCTCTACATCATAATATAGTATAGTTTTTATAATGTTCTGATCGCCGTACCTCTAGAATTTTGTTTTATATCCTTATAGAAATTACCGTAAATGATAAATAATTGAAAAATCACAATCACGTTCCGTTCGTGCACAAACCTTAAACCTATTTAACATGCTACTGAGATATTTAACTAATATAATAAGATATTATTTATAAGCTATACTTGTAGTAACTTAAGAAAAATAATTTTGATATTTGTATAAGCGGGTTCTGCAATTGATATATAATTGAAAAATCAATATTACCTTCCGGCACAGCTCAAATTCTAAAACCTATTCTACATCCTACTATGACCTCTACCTCATAATATAGTATAGTTTTTATAATGTTCTTATGGCCGTACCTCTAGAATTTTAGTATTTATAATATTCTACTTGCAGTAACTCAATAAAAAAAATCTTTGATCTTGTTATCAGCGGGTTCCGCAATAGATAAATAATTGAAAAATCAAAAGTACGTTCCGGAACCTGCACAAATTCTAAAACCTACTATGACATCTACCTCATAATATAGTATAGTTTTTATAATGTTCTGATGGCCGTACCTTAAGAATTATTTTTTTTATATCCTTATAGAAATTACCATAAATGATAAATAATTAAAATATCACAATCACGTTCCATACGTGCACAAACCTTAAACCTATTCAACCCTACTATGTCATCTACATCATAATATAGTATAGTTTTTATAATGTTCTTACGGCCATACCTCTAGAATTTTAGTATTTATAATATTCTACTTGCAGTAACTCAAAAAATTTTTTTTGATCTTGTTATCAGCGGGTTCCGCAATACATAAATAATTGAAAAATTAAAAGTACGTTCCGGAACCTGCAGAAATTTTAAAACCTACCATGACATCTACCTCATAATATAGTATAGTTTTTATAATGTTCTGATGGCCGTACCTAAATTATTATTTTTTTTATATCCTTATAGAAATTACCATAAATGATAAATAATTGAAAAATCACAATCACGTTCCATACGTGCACAAACCTTAAACCTATTCAACCCTACTATGTCATGTACATCATAATATAGTATAGTTTTTATAATGTTCTTATGGCTGTACCTCTAGAGTTTTAGTATTTATAATATTCTACTTGCAGTAACTCAAAAAAAATTTATTGATCTTGTTATCAGCGGGTTCCGCAATACATAAATAATTAAAAAATCAAAAGTACGTTCCGGAACCTGCAGAAATTTTAAAACCTACCATGACATCTACCTCATAATATAGTATAGTTTTTATAATGTTCTGATGGCCGTACCTCTAGAATTTTTTTTTATATCCTCATAGAAATTACCATAAATGATAAATAATTGAAAAATCACAATCACGTTCCGTACGTGCACAAACCTTAAACCTATTCAACCCTACTATGTCATCTACATCATAATATAGTATAGTTTTTATAATATTCTTATGGCCGTACCTCTAGAATTTTAGTATTTTTAATATTCTACTTGCAGTAACTCAATAAAAAAAATTTTTGATCTTGTTATCAGCGGGTTCCGCAATAGATAAATAATTGAAAAATCTAAAGTACGTTCCGGAACCTGCACAAATCCTAAAACCTACCATGACATCTACCTCATAATATAGTATAGTTTTTATAATGTTCTGATGGCCGTACCTAAAGAATTATTTTTTTTATATCCTTACAGAAATTACCATAAATGATAAATAATTGAAAAATCACAATCACGTTCCATACGTGCACAAACCTTAAACCTATTCAACCCTACTATGTCATCTACATCATAATATAGTATAGTTTTTATAATGTTCTTATTGCCGTACCTCTAGAATTTTAGTATTTATAATATTCTACTTGCAGTAACTCAAAAAAAATTTTTTGATCTTGTTATCAGCGGGTTCCGCAATGCATAAATAATTGAAAAATCAAAAGTACGTTCCGGAACCTGCAGAAATTTTAAAACCTACTATGACATCTACCTCATAATATAGTATAGTTTTTATAATGTTCTGATGGCCGTTCCTAAACAATAATTTTTTTTATATCCTTATAGAAATTACCGGAATGATAAAAATTTGAAAAATCACAATCACGTTCCGAAACGTCCACAAACCTTAAACCTATTTAACATGCTACTGAGATATTCAACTAATATAATAAGGTAGTATTTATAAGCTTCTACTTGTAGTAACTCAAGAATAATAATTTTGATTTTTGTATAAGCGGGTTCTGCAATTGATAAATAATTGAAAAATCAATATTGCCTTCCGGCACTAGCACAAATTCTAAAACCTATTCTACATCCTACTATGACCTCTACATCATAATATAGTATAGTTTTTATAATGTTCTGATGGCCGTACCTCTAGAATTTTTTTTTATATCATCATAGAAATTACCGTAAATGATAAATAATTGAAAAATCACAATCACGTTCCGTTCGTGCACAAACCTTAAACCTATTTAACATGCTACTGAGATATTTAACTAATATAATAAGATAGTATTTATAAGCTTCTACTTGTAGTAACTCAAGAAAAATAATTTTGATATTTGTATAAGCGGGTTCTGCAATTGATAAATAATTGAAAAATCAAAAGTACGTTCCGGAACCTGCACAAATTCTAAAACCTACTATGACATCTACCTCATAATATAGTATTGTTTTTATAATGTTCTGATGGCCGTACCTAAAGAATTTTTTTTTTTATATCCTTATAGACATTACCGGAATGATAAATAATTGAAAAATCAATATTACCTTCCGGCACTAGCACAAATTCTAAAACCTATTCTACATCCTACTATGACATCAACTTCATAATATAGTATAGATTTTATAATGATCTGAAGGCCGTGCCTCTAGAATTTTTTTTTATATCCTCATAGAAATTACCGTAAATGATAAATAATTGAAAAATCACAATCACGTTCCGTACGTGCACAAACCTTAAACCTATTCAACCCTACTATGTCATCTACATCATAATATAGTATATTTTTTATAATGTTCTTATGGCCGTACCTCTATAATTTTAGTATTTATGATATTCTACTTGCAGTAACTCAAAAAAAAAATTTTTTGATCTTGTTATCAGCGGGTTCCGCAATAGATAAATATTTGAAAAATCAAAAGTACGTTCCGGAACCTGCACAAATTCTAAAACCTACTATGACATCTACCTCATAATATAGTATTGTTTTTTTGATGTTCTAATGGCTGTACCTATAGATTTTTTTTTTATATACTTATAGAATATACCGCGAATGATAAAATATAGAAAAATCACAATCACGTTCCGAAACGCGAACTAATTTTAAAACCTATTCAAGATGCTACTTAGATATTTATCTAGTATAATAAGATACGATATATAATGTTGTACATGCTGTAATTCAGGAAAAAATAATAATGATCTTGAAATAAGTAGGTTCTGCAATTGATAAATAATTAAAAAATCAATATTACCTTCCGGCACTAGCACAAATTCTAAAACCTATTCTACATCCTACTATGACCTCTACATCATAATATATTATAGTTTTTATAATGTTCTGATGGCCATACCTCTAGAATTTTTTTTTATATCCTCATAGAAATTACCGTAAATGATAAATAATTGAAAAATCACAATCACGTTCCGTTCGTGTACAAACCTTAAACCTATTTAACATGCTACTGAGATATTTAACTAATATAATAAGATATTATTTATAAGCTATACTTGTAGTAACTTAAGAAAAATAATTTTGATATTTGTATAAGCGGGTTCTGCAATTGATAAATAATAGAAAAATCAATATTACCTTCCGGCACTAGCTCAAATTCTAAAACCTATTCTACATCCTACTATGACCTCTACATCATAATATAGTATAGTTTTTATAATGTTCTGATGGCCGTACCTCTAGAATTTTTTTTTATATCCTCATAGAAATTACCATAAATGATAAATAATTGAAAAATCACAATCACGTTCCGTACGTGCACAAACCTTAAACCTATTCAACCCTACTATGTCATCTACATCATAATATAGTATAGTTTTTATAATATTCTTATGGCCGTACCTCTAGAATTTTAGTATTTTTAATATTCAACTTGCAGTAACTCAATAAAAAAAATTTTTGATCTTGTTATCAGCGGGTTTCGCAATAGATAAATAATTGAAAAATCAAAAGTACGTTCCGGAACCTGCACAAATTCTAAAACCTACTATGACATCTACCTCATAATATAGTATAGTTTTTATAATGTTCTGATGGCCGTACCTAAAGAATTATTTTTTTTATATCCTTATAGAAATTACCGGAATGATAAAAAATTGAAAAATCACAATCACGTTCCGAAACGTCCACAAACCTTAATCCTATTTAACATGCAACTGAGATATTTAACTAATATAATAAGATAGTATTTATAAGCTTCTACTTGTAGTAACTCAAGAAAAATAATTTTGATCTTAGTATAAGTGGGTTCTGCAAGAGATAAATAATTGAAAAATCAATATTACCTTCCGGCACTAGCACATATTCTAAAACCTATTCTACATCCTACTATGACCTCTACATCGTAATATAGTATAGTTTTTATAATGTTCTGATGGCCGTACCTCTAGAATTTTTTTTTATATCCTCATAGAAATTACCGTAAATGATAAATAATTGAAAAATCACAATCACGTTCCGTACGTGCACAAACCTTAAACCTATTCATCCCTACTATGTCATCTACATCATATTATAGTATAGTTTTTATAATGTTCTTATGGCCGTACCTCTAGAATTTCGTATTTATAATATTCTACTTGCAGTAATTCATAAAAAAAGATTTTTGATCTTGTTATCAGCGGGTTTCGCAATAGATAAATAATTGAAAAATCAAAAGTACGTTCCGGAACCTGCACAAATTCTAAAACCTACTATGACATCTACCTCATAATATAGTATAGTTTTTATAATGTTCTGATGGCCGTACCTAAAGAATTATTTTTTTTATATCCTTATAGAAATTACCGGAATGATAAAAAATTGAAAAATCACAATCACGTTCCGAAACGTCCACAAACCTTAATCCTATTTAACATGCAACTGAGATATTTAACTAATATAATAAGATAGTATTTATAAGCTTCTACTTGTAGTAACTCAAGAAAAATAATTTTGATCTTAGTATAAGTGGTTTCTGCAAGAGATAAATAATTGAAAAATCAATATTACCTTCCGGCACTAGCACAAATTCTAAAACCTATTCTACATCCTACTATGACCTCTACATCATAATATAGTATAGTTTTTATAATGTTTTGATGGCCGTGCCTCCAGAATTTTTTTTTATATCCTCATAGAAATTACCGTAAATGATAAATAATTGAAAAATCACAATCACGTTCCGTACGTGCACAAACCTTAAACCTATTCAACCCTACTATGTCATCTACATCATTCATAATATTCTACATCCTACTATGACATCTACCTCATAATATAGTATAGTTTTTATAATGTTCTGATGGCCGTACCTATAGAATTTTTTTTTTTTATATCCTTATAGAAATTACCGGAATGATAAAAAATTGAAAAATCACAATCACGTTCCGAAACTTGCCCAAATCTTAAACCTATTCAACATGCTACTGGGATATTCAACTAATATAATAAGATAGTATTTATAAAATCCTACTTGCAATAACTAAAAAAAAAAATAATTGTTCAAAGTATATCCATTAAGACGATCTCTAATATAATTTTTTTTTATTATTATGTATAATACAAGGAGCTTTCGGCGTCCTGCGCCATATTCATCTAAAATATAATGGACAAACATTCAAAAACAGTATTAAAAGATTTATAAAATAACATGTCAACATAATATGGGTTTGTCATTCTCCATAATGTAAAATAAAACAATAGCATGCTTACCCTTAAATTCCCCTGAAATAGGGTCGTCAGTGCATATAGGAATTCAACAATTTTGAACGCCATATCGTCTGGCCCATCATCTTTGAAGGGTGCTGCGGGCCTACTGGCTTAAGGTCGACGTTAGCGCTTTCTATTGTTATGTATTATGTGCGAATAGCGCTTGGCGATGTGGGCTGCTTCCTGTTTAGTATTTAATATATTGTCTTGATTTATTGCAATGTATATGGATTCAATTATTTTTTGTTTTGGCCGGGAGGTGGATTTATGTAGAATTTTTACGTTATCAAAATCTATTTCGTGTCTGGTTTGTTTAGCGTGGTTTGATTATGATGTGGCTGTTTTTGAATTTGGTTTGAGTGTGCTTTTGTGGTTATAGATTCTGGTTTTGAGGTCGGTTGAAGTTGTGCCTATGTATGATTTGTCACAGTTTTTGCAAGGAATGTTGTATTTTAGGTTTCTTTGGTTTTCTATTGGTGTGGGATCTTTTGTTTTTGTGAGAAGTTTACGTATTGGGTGAGAGGGTTTGAGTGCGTATGTGAATTCATCCACATCTAGTTTTTTGAGGGTGTTTATAATGTTATGTGTTAGTTTATCGATGTATGTGATGGATTTGAATTTTTGTGTGTGATGATGTTGGTGATTGGTGTCGTGGTTTCATATAGTGTTTTTTGTTGTGGTATCCGGTTCTTTGTCTATTGTAATTTTTGGTGTTTCTGTATTAAAAAATTGGGTTAACGTGGTTTGAGAAGGGGCTATATGGTTATTCTCTGTTGAACGTGGCAAGTGGTTGTCTAATTTATCGGCTGTGTCACTATCCTGAACCTTATTTATTAAAATATCGTCAATTTGTGAAAGGGGGATTTTATATTTATTTATTGACCCATACCATAGTTTTGATATTAGCCTGTTCTATAATAAAAAAAGGTAAAAATTAGAAAAAAAATCATAAAATAAAGTGCCCCCTCAGTTGGACCAATTTTGATGAAATGTTGGCTTTTACCTATTTGATATATACATGCATCAAATACCCAGTTTCTTCAAAATCGTTAAAGCCGTTTTTGAGTAAATAAAAAATATGTACACGTGAAATTGGTACAAAATTTATTAAGTATAGTCCCCCCTCCGGTTGATAAATTTTGATGAAACTTTTACAGTCGTATCTCGGGCATATACATACATCATATACCCAGTTTGATCAAAATCGTTAAAGCCGTTTTTGAGTAAATCGAAAAAAAACCTAAAAAGTTATTAAGTAAAGTACCCCCTCCCTTTAAGTAATTTTGATGAAATTTATGCTGTCACATCGCGGGCATATACCTACACTAAATACCCAATTTCAGGATCGCACGGTTTATAGTTTTTGAGCTAGTCTGTTCACACACACACACACACACACACACACACACACACACACACACACACACACACACACACACACACACACACACACACACACACACACACACACACACACACACTGACACACACACACACACACACACACACACACTGACACACACACACACACACAGACCATTTCGCGGGACTTGGTCATTTCGGCTCAGGGGACCCCAAAACGTGTATTTCCGTTGAAAACCGGAAGTCGAAATTTTTCACGATCGCAATACTTCCACTTACTATATATTTCATATATAGGTAAGTGAAAGTAAAAAAATCAGTTCGCCAGAAAAAGTCATTGAGAACAGTCCATTGTTATTTAGACTAACTTTAGTTTAAGAGCTAACAATTTTTGGTCCTCCTTGGGAAATCGAAACAGAAATGGATAATCATGACGCTTTATCATTAAGGAGCAGGAAAATCGCGAAAAAGGGTCAGGCATTGTCAGTCAAGCCCCCAGGTTCTACGAGTCAATCAGTTGGGAAGTCGTCAGGGAGCGGTGGACAATCAAAGGGATCCATGAAAAGTTCACGACTCGCCAGGCTGGAAATTGAACTGAGGGAAAAAGAGGAGCTTGCAGAGCGTGAGAGAAGGATGGAGGAAGAGCGGCGTCAACGGGAAGAGGAACGGCGTCAACGTGAAGATGAAGCAGCGCGCAAGGAGCTCGAGAGATCAGCGGCTATCGTCCGACTAAGGTATCAACTACAAAAGGCTAGTATTTGTGACAGTCAGGTGGGGGATAATTTATCAGGTTACAGTAATAGTAAGTGCTCTGACATTAGTCACACGAAATCATGCACTACTCAATGGGTGGATACTAATTTTAATACTAGTATTAGACCATAACATCTTGAACATGGGTCACAATCACGGTCAGAAATCAAAAAATTATCTTTAGTTCAGACAGAAGTCAATTCTTCTAAATTAGAACACAATTCATTGGGGTAAGAATTTCATAATGATAATGATATTAGTAACAGCCTTTGTGAACTTAATAAGGGGAATCAAAACCCGTATTTCATGAGGAAAGCGATAGGTAAGGAACTTCCAGCCTTTAGCGGAGAACCTTCTGAATGGCTTAATTTTATAGTACATTTTAGGCGTTCTACTGAAATTTGTAAATTTACTCCAGATGAAAATCTAATTAGGCTTCAGAATTCCCTTAAAGGCAGAGCTAGGGAATCCATAAGTGCTTTACTCTGCGTTCCAGAGAGTGTAGAACAAATTATTAGGACTCTGGAATTACAATATGGTAGGCCTGATATTATTATAAATAATTTAATAGGGAAAGTTAGGAGGTTTCCTATAATAATAGACGGTAAAATGTTATCTTTAATCGATCTTTCAACAAAGGTTAGTAACTTTGTAACCTCAATATGTGCTTTAAAATACGAAGCATATTTAAATAATCCGCAATTAGTTGAGGAGATAGTTCAAAATCTACCTTCACATTTAAAGTTACAATGGAGTGAGGAATTGTCAATAAATCCGGAAAACAAATTTAGTCTGGTAACATTAAAAGAATGGTTGTTTAAAAAGGCTTCTGCTATTACATTAAGCTTTAATACATTTAGTGAACCTAAACAAAGAGTGCATTTATCGAAAGAAACATATGATAAATGTAAACAAGTTGATGAGGTTAATGTCAGGTTTAAATGCGTTGCATGCAACTCTAATGATCATAAAATTAAACAATGTAGTACATTTAAAAATATGAGTGTTGATGATAGGAGATCATTAGTTAGAAAAAGGAATTTATGCTTCTCTTGTTTAGGGAAAAATCATAAAATAACTAAGTGTAAATGCTTAAGAGAATGCTCAGTTGAAAACTGTAAAAGTAACCATAATCCACCTTTGCATTTGGACAATAAAGAAATAACTAGAGAAGCTCAAATTCCAGAGGTAGTTGTTAATAGTATTAGTCAACGAAATACGCTGTTGAAAATATTAGAAGTAGACATTAAAGGTCCTTATGGAGTTAGAAGAGTTCACGCTCTGTTAGATGAAGGATCCACTAGTACATTTCTTGATCATTGCGTTGCTGTTGAACTAGGGATTAGAGGTTCACGTTCACCATTATGTGTTCAGTGGATACAGGATGTACTACCTAGGGGTGAGGACTCAGAAATAGTTTCTTTCACTGTGTCAGGTGTTGGAAAATGTAAAAAATGGTTCAATTTGAGACGAGTCAGAACAGTTAATAATTTAGCCCTTCCTAGTCAGAACTTTCATACAGATGGTATTGCTAAAACATTTCCTAAATTTCAATATAATTTCCCTGAATCTAGTATCATTAAATATGAACCTAAATTGTTAATAGGCCAAGATTACTGGTGCCTTATTGAAAGTCTTCAGACTATTCGTAATTCATGGAATGGTTTAGCTGTCACTAAAACCAGGTTAGGTTGGGTTGTCCATGGAAACCGAAATGTTAATAAGCAGTCTTGTTCGGTTAATAACCTTCATGTATGTGAGGTAAATAAATTAGAAAACGATGATTTGCATGAGGATGAGAAATTATGGAAGAAAGAGCAACAAAAATCCGACTTCAGTGAAGAGATTTCATTGCAGTTTAACCAAAAAGTAATTGAAGAAAGAAAGTCAGTGCTTAATGGACTGACTAAAGAGCTTCAGTCTCTTGGGCAAAAGACTGATTCTGAAGAACAGAATTCGGCTGATACAAATGAATCTGGTGGAACTCAGTCATACCCTGGTGAAGATTTTAAAAGTGCACAAGTTCAAGAACATCAAGGTTCAAGCTGCTGCACTGAAAATTCAGAATGTTGGGAAAACTATCAACCGCTATGGGACATTGCCTAAAGGGGCTAGGATGGGAGCGTATTTAGAATCGTTAAGGCAAAATAATTTGCCATCTGAAAACAACAACCCTGCTGCTGGCAATGAGACGCCACCAGCAGAAAGATCTCCACGGAGTAAAATTCAGGCACCAGGCCAGATAATTAGATCCAACTCATCAGGAGGATTTACTCATCATCACCATCACAGTTCTCCTAGATCAGAACCGTGGAACAGCAGATGGCAGATCTCCCAGGAGAGCATTTAGTCTTTCAATGGTCAAAACTCCCACCGTTTACTAATACTGGAATGGATTATTTCGGACAAGTCTGGGCAAGGGTAAAAGGGTCCATAGAGAAAAGATATGGACTTCGTTTTATCTACTTATTCACAATAGGCCGATTTCAGGACTGGCTCCATCAACTTAGAAGAATATTGCATTCTCACGAAGGGTGGATGATGTTCCTATTTTAAAGAATAGGAATAATATTTTTGTAAAATCTGTTTTATTTGATTTTATAAAATCATATGTTTTGTAATTTAATTGTTAAAATAAATCAGTTCGCTAGAAAAAGTCGTTGAGAACAGTCCATTGTTATTTAGACTAACTTTAGTTTAAGAGCTAACACCTTCAATAACTATCACAAATTCTAAAATCTATTCTACATGCTACTATGACATCAACTTCATAATATTGTATAGTTTTTATAATGATCTGCTGGCTGTACAAAACCTTATAGAGAGTCCTACAAATAATAAATAATTGAAAAATCACAATCACATTTTGGAACCTGCACAAATTCTAAAACCTATTCTACATCCTACTATGACATCTACCTCATAATATAGTATAGTTTTTATAATGTTCTGATGGCTGTACCTAAAGAATTATTTTTTTTATATCCTTATAGAAATTACCGGAATGATAAAAAATTAAAAAATCACAATCACGTTCCGAAACGTGCACAAACCTTAAACCTATTCAACATGCTACTGAGATATTCAACTAATATAATAAGATAGTATTTATAATTTTCCTCTTGCAGTAACTCAAGAAAAAATAATTTTGATCTTATTATAAGCGGGTTCTGCAATTGATAAATAATTGAAAAATCAATATTACCTTCCGGCACTAGCACAAATTCTAAAACCTATTCTACATCCTACTATGACATCAACTTCATAATATAGTATCGTTTTTGTAATTTTACCTATAGATTTTTTTTTTTATATCCTTATAGAAATTACCGGAATGATAAAAAATTGAAAAATCACAATCACGTTCCGAAACGTGCACAAACTTTAAACCTATTCAACATGCTACTGAGATATTCAACTAATATAATAAGATAGTATTTATAATTTTTCTCTTGCAGTAACTCAAGAAAAAATAATGTTGATCTTATTATAAGCGGGTTCTGCTGTTGATAAATAATTGAAAAATCAATATTACCTTCCGGCACTAGCACAAATTCTAAAACCTATTCTACATCCTACTATGACATCAACTTCATAATATAGTATAGTTTTATGAAGCCTTTAGTATGGTTAAGTGATGGTCAGGATTTTCAATTTACAATGATTTTATTGTGGTAACCCAACGTTTCGATCCAACTTGTGGATCTTCATTAGGGCTAAAAGAAAACAACTATATGAGTATCTATGCTAGAGGGTGACAATAAATGGATACATTACAGAACTGATAATAATATAAAAGATGGTACATGAATATTAAAATAAGTGGCTGGTTAACAAGATAAAATAGAATCTGATATTTACCTACTGAGTCCAGGTGGATACTAAGACTAAAGGTAAAAATAAGGTGAGAGGTAGTGGTAGGGGGTTAGTTTGCCGACTTTAAAGGTTTATGACGGGGAAATCCAACGCTTTGAAGTGAAGGCACATGACAACTGAGGGAACAATAATATTTTAAAAACTAACAAAATAGATGGTACTGTGTACAATAGTTGTGTCTGGGCTCTATAATAACATAAAAATGAGATAGTACATAATGTAACAATGCATAAAATATTGGAAAATATACAGAAAGAAGTATGCAATACAAAAAATAATAATGGTACAAGAGGTACAGAGATCATTGCAGGTACCTATGAAATCAAAACTAGGATTTGAGGATGCGGAAGATGTTCGAATAAGTGGATGAAATTATCTCTTTATCTGTTTTGTGATTTACCGGATTATTTTTTTCCAGATGGATGAAAATGGATTCTGAGAGGACGTTTATCATGGTTATGTACAGTAGCTAATATGGAGGGGTTCTCGAGGTCAAAGGAATGGTTGTGGGCAATGGCATGTTCTGCTAATTTAGACGTAGACGAATTACGGGTGGAATTACTGTATTTATGTTGATAAATACGTTTTTAAAAATAATGTTTGGTTTCACCGATATAGCAACTGTTGCAATTAGGCGTGGAGCACTGGATACGATAAACTACATTACACTTGTCTAGGAGAGGTACAGGGTCTTTGAGTTTGGCATCAAGAGTTTTTAATTTATTGTTATTTTTTAATATTAGGCGCATGTGTGGGAAACTCGTTGAGAAGGATTTTTTAATTTTGTTTGAGAGTTGTTTGATATATGGGATAGATCTGTATTGGAAATTAGAGATCGGAGGTTGTGAAGAGTTGTTAGAGAGATTTTGGGTTTTAGCATTGTTAATGATAAGTGTTTTTATTAATGCTCAGAAAAATCATTACATTTTAAGATACTTTTCAGGCGGATTTGGTTATGACAATGAAATTGTGGATCGGACAAGGTCAGGCTACGGTGGATGAGGTTATTTGCGACGTTGATTTTTAGGTGATGAGGATGTTGGGAAAAATAGTTTAGGAGTCGGCCAGAATAAGTGCCATTATTATTAGAACAAGTACCATTATTATTTTTTGTATTGTATACTTCTTTCTGTATATTTTCCAATATTTTATGAATTGTTACATTATTTATTATCTCATTTTTATGTTATTACAGAGTCTAGACACAACTTTTGTATACAGTATTATCTATTTTGTTAGTTTTTAAAATATTTTTGTTCACTCAGTTGTAATGTGCCTTCACTTCAAAGCGTTTGATTTCCCCGTCATAAACCTTTGAAGTCTGCAAACTAACCCCCTACCACTACCTCTCACCTTATTTTTACCTTTAGTCTTAGTATCCACCTGGACTCAGGAGGTAAATATCAGATTCTATTTTATCTTGTTTACCAACCACTTATTTTAATATTCATGTACCATATTTTATATTAAGAGGACGCCAATTTCTGGAGCTATGTGAAAATAATAAATTGGTTATTCGGGACGGAAGAACAAAAGGAGATAGAGATGGAGGTTTAACGTATATTTCTGAAAAAGGATGTTCTGTAATTGATTTTTCTTGCGCCACAGTGGAATGTTTACAATATATAAAAGACTTCCTCGTACTGACTGAAATATTCTCGGACCACATGCCAATCCTAACATAGTTAAAAACTGATATTAATGAAGATTCACTCAATCTTGTGCCTCTATTACCTAAACTAATCTGGAAAAAAGAAGAAGAAATAAATTACAGATTAGTGCAGATAATATAGAATTTCAGATAATGCAGTAATAATATTAGATAATGCAGATGAGGGAGTCCATAGACTATGAGAAATCATAAATACGTCATGCCACAAATCCACATTTTCAAACAACTATATATTTGAAATAAATAAAGGGTTCGATTGTAATTGTTAAAAGGTCCGCAAAAAATCTTTTAATCTGTTAAGTCTCTACAGAAAAACCAAGTCAGACACAGTGAAAAAATTATATTTAATAGCTAATTCTGAATACAAAAAGTTATGTGTAAAAAAAAACGTGTAAAAACAACTCATTTTTAAGGCTAGGGGAGACTTGCTAAATCTGAACTAACAACCGTGGATAAATAAAAGAAATGACTGTTCTCTATGCAACATGAAAACGAAAGAGGACACTTTTCATTTCATAGGAGTATGCCCTGTTTTAAAGGAATTCCGGTCGATACATTTCAAGAAACATGCCTTTAATATATTAGAATTCAAAGAAATACTAAACGGCAAAAACTGGACGACACTTGTTAATTTTATAAAGAGCGCAGGAAGATACAGAATCTACTTAATCAATGAATTCAATTTTTAATGTAGTGAGGTTTATTTTTTGTCATAGTAATTTTTTTTTTGTGTTTTTTGTGTGTACGATATACGCCCTACTCCTAAAGTTTATTTTTATTAAACATAATAATCAAATCATATAATCAAATAATCAAAGATCCCTTTGCCAATTTGTTTTGTTGATCTTAAGAAGACGGAAAAAAGCGCAGAGATATTTTCCTTGAATTATTTATACCATACTAGAATAAAAGTAGAAGAGCCAAAACAGCGGACTGGAATTCTTCAATGTAAAAGATGCCGATGGGCATACAAAGACTTACTGCAATTTAAAGCCCAGATGCGTTAAGTGTGCCGGATCGCATCAATCATCGGAATGCAAAAACCCAAAAGAGCTTTCACCTAAGTGCGTTCTTTGTAATGGTTCTCACCCAGCAAACTACAGAGGTTGCCAAGTACACAAAGAATTAAAAAAACTTCTTCAGCGCCCTCCTTTGAAAATCGCACATCATTCGGATCAGCTGCAAACAAGAAAAGACGAAGGAAATCAACAACGAACACCCAAAGTATAGCAAGTTCTCTCGAGCCATCGTCTCCATCACCAACCGACGTCCAAACGCAGACTGAACCCATACTACGAACTTACTCCCAATCTATTACAAGGACTGATGATGTAAATATACCAAGCCAATGATCGAACATCAACTAACAAACTTCATAAATGATTTCAAAAATCTTATCACTCCTCTGATAACATTGCTAATATCGCTGGTCCAGCAGGTTCTTCCGATGAAGTGTAAATGAATGGACTTAAAGTTGTTCTTTGGAATGCTAATGGTTTACTATCTCGTAAAAACGAACTCAAAATTTTTCTAACTGACAATACCATAGTCATTGCTTTATTAACTGAAACTCACTTAACACGAAGCATAAATTTTAACATACCTTCATACCACAGTGGGACGAATGACCAATCTAGGTAAAAAAAATTCATGATCGAAATTGATGAAACCCTTGTAGTAAGTGTAAAGGGGAGATGTTTTTAAAACAGCATTAGAGGTTCTTTTGTTATTCCGAAATAAAAACAATGATGTAAATAGTATCTGACTCTACAGGTTAAATTTTGTTTAAACTATCACTTTTTTCTATTGAAAATTGTACATCATCATAGAGATATTTTTTCATTATTATTTTTCAATTAGTGAATATGGACCACCGCCATACAATTAATCTATTTTCGAAACAATTTTACAATAATTTGACCCATTTTATAATTTTTTTTTTAATATGTTGTAATGTAAGGCATTTTTAATCTTCAAAGATCTATTACTGAAAAGTACCCCAAAGTACCTCTGCAAAATTTATGGTAGAGGTTGCTTAGATGTTATATTAAATAAATATGAAAAAATGATCTGCCTTCATTTGCTAATTTGCTTTTCAGGAAAAGAAATTTCAATTCCACGAAGGGAGCTATTTAATATTTGGTGAAATTCTAAAGGTATGGATTCCAAATACTTTAGTATATTACAGCAGTTCAAATTAGATAATATTCTTCCATCATCTTCAGCTGCGTTGAAGAGTCATCTAAAATTAGCAGTTGCAAAAATTAAAACGAAAAGACTGAAAGATATTTAGACATATTTTTCACGAAAAACAATGAATGGTTTGACAACAATTTATCATTTGAGTGCTTGTGTGAAGAAACTGAGTCACATCATATATCAGCCAATGTTGGTCGACCTGCTAAAAGATTCGAGGACTACTGCCCCCAACGAAAATTCAATAAAGTTAAAGATATAATATAGTCTCGGAGTAAAAAAGAAATAGCATTAGCAGCAGAGGTATCAGTTAGGAAGTCAGGAAAGCGGGATGCTGCAAATTGTTCAGAGAAATTGCTCAATCTCCTCACAAGATTGCAACTCAAATAAAAAAAAAAAAAATAGATACTAATACTAAACGATTTTTTTCAAACGAGGAGGCCCTCGCTTTCATAATAGATTGCAAATTGACCAAGCACACATATAATTTAATTAGGAAGCTACTAGCTCTAAGAAAGGGCCATGATATTTATCCATCATATTATCAAGTATCAAAGAATGATTGTTATCCCTCGTCGTGTGATATAGCTGTTACTGAAACAGTCGCTACCATAAACGTCGAAAGCATTGTAAACCTTACAAATCAGAGACTTGTTTTAGCTCTAAAAGAGGCGATGCAAAACCTTGCTTCAACAGTTACCAACTTACGATTGATTTGTAAATGGGGCTGTGATGATAGAAAAGAAAATTATTAGCACTTTTCCATGCCTGGATCAGGTCGCTTTTTTTAGTTTTTTATGAATATCAGTTACAGACTGAATATAAGGAAATGGGCAATAAGAAATTACGAAGATAAAATGGAAATAAAAAAAGGAAAATGCAAATAAAACTGAAATTTAAGGAAGAAATGGGTCTCATAATTAATCGACCGAAACCTGGTTAAGGAAACACTAATGGCGGAAATATAGCAAGACGATTTTTCAAAAATCATGTTCTTAGTGCATCCCTAACTGGGTTAAATGATGATCTTCTGAATAGATTTTATATTATTATAAGTACCTTCTCTTCTGGATATGAGATTAATGTGGACAATTACAGTACATAGTTTCAGGAGACAAGAGGGTGATAGCTAAATTTATATTCCTGGGACTATATGTCTCCTACTGTCCATAAGCTACTTGTCCACAGCACCGAAATAATCAGGAATTGCATTTTGCCGATCGGAATGCTCTCAGCAGAAGAGGCGAGAAACAAGGACTTAAGAAGGTTTCGAGAATCGTCTACAAGAAAGTTTTCACGCACAGCTACCAACAGAGATTTGATTTCGATGCTACTTATAACGTCGAACCTTTTGATTAATTGTTTCCAACAAAAGCTAAGAAAAAATAAAAAAACTTTACCTATTACAAATAATACGCAGCAAACCTTTTAAAAAGTCAAGGTAGCAATGATTTGAGCATCTCGTCCACAGATGATTCTTCTGGAGAAGATGAAGTCTCTTTAGGTGATAACAGCTGTACTGACAATGAGTAAAACAAAATGTGTCATCAGAAATGCCAAATATTGTTTCCAGAATTGAGCTTCACAATAAGAATACCTGTCTTGTATTGTTTCAAGTTTTGTAAAATACACTATTTTCTTAGTTTTCGTTACTAGAATGATTTTATTTTAGCTTATTTCGACTTAATTGTTTATTTTAATCGGGCTGCTCTGACGATTTCATTGAGCCAGAATTTTTTCCTCCTAGATTGGTCATTCGTCCCACTGTGCCATACGTTAGCTACAGGACTGACCACCCTTCAAACAGAGCTAGAGGGGGTACCCTCATCCTTATAAGGAGCAAAATTAGTCATTTTTCAATTCTTCAGAAGCTTGTGAAAGCTTCCAATGCACGTCGATTGCGGTGAAGATAATTAATTTTGAAATTACTATTGATGCTATTTATTGCCCCCCTGGTAAACAATTGTCAGCTCAAATATCAGATGGGCTAATAGCTTCTTTGGGCCAAAGATTTTTATGCGGCGGCGATTACAATGCCAAAAATCAGGTATGGGGGAGCAGGATAACAAATACAAAAGGCAGAACTATTTTTAATGCAGTTATGGGTAGGAACTGTGAGTATTTATCCCCCAATTCACCTACCTATTGGCATACAGATGCGAACAGGCTTACAGATGTCTTAGATTTTTTCATCACAAAGGGATTAAAATTACAAAACTGTGACCTAACTAACCTAACTGACTTATCGTCTGATCACTCCCCTTTACTATTGACAATGAACACACAACCAATCATCAAAATCCAACGCCCGACACTAACCTCTGGGAAAACTGACTGGTGTAAGTTTAGAGCATTAATTGAAAATTCTTTAAATCTATATACAAACATACGGACACCTGAAGACTTAGATGACGCCGTACAGCTTCTAACACAAGCAGTCCAAAACGCTGCCTGGAGTGCCTCAATTTCTCACAACAAGGCAGACATTAAAAAAATAATGACCATAATTCACCATACATACGACATCTCATCCAACAAAAACGAAAAGCACGTAAAATTTGGTAAGGGACGGGTTATCCAACAGACAAACACAGATTCAATAAGCTAGATAGATTATTGCACGAAGAAATAAAACGTACGAAGACTGAAAGATTGGATAAATTCCTGAACAGTTTAGCGACCGCCGACAAACCCATCTGGAATATGACAAAACGCATACTAGGACACCGCAATCTATTCGACAGTCTGATGGCACTTGAGCGAAATCAGACAGCCAAAAAGCTGAAATTTTTGCATGCCATCTAGAAGAACACATTCCAACCTCACACAGACATTAACGACCAATTCACCGAAGAACTTGTAACATAACAACTTAACACCATTGCCGATGACATTACCGCCTACTGCAATCCATCCTCAGGAAGTTCAAAATTTTATTCAAAATTTACCAAATAAAAAAGCCCCTGGTTATGACCTTATTACAAATTTTTTGCTGAAAAATTTACCTTGGAAAGCAATCCTTTTTCTGACTAATGTCTACAACTCTATTTTAAAAATAACATAATTCCCGGTAGCGTGGAAATATTCTGAAGTATTTATGATATTAAAACCTAATAAACCTTCCGATTGCCTAAATTCCTATCGTCCTATTAGTCTTCTTCCTTCTTTTACCAAATTGTTTGGAAAAATTCTTCTATATCGTATTAATTCTCTTGAAATTTTGAAAGCTAAGCATATAAAGTTTATTTTTGTAAAGCATAAAGCTTTTCAAATCATCAATTCGGTTTTAGGAAAAATTATTCTACTATACAACAATGTCACCGATTGGTGGATTACATTTCAAATGCATTAGAATCAAAAAAATACTGTCCTGGTGTTTTTTTTTTATATCAGTCAGGGTTTTGATAAGGTTTGGCATGAAGGATTGCTTTCCAAGCTCAAAATTTTGCTTCCTCTGACTTACTATTTAATACTACTCTCTTACCTGACAGACACTTTACTGTTAAAATAGACAACGAAATATCTTGTATAAAAGATGTTAAGACTGGAGTTCTACAAGGTAGTGTACTTGGACCACTACTCTTCAATATTTTCACAGCTGACTAAACCGAAAACGAACACACCATACTGGCTACATTCGCTGACGATACCGCACTACTAACATCACACAGAAACCCCGATATAGCATCTTCCATCCTTCAAAACCACTTAGACGATATATTTAGTTGGGCTACCAGGTGGAAGGTAAAAATGAATGGGATGAAAAGTGAATTTATTACCTTCACCCTCAACCATGACTCATGCCCACAGGTATACTTCAATGATACACCAATCCCTGAATCCCAAGCTGTAAGATATTTGGGGCTCCACCTGGACAAGAGACTGACATGGAGAACCCACATCGGACTGAAAAGGAAACAACTTGACAAACGATTTGGAATGTTATCTAGGTTACTCGACAGACGTTCGAAATTATCTATAACAAACAATCTTACTATTTACAAAGTACTAATACGACCAGTATGGACATACGGGATAGAACTATGGGGTTCTGCAAAACCCTCAAACATCCAAAGAATTCAGTCATTCCAGTCCAAGGTATTGAGGAAAATAGCAGACGCACCATACTATGTGACAAATGACTTACTACAAAAGGACCTGAATATCCCAACAGTTATCGATACAGCCACACAATACTACAAAAACTTCCACCAAAGACTAACATTTAACATGAACCCCTTACATCAAACATAGAAACAGTAATCAAACAGTAACCTAAAAAGTGCATCAGGAACAAGCATTTCACGACCAGGAATATAATGTACCTGAAACTCATAATTAAGCAATTTTAGTCGAATACGTTGTAAACGGGGACTTAGACTGCTGATATCTTTGTTAAAAATTCTCACTAGTTGTTTGTGATCTGTTTTCACAACAACTTTATTCCCATACAAAAACTGATGAAATTTCGTTGCACCAAAGTGTACAGCTAAAAGTTCTTTCTCGATGATAGCGTACTTCTGTTCCACAGCCGTGAGAGATCTGGACGCAAATGCAACAGGGCGTTCCTCTTGAAATAGACATGCTCCCAGTCCACTATTTGATGCGTCTACATGCATTTCAGTCAATTTCCTTTCATCGAACTATGGGGCTTTAAGAATGGCCTCCTTAAGTGATTGAAAGGACTGTTTCTCCTCATTATCCCACTTCCAACAACTATCGGTTTTAATTAAGTTCCTTAATGGAGCTGATCTCTCTGACAAATTTGGAATAAACTTAGATACATATTTAATGATACCAAGAACTCTTAAAAAGTCTCCCTTGTTTTTCGGTTCTGGTAAATCTCTAATAGCCTCCACATACTTATCGTCAATAGCAATTCCTTCACTGGAAAAAATCTGTCCAAGATACTTGACAGATTTCAGTTTATACAGTATCTTTGAGCTATTAAATCGAATATTATATTTCCGAGCCCTCTCTATTACTTGTTGCAGGGCTTGGTCATGTCATTCCTCTGAAGCTCCTGACACCAACAAATCGTCAAAATATATACAAACCCCAGGATTAATCCGAACAGCCTGGATATCTGTCGCTGAAAAATTTCTGGCATCGACTTTAATCCGAACGGCATCCGACGAAATTTGTATCTCCCAAAAATAGTAGCAAAAGTGCAAAGATCAGCTGATCTTTGCATTATCGAGTTCAATATGGAAATAGCCATCCTTCAGGTCCAACACGGTGAATACAGTCTAATTTGCAATGTTTGGGCAATGTCATCGACAGTCGGGATAACAAAATGTTCACGCATAACCGATTTATTAAATTTTCTCAAATCCAAACAGACCCTGAGATCACCATTCTTCTTTTATACTACAATCATTGGGTTAACTACCAGTGTTGGATAACTTTAATTTAACTTTAATTTCAAGCGATCGTGCAAAGCATACGGAACTCTTCTGGTATTTTCTATAAATGGTTGAAATGAACTGTCTAACTTAATAGAGTGGACAAATGGGAATTTCCCTAGACCCTCAAAAACGTCTCGATTTGACTTTACTATTTGCAACTGCTTACCTATGGTGTCCACTCTTTTAATAATGTTAAACCTAACACAATCATGCAAACCCAATAACGGAATTTAATTCATATTTACCACAGCAAATTTAATAAAATGACTAACATCCCCAATAGAACATTTTAACGCAGTCGAGCCTACTAATGGTAATTTTTCTCCTGTGTATGTGACTGCGGAACAAGCAGGCTTAGAAATAGGCGCTCTCAACTTAGTAGCCAAGTCATTAGGAATGACTCTTATATCTGCTCCTGTTTCGATTTTAAAAGTTACAGAAGAACCACCTATATACACATCCTGAAGCCAACTGCTATTTCTAGACCCTACTTCATTAATAGAGAATTTTTTGACAATTCCAACTTTGTTTTGCGATTCAAGCTTAACAACATTTCCAGAATATAGTACATCAACTCTACAAGCTGCAGCAAAATGGTTCTTTCCCTTACATCTAGAACAAGTTTTCCCCCAAGCAGGGCAGTTACGAAATTTGTGGTAGGTTGCACACCGAGAGCATTTCTGAACGAATGTAGATGAATTTTTTTAGCATTTTGTTCTCTATGAACTTGATGTACCTCTATAGAAGTATAGGGACCTCTATGTGTTCATCACGCAGGATATGGGCCTGCTTCACTAAAAACACTAACAATTCCTCTATAGGCAAAAATTCAGTATAGCTGTCATACAATTCCACAAATGCTTTGACTCTTTATCCAGTTTACGCAACAGCAAAAATTGTAAAATGGCATATCAGCCTTCAGTGTTGATACCAAAACTTTTTATGGCATAGAGAACCGACCTAGTAGTATTAATCAAATTTTTTATACCTTGGCTAGCTTCTACACTTGGATGGTCTATGATTGTATTAATTACTGCTTTTTTATTAGCTATAAGTGGGGGCAAAGGGATAAAACTCGAGCCTCTTATGGGTTTAAACCGGTTAATACGGAGTAGTACGCCGTCAATGTTTTTAAGTGCCCAACCGCTTCCCTTCAAAGTAGATTCCTCTATCTCAGTTTTTATCTTGTTGTAGCTGGAGTTCAAGCTATCCAAAATGGATGAGTCTTCAAACAATATTATGTTCTTTTTTTTAAATGTTTTGTCACAAGTTTCACCCACAATATTTTCTAAAGTTTCCTCCAAGACCAAATTGTATTTTACAGGGGAAATAGTTTTTTCCATATAATCTTTAAGCAAGGTACATATAGTCTCCGTCTGGGAATTCAGGAATTCTATCTGTACTTTCAGTGGATGGAAGAAAGAACGTTTTCAGGATAACCCCGTGGGAAGTTTCCACCTCATAGAGATTCCCCCTAGCAGCATCGATACGGGCCCCCTTTGCTAAGAATACAGGTAATCCTAATTGACGAGAACGTACATGCTTCATACATTCCTTTTGAGAATGAAAAATCGTACCGCAGGTAAAACAAGTGCGTCGTTGCTGAGTATTCCGACAGGAATTTTCATGACGGACCTTATTATCCCCCCCTGCTAAAAGGCATGTCGCAATACTGACACTTATTTAATGACATGATAAAAGGGTCAAAATTCTATAAAATCTCAAGAAATATGTGATCCGAAAACGAATCTAACTTTACAACCGTTATATATTCCCAATAAAAATGTTAGAAATAAAGATTAAAATAAAATTTGTCTTATAACTCTCGAAGATTTAAAAAAAAACAACGAAATGAAAAATTATAAATTACTTGTGAAAAAAAATAAAAAAGCCTCTGCTAATAAATAATTTGAATCCACACTAAACAAAAAAAAACTGTATAATTATGCAACAAAGAGAACAAACATTAAGAAAAAATGATTAACTTCGCAAAAAGAAAAACAGAATAAACGATTTTCACAAAAGCCGTTAAGGAGACTAGTCGATGTTCGCTCTAGCGCAGCACTTAACAGAATGAGAAAGAGTGAGACCGCGCACTTCTTATGTAGTCTCAAAGAGGTCAAAAACAAAATGGCGGACCAAATGTTAGGCATCTAATCATTAGGTAGAGGAGGAGGTAAGAAAGAGAATAGAAAACAGGTAAAATATCATCCTGTAGATACCTGGACGATTACTAAGGGGGGGGATTAAAATAGTGAGTGTCATCCAAACTAGGTGGTTAAGGTATAAAAGTACTCTAAAGTATCTAATGGTTAATGTATAACAAGCTCCACCGTACTTAAGGAGTAGACGGACGCACAAAGAAAGAAAGGATTAAGTAGAGGTAATAAAAAAAAAATTGGCGGCCATGCCCAGGAGTGGGTATCAGATCCTTCCTCAAAAAGGTTTCCTAGAAGCCTTGTTTTCATACTACTCATATAGGGTATCCTCGTACTCCTCGTTCAAGAAATTAGAAAGGATCACTATTCCTCGACCATTGTGTGTTAATTTTACAAACCTACAATTACATGGGTTCTGTGACGCTTCTGAGTTGGGGTATGCTGCGGTCCTTTACCTACGTTCAGGCAGCAAAGACATACATGATATATTACTTACAAGTAAAACCAAGGTAGCTCCGATAAAACCGGTGACTATTCCTCGTCTTGAGTTAATGGGTGCACACTTGCTAAATTAACGCACCACTATGTAACCATGATTGCAACAGATGTGATCATTCAATCGGTATTTTTATGGACCGATAATACTGTAGTCTTAGATTGGATTAGAACTCCTCCTAATTTGCTTAAAACATTTTGCGCTAATAGAGTGTCGGAAATTGTAGAGAAGACCTCTATAGATCAGTGGAATCATGTCTCAGGGAACCTTAATCCTGCAGACCTCGCCTCTAGGGGAGTTCTTGCTGCTGATTGGGTTCAGAGAGAATTTGGTGGGAAGGACCCGAATTCTTGAAAAGGGTAATAAAATAAAATAAGGGTAATAAGAAGAAATAAAAAGAAATAATAAAAAAATATTATTTTTTGGCCACAAACTCAATGTCATCGCCAACACTCAGATGATGAGTTGGAACTCAAGCTGGCGATTTCGCTTATCTCTGTCGAGGAGGTGGGAGGCATCTTTAAACGGATCTCTTCATGGTCTAGGGTTGTCATGATTATGACCACCATCCTTAAAATTCAATATCGTGCTAAATCTAGTCCTCTCCCTATCCATCACTGTTTGAGGGAAGTGGCAATAAAATATTTACTAAAACATATTCAGTCTGACTCCTCTTTGAATGAGGACATTCTAAGGGTTAACAAGGGTGCCTTGCCCTCTAGAAGGGTGCTCCGCTTGTATCCCTACGTGGATGATTTCGGCTTGCTATGTGCCAGGGGGAGGTTGCATAGGGCCGTAGGTATACCTGAATCAAATTTGATTGTTTTGCCCAAACGGCAAAGTTTATTGTAAAGTCTTCTAACCTTCGTAAGGCTCCTGCCTTAAAGGTATACATTTGTTTATTTATGTGTATGTGCGTTAAGGCAATTCATATTGAAGTCGCTCCTTGGCATTGGATTTGTCTGCCAAGGGGTTTATTGATTGCCTCAAGAGATTTATTGCTTGAAGGGGCATACCCAAACTTTTGTATTCCGACTGTGGCTTGAATTTTGTTGGTTCTAGGACTCCATTAAAAATGGAACTTGACAGCTTCCTCCATAATTCTGAGGAATCAGAGTTGGTAAAGGGTTTTGCCCTTCAAAATGACATACAATTTGAATTTTCTTGCCCTACTGCCGCTCACATGAACGGCCTTTGGGAGAGGGCGGTCAGATCTACTAAGTATCATTTAAGGCGAGTCATGGGAGATCAGGTCCTCACCTTATATCAGCTTAGCTCTCTCACTGTGAGAATCGAGGGGATTTTAAATTCCAGGCCCTTGACTCCGTTGCGAAGATCTCCGAGCGATCTTGAAGCCCTTACTCCGGGACATTTTTTGATTGGACGATCAATCACAGCTCCTCCTGCTAATGATATTTCGTTGTTAAAGGCTGGGACTCTTAGACAATATCAATTAGTAGAGACCCTCCAGCAAGTTCTGGAAGAGATGGCGGTTAGAATATTTGTCCTCTCTTCATGCCCGGTCCAAATGGACCTCCCAGTCTCCTAATTTGGTGGAAGGGGATTTGGTGGTGGTGGATGAGCCCAATGCTCCTCCTTACTGCTGGCCTTTGGGTCGCATCACCAAGGTGTCCGGGTGCCGACGGAGTGGTCAGAAGAGCTATCGTCAGGACCTCAAGAGGAGTATATGAGCGACCAGCAATCAAGCTCTTCAGACTGCCATTGCAGTCTACAAAATAACCTAAAATTGTATGTAGTTGATATTAGTGTATATATTCTTGTGTAAATATGTTCTATGTGTTTTATTTAGTTTTGTTGATTATTTTATTCTTATCAAAGACAGTATACAGTATCATTTAAAACATATCTTTGATTTTTTTTTATGTAATGGGCATAGAGTGAGTTTGAATATATTATGATGTTGAACGGGACCGTTCAAGGTGGGGAGTGTTCGTTATTTATTCAATTATTATTGAAGTGGCAATGTAATATAGGAGGCCATGGTGGGGGGGGGGGGGGAAGATCACGCCGGATGCGCACACTCACTCGGCTTCTGAATGTCGTGTGTAACACTTTGCTTCTAATAGCGCAATTTTGCAGTGCCGTTACATGTTTTTGAATAATCCTTTTATTGGTAAGGGATGGTTTCAAACCTTTGTGCAGTCAACACGTCTCTTAAAACTCCTTCCATTGGTAGAAGATATCTTCGTACGCTGGTTTCGAAGTTAAGAGTGTTTCTAAATGCAGGTAACTCTGGTTCACTTCTCCTATATTATTTTATTAGTTCTTATAGCATACTAGGGTTTAGAAAAGGTATTAGAAATTTTGCTCGTTCCGGATCGTGATTGTGATTTTTTAATTATTTATCGTTTGCGGTATTCGCTATTAAAATGATTGTTCATGGAACCCAATTTTTTATTTTATATAATTCTTTAGTTTAATTTTAGTTCAGCATTTTTAAATTAATTCTAAATTCAATAATTAATCAGTTTTAAATTCAGTTACTAATATGTTGTCGTTAATTTATTAATCAAATTTAACATTGAATATCATACCAATCAATTGCATTAAGTATTTAATTGCATTAGTTTAGTGTTATGTGCGTGGGCGTCTGTGATTGGTCGAAGACGTTCTGAGACAAACAAAAGACGCTTCAAGTCAGTCAGCTGTTGACTCTCGCAAGCAGAGGACGCACCGAGTGAAACCTCACGTTTAAAACATTCTTTAAAAACATTTATTACATTCTCGTATACCCAGGGTGTTCAGTTGTGTATTGTGCACATTTGCAGACATTATTTTAGAAGACTGAGCGAAGAGGAAGATTAAGTTCCCATGGATGGATGGACATTTAAAATAAAATAACTCCAATATTATTTTTTATATAATGTCTGAACTTTAAATTTTGTTTAACCTTCAACTTTAAATAACATTTTCTAAACATTGAACTTTGCTTTTTAACATTAAATCAAACTGCTGAATTCAGTTATTATATCTATCTATGTATTATAGTTATTAGTCGTTTGTTTATTACTTTACTCTTTAGTTCATCAATGGCCATTCGATAAAGGCATATTTTTGTCTGTAATAGTTGTGTTTCATTGTCATTCAATCATATTAGTTTCATTCTTGTTTAATAAATTATTTGTATTTAATAAATTATAGTTTAAGCTTTAAATATCAGAGAATTTTCTTTATTTCCTTTCATTCATATTAATTTGTTCTCCTTTTTTATTATGCTATTATTTTATAAATTACAAAGGTAAACTTTATGTTAAATATCTTTCATCTTATTCTTTTATTATATAAAACTTTTAATACATAAACCAACAAAACTAAGAGCATTGAGCACCGGCCATACTATCTTCATCAGGGAAGCGAAAGGTTTTTATTATTAAAACCTAACTTGCCTGAACAATGATCTATAGTATTTTCGTGAGTTACAGCCAGTTGAGCATTCCAAAAACTATACAGTAGAACCCCTTTTATCCAGGGTAATAATGGGTATGGGAGTCGACGGATAATCTTTAATTGTATTATTTCTAACTTTCAATAACTTATTTTATTGAGGTTCAGCCAGCAGAACATTATTAAAATTAATATTATTTTATTAGTTACATATATCATATAGTTTAGAATAGGTATTAGAAATTGTGCTCGTTCCGGATCGTGATTGTGATTTTTTAATTATTTATCCTTTGCGGTATTCGCTATTAACGAGATCATAAATTATTTTCTTGAGTTACAGCCAGCTGAACTAAAAACTAAAAACTATACGGTAGAACCACTTTTATCCAGGGTAATGATGGGTATGGGAGTCGACGGATAATCTTTAATTATATAATCTTTGATTATATAATTTATAATTTATTATTTATAATTTCAATAACTTATTTTATTGAGGTTCAGCCAGCAGAACATTATTAAAATTAATATTATTTTATTAGTTACATATATCATATAGTATGGAATAGGTATTAGAAATTTTGCTCGTTCCGGATCGTGATTGTGATTTATTAATTATTTATCCTTTGCGGTATTCGCTATTAACGAGATCATAAATTATTTTCTTGAGTTACAGCCAGCTGAACTAAAAACTAAAAACTATACGGTAGAACCACTTTTATCCAGGGTAATGATGGGTATGGGAGTCGACGGATAATCTTTAATTATATAATCTTTGATTATATAATTTATAATTTATAATTTCTTGAGATACAGCCAGCAGAACATTCCAAAAACCATAGCAGTTTATCAGTTACATATTATATAACTGGATGAGTAGGATGAGGAATAGGTTTTAGAATGTGTGCTCGTTCCGGATCGTGATTGTAATTTTTTAATTATTTATCATTTCGGTATTCGCTATTAACGTGATCTATAGTATTTTCGTGAGTTACAGTCAGCAGAACATTCTAAAAACTATACAGTAGAACCCCTTTTATCCAGGGTAACGATGGGTATGGGAGTCGACGGATAATCTTTAATTATATAATTTCTAATTTATAATTTCAATAACTTATTTTATTGAGGTTCAGCCAGCAGAACATTATCAAATCAATATTATTTTATTAGTTACTGTTATATATTATACTAGCATTCCCCGTCGCGGCTTCGCCCGCAAGCCGTTAAGATCAATTCTGTGATCATTATCTTGGTATTTTGATTGATCTAATATAATATGTTAACTGATGTTAAGGAGATTTATTAGAATCTGAGCTTCCGGTAGGTGGAATGTTGGAGGGGGAAGCTGCCGGCTCGGTAGAGGAGAGGGAGACGCGCAATGGAGAGAGTTCACTAAAACCGCCGAAACAAAAAATGAATTACTCGTCGTGAACACTTCATTTTTCGGCTGTGAAACATGGTTTTCGACGCCCAATTAGGGCTTTCGAGTTAAACTCGTCGTATCAAATTCTTTAAAATGAGTCCAAATTAGATATATTTTCTCTTCGAAAATAGATGTCCGTTAGAGTTAAACGACAATTTCGCCCTTTAAACCCCTTAGGGGTTGCATTTTTGAAATTCCTTTCTTAGTGGTTAACTACATCGCTTTTAAAATCTTAATTCCGAACTTCAAGTTTCTATCATAAGTAGTTTTTGCTCTGCGTTGATTCTGTCAGTCAGGACAAAGCCTCTTATATATATGGAGAAGAGATCGAAATAAACACGAACCATCCCCAATCATGGGAATCACAGTGTGCATAATTTGATTACCAATAATATTTAAATAATCAGTAGCCATATTTTATGTGAATGTCTATTTTAATACTATTGTAACGTTAAATCAATGTTCAAATAAAAAACATATGGTTAAAAATTAGAGTTAAACGGCAATTTCGCCATTTAAGCCCCTTAGGGGTTACATTTTTGAAATTCCTTTCTTAGTGGTTACCTACATCGCATTTAAAATCTAAATTCCGAACTTCAAGTTTCTATCATTAGTAGTTTTTGCTCTGCGTTGATTCTGTCAGTCAGGACAAAGCCTCTTATATATAGAGAGATTAATTAATTCATTGTTGCATAATCATATGTAAAATATTAATTCAGTTTGCTAAATAAAGTTGTAGTGTAAACTACATTTATTAAATTATTCCTAAATATAACAATGGCGAAGAGGTAAAAACTTATCAGACAAAGATCTGTCTGTAAAGGACAACTGACACGGATAGAAAAACAATTGAAGGATGAAGAACTTACAAGTACAATTGAAAACATTAATTACTATGCCGATAAAATTGAGCAAATAAGGAACAAATTCGATGAAATTCAAACTAAGCTTGAGATGGAGCTGAGTGAAGAGGATTTTAATGAACAATTAAATTACAGATACGAAGTTGAGGAGTTGGATAAAAATGTAATAGTAAAAATTAATTCAATTAGGAAAAATATTAGGGCTATGCTAGATCCAGGTGAGGAGAAAAAAATAAATTATACTAATCATTCATTTGGAATAAAATTTGAAAATTATAATAAGGAAATAGAAACTTTCACGAATTTTTCTGAAAGATTTGAAAACTTTCTATACCTTAACAATATTCATAATGACGAGCAGAAAGTATTTCTATTTTTAAATTGTTTAACTCCAGAAATTTACGAGAAACTGCGAGAATTCTCTTTCCCAAAATTACCATCTGCAACCAGTTATGCAGATGTGCAACAAATTTTGAAGGATTATCTTGAACCTCGTACAAGCATCTGGGCGCAAAAATACAAATTTAATTCACGTGTCCAGCATTCAGGAGAAAGCATTTCCGAATTTAATGCTTGTCTCAAAAGAATATCTACTAAATGCAAATTTAATTGCGAATGCGACAGATCCGTTGCTGATTTATTTTTACGAATTCAGTTTATAAGTGGGCTCTCTGATGCGGGTATTAGAGCTGCATTACTTCAATCAGAAAATATATCGTATGAAGAATTGATTGAAAAGGTCAAAGTACTTGAAAGCTCTAAAGAAGAAAGTAACCTAAACAGGACATCTGATCCAGTAGTAAATAAAGTCCAGACGCTGCCGAGAAGGTTGCCTGAGGGAGATAATCCTGCTTTTGCAGCACTTAAAGGAAAGTGCTACAGGTGCGCTGATCTAGGACACCGTGTCAACAACTGCAAATTTAAGAACAAATATTGTAACCATTGTGGGGAAATTGGGACATGTTCGGGCATGCATAAGTAGGCACAAGAACAAAGAGCAGGCAGCTACGAAACATTTTGAAACATGCTCTGAACATTCTGAGGATGAATTTGACAATAAGCTTGTACAGTCATAAGCAACCACAAAATATGCGCGGAAGAAAAAATTATGCTACCTATTAGAATTGAAGGCAGAAAATATCCTATGGAGTTAGATACGGGAGCTTCAGTTTCATCAATTTCAATGTTAGATTTTAGGAAAATCTGTCCTAAGATAAAACTTGCTGACACTAGGTAAAGTTAAAAACTTACACTGGGGAATTAATTAAGCCAGCGGGTTTAGCACATGTAAATGTTACCTACCAGGATAATTCGTTTAAGGGAAAATTAACTGTTATCGATCAGAACGTTTCACCTATACTAGGTTGAGATTGGTTAAAAGAAATAAAATTAAACTGGGCAAGCATTGCAAAAGTCACAGAATCGCCAGAACCTTCCTTGGAAACTGTACTTGAACGATTCAAGGATGTTTTCGACGGTAAAATTGGAATTATTCCAGACGTATATTGTAAGTTCATTCTGAAAGAAGATGCCAAACCAATATTCTTGAAACCGCGACCTGTACCCTACGCACTTAAAGAAAAAGTTGAAAAAGAGCTTGATAGACTGGAAGCAGAGGACATAATCGAGAAAGTAAAAACATCACAATGGGGTACCCCCATAGTCCCAGTTATGAAGCCTGACGGAACTCTCAGAATCTGCGCTGACTTTAAAACAACACTGAACAAGAATATCCTAGATGATATTATCCAATCCCCAATGTGGAAGACATATTATTAAGTATGAATGGAGGTACGTTCTTCAGCACATTAGATATTCACAAGGCATATTTGAACATGCTGATGGATGGAAAAAGTGCAGCAATGCTAACACTTAGTACTCACAGGGGATTATACAAAGTAAAAAGGCTGATGTTTGGGGTGAAGATTGCACCCAGCTGTTGGCAACGTTTTATGGACCAAATTCTACAAGGAATAGAGGGAGTTAGCTGTTTCTTCGACGATATTTTAATCCAAGGTACGACTTTTAACGAGACACTAAATAGCAAAACTGCAAAATGTTTTGCAGGTATTGAGAAAGAACAATCTACACTTAAACAAGGACAAATGCCAGTTTGTTAAACCATCAATAAAATATCTTAGATATAGGATAGATAAAAATGGACTTCATAAAACTGAAGAAAAGATCGAAGCAATAACAAAATCCTTACCTTCTCAAAATATAGACCAATTAAGAGTATTTTTAGGATTAGTAAATTATTATAATAGATTTTTACCAAAATTAGCAACAAAGTTAAAACCTTTAAATCGGTTACTCCAAAAACATACGCCTTTCCTGCGGTCAAAGGAATGTGAAGAGGTATACAATAATATAAAAGAAGAAATTGCTAGTCCTAGAGTCCTGACACATTTTGATCCAAAGCTTCCTCTACTGTTAGCCACAGATGAATCACCTGTAGGTCTCGGGGCTGTGATTTCCCACAGGATGCCAGACGGATCCGAGAAGCCAATTGCATTTGCTTCCAGGTCTTTAACGAAGACTGAAATGAGATATAGCCAAATAGATAGAGAGGCAACAGCAATTTTCTGGGGACTACACAAATTTTACCGGTACTGCTATGGCAGGAAATTCTTATTAATTACGGATCACAAACCCTTAATGAAAATATTCCATCCTGAAAAATCTTTACCAACCATGGCTGCGACGCGATTATTCAATTACGCCCAGTTTTTATCAGGGTTTAACTAAACAATCGAGTATAGGAAAACTAGTGAGAACAATAATGCCGATTTTTGTTCCAGATTTCCTACTGGACATCCGTGCAATAGGGAGGCTCAAGACGACTGTACTATTTTTCATCTGCACCAGTTAGAACATTTGCCAGTACATAAAAAGCATATTAGAGAAGCAACAAAAGAAGATGAAGAATTGGCACCATTGTTGAAAGCATTAGAGTCAGGGAAGGATTTGAATAAATTGGGACAGGACAACATTGCCTATTCGTTAGAGGGTGGATGCATCTTTAAAGGTTGCAGAGTAGTAATTACAAAAAAATTACAGCACCAAATACTGAAGAAATTACATGAAGCTCATCTTGGAATGACAAGAATGAAAGCACTAGCACGGAGTTATTGCTACTGGTCAGGAATGGATAGAGACATTGAGAAGATTGCCAGATAGTGCAAACAATGTGCCTTATTGCTGAACAATCCTCCAAAAGAAAAGCTACATCCATGGGAGGAGCCCACGGAACCCTGGCAGAGACTCCACATAGACTATGCAGGACCCTTCATGGGAAAGCGATTCCTGGTGGTAGTAGATGCTTACTCTAAGTGGTTAGAAGTATTCCACACATCGACGGCTACAACTCCCTGGACAATATCTACTCTGAAGAAATTATTTGCTCAAGTAGGAGTCCCGGAAGTACTTGTATCTGATAATGGAACACAGTTTACTTCTCATGAATTTTGAAACTTTTTATCTAGCGAAGGCATTCAACACAAAACTACTGCGGCATAGCATACCTCAAGTAATAGCCAAGCTGAACGTTACGTACAGACTCTGAAGCAAATGTTGCGATCAATGGAACGGGAAAAGGGTGACATAAATGAGAAACTGGTGAGAGTACTAAAGCAATACCGACAGACTCCGCACACTACGACCAAAAAGAGCCCACTTTTCCTAATGTTTGGTCGTTAGATGAGGTCAAGGCTCTCCAGCTTGAGGAAGGCGAAACAAGACCTATTGGACAGGACAGGTGAGAAGAACCAACCACGATCCTTTAAAAAAGGAGATTGTATACTAGTTCGAGTGTACAATAGTCAAACCAAATGGGCAACTGGGACTGTGTTGGAGGACTTAGCTGGAGGAGGGAATGCTAAGAAATATCATATTGATCAAATCAGAAGAGTTTATATTAATTAATGTATATCCATCCAACCTAATTTCCTTACTTTGGGATAAACAAACTTCCTTTCCAGGGGGAACTGTTATATATTATATTAATTAATTCATTGCTGCATAATCATATGTAAAATATTAATTCAGTTTGAGTAGGGTATAAATGGCGGCTCTGGCTCACTTTGGTGGCAACCTCCCTGACTGTTATCCTGTATGTGTAAGGTTATGTTACTCTTCCAAAGCAGTACATTCCAAAGAGATAAGTTTATTACTTTTTAAAACAGCTAAACATTGCATGGCTTGACCTTGAGCGTGCCGTAGTAGGGTGTGTGTGACCCTGAGGTCATTGTCCGTTCTAGTATAGTGTGTTGTACTAGGACGAGGGGTGTCCTTGGGCGGTTCTGGACCAATTTGGTGGCAACCTCCCTGACTGTTATCCAATATGTGTAAGGTTATGTTACTCTTACAAAGCAGTACGTTACAAAAAGATAAGTTTGTTATTCATTTAAAATAGTAGATGTAAGGTTATGTTAATCGTATAAAGCAGTAGGTCACAATGAGATTAGTTTGTTACTCTATTAAAACAGCAGGTGTAAGCTTATGTTACTCTTTTAGCCCTTAACTACTCAACCTCCCTGACTGTTATCCAAAATGTGTAAGGTTATGTTACTCTTACAAAGCAGTACGTTACGAAGAGATAAGTTTGTTACTCATTTAAAATAGTAGATGTAAGGTTATCTTACTCTTATAAAGCAGTAGGTCACAATGAGGTTAGTTTGTTACTCTATTAAAACAGCAGGTGTAAGGTTATGTTACTCTTTTAGCCCTTAACTACTCACCCGAATAACTGAGAACGAAAATAACTGATATAAGAAAAATAGTAAGAAGAAGAACACTTGAGAAAATTCTAAATCGCGATTTCAAGGAGCGCAGATGTTGCCTTAGTGAAAGCTGAAGCTACTATGAGTATATACGTCAGCGACTCGATTAGAATCCTTGAAGCTGATTGGCTACTACTCCCTCCCACCACTCTCTTAGTATCATATGTTACTCTTCCAAAGCAGTACATCCCAAAGAGGATATTCTTTTAAAACAGCTAAACACCGCATGGACCTCGAGCTTGTAACCGGGCGGGAGGGGGTGTCCCTGGGCGGGTCTGGGTGAATTTTTGAGGCGACCTCCCTAACTGTTATCCTGCATGTGTAAGGTTATCTTAATCTTCCAAGCAGTACGTCACAACGAGGCAAGTTTGTTCCTCTTTCAAAACACTAAATTACAAGTACATGCTAACCCAGCCTCTATAAAGTGGGTACCCTTAATTGGAAAATTAAGGGGGAAAACCTGACGGTTGAGCGAGATCACGGTCAAATCACCTCCTTGCACGACCGCTGACCAAGAAACAGTTCTCTTCCTTACATAGTACTGAACCCAAGACCCTTCATAGGTCATGGGTTTTTTCTTTTTTCTTTTTTCATTTCGTTTAAGATATTTCTTTAGTCTTACAGTTCCAGCATCCCAACAGTTTGTTACTTTTTTAATAGGAAGATGTAAGGTTATGTTATTCTTACAACTCTCTAATGTTTACCTCTTCTTAATCCTGTTTTCTTTGTGCTTTCCTCTACTCCTTAGGTAGGGTGGAGCTTGTTATACTTTAGCCATTACATACTTTAGAGTTCTACTATACCTTAACCACCTAATTTGATAAATCAGAATAGAATAGATTAAAATAATGTCTTTATTTATAATATTATATACATCCTTTTTAAAACAGGTTGTTTTGTGAACATAATTAGGGCTCGGTCTCTTGACCCTTAGCTGAGATTGGTACTAATAATTAGAATTTTACAAAGCCTTTCCAGTAAAACATTACATTAAATTCTTTAATCGATATTATATTTAATAAATATTTAATATATAATAAGTTTATTTGATCTGTTCCTATACAATTTTTTTACAAGAGTTCATACATACATCAGAATAGAATAATGTTATATCATATACATTCTTTTTAAAACAGGTTGTTTTGTGAACATAATTACGGCTCGGTCTCTTGGCCCTTAGCTGAGATTGGTACTAATAATTAGAATTTTACAAAGCCTTTCCAGTGAAACATTACATTAAATTCTAAAATCTATATTATATTTAATATATATTCAGTTTATTTTATCTGTTCCGATACAAGCTTTTTACAAGGGTTCATAAATAAATCAGAATAGAATAGACTAAAATAATGTCTTTATTTATAATATTATATACATTCTTTTTAAGACAGGTATGTAATTACTGAGTATCCTCATCCAGAGTCAGGTCGATCACTTCCCTTACAGAACTCTCATATAAATGAGAGGAGTACTTCCTGCTGGTGATTGACTATAGCAGGATCAGATTAATAGGCCTCGATGCAATCCTGGCAGTTATGCATCATCTGGTCATTGATATCCTCATCTGTTCAAAATAAACACAGTTATTAGGAATGTTTGTCATTTAAACTAATTCCACCCAACAAAGAATAAAAATCTATATAAAAAAAAATAAATTTAATTTGTGGGATATAATATTATTTTATGTCAGGCACTAAATTTATAAAAAAAAAAAAAAAAAATAACATGTCAATATCAAACCAGAGGCCTATAAAGATAGGAGGCAGATCTGAAAATGCCAAGGCAGTTCGTTCGGCTATTATTTAAAACTAGGTTATGTTGGAAAATGTATCAATTAAACACAACTGATATATCACAGAAATATGATAGATCACAGATGAGGTTAGCATCATTATATATGTATCCGTCTTTTTCCCTAAAACCTTTAAATTTTTAAATAAAATCTAAGAGAGTTTGATGTAAATTAGATGAAACCACGAGAAAGAATAGATGAAACCACGAAGAAAGCATCTTTGTAATATCTTATCAATTGACTGAATAATAAATCGATAACTAATTATGGCTATAAATGAATATCCATATACGTACATTAATTATGTAGGAATAAAGAACATGTGTAAAATAAATTAATATGATTGTAAAATTATTATTAATAAGTATGTTTATATGTATACACCATTGATATATATGTCTATACCACAGTATAATAATTGGTTATAGTAATTATAACCTTCTATTTAATTTTTACCAAAACCTTTATTTATTTATTTTTTTATTTTATTCCATTGGGAATAAGTGAACTGTGTCGATAAATGATATGTTTTCAGTATATTAAATTAATTTTGAAAAGTAAACAGTTGACTATTATCAAAGCAATTTCGATTTTATCCACTGATCGTAAAACTTGTTCAATAATGAATATTATAAGGGGTATTATTATTAATTCAAATACTATCCTTCGCACCTAATATTCGCTGATTCATTTTATTATTTTCCTATGTAAATAATAACTCTGATTTGTTGTTTAATCATATGTTCAATATTCAATTGAAAAAAAAATTAATATCACTGAAATTGATTAATGAGTTTAGAAAAACATTTATTGTTACACACAAAACAAAATACAATGTTTGAATATTAACAGAATAATAGCAAAGGAAAATTCTTCCACAAGGTAAAGAAGAAAAGAAAAAAAAACTTATGTACAGTTTATCTAAAATTAACCAATACAAAAAAAACTGTGATTTTTAACCTAAAGTAAACTAAAATAGATAAACAAATGTAACTAAGTTGTTTTATGTTTTCTAAAGAAGTATTTCTATTTAAACAAAATCAAAATAAAAACTTAGTGTCTTCAAATTACAGAAAATAAACCTTTTGCTGTAGACCGATGTTTAAATGGAGGTCGCTAGGGCGATGAATGAAGGCCGGGCCCGGTGGTAGGGTTGGCTCTCTGGTGGTGTTCTAATAAAAATATTGGGAAGATGCATTAAAGTTTACTTTGTGCACTATTGAAGGTAACACTTGATCTTTTTTCTCGAGAATGGAAAGCACGTGGCGTCAGCTGTTTTTTTTAACTAACTAATTAACACCACCTGGTGTTATAAACAATGCGCTTATTTACGTTCTATTGTTAAATAAACATAATTTAAATTAAACTTATTTTAAATAAAATATAACTACTTTTTGTTGACATAAATTTAAATTATATTCTAAAAATAAAAATAAATTAAATTTTATTCGGGCTTTAACAGGCAGCTTTAATGGAATCGCCTACGATAGCAACAAAAACCTATCAACACTCTAGAACAATGAAAACTATATATATTTATATATTAAGATTTATGATTTATCGAATGTTCAGTGTATCTGCGCATTCATAAAGTGAAATAGGCGTATGATAAAAACATTCAGACTGTTCATGTTGCTGTAAAAAATGCTTTTTCTTGTTTGATGATATCTGAAATATTACAATGGTGAAATAACATTACCAATAGCATTATCAATAGGTGGACTATTTAGGAATCACAAAGGCTGGGATATTAAAATATTGTGTAATCACACATCTATAAAGTGGTTCGTTATTAGCTAGACCATAATTTAGAAACGACATAATTTAAATGATACTCACTTTATGGAGAGATGTACCTACACTGATCTCTGGCTTCCTATGTGCAGTCTGCATCTTTATATTTAAAATCGCATAATGGAATCCTTGTCGGCATTTCTGAATGGATGGAGTGGCATCCTATTTTTACAACTTTTATATAAATTTAAGTACTAGGTATTATAAGAAATAACCATATCTTTTCTTTTACTCGACTTCTACGATCAGATATTTTTTTTCTTTGGTTTTCATATCTTTTATATAATTGTATAGGATTTTAACAAATTTCGTGCAAATTCTAATACATTTTCTTCATGTTTTATAACTAATAAATGTATAATATCTTTATATCTTACTTAATTACATACATTTATACGCGAATATTAGGTGCGAAGGATAGTATTTGAATTAATAATAATACCCCTTCCCCTACACTTCCTCATAATATTCATTATTGAACAAGTTTTACGATCAGTGGATAAAATCGAAATTGCTTAGATAATAGTCAACTGTTTACTTTTCAAAATTAATTTAATATACTGAAAACATATCATTTATCGACACTGTTCACTTATTCCCTATGGTATAAAATAAGAAAAAATAAATAAATAAAGGTTTTGGTAAAAATTAAATAGAAGGTTATAATTATTATATAGATTGTAGTTTATAATTTCACTTGATGGTTTAGTTTTGATAATTCAGATGTATACTTTTAGGCATGAAATTTCAACGGTTGTTTTCAATGTTGTTCGAGTGATAATAGTATTTTGATGATACATTTAGCACTCATCTTTATAAATTAATTCTAATTTTCTTAGTAATTTTTGATTAGCTAATATAGCTAATACCTTTACTAATTTACAGTCAAGGATTAACATGGATCCTCATAATGATTATATGCACCGGTTTTCGGGTAATCTTATTAGTACCCACAATTCGCTGGAACTATAGCAAATTAATAATTATTTAACAAGTTTTCTAACATCATTTCAACTAAATGGTGAGTATTATTTTGTTTTATTAATATTGTTATTGTTGCGAGTTGTTATAAATTTTGAATGGTATATACATATATATAAATGGTGTATACTTATAAACATACTTATTAATAATAATTTTTTAATCATATTAATTTATTTTATACATGTTCTTTATTCCTACATAATTAATGTATGTATATGGATATTCATTTATAGCCATAATTAGCTATCGATTTATTATTCAGTCAATTGATAAGATATTACAAAGATGCTTTCTACGTGGTTTCATCTATTCTTTCTCGTGGTTTCATCTAATTTACATCAAACTCTCTTAGATTTTATTTAAAAAATTAAAGGTTTTAGGGAAAAAGACGGATACATATATAATGATGCTAACCTCATCTGTGATCTATCATATTTCTATGATATATCAGTTGTGTTTAATTTATACATTTTCCAACATAACCTAGTTTTAAATAATAGCCGAACGAACTGCCTTGGCATTTACAGATCTGCCTCCTATCTTTATAGGCCTCTGGTTTGATATTGACATGTTATTTTTTTTTTTTTTTTTTATAAATTTAGTGCCTGACATAAAATAATATTATATCCCACAAATTAAATTTATTTTTTTTTATATAGATTTTTATTCTTTGTTGGGTGGAATTAGTTTAAATGACAAACATTCCTAATAACTGTGTTTATTTTGAACAGATGAGGATATCAATGACCAGATGATGCATAACTGCCAGGATTGCATCGAGGCCTATTAATCTGATCCTGCTATAGTCAATCACCAGCAGGAAGTACTCCTCTCATTTATATGAGAGTTCTGTAAGGGAAGTGATCGACCTGACTCTGGATGAGGATACTCAGTAATTACATACCTGTCTTAAAAAGAATGTATATAATATTATAAATAAAGACATTATTTTAGTCTATTCTATTCTGATTTATTTATGAACCCTTGTAAAAAGCTTGTATAGGAACAGATAAAATAAACTGAATATATATTAAATATAATATAGATTTTAGAATTTAATGTAATGTTTCACTGGAAAGGCTTTGTAAAATTCTAATTATTAGTACCAATCTCAGCTAAGGGTCAAGAGACCGAGCCGTAATTATGTTCACAAAACAACCTGTTTTAAAAAGAATGTATATGATATAACATTATTCTATTCTGATGTATGTATGAACTCTTGTAAAAAAATTGTATAGGAACAGATCAAATAAACTTATTATATATTAAATATTTATTAAATATAATATCGATTAAAGAATTTAATGTAATGTTTTACTGGAAAGGCTTTGTAAAATTCTAATTATTAGTACCAATCTCAGCTAAGGGTCAAGAGACCGAGCCCTAATTATGTTCACAAAACAACCTGTTTTAAAAAGGATGTATATAATATTATAAATAAAGACATTATTTTAATCTATTCTATTCTGATTTATCAAATTAGGTGGTTAAGGTATAGTAGAACTCTAAAGTATGTAATGGCTAAAGTATAACAAGCTCCACCCTACCTAAGGAGTAGAGGAAAGCACAAAGAAAACAGGATTAAGAAGAGGTAAACATTAGAGAGTTGTAAGAATAACATAACCTTACATCTTCCTATTAAAAAAGTAACAAACTGTTGGGATGCTGGAACTGTAAGACTAAAGAAATATCTTAAACGAAATGAAAAAAGAAAAAAGAAAAAACCCATGACCTATGAAGGGTCTTGGGTTCAGTACTATGTAAGGAAGAGAACTGTTTCTTGGTCAGCGGTCGTGCAAGGAGGTGATTTGACCGTGATCTCGCTCAACCGTCAGGTTTTCCCCCTTAATTTTCCAATTAAGGGTACCCACTTTATAGAGGCTGGGTTAGCATGTACTTGTAATTTAGTGTTTTGAAAGAGGAACAAACTTGCCTCGTTGTGACGTACTGCTTGGAAGATTAAGATAACCTTACACATGCAGGATAACAGTTAGGGAGGTCGCCTCAAAAATTCACCCAGACCCGCCCAGGGACACCCCCTCCCGCCCGGTTACAAGCTCGAGGTCCATGCGGTGTTTAGCTGTTTTAAAAGAATATCCTCTTTGGGATGTACTGCTTTGGAAGAGTAACATATGATACTAAGAGAGTGGTGGGAGGGAGTAGTAGCCAATCAGCTTCAAGGATTCTAATCGAGTCGCTGACGTATATACTCATAGTAGCTTCAGCTTTCACTAAGGCAACATCTGCGCTCCTTGAAATCGCGATTTAGAATTTTCTCAAGTGTTCTTCTTCTTACTATTTTTCTTATATCAGTTATTTTCGTTCTCAGTTATTCGGGTGAGTAGTTAAGGGCTAAAAGAGTAACATAACCTTACACCTGCTGTTTTAATAGAGTAACAAACTAACCTCATTGTGACCTACTGCTTTATAAGAGTAAGATAACCTTACATCTACTATTTTAAATGAGTAACAAACTTATCTCTTCGTAACGTACTGCTTTGTAAGAGTAACATAACCTTACACATTTTGGATAACAGTCAGGGAGGTTGAGTAGTTAAGGGCTAAAAGAGTAACATAAGCTTACACCTGCTGTTTTAATAGAGTAACAAACTAATCTCATTGTGACCTACTGCTTTATACGATTAACATAACCTTACATCTACTATTTTAAATGAATAACAAACTTATCTTTTTGTAACGTACTGCTTTGTAAGAGTAACATAACCTTACACATATTGGATAACAGTCAGGGAGGTTGCCACCAAATTGGTCCAGAACCGCCCAAGGACACCCCTCGTCCTAGTACAACACACTATACTAGAACGGACAATGACCTCAGGGTCACACACACCCTACTACGGCACGCTCAAGGTCAAGCCATGCAATGTTTAGCTGTTTTAAAAAGTAATAAACTTATCTCTTTGGAATGTACTGCTTTGAAAGAGTAACATAACCTTACACATAAAGGATAACAATCAGGGAGGTTGCCACCAAAGTGAGCCAGAACCGCCATTTATACCCTACTAGTTTGTTAAATAAAGTTGTAGTGTAAACTACATTTATTAAATTATTCCTAAATATAACTGTTACATATATCATACTAGGGTTTCGAATAGTTTTTAGAAATTGTGCTCGTTCCGGATCGTGCTTGTGATTTTTTAATTATTTATCCTTTGCGGTATTCGCTATTAATGAGATCATCGTTTGGAAGCGACTCCGTGGTGTAATGGATAAGCATACCGCGCATGTCACGCGTGCTATGTATTGTGGATGCTGCCATGATAGGAAAAGTAAATTGAATTAATAATTTATTTATTTATTTACTCCCTTCCATGCCTCACAGGCAATACGGGTATAGCAGTAGTGGGGAGTTACGCATGACCGCGCAACAACCCACTACTGCTAGTGAACCATTTATTTTGAGTTTCGACTTCTACTGCAGTCCCTAGGAGCCGAAAGGTCTCTTCTGTTTCCAAGGCTGTCTTCTTGGCCCAGGTCCTCTTCTCCGGGCTCCTATGTTGAAGTGGGCCGGACCCAACGCCGTTTTCCATCCTGAGATGAATTCCTTGAACCGCGGGAAATTCTCTTCACTCACCAGCTGGGGAAACTCTTCCTTAGTGAGGACGAAAAGTCCCGTGGCTCTCAGCATCCTGGCCCTTATTCCATCGAATGCAGTGCAGGTCGTGACCACGTGCTCAACAGTCGCTGGGACACCACAGGTAGAGCAGTGGGGGTCTATGTTCTGGCCAAGCCGATGGAGATGGGCTCTAAAACCCCCATGCCCCGTGAGGAATTGTGAAACCCAATAGTCCGGGAGGACCCATTTAGCCAACAGCATATTGATTTAATATGATTGATTTAATAATATTGATTTAATAATTAAATTAATAATTTAATATCAAAATATGTAAAGTACTGTATATGGGCAACCCGGTGGCCAGTTTTACCTGAAGGCGGCTAGGTCTTGGAAATACCGCCTCGTAAGTTATTGGGGCCATAAACCTTCTGTAAGAGATTCAAAATAAGCAAAGCTTGGACCGACAATGCTGCCGACAAACACCCAGGGAAATACCTAAGAATATTCTTAGAGAAATTCGTGGCCATAAACCCTGGTTTTGCCCCTGCAAAGAGGCCGCTGGGAAACACGGTGAATATAGAGAGGAATGGAAATTTTAGGCAGCCAGCCAATCAGACGAAGTCTGGAACCAACCAGCCAGCCAATCAGAAGAAGTCTGAAGAGAGTGGGGGAAAGAGGACTTATACGGTGAAGAAGGAGGCTCGGGGAGTTCGGGTGGAGAGAGAGTTCGGAGGTGGACAGAGGTCGGGTGAGTGTGCCAAGAGGGCAGAAGTGGAACGAGAAGGGCAGAGGACTGGATTGATAGGAGCGTCAGAGTCCAGATTTCCGAGACAGGCTGAGATGGGATGCTGTGCTGAGCCTGAGAGAGCGTCAGAGATGGCAGAGACTGATCCAGCAGATAGGCCAGAGACAACACCAGAGAGTACCCACCAGATAAGGTTAATACATATACAGTACTAGTTGTAATATTGTGTGGTCAGTATTTATTAAATAATGTTACATTGCCAGTCAGCATCCATTAACTAGTTTGTGACAATAAACAAAATGTTTGATAATGTGAGTAGTTTGACTTCTAAAGAATTTTTTTTGTGCGTGAATTTTCACCTCGGCGGAGTTAGTTATGTTATAGGCCTGGTATATTGGAAACCCTCATTTCCTGATTCATATATAATTGATAGCTTTTCTGAGGATCTGTATAACATCATGACAAACTATTCTGAATCTCAGCTGTATGTGGGAGGAGACTTCAATTCCCGCATAGGCCTACTCAATAGTATGGAACAAATATTTTGGAAAATACCCACTTTAATGGATATAGAAACTCCCAAGATAGAACTGTAAACAAGAGAGGTTCCCTTCTCGTTGAGCTTATGGAGGAATACGGTTTTTTTGTATGTAATGGCCGTATTAAGGGCGATGAATTAGGAAAATTTACCTATTTCGGTACACAGGGCTGCAGTGTTCCTGATCTTGTTTGGTCCAATATTGGCTCAGCTCATTATGTAAACGATTTTATGGTCATCAATAATTCTCACTTTACTGATCATAATTTATGCATTCTATCCGTGATCTCTCCTGTTCAGATTTTATATGGATCCCAGAACGTACCGGAAACTTACAGCTTTACATACGTAAAAAGAAATAGTAAAACATTGGACAAGTTTAGATCTTTGCAAAATGAATTTACCTGCTCTGAATTTATTTTCGACGACCCAAATACTAGCTATGAATATTTTATAAAAAATATGCAACAACTAATGATCTCATCCGGAATGTTACGTAATAATAAAATAAAGTTAAATTACATTGAGAGAGGAATTAATCACAAGCCGTGGTTTAATAGGGATTGCTTTCTTGCAAAAAAAAGAGTGAAGTCTCAACTTCGCAAATGCAAAAGAAATAATTTTAGTCCGGATACTTTGGGTGAATATATTGGGCTCAAATCTGATTATAAAACAGTTATTAATAAACAAAAAAAAACATATCTCAATAACATAAGGCAGAGTTTAAGGAACGCTAATAACCCTAGTGACTTTTGGTCTGCTGTAAATACTTTTAGACGCAAACCACAACTACGAAATTACATAGATTGTAAGGAATGGGAACGATTCTATTACTCAATCCTGCCTCCTAAATTACCCACTGATTTTAATTATTTTGGTCCATTTGACCCGACTCTCGATGGGGATATCACTCTAGATGAGTTATTATTAAGCATAAATAAAAGTAAACTTAAGAAAGCTACCGGAGAGGATCATATTCAAAATGAAATGTTCAAGTGCCTCAATTCATCTTGGATAGACTTTTTAGTACGGTTTTTTAATCGGGTTATTCATGCTGAATCTCCTCCTAACGCGTGGTCTGTGATTAGAATGAAGTTGATTCATAAAAAAGGTGATATGATGGACCCATACAACTACAGCGGCATTGCGATCTTTAACACTATCACCAAAATATTCACAAATATTCTTCACAAGAGACTGTATGACTGGGTAGAATTAGGGAGTATAGTGCCCGAGGAGCAAATGGGGTTTCGAAAAGGGAGGGGGTGTCGTGACTGTGTGTTTACCTTGTCAGGAGCACTCAACATCAATCTTAGATTTAAAAGGACAAAAGTTTTCGCGGTTTTTGTAGATTACCGTAGAGCATTTGATTCCATAAATCACGATAAGTTATGGTATAAACTATACAGTATGGGAGTCAGCCGCAGGTTTCTAAATATTGTGGGTAATCTTTACAACAACGCCTCAATAGTAATTTCGGACGGATCCTCTTCTTCTGGAGAGATTCCTATTTCCGAAGGGGTCCTACAAGGAGAAATTTTGAGTCCTCTACTTTTTTCCCTGTACATCTCGGATATAGTCGGGTTCTTCAGTGATCGTAACTCGCTTGGACTTACTTTGAATAACAACAGAGATTTGAACTTGCTCCTATACGCAGACGATATGGTATTACTCTCACCTTCCTGGATACGTGCCCAAAGAAATTTAAATATTCTTGAGGAATACTGTACCTACAACAGCCTCACAGTGAATATTGATAAAACTTTCGCTCTGATTTTCACCAAAGGAGGAAATTTCTCTAAAGCTAAGCGACTGATGTTCAAATCAGAATCCATTGAGTACTGCTCTAAATTTATCTATCTAGGTGTTCCATTTTTTTCTTCCGCCAAATTTCTTAAAACGAGCGAACACTTTCTAGCCAAAAACGCTTCTGCTACCTCTGTGGTCATTTCCATGTTGAAGTCATGTAAGAGTGATGACTGGAAAACTAAATCAACCCTATATGATTCCATTAGCGAGAGTGTTCTTCTCTATTTGTCAGAAGTTTGGGGATTAAGTTATACTAATGTTTTAGAGAGAGGGCAATTAAGATTTTTTAAGTTTCTGCTGCATTTACCAAAAACTACTCCTGACTCACTCGTCAGACTTGAAACTGGTAGGCGCCACGTTCAATTTAAAATATTCAAGCGAATGTTAAGCTGGTGGGAATCTTTGTTGGAGATGCCAGCGCACCGCTTACCCAAGATATGTTATTTGAGATTGCTGGAGCTGAGTAGCTCCACAATGCCCTATAACTGGGTGACGGAACTAAGAAAATACATCCAAGTGATAGGTGCCGAACATGTTTTCAAATCCCAAGATCTCCAATTACTTCGAGAGAACCGCAATAGCTTGCTAAATGCATTTGAAAATAATCTATTCAGCAAAGATATTAATTTTATTCTGAATAGTCGTTATAACACAATCTTTCGGAAGATTTCAAGTTACGCATTTTCCTGTGAACCATATTTAATGTTCAATGCTCACATTAATAAATTAAGATTAGTGGCTCAAGTAAGGGTAGCTAATAAAAAATTTTCCACGATTTATTTAAATAGGAATAAAATAAAATTTGATTCCCGTCATTCCTGTAAGCTCTGTGCTTTGAATGAGCCTGATAATTTAGCGCACAGTATTTTAATCTGTCCTTTTAACTTAGAATTTAGAATAAAATATTTAAACAAATATTTATCAGAGTCCGCTGATGAGGAACAGCAATTAGCGGATTTACTTAGTTTCTCGGAGCCGGAGGATTTAAATAAACTGAATGATTTTTATATATTTTTTATTAAGCTAGTCGAGGACAGAAAATAGATTTTATTTTATTCTATCTACAAAATATTTTGTTTGCTTTGTTTTTATATATATATTTAAGGTTTAAAATTAAATCTATTCTTAGTTGGAGGATTACTATTGTATTGATTTTTAGTTATGTTTATAGTTAAGTTATTATAATTACAATAATAATTAAGTACCTAAATTCTTGTTCTTAAGTATGTTATCTATTGTACTTATTATTATTATTATTATTTTTTTATCACATGATGGTATTTTGTTTATTTTTTAAATGATATTTTTCTTTTTCATTTTTTTTTTCTTTTTCTATTTTCAATATTTTTTTTAGCATTGGAAAGAAGGCTGTTACTTTATTTTATTTTATGCTTATGTTAATATGCCAACTCCCTCTGTATAGTCTCTGACTGATAACAGATGTAAATAAATAATAAAATAATAATAATAGTTTGTGACAATAAAATATCTTTATATGATATATTAAAGGGGGAATAAATGATTTACGCTATTGGTCAATAAAATTAAAGGATATAGTTCAATTTAGATTTGTTTATTTATTATCATTTACCCTATTCCACAGGTTTATTAAAATAAAATAGAATTGGTAAACACGTCACCGTTGGAAAAGTATCCAATTTACATTAAGGCGTATTAACTACATTAATTACATACATTAATTAGATATAAGCCGTTTCTGGTAACCCCCACCCGCCTTAGAAAAGCGGGAGACCCGGAAACATAGCACGCGGAAGACCCGGGTTCGATTCCCGGCGGAGCCAAATCTTTTCTCTTCAAAAATAAATTATTTAAAATAATTTAAAAACAAGAGTGGTCATCCACGATAATGATTAAATTAATATAGGATAATCTTTAATTTTATAATTTATAATTTATAATTTCTTGAGTTACAGCCAGCAGAACATTATAAAAACCGTAGTATTTTATCAGTTATATAATATAATAGGATGAAGAATAGGTTATAGAATGTGTGCTTGTTCCGGATCGTGATTGTAATTTGTCTTGAGTTACAGCGTGCATAACATTATAAAAACAATAGTATTTTCATTAGCTATATATCATAGTAGGATGTTGAACAAGTTTTATAATTTTATGCCGTCTCTGAACTAATTAATTTTTCTAAATTTTTTCCTAGAGTTACAGCCGACAGAACGTAATAAAAACTAAAGTTTGTTATTAGTTATATATCATAGTAGGGTGTAAAATAGTTTTTCGAATGTGTATTTGTTCCGGATCAAGAATGCGATTTTTCATTTATTTTTCTTTTACGGTACTCACTATTAAAGTGATCAATAATTATTTTTTCTGTGGTTCAGCCAGCAGAACATTATAAAATCTATAGTATTTTATTAGTTACCTATATCATAGTAGGATGTAGAATAGGTTTTAAAATGTGTGCTCGTTCCTGATCGTGATTGTAATTTTTCTATTATTTATCATTTCGGTATTTGCTATTAACGTGGGATTATTTTCACAAATTATTTTCTTGAGTTACAGTCAGCTGAACATTCTAATAACTATACAGTAGAACCCCTTTTATCCAGGGTAATGATGGGTATGAGAGTCGACGAATAATCTTTTATTATATAAATTCTAATTTATAATTTCTTGAGTTACAGCCACCAGAACATTATAAAAACCATAGTATTTTATTAGTTTTATATTATTGTAGGATGTTGAATAGATTTTAGAATGTGAGCTTGTTCCGGATCGTGATTGTAATTTTTCGATTATTTATCATTTCGGTAATCGCTATTTACGAGCTCAAAATTTTTTCCGTGAATTACTGCCAGCAGAACATTATAAAATCTATATAATTTTATTAGTTATATATCAGAATAGGATGTAGAACATGATTTAGTATTTGTGCTCGTTCTGGATCGTGATTGTGATTTTTTACCGATCTTCCAAATTTGCTCCTTGAGCTCTAAATTTTTTCTTTGGGTTACAGCCGACAGAACATAATAAAAACTAAAGTTTATTATTAGTTATATATCATAGTAGGGTGCAAAATAGGTTTGCGAATGTGTATTTGTTCTGGATCAAGATTGTAATTTTTCGATTATTTATATTTTACGGTACTCACTATTAACGTGAGCAATAATTATTTTTTCTGGGGTTCAGCCAGCAGAGCAATATAAAATCTATAGTATTTTTAACCGACTTCGAACGAAAGAGGAGGTTACTCAATTCGATGCGTATGTGACCTTTTTTTTTTCTATGTATGTTCACCGATTACTCAGAAATGGGTGGACCAATTGGAATAAAAACTTTTGCATCTTGTAGAGCATTTTCCCAAGGTGGTGTTATTTAAACCTTTTTTGGGTTCCTAATTTATTTAAGAAGTTATCTGGAAAAAACATGAAATAAATTATTTAATTATCGCTTAAATTGTTTACTTATTGGAAAAACTTATGGCATATAGATAGATAGGTAGATAGATAGATAAATGTGCTTTATTTACAAAATTTCTTTTTAAAATTATACATTTTATACAAAACAATAAATTCTGCAATGGATATTCCGTCTGCTAGGGAATCAGCTTGATGGCCAAAAATAGTATTTACAATAATCTTTTCCTTTATTTTTTTATTGTTTTGGTCTATCAAATTAAAATAGGAAACCTTTGATTTTAATAAATTATAAACAAATAACAACAAATAAAATTACCTTTTATATAAAATACAAATTTTTCACATAAAAAAAGCCAAAATTTTAATAATCATAATGTAATTAACACTACAGAGTATACCAAAACCATTATAAACTCAAAATTAATCATTATAATTAAATTCGTTTATCAGATATTGTCTATAAATTAAAGATTCCTTTATATAGAAAAATAACGCCCTCCAACATTTTCCATTTAAAATTTCTATAACCTCTTTTTCTGTTAAGATACTTTTTCCTAAATACTTTTTTATGAATGAGTAGTTCGTGATTGTATTTTTTTGATTACTTATCATTTCGGTACTCACTATTAACGTGATCAATACTTATTTTTTTTGAGGTTCAGCCAGCAGACCATTATAAATTCTCTTCAGAGCATAATAAGAACTATAGTATTGTAACACTTATGTAGGTTAAAGAATATTTAAGAAATAACAGTTATCACAATTCCAACGAATTTATAAAACTTAAACAATTAAGCAGGTTACTAATCATATGACTTGCGCTGCACTGTCAAGACACAGACTTCAACTAACTCGTTAAGTCACTGCTCCTTATTATAATCGTAAATAGTCAGGCCTGGAATATTCCAGAACAATGTGGGAAGTTCTACGCCATCACGAAAAGATCTGGACACAAACAGTTCTTTCCAACCGCTTATTTTGTTCCAACAAACGGTACGGGGATTTACGATATATGTTTTTTTACTTGCTCATCGATTTATCGTTACACTGCCCCCTCCTTAGAGACATTCCCCCTGGATGTTTTCTTTTTCGATTATGTTGAGGCAGTTCGTTTCACGAATTTCTATTTTCAGGCAAAGGATTAAATTTTATGAATTGTCGCAAGGCCTAAATGAATTTATCGCTGATTGGTACAGAAGCGTGAAAAACGGCGCGGCTTAATGCAAATTTGGCAATTGCCAAAGAAAAGTTGGTAGTAGGGAAACATTGCACCTGTTTACCTAATTTATATACCCTATAGTTTCATTTTCTGAGTACAGTATCAGTCACAAGGCTCGCAGAGGAAGAGACTTGCTGAACAGTCTTATCAATAGGTTGCCGATTGAATTGCACCTTCCAGGATATCAATATTGCGGTCCCGGTACGAAACTAGAAAAACGCTTAGCTAGAGGTGATAGCGGAATAAACGAGCTTGATAGAGCTTGTAAAGAACACGACATAGCTTATAGCATAAATAAGGATGTGGAGAGTCGTAAACAAGCGGACAAGATTCTTGCTGATAATGCTTGGAAACGGGTTAAAGCTCCAGATTCGTCGTAAAGAGAAAAAGCCGCGGCTTGGTTAGTTACAAATGCCATGAAAGCAAAAAGGAAAATTGGTTCGGGGCTGAGGATGAAAAAGAAGAAGATTAGTTTTAAAGATTTGGTTAAATCGTCAAAAGTAGATGATGTATCATCTATTCTCAATCGAGATATAAAAAGGCTAAAATGCATCTACGTGGTAAGGCGAAACCTTCACCGCCAAGAGTTCTTCCGCTGCCAAAAAAGGGAGGTTTTCTCTGCTTGGAACATTCTGTGAGGGTACCATTGGAAGATATAGGCAGAGAAAATTCGGAGCCCAACCTCGAACCTCCTGATGAAGATGAAATCACCGATGCAATTAGTCGGCTCAAGAATAACAAGTCACCAGGAGGAGATTACTTACCTGCCGTGCTTCTCAAGTATGGGGGAGAAGAATTAAGGAAAAGGCTACATAACCTTGTCATGACAATATGGAAAGAGGAAGACCTGCCTGAGGACTGGAATAAGTCTGTGATATGCCCTATTTATAAAAAAGGGGACAGACTAAGTTGCGCAAATTATAGAGGCATCTCCCTGTTGTCCTGCGGGTACAAGATCCTTTCGAATGTGCTATTTCGACGGATACTGCCATTTGGAGAACAAAAGCTTGGCCCTTATCAGTGTGGCTTCGGAGTACGGCTTGGACGCTTGAAGAGTGTGCATCTCTTATTAGAGCTAGTGATTTGATTTTTTTTTTCTATGTGTTCTACTGCATAGATTTTTGTTAAAATTGTTATAGTTGTGGATTATTGTGACTTTGATAGACCTGTGAATTTTGAAGAAATTATCTCCAACGGATATTGCACAATTAAACAATAATTAGAAGACCTAAAGGAAAGCTAAGGTAGGTGCCTTATCTCTATTGTAATCTGTGTGGTGGGAGGTAGTGACGTTGAACGGCTGACTCATTGCCAGACTTTCAGTATTACTCTTGATATCAAAGCAGAGGTATTGCTAATTCTCACAGATTTTCACACATACGTAATATAATAGTAGTAACAGCTCTTTATTAACTTCCTTACACTTCACTAACATGGCAATCACTAGTGAGGATTTAATGGAGGCAATAAAGGAGAACGTCAAGGAGACAAAAGGAATAAAGGCAGCTACAGAATACTTAGCCTCAACACTCAAAACAGCATTAGATGAAATTTCTAACATAAAAATAAAATGCACCCTGCTAGAAAATAGAAATGTTATGCTGGAGAACGAGATAAAAGTTTTAAAACGTCAGCTTAGAGCAAATAACTTTATAATACATAAAGTCCCAGAAGAAGATCTAAATGGGGAAAACGTACTAAAAACGGTACAAGAAGTATGTCAAGCAGCAGAAATAAACTTACCAGATGGCTCTATAAATATATGTTTCAGATTGGGCAAAGGAAATTCCAACCGGCCAATATTAGTCTCTGTCACCAGTAATCTACTAAAAAATGAAATTATGAAAAGAAAATCAAACTTTCTTAATAACAATACTCCTATCACTCATGATAAAAGTCCCGAAGATAGAAAAGTTTTCGAATGTATCAGTTACTTACGAAAAATTGATAAGAATGCCACATATTTCTAAAATAAATTCAAATGCCGTGGTGTCCTGTACTCTATGGAAGAAGTTGAAGGAATGATGTGCCAAAGTTCACCCACAACAGAACAAGAAAAATCTAGCAATATTAAAAAAATAAAAAAATCTACCCAAGAAAAACTCTCTGACTTTTCTTTTCGTGAAAAAACAGATTCAATTTAGTGATAATTGTTATTTAGGTAAACAGAAAGGCAGTATACCAGAAACAAATAAGAAACTTAAAATAAATATAGATGCGGAAATCAATAAAAGTGAAAATATTATTATTGTATTTTGGAATATGTATGGTTTTGGTAATATTGATGAATTGATTAGTTATTATAAGTTAAATAAATTAATATGTTTATATGAAACTCATTTAGCTCATGATATAACAATATCAGACTTACCGGCTGCTTTTATCGAATGCAATGTTATCTGCAGCAATGCATTAAAAGAAAAAAAGTTTGGCAGAGCCTCCGATGGTCTGATGCTTATATATAACAAAAATTTGTTTAAGGTAAAAATAATTGAAAAAACGATTCATTGGTTATTTGTTAAAGTAAAAACATTCTATAATGAATTTATATTAGGTGTAGTGTACTTTAGATTAAGTTTATCAATAGATTATCTATTAGAACTATTAGATGTAACAATAAGAAATGTATAGCTCCATTAAAGAAATGTATAGAGAATTCCCACTTATTTTAGGGGGACTGGAATTGTAGAGTGGCAAATCATAATACAGTTAGTGATGATATAATGGTAGACACTAATCTTTACGCGGTAAGAAATAACTGTGATAATATTTGCAACCCCAGAGGCGGAAAATGATTAGAATTTCTTGAAGACCATTCTTTAATTATTGTTATCGGACGATCCAAAAACGATCAATTCGGTAATTATACCTTTCATAGCTCTCGCGGATGTTCCACTATAGATCTGGTTATTTCTCCCGTAACAGACCTGTTCCTCATAAATGACCTCTACGTTGAGCAGGAATATACATCATCGGATCATTTCCCTGTTAAAGTTACACTTGAGGCTCAAGTCAAAACTTCTACTACTAAAATGAAAAAACAAAATAAAATTCCCCATAAAAATAAAATTATCTGGATAAAAGTGTTGACTCCATTATATTACCAATCAATGCAAGAGATGTCAGACTTCTCAGATTCTGAAAATAATGAGACATGTGATAGTCTGTATGATAAGTTACAACAAAATATTATATCTGTGGCAAAAAATATTAACATGACAACAAAAAACGAAACGCGAAAAAAATTCAAAAAGCCTTGGTATGATCTGGAATGTAGAACGCGCAAAAAGGAATTAAGGCAGAACTTTAAATTACTAAAAATCAATAAATTCGGAGAAGAACAACGTTCATCATACTATAAACTAAAAAATCAATATAATTCGTTATTAAAGGCAAAAAAACCTCATTATTTTGGAGAGACGACAGATACATTGACAAAAACAAAAAATAGTGGACAGTTTTGGAGCTTAACAAAAAAAAGAGTAAATATAAGCAATCTCCAATTAACATTATAGAATGGGAAAATTATTTTAGAACAGTGTATCCGACTCGCTCTATAAATGATATTACATACTTTGATGTTGTACACCCACTTCTTGACTGTTACATAAGTTCAGAAGAAATCTCTACTACTCTAAAAAGTTTTAAAAGTGGGAAATCCCCTGGAATAGATTCCATATCGTATGATTTTTTGAAGAACTTGCCTCAAAATTGGATGAAATATTTGGAAAAACTATATAACACTATTTTAGATAATGAAAAAGTACCGGAAAAATGGACTAAAATTATAACGGTAATGGGATACATAAAAAAGGCAGTACTCATGATCCAAATAACTATAGATCCATTGCACTAGTTAACTGTATTCTTAAGGTGTTGACTCAGATCATCTTAAATAGGTTAATAATTTGGCAAGATGAAGCAAAGGTGATACCCGAATGTCAATCAGGATTCCGTTGGTAACATCCCTCCAACTCACACTCCCAGTAACATCCGTCTATGAGACAAGTTTTTTTGTCTTCTGCATTTAGGGTATAGAAGTCCAGTAAAAAATTCGTGTTTAATTTTTACTAAAACTTTATTAAATTAAATATGAAAATATCAATAAGGATCACAAACGAATTGAATTACACAAACAAAAATAATTTATGACAATATAATATAAGACAAACGAAAATTAGGATATAATTAGAATTCTTTAATATTTAAAAATGTAATAAAATAAAATTTGAAGTTTATATATACATGATTCGGAATCAATTAAAAGAAAAACAAAGTTACAAATTTTGTACACACATATTACATATTTTTTTGGAGCATTCCAAACAATTAGGTGTATCGCACATTACACATTTGTAATTAGTCATCCTATTTTTTGTGTACGGACAATAACGACAGTTTTTTCTTTTCTCTAATCTGTCACTTTTATTTTTATCTAATTTCTTGCTTTGACAAGGTTCTTCTTCTTTATTATCTTCTGGATGAATGGTTTGTTTTATTATTTTTTTTAATTCCTCAGGCAAATTTGGTATTCTGAGTCGAGTCTCCATGTGTCTTCTGATAAGACTAAATCCAATTTCTTTCAGGAAATTAAATCTGTCAGTTTTTGTTGTGCTGTGTATATTTGAAAATAAGACATGGCTATTGGAACAGCCCAAAGAAATGAGGTGGTAAAAAATTGCCAATGGCCACCTTCTGGTACGCTGATTTGTTGAATAAATACTGCACTTGTAGTCTAAAGTGTCAACACCGGATTTAGTGGCATTGTAAAATGAGACTATTTCGGGTTTGTCGTTCCCTCTATCCCTGAACTCTGAGTTATGCATAGAGGAAATAAGTATTACTGCCTTATACTTTTTAGGTATATAAGAAAGGAGAGTCATATTCTTTGTGTATCCATATGTGCATGATCCAGCCTCCTTTTGTCTGTTAGGAAAAAACTCAGGCGGTATTTCTTTCTTGTTTTTTTTCAGCGTGCCGACGTATGTCAGTTTTCGCTTCTGTAACTCCTGAACTAGTTCTATGGACGAAAACCAGTTGTCAGCTGTTATATTTCTGTTTGTATTGATGATTGGCTGAGCAACTTGAATCACATTGAAGCCTGAGTCGGTTTCAGTAGTTTTTGTTCGTCTTTTGTGAGACTTTTCCCATCACTGTCTTTACCTACATAGATATAGGCATTTCATAGATACGAATTGTGGGCGTCCGTCAAACATATCAATTTGATACCGTATTTTGCCGGTTTATTCGGCATATACATGCGGAATGGGCATCTTCCCCGAAATGGGATGAGTGTTTCATCAACACATGCATGGGCTCCTATTGAATAGACAGCTTGGCAGTTTGAAATAAAAATATTGAAAATGTTGGAAATGGCTGCTGCAGGGTCTGTTTTTTGCCTCTCACTCCTAGTTAATGAGTCATCAAATCGCAAAGCAAATAACAATGTTTCGCATCGTTTTAAGGACATGATTCCACGAAAAATTGGACGACCAGTAGTGTCTGTTGCAAAAACTGATGACAGCCTTTCACGACCAGATTTAAAAATCGAGCATAGAATCAAAAGGCCTAGCAAAGCATCAATTTCGTCTAAGTTTGTATTCCTATAAGATGAAGAATCTGGGTTTTTCAAATTTGCTCTTAGTTCTTCTAATTTTTTGTTAGTGTTGACTACGATTTCTTGAAGAATGTCTCTCGTAAAAAATAATCTGAAGACATCCTCAGCAGTTGGATTAATCAATTGTAAAGCAGGGCCTTTTATAGCAGTCAATTTGATTTTTATAATATTTCTTTCCGGCGTTTTCGAACTCTTATTAGGAGCTTCTGAATCCCAAGAAAAACTATTTTTTTTACCGTGATAAATCGACGGTTGATTGGGAGCTGGAGGTTGCTGTGGCGTTTCATCATCGCCGCTAGTATCACTGCTAGTACTAATGGAGTAGTCCTTGATGTCAATTTCAGGATCGCTGTCGTGATCCGAAGAAAAACAGTGGTCACTGCTTAAATATGATTCATCAGAGCCAACTTCAGCGTCACTTTCTGGTGTATCATCCATGCAAAGCTGCATAATTCGTTTGGTTCTTTCAGACACATTTGGAGGTATATTTTGGCATTTTTTAGACATTTTTATCTGTAAACAAAAAAACGGAATTGTAAACTAGAAGGCAAATAATCTAGTTCGTAAAAAAATTATATTTGATCAGAAGTGCGAACATAATGGCAAACGTTTATAGTAACATCCGACTGTCAGGCGGACAAAAATACAAACATTTGAAGTAATATCCGTCTGATGGGCGGATATTATTATAGACACTTCCAGTAACAGGTCTAAGAGACGGAGCAATTACTTACCTTTGGAGTAATATCCGTCCCAAAAGCGTTGTTACTTATTTTCAAATTGCAAATTTATAGTGAAGCACGAAACTTTCATCAGAGGTAAACAAACACAATCAAGGTGATGGATCAACTGAATCATAGCTGGAAGGTGGAGGTTTCAACCTGACGTTTACGCCGTCTAGCGGCAAAACTGTTAAGCTAACCCGTCCTACAGACGGATATTACCATTTACGGGTTAAGGTGTTGACTCAGATCATCTTAAATAGGTTAATAATTTGGCAAGATGAAGCAAAGGTGATACCCGAATGTCAATCAGGATTCCGTAAGAACCGAGGCTGCATTGACAATCTGTTTGTATTAAACTCAGTCATCCAATTTAATATGAACAAAAACAAACCTCTGTTCTTGGTCTTTATCGATTTTAAGAAAGCGTTTGATACTGTAAACCATGAACTTTTAAGGAAAAAACTAATTGGGGTGGGTCTAAGTGGAAAAATAATCAGATTAATCAAGAATTTATATGATAGAGCCACTCAATACATAAAAAATGGATTTGAAATAACCGGAAATATTCTTATCACTAAAGGCGTGATGCAGGGAGAGTCTATAAGCCCCGCCCTATTCTCACCATTTATTAGTGACATCGAGGATTACTTTAGAAAGAAAGGAGCCACAGGAATACCGATTTACGGCTGGTGCGACATTCTTCTATTGTAGTACGCTGATGACCTCATAATTATTGGAGATTCATTGCCAGATGTTCAGAATAAGTTAAACATTCTCCACAACTATTGCACAGAAAATGGCCTTGAAGTCAATGTAGAAAAGACCAAAACTTTAGTTGTGCATAAAGGCAGACGGGCGAAATACAGAACTCCAGTTTATAATAAAAGACCAATCGAAATTGTAACCGATTATACTTACCTTGGCGTCCTAATTAGTTCCTCAGGGGTATTCCATAAAGCCACAGCTGCAATGACGGCCCGGGCCAAACAGGCAATAGGCGCTGTAATAGACATCTGTGCAAAAACAAAAACTGCTCTTGGAAAACAACAAATAAATTAAATGAATCCCTAGCACTTAGCACACTTCTGTACTCTTCACCTATCTGGGCACTGAGATACATCGACAGTCAGAAAACGTGCATCAGAGCTTTTATAAAAGATTGTAAACTTGAACAAAACCACCCCCCAACATATTATTAGAATAGAAGCGCGCTCAACACATATTAGCTATTATATAAGAAAAATGACATTAAATTGGCTAATAAAAATTTTGGAAATGGAGAACATATGATACCCTAAATTATGTTACCTGAATTTACTATCCCTACATAATAGCCAAAAATCAAACAAAAAAATTAACTGGGTTTCACAGGTACAGGATTTCTTAGAAAATTACTCAAATTTCGACCCATTAATATTTTCTGATCCTGTAAAAATAAGAATGGACATCGGCAAAATTACAAACACCAATATCAAAAAAACTAACCTAAAAGATAAAGAATTGCTTTCAAAGTCTAAATATAGTCTGTTGTACTGTAAATTAGAACCATTAAAGGATGAAGCCAATTATTATCTCTGCCGCAACACTACATTCCGATATCTTAGAACTGCAGCACAACTTAGAACCTCTGGCGTACATACCATCAAAATAACCACAAATAATATCACACACCTGATTAACCCCAAAGAAAATTGTACGATATGCAATCTGAACACACCCGAAGACCTTTTTCATATTTTAAACTCCTGCCCAATGTACAACTCTATCCGTAAATTGTATCTTCCGCAATGCCTAACATATGACCAAGATAACTACTTTCATCTATTAAACCCCAAAAATAGTAAAGATTTAAAAATTATATATTGTTATATGCAAGAGGCACTAAAAATCCGCTCTTTTATTGTCAATGAATAAGAGACAATTATATGCAATGAGGTGATATTTATTTTAATTAATAAATATATATATAATGGTAGTCTTATGATATAGAACCATACAAGTCTTAAATTTTGTTTTCTGTTTTCTATTATTGTGTATAGGATATTAGCACTATTTATGTTTTTATATTTAAAATGTTTGTATTATTTCAATCCAGCTTTGTACTCCTTGCTACAAGGACATGTATCCTTTAGAGCAATAAAGATTCATTTCATTTCATTTCATTTCAGTGTTGCTTTCGGAGGGGAAGGTCTACGACTGACCAGATTTTTTTTCTCTGAGAACAGTTCTGGAGAGAGGCCATGAGTATCAACTGAAAACGCATCACCTTTTTATCGATTTTAAGGCTGCCTATGACAGTGTTAATCGAGATGAGATGTACAAAGCGCTGAAGGAGCTCGGTATCCCGGATAAGCTGGTGCGATTAGTAAGAATAACTATGAAAGAGGTAAAGTGCACCGTTAAGCTTAATGGACAGAAAACAAACGAGTTCCTTGCTGGGAAAAGACTCCGTCAAGGGGATGCATTGGCCTGCCTGCTATTTAATTTGTCTCTGGAGAAGGCAGTAAGGGACGCTGATGTCCAGCGGGATAAGTATGTATTTGTCAGGCTCGTTCAGTTGCTAGCCTACGCAGACGACATAGACATAGTAGGGCGCTCTTTTAAGGCTGTGGAAGAGACATTCTTAAGACTTATGGAAGCCGCAAAAAGACTGGGACTTGAGGTTAGCGAGGGGAAACCTAAATATATGGTTATGGGGGAAACACCAAGAGCTGGTGAGACAATAAGATTTGGACCCTACCTTTTTGAAAAAGTTGCTCAATTTGTGTACTTCGGCTCACTCGTAACCCAGGACAATGCCCCAGAAGCGGAGATCAAGAGAAGAATCATGGTTGGCAACCGATGCTACTTTAGCCTCCGTAGGGAATTCACTACCCGTCTTTTGTCCAGAGAGACTAAGATTCATCTATACAAGACATTGCTACTCCCAGTACTTTTATATGGCTCAGAGACATGGACTCTAATTAAATCAAGCGGGCGAGATCTCCTCGTGTTTGAAGGAAAATTCTCCGCAGAATATATGGAGGTGATTACGATAATGGCACTTGGAGGAGCCGGAGCAACAGGGAGATATAAGCGAGATACAATGAGCCCAACATTGTTTTCATGATGAAACTGGGTAGACTAAAGTAGGCTGGACATGTAGCCAGGATGGGTGCAGAGGGAATCCCCAAGGAGGTTTTAACTGAGCCTCTCCACAGAACTAGAAGAAGAGGCAGACCGAAGCTGAGGTGGAGGGATGGTGTGGCTGAAGACGCAAGGAAAATCCTGGGTAAACGGAACTGGATGGCCGCTGCACAGCGGAAAGACGAATGGAAGAGATTGGTGGAGGAGGCCAGGACTCGTCGCCGAGTTGTCGAGCCGCATTGATGATGATGGTGTTAACGATATGTTTTATTTCGGTGATCTGATCATTCAAATACCTGAAGGATCGTATGATATCGATCCTATACAATCTTTTCTAAGCGATGAAATCGCTCACCGAGATCCGGGTGCTGGACTTGTACTTAGAGGAAATCCAAGTACCCTAAAGACTGAAATTAGATCGTCTAAGCAGGTTTTTTTCAACTGTCAAGGCAAACCACATTCCATAGGCCCGCTATTGGGTTTTACTACCCCCGGACAAGTCATTAACCCAGAGCATCAGTATACTGAATCAAACGTATACTGAATGTGAAAATTCTTAGTGTAAATACTATTTCGATTCATTGTAACATCGCGTCGGTGTCTTTCATGAATGGAGATCCGGATCATAGTATATATCAATTCTTTCCTGCAGTAGAACCAGGATATAAAATCATCCTACTAACGTGAGGACTGTTGACAATATTACTGTTCGTTTAGAAGATCAGAACGGCGAGCTTATTGATTTTAGAGGAGAAACAATTACTATAAGATTACATATATGGTAAAGAAAAATGGGGATTGATTTTACCAGAGATAGTCTTGACCGGAATCTAGCTGGTTATAAAAGGAGATGTCAGACCCCATTAAGATTTAGTAAACCTAAACCATCAAGACGGTTAACACCTGCAAACGCAAACTTTTTAAAACAGTTTGGTTTTCGGTTAAAAATAAAAATATGAATAATATACTAAACATAACATCAGACGTGAAATTTCATGAGTCCCTTACACAATTTCAATATCATTCGCATCAGCCGTATGCAGGCAACACTTTTAACAAGTCTGATGAAATCAGAATTCCGATCCATCAACAAGATGTTTATACGTCTCCTTCTTTAAGTTTTATTTACATTGAAGGACGAATTTTAAAAAAAGACGGTACTCCAGGAACTACTTCAAAATTGACGAATAACGCTTTTGCGTTTTTGTTTGATGAGATCAGATACGAATTAAATGGCATTGAAGTTGATAGAGTCAGAAACCCTGGAATAACTACAACGCTTAAAGTTTACGCTTCGTTTTCACCTAATCAAGTAAAAGGTCTTGAAAATTCGGGGTGGATAATACCTGGCATCGATAAAACTCTTTCAATCGATAAAGACGGATTTTTTAGCTTATGCCTACCACAGGATATTCTCTTAGGAATATGTGAGGACTATCGCAAAATTTTTATTAATCTTAAGCAAAAACTCGTTTTGATCAGATCGAGTACGGACTTGAACTGCATAAAGGGTAGCGATGACGTACAAATAAAATTAGATAAAGTGGTCTGGAGGATGCCACACCTTCGTGTTTCCGATCAAGAACGACTGAGGTTGTTGAAAATGGAAGAAAAAAACAAGATAATTATTATACCGTTCAGATCATGGGATCTTTATGAATACCCAAATTTACCTACTTCGCAGCAAGAAAATTGGACTGTCAAAACATCGACAAATTTAGAAAAGCCGCGGTATGTTATTATCGCATTCGTGACTGGTCGAACGAGAAACGCAACCAAAGATAACATCATTTTGATAGTTGTAAATTGAAAAACTTTAAACTCTATCTGAATAGTGAACATTATCCTTATGATGATTTGAATTTAGTAAGATTTTGCACAAGGTAAAGTCGCCCTTCTCTACGAAATGTATAATGAGTTTCAAACGAGCTATTATGGTAATAGACACTCTCAACCTCTGCTATCACGATCCGATTTTGGGACCCTCGCACCTATAGTCGTTATAGATTGTTCTAAACAATCTGAAGCAATAAAAAGTACGACTATTATTATTGCCTAATACTAAGGCATACTGCCTCATTCTTCATGATAATATAGTGGAATATGAAGTGGGAACCGGTTTAGTCCACAAAATGTACTGAACCTCTGCACACGTTTGGCTGCATATATTCATTATTTAATACCTAAACAAAATCACTCCACTGCAGGACTTTGACTATGACACATATGATGCATTCAGCGGTCATTGATTTTCAAGGCTATCGATCAGCCTCCAACTCATTAACGTTAAAGAACTATCTATAATCTCTGTGAGTCATGGCTCATCATGGCATTGGTTTTTCAAACCGCCTCAGGGTGCGAGTGAAGAACTGGCTAAAGCACGGACGAACATCTGGGTAATGAAAAATATTCACGGATTGAACTGGACCTATGGTTCAACTCATCGATAGACCAGTCTATGATCTTCATGATTTCGGCGGTCCAAACTTGAAACAGTTAAATACTGAACAGATAGCATGTCATTTCCATTTGAACACTTCCCTTGTTTGCTCATTAAATCAAGCCCATCGTTTGGCCACATGGGTCAGAAAACATACTGAACCTGTAAATTTAAAAAAAAGAAGAGATAAGAAGACAACCATTTAAGAATATTGGTACACCTCATCATCTACTCTCATATGCTGGATTTATTCGAGGAGTCAAGGATAGAGTTGAATGTGTATACTGTGGACTGGTATTCGACAGCACATCATTAGACAACCCTCTCAGATACCATAAAAAAAATAGTCCACAGTGTTTGTGGTTCCAGGAGGAGTATTTATACTCCTCCTAGGAAGTACCTTATCAGTATGATGGATAAAATGGAGTCAGCAATACGTCGTTTGGGAGAGGAAGGAATCGAAACTTTAACTACAGAAGAATTGAGAGCTTTACCTCGATCATTACTTTTGTATCTTTTCGATTATACATTAGACTACATCTGGGAAAATTTACCTGAGGAGTGGCAAGAGGACGAGGAATTTATCCAGAAGCGAAGACTTTCTTACTTCAATGAATATATTAATTATTAATTGAACTATTATATCTGTAATTTGTCCCATGTATTATTTCAAATAAACCATATAAATTAAATTTGTTTTTTATTTATTTACCTTTATTCTCATTTTTACTTAGGGAAGGGTTCAAGAAATAAAAAAAGTATATAAAGAAATATTATTTATTACATAAATTACAACTCATAAGGGTCTTTTCTTGCGTTCATTTATTAAATTATAAAGAGTCTCAGTATTAATATTAAAGTCCATTGATGTTGGTTCCACAGGTTCAGTCAGTTGACTTTCTTCATGTTTCTTATATAGTTCAGCCATTTTGGTTATCAATTCCAATGAGTTGTTGATGTTCTTAACGTCTTTACAAAACTTTGCCGTTTCATTTCTGCTAAAACATGTCGAAGGTGAATTGAGCTGAAGGGTTGGGGAACTCTGATTAAACATTACAAAAGAAATAACAACCTGTTCTATTTTCATAACTCTGTTCCTTCCCCTCTTGGAAAGTGTACAATACACATTTTTACACCTTACTCGGTCTTCAACCTCCAATTTCTTGGGCCTGCTTTGCAAAAGAGCTAACATCCTTGGAATCTGATCGGCGATGAATCTCCATTCTTCCGTATCCATATACACTGTAGTTTTCTTGTCAATGATCGCGACAGTGAGCACAAAATCGCAAAGACCGACTCGCACTATTTTGCTAGTGGAGTAGTCGGTCACCAGTTCCATTTGACGTGGCACAACCATCTTCCAAGGCTTCAACATTGAGACTAAAAGGTTCAATATAGTGGAGGGGAGAAAGATTAAGTTTTTCTATTTTTTTTATTAGTTGATTTATTTCGTTTCTTTTTATTTCATATAAATCGATTTGGTTTTTTAAATGGTAAAAATGTTGAATAAACCGTTTAAACCTCTTGTGCATGTCAGCAACACACACAGCTTTTTTCCTCTTCTTTTTTATCACATACGTCATCTATTATCACTGGTAGCTTATCTAGTTGCTCCAAGTACTCAATAAAGGGACAATACTTAGACCATTTCTTGTGATCTACAAGAGGATCGTCATGTTCCAACCATTCGTGTAATATTACTCCACAAAAAGGACACCTCGTTTGATCTGAGTTTTTCAAATAATAAAATCCGGCTGCTGCTAGATTCAATGCACTCACTGGTGAATTCCAACCGACGAATGTGGACAAACGGTCGGCCTCATACCTCATATTCTTACTTGTTAGTCGTCCCATAATAGATGGTTTATCAGTACTAGGACTATGACGGATATGGTGAGGGAAAGTGGGGCAGGAAACTCTCGCTTTTACTAAGTTTAGTCAATGAATTCAAATGATGAATTATGAATGAAACAGCTGAACCAGTAAACTGGTTTATCAGTACTAGGACTATGACGAAGGCTTATGTATGTGGTGGGGGGCGCTTTTACTAAGTTTAGTCAATGAATTCAAATGATGAATTATGAATGAAACAGCTGAACCAGTAAACTGGTTTATCAGTACTTGGACTATGACGAAGGCTTATGTATGTGGTGGGGGGGAGAAAGCTTGATCAATGAATTCAATTGATAAATTATGAATGAAACAGCTGATTAAATATCAATATATATCCTTGCTACAGCACGATGTAAACAAAGCGCAGTTGCCACATCTTCAATCCAAATTTGCCATGTTGGGCATCTCACATCCGTTGACCCCTTGAAACCTCATAACGCACCTCAAGGACCCCCCCCTTACCCTAGAACAACACCCCCCTCGCCCTCAGAAGGTTGGTCAATGACCCTCAAGGTCACAGATAGCTCTGCTACAGCACGCTCAAGGTCATTTCCTTCGTGTTCCTGCTCAACCGGCCAAATATAACTACTGTCAAGTCTCACTTGTTTCGTGTTATTGGAAATCAACTTCTTACATACGAAGAGCTGAATACGGTTCTGGTTCAAATCGAAGCCATGCTGCACTTGTTCGGGTAGCTGATGGTCGGTACAAGAGACCGGCAGCCAAGCATTATCCTTTGCCGTCTCAGTAATATGATTATTTTATTTTATTTATTTTCATTGTATATAATAACTGTATAATACTTGGGTTTGTTTTAATGTTGATGGTTATGTTTAGTATAGGATTTTTTTTCTCCTTTGTAAGTCCGAACCTTATCTTAAATTAACCTTTCAGAGGCGGGTGGATGTTTGCGCGGAAATTATAAATTTATAATCGGTATATTGATATCCCCGGGAGGTGCTGCTCTCTCGCGGAGCACTTGGACTTATTTATCCGCCACAATTTCAGTCTAGGAAGTGCCTTGGCTTTGATCGTTCTTGAAGCGATAGTAAAACCTGGTTTCTAATTCTTTGAATTGTTCGATGAAGCTGGGGACAACACCCCCCTCGCCATCACAAGGTCGGTCAATGACCCTCAAGGTCACATATTGCTCTGCTAGCGCACGCTCAAGGTCATTTCCTTTGTTCTCCTGCTCAACCGGCCAAATATAACTACTAATAAATTTTAATGAGGAGATCAACACTGTGCGCTTAGATAGCTTACTCGCGGAATACAAGGATCTTTTCCGAGAAGAGTTAGGCTGTTAAGTTTGATAAAGTAAAATTACGGTTGAAATCCGATGTAAACCAAAATGTTGCAAACCCGGACCCATTCTCTTTGCTTTTCGGAAAAAAGTTGATGAAGAATTAGAGAAATTGGAGAATTTGGGATTGATTAGCCGAGTTGATCACAGCCAATGGGGTACGCCGTTAGTTCCAGTTTTAAAGCCGGATGGGTCGCTTAGGTTTTTTTTTCGTGCTAATTCCAAAATCACGGTTAACCTTTGTTTGGAAGATGAAAATTTTCCCCTACCTCGCAAGAAGTTTGGGATGCCCTTCAAGGAGGCGTTTATTTTTCAAAAATTGATTTTGTTAGGGCATATAATCAGCTGGAGCTAGATGAGGAATCGAAGATGATCTTGGCATGGTCCACTCTCAAAGGTATTTTTAAAGTAAATAGGCTAACTTTTGGACCAAAGGTAGCTGTAGCAGTATTTCAAAGAACTGTTCAAAGGATTTTACAGGACTCAAAGGGGGTTATAAATTTTCTGGACGACGTCTGACGCCTTCTGGAGGCCGGGTTTACTCTGAACGTGAAAAAGTGATCATTTTTCAAAAAGAAATAAAGTATTTGGGCCACATCATTTCCAGTGCTGGAATTAAACCGGATCCGGAATAATTGAAAGCTCTTCTTGATTTACCGGTACCCAAAAATCCTTCGGAAGTTCGATCATTTGCAGGGGTGATAAATTACTATGGGAAATTCGTCGCGGGTCTGGCAGACATAATGTGTCCCCTTTATAAATTATTAAAAAAGGGTACCAAGTTCAATTGGACTGCTGAGTGCCAAATCGCTTTTGAAATAGCTAAAAATAAAGTCGCGGAGGGTTCAACAATGAGTTGTTTCTATCCAAAGTTACCCGTTAAGCTGTACTGTGATGCTTCGAGGTATGGGTTGGGCGCAGTACTTGTTCACGTACTTCCTTCTGGAGAAGAAAAACCTATTTGCTATGCATCTCGTTTATTGAATGCTGCCGAGAAAAATTACTCTGTCATCCATAAGGAAGCTTTAGCTATTTATTGGGGTATTTCCAAATTTTACCAATATTTGATGGGAAACAGATTTATCTTGGTTACTGACCATCAGCCGCTGGTAGCATTGTTTGGAGAAAAGAAGGGCATCCCGGAGATGGCAGCGGGAAGACTTCAGCGGTGGGCTTTTTATCTGTCCGGCTTTGACTTTGCAGTTCAATATACCAAGAGCGGTTCTAATCCAGCAGATGGATTTTCTAGACTTCCGGTAGGGAGGGCTCCACCGGAACATCATCACATGGATTACGTAAACTGGCTGAACGAGAATTTTTCTGTGGACTGGGGCAAAATTAAAATTAATACTCGTCGAGATCGTCAGATGAGCAAAGTATTTGATTTTATCCGTCAGGGGTGGCCCAATAACTGCGAAGAGTCATTGAAGCCGTTTGCTCGACGTAAGAACGAGTTGAGTGTGGAAGAGGGCGTAATAATGTGGGGCTATAGGATCGTTATACCGGGGAAGTTAAGACCCGCTTTGTTGGATGAGCTACATGAGACGCATGAGGGCATGAGCAGGATGAAGTCTAGGGCGCGTTCTAATTGAATTATTCTGATATTGAGAACTATGTAAAGCGGCGTCGGATCTGTATTTCATTTAGAGATGGACCCGTGAAGATGGAGCCAACAAAGAGGCCCGCAACTTCTCGCCCTTTTGAAAGAATTCGTGTAGATTTTTTGAGGCCCATCAGGGGAAAAACCTTTTTAATAATAACGGATGCATTTTCTAAATGGCTCGAAGTTTTTAGCATGACGGGCTCGACTGCTTAGTGCACTCTAGATAAACTTAAGCAAGTTTTCGCTCGATTTTGCTTACCAAGGATTATTGTGTCGGATAATGGCCCTCAGTTTTGTTCAGTTGTCTTCGAAGATTTCTGTAAGCGAAACTACATCAAGGCAATGAAAACGCCCCCATACCATCCCTCCAGCAATGGTGCTGCTGAAAACGCAGTTAAGAGTTTTAAAAAGGGCTTACAGAAGTGCCTTAAGACCAGGCAAGGTAACGAATCTTTGTGTTCTGTCGTAAGCTGTTACCTGTTCCGCTACAGGACCGGGGTTCACGCCACGACGGGAGAGACGCCGGCGAAGCTGATGCTAAGTCGTGAGATCCGAACTCGGCTGGATGCATTAAAGGAGATGGGCCGGGGCCGGATGGAGAAGGAAGATTCGGTCAACACAAGCCGTCGAGTTTATTTCAAAGAAGGCAATAAGATATATGTAAGAACTTACGACGGAGGGGCTGATAAAAGAACCTGGACTGAGGGAAAAATTTTTGGAGTCCTAGGCAGCAGGATGTACTTAGACGAAGAGGAGGAATCTAGGAAAGTCCATACGCGTCACGCGGATCAAATTATCAAGTCTGCAGCGAGATGCGATCAGCCTCCGGCTTAAAAGGGGAGGTGTTAGATAGGGGAGGTATCGATCATGTGTCGATAAATGGCATATGATTATTTGAATTTCTTATAAAATATTCATTATATTGCTTGTTCGCAAACTGAAAGGTTTGTATTGTATTGTATTTGTTAAGTTTTATTATTAATTAAAATATAACAAAGAACCTGGACTGAGGGAAAAATCGTTGGAGTCCTAGGCAGCAGGATATACTTAGTCGAAGAGGAGGAATCTAGGAAAGTCCATACGCGTCACGCGGATCAAATTATCAAGTCTGCAGAGAGATGCGACCAGCCTCCGGCTTAAAGAGGTGTTAGATCGAGGTATCGATCATGTGTCGATCTAAGGAGGTGTTAGATCGAGGTATCGATCATGTGTCGATAGCTGATGCTAGGTCGTGAGATCCGAACTCGGCTGTATAAACTCGACGGCCCGTGTTGACCGAATCTTCTTTCTCCATCCGGCCCCGGCCCATCTCCTTTAATGCATCCAGCCGAGTTCGGATCTCACGACCTAGCATCATCTTCGAATCCTCGTTTTTTTCTTGGGTTATAGAGCCAAACGAGGGCTCCTTCTTGGTACCCGCCCTGATCGGCTCTACTATCGAAGTGTCTCTTCATCCGGTCACTGGCGAGGCGAAGATTCTTGCGAACTAGTTCGTGCGTGTATTCTATTCTCTTCTGGAGTCCGGTTACATCGTCTTGCCCAGATACATCCACCCCAGGTTTGCTGCCAAAAATGAGGTCACAAGGTAACCTCATCTCTTGACCGAACAGAACTCTCATAGGTGTCTGTCCAGAGGATTCATTAACTGCAGAGCGGTAGGCTATGAGGAAGTATGGGGTCTGACGGTCCCAATCTCTTTGATGGTCAGAGGTTACTCTGCAAAGGTACTTTTTAAGGGTTCGGTTCATCCGTTCTACTACTCCGTCAGACTGTGGATAGAGGGCCGTAGTCCTGCTCGTTCGAATCCCAAGCCTCCCAAGTCTGCAATCTCTGGAATAATGTGCTCTCGAAGTTCCTCTCCTGATCTGAATGTAGTTCAATTGGTACACCGAAACGGGTGATAAGCTCCTTCACCAAAACGTCGGCCAAGGTAGCAGCCTCTTGGTTGGGGACAGCATATGCTTCCAGGCACTTGGAAAAACGTACTTATTTCCGGCTCCACTTTCTGGAAATGGTCCTAACATGTCCATCGCTACCCACTCGAAGGGGCTCCCCGCAATATACTGCTGCATCCGAGCGCGGCTTTTGCGAGCTGGTCCGTTGCTTGCAGAGCAGGTGTTACATTTACGGCACCAATCCCTGACATCCTTAGAGCAGTTCACCAAGTAGAACCTTTCGCGTACTTTCTGGAGTGTTTTCGTCACACCAAGGTGTCCTCCTGACACTTCATCTTATAACAGACGAAGTACCTCCGGCACGCAGGTCCACGGTATCCAGAAGCTGCTTCCTGGATAGGCTGCCGTCTACATTCTCCACAACCCTCTTGAGCAAGCCGTCTTCTATTACAAGGGAGTTCCACTGTGCGCAATACGCCTTCAAAATTTGTGAGAATGGTGCTACCTCTTGCCAAGTTGGGTGGCAAGTAGTAAGTGGTGGTCCCTCTACAAAGTATGGAAGTAAAGATGGTGTAGACAGCAGGCAGAAACCATAACCCACCAAACATCGTCCAAGTCCATGCCCCAACAGCACACTCCGTAGAGGAAGATAAAATAAATTTCTAAAATAAACTAGAAGAAATAGTTAGTAGTTTTAAAAGAATAATTAACGTGATAATTGTCCTCGGCGACTTCAATGGTAGGGTTGGACAAGGAAATATTGGAGAAGAAAGCATTGTAGGCCCTTATACTTATGGTAGAAGAAACGAAGGCGGAAATAAACTCATAAATTTTTCATTCTCCCAACAGTTGAAAATTCTCAACACATTCTTGAAAGATGAACCCCAAAATAAATGGACCTGGGAATCGCCAAAAGGTCAGAGGTTTGAAATAGATTATACTGTCAGTAGTAACATGAAGATTATAAAAAAGTTACGAATTATAAATAAATTCGATTTTATCTCAGACCCTAGAGTTATAAGAATGGAACTTTCTACAGATAAATTCATAAAACAAAGGCCGTTTTATGCCAAACTTGTAGAAAAAGCTAGAGAATATGATATCCCAGTTCAGGAAGGCTATTGACACTATAAAGCACAGCAGCATGATGGAGGCCCTGCAAGAGATAGGTGTGGAAGATCACTACATTCGTTTATAAAAGAGCTACAGGATCAACCAGTCATACATTGTAACAGAAAGAAGCGGAACTCCGGGGTATTAAAAAATAACAGTGAATCCATCGCGAATGCGTGATCGAAAATCTGATATTAAATTTAGGATCACCATCCTCAGAAACCTATGATCCACTAATATAACGAACAAAAATGAAAAAAAAACATCGAATCGAATCATGCATGCGCGATTGAAAATCTGAAATTTTATTCGGAATCAGCATCCTTAGAAAGCATATGTTTATCAATATTATGAACAAAAATAAAAAAATAACAGTAAATCGAATCGCGCATGCGTGATCGATAATCTGATATTAAATTCAAAATCAGTATCCTCAGAAACCTATGATCCACTAATATAACGAACAAAAACTAACAAACAAAAGTGAATCGAATCGCGCATGCATGATTGAAAATCTGATATTCGGAATCAGCATCCTCAGTAACCATATGATCCACTATTATAAAGAAAAAAAATTAATAGTGAATTTCTTAGCGCATGTTTATCAATATAATGAACAAAAATTAAAAAAACAAAAGTCATTCGAATCACGTTTGCGCAATTGAAAATCTGATATTAAATTCGCAATCAGCTTCCTCAGAAACCTATAATCCACTAATATAACGAACAAAAATGAAAAAAAAAACATCGAATCGAATCATGCATGCGCGATTGAAAATCTGAAATTTTATTCGGAATCAGCATCCTTAGAAAGCATATGTTTATCAATATTATGAACAAAAATAAAAAAATAACAGTAAATCGAATCGGGCATGCGTGATCGATAATCTGCTATTAAATTCAAAATCAGCATCCTCAGAAACCTATGATCCACTAATATAACGAACAAAAACTAACAAACAAAAGTGAATCGAATCGCGCATGCATGATTGAAAATCTGATATTCGGAATCAGCATCCTCAGAAACCATATGATCCACTATTATAAAGAAAAAAAATTAATAGTGAATTTCTTAGCGCATGTTTATCAATATAATGAACAAAAATTAAAAAACAAAAGTCATTCGAATCAAGTTTGCGCAATTGAAAATCTGATATTAAATTCGCAATCAGCTTCCTCAGAAACCTATAATCCACTAATATAACGAACAAAAATTAAAAAACAACATCGAATCGAATCATCACTGCGTGATTGAAAATCTGAAATTCAATTCGAAATAAGCATCCTCAGAAACCATACAACGAACAAAAATTAACAGTTTATTCAATCGCGCATGCGTGATCGGATATCTGATATTATTACTATCCCATATTATTATCGGAATCAACATCCTCAGAAACCATATGTTTCGGGAAAGGAATCCGCAGAAAACACGTGATCGACTAATATAACGAATAAAAATTTAAAAGTAACAATAAATCGAATCGCGAATGCGTGTTCGAAAATCTGATATTCAATTCGGATCACCATCCTCAGAAACCATATGTTTGATTAATATAATGAATAAAAATTGAAAGATAACAATAAATCGAATCACGCATGAGGGATCGAAAATCTGTTATTAAATGGGGAATCAGCATCCTCAAAAACCACATGTTTGATTAATATAACGTAAATTTTTTTATAAAATAACGGTAAATCGAATCACGCATGCTCGATCGAAAATGTGATATTAAATTCGGAATCAGCATCCTCAGTCACCATATGATCCAATAATATAACAAATAGTGACCGACCGAAACTCAATTTTTGGCCGAAACCGAAACCGAAACTGAATTTCGGCCCCAGGTCTGGTTTCGGGCCGAAACCGAAACCGAAACCGAAACCGAAACTTACCTATTTATATGAAAATGTATTTACTATATTATTATATTTGGTTAGGTGAGCGAAAGGAATCATCAAATAAAAAGAAGAAACAAAAGCAGAAGAAACAAATAAAAATAGATTATATTACACAAAATATTTATATATATACACGGAAAAAATGTTTATTTACAATAATGTTAATCAAAGCTAAAAAATTGTGATCAAAATAACATAATTAATAATCAGAATCAAATAATTTGATATTATATGCCAAGAAAAGCAGTTTCTCAGCATTTTCACCAATCAGATTGTTTCGGTGATCTGCATAAATTTGTCCAGCAGCACTGAACATTTGCTCGCTGGGAATGCTCGTTGGTGGTGCTGAAAGGTATTTCAATACCGCCTTTCTTAACAAAGGATATGGACTGGAGTTCCAATAAGAATAAATATCTGCATTCCGTTGTAAACGAGGTTCTGAAATATAGCATTGAATGGTTTCTTTAACCATGAGTAATTTTTTTTTATCACATGATTCTATTCTGTCATATGATTCAACATGGTCAGGGGAATTATCATGTGAATCCCACAGACCCTCTTTAGCTTTCTGAATAGTGGACTTCGGACAGATCATTTCATTAAGTGGAGAGATATTGTCTCTTATCACACTTTTGTCGTTTTCACAGGTCTTTAAAAACGATATTATTTCTGTTATCGCAACGTCAACCTCATCCGAAGTAAGGTATTTTGATTTGAACCTTGGGTCCAATAGCGTTGCAGCTAACAGAAAAGGACGCCCTTTCACAAATGAAAATTTTTGTTCAATGTTTCGTGTAGCGATATTTTCATATTTGATATCATTAAGTTATCTCCTCTACTTCTCTCGAGAAGTTTTCGATTTATTAAGTATAGAAAAGGTATTATTATCGATACGCAAGCGTTATCAAACGATAACTCCAGAGTTGCTTCATAAAAGAATTTTAAAACACTTGTCAAGTTTTCTATTATTTCCCATTCTGAAGGGCAAAGGGTGGTAATCCCGCCACATTCAACACTGTACAAATTCACTGCCCTTTTTTGTTCGAAAAGCCTTTGTAACATTAAGTAGGTGCTATTCCATCTCACCTCCAAATCTTGGACCAATGAATGTTCCGGGAGTCCACATTGATTTTGACGTTCTGTCAATTTTCTGGAGGCTGGCTCACTGAGGTGGAAGTGGCCTACTATTCCCCTACACTTTTTTATAACAGATTTGACATTTTCATCAACAAATATGGAATTTTTTATCACCAACACAATCTATTGATTCATAATGACCACGCATGGCACAAACCATGTTTGGTGCATAGTCCTATCGAATAACAGAAAGGTTTTTTGTGAAGCAATCTGATATGGCTTTATTAGAAAAGGAAAACATTGTCCCTCTATGGTACCTTATTTTATTTTTTTATTTGGATCAATTATCTGCTTCTCATTCTGAGACAAAATAGGAATTTAAAACATCAACGCCTATAATATAAAAAGTCTATTTAATTCTTTCTTCTAGAGGGCCGAGAGACCCTCCTGGGGCAGCCTACCCCGTTTGGGAAATTTTTTTTCATACAAGGATAGAAATTAACTTATGTAACTAAAAGTAAGGAAGGGAGGTAAAGAACAAATAATATGCAGAACAAGTAGAATTTTAGCTGTCGGAAAGGAACATGAAGGTAAAAAAGCTGACAGGCAGATCCAGGGGAAGGGCTGTGGGAGTGCAGCACCCCCTTTACAACCGGCTGGATTCGCCCACGATTTGATTCTCCATACCGTTGACTGACCGTGGAAACAAATAGTTTTCATTGAGTAGGAGTAATTTCTACTATAATTGAGCCCTCTAATGAGGTAGGTGGGAAACCTGTACCGCCCTTTAATTTTACGTCTGGATATATTTTTTAATGTTAATACCGTGGCTGGGTTTAAGAAAAAACAAATAAAAATCCTGAATAACTAGAAGTTAAAAACTTACAATTTTTATTTAACTCCTTAATATTATCATTTTATAATTATTAACCCAAATTAATGTCCACTGTCAAGTGAAAATGTACAATTTATTACCTATAACAATTTATCTGTGGGTCATATTTTGATAACAAAAGCCAAAACGAAAATCCTGGAATAAATGTTCTACCGAGCTCACACAAAACCAGTCAATATTAAACAATACCCGACATTGTTTCGCAATCGTCTCTTTGTCCCATTGTTTACCTCTGATATTAATTTAAATTAAGTAGAAACTAATAAATTCAATTAAATATCCTGAGATATAAATAAATAATGCCCCCCTTAGTGACTCCCCCCCCCCCGCCCATATCTGGCGATAATTCCAGATAAAAAGAGAAAGTTCCAAAAGATAGACAATAAATAGATTCGACGGTAATGTAGGAAGGTCCTCTTTGATGTGGGAGAAAACCCGCTTCTAGAAAACATAGTCAACTCTTATTAAACCGAGGCAAACTTACATCCACTCACATCTACATAATTTATAAAACTATGAACAATCAATTTCATTATAATTGAAATTTATAAATTTTTGATTAATTGATTTTATTACAATTGAACAATACGAATACAGCAAGAAATAATATAGTTCCATAATAAATACATTCTATTTTATTCTGTAGTTAAAACAAAAACAAATACTTACCACTTGAAGAATATCTGATGTCTTGAGTGCTGGCTTATATTCGTTATTTATAAATTTGTTGATGAATTAACAAAATACACTATACTAACAACAGTAGTAATAACACGATTAACAAAATCCAAGGGAGCACAAGGAAATTAACAAGATCGGGTCGAATCGGCTAAAGTCGTGTTATCCCTCCGACCAAAGTCGGACGGAAACGCCCGAAGAGCTAGTTTCGGCCTGGCCGAAGATTCGGCCGATTTTTGGCCGAAACCGAAAACGTGGCCGAAACTCGTTTTTTTGGCCGAAACTGGCCGAAACCGAAACCGAAACCGAAACTTCGGTCGGTCTCTAATAACAAACAAAAGGTAAAAATTAATCTCTCAGACCGCACTATTGACTAATATAAAGAACACAAAATTAAAAAAAAACAGTAAATCCATCCGCGCAAGCGCGATCGATGATCTGATATGTAAATCGAAATCAGCATCCTCAGTCACCATATGATCCAATAATATAACAAACAAAAGGTAAAAATTAACAATGAATCGAATCGCGCATGCTTGATCTTAATTCTGATATTAAATTCAGAATCAGCATCCTCAGTCACCATATGATCCAATAATATAACAAACAAAAGGTAAAAATTAACAATGAATCGAATCGCGCATGCTTGATCTTAATTCTGATATTAAATTCAGAATCCGCATCCTCAGAAACCATACGATTAAATAATATAACGATTACAAATGAAATATTAACGGTACATCGAATTGCACAGTCGCCATCGATAATCTGATATTAAATTCAGAATCAGCATCCTCAGTCACCATATGATCCAATAATATAACAAACAAAAGGTAAAAATTAACAATGAATCGAATCGCGCATGCTTGATCTTAATTCTGATATTAAATTCAGAATCCGCATCCTCAGAAACCATATGATCTACTAATATAAAGAAAAAAAGGTAAAAAATAACTGTGAATTATTCACCATCGATAATCTGATATTAAATTAAGAATCAGCATCCTCAGAAACCATATGATCAACTAATATAACGAAAAAAAGGTAAAAAATAACTGTGAATCGAATCGGGCATGCGCGCTCGATAATCGGATATGTAAATCGGAATTAGCGTCCTCAGAAACCATATGATCCACTAATAAAACGAACGAAAGGTAAAAATCAACATTGAATCGAATCGCGCACGAGTGATCGAAAATCTGAAGATTAATTCGGAATCAGCATCCTTAAAAATAACATGATCGACTAAAAACACGAATCAATATTAAAAAGTAACGGTAAATCGAATCGCTCATGCGTGATCCAAAATCTGATATTAAATTTGAAACCAGCATCCTCAAAAAACCTGCGATTGATTAATATAAAAAAAAAAACTAAAAAATAACAGTGAATCGAATAGCACATGAGCGATCGAAAATGTGATATTAAATTCGGAATCAGCATCCTCAAAAACCATATGATCCACTAATATAACGAACAAAAATTAAAAAAAAAAAGTGAATCAAATCGCGAATTAATGAACTGACAAAAGTGAGGCTTAATAAAAAGACCTTTATTTAGTACAGAATTACAACATGAACATTGCCCTTAGAGTTTACTAACTAGAAGTGCCTATTACTAAGTTCATAGGCCCTTAATATATCTAAAGAGCAGAGGTGGGGATGTAGAGATTTTGTGAAAGAGAGGGAGAAGGATCTTTCTGATATGCCGGCGGGGGGGGGGGGGGGAGGCGTCCGTCGGACATCAAGATAAATGATACCATAAATGAACCATGGACTCTCACTAAGGTAATGGAAAGAATTCTTCTGGTATGGGAGAGAATGGTTCTAAGAAAGATTTTTGGCCCAGTGTTTCGTCAGGGAACTTAGAAAATCCGCCCAAAAGAGAATTTAGAGCACTCTTCCAGGAAGTTGATATAGTAACGTACGTTAAGAAGGCTAGGTTAAGGTGTCTTGGTCATGTGGAGAGGATGCCCGAGTGTAGAGTCCCCAAGAGGAAATTATACGGCAAACCTGATGGCCTGAGACTAAGAGGGAGGCCAAGATTGACGTGGCTGAACAATCTTGAAGAAGACCTAAAAAAAATGAGAGTGAGAAGATGGCGGATAAAGGCAAATGGTCGTCAGGAGTGGTTAAAAATTGTGGAGGAGGCCAAGGTTCTTCAAGAGCTGTAGTGCCCGTCATTAAGTAAGTAAGTAAGTATAAATGAACCATATTTATGATACCATAAATAAAGATAAATTAGGACCCATAAATCTGATGACACGAAGGAAGTAAAGAGCATGATGCAGCTGGGGCAAGTGTTCTAGGAAAAAGGGTTGGGCTGGACCACTGGCAGAAGGCATTAAGATGGTGGAAACCATGTGGATGACATAACTTAATGCCAGCGGACGTGGGAACTGGACCTTAGGGATGGTTAGGGCGGAAATAATGACCTGGGACCATTCACTAATGTTAATGTTATTGTTTATAACAAAGACTAATAAAAAAATTATTAGACTTGAGAATTATTTGTTAACCTCTCTGTTGTTGGGACCAGGGGCGTTTCGCAATTGAAACACTAACCTTCCCCGGTGAGATTTTAAGTCTTCCCCACTTAGCGGGAAAAGACGAGTAAGTGGACTGTATGAAATATGTGGTGGGTAAGGTGGGTGCCTATATACCTATAGGAATAAATTCAATAAAGGTAAAAGGAAAGTAAAAGGCCCTTCCAAATGTTAACAAATATATATATTCAGGAAGAATAAAACTTAAAAATAACATTAAACCCATAAAATTATAATATAACTTAATTATGAAAGTAAATAAACTAAAATTTCTAGGAATTAAAATTAAAAAGGATAAGCAAACTTAAAAAAAATCTTATGTTATATATAAAGGGAGAATAAATAAAAAACTGTTCATCAATGAGAGAAAAAATGGTGAGGTTCTTCTATCCTCGTAGACTCAGATGGTGAAAGTATATATATATAAGGTACCTTATATCAGTGTGTAGCTGAAAATCCGCCTTCTTTATATATCATGAGATGCATCGAAATAATAATATTTTCCAGGCTATGGTGTTATAGTTGAGATGAGGTGGGTGATGGAACGGTTGGTAAGAGTGGTGAGTCGTTCCCCAAGCAGCTACCAAACACTAGTGACACCGGCCTATCGCCGTGCTCGTTGTTCACTGGTTTTTTATTTACAGCTGATATAAATATTATATGATTCTTGTAACCATATTTAAAATAAAAATATGATATTTAGAATATAATTTACATTATACATAAGTAAAAAAGTCTTAACCTATAAAAAAAATTATACATAAAGAAGATAAAGATAATACAATTAAAGAAGAAAAAATACAATTAATAACAAATAAAAGGGCCTGGTTTAAACGGTGGAAAAATGACATAAGAGAAAAAAATAATAATACACTAGGGCTTTAACACTCTCCCATCTTTTGAAGCGAGGGCTTCGAGCTAAAATAATTTTTTTTCTAATAAATTTTAATAGGGTCTTATAAGCTCCGATATTAATATGTGGATTGTTAATTTTGAGTAGCTAAATTTTGTTACATTTGGTATTGTGAGTATCTATGTTTACATTGCCTAATTACAACAATGATACCTCAGTACAAACTTGGTTCTTCCCCACATTAATTCAAGATTCCATGAATACTACAATATACATTAAGTCAACTAATACCTAATAAGTTTTTTCTTTTTTTACTATAATTCCAATTTTTACTTTCACTTACCAACATATGAAATATATAGGAAGGGGAAGTATTGCGATTGTGAAAAATTTCGACTTCCGGTTTTCAACGGAAATAAACGTTTTGGGCCCCCCTGAGTCGAAATAACCAAATCCCGCGAAATGGTCTGTGTGTGTGTGTGTGTGTGTGTGTGTGTGTGTGTGTGTGTGTGTGTGTGTGTGTGTGTGAACAGACTAGATCAAAAACTATAAACTATACGAACCTAAAATTGGGTATTTAGTGTAGGTATATGCCTACAATGTGACAGCAAAAATTTCATCAAAATTGCTAAAGGGAGGGGATACTTTATTTAATATTTTTTTACGTTTTTTTCGATTTTTAAAAAACGGCTCTAACTATTTAATCAGTAAACTATATGAATCAGTAAATATTTGATGTATAAAAATGCCCGAGATATGACTGTAAAAATTTCATCAAAATTGATCAACCGGAAGGGGGACTTTACTTAATAAATTTTATATCATTATCACGTGTTTTTTTTATTAACTCAAAAACGGCATTAGAGATTTTGATCAAACTGGGTATTTGATGTATGTATACGCCCGAGATATGACATTAAAAATTTCATAAAAATTGATCAACCGGAGGGGGGACTTTACTTGTTAAATCTTATATCATTTTTACGTGTTTTTTTTATTTACTCAAAAACAGCTGTTCTAGCAGTGGACTGTAAATTTTTATTTGAACAAACCTTTTTAAACTCTTAATTATAGAAATCAATCTAAACTCACCTGGAGAGAGAGTCCATTAGAAATAAAACTAGGATTAATTTGAACCTTTTAAAGATGATGGTGACATTCGATATCCGCTTCTCCAGGCGAAAATCAGAGATTGTCCCCAGCTTCATCGAACAATTCAAAGAATTAGAAACCAGGTTTTACTATCGCTTCAAGAACGATCGAAGCCAAGGCACTTCCTAGACTGAAATTGTGGCGGATAAAATAAGTCCAAGTGCTCCGCGAGAGAGCAGCACCTCCCGGGGATATCAATATACCGATTATAAATTTATAATTTCCGCGCGAACATCCACCCGCCTCTGAAAGGTTAATTAAAGATAAGGTTAGGACTTACAAAGGAGAAAAAAATTCCTATACTAAACATAACCATCACCATTAAAACAAACACAAGTATTATACAGTTATTATATACAATGAAAATAAATAAAATAAAATAATCATATTACTGAGACGGCAAAGGATAATGCTTGGCTGCCGGTCTCTTGTACTGAAAATCAGCTACCCGAACAAGTGCAGCATGGCTTCGATTTGAACCAGAACCGTATTCAGCTCTTCGTATGTAAGAAGTTGATTTCCAATAACACGAAACAAGTGAGACTTGACAGTAGTTATATTTGGCCGGTTGAGCAGGAGCACGAATGAAATGACCTTGAGCGTGCTGTAGCAGAGCTATCTGTGACCTTGAGGGTCATTGACCGACCTTGTAAGGGCGAGGGGGGTGTTGTTCTAGGGTGAGGAGGGGGTGTCCTTGAGGTGTGTTATGAGGTTTCAAGGAGTCAACGGATGTGAGATGCTCAACATGGCAACGTTCGATTGTAGATGTGGCAACAGCGCTTTGTTTACATCGTGCTGTAGCAAGGCTATATGTTGATATTTACTCAGCTGTTTCATTCATAATTTATCAATTGAATTCATTGATCAAGCTCAGTAAAAGCGCCCCCCACCACATACATAAGCCTTCGTCATAGTCCTAGTACTGATATACTAGTTTACTGGTACAGCTGTTTCATTCATAATTTATCAATTGAATTCATTGATCAAGCTTAATAAAAGCGCCCCCACTACATACATAAGCCTTCGTCATAGACCTAGTACTGATAAACCAGTTTACTGGTTCAGCTGTTTCATTCATAATTTATCAATTGAATTCATTGATCAAGCTTAGTAAAAGCGCCCCCCACCACATACATAAGCCTTCGTCATAGTCCTAGTACTGATAAACCAGTTTACTGGTTCAGCTGTTTTATTCATAATTCATCATTTGAATTCATTGACTAAACTTAGTAAAAGCGCCACCCACCACATACATAAGCCATCGTCATAGTCCTAGTACTCATAAACCAGTTTACTGGTACAGCTGTTTTATTCAAAATTTATCATATGAATTCATTGACTAAACTTAGTAAAAGCGGGAGGTTTCTCCCCCCACTACCCCCAACCACATACATAAGCCTTCGTCATAGACCTAGTACTGATAAACCAGTTTAATATGGTACGACTAACTAGTAAGAATATGAGGTATGAGGCCGACCGACTATCCACATTCGTCGGTTGGAATTCACCAGTGAGTGTATTGAAATTAGCAGCAGCCGGATTTTATTATTTGAAAAACTCAGATCAAACGAGGTGTCCTTTTTGTGGAGTAATATTACATGAATGGTTGGAACATGACGATCCTGTTGTAGATCACAAGAAATGGTCTAAATATTGTCCCTTTATTGAGTACTTGGAACAACTAGAGAAATAGATGAAGTATAATAAAAAAGGAGAGGAAAACTGTTGGGGATGTTGCTGATGTCCGCAAGAGACTTTGAAATTTTCTGCAACAGTTAAACGATTTGAAAAACCAGATATCGATGTATGAAATAAAGAGAGACGGGGCCAGGATAGCCGAGCGCGAACCGTTGTTGCACGCTCGAGCCGAACGGCGGCGGTTCGAATCCGCCCTGGGAGGGTTAACTTTTATTTCGTGGAGGCCCCACGGAATAAATCTCGACCCTCCCACCATGGTTAGAATAGGTTGGTTACACCTGTAGAGTAACCCCCCGTATGCCACATATGGCCAGGTAGGGGTACCAAAAAAAAAAAAAAAAAAAAAAAAAAAAAAAAAAAAAAAAAAAAAAAAAAAAAAAAAAAAAAAAAAAAAGAGAGAGACAAAATAACTCAACTAATAAAAAAAATAGAAAAACTTCATCTTTCTCCCCTCCTCTATATTGAGCCTTTTAGTCTCAATGTTGAAGCCTTGGAAGATGGTTGTGCCGCGTCGATTGGAACTGGTGACCGACTACTCCATCAAAATAGCAAAATAGTGTGAGTTGGTCTTTGCAATTTTGTGCCCACTGTCGCGGTCATCGACAAGAAAACTAAAGGGTATATGGATACGGAAGTATGGAGATTCATCGCTGATCAGATTCCAAGGATGCTATCGCTTTTGCAAAGCAGGCCCAAGAAATTGGAGGTTGAAGACCGAGTAAGGTGTAAAAATGTGTATTGTACACTTTCCAAGAGGGGAAGGAACAGAGTTATGAAAATAGAACAGGTTATTATTTATTTCTTTTGTAATGTTTAATCAGAGTTCCCCAACCCTTCAGCTCGATTCACCTTCGACATGTTTTAGCAGAAATGAAACGGCAAAGCTTTGTAAAGACGTTAAGAACATCAACAACTCATTGGAATTGATAACCAAAATGGCTGAACTATATAAGAAACATAAAGAAAGTCAACTGACTGAACCTGTGGAACCAACATCAATGACTTTTATATTAATACTGAGACTCTTTTTTAATTTATTAAATGAACTCAAGAAAAGACCCTTATGAGTTGTAATTTATGTAATAAATAATATTTCTTTATATACTTTTTTTATTTCTTGAACCCTTCCCTAAGTAAAAATGAGAATAAAGGTAAATAAATAAATAAAAACAATTTAATTTATAAGGTTTATTTGAAATAATACATGGGATAAATTACAGATATTAATATATTAGTACAATTAAGAATTAATATATTCATTGAGATAAGAAAGTCTTCGCTTCTGGATAAATTCCTCGTCCTCTTGTCACTCCTCAGGTAAATTTTCCCAGATATAGTCTAATGTATAGTCGAAAAGGTACAAAAGTAATGATCTCTATTACTCTAGGTATAGCTCTAAATTATTCTGTAGTTAAAGTTTCGATTCCTTCCTCTCCCAAACGACGTATTGCTGACTCCAATTTAATCATCATACTGATAAGGTACCTCCTAGGAGGAGTATAAATACTCCTCCTGGAACCACAAACACTGTGGACTATTTTTTTTATGGTATCTGAGAGGGTTGTCTAATGATGTGCTGTCGAATACCAGTCCACAGTATACACATTCAACTCTATCCTTGACTCCTCGAATAAATCCAGCATATGAGAGTAGATGATGAGGTGTACCAATATTCTTAAATGGTTGTCTTCTTATCTCTTCTTTTTTTAAATTTACAGCTTCAGATTTTTTTCTGACCCATGTGGCCAAACGATGGGCTTGATTTAATGAGCTAACAAGGGAAGTGTTCAAATTGAAACGACAAGCTATCTGTTCATTATTTAACTGTTTCAAGTTTGGACAGCCGAAATCATGAAGATCATAGACTGGTCTATCGATGAGTTCTTCTATAAACTTGCACTTTTCCATTCCCTTTCCCCATAATATGTCATAGTCTTCTGTAACATATACTAATGAATTCTTCATATCTTCATATTCTACATCGCCATAGGTCCAGTCCAATCCGTGAATATTTTTCATTACCCAGATGTTCGTCCGTGCTTTAACCAATTCTTCACTCGCACTGTTATAATATACATTTATTATTTTTTTTACAATAACTGTGTATTTTATATATTTAATGGACCTCTACATTTAAAATATATTTATTTCTCACAAACTGTTGTTTTTCTTTAACCTAAACTTACTAAATAGTACCAGTGCTAATGTTACAAATATACATTAAATTGTCTTCTATTATCATTTTGACATATTACATTTAATGGCTGTTTTTTTTATTCATCAAGGCTATAGTGACCATAAGGGAGTGTTTGCACTCCATCGCTTAATGTACGCCTTTTGTCATCCAATGAGCATAATGACTTTTTATTTATTAGTGAGGTTGTAACATTATGTTTTTTAGATTGAATTATATAAAATGAAGAATATACACTTTTACTCTCTTTAAATGTGTTTAAATAATCGTTAAAAGTAAATTCGCTAACAGCTGATTTTTTTATTCCCTTTGACTCTTTAATCGTTAAATCATTGTTTGTTATGTAAGAATACATTTTAGGTCTCAACCCGACAAATTCAACAATAGGATCTCCAAAGGTTTCATCTTTCAACAGACCGACTACTTTTTTATTTTTTTCATTATAACAGAAATGAGAAGTGGGAAAATTGCTTGTATCAAAATATATTTGTAACTCTCCAGACATATCAGAATAAATATCTTCAGTCTTAATATTGCATAAAAATGAATCGGTATCGGTTAACATAAAGTAACATTTTCTATACCATATTTTTTCAAGAAAACATTGTAATGGTAATGATACATCAAAACTTTGCTCAACTCTAACACTGAGAATCCTACATACAAAGGTTTATCAAAAATAATGCTTTCTTTTTCCAACTGAACCGCTGTAACATTATCTGCAAATATAATCCTGCCTTTAAAATTTGGTTTATTAACTTGACGACATAACGATTTTTCATTTGTTACTATTTTTAAATCAATTCTGTTACGCACATTTTCCATAAATTTGCCGAAGCAACTATTATTCATTAATTTGATAAAATCAGACTCGAATGTATTTTTTGCTGATGCTCTCATTTTTGAATTAATTTTTATATATGGTGCCAACCAGTTCTTTTGTTAAAACTTTAATAGCCTGTGAATTTTTGTAATTTTTACCCCCAGTTGTAAAGCTTGTTTTGAATTCACATAATGTACTATATAACGTGTTTTGGGTAGCAAAGACGTTAATAATTTAACATTTTTAGTATTAGGTGGCTTATTTTTTTCAGGTGACAAAGGTAGTTGAGAATGTTTATCATGAATTGCTACAGGGTATTCAATGTCAACATCTAGCACATAACCGGTTTCTGAATCGTTTTCTAGATCTAATACATTCAATTTTTCATCAGTCCACTCAAATTCGGCATATGGTAGGGAAAGGTTCATAGCATAACCATAAAGATTGTTAACGTCTACATATAACAAATAATTACTGGGTTTTGTGGAATCAAACTCATTTAAATATTTATTGTTAGCTTTAGCATACCGGGAAACGACGGGAGGCAAATACCTCCTCTTATCCCCTTTTCAAAAAACTGTACTATATCACTATCTTTTATTACGTCTAATTTTATTTTTGTATATTTTAACATTGCATTCCAAGACAACTGCGGTAAAGTGAAAAACCATGCGGGGTCAAGTTGATAAATTTCTTGAGAGAGAGTCGGAAGGTTTCAAAAACTTCGCACAACAGATTTACATCTGTTTTTATATATAATTCTGCATAATCTTTTAATGTTTGGATTTCAAACATTTCCCAGACAATTTTTGCATGATCATGATCTAAATCGCTAATGGATTGTTTTGTTAAATCATTAAAAAATGAATTTTTAGATGGTAGTTTTGTTTCATTTAGGCATTCAAACGAACTAAAATAATTATATGGAAATACACCTTTCCTTGTCAGCAATTTAACTTTGTTTTCACCATTAATAATACTAGCGTGCATGTCGGAATTAAAGGAAACGAACAAGCTGACCAATTGGCAAAAGAACCAGCCAAGAGCTCTGACCCTCCTGATCTGAAATACATAGTTCCCTCCGAATGGGCCAAACAGATCAAAAACAGCGTAAAGGGAAAATGGAACGAAGAGTGGCAAAATACAGAACGTAATCACCTTCGCCTGATCAAAGAAGAAAACCGTGCCTGGGTGCCACCAAAGAACCTAAGTACGAAGGAAGCAGCCATAATAACCAGACTTAGAATTGGACACACGAAGCTGACTCACATCCACCTTCTTATTGGACTTCACCAGCCAAATTGCCAAACTTGTGATAATGATCCTCTTACAGTGGAACATCTCTTCGTATGTCACAAATACTCGAAGGAAGGCCGCGACCTCAACATCATAATGCCGTATCCCTATAAAACAAACATTGGTATAGAAAAAACCCTAAGATACCTCAAGAGAACAAAATTAATGCCATACATTTAAGAAGACCAGTCGTCGTTAATAGCCAGAGCAGTCGAAGCGACGTTAAATAACATCAAATAAAAAAAAAAATACTAGCCATATTTGGAAATATTTCACAAATTGATTTTGATTTATTGTTTAAATTGTTTACTAATGTATCCAAACTTGATGAAAGAAATTTAAACGAGTCAACAAATCGTATTTTGTTTAATGATGTTATTTATTTATTTATGGTCTTCTGTTAAATAATTTTTAAATTATTTTATTAGAAGATAAAAGATTCGACCACGGCCGGGAATCGAACCCAGGTCCTCCGCATGCGGAGTCAACAAATCGTATTTTGTTTAATGATGTTATTTATTTATTTATGGTCTTCTGTTAAATAATTTTTAAATTATTTTATTAGAAGATAAAAGATTCGACCAGGGCCAGGAATCGAACCCAGGTCCTCCGCATGCGGAGGACCTGGGTTCGATTCCCGGCCGTGGTCGAATCTTTTATCTTCTAATAAAATAATTTAAAAATCGTATTTTGGTTCTACACCCTTTAAATTTTATGCTAAAACTTATATATTTTTCAGTATTTCTGGGGATTACAAAAACATTTTCACAACGGTCTAAGAAAGGGATTATAAAATGAGATTCATAGCCTTGCAAGTTTTGCATGAAAACGGGTATAAAATCAGGCTTTTTTGCCCTTAAATTGCATGCATTATGTGCTGGTCCAATAAATTTTCCTGTAAAGTGGCAATGATGACGCACGCGATCGTGTTCATCTAAAGGGTATTGACATAATATACAGTCTTTAGCAGAATAAAAGGCTGACTCTTCACTCATTTCTTCCATCGGAAGCGGATTAGCATATATATTATCCGCTTCAACAGCTATTTGTTCAAGTTTTTCTAAAAAACTTGCATACAGTTTTCTCCTGTAAAAACAAATGGTTTCAAATCAAACATATTAGACTTGACCAGAAGCGAAACAGAAAAGGCTAGATACTCGTGTATAGCTTTGTTCCAAGGTGTTGACGGATTCGGGCAATTTTTTTTGACGGCCTGGAATTGGTATTAAAAGAGATTCTATATCCGCATAAACTACAATAGGAATGGGTTGTGTATATTCCACATGTTTTAATTCAATTTTATCTTCTTTCGTAAAATCAGATCGAATTGGTTTATGATTACGACAAAATAATTCATGTTCTCGCTTTCGCTCGTCGCCATTTTTCCCAAACTTGTTTACATACGTCTTTGGAAATGTGGTCAGGCATCTACGACATATAGTATATGCATGTTCTTTCAACGATATTTGAGAACTTACTAATCGTGAAAGATTCGTAATCAAACAATAGTGAAAATTTTCCCCATTTTGTAAAAACAATAAATCGAACATTTTATTATAATTTTCCTTTTTAATAATTCTAATTGGATACAAATTTTCGCTAATTGCTATATTTTTCTCGTCTAAGCCATAAACATTTATAGACACATTATTTAAATTTTCAAATCGCTTTACCTCCTTTATTGGAGTCGGGAACGATATCGAATCAAAGGAATATGTGGTTTGAATATTTTTGTATTCATTAAATTTATTTGATCTAATATCATCACTAAGTATAGCTAAACGGAAGCAATCATTAGTATTATTTTTTACATGTATAACACAACGTTTATCCTTAATTTTTTTAGCTAATTCAATATACTGGGATCCTCCAAAAGGTCTATATTTTGTTAAATGCAAGCATATGTAGTTTGATGAAATATACATCCAACCAGAACCTTTTTTTTCAAACTCGTCCTGTTCCGCTAAAATTTTTTCAAAAGTTGTTTCAACATAATTTTCAACATTTATTCTAACATCTATCGTATTACTTTTCGATTTAAAATTAAAATCCGTTCTTTCACTAATAGTGTTTCCGTTTTTCTTAATATATGTACATTCTAACATTAAATTTATTTTATACGATTTCCAATCTTCAACATAAGAATTTAATAAATTTACTAAGAGTTCTTTTTTATTGTTAAAAATTCGGTAGCTACTAATTTTGTATTATCGTTAGGAATATATACGTCCTCAACCGAATTTCCTAAAGAAGCTCTAATAATCCCGTTTTCTTCAGCAATCGTCTTCTTTCGCATCTGTCTATCAAACATGCTATATTTTCTTTTTTTATTCGGTATTTCCATTGTGCTCACGTTGAACGTATTATTACTACTAACCCCACTAACAACTTGACAGTTTATTTTATGACGTTCAAAATTGAACTTTCTATTAAATTCTTTCCCACAGCTTTGACAAATAAAAAACAACCATTTACATCTGTGCCGTCTATTTGGAACCAATAACCCCCATTGCTCACACAAATAATTGTTTTTATTATTAATTTTATTAATCTCTTAAATTAAACATAAATTATAACTAGGTTTTACACGATAGTAATATTTACATAAACGTTAATTCATATGAATTTTTCTTTTTCCCGCAATATTTAAATTTCAGTTGACCTAAAACCATAAAACATCAATTAGCTAAGCATAGTAATGTTTTTACAACTTTATTAAGTATTTTAATAATAATTACCATCATACTGTGCTATATCTTCATCAGTTATAACAAACAGATATCTTTTCGGCAAATATATTCTTATCTGTCCCTCGTCAACTTCCAAGTTCTCAATAATGGCTTCAATGCTTAAGCCATATTCTGTCTCATTTTTTCTTAATTTGTTAATTTTGTATGTTTTTCCTATAGTCAGTTCCCCAATGTTTTTATAAATGGGTTTTGTTTCATTCAATTTTTTAAAGAGAGACATCTAAAACATGCACACAAAAAAATACATTCTACTGGCAATGACAGACATTCACATGTTAATTATTCAACGAACAGTTTTTATATTACTTAGTACTTACTGCGGTCGAGGAGGTGAGGACTGTATTTGACGTCAGACGTATGCGCTGGTCTCTAAGGCAGGGCTTCCTCTTCGCCTTCTATTTATTCGACCCACTCATGGCATCGTAATCAGTGCTGGCTGTGCATTGATAAAATGGCGGCAGTGCAACTCGGACAGCATCCTTTCAAATAGATAACAAGTATAGCGGTGAACACAACAGATTGGCGAATGAATGATATCGCCTCGTCTCCACCTGCAGTAGGAAATGCATCTGCAGCGATTTTCAGAGAAACCGCTCTTTCATGTCTGGGCGGCGTACACGTAGTGCGATACATCCGCATCCACACTGGACATTGATAAAATAGTCAACGTGGCATCCTTCCAAATTGATAGCGATTCATCTGCTGACATTGATAAAATACTACTGGTCGGCTTACAAAATGCTGACTGACCATCGATAAGCAAATTCTTTGTCGTCCTCTGTATTCAGCAAGTTGATCAGTCAAAGAACCTGATAAGAACTAAACCAATGAGACACTTGTTCTTGAGCTCCCACAAAATTTGTCCTACAATCAGAATAAATCGTACGACATGGTCCATGGCACGACAATAATCGCCGAAAAGCGGCCAAACACATGGAAGTAGATAGCTCTGACACTAATTCAAGTTGATCCGCCTTTGTTGACAAACATACGACTAGACATATATATGCTTAAAAAATAAAGGGGTTTCGACGCCTAGCCATTGTAATGCCAAGTGGTCCAGCATAATCTACTCCAGTTAGCTCGAAAGGGTTTACTTGAGACATCTTACATGAAGGAAGGTTACCCATTTGAGGGGGACCACAGCGGGTCGCACTCTAAAATAATGATTACATTGGCGGATTCGATTTCGAATAATTTCTCGAGCAGAAAGTATCCAAAACCTTTGCCTAATCAATGATTATAATAAGTGTGACCCGGCATGACAATTTTTCCGATGATGGTAGTCAATCAACAGAGTTACAAATGGGTCCTTTTTACTTTGCAAACGTTCTTCAACGCGAATGATTCCACTACCCAGAAAGGGCGACAATCGCCTCGGTCGGACCCACCATAAGTTGTGGTCAACGAGCTAGAGGTCTTAACCCTCTTGACAAACAACCTGCTCCATGCTTACCATAGAATGTGCATTCAACTATCTTTGTTATTATTTTGGATTTGCGACACGCGATTGGCTACATAAGACTACATATGCCATCTCGACGGAGAAGCCCTAATCCAATGTGAGGCTACCATTGAATCGGATAACGCTACAATCCGTTCGACATTACATCGTTGGCTGATAGCCGAAACCGTGTTGTGAAGGAGCTTAGCCAATTAAAGTGCGGCACAAAGCTCCAAACGGGGGATTATCATGAACTTGGATGGAGCAACTTTGGATTATGCACTTAACAAAGAAACCGTGGAACCTTCCTCTATAGAGTTTGTTTTTTAGTATATCACGGCCCCATAGCCAACCTCCGAGGCATCACAAAATCCGACCCAAGTGCATCGAGAATCTATCAACACTCCTACGTTTCTTGGAATAGAATGCTCCGACAATACTATCAACTCTCTTTGAAAATCTTCCCACTGTATTTTAACTGAGGGGGCGCAACCTGGTCCCAATCTAACTCCACACTCCACAATTGTTTTATGAGAGACTTGAGAAACATGGTCAATGGCGCCAATAGGCCTAAGGGGTCAAAAATACGCGCAATCGATGAAAGTATATTGCGTTTAGTAGCTTCCTTGTTTTCGTGGTTGCCTCGGAAACGGAATATATCTGTACCGGTTGCGATTCAAGGCCCAGAACAGCTAGGGAATTGTCAGTTTCAAAATCCTTTGCCGAAAAAGATTTTTCCTCGTCCGAGAAGTGAGCTATCAATTCAGGAATGTTAGAGGCCCATTTTGTTAGCTGAAAACCTCGCCTTTTGAATAATTCTTTTGTTTGGGAATAAAGTTGAAAAGCATCTTGTACCGAAGGCATGGAAGTGATAAGATCGTCCATGTATGTGTCTCGTGGGATCCTAATTTTCGCTAAAGGAAACTTTTCACCTTTTTCTTCGACTAATTGCCGAACAGTCCTCAGCGCTAAGTAGGGCGAAGAGGTCATTCCAAACACGACACAATGCAGTTCATAAAGCTCTATCGGGTCCTCGAGCGAAAACCTCCATAAAATTCGTTGGTACTTTCTGTGTAATTGATCGATTAAAATTTGCCGGTATATTTGTTTGATATCCGCGGTCAAGGCTACGGAAAATAAGCGAAAATTTATCAACAAAACGAAAATATCCGTTTGTAATTGAGGGCCTACGTGCAAAATTTCATTTAAGTATAAATTTTTATTTGTTTTAGCACTAGCATCGAAAACAATTCATAGAGGCAAAAACAATTCTGGTACTTTTCGATTTGAATACACCGTGGCGAGGTATGTAATAACCGCTCTTTTCAATCGGTTTGGTTACTAACGACATATGCCCTTGCCGTAAATAAACTAGCCTCACCTCGTGGTATAAAAATCGGACCTCTGGATAACGATCTATTCGCTTTTTTAGATCTACAAATCTTCTCTTGGCTATCTCAAATGAATCCCCCAAACGATTGGGATTTTCCTGAAAGGGCAAGGATGGTCGTTCTAACACCGGAGCGTTTCCCATTAGAATGAAACCGAACACGCTGTCCATAGCAACCACCTGGTCCGAATTCCCCTTAAATTTATTTTCTTTCAATAAATGAGGCACCAACTCAGCCCTTATTATACCATCAATATATCCCGGTGAGTAAAATTTCTCATCTGCGAGTTTAAGATTCTTTAAATAAGAAAACTGAGATCTATCAATTTCACTAGCCAACAATTTGTCTACAATCTTATCAACCAAAAAGGGTTCGATATCAAATGAAATATCTAGTTCTAATTTAGACACAAAACTACAAACCGTCTTCCCTATAACAGGATTGACCCCTCCTCCGAAACCTACTACCGATGTTTTTAAAGGTGAGATAGGTAATTTAAGTCTTCGACATGTTTTTGATGTTAGAAAATGGTACTGACTACCCGAATCAATCAAAAACCGCGCCTCGTGTAATTTTCCCCCACCACTTCGAATATTTACTACCGCAGTAGACAACAAAACCGTAGAAAAACGCTTGACAGACTCACGATCTTTAAAGTTTGCCATCGAACAGCAATTAATCGATGTATTTTGCTGACCTTACGCACTCGAAGTTACACGATAAGGATGATTATTTGAAAAATAAAAATGTAGTAACGAATGGTGAGGTTTATTGCATTGCTTGCATGGGTCGTCTTTTTACAATTCCGCAATAAATGATTAGAAGAAAAACATTTTAAACAGTACGCCTTTTGTTTAATAAAACGAAATCTTTCCCAAGGATTCTTCATTACATTTCAAACATTTTTTATCAAAATTATTATTAGAATTCTCTCCCGATTGAGCCACAAATACTTTCGTTTTTAAATTCTCCTTTATTAGATTTTCCGATCTGTTCGTTGAGGGTTTATTTTCCCAAGGTAATGTTTTAACCTGTTTTTCGACGAACGCTACAAAATCGCCATAGTTAGGTATGTCCATATCTCGGACCGCGGCTTCAAACGCCCGCCGGGTTACTGAGTCTAAAATTTTTAAACCACGATTTAATAATATTAAATCTGCCAAATTGCCGGCATTTAGTCTTTTAAGAGCTGTTATTGGCTCACAAAATTTATCCAGTACTGTGGTTAAATTTCCCCTTGATTCTGCCTTGATTCAAAAATTTGCTCTAAATAGGCATCCGCTAGGGCTCTAGGATCATTATAACGTTTTTGTAACGCATCCCGCATCACTGGATAATTTGCCGCAACAGGTGGTATATGTTTACAAATATTCGATGCTTCCCCCTAAAGTTTGAAACCAAATTTTTGGACTCTCTGCTGATCGGTCAAAGATTCATTTTAGTCTCTCGGCAGCCGCTTCAATGTACTCGATCATTTCTATATGGGAATCGTTAAAGGTTGGATTATAATCAGAATTTAATTCCATCTCTAATTCATTAATTTTAAATTCTATCTCATATAATTCGGTTAAAGTTTTGGGAATTAAACGGTAAGTAGTTTCAAACTGCCCTAAAACTTTTTTAACTCAAGTGTCTCTAGAGAAATCATAAATTCTCTGAATACGCTGGAATAGCTGGGGCTGTTTTGCCCTAAAATTTTTTAAAGTTAAACAATTTTTAAGAATAAAAAACGAAAAATAAACAGATATCTATAAATCTAGAAAAGTAAACACACTTAAAAATTTTGTTAGTTAAAAGAGTAATGTGAAAATTAAAAAAAAAACACAAATTTAATATTTGAAAGGTATAAAATTGTTATTTACAATGTTAGCTAGGTAACGGTATAGCCTTATCAGCAGAACCTTAAACCTAAACCTATAAACAAGTACATGAACAATTGTTAATTTATAACAAAAAAAAAATAATATTTTTTTTTAAATTTATTACTCCGTTTAAACCAATAAATTTCACAATCACAAGGAAACGTAAATAAAATTATAAATGTAATTTCGACAATAATTATTACAAATAAAAGAAATACTTCATCCGCTCATAATATAATTCTAAAAAACGAAACCAAAGAAAATTAATTTACAATTATTAATTGATACTGGTATTCAATAAAAAATTAAAAGGAATTCAAACAAAAGAAAAAATATTTTTCCCAATCGATTCCATCCCGGTTTGGAGGGCCAGATGTTCTAGCGGTGGACTGTATAGTTTTGTTTGAACAAACCTTTTTAAACACTTAATTATAGAAATCAATCTAAACTCACCTGCAGAGAGTCACTTCTTTGTGGTTCAGTTCCTAGGGAGATTAAGGAAAAACTCATTAAAATGGGTGAGGATTTGGATAAGATTTTCTAGGATTAATTTGAACCTTTTAAAGAGGATGGTGAGGCTTCTCCAAGCGAAAATCAGAGATTGTCCCCAGCTTCATCGAGCTATTCAAAGAATTAGAAGTCAGGTTTTACTATCGCTTCACGAACGATCGAAGCCAAGTCACTTCCTAGACTGAACTTTAAATTGTGGCGGATAAAATAAGTCCAAGTGTCCCGCGAGAGAGCAGCACCTCCCGGGGCTATCAGTATACCGATTATAAATTTATAATTTCCGCGCGAACATCCCCCCGCCTCTGAAAAGTTAATTTCAGATAAGGTTAGGACTTACAAAGGAGAAAAAAATTCCTATACCAAACATAACCATCACCATTAAAACAAACACAAGTATTATACAGTTATTATATAACGTTTAAAATAAATAAAATAAAATAATCATATTACTTAGACGGCAAAGGATAATGCTTGGCTGCCGGTCTCTTGTACCGACCATTAGCTACCCGAACAAGTGCAACTCTCACTACTCCATCGTTTCCCGAAAACACTTCTTCAACTATTCCGATCGGCCATTTTAACGGAGGAAGGTTTGGCTGATCCACGATTACTACTGTTCCTACTGAAAGAGAAATAGTGGGCTCTGTCCATTTATGCCTTGTTTGCAATTCATGGAGATACTCCTTTCTCCACCAGTTAAAAATGATTGGACGAACTGGTCTACTAACTGATATCGCGTAAGCCTGTTGTCTGGAACGTTTTGTACATCTCGCACTGGGAGATATTTCAATGGTGACAATGTCAAAAAATGAGCCGGAGTTAATGCAAGTGGTTCTTGTGGATCAGGACTAAGTGGACAAAGCGGTCTGGAATTCAGCACGGCTTCGATTTGAACCAGAACTGTATTCAGCTCTTCGTATGTAAGAAGTTGATTTCCAATAACACGAAACAAGTGAGGCTTGACAGTAGTTATATTTGGCCGGTTGAGCAGGAGCACGAAGGAAATGACCTTGATCGTGCTGTAGCAGAGCTATCTGTGACCTTGAGGATCATTGACCGACCTTGTGAGGGCGAGGGGGGTGTTGTTCTAGGGTGAGGAGGGGGTGTCCTTGAGGTGTGTTATGAGGTTTCAAGGAGTCAACGGATGTGAGATGCCCAACATGGCAACGTTGGATTGTAGATGTGGCAACAGCGCTTTGTTTACATCGTGCTGTAGCAAGGCTATATGTTGATATTTACTCAGCTATTTCATTCATAATTTATCAATTGAATTCATTGATCAAGCTCAGTAAAAGCGCCCCCCACCACATACATAAGCTTTTTTTTTACCACTTTTAACCTTTTTTTCGATTGTCTCAAAAACGGCTTTAACGATTTTCATTAAATTCGTCGCGATTAATGAAAATTAGGTGTTCTTTAATATCAGGTAACCTTTATTATTATTAAAATGTTCCGACGGGGCTTTAATGGGGAAGGGGCCTTTTTTGTTTTCCTATAAAGTCCCTTTTAATTTGTTTATATGGAGAAATTATCTGTCTCTCCTTTCGCCTAAAAATAAGAAATGGCTAAACATGAGATATGATAAAAATCAAGTAAACATATAGAGTAGAAAAAAGAAAAATATTCAGTCAACTCATAAAACACGTTGAGCCCACGGAGTACGCCTTTGATAACAGACCAATGTTCATAATTAAAGCTGATCTGTTCACTTAATGGAAATTATTTGTTTCATGGTAAATGAAGTTTTCAACAACTACATAGAGAATTATAAAATCAGACGACTTGGATTATTATGCTTGCATCGCCGAATTATCTCAAGTAAAAGCTTTTATTTAATAATAAAGGAAATTAGTGTTTGTTATAGAGTAAATGAAAACAAAAATAAGAAATGGATGTGGAAAAATGTGTAACTGAGTGAAAAGTGGCATTAACACAACGCATTAATTTCTAATCTAAGTTGGTAAGTAAAAGTTGTGTGTTGCGCGCACGCACCAGATTTTTTTTTACTTTCACTTACCTATATACGAAATCTATCGTAAGGGGAAGTATTGCGATCGTGGAAAATTTCGACTTCCGGTTTTCAACGGAAATACACGTTTTGGGGTCCCCTGAGTCCAAATAACCAAGACCCGCAAAATGGTCTGTGTGAGTGTTTTTGTGTGTGTGTGTGTGTGTGTGTGTGTGTGTGTGTGTGTGTGTGTGTGTGTGTGTGTGTGTGTGTGTGTGTGTGTGTGTGTGTGTGTGTGTGTGTGTGTGTGTGTGTGTGTGTGTGTGTGTGTGTGAACAGACTAGCTTATATTAATTTAGCCATTATTGTGGAGTAACCACATATTTTTTAAATTACGGTAATAATTTTTTTTAAGAGAAAAGATTTGGCCCCGCCGGGAATCGAATGCTATCCACACCACGGAGTCGCTTCCAAAAGGTGCCAAATTCTTCATCTTCACTGAAACCTCTCCCACGATCTCGCAAATTTTGCGAGTATTTACGGGAGATGGATAATTTTTGTCCAATTTTGGGCATCTCTTGACGTTCGTCAATTTTTGAATTATTTTATATTAATTTAGCCATTATTTTGGAGTAAACACCTATTTTTTAAATAATTTATTTTTGGAGAGAAAAGATTCGGCTCCGCCGGGTATCGAACCCGGGTCTTCCGAGTGACATGCGCGGTATGCTATCCATTACACCACGGAGTCGCTTCCAAAAGGAGCCAAATTCTTCCTCTTCACTGACACCTCTCCCACGATCTCGCAAATTTTGCGAGTATTTACGGGAGATGGACAATTTTTGTCCAATTTTGGGCATCTCTTGACGTTCGTCAATTTTCGAATTATTATATATTAATTTAGCCATTATTGTAGAGTAACCACATATTTTTAAATTATTTTAAATAATTTATTTTTGAATAGAAAAGATTCGGCTCCGCCGGGAATCGAACCCGGGTCTTCCGCGTGACATGCGCGGTATGCTATCCATTACACCACGGAGTCGCTTCCAAAAGGTATCAAACCCTTCCTCTTCACTGACACCTTTCCCACGATCTCGCAAGTTTTGCGAGTATTTACGGGAGATGGACAATTTTTGTCCAATTTTGAGGATCTCTTGACGTTTTAAATTACTTTAATAATTTATTTTTGAAGAGAAAAGATTTGGCCCCACCGGGAATCGAACCTGGGTCTTCCACGTGACGTGCGCGGTAAGCTATCTATTACACCACGGAGTCGCTCCCAAAAGGTGCCAAATTCTTCCTCTTCACTGACACCGCAAATTATTGGAGTATTTACGGGGGATGGACAATTTTTGTCCAATTTTAGGCATCTCTTGACGTTCGTCAATTTCTAAATTATTTTATAATAATTTAGCTATTATTGTAGAGTAACCACCCATTTTTTAAATTATTTTAAATTTAAATTAAATTTAATTTTAAATTTTAAAATTTTTGAAGGGAAAAGATTTGGCTCCTTCTTCTTCTTCTTCTTCTTCGTGGCGCTACAACCCTTGGTGGGTCTTGGCCTCCTCAATGAGCCGCCGCCATTCGGCCCAATTTGGTGCTGCCGCTCTCCAGTTTCTGATCCTGAAAAGGCTTCGTGCGTCAGCTGCCACTCCGTCAACCCATCTAAGCCTTGGCCTACCAGTTCGACACGAGCTGTGAAGGGCGGTGTCCAATACTTTCCTGGGGATATCGTCTTCTTCCATTCGTGCAACGTGGCCGGCACAACTTAGTCTCCCTAGTATTTCTTATTTTTTTATTTTATTCTTGATGAACCTGACCACATCTATGTCCTCGTAGAGGTCATAAAGCTCTCTGTTCCTTCTGATCCTCCATCCATCTCCATCTCTCACTGGACCAACTATTTGTCGTAAAATTTTCCTTTCGAAAATATGTAGGTCATTTTCATCGGTTTTCGACATAGTCCAGGTTTGGGATGCATATGTAAGAACAGGACGTATTAGAGTTTTGTATAAGAGCAATTTAGTTCCCCTAGTAATGGATTAAGCTAATTATAGGTGATGGAAATTGGATGAGGCCAAAAATAGGGGTAGGTGCAGAATTAGGAAAAAATCAGTAATTAATGAAAATTAACGAGTGCTAGAGCTAACTCGCGACGGTGGTGGTACCTGGTGGGGTCGGGGACTAATTACCTATGCGAGAGGTGATTAGTCACGAAAAAAAAGCCGTATTAATTACGGTTTTTAAAATTATAGTTCGCGAGAACTAACAAGAGATCGCATTGAAAACGTTGGTCACGGTAGTCATGGGAGTAGGGCGAAGCCCCCCCCCCCCCCACCGCTACACCACATAATAAGGACTTTTTGGATATTTACCTTTGCGAGAGGTAATTAGCTAGGAAAAAAAAACCATAGTAATTAGTTAATAAAAATTAACGTGTGCGAGAGCTAACTCGCGACGGTGGTGGTCCCTGGTGGGGTCGGGGAAAACCCGCCCCCCCTCCCTATTCTTGACAACGTTGGTCGCGTTAGTCGGGGGGGTGGGGAGGAGCCCCACCCCCCCTCTCCCAGCCGCTACACCACATAATAAGGACTTTTTGAATATTTACATTTGCGAGAGGTAATTAGCTAGGAAAGAAAAAAACCCATAGTAATTAGTTAATGAAAATTTACGTCTGCGAGAGGTGACTCGACCGCGAGAGCGACGGGTCGGCGACAGTGGTGGTCCCTGGTGGCGTCGGGGAAAACCCTCCCCACCGCCCTTATCTATAGTCTTACCTAATTAAGATTTTTGGACTAATTACCTATGCGAGAGGTAACTAGTCGCGAAAAAAAAGCCGTATTAATTACGGTTTTTAAAATTTTAGTTCGCGAGAACAAACAAGAGATCGCATTGACAACGTTGGTCACGTTAGTCGGGGGAGTGGGGCGGAGCCCAACCCCCCTCTCCCACCGCTACACCACATAATAAGGACTTTTTGAATATTTACATTTGCGAGAGGTAATTAGCTAGGAAAGAAAAAAACCCATAGTAATTAGTTAATGAAAATTAACGTCTTCGAGAGGTGACTCGACCGCGAGAGCGACGGGTCGGCGACAGTGGTGGTCCCTGGTGGCGTCGGAGAAAATCCTCCCCACCGCCCTTATCTATAGTCTTGCCTAATTAAGATTTTTGGACTAATTACCTATGCGAGAGGTAACTAGTCGCGAAAAAAAACCGTATTAATTACGGTTTTTAAAATTTTAGTTCGCGAGAACAAACAAGAGATCGCATTGATAACGTTGGTCGCGTTAGTCGGGGGGTGGGGCGGAGCCCAACCCCCCCTCCCCCACCGCTACACCACATAATAAGGACTTTTTGAATATTTACAATTGCGAGAGGTAATTAGCTAGGAAAGAAAAAAAACCATAGTAATTAGTTAATGAAAATTAACGTCTGCGAGAAGAGACTCGACCGCGAGAGCGACGGGTCGGCGACAGTGGTGGTCCCTGGTGGCGTCGGGGAAAACCCCTTTACCTTTTAATTTTTATTCGGTTTTTTAGTCGATCATGGATGATCTTCATTCATTCTTCAGCATTCTTTGGATGCTGATTCCGAATTTAATATCATATTTTCGATAACGCATGCGCAATTCGATTCAATGCTAATTGCTTTCTGAGGATGCTAGTTCCGAATTTAATATCTGATTTTCGATCTTGCATGCGCGAATGGATTTACTCTTATTTTTTAATTTTTGTTCGTTGTATTACTCGATCATACTGTCTGAGGATGCTTATTCCAATTTAATATCAGATTTTCGATAGCGCATGCGCGATTCGAATCCCCTTTACCTTTTAAATTTAATTCGGTGTTTTGTCGATCATGGGTTTTCTTTGGATGCTGATTCCGAATTTAATATCGGATTTTCGATAACGCATGCACAATTCAATTCAATGCTAATTGCTTTCTGAGGATGCTGGTACCATATTTAATATCTGATTTTCAATCACGCATGCGCGATTTAATTCATTTTATTTTTAAATATTTATTCGTTATATTTGACGATCATGTTTTTTTTTGGGTGCTGATTTCGAATTTAATATCAGATTTTCCATGGCTCATGCGCGATGAGGATACTTATTCAAATTGATTAAGCAGATTCAGATTTTCGATAACGCATGCGCGATTCGATGTACCGTTACTTTATAAGTTTTATTCGTTTTTTTAGTCGATCATGTGTTTTCTTTGGATGCTGATTCCGAATTTACTATCAGATTTTTGATCACGCATGCGCGTTTCGATCCATTGTTAATTTTTACCTTTTGTTTGTAGTATTAGTGGATCATTTGGTTTTTGCGGATGATGATTCCGATTTACATATTACATTATCGATCGCGCAAGCGCTAATGGATTTACTGTTTCTTTTTAATTTTTATTTGTTTTTTTTTTTGTCAATAATGGATTTCTGTGGATGCTGATTCTGAATTTAATATCAGATTTTCGATAACGCATGCGCAATTCGATTCACTGCTAATTGCTTTCTGAGGATGCTAGATCCGAATATAATATCTGATTTTCGATCATGCATGCGCGAATGGATTTACTGTTATTTTTTAATTTTTATTTATTATATTAGTCGAGCATTATATTAAGGTTTCTGAGGGTGCTGATTCCGAATTTAATATCAGATTTTCGATCGCTCATGCAGGATTCGATTTATAGTTACTTTTGAATTTTTATTCATTATATTAATTAGCTGTATGGTTTCTAACGATGCTGACTCCAAATTTTTATCAGATTTTCCATCGCGCATGCGCGAATGGATTGACTGTAAATTTTTATTTGTTATATTTATCAATCGTAAGGTTTCTGAGGATGATAATTTTGAATTTAACATCAGATAATCGATGCCGAATGTGCAATTCGATGTACCGTTACTTTTTAATTTTTATTCATTTCATTAGTGGATCATATGGTTACTGAGGAAGCTGATTCCGATTTACATATTAGGTTATCGATCGCACATGCGCGAATGGATTTACTGTTATTTATAAATTTTTGTTCATTATAGTAGTTGATCATACTGTTATAGGATGCTGATTCCTAATTTAATATCAGATATTCGTTCGCGCATGCGTTATTCGATTTATTTTTTTTTTTAATTTTTATATGTTGTATTAGTGGATCATATGCTTTCTGAGGATGCTGATTCCGAATTTAATATCAGATTTTCGATTGCGCATGCGCGGATAGATTATTGCTACCTATTAATTTTTATTCGTTATGTTACTTAGCCATATAAATTCTAAGGAGTCTAATCATAATTTTTTTTCCATCACGCTTGCGCGATTCGATTCATTATTAATTTTTACTTTTTGTTCGTTATATTTGTCGATCATATGATTTCTCAGGATGCTAATTCCGATTTACATATCAGATTATCGATCGCGCATGCGAGAATGGATTTACTGTTGTTTTTAAATTTTTGTTCGATATATTAGTCGATCATAAGGTCTGAGTCATCCTCAGACCTTATGATCGACTAATATAACCCCCCTTCTACCCTTGGAGCCGAGGACTACGCTCGATTTTAACTTATTTTTTTAAAATTTTATCAATGTTTCGATTAAATTACTCCTTTTTACTCTTTCGATTTAATTAGAAATTTTTATACTGCCTAAGACTCCGTTCCCGTGTAATTTGTATGCTTTCGAGGTACGAAATTGCTGTCTAGCCGAGGGGCAGAGGACAGGGGAGGTGGGAGGGTCCTGCACCTACCCCCTATTTTTGGCCTCATCCAATTTCCATCACCGATTGTTAGCTTCTACCCTTAGAGCCGCGGCTACGCTCGATTTTTTTTTTTATATTTCGATCTAATTAGTCCTTTCTACTCTTTCGATTTAATTTTCAATTTTTAGACTGCCTAACACTCCGCTCTCGTTCAATTTGTACGCTTTCGAGGTATGATATCTGTAGCCCGAAAATAGGGTTAAGGGAGTGGGTAAGAGCGGTTAGCCCGATTTTTAATATTATTCCCGCACCTACCCCCCTATTTTTGGCTTCATCCAATTTCCATCACCGATAATTAGCTTCTACCCTAAGAGCCGCGGCTACGCTCGATTTTTTTTTTTTTTTTTTTTTTAATATTTCGATCTAATTAGTCCTTTCTACTCTTTCGATTTAATTTGCAATTTTTAGACTGCCTAACACTCCGCTCTCGTTCAATCTTTACGCTTTCGAGGTATGATAGCTGTAGCCCGAAAATAGGGTTAAGGGGGTGGGTAAGAGCGGTTACACCGATTTTTAATATTATTCCCGCACCTACCCCCCCTATTTTTGGCTTCATCCAATTTCCATCACCGATAATTAGCTTCTACCCTTAGAGCCGCGGCTACGCTCGATTTTTTTTTTTTTTTTTAATATTTCGATCTTATTAGTCCTTCCTACTCTTTCGATTTAATTTGCAATTTTTAGACTGCCTAATACTCCGCTCTCGTTCAATTTGTACGCTCGAGGTCTAGAATCTAATATTAAATTGGAATATGCATTCTCATACAGTCTGATTGAGTAATATAACGAAAAAAAATTAAAAAATAAATAAAATATAAGAGTAGATCCATTAGCGCTTGCACGATCGATAATCTAATATGGAAATCGGGATCAGTAAGTATGTTCCTGGATCGTCATGCCTCCAGTTTGGAAAATGTATCTCTTGAATCATCTTATATGGATTCTAACCACAATAAATCTCCTGCTGTTGCACGGGGCCAACCTAAGGGTCGTTTTTCTCCTGATCAAACCTTTCAGAAGGGACGAGAACTAAGCTCGTTAGCCGTCGCTGTAGCGCATTGCAGCGCATGTGATTCAACTGATAACCACATTTCACAGTGCAAAAGCTTTCTCAGCAATTCTCCCCGAGAGAGATACTTAATTGCCAAAACTAAAAAATTATGCATATCTGCAGATTGAGCACAAGGGTACTTGTCTAAATAAGGCAGCTTGTAGTAAATGTAATTCTAAGGGTCATCAAACTCTGTTGCATTTTAGGGCCGATTAGCCGTCTAGTCTCTCTTCCATCTTACCAAGGTTCAGTCTAACCAAGGAAATGAGTCTACTACTAGATGGGGATATCCCATCTTGCAAATCCACCTTCTTCGTTATGCCTGTCTTCCCAGCCTGTTGATTCTCACGGTGGGAGGGCTTCAACTGTTTTAATGGCCACTTCCTTAGTAAGACTACAAGTTAGTCCCACACAATATATTGTTGTACCTGCGCTATTAGATACCGCCTCCCATGTGTCATTCATAACTGAGCATTGCGCTCAGGTACTTAATTGTAGGCGATTGCCTAAGCGGAAAATCATAAGAGGCATTGGCCAAGTAGCAAACACTTCTGTTGGTGCTACCAGCTTAGCTGTTGCTACCCTAACTGGGGATGTGGTAGTTTCAAATCATTTGTTCAGTATCTTGCCCAAAATTACGAGTGATTCACCTCGGGTTCCATTGGCTCCGGAAATTAAAAATAAGGCTAAGAGCTTGCTTCTGGCTGACCCTATCTTTGATGCTCCCGCTCCCATCGATTGCTTGCTAGGAGCTGATCTCACAGCATGTGTGCTCACTGGAGCTATCCAATCCTTAGGGGATGGCTATCCAGTTGCTGTCTCTACTTTATTTGGATTTTTATTAATGGGAAATACTCCCACTGTTGCTAATCACGGTCGTCAAGGTGAGGTTGATGTAAATTTCTGCAGCTCTCTAGTTGCTATGGATGCAGATGATATTTTAAGTTCTGTTGTTCAAAGGTTTTGGGCCCTAGAGGAGCCTCCCCAATGTACCAAACTATCCCCTGATGCCAACTAACAACAAACTACCGTAAGGTTAAACTCTGGACGGTTTCAGGTGAGATTGCCGCTTAAGGTTGATCCTTCAATGCCGTTAGGCGATTTATATCGCATTGCCATGACCAGGTTTAGTGCCTTAGAGCGCAAGTTTGAACGGGATCCTCAGTTCAAGAGGCTTCATGTCCAATTTATGCAGGACTATGAGAGCAAGGGACATATGATTCGTTACCATTGCCCTCCGAAATATACCATACCCCATCATGGCATTTTTAAGAGCCATGGGGATAAATCAAACTCAGAGTGGTGTTTGACGCCAGTGCAAAAACATCCACAGGATATTCGTTAAACGATTTTCTTCATATCGGCCTCTAAATACATTGTTACCAATACACTGTTCAGATTATTTTCATATGTTTTTGTGTGTGATATCGGACAAATGTTTCGACAAATCTTAGTTCATCCTCATGACTATCCATATCAGTGCATATTATGGAGGGAGGACGTGAATCAGCCCGTTAAAATTTATGCACTTACCACGGTTACTTATGGTATTGGGTCTGCCCCATGGGACGCCTTTCGTACCCTACGGGAACTGGCGTGTTTAGAGAAAGAGCGATATACTCTTGCAAGCCAGCTAATATTAAAGAATTCTTTTGCGGATGACTTCCATGGTGGGGCATCCAATCTAAGGGAAGCTGTTCAGCTTCGAGATCAACTAATTGAATTATTAGTTGAACTATTAATTCAACTATGTATTAGAATTATTACCCACGGTCAGGCAGCAAAGACATACATGTTAGATTACTTACAAGTAATCTAACCGTAGATCCGATAAAACCGGTGACTATTCCACGTCTTGAGTTAATGGGTGTTCACTTGCTAGCTAAATTAACCCACCACTATGTAACCATGATTGCGACAGATGTGATCATTCAATGGGTATTTTTATGGACCGATAATACTATAGTCTTGGATTGGATTAGAACTTCTCCTCATTTGCTCAAAACATTTTGCGCTAATAGAGTGTCGGAAATTGTAGAGAAGACCTCCATAGATCAGTGGAATTATGTTTCAGGGAACCTTAATCCTGCAGACCTCGCCTCTAGGGGAGTTCTTGCTGCAGAATTGGGCTCAGAGCATCTTTAATGTGAAGGACCCGAATTCTGGCCCCAAACTCAATGTCATCGCCAACATTCAAATGATGGGTTGGAACTCAAGCTGGCGATTTCGCTAATCTCTGTCAAGGGTGTGGGAGGCATCTTTGAACGGATTTCTTCATGGTCTAAGGTAGTCATGATTATGACCACCATCCTTAAAATTCAATATCGTGCTAAATGTAGGCCTCTTCCTATCCCTCACTGTTTGAGGGAAGAGGCAAAAAAATATTTATTAAAACATATTCAGTCTGACTCCTCTTTGAATAAGGACATTCAAAGGGTTAATAAGGGCGCCTTGCCCTCTAGAAGTGTGCAACGCTTGTGTCGCCACGTGGATGATTTTGGCTTGCTACGTGCCAGGGGGAGGTTGCAAAGGGCCATAGGTATACCTGCATCTAATTTGATTATTTTGCCCAAACGGCATCATTTAATACATTTATTAATTTCACATTATCATATTTGGCTGGAGCACGCTGGACCTGCTCAAGTTCAGTACCAGCTTACCGTAAGGTATTGGATTCTCTCGGCGAGTCAAGTTGTTCGCCAAGTTATCGACAAATGTGTCATGCTCTTGCTTCAGAGTGAACCCGCGGAGTACCGCTCCTTTAATGGGAGATCTTCCTTCATGCAGGGTCAATCCTGCTCCCACATTCTTCCACACTGGAATGGATTTCTGTGGTCCGTTTATTCGTAAGGCTCCTTCCTTAAAGGTATACATTTCTTTATTTATTTGTATGTGCCTTAAGGCAATTCATATTGGAGTCGCATTGGATTTGTCTGCCAAGGGGTTTATTGATTGCCTCAAGAGATTTATTGCTCGAAGGGGCATATATATGTTATCTGTGTTTTATTTAGTTTTGTTGATTATTTTATCCTTATCAAAGCCAGTATATAATACCATTTAAAGCATATCTTTGATTTTTTTATGAAATGAAACCTATGATCTAAAAATATAACAAACAAAAATTAAAAACAACAGGTTATCGAATCACGCATGCGTGATCGAAAATCTGATATTAAATTCGAAATTAGCATCCTCTGAAACAATATCATCTACTTATAGAAGGAACAATAATTTTTAAATAACAGTAAATTCATTCGCGCAACTCAATCGATAATGTGATACGTAAACTGGAATCAGCATCCTTAGAACTCATATGATCTAATATTATAACGAAATAAAATACAAAATTTACAGTGAATCGAATCGCGCATGCGTTTAATACGTCTGATATTAAACTCAAAGTCGGCATCCTCAGAAACCTATGATTCACCAATATAACGAACAAAAGTTAAAAAACAAAAGTAAATCAAATCACGCATGCGCAATTGATAATCTGAATTTTAATTCGGCACCTGCATCTTTAGAAACCATATCTTTATCAATATAATTAACAGAATAAAATAAGAAAATTGACAGTGAATCGAATCGCGCATGCGTGATTGAATATCTGGTATTCAAGTCGGAATCAGTTCCCTCAGAAACCATATAATCCTCTAATATAACGAACAAATGTTAAAAAACAATAGTGAATCGAATCATGCATGCGCGATTGAAAATCTGCAATTTATTTTGGAATGAGCACCCTCTGAAACCATATGTTTATAAATATAATGAATAAAAATTAAAAAATAACAGTTAATCGAATCGAGCATGCGTGATTGAAAATCTAAAATTTATTACGGAATCAGCATCCTCAGAAACCATATGTTTATCAATATAATGAACAAAAATTAAAAAATAACGTTAAATCGAATTGCGCATGCGTGATTCAAAATCTGATATTAAATTCAAAATCAGCATCCTCAGAAACACATGATCCACCAATATAACGAACAAAAATTAAAAAAAAAAAGTGAATCGAATCATGCATCCGCGATTGAAAATCTGCAATTTATTTTGGAATGAGCACCCTCTGAAACCATATGTTTATAAATATAATGAATAAAAATTAAAAAATAACAGTTAATCGAATCGAGCTTGCGTGATTGAAAATCTAAAATTTATTACGGAATCAGCATCCTCAGAAACCATATCTTTATCGATATAATGAACAAAAATTAAAAAATAACAGTGAATCGAATCGCGCATGCGTTATCGAAAATCTGATATTAAATTCAAAATCTGCATCCTCAGAAACCATGTAATCCACTAATATAACGAACAAAAATTAAAAACAAAGTGAATCAAATCATGCATGCGCGATTTAAAATCTTAAATTTATTTAGGAATCAGCATCCTCAGAAACCATATGATCTAATATTAGAACGAACTATAGAAAAAAAAAAAATTGACAATGAATCGAATCGCGCTTGCGTGATCGAAAATCTGATATTAAATTCAAAATCTGCATCCTCAGAAACCACATAATCCACTAATATAACGAACAAAAATTAAAATCTAAGTGAATCGAATCATGCATGCGCGATTTAAAATCTTAAATTTATTTCTGATCAGCATCCTCAGAAACCATATGATCTAATATTAGAACGAACTAAAAAAAAAAAATTGACTATGAATCGAATCGCGCATGCGTGATCGAAAATATATTCGGAATCAGCATTCTCAGAAAAGATATGATTGTCAATATAATGGACATAAATTAAAAAATAATTTATTTTTGAAGAGAAAAGATTTGGCTCCGCCCCAAATAGAAAGACATGCTTGACATGCGCGGTATGCTATTTATTACAATAATAAATTATTTAAAATAATTTTAAAAAAAAAAAAGGTGGTTACTTACAATGAAGGTTAAAATATAAGAATTGCGAATGCGTGTTCGAAAATCTGAAATTTAATTCGGAATCAGCATCTTCAGAAACCATATGTTTATCAATATAATTAACAAAAATTAAACAAAAAAAGTGAATGAATCACGCATGCGTGATTGAAAATCTGAAATTTAAATCGTAATAAGCATCCTCGGAAACCATATGATCTAATATAATAACGAACTAAAATAAAAAATTGACAGTGAATCGCATGCGTGATCGAAAAATCTGATATTAAATTCTAAATCGGCATCCTCAGAAATCTATGATCCAGTAATATAACGAACAAAAATTAAAAAACAAAAGTCAATTGAATCACGCATGCGCGAATGATAATCTGGACTTTAATTCGGAATCAGCATCCTCAGAAACCAAATGATCTCATATTATAACGAACTAACTTAAAAAATAACAGTGAATCCGATCGCGCATGCGTGATCGAAAATCTGATATTAAATTCAAAATCAGCATCCTCAGAAACCTATGATCCACTAATATAACTAACAAAAACTAATAAACAAAAGTGAATCGAATCGCGCATGAAAATCTGATATTCGGAATCAGCATCCTTAGAAACCATATGATCCACAATTGTAACGAAAAAAATCTGGTGCGTGCTCGCAACACACAACTTTCACTTACCAACTTACTTAGATTAGAAACTAGTGCGTTTTGTTAATTGCCACTTCTCTAATGAACAGAACGGCTTTAATTATGAACAGTGGTCTGTCATTAAAGGGGCACTCCGCATGCGTGGGTTCAACGAGTTTTAAGAGTTGACTGAATATTTTCTTTTTTTCTCCTCTTTTTTTTTTCTTTATTTTTATCATATCTCATATTTGGCCATTTCTAATTTTTAGGCGTAACGAGAGACAGTTAATTTCTCCATATAAACAAAAACAAAGGTACTTTATAGGAAACAAAAAAGACCCCTACCCCATTTAAGCCCCACCACAACATTTTAATAATGATAAAGCTAACCTGATATTAAAGAACACCTAATTTTGATTAAACATAACGAATTTGATGAAAATCGTTAAAGCCGTTTCTGAGAAAATCGAAAAAAAAGTAAAAATTGCAAAAATAGTCAAGATATAAAGTGCCCCCTCCGTAGCAATTTTGATGAAATGCGGGCTATCACATCTTTAACATATACATACGTCAAATACGCAGTTTGATCAAAATCGTTAAAGCCGTTTTTGAGTAATTAAAAAAACACGTGCGAATGATACAAAATTTATTAAGTAAAGTCCCCCCTCCGGTTAATCAATTTTGATGAAATTTTTACAGTCATATCTCGAGCATATAAATACATCAAATACCCAGTTTGATCAAAATCGTTAAAGCAATGTTTGAGTAAATAAAAAAAACACGTGCGAATGATACGAAATTTATTAAGTAAAGTCCCCCCTCCGGTTAATAAATTTTGATGAAATTTTTACAATCATATCTTGGGCATATAAATACATCAAATACCCAGTTTGATCAAAATTGTTAAAGCAATTTTCGAGTAAATAAAAAAAACACGTGACAATGATACGAAATTTATTAAGTAAAGTCCCCCCTCCGGTTAATCAATTTTGATGAAATTTTTATAGTCATATCTCAGGCATATTAATACATCAAATACTCAGTTTAATCAAAATCGTTAGAGCCGTTTTTGAGAAAATCGAAAAAAACGTAAAAAGTTATTAAATAAAGTACCCCCTCCCTTTGAGCAATTTTAATGAAATTTTTGCTGTCACATCGCGGGCATATACCTAAACTAAATACCGAATTTCAGGTTCGCACGGTTTATAGTTTTTGAGCTAGTCTGTTCACACACACACACACACACACACACACACAGACACACACACACACAGACCATTTCGCGGGACTTGGTCATTTGGACTCAGAGGACCCCAAAACGTGTATTTCCGTTGAAAACCGGAAGTCGAAATTTTTCACGATCGTAATACTTCCACTTACTATATATTTCATATATAGGTAAGTGAAAGTAAAAAATTAACAGTGAATTTAATCGCGCATTTTTATCAATTTAATAAACAAAAATTAAAAAAAAAAATCTGGTGCGTGCGCGCAACACACAACTTTCACTTACCAACTTACTTAGATTAGAAATTGACGTGTTTTGCTAAATATCATTTCCCAAAGTCACACATTTTTCTACATTCATATCTTATTTTTGTTAATCGTTAAAGCCGTTTTTGAGTAAATAAAAAAAAACCGTGAAAATGATACAAAATTTATTAAGTAAAGCCCCCCCTCTAGTAGATCAATTTTAATGAAATTTTTATAGTCATATCTCGGGCATATAAATAAATAAAATACCAAGTTTGATCAAAATCGTTAAAACCGTTTTTGAGTAAATAAAAAAAACACGTGAAAATGATACAAAATTTATTAAGTAAAGTCCCCCCTCCGGTTGATCAGTTGTGATGAAATGTTGGTTATCACATATTTGGCATATAAATACATCAAATACCAAGTTTGATCAAAATCGTTAAAACCGTTTTTGAGTAAATAAAAAAAACATGTGAAAATGATACAAAATTTATTAAGTAAAGTCCCCCATCTGGTTGATCAATTTTGATGAAATTTTTACAGTCATATTTCAGGCATATGAATAGTTCAAATACTCAGTTTGATCAAAATCGTTAGAGCCGTTTTTGAGAAAATCGGAAAAAAGTTATTAAATAAAGTACACCCTCCCTTTGAGCAAATTTGATGAAATTTTTGCTGTCACATCGCGGGCTTATACATACTCTAAATACCCAATTTCAGGTTCGCAAGGTTTATAGTTTTTGAGCTAGTCTGTTCACATACACACACTCACACACACACAGACACACAATGGAAGTAGAACCTATAAGATTACAGGTGGCGTTCCCCAAGGTTCTGTATTAGGGCCCTTGTTATGGAACATAATGTATGATGCGGTACTGAGGCTCCCCATGCCGGAAGGAACTGTAACACTCGGTTTTGCAGATGATCTGGCAATAATGGTACGTGGAAAACTACTGGAAGAGATAACGTACAATGCTAACCAGGCAGTAGTTACGATTCGCCAGTGGCTTTCATCGGTAGGCCTTCAGCTTGCTGATCATAAGACTGAAGCAGTCCTCATTACTAGTAGAAAAGTAAGAGAAACGATCAGCCTGACCGTTGGACAATGCGAAGTCCATTCTAAGCGATCCATTAGATATTTGGGTGTGCAGATTGACGCCAGGTTGCGATTCGACGAACACCTGTACTTAGCTAGCTCCAAAGCAGCCCGAGTTACAAATGCATTGGCCCGAATTATGCCAAATATCGGTGGACCCCAGCAGAGTCGGAGAAGACTGTTGGCTAATGTAGCCAGTTCCACGCTGCTATACGCGGTACCGATATGGGTTAATGCCTTCCACGTTCAGTCATATGCCCGTAAAGCTATCAGTATGCATCGAAGAATTGCACTGCGGGTTGCTCGAGCGTTCCGCACTGTTTCCTATGATGCTGCGTGTGTCATAGCTGATATGCCTCCGATTGATCTTCTGGCGGAGGAACGCAATCGAATTTACCATGGAAGACGTGGACAGTCCAATGCTCATTGGCCTACGGTAGATAAAGAAGAGAGAAGGAAAACTATGGAAAGCTGGCAAAGGCGATGGGATTCATGATCTTCCGGAAGATGGACCCACAAGATGATTCCCGACTTATCAATATGGATCGCCCGCAAACATGGAGAGGTTGACTATTACCTCACCCAACTGCTCACCGGACACGGCTGCTTCAGAGTCTATCTAGCCAAATTCAAGCTAGAAAAGGAAGCTTTGTGCATTTGTGGCCTCGCCGACGAAACGGTGGAACATGTTTTCTTCAGTTGCAGGAGCTTAGTCAAAGAGAAGGAGCAGCTTGATGTGATTCTGGGGAAGAAGTCTACCCCGGAAAACTTAGTTTCGTTGATGCTGATCAAGCAGGAGAATTGGAGGGTGTTACAGACTATGCCACGGAAATCGGCAGGACCCTTAGAGACCAGGAGAGGAAAAGGAGAGGCCAAGCAATGGCATAATAAAAAAAGAATAAAGAAGTAGGCACTTAGCCACTCGGCCCCCCGTGAAGTAATGCCTGACAGCGGTTCCGTGGGGTGGCACTGAAGAAAAGGGAGGTGGTTTTTTAGTGAGTAGGGATCTCACTCTGTTGTGGACTTATAGTCGCACAGCGTCTTATGTAAGATTTTTCCCCTACCCAGAAAAAAAAAAAAAAAAAAAAAAAAAAAAAAAAAGTGTGTGTACATACACTAAATACCCAATTTCAGGTTTTCACGGTTAATAATTTTTGCGCTAGTCTGTTCACAGACACACACACACAGACACACACACACACACAGACCATTTTGCGGGACTTGGTTATTTCGACTAAGGGGACCCCGTGTAATAATAATAATAATAATAATAAAGTGTTTTATTTACATTTTTTACAAAATAACAAAATAAATTCATATAATATTTTACACAATGCATGGACATTGTCCGTCTGCAAAGTTGCGTTGTAAAATTTAAAGGAAATAACAGTTTTATCCATAATAACTTAATAACTGTGAAAGCTGGCCTAGTAATAAAACTAATACAAATAAAAGATAAACAGCTAAACAGAGTGTTTACTATTTAGAATTAGAGTTTCTATGGGTATTCATTTCTAAATCCACCTTTCAGACAATAATATGACTGTTAATCAATATTAATAATTAAACTGTTCTGAGAGAAAACATCTATAATGCCAGGCTTTAATGTGAAATTTATAAAGTTTATTCCAGTTTTGGCCATTCAAAAGGGAAATAAATTCAATATCTAATATTTATATCTATTAACAATTTCAATTTTTTTACCGTTATATAGCCAGCGATCACTCCTCGCTAACCTACCGCCTCTTCTAAACACCATAATTTTACTTTTGTCCAAATTAACAGTTAGGTTCCATAACTCGCAATATTTCACCACCTTATCTATCATGGACTGCAACACAACCGGGTGATCTGCCATCAGTACAATGTCATCAGCGTATAGTAGGCATCTAACATTAATACCCGCCACGTGGACCCCTCCTTCAATATAGTCATGAAAGTCATTAATAAATAAAGAGAATAGAATTGGAGACAGTAAACAGCCCTGCTTAAGACCCATTTTCGTTTCAAAACCTTCTGTTAAGCCATTTGAAGTCCACACACAGGCTTCTGTATTGCTATACAAGCTCCTCAAAATTCTAATAAATCTACTAGAAAGACCCATATTATGTAGTTTATAATATAAAGAATCTCTACCAGGACTGTCAAAAGCAGCCTTGAAATCTATAAACATACAATATAATTTACCCCCTTTATTTTCTGTTTTAAGCTTTATTATGTTCATAAGATTAAATATGTTATCAACTGTGGAATAGCCCTTTCTGAATCCCGCTTGGTATTCATTTAATACATTATTATCACTTACCCACTGACTTAACCTCTTCAACAACAAGCCAGTGAACACCTTCGCTATGCAGTCAGAAAATGCTATTCCTCTATAGTTTTCCACGACATCTCTAGCTCCTTTTTTGAATAAAGGGAATATTATAGATTTTTTGAAACTTGAAGGAACTTCACCGATTTCATACATGTAATTAAATAAGTTTAATAAATTTTCTAGAAAGTTATGGGGACTATTCTTTAAAAATTCGTACGGGACGCGGTCAATTCCCGGTGCTTTCCCATCTTTTGACTTGGCCAGCACTTCCAATAGTTCATCGAATTTAAATTCCTTGTCTAAAGATACCACTTGTACAAATGGCGGTGCATAGCTAAAAGGTTCTGATCTACATACCGGGTTCAATAGACTACTAAAATGGTTGACCCAACTTTCCCCTTTAATGGAAGTATTACCAATAAAATTTACAATCTGGTCTTGGACCCCGTGTATTTCCGTACAAAACCGGAAATCGAAATTATTCACGATCGCAATACGTCCACTTACTATATATTTGATATATAGGTAAGTAAAAACAACAGTGAATCGAATCACGCATGCGCAATTGAAAATCTGAAATTTAATTCGGAATCAGCATCATTAGAAACCATATGTTTATCAATATAATGAACAAAAATTAAAAAATAACAGTGAATCGAATCGCGCATGCGTGATAAAAAATCTGATATTAAATTCAAAATCAGCATCCTCAGAAACCTATAATCCACTAATATAACGAACAAAAACTAATAAACAAAAGTGAATCGAATCGCGCGTGCGTGATTGAAAATCTATATTTGGAATCAGCATCCTCAGAAACCATATGATCCACTATTATAACGAAAAAAAATTAACAGTGAATTTAATCGCGCATATGCTTATCAGCATCATTAGAAACCATATCTTTATTAATATAATGAACAAAAATTAAAAAACAACAGCGAAACGAATCATCACTGCGTTATTGAAAATCTGAAATTCAATTCGAAATAAACATCCTCAGAAACCAAATGATCTAATATTATAACGAACTAATTTAAATAATAACAGTGAATCGAATCGCGCATGCGTGATCGAAAATCTGATATTAAATTCAAAATCAGCATCCTCAGAAAGCTATTATCCACTAATGAGGAAGTTCACCGTCAGAAACAGTAGTGACTTTAACGACTGATGAGCCCACCATTAAAATTCTAGGTTTAATTTGGTCTGCCGATACCGATGCCTTCTCATACCGGTTCTGTTCCAATAAATTACCGGCTACCAAGCGGTTGATACTATCTAAACTGGCTCGCATTTATGACCCGCCTGGATGGTTAGTTCCTGTTACATTCACCGCCAAGCTGTTGATCTAACGCCTGTGGATTGGGCACTCCGATTGGGATGAACCTGCCCCCGCCGATGTTAGCCGCGACTGGGACATTTTTCAAAACGAACTTGAATCTGTATCAAAGATATCCATCCCTCGCCGTTTCCCCTTTTATCAGTAATCCCGTAGCAGTCAACGACTGGTCGCCTTCTGCGACGCTTCAGAATCAGGATACGCTGCCACCATTTATCTCCACCCTACCTCATCTGCCGGTGAAATCGCGGTTCATCTACTAATAGCTAAATCCCGAGTAGCTCCCCTCAAAAGGGTATCCCTTCCAAGGTTAGAATTATGCGGAGCTCACCTTTTAGCAAAATTAGCCACTAAGATTCTCGGTATGTTCCCTCAACCGTTTGAAGATATTGTTGCCTTCTCAGACTCCGCGGTAGCCCTCACCTGGATTCGCGGCGAACCGCACCGATGGAAAACCTGCGTGGCCAATTGCGTCACTGAAATACAGGAAGTTATCCCTCCTTCTCAATGGCGTCACATTGACGGTAAGGAAAATCCCGCCGATTTTCCTCTCGTGGGCTATTCCCCAATGAATTCACCCGTCATCCTCTATGGTGGACAGGTCCCTCCTGGCTATCAAAACCGCCAAGCCAATGGCCCAAATCGCACATAGATTCCCCGCCTGACGCCGTTAACAAGGAGCGTCGAATCTCTAAAGAGATCATCACTTGTATCGCCCTAACATCCCTCGACTTGGAAAGTCGATAGTCCTCCCTGACTCGATTCCAGAGGATCACCACCTGGTGCCTCCGTTTCGCCCACAATTGTAAGAATCCTGATCGCCAATACACCGGGTTTCTCTCCGCCGTTGAACTAAACGTGGCACTTGATACCCTAGTCCGGGGAGTCCAACAAGTCGCGTTAGCAGAAGAATATAAAGCCGCGTCAGAACCCGCCTCCAAGTTGCGCATTAAACGCACTTTACAACTGTTCATCGATTCCCACGGCCTTCTGCGCGTGGGAGGTCGTCTTCATCTTGCTCCCCACCCGTTTGATGTTAAACACCCGGCATTACTTCCAAAGGATCACCCCCTCACCCACTTAATAATCGATAATGCTCATCTTACCAACCTACACGCCGGTTCATCTGCTACTCATTCATTCATTCGCCAGAGGTTTTGGATTTTAGACGGAAAGAACGTTGTTCGCCATCGCCTAGCAAAATGTAACCGATGTTTTCAAGTTAATCCCCAACCACTCATTCCCACCATGGGGTCGCTCCCTAAAGACCGTGTTTCATCCACGTATGCCTTTCTTAAAGTAGGAGTCGATTACGCCGGTCCCTTCTCGGTTTCTTCTGTCCGCATTCGGGGATGCCGCGTTACCAAAGCCTATATCTGCGCCTTTGTCTGCTATTCCACCAAAGCTGTGCATCTAGAACTCGCCTCCGAACTCTCCATCCCGGCATTTCTTGCCGCTTTCGCGCGGTTCTGCAGTCGCCGCGGAGTTCCTTCTGATATCTATAGTGACAACTGAACTAATTTTGTAGGGGCTAGTCGCCAGCTGAATGAAATTGGGCGTTTCCTACGACAAGCTGATACCCGCGAGGCAACATCACAACGCTCATCCGCCCTGGGAATTCAATGGGATTTTATTCCGCCTAGTGCTCCCCATTTCGGAGGTCTTGGGGAGGCTGCAGTGAAATCCACCAAGCGACATCTCCGTACTGTTATGGGCTCCCAGATTCTTTCTTTCGAGGAATTTTCTACTCTCTTGACCCAAGTGGAGGCCGTTCTCAATAGTCGCCCCTTGTGCGCTCTCTCTCCAGATCCTCAAGACTTAGAAGCCTTAATCCCTGGCCATTTTCTTATTCACCGACCTCTTAACGCGCCACCTAGTCGTGATGTTTCCGACACCCCGGTTAATCGGTTAACAAGATGGAAACTAGTTGATAAACTGCACCAATCAGTTTGGATACGGGGGATGGTAGAGTATCTGCACACACTTCAACAGCGTTCCCGCTGGACGGACTCCTCTCCTGAGTTAGCTCCGGGTTCTCTCGTCCTGGTCAAAATGGATAATCAACCTCCCCTTAACTGGTCGCCGCGTCGTCGAGCTGTTTCCATTTCTGACAATGTTGCCCGAGCGGCCAGCATCTTAACCCCCTCAGGCTTGCTTAAACGTCCAGTTAATCACCTATGCCCCTTACCCTCTCAATAATGCCGCATCCGCGCCATGGGGGGGGGGATGTTCAGTCTTGGATTGTTTTGGACTTTTCCATCCTTCCAATGCCTCCTAAACTTACTGTAACCAAGCAGGTTAAGAATCAAGGAGACACTAAACAGCTGTCTACCGCGCTACCCCCACTCCGGAGCTGCTCGTCCCGCGAGAGAAAACGTCATTCCTTTGCATGCTGTCGTCTCGTCAAGACCTTCATATTTCTTCCGCCCTGTTACCAGCCGCCGTCACGACGCAGGGGTTTTTATTGGATCAATCTGAGTTTAGCTGGCCACGTAAGTAAGATCTTACTATATGCAATTGCCCTTTCTTGAAGGAATTGACTCGGAGCAGAAGAAAGGTCAACGTTGGAGATTGTGAAACCCACGCATATCTCTATGAGTTTAGTTCACCGGACATTTGGTTATCTACAGAGTGACTATTTCACCAATGAGGAAGTTCACCGTCAGAAACAGTAGTTGGTTTGTTCGCCGGATTTAATAGCTAATTATTTTAATCATCAGAACTGGGTTATAATTCAGAGCTCTGTCAATTAGTTTTCTTTATCTCTGTTTGTTTCTTAATGTTTTATGATCATATATTAACATACTCTAAGGCCTTAATTCACTGTAAAATTGCTAGTTCTAAATTTTCATTTGATTTCTACATTCCTTCTTTTTTTATTTATCTTTATTAATTCATAACCTTTATTATATTGTCATTGCTAGAGATTTCATATGTTTCAGCTTTATCTTAATTTAAGTTCGAGTTGCTTATTAACTGTGATTTCCTTAAGACTAAAAATTGTGTTTTCTTTCTCTTGTAATTTCACCACTATCTTTCTTATTCTCCTTCATCATTATATTTAATATTAATGCCCTCCCGAACAAACAGTGAATCAAATTATCCATGCGTGGTTGAAAATATTAAAGTTAATTCGAAATAAGCATCCTCAGAAACCATATGTTTATCAAGATAATGAAAATAAATTAAAAATAATTTATTTTAGAAGAGAAAAGATTTGGCTCCGCCGGGAATAGAACCAGGGTCTTCCGCGTGACATGCACGGTATGCTATTCATTACAAAAATAAATTATTTAAAATAATTTAAAAAAAGGTGGTTTCCCATAATGATGGTTAAAATATAAGAATCGCGCATGGGCGATTGAAAATCTGACATTTTATTTGGATTAAGCATCCCCAGAAACCATATGATCTAATATGATAAAAAACTAAAATAAAAAAATAGACAGAGAATCTAGTCGCGCATGCGTGATTGAAAATTTGAAATTTTATTCGAAATCAGCATCCTCAGAAACCTATGATCCACTAATATAACGTACAAAAATTAATAAACAAAAGTGAATCGAATCAAGCATGCGCGATTAAAAATCTGAAATTTAATTCTCAATCAGCATTCTCAGAAACCATATGATCTGATGTTATAACAAACTAAAATAAAAAATTGACAGTAACTCTAATCGCACATGCGTGATAAAAAATCTGATATTAAATTCAAAATCAGCATCCTCAGAAACCTATGATCCACTAATAGAACGAACAAAAATTAATAAAAAAAAATCTGGTGCGTGCGCGCAACACACAACTTTCACTTACCAACTTACTAAGATAAGAAATTAATGCGTTTTGTTAATGCCACATACCAAAGTTACTTATTTTTCCACAATCATTTCTTATTTTTGTTTTCATTTGCTCAGAACATTTGAATAATGATAGCACTTACCTGACATTAAATAACACCTAATTTTCATTAAACATGACGTATATGATCGCGCATGCGTACTCGAAAATCTAAAATTAAATACAAAATCAGCATCCTCAGAAACCTATGATCCACTAATATTACGAAACAAAATTAAAAAATAACAGTGAATCGAATCGCGCATGGGTGATCGAAAATCTGAAATTTATTTCGGAATCAGCATCCTCAGAAACCTATGATCCACTAATATAACTAACAAAAACTAACAAACAAAAGTGAATCGAATCGCGCATGCATGATTGAAAATCTGATATTCGGAATCAGCATCCTCAGAAACCATATGATCCACTGTTATAAAGAAAAAAAATTAATAGTGAATTTCATCGCGCATGTTTATCAATATAATGAACAGAAATTAAAAAACAAAAGTCATTCGAATCACGTTTGGGCAATTGAAAATCTGATATTAAATTCGCAATCAGCTTCCTCAGAAACCTATAATCCACTAATATAACGAACAAAAATTAAAAAACAACAGCGAATCGAATCATCACTGCGTGATTGAAAATCTGAATTTCAATTCGAAATAAGCATTCTCAGAAACCATATGGTTATCAATATAATGAACATAAATTAAAAAATAATTTATCTTTGAAGAGAAAAGATTTGGATCCACCGGGAATAGAATAGATCACGCGGGGTCTTCCGCGTGACATGTGCGGTATGCTATTCATTACAAAAATAAATTATTTAAAATGATTTAAAAAAAAAGATGGTTACCCACAATGATGGTTAAAATATAAGAATCGCGCATGCGCGATTGAAAATCTGAAATTTAATTCGGAATCAGCAGCCTCAGAAACCATATAATCCACTGATATAAAACAAAATTTAAAAAACAAAAGTGAATCGAATCACGCATGCGCAATTGAAAATCTGAAATTTAATTCGGAATCAGCATTATTAGAAACCATATGTTTATCAATATAATGAACAAAAATTAAAAAATAACAGTGAATCGAATTGCGCATGGGTGATCGAAAATCTGATATTGAATTCAAAATCAGCATCCTCAGAAACCTATGATCCACTAATATAACGAACAAAAACTAATAAATAAAAGTGAATCGAATCGCGCATGCGTGTCCCGGGTCTTCCGCGTGACATGGACGGTATGCTATTCATTACAAAAATAAATAATTTAAAAAAAAGGTGGTTTCCCACAATGATGGTTAAAATATAAGAATCGCGCATGGGCGATTGAAAATCTGACATTTTATTCGGATTAAGCATCCCCAGAAACCATATGATCTAATATGATAAAGAACTAAAATAAAAAATAGACAGAGAATCTAGTCACGCATGCGTGATTGAAAATCTGAAATTTTATTCGGAATCAGCATCCTCAGAAACCTATGATCCACTAATATAACGTACAAAAATTAATAAACAAAAGTGAATTGAATCAGACATGCGCAATTAAAGATCTGAAATTTATTTCTGAATCAGCATCCTCAGAAACCATATGTTTATCAATATAATGAACAAAAATTAAAAATAACAGTAAATCTAATCGCGCATGCGTGATCAATAATCTGATATTAATTTCAAAATCAGCATCATCAGAAATCTATGATACACTAATATAACGAACAAAAATTAAAAAGCAGTATATCAAATCACGCATGCGCGATTAAAAATCTGAAATTTAATTCTTAATCAGCATCCTCAGGAACCATATGATCTAATATTATAACAAACTAAAATAATAAATTGACAGTAACTCTAATCGCACATGCGTGATCGAAAATCTGATATTAAATTCAAAATAAGCATCCTCAGAAACCTATGATCCACTAATAGAACGAACAAAAATTAATAAAAAAAAATCTGGTGCGTGAGCGCAACACACAACTTTCACTTATCAACTTACTAAGATAAGAAATTAATGCGTTTTGTTAATGCCACATACCAAAGTTACTCATTTTTCGACATTCATTTCTTATTTTTGTTTTCATTTGCTCAGAACATTTGAATAATGATAGCACTTACCTGACATTAAATAACACCTAATTTTCATTAAACATGACGAATATGATCGCGAATCGAATCGCGCATGCGTAATCGAAAATCTAAAATTAAATTCAAAATCAGCATCCTCAGAAACCTATGATCCACTAATATTACGAACAAAAACTAATAAACAAAAGTGAATCGAATCGCGCATGCGTGATTGGAAATCTGAAATTTATTTCGCAATCAGCATCCATAGAAACCATATGTTTATCAATATAATGAACAAATATTAAAAAATAATATATTTTTAAAGAGAAAAGATTTTGCTCCACCGGGAATCGAAACCGGGTCTTCCGCGTGACATGCGTAACATGATATTCGGAATCAGCATCCTCAGAAACCATATGATCCACTATTATAAAGAAAAAAAATTAATAGTGAATTTCATCGCGCATCTTTATCAATATAATGAACATAAATTAAAAAATAAATTATCTTTGAAGAGAAAAGATTTGGATCGGCCGGGAATAGAACCCGGGTCTTCGGCGTGACATGCGCGGTATGCTATTCATTACAAAAATAAATTATTTAAAATGATTTAAAAAAAAGGATGGTTACCCACAATGATGGTTAAAATATAAGAATCGCGCATGGGCGATTGAAAATCTGAAATTTAATTCGGAATCAGCATCCTCAGAAACCATATAATCCACTGATATAAAACAAAATTTAAAAAACAAAAGTGAATCGAATCACGCATGCGCAATTGAAAATCTGAAATTTAATTCGGAATCAGCATCATTAGAAACCATATGTTTATCAATATAATGAACAAAAATTAAAAAATAACAGTGAATCGAATCGCGCATGCTTGATCGAAAATCTGATATTAAATTCAAAATCAGCATCCTCAGAAACATATGATCCACTAATATAACGAACAAAAACTAACAAACAAAAGTAAATCGAATCGCGCATGCGTGATTGACAATCTGAAATCTATTTCGAAATAAGCATCCTCAGAAACCATATGTTCATCAATATAAGGAACTAAAATAACAGTGAATCGAATTGCGCATGAGTGATTGAAAATCTGATATTAAATTCAAAACAGCATCCTCAGAAACCTATTCAACCTATTCAACTGTAAGAAACCAATTCTTACACGGAACTTTCTATTCTGCAGGAAGTTCTTTATATATGTATATATTTCCTGTTATTTTCCAGGTCCTTAGGATTTTTAACACCCGTTCCCTACACATTGTCTCATACTCTTTTATCGAGATCCAGGAATATAGTTATTAGATGTTCCTTCCGAGAGAAAGGTTCTTCCGTTTCTCCTGTATAAGGATTGGATCTATCGTGGAAAGAATCTGTCCAAAACCGAACTGGGAGGCAGAAAATAACCCTTTTGTTTCTATTCCATTGATTAACCTCGTATTAACCATTTTTTCTTGAATGTTTGATAAACATGAACTAAGGGAAATAGGTCGAAAAACCTTCGGTTAATTGCTATTAACTTTTTTAGGGATTGGCACGACTAAAGTGGTTCTCCAAGCGTCAGGGAAACTGCCCCTGTTACATAGGTGATTATAAAGTTTCAATAAGTAAGTCTTCCCCTCATATGGCAGATTTCTAATCATTTCGTAGGAAATTTCATCAATACCTGAGGCCGATACCTTTTTACAAGTATTTATGGCCTGTTCTAATTCATTCCAACCAAACGGCTTGTTGTAGGCTTCGCGTGATGGAGTTGAGTTTGGTTGTTCGGATTCACTATCATTATATCAGTAGGTCATTGTATTGCACATTTGACGTTTCGGAAAAAAATTTGCAAATAAGTCCGCTAGAATTTTTGGATCTGTAACGATATCTTCTCTAAGTTTCAAACCCGGTACGTGGTTTTGTTGCTTTATCCCTCTGATAGAACGAATTTTGTTCCATGTCTCTTTTTGAGGTGTGAAGTTGTTAATAGAAGAAACATAATCCCTCCAAGATGATTTTTTGCTGTCTTTAATAATTCTATTTGCTATTGCTCTTAACTTTTTAAACTGTATAGCACTTTCAAGAGTCCTGTTTTTTCTAAACCTTATATGTATATATATATATATATATATATAATTATATATGTGCATAATTATATTAATAAATTTTAAAACATTTGTGATTAATCTATGTGTACATATAAAATAATCTTTGAATTCAACTATACACTGTAAATATATATATATATCATTTTTTACTCAGAATCATAATTAACAACAGTTAACAGCAGCAGCTAAAAGTTGCTAATAGTTTAAATAGCTATATTACACATCATAAACTGTATATAAATAATTTCAACAGCCAATCATAGATAGATTAGAAAACAATTTAACTATTTTTAAAATTATGCAATATATAAAGTGAGTTATTTCATACATTGTACAACCTTTTATTTAAATAATAATAAAAAAGAAAAAAGAAACTCTAAGGGTTAAAATAAGTCTATAATGAACACCTTTATGTAATGTACAACCTTTATGTATGTAATGTATAATGTACTGCTTTGTGTTGTCAATAATTATAATTGACAACATGGCAGGAGGGCGAATAGGAATATTAGGTATATTCCGGAGTATATACTCCGGCAGAATTGTTTTCAGAAGATACTCATTTCTCTTAAAAATCACCCTCCTTCCTCTGATAAACAGAACTTCATAATCTCCGACCTCGAAATTATGAAATTCTGTAAAGATGGCCATCTAAAATACAAAGAGAGGTATTGTTGAAAAATACTATCTATAGTAGCATACACTAGACAAAATAAGTATCTGAACACTATTTGTATTAATTTTTAACTACTAACAGAGAATAACATGTAATTAATTTTATTTTATTCTATGCGTAGTTGCTTTGATTAAAAAAAAAAGGAGCAGTTGTTTACAAAATATGTAACATTGATCTCATTACAAATAACAGAATTTCTCGCAAAAAAAGTATTTTTACACCCTTATAATACACTAGTAATAGTTAGATTCGGTAGAGGTGAACACTGCTTACCAAAGAAACAATTTGCATGCAATTTGTCGCAGTAGTATTGTATACTATGTATTGTAGTAGGCATTCTCAAAAGAAACGTTCACTGAATGAAATAAACCGACAGAAGAGATTACATTTTACAAAGATGTACTAAGATAAATCATTAGAGTTTTGGAAAAAGGTAATATTTTCAAACAAAAGTAAATTTGAAATATTACAGCCAAAATGTATGTTGAAATATTGAGCTGTAATTTGAAATTCAGTGTCACAAATTCGATGCTAAATATGATAAATAAAATGCTACTTACCTTGAGGAAGAGTGTGGATCTACTATACTGCTATAGGATACTAAGCTAATGTGCAATCTGCATCTTTTAAAATTGCTTAATGGAATCCCTGTCAGCTTTTCTAAATGAATAGGTCCTTTGAGCTCTTCCTATCGAATTGATAATATTTAATGCAATAGCTTCTGTATCATATTCAATCCTATCATTGCCAACATCATTATTTAAAAATGAAATATTAATATTTAATGCAGAAAATTATAGTTTAATCGAATATTGGTTTTTTAAAATTATTCTCCGCCATGCTCCAGTAATTCATATTCTCTTCATTTTTACAGCTTTTATAAAAAAAAACATTAACAATGCTTACAAGGAATAATCATATATACTTTCTTTCTTCCTTACTTCTCCATTACGATATTTTTATAAAAATTCATATCCTAATTAAAGGTTTCATATCATTTTATAAGATTTAAACAATTCTCATTCATTTTCTACATTATTACAACTTTTATATAAATTTAACAAAGTTTATGGCAAATTACCATATATTTTCTTTAATTCATACTTCTTCATTCCGACATGTTTCTTTGGATTTCATACTTTTCTTATAATTTTATAAGATTTTAACAATTTTCTTACATATTATTGCGTATCTTCTACATTTTTATAACAAATAAACATATAATTTCTTTATATCTTACTTCTTCGTAATGATATTTTTTCTTTTAATTTCGTATATGTCCTGCAATTTTGTTAGATTTTTTTAACAATTTTCATGTAAATTCTACATTTTTACAGCTTTTATATAAATTTAAGTACTAGGTATTATAAGCAATAAACATATATTTTCTTTTATTCTGACTTCTACTAGGTATTATAAGAAATAACCATATATTTTCTTTTATTCTGACTTCTACGATCAGATGTTTTTTCTTTGGTTTTCATATCTTTTATATAATTGTATAGGATTTTAACAATTTTCTTACATTTTATTCTAACAACATTCTAAAATTTATATTATTGCGTATCTTTTACAATTTTTATAACTAATTAATGTATAATATCTTTAAATAATTTATTTTTTGAAGAGAAAAGATTTGGCTCCGCCGGGAGTTACATGCGAGTATGCTAACCACTACACCACAGAGCTCGGCTCAAGACAGAGCAAATCCTTCCTCTTCACTGATACCTACTCCCCCTTTTGGGAGGAAATTTTGGGACCCCCTGAGTCGAAATAACCAAGTCCCGCGAAATGGTCTGTGTGTGTGTGTGTGTGTGTGTGTGTGTGTGTGTGTGTGTTAACCGAAGGGGGGACTTAACTTAATAAATTTTGTATCATTTTCACGTGTTTTTTTTTATTTACTCAAAAACGGCTTTAACGATTTTGATGAAACTGGGTATATGTTGTATGTATATGCCCGAGATACGACTGTAAAAATTGATCAAATGTAAAATCAAAATTGATCAACCGGAGGGGGGACTTTACTTCATAAATTTTGTACCAATTTCACGACTACATATTTTTTATTTACTCAAAAACGGCTTTAACGATTTTGATGAAACTGGGTATATGTTGTATGTATATGCCCGAGATACGACTGTAAAAATTGATCAAATGTAAAATCAAAATTGATCAACCGGAGGGGGGACTTTACTTCATAAATTTTGTACCAATTTCACGACTACATATTTTTTATTTACTCAAAAACGGCTTTAACGATTTTGAAGAAACTGGGTATTTGATGTATGTATATACCAAATATGTAAAAGCCAACATTTCATCAAAATTGGTCCTACAGAGGGGGCACTTTATTTCATGACTTTTTTCTAATTTTTAACTTTTTTTCGATTATCTCAAAGACGGCTTTAATAATTTTTATCAAATTCGTCATGTTTAATGAAAATTAGGTTTTCTTTAATATCAGGTAAGATTTATGATTATTAAAATGTCCTGAGGAGGCTTTTTTTTTTGGTGGGGGGCCTTTTTTGTTTGTTTGTCTCTTATAAAGTACCTTTGTTTTTGTTTACATGGAGAAATTAACTGTCTCTCGTTACGCCTAAAAATAAGAAATGGCTAAATATGAGATATAATAAAAATAAATAAAACATAAAGAGGAGAAAAAAAGAAGGCGGAGTACGCCTTTAATGACAGACCATTGTTCATAATTAAAGCCGTTCTGTTCATTTGAGAAGTGGCAATTAACAAAACGCATTATTTTCTAAACCAAGTAAGTTTAGTAAATTTGTTCTTTTTTATTTATTTATTTATTATTGCCTCTACCCGGTTGGGTCATTGGCAAAAACGCTTTCGATTCAAACTTGATTGTACAGTTTTATCTTATTTAAAAAAGACATCACTACCTCCACCGAGTCCTCCATGTCTCCCAACAACTCTTTGAGATTGTTTCCCATTTTCAATTCACATATAGTTATTGGTTCATTATTGTATATTCTAACGGCTTGTGCTTCGAGATGTGTTTTAAGTTTAATTTCTTCAATGTATACAGTATGTACTAGTGTAACGACTCCTCCCCATGATTTATCAGACCCTTTTCTATCTTTTCTATATGTTTGGTAATGTTTGATTTTTAAATTTTGTTTTTCGTTGAGGTGAGTTTCTTGTAAAACAGCATATTGGGTTTTCTTCGTTTAATAATAATTGTAAATTTTCATAATTACGGAAAACACCGTTGCGATTCCATTGCACGATTTTGCCTTGTTTTGTTGATGCTATTAATTTTTTTTTTGGATTGCATTTTATTCCATATATTATTTCCATATAAGTCATTATATGGAAAAAGTGAGTGCGCGTTTTAGGCATTTGGCAACGAGTAGTGATCTTCTAATAAATATTTTCCTTACAGCGAAATTTGCGATTGTTTTATAATTAGGGAGGCGGATTTTGTAACCTAGATTTGCTCCAACAAGCTATTAAACTCATTGGTAACTAAACAAGGTCACTATTGTTTTAATGCTGGATGAACCATGTGGGAAAACTACCCAATCAAATCTAGAATCAAAAGAGTGGGGGGAGAACATGAGCAGTCTACTAGTTATCGACGTGTTTTAAGTGCTTGTTGGAACCAACGTATGCATAACCTTAACTGATTTTTCAACAATAGATTTCAATAAAGATATTTAATATCCGCAAAATATAATATCGCTGTCGTTTTCTGTAGCGTTATTAGTAGATATATTAGATTGATATAGGTATATATTCATCGAAAACAGTAAACCTTCTTAATTTAGATCTAGTCGACGGTTGGACACCATAAAAATAAGACCACGAAATTCGTGGAATTCCAAGAAAGACCGAGTATTGATAACCGTTTTATAGCAGAATTTAAGACTTCTTCAAGTTCCCCAAGGTTCGTTTAAAGTTAAAATCGTAGCCATTAATGCTTTAAATTAGATTTTGATTTCCGACTTTCACTCGCTATACACGTTAAAAAGGAATACAATAATTCCTGGAAAAGCTTATTTTCAGTTGATTTGGGGGCCTTAACATTCTGTCTTCTTCCGGAATCACTCGGTCTTATTAATATACAATGTAATAATGAAATCTTGTGCCGATTCGTCATGGAGCGACACTTCTGTTATGTTTTTCGGATTACTACTATAGGTTTCTAATTTTGTTTCTGCAACTAGAATAAATTAGAAATGCTTTAAGTGCCAAATCATTTATTTTGAGAAGACGAAAATCTGCTATCTACGCTCAAATGTAGCTCGAAAAAATATTAGGGGTACGTCCAGTTATGAAATAATTTACGTTCTGCTAAATAACTTCAATATTATTTTGTTCCATCACCAATTTCATCTATGATGGCTAATTGTCTAATTTATTTTTACGTTGCTAGCTAGTGGCACACAGGCTTTGCTATTGTCTAGATAGGAGAGTCTAAATATAAAAGTCTTTAAGAGAGGCACTTATTAAGAATTATTTCCATCATTCATTTTCCAGTTGATTTTTCAATTTTTTACACTTTTCCACAAATTGTGAGTTGTAATTGTTTGCTGTGTATTAACTGAAATTTAGTAGAAAAAAGCGTTATCAAAGAGCCAGAATGTCTTAAGACAATTTCCATTGATTTTGAGGTTTGGATCGATCTTTATTAAATCGAAAGAAATTTAAATATTCGATTTTCTTAGGTTGCCGAAATTTTCAAAAGCCAAACCGTCATAAGTTTAGTGTTTGCGGTTCGTGAGAGCCTAAAAGTGTTTTTAAGAGCCTAAGACCAATAATAAATGAATGAATTTTATTGAAATAGACAGTGAAAATGAGCTTGCATATGTCATCTTATAGTAAATCTAGTGAAATTCAAAATTATAATTTTTCGAAAAGGCGGAAGACGTGCAAAGAATGAAAAATGGTATTTTGCACAGTCGTCAGTAGAAGTTGTCAACAAATACAAATATCTTGGAATATTATATTCCTCCGGCATGTCACATGAAGAACATTTAAAAGAAAGACTACAAACTGCTAAAAATGGTTTAAACTCTTTATGGCAAAAACTTATAAAAAATAAGGACAACGCATATTCAGCAAAAATGCAGCTATTTAACACTGTATCCAGAACATTACTCTGTTACGGGGCTCAGGTCTGGGGCGGAAAAATGTACAACAAAGTTGAAAGTCTTTTACCATTCTTCTTGAAAAAAATGTTTAATCTACCAATTAACACATCGAACTATATTTTATACTTGGAAACAGGATTAAAGCCCATATATTTACACACCTTAAAACTACATTTCAAATATATAATTAAAGTAATAAATTCCCCGAATAGACTCACAAATACTCTGGCATTGGAATGTATTAAAAAGAATATAGGGTGGTATAAAGATGCAAATGAACTCGCCCAAATACATAATGCTCCTCAGATTAATCTTGATAATGTTTCGGAATGGTCCAATATATTTAAATTATTAGTTAAAAATTTAGATGAAGGAATGAAAAATAAATATTTAGCTGCGGCTGTAAGTTCATGTAATAGTGTAACTTATAAATATCTCGAATATGCCTACCCGAAAATGCTCAGTACATGAACAATACATACAAAACGCATGAGATTCAATGGATATTGAAAATAAGAGGGGAACTGATGTACCTAAACTATCGTAGGCATTCAGGAAGATCTGAAAAAACATGCACTATTTGTAACACTGGAGAAAATGAAGATATGATTCATTTTATTGCCACATGTCCGACTCTCTGTGATATAAGATCTAAATGGTTCGGGATTGAAACTTTAGAAATGGATGAATTATGCACTTTTCTAAATGGGAAGAATTGGAAAACTATTATTTCATATGCAAGGGAGGCGAGGAAATATAGGTGTCTGTTTAAATAATGAGCTGATATCCATTATTGTTTATTTAATTATTAATTGATTAGTATTTGTAAATGGGACCAACATAATGTTTGATTATTTATTGATATGAATGTAACTGTTAATTAGGAAAAAAAAAAGTCATATATTCAATATATATATATATATATATATATATATACCTATGTATATATAATTCAATATATATATATATATATATATATATATATATATATAATTTAAAAAAAATGGTAGTAGTAACATCAATAATAATTATAGGGTGATCAATAATAACAATTTTTTTATTTAAAACAAATTTTAAATTTTTTAAATTTTTAAATTTTAAATTTAAATATATTCAATTTAAAATTTAATAAATTTAATTTTAATAAATTTAAATATATTTATGAAAGATAATGGAGATAAGATTTGTTGGGTTCAATTTGTGCAATATTGTTTATATTAAAATTAATATGTATACTTAAACATAGTGTAATGACTATTTGATATTTTTCTCATATGTTTAGAATGTTACAAATTAAATTATAGGTTGTTGTATTTAATGTTGGTTGTTTCATATAATAAATGATAATGTTTTGGTTCTCTTACTTATTGTTTGTTCTCTTACTTATTTGTTGTTGTTATTTATTGTAATAACATTTATTTATTTATTGTAACTGATATCAACCAGTACTCACCTCTGATGGTCATTGACCAAGGGTATCTGCCAAAGAAATGTATATGTATTCTAATGTTTGAAAATAAAAGCACTTTAATAATAATAATATTGTCTGGAAGTTCTGGATTCTGAAAGGTTAGAATCCAAAGAGGTGTTGGAATTTTTCTCCCTCCCGACTTCTTAAATATGCGTCTCACTTCAGTTACTCCTATTCCATGTAGCTCGGTCTGGACTTCTTCTTCCGAGCAGCAGTTGAATTCAGGGCAACAAATAACACCCTTAGAGAAGTTAAGGGTTTTGTGCAGGGAGAACTTAACCGGGGATTTTTCAAATGTTTTAATTTTAGATAAGTTTAGATAATCCTTTTCGCTATTAACTCCTAGCATTAATTTTCCATTTCTGGAAAACGAAACTTTTGTGTCCGGAGCGTATCATTTTATAAATTTATTTACCTTAAAAGGGCTGTAGTTTGTGAATAGCTTACCTTCTTCCTCAAAGTACATTTCGACATATTTCGGCTTCCAATATTTCGTAAAGATATCAGGAGGTACAGGCTTGAGGGGTTCGCCCATCGCAGCTACTGTTATATTTTTGGTAACCTACTCCAATCCAGTTGCTATCAATCAGTTCCTGGGAAATTCCGGAGCTTTCCAGGGATAACCTTTGGTAGTATAAGAAGTTCTTAAACCAGAGAACAAGTTTTTTGGTTTTTAGAAGGTTTTTTTTTTTGTTATTCTTTTTTATATTTGTTTTTTTTTTTTATTTAAATCCTAAACATTTGACATATATTTTATCTCCTTCTTACTTCTTCGTAATGATATTTTTCTTTTAATTTCGTATATGTCCTGTCATTTTGATAGATTTCAACTGACAATTTTAAATTTTGTAATTTGTGCTTTTTTATATTTGTTTTTTTTAATTTTAATCCTAAACATTTGACATATAATTTATCTCCTTTCTTTTTTAATACCTTTTCTAATAGTAAGATGTGGGTTATTAAGAAAAAATATAATAATTTACTATCAGGATATATATTTTTTCCATAAACATGTAATACAAATATTTTTAATTTCCTGCCGATCCAAACCCTCCTTCTTTTTTTTATTGTTTGGCTTGTTGAATATTGCCTGGTAATTTAGTATTGAAGTCTATATGATGCACTTGTATATAACAGTAACTTTTTTGTAAAATAATTTGAGCAATTTTGTCTCCTCGTTTAACATGATAATCTTTGTTTGAATGATTATGTAAAATAACCTTAATTGTGCCTCGATAATCAGGGTCTATTATACCACCTATTAATAAACATAAAGTTAATATTTAAAAAGAAACGAATTAATAATAAAACACAGGTAAGAAAAATTACCCATAACACTTATGAACTTTTTCCATGCCATACTTGATCGGTCTGCTAATCTTCTATAATATCCCTCAGGAAATATGTTTCAACAAGCACCTTGCCTCTAGCTGTTATTGTATAATCATGAGGGCTAGTTAAAAAAATTAAATTATATAAATTTTTATTAAAAAATGATCTTAAATAAATATAACCCCCTTAGCCTCGACACTTAGGGCTAGAGGCTATACAATAAATAAATGTAACTAAGTAAATGATATACCTGGCTAAGTCATAACCGACTGAATCAGGATTTCCCTTCACTACATTGAAAGCTAGCTCAGATCTTTTTATAACATACATGATTTTGTTTTTTAAGAGATAGCTAAAAAAGGTACAATAAAGTGCGAATCGTAACCCTGTAAATTTTGCATAATTACTGCTATAAAATCAGGTGTTTTTGCTTGTAAGTTGCAGTTTGAATGAGCTGCACCAATAAATTTAGATGTTACATGATCATGATGCCGTACTTTCTGGTCTTTATTTAATGTCTTTAGACAGATAAATCACTTATTCGTTGTTTCATAATACAACCTTTCTTGCTCAGTAATTTGAGCCATGGGTTCGATTTTGCAATATATTTCATCAACCTTCTTTGCCAATTCATGAAGAGCTTCCATAAACAAAAAAATGCAGTTAGCACCAGTATAGACTTATAGGTTATAGGTATAGACAGTATAGGTTGAAGATGTAATAGAGGAATATCTGCTTTAACCATAAGTGATGCACAAAAGATTTTATGATTTTGCACGGATTTCGTCCAAGAAATTGACGGATTTTCACAAGGGCCCTCGATCTTTTCTAAATAATATTCAAAATCAGCATATGCCTCAATTTTGATTCTCTGTGTACACTGAAACTTTTTAAATTTTATTTTATCATCGCGTGGGAAATCTGTCCTAACCGGTTTATGCGCACCGCAAAATAATAAATGTTCCTTTAATCGTTTTTTGTTTTGTATCTCCAGGAAATAGATGTTAAACACCTGTGACAAATTTCTTCAGCAGATTTGTAACCGGATATTAGACTGCCAACAAGCCTGCTTAAATTGGTAAAATAACAATAATGGGAGTCTCTATCATTTTGAAGAAATAAAAGGTCAAATCTTTCTTTAAAGGTTTCTTTTTTGCTTATTCTCAAAGGAAATACCTTGTTTTTTCATCTAAACCATACACATTGATTAAAACATTGTTTACATCCTCGAATATTGTAATGTCTTTAAAGGAAGTGGGATATGAAATACAATCAAAATTGTAATTATTTTCTAAATATTCATAGGACTTAGGATCGTTCAAACCAATAATTTTACTTAATATTGCGAATCGAAAACAATCGTTGTTTAAGTTTTTTACGTTAATTACAGCATCTTTATTTGCTATCGCTTTCGGCAAGTCCATAAATTGTTTTCCATCAAGAGGTTTATATTTAGTTAGATGCAAACAAAGATAATTACACGATACAAATGTCCAGCCAGAACCTTTAGTTGCAAAGGAATCTAATTCCGAAACTATTTTTTGATATGAGTTATTAATATATTTGTACAAATCAGTTGATGAATCTATAATTTGTTGACAGGTCTTAAAATTCATATCTGCCTTTTCCTCATAATTTGGACCCATTTTTTTGTAGGAACAATCTAACTGCAAATTAAGTTTGAATATGTTCCATAGTTCTAAGTAAAATTTTAACATATTAATAATTTTTTCTCTTTTTGACTCCAGAAAGACTTTCGGAAATGCATTAAAATCACGATTTTCAATATAAAAATCTTTCACTTTATTACCAAATGCTGATTTTTTAATACCTGGTTCAATTGCAACTAAAATTTCAAACTATAGAATTCATGTTTCTTTGGTGAGCTAATTCCTATTTCTGCATTATAGACCCAGATGAAGATGGTATTAGCGAATGTATTCTTTTTTACTTTCACTTACCTATATATGAAATATATAGTAAGTGGAAGTATTGCGATCGTGAAAATTTTCGACTTCCGGTTTTAAGCGGAAATACACGTTTTGGGGTCCCCTAAGTCAAAAAAATCTGGTGCGTGCGCACAACACACAACTTTCACTTACCAACTTACTTAGATTAGAAATTGACGTGTTTTGCTAATTATCATTTCCCAAAGTCACACATTTTTCTACATTCATATCTTATTTTTGTTAATCGTTCAAGCCGTTTTTGAGTAAATAAAAAAACCCGTGAAAATGATACAAAATTTATTAAGTAAAGTCCCCCCTCCCGTAGATCAATTTTGATGAAATTTTTACAGTCATATCTCGGGCATATAAACACATCAAATACCAAGTTTGATCAAAATCGTTAAAACCGTTTTTGAGTAAATAAAAAAAACATGTGAAAATGGTACAAAATTTATTAAGTAAAGTCCCCCCTCCGGTTGATCAATTTTGATGAAATTTTTACATTAATATTTCAGGCATATAAACAGATCAAATACTCAGTTTAATCAAAATCGTTAGAGCCGTTTTTGAGAAAATCGAAAAAACCTAAAAAGTTATTAAATAAAGTACCCCCTCCCTTTGAACAAATTTGATGAAATTTTTGCTGTCACATCGCGGGCTTATACATACTCTAAATACTCAATTTCAGGTTCGCACGGTTTATAGTTTTTGAGCTAGTCTGTTCACACACACAAACACAGACACACAGACCATTTCGCGGGACTTAGTTATTTTGACTCAGGGGACCCCAAAACGTGTATTTCCGCTTAAAACCGGAAGTCGAAAATTTTCACGATCGCAATACTTCCACTTACTATATATTTCATATATAGGTAAGTGAAAGTAAAAAAGAATACATTCGCTAATACCATCTTCATCTGGGTCTATAATGCAGAAATAGGAATTAGCTCACCAAAGAAACATGAATTCTATAGTAAGGCACAACTTGAAATTTTAGCTACAATTGAACCAGGTATTAAAAAATCAGCATTTGGTAATAAAGTGATAGATTTTTATATTGAAAATCGTGATTTTAATGCATTTCCGAAAGTCTTTCTGGAGTCAAAAAGAGAAAAAATTATTAATATGTTAAAATTTTACTTAGAACTATGGAACATATTCAAACTTAATTTGCAGTTAATTTGCAAATTTTTACAGTCATATCTCGGGCATATAAACACATCAAATACCAAGTTTGATCAAAATCGTTAAAACCGTTTTTGAGTAAATAAAAAAAACATGTGAAAATGGTACAAAATTTATTAAGTAAAGTCCCCCCTCCGGTTGATCAATTTTGATGAAATTTTTACAATCGTATCTCGGCATATACATACATCATATACCCAGTTTGATCAAAATCGTTATAGCCGTTTTGAGTAAATAAAAAAAACACGTGAAAATGATACAATATTTATTAAGTAAAGTCCCCCCTCCGATTGATCAATTTTGAAGAAATTTTTACAGTCATATCTCGGGCATATAAATAGATGAAATACTCAGTTTAATCAAAATCGTTAGAGCCGTTTTTGAGAAAATCGAAAAAAACATAAAAAGTTATTAAGTAAAGTACCCCCTCCCTTTAAGTAATTTTGATAAAATTTATGCTGTCACATCGCGGGCATATACCTACACTAAATACCCAATTTCAGGATCGCACGGTTTATAGTTTTTGAGCTAGTCTGTTCACATACACACACACACACACACACACACACACACACACACACACACACAGACACACACACAGACCATTTCGCGGGACTTGGTCATTTCGACTCAGGGGACCCCAAAACGTGTATTTCCGTTGAAAACCGGAAATCGAATTTTTTCACGATCGCAATACTTCCACTTACTATATATTTCATATATAGGTAAGTGAAAGTAATAACTAAGTCCCGCGAAATGGTCTGTGTGTCTGTGTTTGTGTGTGTGAACAGACTAGCTCAAAAACTATAAACCGTGCGAACCTGAAATTGAGTATTTTGAGTATGTATAAACCCGCGATGTGACAGCAAAAATTTCATCAAATTTGTTCAAAGGGAGGGGGTACTTTATTTAATAACTTTTTAGGTTTTTTCGATTTTCTCAAAAACGGCTCTAACGATTTTGATTAAACTGAGTATTTGATCTGTTTATATGCCTGAAATATTAATGTAAAAATTTCATCAAAATTGATCAACCAGAAGGGGGACTTTACTTAATAAATTTTGTATCATTTTCACATGTTTTTATTATTTACTCAAAAACGGTTTTAACGATTTTGATCAAACTTGGTATTTGATGTATTTATATACCAAAGATGTGATAACCAACATTTCATCACAATTGATCAACCGGAGGGGGGACTTTACTTAATAAATTTTGTATCATTTTCACGGGGTTTTTTTATTTACTCAAAAACGGCTTTAACGATTAACAAAAATAAGATATGAATGTAGAAAAATGTGTGACTTTGGGAAATGATATTTAGCAAAACACGTCAATTTCTAATCTAAGTAAGTTGGTAAGTGAAAGTTGTGTGTTGCGCACACACACCAGATTTTTTAAATGGTAAATGTGATTGCTTCGAAGATGAAACAGCAGGTTTTGGGAAGTTTTCTATTGATAATTGGCTACCTATATCAGCAAATGCTTGAGGGGAACTGACACTTTTTTCTTTACATGCGAATTGTTTATGACGTTCGCAGCTAAATTTTGATTTAAATTCACGATTGCAATCTAAGCATGTATAAAATTTCCATTTACATCTGTGTGCGCTCGAATTTAATATTAACAACCCACATTTTGAAAATAATATAACATCAATACCTTTTCCATCGGCCATCATTTAGTTCCATTACATAAATCTAATTTTGTAAGCTTGTTTCTCCTTTCCTTCATATACCATGCTCAATGATCCTAAAATCAAGCATATCATTTCAGTTAAATATTACACTTTTTTATTATTGCTATTTTAAAAGAAATAAAAAACTCACCATCATATTGTTCGATGTCTTTTCCAGAAAAGCATTCTTGGTATCTTTTGGTAAAAATGTCCGATATTTTTCTCCGTTAACCCCCTCTATGATTGCTTGTAACGCTTCTCCATACTCCGTTGATTTGAGAGGCAGCTCTAAAATCTTATAAGTTTTTCCTTTCTCGAGCTCACCAATTGTCTTATAGATTGTGGACCTATTCAATTTTTCAATTAAAGACATCTGTAATATTTACAAAAATTAACAATTTTTTGTTATCTTTATGCAAGTATTAGCTCAAAAATAGCTAAAATGACTCATCTTTAGGAGAACTACACAATACTCCAGGTTGGATTGGAAAAGTCGAGCTCCTTATATCCTCAATGTAGGTGTAGGGCAATCAATGGCTCTCGTCACGTGTGAAGCTGGGGGTATATATGCGCAGTAGTGCTGACTGAGCGCTATTAATAAATAGTTTTTTATCGCCTTGTCTCCACCTGCAGTAGGAAATGCATCTGCAGCGATTTCCAGAGAAACCGCTCTTTCATGTCTGGGCGGCGAACACGTGGTGCGATACATCCGCCTACTGGACATAAATAAAATAGCCGGCGCGGCATCCTTTCAAATAGATAGCGATTCATCTGCTGATATTGACAAAATAATTTTTCATGTCTAGGCGGCTTACAAAACTCTGATTGACCATCGATAAGTGAATGAATGGTTCTTTGTCGTCTTAACTCCTCGATTATCATAGTGCAGAGATCGCGCCGACTGGGCTTACAAAACGCTGACTGACCATCGATAAGCGAATGAATGGTTCTTTGTCGTCTTGTTTATAATCAGCGCGGTTGATATCTGGGCGGCATCCTTTCAAATAGATAACAGAACCGTCGACCCGCTCAAGGCAACGTAATCAGTGCTGAATGCGCATCTCTCCCCCGCCACTGCAAGCGGGATATATAAGAGTGGAGCCACCGGTGTTCCTCCAACATCATTGCTTCGTAACGACAATTATGAATGAACTTGAATGAAACAGCTGAGTCATGCACCTATGCATTAAATCACACACACACCAGGCCGGGTTGTGAACTGGGTCAACCCGTTAAATGTAAACAAACAAAACTCCCACTCAGAGGATGACGCCACAGCCATAATGTAAACAAAGGCCGTTAAAACCACTCCCCCTCGCCCGCACAAGGTCGGTCAATGAACCTCAAGGTCACATATAGCCTTACAGCTAAACCAACCACCCCCCCTCACCTTCACAAGGTCGGTCAATGACCCTCAAGGTCACATATACCCTTACTACTGCACGCTGTATCGAATGTAAACAAAGCGATGTTGCCACATCTCACACATACCATGCGACCCCCCTCACCCTAGTTATACACCCCCCTCGCCCTGCCAGACGGCGTGACCTTGCTCACAATGGCACAATCCGTCGTTTCTACTTCTACTAATAAACAAAAGTGAATCGAATCATGCATGCGCGATTGAAAATCTGAAATTTAATTCGGAATCAGCATCCTCCGAAAAACATATGTTTATCAATATAATAAACAAAAATAACACTGAATTAAATCGCGCATGCGTGATTGAAAATAAAAAAATTATTCGGAATAAGCATCCTCAGAACCCATATAATCCACTATTATAACGAAAAAAAATTAACAGTGTATTCAATATTCGCGCATGTTTATCAATATAATTAACAAAAATTAAAAAACAAAAGTAAATCGAATCACGCTTGCGCAATTGAAAATCTGATATTAAATTCGGAATCAGCATCCTCAAAAACCATATGATCTAATATTATAACGAACTAAAATAAAAAATAGACAGTGAATCGAATCGCGCATGCGTGATCGAAAATCTTATATTAAATTTAAAATCAGCATCCACACAAACTTATGATCCACTAATATAACGACAAAAATTGATAGTAGTTATATTTTGCCGGTTGAGCAGGAGCACGAAGGAAATGACCTTGAGCGTGCTGTAGCAGAGCAATATGTGACCTTGAGGGTCATTGACCGACCTTGTGAGGGCGAGGGGGGTGTTGTTCTAGGGTGAGGGGGGGTGTCCTTGAGGTGTGTTAGGAGGTTTTAAGGGGTCAACGGATGTGAGATGCCCAACATGGCAGTGTTGGATTGTAGATGTGGCAACAGCGCTTTGTTTACATCGTGCTGTAGCAAGGCTATATGTTGATATTTACATAGCTGTTTCATTCATAATTTATCAATTGAATTCATTGATCAAGCTTTCTCCCCCCTCCACCCTCCCATGCACAGCCAGCACTGATTACGATGCCTTGAGCGGGTCGAATAAATAGAAGGCGAAGAGGAAGCCCTGCCTTAGAGACCAGCGCATACGCCAGACGTCAAATACAGTCCTCACCTCCTCAACCGCAGTAAGTACTAAGTAATTTATTAACTGTTCGTTGAATAATTAGCATGTGAATTGCCAATAGAATGTATTTTTTTGTGTGCATGTTTTAGATGTCTCTCCTTAAAAAATTGAATGAAACAAACCCATTTAGAAAAACATTGGGGAACTGACTATAGGAAAAACATACAAAATTAACAAATTAAGAAAAAATGAGACAGAATATGGCTTAAGCATTGAATCCATTATTGAGAACTTGGAAGTTGACGAGGGACAGATAAGAACATATTTGCCGAAAAGATATCTGTTTGTTATAACTGATGAAGATATAGCACATTATGATGCTAATCATTATTAAAATACTTAATAAAGTTGTAAAAACATTACTATGCTTAGCTAATTGATGTTTTATGTTTTTAGGTCAACTGAAATTTAAATATTGCGGGAAAAAGAAAAATTCATATGAATTAACGTTTATGTAAATATTACTATCGTATAAGACCTAGTTATAATTTATGTTTAATTTAATTTAAGGATTTAATAAAACGAATAATAAAAACAATTATTTGTGTGAGCAATGTGGATTATTGGTTCCAAATAGACGGCACAGATGTAAATGGTTGTTTTTTTATTGTATATTAAGCTGTGGGAAAGAATTTAATAGAAAGTTCAATTTTGAACGTCATAAAATAAACTGTCAAGTTGTTAGTGGGGTTAGTAGTAATAATACGTTCAACGTGAGCACAATGGAAATACCGAATAAAAAAAGAAAATATAGCATGTTTGATAGACAGATGCAAGAGAAGGCGATTGCTGAAGAAAACGGGATTATTAGAGCTTCTTTAGGAAATTCGGTTGAGGACGTATATATTCCTAACGATAATACAAAATTAGTAGCTACCGAAAAAAGAACTCTTAGTAAATTTATTAAATTCTTATGTTGAAGATTGGAAATCGCATAAAATAAATGTAATGTTAGAATGTACATATATTAAGAAAAACGGAAACACTATTAGTGAAAGAACGGATTTTAATTTTAAATCGAAAAGTAATACGATAGATGTTAGCATAAATGTTGAAAATTATGTTGAAACAACTTTTGAAAAAATTTTAGCGGAACAGGACGAGTTTGAAAAAAAAGGTTCTTGTTGGATGTATATTTCATCAAACTACATATGCTTACATTTAACAAAATATAGACCTTTTGGAGGATATCAGTATATTGAATTACCTAAAAAAATTAAGGATAAACGTTGTGTTATACATGTAAAAAATAATACTAATGATTTCTTCCGTTTAGCTATACTTAGTGATGATATTAGATCAAATAAATTTAATGAATACAAAAATATTCAAACCACATATTCCTTTGATTCGATATCGTTCCCGACTCCAATAAAGGAGGAAAAGCGATTTGAAAATTTAAATAATGTGTCTATAAATGTTTATGGCTTAGACGAGGAAAATATAGCAGTTAGCAAAAATGTGTATCCAATTAGAATTAGTAAAAAGGAAAATTATAATAAAATGTTCGATTTATTGTTTTTACGAAATAGGGAAAATTTTCACTATTGTTTGATTACGAATTTTTCACGATTAGTAAGTTCTCAAATATCGTTGATATACTATATGTCGTAGATGTCAGACCACATTTCCAAAGACGTATGTAAACAAGTTTGAGAAAAATGGCGACGAGCGAAAGCGAGAACATGAATTATTTTGTCGTAATCATAAACCAATTCGATCTGATTTTACGAAAGAAGATAAAATTGAATTAAAACATGTGGAATACACACAACCCATTCCAATTGTAGTTTATGCGGACATAGAATCTCTTTTAATACTAATTTCAGGCCGTCAAAAAAAAATTGCCCGAATCCGTCAACACCTTGGAACAAAGCTATACACGAGCATCGAGCCTTTCTGTTTCACTTCTGGTCAAGTCTAATATGTTTGATTTGAAACCATTTGTTTATACAGGAGAAAACTGTATGCAAGTTTTTTTAGAAAAACTTGAACAAATAGCTGTTGAAGTGGTAATATATATGCTAAAATGTTTTTGTAATCCCCAATAATACTGAAAAATATATAAGTTTTAGAATAAAATTTAAAGGGTGTAAAACCAAAATACGATTAGTTGACTCGTTTAAATTTCTTTCATCAAGTTTGGATACATTAGTAAACAATTTAAAAATCAATCAAAATCAATTAGTGAAATATTTCCAAATATGGCTAGTATTATAATTGACAGCAATGAAAACATGAAACAAAGTTAAATTGCTGACAGGGAAAGGTCTATTTCCATATAATTATTTTAGTTCGTTTGAATGATTATATGAAACAGAACTACCATCTAAAAATTCATTTTTTAATGATTTAACAAAGCAATCCATTAGCGATGTAGATTATGATCATGCAAAAAATGTCTGGGAAACGTTTAAATCCAAAAATTAAAAGATTATGCAGAATTATATGTAAAAACAGATGTAATTATGTTGTGCGAAGTTTCTGAAACCTTCCGACTTCTCTGTCAACAACTTTATTAACTTGACCCCGCATGGTTTTTTACTTTACCGCAGTTGTCTTGGAATGCAATGTTAAAATATACAAAAATAAAATTAGACGTAATAAAAGATATTGATATAGTACAGTTTTTTGAAAAGGGGATAAGGGGAGGTATTTGCCAAGTCGTTTCCCGGTATGCTAAAGCTAACAATAAATAATTAAATGAGTATGATTCCACAAAACCCATTAATTATTTATTATATGTAGACGTTAACAATCTTTATGGTTATGCTATGAACCTTCCCCCCTATGCCGAATTTGAGTGGACTGATGAAAAATTGAATGTATTAGATCTAGAAAACGATTCAGAAACCGGTTATGTGCTAGATGTTGACATTGAATACCCTATAGAAATTCATGATAAACAGTCTCAACTACCTTTGTTACCTGAAAAAAATAAGCCACCTAATACTAAAAATGTTAAATTATTAACTTCTTTGCTACCCAAAACACGTTATACAGTACATTATGTGAATTTAAAACAAGCTTTACAACTGAGGGTAAAAATTACAAAAATTCACAGGGTATTAAAGTTTAAACAAAAGAATTGGTTGGCACCATATATAAAAATTAAATCAAAGATGAGAGCATCAGCGAAAAATACATTCGAGCCTGATTTTTTCAAATTAATGAATAATAGTTGCTTCGGCAAATTTATGGAAAACGTGCGTAACAGAATTGATTTAAACTTAGTAACAAATGAAAAATCGTTATGTCGTCAAGTTAATAAACCAAATTTTAAAGGCAGGATTATATTTGCAGATAATGTTACAGCGGTTTAGTTGGAAAAAGAACGGAGGTTTATTTTTTATAAACCTTTGTATGTAGGATTCTCAGTGTTAGAGTTGAGCATAGTTTTGATGTATCATTACCATTACAATGTTTTCTTGAAAAAATATGGTATAGAAAATGTTACTTTATGTTAACCGATACCGATTCATTTTTATGCAATATTAAGACTGAAGATATTTATTCTGATATGTCTGGAAAGTTACAAAAATATTTTGATACAAGCAATTTTCCCACTTCTCATTTCTGTTATAATGAAAAAAATAAAAAAGTAGTCGGTCTGTTGAAAGATGAAACCTTTGGAGATCCTATTGTTGAATTTGTCGGGTTGAGACCTAAAATGTATTCTTACATAACAAACAATGATATAACGATTAAAGAGTCTAAGGGAATAAAAAAATCAGCTGTTAGCGAATTTACTTTTAACGATTATTTAAACACATTTAAAGAGAGTAAAAGTGTATATTCTTCGTTTTATATAATTCAATCTAAAAAACATAACGTTACAACCTCACTAATAAATAAAAAGTCATTATGCTCATTGGATGACAAAAGGCGTACACTAAGCGATGGAGTGCAAACACTCCCTTATGGTCACTACAGCCTTGATGAATAAAAAAAACAGCCATTAAATGTAATATGTCAAAATGATAATAGAAGACATTATAATGTCTATTCGTAACATTAGCACTAGTACTATTTAGTAAGTTTAGGTTAAAGAAAAACAACGTTTGTGAGAAATAAATATATTTTAAATGTAGAGGTACAATAAATATATAAAATACACAGTTTTTGTAAAAAAAATTAATAAATGTATATTATAACAGTAAGTGTTTTTTTCTTTTAATACATTATGCAATATCCTTTTTGTCAATCCAGCTGCGTTCATCTAATCCCAGCCACTTTACATACAATTTATTTCCTTTTCTTTTTAAAACTTTTTCCACAAGGTATACATCTGGATAGCTTGTGACTTGTGGATAACTTTTTGAAGCTCTTCTGCATAAAAAGAGCCACTGATAGGTTGACCTTTGCGATCTTCAAGTAAATATGTATATGCATCCGTCTTCTGAATCTTGACTACTTTAAACATTTCACTTGACCAATTTAGTTTGTAACCTTCTGAATATGCTGTTTTTTGTTTAGATATCCTTACAAAATCGTCCTCTTCAAACTTCTGCTTTCGCATTTTCGTCCGAACAGAAGAATACACATTGTTTAGCAAGTATTTTTCCGATTTTGTATTACAAGCATCAATTGGTTTCATACCAATTGTTGTATGAAATGATGAGTTATATTCTTGTAGAATCTGAGGTAGGATATCTAAAAATTTGTAATTCCCTTGCATACTGAAGGGTTTCCACATTTTCCCTTTTAATGTTCTATTAAACCTTTCTACAATGGAAGCTTTCATATTAGAAAAGGTGGAATAATGATTAATACAATATTTTTCATTAGAGATTTAAACTTGGAATTGTAAAACTCCTTTCCCTGATCACTTTGAATATTTTTTGGAATATGTCTACTCGAAAGAAACACGCTCTCCATCGCCTTAGTTACATCTTCAGCACATTTCTTCTTTATTGGTACGGCCCATGCATATTTAGCAAAGCAGTCTATAACTGTTAATAAATATTTGTACCCTTTATTTTCTCGAGAATAAGGTATCATCTCTACTAAATCTATCTGCCACAAGTCATTTGTTTGTTATGTAAGAATACATTTTAGGTCTCAACCCGACAAATTCAACAATAGGATCTCCAAAGGTTTCATCTTTCAACAGACCGACTACTTTTTTATTTTTTTCATTATAACAGAAATGAGAAGTGGGAAAATTGCTTGTATCAAAATATATTTGTAACTCTCCAGACATATCAGAATAAATATCTTCAGTCTTAATATTGCATAAAAATGAATCGGTATCGGTTAACATAAAGTAACATTTTCTATACCATATTTTTTCAAGAAAACATTGTAATGGTAATGATACATCAAAACTTTGCTCAACTCTAACACTGAGAATCCTACATACAAAGGTTTATCAAAAATAATGCTTTCTTTTTCCAACTGGACCGCTGTAACATTATCTGCAAATATAATCCTGCCTTTAAAATTTGGTTTATTAACTTGACGACATAACGATTTTTCATTTGTTACTATTTTTAAATCAATTCTGTTACGCACATTTTCCATAAATTTGCCGAAGCAACTATTATTCATTAATTTGAAAAAATCAGGCTCGAATGTATTTTTCGCTGATGCTCTCATCTTTGAATTAATTTTTATATATGGTGCCAACCAATTCTTTTGTTTAAACTTTAATACCCTGTGAATTTTTGTAATTTTTACCCTCAGTTGTAAAGCTTGTTTTAAATTCACATAATGTACTGTATAACGTGTTTTGGGTAGCAAAGAAGTTAATAATTTAACATTTTTAGTATTAGGTGGCTTATTTTTTTCAGGTAACAAAGGTAGTTGAGACTGTTTATCATGAATTTCTATAGGGTATTCAATGTCAACATCTAGCACATAACCGGTTTCTGAATCGTTTTCTAGATCTAATACATTCAATTTTTCATCAGTCCACTCAAATTCGGCATAGGGGGGAAGGTTCATAGCATAACCATAAAGATTGTTAACGTCTACATATAATAAATAATTAATGGGTTTTGTGGAATCATACTCATTTAATTATTTATTGTTAGCTTTAGCATACCGGGAAACGACTTGGCAAATACCTCCCCTTATCCCCTTTTCAAAAAACTGTACTATATCAATATCTTTTATTACGTCTAATTTTATTTTTGTATATTTTAACATTGCATTCCAAGACAACTGCGGTAAAGTAAAAAACCATGTGGGGTCAAGTTAATAAAGTTGTTGACAGAGAAGTCGGAAGGTTTCAGAAACTTCGCACAACATAATTACATCTGTTTTTACATATAATTCTGCATAATCTTTTAATTTTTGGATTTAAACGTTTCCCAGACATTTTTTGCATGATCATAATCTACATCGCTAATGGATTGCTTTGTTAAATCATTAAAAAATGAATTTTTAGATGGTAGTTCTGTTTCATATAATCATTCAAACGAACTAAAATAATTATATGGAAATAGACCTTTCCCTGTCAGCAATTTAACTTTGTTTCATGTTTTCATTGCTGTCAATTATAATACTAGCCATATTTGGAAATATTTCACTAATTGATTTTGATTGATTTTTAAATTGTTTACTAATGTATCCAAACTTGATGAAAGAAATTTAAACGAGTCAACTAATCGTATTTTGGTTTTACACCCTTTAAATTTTATTCTAAAACTTATATATTTTTCAGTATTATTGGGGATTACAAAAACATTTTAGCATATATATTACCACTTCAACAGCTATTTGTTCAAGTTTTTCTAAAAAAACTTGCATACAGTTTTCTCCTGTATAAACAAATGGTTTCAAATCAAACATATTAGACTTGACCAGAAGTGAAACAGAAAGGCTCGATGCTCGTGTATAGCTTTGTTCCAAGGTGTTGACGGATTCGGGCAATTTTTTTTTGACGGCCTGAAATTAGTATTAAAAGAGATTCTATGTCCGCATAAACTACAATTGGAATGGGTTGTGTGTATTCCACATGTTTTAATTCAATTTTATCTTCTTTCGTAAAATCAGATCGAATTGGTTTATGATTACGACAAAATAATTCATGTTCTCGCTTTCGCTCGTCGCCATTTTTCTCAAACTTGTTTACATACGTCTTTGGAAATGTGGTCTGACATCTACGACATATAGTATATCAACGATATTTGAGAACTTACTAATCGTGAAAAATTCGTAATCAAACAATAGTGAAAATTTTCCCTATTTCGTAAAAACAATAAATCGAACATTTTATTATAATTTTCCTTTTTACTAATTCTAATTGGATACACATTTTTGCTAACTGCTATATTTTCCTCGTCTAAGCCATAAACATTTATAGACACATTATTTAAATTTTCAAATCGCTTTTCCTCCTTTATTGGAGTCGGGAACGATATCGAATCAAAGGAATATGTGGTTTGAATATTTTTGTATTCATTAAATTTATTTGATCTAATATCATCACTAAGTATAGCTAAACGGAAGAAATCATTAGTATTATTTTTTACATGTATAACACAACGTTTATCCTTAATTTTTTTAGGTAATTCAATATACTGATATCCTCCAAAAGGTCTATATTTTGTTAAATGTAAGCATATGTAGTTTGATGAAATATACATCCAACAAGAAACTTTTTTTTCAAACTCGTCCTGTTCCGCTAAAATTTTTTCAAAAGTTGTTTCAACATAATTTTCAACATTTATGCTAACATCTATCGTATTACTTTTCGATTTAAAATTAAAATCCGTTCTTTCACTAATAGTGTTTCCGTTTTTCTTAATATATGTACATTCTAACATTACATTTATTTTATGCGATTTCCAATCTTCAACATAAGAATTTAATAAATTTACTAAGAGTTCTTTTTTCGGTAGCTACTAATTTTGTATTATCGTTAGGAATATATACGTCCTCAACCGAATTTCCTAAAGAAGCTCTAATAATCCCGTTTTCTTCAGCAATCGCCTTCTCTTGCATCTGTCTATCAAACATGCTATATTTTCTTTTTTTATTCGGTATTTCCATTGTGCTCACGTTGAACGTATTATTACTACTAACCCCACTAACAACTTGACAGTTTATTTTATGACGTTCAAAATTGAACTTTCTATTAAATTCTTTCCCACAGCTTAATATACAATAAAAAAACAACCATTTACATCTGTGCCGTCTATTTGGAACCAATAATCCACATTGCTCACACAAATAATTGTTTTTATTATTCGTTTTATTAAATCCTTAAATTAAATTAAACATAAATTATAACTAGGTCTTATACGATAGTAATATTTACATAAACGTTAATTCATATGAATTTTTCTTTTTCCCGCAATATTTAAATTTCAGTTGACCTAAAAACATAAAACATCAATTAGCTAAGCATAGTAATGTTTTTACAACTTTATTAAGTATTTTAATAATCATTAGCATCATAATGTGCTATATCTTCATCAGTTATAACAAACAGATATCTTTTCGGCAAATATGTTCTTATCTGTCCCTCGTCAACTTCCAAGTTCTCAATAATGGATTCAATGCTTAAGCCATATTCTGTCTCATTTTTTCTTAATTTGTTAATTTTGTATGTTTTTCCTATAGTCAGTTCCCCAATGTTTTTCTAAATGGGTTTGTTTCATTCAATTTTTTAAGGAGAGACATCTAAAACATGCACACAAAAAAATACATTCTATTGGCAATTCACATGCTAATTATTCAACGAACAGTTAATAAATTACTTAGTACTTACTGCGGTTGAGGAGGTGAGGACTGTATTTGACGTCTGGCGTATGCGCTGGTCTCTAAGGCAGGGCTTCCTCTTCGCCTTCTATTTATTCGACCCGCTCAAGGCATCGTAATCAGTGCTGGCTGTGCATGGGAGGGTGGAGGGGGGAGAAAGCTTGATCAATGAATTCAATTGATAAATTATGAATGAAACAGCTATGTAAATATCAACATATAGCCTTGCTACAGCACGATGTAAACAAAGCGCTGTTGCCACATCTACAATCCAACACTGCCATGTTGGGCATCTCACATCCGTTGACCCCTTAAAACCTCCTAACACACCTCAAGGACACCCCCCCTCACCCTAGAACAACACCCCCCTCGCCCTCACAAGGTCGGTCAATGACCCTCAAGGTCACATATTGCTCTGCTACAGCACGCTCAAGGTCATTTCCTTCGTGCTCCTGCTCAACCGGCAAAATATAACTACTATCAATTTTTGTCGTTATATTAGTGGATCATAAGTTTGTGTGGATGCTGATTTTAAATTTAATATAAGATTTTCGATCACGCATGCGCGATTCGATTCACTGTCTATTTTTTATTTTAGTTCGTTATAATATTAGATCATATGGTTTTTGAGGATGCTGATTCCGAATTTAATATCAGATTTTCAATTGCGCAAGCGTGATTCGATTTACTTTTGTTTTTTAATTTTTGTTAATTATATTGATAAACATGCGCGAATATTGAATACACTGTTAATTTTTTTTCGTTATAATAGTGGATTATATGGGTTCTGAGGATGCTTATTCCGAATAATTTTTTTATTTTCAATCACGCATGCGCGATTTAATTCAGTGTTATTTTTGTTTATTATATTGATAAACATATGTTTTTCGGAGGATGCTGATTCCGAATTAAATTTCAGATTTTCAATCGCGCATGCATGATTCGATTCACTTTTGTTTATTAGTAGAAGTAGAAACGACGGATTGTGCCATTGTGAGCAAGGTCACGCCGTCTGGCAGGGCGAGGGGGGTGTATAACTAGGGTGAGGGGGGTCGCATGGTATGTGTGAGATGTGGCAACATCGCTTTGTTTACATTCGATACAGCGTGCAGTAGTAAGGGTATATGTGACCTTGAGGGTCATTGACCGACCTTGTGAAGGTGAGGGGGGGTGGTTGGTTTAGCTGTAAGGCTATATGTGACCTTGAGGTTCATTGACCGACCTTGTGCGGGCGAGGGGGAGTGGTTTTAACGGCCTTTGTTTACATTATGGCTGTGGCGTCATCCTCTGAGTGGGAGTTTTGTTTGTTTACATTTAACGGGTTGACCCAGTTCACAACCCGGCCTGGTGTGTGTGTGATTTAATGCATAGGTGCATGACTCAGCTGTTTCATTCAAGTTCATTCATAATTGTCGTTACGAAGCAATGATGTTGGAGGAATAACGGTGGCTCCACTCTTATATATCCCGCTTGCAGTGGCGGGGGAGAGATGTGCATTCAGCACTGATTACGTTGCCTTGAGCGGGTCGACGGTTCTGTTATCTATTTGAAAGGATGCCGCCCAGATATCAACCGCGCTGATTATAAACAAGACGACAAAGAACCATTCATTCGCTTATCGATGGTCAGTCAGCGTTTTGTAAGCCCAGTCGGCGCGATCTCTGCACTATGATAATCGAGGAGTTAAGACGACAAAGAACCATTCATTCACTTATCGATGGTCAATCAGAGTTTTGTAAGCCGCCTAGACATGAAGAATTATTTTGTCAATATCAGCAGATGAATCGCTATCTATTTGAAAGGATGCCGCGCCGGCTATTTTATTTATGTCCAGTAGGCGGATGTATCGCACCACGTGTTCGCCGCCCAGACATGAAAGAGCGGTTTCTCTGGAAATCGCTGCAGATGCATTTCCTACTGCAGGTGGAGACAAGGCGATAAAAAACTATTTATTAATAGCGCTCAGTCAGCACTACTGCGCATATATACCCCCAGCTTCACACGTGACGAGAGCCATTGATTGCCCTACACCTACATTGAGGATATAAGGAGCTCGACTTTTCCAATCCAACCTGGAGTATTGTGTAGTTCTCCTAAAGATGAGTCATTTTAGCTATTTTTGAGCTAATACTTGCATAAAGATAACAAAAAATTGTTAATTTTTGTAAATATTACAGATGTCTTTAATTGAAAAATTGAATAGGTCCACAATCTATAAGACAATTGGTGAGCTCGAGAAAGGAAAAACTTATAAGATTTTAGAGCTGCCTCTCAAATCAACGGAGTATGGAGAAGCGTTACAAGCCATCATAGAGGGGGTTAACGGAGAAAAATATCGGACATTTTTACCAAAAGATACCAAGAATGCTTTTCTGGAAAAGACATCGAACAATATGATGGTGAGTTTTTTATTTCTTTTAAAATAGCAATAATAAAAAAGTGTAATATTTAACTGAAATGATATGCTTGATTTTAGGATCATTGAGCATGGTATATAATAAAAGTATATAAGGAAAGGAGAAACAAGCTTACAAAATTAGGTTTATGTAATGGAACTAAATGATGGCCGATGGAAAAGGTATTGATGTTATATTATTTTCAAAATGTGGGTTGTTAATATTAAATTCGAGCGCACACAGATGTAAATGGAAATTTTATACATGCTTAGATTGCAATCGTGAATTTAAATCAAAATTTAGCTGCGAACGTCATAAACAATTCGCATGTAAAGAAAAAAGTGTCAGTTCCCCTCAAGCATTTGCTGATATAGGTAGCCAATTATCAATAGAAAACTTCCCAAAACCTGCTGTTTCATCTTCGAAGCAATCACATTTACCATTTAAAAAATCTGGTGTGTGTGCGCAACACACAACTTTCACTTACCAACTTACTTAGATTAGAAATTGACGTGTTTTGCTAAATATCATTTCCCAAAGTCACACATTTTTCTACATTCATATCTTATTTTTGTTAATCGTTAAAGCCGTTTTTGAGTAAATAAAAAAACCCCGTGAAAATGATACAAAATTTATTAAGTAAAGTCCCCCCTCCGGTTGATCAATTGTGATGAAATGTTGGTTATCACATCTTTGGTATATAAATATATCAATATAAATGGTAAATAAATATATCAAATACCAAGTTTGATCAAAATCGTTAAAACCGTTTTTGAGTAAATAATAAAAACATGTGAAAATGATACAAAATTTATTAAGTAAAGTCCCCCTTCTGGTTGATCAATTTTGATGAAATTTTTACATTAATATTTCAGGCATATAAACAGATCAAATACTCAGTTTAATCAAAATCGTTAGAGCCGTTTTTGAGAAAATCGAAAAAACCTAAAAAGTTATTAAATAAATTACCCCCTCCCTTTGAACAAATTTGATGAAATTTTTGCTGTCACATCGCGGGCTTATACATACTCTAAATACTCAATTTCAGGTTCGCACGGTTTATAGTTTTTGAGCTAGTCTGTTCACACACACAAACACAGACACACAGACCATTTCGCGGGACTTAGTTATTTTGACTCAGGGGACCCCAAAACGTGTATTTCCGCTTAAAACCGGAAGTCGAAAATTTTCACGATCGCAATACTTCCACTTACTATATATTTCATATATAGGTAAGTGAAAGTAAAAAAGAATACATTCGCTAATACCATCTTCATCTGGGTCTATAATGCAGAAATAGGATTAGCTCACCAAAGAAACATGAATTCTATAGTAAGGCACAACTTGAAATTTTAGCTACAATTGAACCAGGTATTAAAAAATCAGCATTTGGTAATAAAGTGATAGATTTTTATATTGAAAATCGTGATTTTAATGCATTTCCGAAAGTCTTTCTGGAGTCAAAAAGAGAAAAAATTATTAATATGTTAAAATTTTACTTAGAACTATGGAACATATTCAAACTTAATTTGCAGTTAGATTGTTCCTACAAAAAAATGGGTCCAAATTATGAGGAAAAGGCAGATATGAATTTTAAGACCTGTCAACAAATTATAGATTCATCAACTGATTTGTATAATTATAGATTCATCAAATTTATTTTTAAAGAGAAAAGATTTTGCTCCGCCTGGAATAGAACCCGGGACTTCCGCGTGACATGCGCGGTATGCTATTCATTGCAAAAATAAATTATTTAAAATAATCTAAAAAAAGTTGGTTAGCCACAATGATGGTTAAAATATAAGAATCGCGCTTGCGTGATAGAAAATCTCATATTAAATTCAAAATCAGCATCCTCAGAAACCTATGATCCACTAATATAACGAACAGAAAATTGATAAACAAAACTAAATCGAATCACGCATGAGCGATTGAAAATCTGAAATTTAATTCAGTATCAGCATCTTCAGAAACCATATAATCTGATATTATAACGAACTAAAATAAAAAATGGACATTGAATCGAATCGCGCATGCGTGATCGAAAATCTGATATTTAATTCAAAATCAGCATCCTCAGAACCCTATAATCCACTAATATAACGAACAAAAATTAATAAACAAAAGTGAATCGAATAACGCATGCGCGATTGAAAATCTGAAATTTTATTCGGAATCAGCATCCTCAGAAACAATATGTTTATCTATATTATGAACAAAAATAAAAAAAATAACTGTAAATCGTATCGCGCATGCGTGACCGAAAATCTTATATTAAATTCAAAGTAGCATCCTCAGAAACCTATTATCCACAATGTAACGAACAAAAATAAAAAATGAAAAGTGAACCGGAATCACGCAGGAGCAATTTGAAATCTCATATTTAATTCAGAATTAGCATCCTCAGAAACCATATGTTAATCAATATGATGAACAAAAATTAATAAATAACACTGAATCGAATCGCGCATGCATGATTGAAAATCTAATATTAAATTCAAAATCAGCATTCTCAGAAACCTATGATCCACTAATATAACGAACAAAAATTAATAAATAAAATTGAAACGAAACACGCATGCGCGATTGAAAATCTAAAATTTTATTCGGAATTAGCATCCTCAGAAACAATATGTTTATCTATATTATGAACAAAAATAAAAAAAATAACTGTAAATCGTATCGCGCATGCGTGACCGAAAATCTTATATTAAATTCAAAGTAGCATCCTCAGAAACCTATTATCCACAATGTAACGAACAAAAATAAAAAATGAAAAGTGAACCGGAATCACGCAGGAGCAATTTGAAATCTCATAATTAATTCAGAATTAGCATCCTCAGAAACCATATGTTAATCAATATGATGAACAAAAATTAATAAATAACACTGAATCGAATCGCACATGCATGATTGAAAATCTAATATTAAATTCAAAATCAGCATTCTCAGAAACCTATGATCCACTAATGTAACGAACAAAAATTAATAAACAAAAGTGAATCGAATAACGCATGCGCGATTGAAAATCTGAAATTTTTTTCGGAATCACCATCCTCAGAAACAACATGTTTATCTATATTATGAACAAAAATAAAGAAAATAACTGTAAATCGTATCGCGCATGCGTGACCGAAAATCTTATATTAAATTCAAAATAGCATCCTCAGAAACCTATTATCCACAATGTAACGAACAAAAATAAAAAAACAAAAGTGAACCGGAATCACGCAGGCGCAATTTCAAATCTGATATTTAATTAGAAATCAGCATCTTCAGAAACCTATGATCCACTAATATAACGAACAAAAATTAATAAATAAAATTGAAACGAATCACGCATGCGCGATTGAAAATCTAAAATTTTTTTCGGAATCAGCATCCTCAGAAACAATATGTTTATCTATATTATGAACAAAAATAAAAAAAATAACTGTAAATCATATAGCGCATGCGTGACCGAAAATCTTATATTAAATTCAAAATACCATCCTCAGAAACCTATTATCCACAATGTAACGAACAAAAATAAAAAAAAAAAAGTGAACCGGAATCACGCAGGCGCAATTTCAAATCTGATATTTAATTCAAAATCAGCATCTTCAGAAACCTATGATCCACTAATATAACGAACAAAAATTAATAAATAAAATTGAAACGAATCACGCATTCTCAGAAACCTATGATCCACTAATGTAACAAAACAAAAATAAAAAAACAAAAGTGAACCGGAATCACGCAGGCGCAATTTCAAATCTGATATTTAATTAAAAATCAGCATCTTCAGAAACCTATGATCCACTAATATAACGAACAAAAATTAATAAATAAAATTGAAACGAATCACGCATGCGCGATTGAAAATCTAAAATTTTATTCGGAATTAGCATCCTCAGAAACCATATGTTAATCAATATGATGAACAAAAATTAATAAATAACACTGAATCGAATCGCGCATGCATGATTGAAAATCTAATATTAAATTCAAAATCAGCATTCTCAGTAACCTATGATCCACTAATGTAACGAACAAAAATTAATAAACAAAAGTGAATCGAATAACGCATGCGCGATTGAAAATCTGAAATTTTTTTCGGAATCAGCATCCTCAGAAACAATATGTTTATCTATATTATGAACAAAAATAAAAAAAATAACTGTAAATCGTATCGCGCATGCGTGACCGAAAATCTTATATTAAATTCAAAATACCATCCTCAGAAACCTATTATCCGCAATGTAACGAACAAAAATAAAAAAACAAAAGTGAACCGGAATCACGCAGGCGCAATTTCAAATCTGATATTTAATTCAAAATCAGCATCTTCAGAAACCTATGATCCACTAATATAACGAACAAAAATTAATAAATAAAATTGAAACGAATCACGCATTCTCAGAAACCTATGATCCACTAATGTAACAAAACAAAAATAAAAAAACAAAAGTGAACCGGAATCACGCAGGCGCAATTTCAAATCTGATATTTAATTAAAAATCAGCATCTTCAGAAACCTATGATCCACTAATATAACGAACAAAAATTAATAAATAAAATTGAAACGAATCACGCATGCGCGATTGAAAATCTAAAATTTTATTCGGAATTAGCATCCTCAGAAACCATATGTTAATCAATATGATGAACAAAAATTAATAAATAACACTGAATCGAATCGCGCATGCATGATTGAAAATCTAATATTAAATTCAAAATCAGCATTCTCAGTAACCTATGATCCACTAATGTAACGAACAAAAATTAATAAACAAAAGTGAATCGAATAACGCATGCGCGATTGAAAATCTGAAATTTTTTTCGGAATCAGCATCCTCAGAAACAATATGTTTATCTATATTATGAACAAAAATAAAAAAAATAACTGTAAATCGTATCGCGCATGCGTGACCGAAAATCTTATATTAAATTCAAAATACCATCCTCAGAAACCTATTATCCACAATGTAACGAACAAAAATAAAAAAACAAAAGTGAACCGGAATCACGCAGGCGCAATTTCAAATCTGATATTTAATTCAAAATCAGCATCTTCAGAAACCTATGATCCACTAATATAACGAACAAAAATTAATAAATAAAATTGAAACGAATCACGCATTCTCAGAAACCTATGATCCACTAATGTAACAAAACAAAAATAAAAAAACAAAAGTGAACCGGAATCACGCAGGCGCAATTTCAAATCTGATATTTAATTCAAAATCAGCATTATTGAAAATCTCATATTAAATTCAAAATCAGCATCCTCAGAACCCTATTATCCACTAATATAAAACAAAAGTGAATTGAATAACGCATGCGCGATTGAAAATCAGCATTCTCAGAAACCTATAATCCACTAATGTAACGAACAAAAATTAATAAACAAAAGTAAATTGAATAACGCATGCGCGATTGAAAATCTGAAATTTTATTCGGAATCAGCATCCTCAGAAACAACATGTTTATCTATATTATGAACAAAAATAAAAAAAATAACTGTAAATCGTATCGCGCATGCGTGACCGAAAATCTTATATTAAATTCAAAATACCATCCTCAGAAACCTATTATCCGCAATGTAACGAACAAAAATAAAAAAACAAAAGTGAACCGGAATCACGCAGGCGCAATTTCAAATCTGATATTTAATTAGAAATCAGCATCTTCAGAAACCTATGATCCACTAATATAACGAACAAAAATTAATAAATAAAATTGAAACGAATCACGCATGCGCGATTGAAAATCTAAAATTATATTCGGAATTAGCATCCTCAGAAACCATATGTTGATCAATATGATGAACAAAAATTAATAAATAACACTGAATCGAATCGCGCATGCATGATTGAAAATCTCATATTAAATTCAAAATCAGCATCCTCAGAACCCTATAATCCACTAATATAACGAACAAAAATTAATAAACAAAAGTGAATTGAATAACGCATGCGCGATTGAAAATCTGAAATTTTATTCGGAATCAGCATCCTCAGAAACAATATGTTTATCTATATTATGAACAAAAATAAAAAAAATAACTGTAAATCGTATCGCGCATGCGTGACCGAAAATCTTATATTAAATTCAAAATAGCATCCTCAGAAACCTATTATCCACAATGTAACGAACAAAAATAAAAAAACAAAAGTGAACCGGAATCACGCAGGCGCAATTTCAAATCTGATATTTAATTAGAAATCAGCATCTTCAGAAACCAATGATCCACTAATATAACGAACAAAAATTAATAAATAAAATTGAAACGAATCACGCATGCGCGATTGAAAATCTAAAATTTTATTCGGAATTAGCATCCTCAGAAACCATATGTTAATCAATATGATGAACAAAAATTAATAAATAACACTGAATCGAATCGCGCATGCATGATTGAAAATCTAATATTAAATTCAAAATCAGCATTCTCAGAAACCTATGATCCACTAATGTAACGAACAAAAATTAATAAACAAAAGTGAATCGAATAACGCATGCGCGATTGAAAATCTGAAATTTTTTTCGGGATCAGCATCCTCAGAAACAATATGTTCATCTATATTATGAACAAAAATAAAAAAAATAACTGTAAATCGTATCGCGCATGCGTGACCGAAAATCTTATATTAAATTCAAAATACCATCCTCATAAACCTATTATCCACAATGTAACGAACAAAAATAAAAAAACAAAAGTGAACCGGAATCACGCAGGCGCAATTTCAAATTTGATATTTAATTCAAAATCAGCATCTTCAGAAACCTATGATCCACTAATATAACGAACAAAAATTAATAAATAAAATTGAAACGAATCCCGCATGCGCGATTGAAAATCTAAAATTTTATTCGGAATTAGCATCCTCAGAAACCAAATGTTAATCAATATGATGAACAAAAATTAATAAATAACACTGAATCGAATCGCTCATGCATGATTGATAATCTAATATTAAATTCAAAATCAGCATTCTCAGAAACCTATGATCCACTAATGTAACGAACAAAAATTAATAAACAAAAGTAAATCGAATAACGCATGCTCGATTGAAAATCTAAAATTTTATTCGGAATTAGCATCCTCAGAAACCATATGTTAATCAATATGATGAACAAAAATTAATAAATAACACTGAATCGAATCGCGCATGCATGATTGAAAATCTAATATTAAATTCAATATCAGCATTCTCAGAAACCTATGATTCACTAATGTAACGAACAAAAATTAATAAACAAAAGTGAATCGAATAACGCATGCGCGATTGAAAATCTGAAATTTTATTCGGAATCAGCATCCTCAGAAACAATATGTTTATCTATATTATGAACAAAAATAAAAAAAATAACTGTAAATCGTATCGCGCATGCGTGACCGAAAATCTTATATTAAATTCAAAATAGCATCTTCAGAAACCTATTATCCACAATGTAACGAACAAAAATAAAAAAACAAAAGTAAACCGGAATCACGCAGGCGCAATTTCAAATCTGATATTTAATTAGAAATCAGCATCTTCAGAAACCTATGATCCACTAATATAACGAACAAAAATTAATAAATAAAATTAAAACGAATCACGCATGCGCGATTGAAAATCTAAAATTTTATTCGGAATTAGCATCCGCAGAAACCAAATGTTAATCAATATGATGAACAAAAATTAATAAATAACACTGAATCGAATCGCTCATGCATGATTGATAATCTAATATTAAATTTAAAATCAGCATTCTCAGAAACCTATGATCCACTAATGTAACGAACAAAAATTAATAAACAAAAGTAAATCGAATAACGCATGCTCGATTGAAAATCTAAAATTTTATTCGGAATTAGCATCCTCAGAAATTATATGTTAATCAATATGATGAACAAAAATTAATAAATAACACTGAATCGAATCGCGCATGCATGATTGAAAATCTAATATTAAATTCAATATCAGCATTCTCAGAAACCTATGATTCACTAATGTAACGAACAAAAATTAATAAACAAAAGTGAATCGAATAACGCATGCGCGATTGAAAATCTGAAATTTTTTTCGGAATCAGCATCCTCAGAAACAATATGTTTATCTATATTATGAACAAAAATAAAAAAAATAACTGTAAATCGTATCGCGCATGCGTGACCGAAAATCTTATATTCAATTCAAAATAGCATCCTCAGAAAACTATTATCCACAATGTAACGAACAAAAATAAAAAAACAAAAGTGAAGCGGAATCACGCAGGCGCAATTTCAAATCTGATATTTAATTAGAAATCAGCATCTTCAGAAACCTATGATCCACTAATATAACGAACAAAAATTAATAAATAAAATTAAAACGAATCACGCATGCGCGATTGAAAATCTAAAATTTTATTCGGAATTAGCATCCTCAGAAACCATATGTTAATCAATATGATGAACAAAAATTAATAAATAACACTGAATCGAATCGCTCATGCATGATTGATAATCTAATATTAAATTCAAAATCAGCATTCTCAGAAACCTATGATCCACTAATGTAACGAACAAAAATTAATAAACAAAAGTGAATCGAATAACGCATGCGCGATTGAAAATCTAAAATTTTATTCGGAATTAGCATCCTCAGAAACCATATGTTAATCAATATGATGAACAAAAATTAATAAATAACACTGAATCGAATCGCGCATGCATGATTGAAAATCTAATATTAAATTCAATATCAGCATTCTCAGAAACCTATGATTCACTAATGTAACGAACAAAAATTAATAAACAAAAGTGAATCGAATAACGCATGCGCGATTGAAAATCTGAAATTTTTTTCGGAATCAGCATCCTCAGAAACAATATGTTTATCTATATTATGAACAAAAATAAAAAAAATAACTGTTAATCGTATCGCGCATGCGCGACCGAAAATCTTATATTAAATTCAAAATACCATCCTCAGAAACCTATTATCCACAATGTAACGAACAAAAATAAAAAAAAAAAAGTGAACCGGAATCACGCAGGCGCAATTTCAAATCTGATATTTAATTCAAAATCAGCATCTTCAGAAACCTATGATCCACTAATATAACGAACAAAAATTAATAAATAAAATTGAAACGAATCACGCATGCGCGATTGAAAATCTAAAATTTTATTCGGAATTAGCATCCTCAGAAACCATATGTTAATCAATATGATGAACAAAAATTAATAAATAACACTGAATCGAATCGCGCATGCATGATTAAAAATCTAATATTAAATTCAAAATCAGCATTCTCAGAAACCTATGATTCACTAATGTAACGAACAAAAATTAATAAACAAAAGTGAATCGAATAACGCATGCGCGATTGAAAATCTGAAATTTTTTTCGGGATCAGCATCCTCAGAAACAATATGTTTATCTATATTATGAACAAAAATAAAAAAAATAACTGTAAATCGTATCGCGCATGCGTGACCGAAAATCTTATATTAAATTCAAAATACCATCCTCAGAAACCTATTATCCACAATGTAACGAACAAAAATAAAAAAACAAAAGTGAACCGGAATCACGCAGGCGCAATTTCAAATCTGATATTTAATTCAAAATCAGCATCTTCAGAAACCTATGATCCACTAATATAACAAACAAAAATTAATAAATAAAATTGAAACGAATCACGCATTCTCAGAAACCTATGATCCACTAATGTAACAAAACAAAAATAAAAAAACAAAAGTGAACCGGAATCACGCAGACGCAATTTCAAATCTGATATTTAATTCAAAATCAGCATCTTCAGAAAACTATGATCCACTAATATAACGAACAAAAATTAATAAATAAAATTGAAACGAATCACGCATGCGCGATTGAAATTCTAAAATTTTATTCGGAATTAGCTTCCTCAGAAACCATATGTTAATCAATATGATGAACAAATATTAATAAATAACACTAAATCGAATCACGCATGCATGATTGAAAATCTCATATTAAATTCAAAATCAGCATCCTCAGAACCCTATAATCCACTAATATAACGAACAAAAATTAATAAACAAAAGTGAATTGAATAACGCATGCGCGATTGAAAATCTGAAATTTTATTCGGAATCAGCATCCTCAGAAACAATATGTTTATCTATATTATGAACAAAAATAAAAAAAATAACTGTAAATCGTATCGCGCATGCGTGACCGAAAATCTTATATTAAATTCAAAATAGCATCCTCAGAAACCTATTATCCACAATGTAACGAACAAAAATAAAAAAACAAAAGTGAACCGGAATCACGCAGGCGCAATTTCAAATCTGATATTTAATTAGAAATCAGCATCTTCAGAAACCTATGATCCACTAATATAACGAACAAAAATTAATAAATAAAATTGAAACGAATCACGCATGCGCGATTGAAAATCTAAAACTTTATTCGGAATTAGCATCGTCAGAAACCATATGTTAATCAATATGATGAACAAAAATTAATAAATAACACTAAATCGAATCGCGCATGCATGATTGAAAATCTAATATTAAATTCAAAAGCAGCATTCTCAGAAACCTATGATCCACTAATGTAACGAACAAAAATTAATAAACAAAAGTGAATCGAATAACGCATGCGCGATTGAAAATCTGAAATTTTTTTCGGAATCAGCATCCTCAGAAACCTATAATCCACTAATATAACGAACAAAAATTAATAAATAAAATTGAAACGAATCACGCATGCGCGATTGAAAATCTAAAATTTTATTCGGAATTAGCATCCTCAGAAACCATATGTTAATCAATATGATGAACAAAAATTAATAAATAACACTGAATCGAATCACGCATGTATGATTGAAAATCTCATATTAAATTCAAAATCAGCATCCTCAGAACCCTATAATCCACTAATATAACGAACGAAAATTAATAAACAAAAGTGAATTGAATAACGAATGCGCGATTGAAAATCTGAAATTTTATTCGGAATCAGCATCCTCAGAAACAATATGTTTATCTATATTATGAACAAAAATAAAAGAAATAACTGTAAATCGTATCGCGCATGCGTGACCGAAAATCTTATATTAAATTCAAAATAGCATCCTCAGAAACCTATTATCCATAATGTAACGAACAAAAATAAAAAAACAAAAGTGAACCGGAATCACGCCGGCGCAATTTCAAATCTGATATTTTATTAGAAATCAGCATCTTAGGAAACCTATGATCCACTAATATAACGAACAAAAATTAATAAATAAAATTGAAACGAATCACGCATGCGCGATTGTAAATCTAAAATTTTATTCGGAATTAGCATCCTCAGAAACCATATGTTAATCAATATGATGAACAAAAATTAATAAATAACACTGAATCGAATCGCGCATGCATGATTGATAATCTAATATTAAATTCAAAATCAGCATTCTCAGAAACCTATGATCCACTAATGTAACGAACAAAAATTAATAAACAAAAGTGAATCGAATAACGCATGCGCGATTGAAAATCTGAAATTTTTTTCGGAATCAGCATCCTCAGAAACCTATAATCCACTAATATAACGAACAAAAATTAATAAATAAAATTGAAACAAATCACGCATGCGCGATTGAAAATCTAAAATTTTATTCGGAATTAGCATCCTCAGAAACCATATGTTAATCAATATGATGAACAAAAATTAATAAATAACACTGAATCGAATCACGCATGTATGATTGAAAATCTCATATTAAATTCAAAATCAGCATCCTCAGAACCCTATAATCCACTAATATAACGAACAAAAATTAATAAACAAAAGTGAATTGAATAAAGCATGCGCGATTGAAAATCTGAAATTTTATTCGGAATCAACATCCTCAGAAACAATATGTTTATCTATATTATGAACAAAAATAAAAAAAATAACTGTAAATCGTATCGCGCATGCGTGACCGAAAATCTTATATTAAATTTAAAATAGCATCCTCAGAAACCTATTATCCACAATGTAACGAACAAAAATAAAAAACAAAAGTGAACCAGAATCACGCAGGCGCAATTTCAAATCTGATATTTAATTAGAAATCAGCATCTCCAGAAACCTATGATCCACTAATATAACGAACAAATATTAATAAATAAAATTGAAACGAATCACGCATGCGCGATTGAAAATCTAAAATTTTATTCGGAATTAGCATCCTCAGAAACCATATGTTAATCAATATGATGAAGAAAAATTAATAAATAACACTGAATCGAATCGCGCATGCATGATTTTTTTTTATTTTTATTTACGACTGTTTACAACATTAGGTCATATGTCGTCCCCAATAATAAGCGCTCTCCATTTCTTTCGGTCTTCCCAGTCTCCCTCTCTTATCCCTCTGTTCATCATTCCTTCTTCCACTCCGTCATACCAGAGTTTTCTCGGGCGACCTCTTTTCCTTCTTCTTTCTGGTTTCCAATTCAGCAATTTTTTTGGCCATGCTCCCTCATTCATCCTCATAACATGTCCAAACCATTTTAACCTCATGGTTTCTATACTATGGAGGATATTTTCTTCTTTCCCAACCCGCCGTCTTATTTGATCGTTGGGAATTTTTTGGATTCGGGACACTCCGCATGCCCGCCTCCAAAAATCCATTTCTAGGGCTAAGAGCCTACCTGCTTGTTTCGCTTTTAATGTCCACGCTTCTGCCGAGTAGAGGCTGACGCTTTCCAATATGATGAAGAAAAATTAATAAATAACACTGAATCGAATCGCGCATGCATGATTGAAAATCTAATATTAAATTCAAAATCAGCATCCTCAGAACCCTATAATCCACTAATATAACGAACAAAAATTAATAAACAAAAGTGAATTGAATAACGCATGCTCGATTGAAAATCTGAAATTTTATTCGGAATCAGCATCCTCAGAAACAATATGTTTATCTATATTATGAACAAAAATAAAAAAAATAACTGTAAATCGTATCGCGCATGCGTGACCGAAAATCTTATATTAAATTCAAAATAGCATCCTCAGAAACCTATTATCCACAATGTAACGAACAAAAATAAAAAAACAAAAGTGAACCGGAATCACGCAGGCGCAATTTTAAATCTGATATTTAATTAGAAATCAGCATCTTCAGAAACCTATGATCCACTAATATAACGAACAAAAATTAATAAATAAAATTGAAACGAATCACGCATGCGCGATTGAAAATCTAAAATTTTATTCGGAATTAGCATCCTCAGAAACCATATGTTAATCAATATGATGAACAAAAATTAATAAATAACACTAAATCGAATCGCGCATGCATGATTGAAAATCTAATATTAAATTCAAAAGCAGCATTCTCAGAAACCTATGATCCACTAATGTAACGAACAAAAATTAATAAACAAAAGTGAATCGAATAACGCATGCGCGATTGAAAATCTGAAATTTTTTTCGGAATCAGCATCCTCAGAAACCTATAATCCACTAATATTACGAACAAAAATTAATAAATAAAATTGAAACGAATCACGCATGCGCGATTGAAAATCTAAAATTTTATTCGCAATTAGCATCCTCAGAAACCATATGTTAATCAATATGATGAACAAAAATTAATAAATAACACTGAATCGAATCACGCATGTATGATTGAAAATCTCATATTAAATTCAAAATCAGCATCCTCAGAACCCTATAATCCACTAATATAACGAACAAAAATTAATAAACAAAAGTGAATTGAATAACGCATGCGCGATTGAAAATCTGAAATTTTATTCGGAATCAGCATCTTCAGAAACAATATGTTTATCTATGTATATTATGAACAAAAATAAAAGAAATAACTGTAAATCGTATCGCGCATGCGTGACCGAAAATCTTATATTAAATTCAAAATCAGCATTCTCAGAACCCTATAATCCACTAATATAACGAACAAAAATTAATAAACAAAAGTGAATTGAATAACGCATGCGCGATTGAAAATCTGAAATTTTATTCGGAATCAGCATCCTCAGAAACAATATGTTTATCTATGTATATTATGAACAAAAATAAAAGAAATAACTGTAAATCGTATCGCGCATGCGTGACCGAAAATCTTATATTAAATTCAAAATAGCATCCTCAGAAACCTATTATCCATAATGTAACGAACAAAAATAAAAAAACAAAAGTGAACCGGAATCACGCAGGCGCAATTTCAAATCTGATATTTTATTAGAAATCAGCATCTTAGGAAACCTATGATCCACTAATATAACGAACAAAAATTAATAAATAAAATTGAAACGAATCACGCATGCGCGATTGAAAATCTAAAATTTTATTCGGAATTAGCATCCTCAGAAACCATATGTTAATCAATATGATGAACAAAAATTAATAAATAACACTGAATCGAATCGCGCATGCATGATTGATAATCTAATATTAAATTCAAAATCACCATTCTCAGAAACCTATGATCCACTAATGTAACGAACAAAAATTAATAAACAAAAGTGAATCGAATAACGCATGCGCGATTGAAAATCTGAAATTTTATTCGGAATCAGCATCCTCAGAAACAATATGTTTATCTATGTATATTATGAACAAAAATAAAAGAAATAACTGTAAATCGTATCGCGCATGCGTGACCGAAAATCTTATATTAAATTCAAAATAGCATCCTCAGAAACCTATTATCCATAATGTAACGAACAAAAATAAAAAAACAAAAGTGAACCGGAATCACGCAGGCGCAATTTCAAATCTGATATTTTATTAGAAATCAGCATCTTAGGAAACCTATGATCCACTAATATAACGAACAAAAATTAATAAACAAAAGTGAATTGAATAAAGCATGCGCGATTGAAAATCTGAAATTTTATTCGGAATCAACATCCTCAGAAACAATATGTTTATCTATATTATGAACAAAAATAAAAAAAATAACTGTAAATCGTATCGCGCATGCGTGACCGAAAAGCTTATATTAAATTCAAAATAGCATCCTCAGAAACCTATTATCCACAATGTAACGAACAAAAATAAAAAACAAAAGTGAACCGGAATCACGCAGGCGCAATTTCAAATCTGATATTTAATTAGAAATCAGCATCTTCAGAAACCTATGATCCACTAATATAATGAACAAAAATTAATAAATAAAATTAAAACGAATCACGCATGCGCGATTGAAAATCTAAAATTTTATTCGGAATTAGCATCCTCAGAAACCATATGTTAATCAATATGATGAACAAAAATTAATAAATAACACTGAATCGAATCGCGCATGCATGATTGATAATCTAATATTAAATTCAAAATCAGCATTTTTAGAAACCTATGATCCACTAATGTAACGAACAAAAATTAATAAACAAAAGTGAATCGAATAACGCATGCGCGATTGAAAATCTGAAATTTTTTTCGGAATCAGCATCCTCAGAAACAATATGTTTATCTATATTATGAACAAAAATAAAAAAATAACTGTAAATCGTATCGCGCATGCGTGACCGAAAATCTTATATTAAATTCAAAATACCATCCTCAGAAACCTATTATCCACAATGTTACGAACAAAAATAAAAAAACAAAAGTGAACCGGAATCACGCAGGCGCAATTTCAATTCTGATATTTGATTCAAAATCAGCATCTTCAGAAACCTATGATCCACTAATATAACGAACAAAAATTAATAAATAAAATTGAAACGAATCACGCATGCGCGATTGAAAATCTAAAATTTTATTCGGAATTAGCATCCTCAGAAACCATATGTTAATCAATATGATGAACAAAAAATAATAAATAACACTGAATCGAATCGCGCATGCATGATTGAAAATCTAATATTAAATTCAAAATCAGCATTCTCAGAAACCTATGATCCACTAATGTAACGAACAAAAATTAATAAACAAAAGTGAATCGAATAACGCATGCGCGATTGAAAATCTGAAATTTTTTTCGGAATCAGCATCCTCAGAAACAACATGTTTATCTATATTATGAACAAAAATAAAAAAAATAACTGTAAATCGTATCGCGCATGCGTGACCGAAAATCTTATATTAAATTCAAAATACCATCCTCAGAAACCTATTATCCACAATGTAACGAACAAAAATAAAAAAACAAAAGTGAACCGGAATCACGCAGGCGCAATTTCAAATCTGATATTTAATTCAAAATCAGCATCTTCAAAAGCCTATGATCCACTAATATAACGAAAAAAAATAAATAAATAAAATTAAAACGAATCACGCATGCGCGATTGAAAATCTAAAATTTTATTCGGAATTAGCATCCTCAGAAACCATATGTTAATCAATATGATGAACAAAAATTAATAAATAACACTGAGTCGAATCGCGCATGCATGATTGAAAATCTAATATTAAATTCAAAATCAGCATTCTCAGATACCTATGATTCACTAAAGTAACGAACAAAAATTAATAAACAAAAGTGAATCGAATAACGCATGCGCGATTGAAAATCTGAAATTTTTTTCGGAATCAGCATCCTCAGAAACAATATGTTTATCTATATTATGAACAAAAATAAAAAAAATAACTGTAAATCGTATCGCGCATGCGTGACCGAAAATCTTATATTAAATTCAAAATACCATCCTCAGAAACCTATTATCCACAATGTAACGAACAAAAATAAAAAAACAAAAGTGAACCGGAATCACGCAGGCGCAATTTCAAATCTGATATTTAATTCAAAATCTGCATCTTCAGAAACCTATGATCCACTAATATAACGAACAAAAATTAATAAATAAAATTGAAACGAATCACGCATTCTCAGAAACCTATGATCCACTAATGTAACAAAACAAAAATAAAAAAACAAAAGTGAACCGGAATCACTTAGGCGCAATTTCAAATCTGATATTTAATTCAAAATCAGCATCTTGAGAAACCTATGATCCACTAATATAACGAACAAAAATTAATAAATAAAATTGAAACGAATCACGCATGCGCGATTGAAAATCTAAAATTTTATTCGGAATTAGCATCCTCAGAAACCATATGTTAATCAATATGATGAACAAAAATTAATAAATAACACTGAATCGAATCGCGCATGCATGATTGAAAATCTAATATTAAATTCAATATCAGCATTCTCAGAAACCTATGATTCACTAATGTAACGAACAAAAATTAATAAACAAAAGTGAATCGAATAACGCATGCGCGATTGAAAATCTGAATTTTTTTTCGGAATCAGCATCCTCAGAAACAATATGTTTATCTATATTATGAACAAAAATAAAAAAAATAACTGTAAATCGTATCGCGCATGCGTGACCGAAAATCTTATATTAAATTCAAAATACCATCCTCAGAAACCTATTATCCACAATGTAACGAACAAAAATAAAAAAACAAAAGTGAACCGGAATCACGCAGGCGCAATTTCAAATCTGATATTTAATTCAAAATCAACATCTTCAGAAACCTATGATCCACTAATATAACGAACAAAAACTAATAAATAAAATTGAAACGAATCACGCATTTCGCGATTGAAAATCTGAAATTTTATTCGGAATCAGCATTGTGATGAATTATTTACTATTTAAGATTTAGTTATCACAGTTTAGTTAAATTATTATTCCACATGTTCAATTCAAATTACATTGAATCTCTAGTGTAATTATGTATCTAATAAATTGTAATGAATATAACCTTTATAATCTCATAACAAAGGCTTTATTAGATACATAATTACACTAGAGATTCAATGTAATTTGAATTGAACATGTGGAATAATAATTTAACTAAACTGTGATAACTAAATCTTAAATAGTAAATAATTCATCACATTGGTAATGGACGATATCAAAGCGAAAGAAGACTTACAAGGTGTAAACATATATTTGGATGATGTAACTGTCAGTGGCAAAGACCAATCTGAACATGACGCCAATCTGAACAAATTTTTGAATGTATGCAAGGATTACAATCTTACTATCAACCAAGAGAAATCCCGTTTCAACTTGAAATCCATTAAAATTTTGGGTTATCATATTGAAGGTAACACATTGAAACCTGACCCTGACCGGCTAGAGCCTTTGATTAAATTCCCAATTCCAGAAAATAAAGTTTCTTTACAGCGTGCACTAGGTATGTTCTCCTACTATTCAAAATGGGTGCCCTCGTTCTCGGACAAAATACACAAATTAGTAAATTGCAAGAAATTCCCTATGGAACCTGGATTGGTCGAAGACTTCAACAATATAAGATCCTGTATTGTTAACTCCTTTGTAGTAAATGTAGAGGACGATATCCCTTTCTGTGTAGAAACTGATGCATCAGATGTCGCGATTGCAGCTACCCTTACTCAAAACAAACGTCCCGTTGCTTTCTTTTCCAGGACCTTGTCCAAGGGTGAACAACATCATTCAGCTGTAGAAAAAGAAGCATATGCTATAATAGAGTCACTTCGGAAGTGGAGGCATTACTTAATTGGACGAAAATTTCAGCTGAAAACAGATCAAAAATCTATTTCCTACATGTTTAACCTGAGACATCCAGGAAAGATTAAAAATGAAAAATTCACTAGATGGAGATTGGAACTAGCCCCATATAACTATGATATAGTGTATCGTCCTGGTAAAGAAAATGTTGCTGCCGACGCGTTGTCCAGAATTGCTTCTTCTTACACTCTTGACCGCTTGGTTCAATATCACACTTCCCTTTGCCATCCAGGTATCACCAGAATGGCTCACTGGGTCAAAATTCAAAACCTTCCTTACTCCATTGATGAAATACGGAAAGTCACTTCTTCGTGTAAAACGTGTTCTGAGATCAAGCCCCGCTTCTACTCCAACCACAGTAACCTCATCAAAGCTACCGCTCCTTTCGAACGTCTCAGTATTGACTTCAAAGGTCCCCTACCGTCGAACACTCCCCGAAAGTACCTGTTAACAGCAGTCGACGAATTTTCGAGGTTCCCCTTTGCCATACCTTGCACTGACTTATCCTCAACAACTGTTATTAATGCATTAAATCAGATTTTTACTCTATTTGGCTACCCTTCGTTTATTCATTCGGACAGAGGAACTTCATTCATTTCAAAGGAACTTCAGTCATTTCTTCATTCAAATGGAGTAGCCACAAGTCGTACCACTCCTTATAATCCTTGTGGGAACGGTCAAGTAGAGCGCTACAACGATATAATTTGGAAATCCGTATCTCTGGCTTTAAAATCAAAAGGACTGATGATAACTCAGTGGGAGAAGGTATTACCTGAGGCATTACACTCTATCCGCTCATTACTTTGCACTGCTACCAATTCAACACCACATGAACGGATGTTCTTTCATAAAAGGAGATCTAGCTCAGGAGTATCTCTTCCTACATGGTTAACAACACCGGGTAAAGTGCTAATGAAAAATCAATTTAGACAAAGCAAATATGACCCTCTAGTGCAAGAAGTTTCTTTACTAGAAGTAAATCCAGATTACGCACTCGTACAACTTCCAAACGGTAACAAAACAACTGTCAACCTAAGACAGTTAGCTCCGATAGGAGTCGGAAACGAAGGTCTAAGAAGCGAAAGTCAAAGAGAAAGTTCAGCAACAAGAGATGACTGCCAAACTTCCACGCCAAGAGATGATCCAAAATGCCAAGAGATGATCGAAAATAATATTACCGGACGGAAGGAATCGCATTCAAGAACACCTATGGCCACAGAATTGGAATCTGGCAACGTAGCTCCTTCATCAGACGAAAGAACGGTTATCGATAATGATTTGGAGATTGTTAATTTACCAACTTCTCCAGGCATTCCTCAACTAAATAATGAGCCCGAGTTACGGAGATCCTCAAGAGCTCATCGACTTCCAGGTTATTTGAAGGACTATGTTCTGAAATGAATAAGGGGGGAAGAATGTGATGAATTATTTACTATTTAAGATTTAGTTATCACAGTTTAGTTAAATTATTATTCCACATGTTCAATTCAAATTACATTGAATCTCTAGTGTAATTATGTATCTAATAAAGCCTTTGTTATGAGATTATAAAGGTTATATTCATTACAAGCATCCTCAGAAACAATATGTTTGTCTATATTATGAACAAAAACAAAAAAAATAACTGTAAATCGTATCGCGCATGCGTGACCGAAAATCTTATATTAAATTCAAAATAGCATCCTCAGAAACCTATTATCCACAATGTAACGAACAAAAATAAAAAATGAAAAGTGAACCGGAATCACGCAGGCACAATTTCAAATCTCATATTTAATTCAAAATCAGCATCCTCAGAAACCTTATAATCTGTTATTATAAAAAACTAAAATAAAAAATTGACACTAAATCGAATCGCGCCTGCGTTATTGAAAATCTGATATTATATTCAAAATAAGCATTCTCAGAAACCTATGATCGACTAATATAACGAACAAAAATTAAATAACAAAATGAATCAAATCACGCCTGCGCGAACAAAAATCTAAAATTTCATTCGGAATTACCATCCTCAGAAACTATATGTTTATCAATATGATGAACAAAAAGTAATAAATAACACTGAATCGAATCGCGCATGCGTGATTGAAAATCTGATATTAAATTCAAAATCAGAATTCTCAGAAACCATATGTTTATCAATATAATGTACAAAAATAAAGGTGAATTGAATCGCGCATGCGTGATGGAAAACCTGATATTAAATTCAAAGCAGAATCCTCAGAAACCTATAATCCACTAAAATAACAAACAAAAATTGATAAACAAAAGTGAATAGAATAACGCATGCGCTGTTGAAAATCTGAAATTTAATTCATAATCTGCATCTTGAGAAACCTATGATCCACTAATATAACGAACAAAAATTAATAAATAAAATTGAAACGAATCACGCATGCGCGATTGAAAATCTAAAATTTTATTCGGAATTAGCATCCTCAGAAACCATATGTTAATCAATATGATGAACAAAAATTAATAAATAACACTGAATCGAATCGCGCATGCATGATTGAAAATCTAATATTAAATTCAATATCAGCATTCTCAGAAACCTATGATTCACTAATGTAACGAACAAAAATTAATAAACAAAAGTGAATCGAATAACGCATGCGCGATTGAAAATCTGAATTTTTTTTCGGAATCAGCATCCTCAGAAACAATATGTTTATCTATATTATGAACAAAAATAAAAAAAATAACTGTAAATCGTATCGCGCATGCGTGACCGAAAATCTTATATTAAATTCAAAATACCATCCTCAGAAACCTATTATCCACAATGTAACGAACAAAAATAAAAAAACAAAAGTGAACCGGAATCACGCAGGCGCAATTTCAAATCTGATATTTAATTCAAAATCAGCATCTTCAGAAACCTATGATCCACTAATATAACGAACAAAAACTAATAAATAAAATTGAAACGAATCACGCATTTCGCGATTGAAAATCTGAAATTTTATTCGGAATCAGCATCCTCAGAAACAATATGTTTGTCTATATTATGAACAAAAACAAAAAAAATAACTGTAAATCGTATCGCGCATGCGTGACCGAAAATCTTATATTAAATTCAAAATAGCATCCTCAGAAACCTATTATCCACAATGTAACGAACAAAAATAAAAAATGAAAAGTGAACCGGAATCACGCAGGCACAATTTCAAATCTCATATTTAATTCAAAATCAGCATCCTCAGAAACCTTATAATCTGTTATTATAAAAAACTAAAATAAAAAATTGACACTAAATCGAATCGCGCCTGCGTTATTGAAAATCTGATATTATATTCAAAATAAGCATTCTCAGAAACCTATGATCGACTAATATAACGAACAAAAATTAAATAACAAAATGAATCAAATCACGCCTGCGCAAACAAAAATCTAAAATTTCATTCGGAATTACCATCCTCAGAAACTATATGTTTATCAATATGATGAACAAAAAGTAATAAATAACACTGAATCGTATCGCGCATGCGTAACCGAAAATCTTATATTAAATTCAAAATAGCATCCTCAGAAACCTATTATCCACAATGTAACGAACAAAAATAAAAAATGAAAAGTGAACCGGAATCACGCAGGCACAATTTCAAATCTCATATTTAATTCAAAATCAGCATCCTCAGAAACCTTATAATCTGTTATTATAAAAAACTAAAATAAAAAATTGACACTAAATCGAATCGCGCCTGCGTTATTGAAAATCTGATATTATATTCAAAATAAGCATTCTCAGAAACCTATGATCGACTAATATAACGAACAAAAATTAAATAACAAAATGAATCAAATCACGCCTGCGCAAACAAAAATCTAAAATTTCATTCGGAATTACCATCCTCAGAAACTATATGTTTATCAATATGATGAACAAAAAGTAATAAATAACACTGAATCGAATCGCGCATGCGTGATTGAAAATCTGATATTAAATTCAAAATCAGCATTCTCAGAAACCATATGTTTATCAATATAATGTACAAAAATAAAGGTGAATTGAATCGCGCATGCGTGATGGAAAACCTGATATTAAATTCAAAGCAGAATCCTCAGAAACCTATAATCCACTAAAATAACAAACAAAAATTGATAAACAAAAGTGAATAGAATAACGCATGCGCTGTTGAAAATCTGAAATTTAATTCATAATCTGCATCCTCAGAACCCTATGATCCACTAATATAACGAACAAAAATTAATAAATAAAATTGAAACGAATCACGCATTCTCAGAAACCTATGATCCACTAATGTAACAAAACAAAAATAAAAAAACAAAAGTGAACCGGAATCACGCAGGCGCAATTTCAAATCTGATATTTAATTCAAAATCAGCATCTTCAGAAACCTATGATCCACTAATATAACGAACAAAAATTAATAAATAAAATTGAAACGAATCACGCATTTCGCGATTGAAAATCTGAAATTTTATTCGGAATCAGCATCCTCAGAAACAATATGTTTGTCTATATTATGAACAAAAACAAAAAAAATAACTGTAAATCGTATCGCGCATGCGTGACCGAAAATCTGATATTAAATTCAAAATCAGCATTCTCAGAAACCATATGTTTATCAATATAATGTACAAAAATAAAGGTGAATTGAATCGCGCATGCGTGATGGAAAACCTGATATTAAATTCAAAGCAGAATCCTCAGAAACCTATAATCCACTAAAATAACAAACAAAAATTGATAAACAAAAGTGAATAGAATAACGCATGCGCTGTTGAAAATCTGAAATTTAATTCATAATCTGCATCCTCAGAACCCTATGATCCACTAATATAACGAACAAAAATTAATAAATAAAATTGAAACGAATCACGCATTCTCAGAAACCTATGATCCACTAATGTAACAAAACAAAAATAAAAAAACAAAAGTGAACCGGAATCACGCAGGCGCAATTTCAAATCTGATATTTAATTCAAAATCAGCATCTTCAGAAACCTATGATCCACTAATATAACGAACAAAAATTAATAAATAAAATTGAAACGAATCACGCATGCGCGATTGAAAATCTAAAATTTTATTCGGAATTAGCATCCTCAGAAACCATATGTTTATCAATATGATGAACAAAAATTAATAAATAACACTGAATCGAATCGCGCATGCATGATTGAAAATCTAATATTAAATTCAATATCAGCATTCTCAGAAACCTATGATTCACTAATGTAACGAACAAAAATTAATAAACAAAAGTGAATCGAATAACGCATGCGCGATTGAAAATCTGAAATTTTTTTCGGAATCAGCATCCTCAGAAACAATATGTTTATCTATATTATGAACAAAAATAAAAAAAATAACTGTAAATCGTATCGCGCATGCGTGACCGAAAATCTTATATTAAATTCAAAATACCATCCTCAGAAACCTATTATCCACAATGTAACGAACAAAAATAAAAAAACAAAAGTGAACCGGAATCACGCAGGCGCAATTTCAAATCTGATATTTAATTCAAAATCAGCATCTTCAGAAACCTATGATCCACTAATATAACGAACAAAAACTAATAAATAAAATTGAAACGAATCACGCATTTCGCGATTGAAAATCTGAAATTTTATTCGGAATCAGCATCCTCAGAAACAATATGTTTGTCTATATTATGAACAAAAACAAAAAAAATAACTGTAAATCGTATCGCGCATGCGTGACCGAAAATCTTATATTAAATTCAAAATAGCATCCTCAGAAACCTATTATCCACAATGTAACGAACAAAAATAAAAAATGAAAAGTGAACCGGAATCACGCAGGCACAATTTCAAATCTCATACTTAATTCAAAATCAGCATCCTCAGAAACCTTATAATCTGTTATTATAAAAAACTAAAATAAAAAATTGACACTAAATCGAATCGCGCCTGCGTTATTGAAAATCTGATATTATATTCAAAATAAGCATTCTCAGAAACCTATGATCGACTAATATAACGAACAAAAATTAAATAACAAAATGAATCAAATCACGCCTGCGCGAACAAAAATCTAAAATTTCATTCGGAATTACCATCCTCGGAAACTATATGTTTATCAATATGATAAACAAAAAGTAATAAATAACACTGAATCGAATCGCGCATGCGTGATTGAAAATCTGATATTAAATTCAAAATCAGCATTCTCAGAAACCATATGTTTATCAATATAATGTACAAAAATAAAGGTGAATTGAATCGCGCATGCGTGATGGAAAACCTGATATTAAATTCAAAGCAGAATCCTCAGAAACCTATAATCCACTAAAATAACAAACAAAAATTGATAAACAAAATTGAAACGAATCACGCATTCTCAGAAACCTATGATCCACTAATGTAACAAAACAAAAATAAAAAAACAAAAGTGAACCGGAATCACGCAGGCGCAATTTCAAATTTGATATTTAATTCAAAATCAGCATCTTCAGAAACCTATGATCCACTAATATAACGAACAAAAATTAATAAATAAAATTGAAACGAATCACGCATGCGCGATTGAAAATCTAAAATTTTATTCGGAATTAGCATCCTCAGAAACCATATGTTTATCAATATGATGAACAAAAATTAATAAATAACACTGAATCGAATCGCGCATGCATGATTGAAAATCTAATATTAAATTCAATATCAGCATTCTCAGAAACCTATGATTCACTAATGTAACGAACAAAAATTAATAAACAAAAGTGAATCGAATAACGCATGCGCGATTGAAAATCTGAAATTTTTTTCGGTATCAGCATCCTCAGAAACAATATGTTTATCTATATTATGAACAAAAATAAAAAAAATAACTGTAAATCGTATCGCGCATGCGTGACCGAAAATCTTATATTAAATTCAAAATACCATCCTCAGAAACCTATTATCCACAATGTAACGAACAAAAATAAAAAAACAAAAGTGAACCGGAATCACGCAGGCGCAATTTCAAATCTGATATTTAATTCAAAATCAGCATCTTCAGAAACCTATGATCCACTAATATAACGAACAAAAACTAATAAATAAAATTGAAACGAATCACGCATTTCGCGATTGAAAATCTGAAATTTTATTCGGAATCAGCATCCTCAGAAACAATATGTTTGTCTATATTATGGACAAAAACAAAAAAAATAACTGTAAATCGTATCGCGCATGCGTGACCGAAAATCTTATATTAAATTCAAAATAGCATCCTCAGAAACCTATTATCCACAATGTAACGAACAAAAATAAAAAATGAAAAGTGAACCGGAATCACGCAGGCACAATTTCAAATCTCATACTTAATTCAAAATCAGCATCCTCAGAAACCTTATAATCTGTTATTATAAAAAACTAAAATAAAAAATTGACACTAAATCGAATCGCGCCTGCGTTATTGAAAATCTGATATTAAATTCAAAATACCATCCTCAGAAACCTATTATCCACAATGTAACGAACAAAAATAAAAAAACAAAAGTGAACCGGAATCACGCAGGCGCAATTTCAAATCTGATATTTAATTCAAAATCAGCATCTTCAGAAACCTATGATCCACTAATATAACGAACAAAAACTAATAAATAAAATTGAAACGAATCACGCATTTCGCGATTGAAAATCTGAAATTTTATTCGGAATCAGCATCCTCAGAAACAATATGTTTGTCTATATTATGAACAAAAACAAAAAAAATAACTGTAAATCGTATCGCGCATGCGTGACCGAAAATCTTATATTAAATTCAAAATAGCATCCTCAGAAACCTATTATCCACAATGTAACGAACAAAAATAAAAAATGAAAAGTGAACCGGAATCACGCAGGCACAATTTCAAATCTCATATTTAATTCAAAATCAGCATCCTCAGAAACCTTATAATCTGTTATTATAAAAAACTAAAATAAAAAATTGACACTAAATCGAATCGCGCCTGCGTTATTGAAAATCTGATATTATATTCAAAATAAGCATTCTCAGAAACCTATGATCGACTAATATAACGAACAAAAATTAAATAACAAAATGAATCAAATAACGCCTGCGCAAACAAAAATCTAAAATTTCATTCGGAATTACCATCCTCAGAAACTATATGTTTATCAATATGATGAACAAAAAGTAATAAATAACACTGAATCGTATCGCGCATGCGTGACCGAAAATCTTATATTAAATTCAAAATAGCATCCTCAGAAACCTATTATCCACAATGTAACGAACAAAAATAAAAAATGAAAAGTGAACCGGAATCACGCAGGCACAATTTCAAATCTCATATTTAATTCAAAATCAGCATCCTCAGAAACCTTATAATCTGTTATTATAAAAAACTAAAATAAAAAATTGACACTAAATCGAATCGCGCCTGCGTTATTGAAAATCTGATATTATATTCAAAATAAGCATTCTCAGAAACCTATGATCGACTAATATAACGAACAAAAATTAAATAACAAAATGAATCAAATCACGCCTGCGCAAACAAAAATCTAAAATTTCATTCGGAATTACCATCCTCAGAAACTATATGTTTATCAATATGATGAACAAAAAGTAATAATTACACTGAATCGAATCGCGCATGCGTGATTGAAAATCTGATATTAAATTCAAAATCAGCATTCTCAGAAACCATATGTTTATCAATATAATGTACAAAAATAAAGGTGAATTGAATCGCGCATGCGTGATGGAAAACCTGATATTAAATTCAAAGCAGAATCCTCAGAAACCTATAATCCACTAAAATAACAAACAAAAATTGATAAACAAAAGTGAATAGAATAACGCATGCGCTGTTGAAAATCTGAAATTTAATTCATAATCTGCATCCTCAGAACCCTATGATCCACTAATATAACGAACAAAAATTAATAAATAAAATTGAAACGAATCACGCATTCTCAGAAACCTATGATCCACTAATGTAACAAAACAAAAATAAAAAAACAAAAGTGAACCGGAATCACGCAGGCGCAATTTCAAATCTGATATTTAATTCAAAATCAGCATCTTCAGAAACCTATGATCCACTAATATAACGAACAAAAACTAATAAATAAAATTGAAACGAATCACGCATTTCGCGATTGAAAATCTGAAATTTTATTCGGAATCAGCATCCTCAGAAACAATATGTTTGTCTATATTATGAACAAAAACAAAAAAAATAACTGTAAATCGTATCGCGCATGCGTGACCGAAAATCTGATATTAAATTCAAAATCAGCATTCTCAGAAACCATATGTTTATCAATATAATGTACAAAAATAAAGGTGAATTGAATCGCGCATGCGTGATGGAAAACCTGATATTAAATTCAAAGCAGAATCCTCAGAAACCTATAATCCACTAAAATAACAAACAAAAATTGATAAACAAAAGTGAATAGAATAACGCATGCGCTGTTGAAAATCTGAAATTTAATTCATAATCTGCATCCTCAGAACCCTATGATCCACTAATATAACGAACAAAAATTAATAAATAAAATTGAAACGAATCACGCATTCTCAGAAACCTATGATCCACTAATGTAACAAAACAAAAATAAAAAAACAAAAGTGAACCGGAATCACGCAGGCGCAATTTCAAATCTGATATTTAATTCAAAATCAGCATCTTCAGAAACCTATGATCCACTAATATAACGAACAAAAACTAATAAATAAAATTGAAACGAATCACGCATTTCGCGATTGAAAATCTGAAATTTTATTCGGAATCAGCATCCTCAGAAACAATATGTTTGTCTATATTATGAACAAAAACAAAAAAAATAACTGTAAATCGTATCGCGCATGCGTGACCGAAAATCTGATATTAAATTCAAAATCAGCATTCTCAGAAACCATATGTTTATCAATATAATGTACAAAAATAAAGGTGAATTGAATCGCGCATGCGTGATGGAAAACCTGATATTAAATTCAAAGCAGAATCCTCAGAAACCTATAATCCACTAAAATAACAAACAAAAATTGATAAACAAAAGTGAATAGAATAACGCATGCGCTGTTGAAAATCTGAAATTTAATTCATAATCTGCATCCTCAGAACCCTATGATCCACTAATATAACGAACAAAAATTAATAAATAAAATTGAAACGAATCACGCATTCTCAGAAACCTATGATCCACTAATGTAACAAAACAAAAATAAAAAAACAAAAGTGAACCGGAATCACGCAGGCGCAATTTCAAATCTGATATTTAATTCAAAATCAGCATCTTCAGAAACCTATGATCCACTAATATAACGAACAAAAATTAATAAATAAAATTGAAACGAATCACGCATGCGCGATTGAAAATCTAAAATTTTATTCGGAATTAGCATCCTCAGAAACCATATGTTTATCAATATGATGAACAAAAATTAATAAATAACACTGAATCGAATCGCGCATGCATGATTGAAAATCTAATATTAAATTCAATATCAGCATTCTCAGAAACCTATGATTCACTAATGTAACGAACAAAAATTAATAAACAAAAGTGAATCGAATAACGCATGCGCGATTGAAAATCTGAAATTTTTTTCGGAATCAGCATCCTCAGAAACAATATGTTTATCTATATTATGAACAAAAATAAAAAAAATAACTGTAAATCGTATCGCGCATGCGTGACCGAAAATCTTATATTAAATTCAAAATACCATCCTCAGAAACCTATTATCCACAATGTAACGAACAAAAATAAAAAAACAAAAGTGAACCGGAATCACGCAGGCGCAATTTCAAATCTGATATTTAATTCAAAATCAGCATCTTCAGAAACCTATGATCCACTAATATAACGAACAAAAACTAATAAATAAAATTGAAACGAATCACGCATTTCGCGATTGAAAATCTGAAATTTTATTCGGAATCAGCATCCTCAGAAACAATATGTTTGTCTATATTATGAACAAAAACAAAAAAAATAACTGTAAATCGTATCGCGCATGCGTGACCGAAAATCTTATATTAAATTCAAAATAGCATCCTCAGAAACCTATTATCCACAATGTAACGAACAAAAATAAAAAATGAAAAGTGAACCGGAATCACGCAGGCACAATTTCAAATCTCATACTTAATTCAAAATCAGCATCCTCAGAAACCTTATAATCTGTTATTATAAAAAACTAAAATAAAAAATTGACACTAAATCGAATCGCGCCTGCGTTATTGAAAATCTGATATTATATTCAAAATAAGCATTCTCAGAAACCTATGATCGACTAATATAACGAACAAAAATTAAATAACAAAATGAATCAAATCACGCCTGCGCGAACAAAAATCTAAAATTTCATTCGGAATTACCATCCTCAGAAACTATATGTTTATCAATATGATAAACAAAAAGTAATAAATAACACTGAATCGAATCGCGCATGCGTGATTGAAAATCTGATATTAAATTCAAAATCAGCATTCTCAGAAACCATATGTTTATCAATATAATGTACAAAAATAAAGGTGAATTGAATCGCGCATGCGTGATGGAAAACCTGATATTAAATTCAAAGCAGAATCCTCAGAAACCTATAATCCACTAAAATAACAAACAAAAATTGATAAACAAAATTGAAACGAATCACGCATTCTCAGAAACCTATGATCCACTAATGTAACAAAACAAAAATAAAAAAACAAAAGTGAACCGGAATCACGCAGGCGCAATTTCAAATTTGATATTTAATTCAAAATCAGCATCTTCAGAAACCTATGATCCACTAATATAACGAACAAAAATTAATAAATAAAATTGAAACGAATCACGCATGCGCGATTGAAAATCTAAAATTTTATTCGGAATTAGCATCCTCAGAAACCATATGTTTATCAATATGATGAACAAAAATTAATAAATAACACTGAATCGAATCGCGCATGCATGATTGAAAATCTAATATTAAATTCAATATCAGCATTCTCAGAAACCTATGATTCACTAATGTAACGAACAAAAATTAATAAACAAAAGTGAATCGAATAACGCATGCGCGATTGAAAATCTGAAATTTTTTTCGGTATCAGCATCCTCAGAAACAATATGTTTATCTATATTATGAACAAAAATAAAAAAAATAACTGTAAATCGTATCGCGCATGCGTGACCGAAAATCTTATATTAAATTCAAAATACCATCCTCAGAAACCTATTATCCACAATGTAACGAACAAAAATAAAAAAACAAAAGTGAACCGGAATCACGCAGGCGCAATTTCAAATCTGATATTTAATTCAAAATCAGCATCTTCAGAAACCTATGATCCACTAATATAACGAACAAAAACTAATAAATAAAATTGAAACGAATCACGCATTTCGCGATTGAAAATCTGAAATTTTATTCGGAATCAGCATCCTCAGAAACAATATGTTTGTCTATATTATGAACAAAAACAAAAAAAATAACTGTAAATCGTATCGCGCATGCGTGACCGAAAATCTTATATTAAATTCAAAATAGCATCCTCAGAAACCTATTATCCACAATGTAACGAACAAAAATAAAAAATGAAAAGTGAACCGGAATCACGCAGGCACAATTTCAAATCTCATACTTAATTCAAAATCAGCATCCTCAGAAACCTTATAATCTGTTATTATAAAAAACTAAAATAAAAAATTGACACTAAATCGAATCGCGCCTGCGTTATTGAAAATCTGATATTATATTCAAAATAAGCATTCTCAGAAACCTATGATCGACTAATATAACGAACAAAAATTAAATAACAAAATGAATCAAATCACGCCTGCGCGAACAAAAATCTAAAATTTCATTCGGAATTACCATCCTCAGAAACTATATGTTTATCAATATGATAAACAAAAAGTAATAAATAACACTGAATCGAATCGCGCATGCGTGATTGAAAATCTGATATTAAATTCAAAATCAGCATTCTCAGAAACCATATGTTTATCAATATAATGTACAAAAATAAAGGTGAATTGAATCGCGCATGCGTGATGGAAAACCTGATATTAAATTCAAAGCAGAATCCTCAGAAACCTATAATCCACTAAAATAACAAACAAAAATTGATAAACAAAAGTGAATAGAATAACGCATGCGCTGTTGAAAATCTGAAATTTAATTCATAATCTGCATCCTCAGAACCCTATGATCCACTAATATAACCAAAAAAAGTTAATAAATAAAATTGAAACGAATTACGCATGCGCGATTGAAAATCTAAAATTTTATAGGAATTAGAATCATCAGAAACCTATGATCTACTAATGTAACAAACAAAAATTAAAAAGCAAAAGTAAATCGAATCACGCATGCGCTATTAAAAATCTGAAATTTAATTTGCAATCAGCATCCTCAGAAACCATATAATCTGTTATTATAACAAACTAAAATAAAAAATTGACACTAAATCGAATCGGGCCTGCGTTATTGAAAATCTGATATTAAATACAATATAAGCATTTTCAGAAACCTATGATCCACTAATATAACGAACAAAAATTAAATAATAACATGAATCAAATCACGCGTGCGCGATTAAAAATCTAAAATATAATTCGGAATCATAATTCTCAGAAACCATATGATCTAATATTATGGTGAACTAAAATAAAAAATTGACAGTGTATCGAATCGCGAATGCTTGTTCAAAAATCAGATATTAAATTTAAAATCAGCAACCTCAGAAACCAATGATCAACTAATATAGCGAACAAAAATTAATAAACATAAGTCAATCGAATCACGCATGCACGATTGAATATCTGAAATTTTATTTCGAATCAGCATCCTCAGAAACCATATTTTTATCAATATAATCAACAAAAATAACTCTGAATCGAATTGTGCAAACGTGATTGAAAATCTGATATTCAATTCGAAATCAGCTTCTTTAGAAACCATATAATCCACTAAAATAACGAACAAACATTAAAAAACAACAGTGCATCGAATCATGCATGCGCGATTGAAAATTTGAAATTTATTGGGAATCAGCATCCTCAGAAACCATATTTTTATCAATATAATCAACAAAAATAACTCTGAATCGAATCGTGCAAACGTGATTGAAAATCTGATATTCAATTCGGAATCAGCTTCCTTAGAAACCATATGTTTATCAATATAATAAACAAAAATAATAGTAAATCGAATTGTTCAAAAGTGATTTAAAATCTGATATTCAATTCGGAATCAGCTTCTTTGGAAACCATATAATCCACTAAAATAACGAACAAACATTACAAAACAACAGTGTATCGAATCATGCATGCCTGATCGAAAATTTGAAATTTATTGGGGAATCAGCATCCTCAGAAACCATATTTTTATCAATATAATCAACAAAAATAACTCTGAATCGAATCGTGCAAACGTGATTGAAAATCTGATATTCAATTCGGAATCAGCTTCCTTAGAAACCATATGTTTATCAATATAATAAACAAAAATAATAGTAAATCGAATTGTTCAAAAGTGATTTAAAATCTGATATTCAATTCGGAATCAGCTTCTTTGGAAACCATATAATCCACTAAAATAACGAACAAACATTACAAAACAACAGTGTATCGAATCATGCATGCCTGATCAAAAATCTGGTATTAAATTCGGAATCAGCTTCCTGAGAAACCATATGTTTATCAATATAATGAATAAAATTAAAAAATTATTTTTTTTTAAAAGAAAAGATTTTTTTTTCGCCGAAATTAGAAACCGGGTCTTCCGCGTAACATGCGCGGTATGCAATTCATTACAAAAATAAATTATTTAAAATAATTTAAAAAAAAGGTGGTTACCCACAATGATGGTTGTTAAAGCCCTAGTGTATTATTATTTTTTTTTTCTTATGTCATTTTTCCACCGTTTAAACCAGGCCCTTTTATTTGTTATTAATTGTATTTTTTCTTCTTTAATTGTATTATCTTTATCTTCTTTATGTATAATTTTTTATAGGTTAAGACTTTTTTACTTATGTGTAATGTAAATTAAATTGTAAATATCATATTTTTATTTTTTAAGTATGGTTACAAGAATCATATGACATTTATATCAGCTGTAAATAAAAAACAAGTGAACGACGAACACGGCGACAGGCCGATGTCATTAGTGTTTTGGTAGCTGCTCGGGGAACGACTCACCACTGTTACCAACCGTTCCCTCACCCACCTCATCTCTACTATAACACCATAGCCTCGAAAATACAATTATTTCGATGCCTCTCATGATATTTAAAGAAGGCGGATTTTCAGCTACACACTGATATAAGGTACCTTATATATATAAATACTTTCACCATCTGAGTCTACAAGGACAGAAGAACCTCATCTTTTTTTCTTCCACTGATGAACAATTATTTTATTTAATTTTCTGTACATACCTAACGCAAGATTTTTTTTAAGTTTGTTTATCCCCTTTTAATTTTAATTCCTAGAAATTTAAGTTTATTTAATTTACTTTTTTTCTTTACTTTCTTAATTAAGTTATATTATAATTTTATGGGTTCAATGTTAATTTTAAGTTTTATTCTTCCTCAATATATATATATTTGTTAACATTTGGAAGGGCCTTTTACTTTCCTTTTACCTTTATTGAATCTATTCCTATAGGTATATAGGCACCCACCTTACCCACCACATATTTCATACAGTCGACTTACTCGTCTTTTCCCGCTAAGAGGGGAAGACTTAAAATCTCACCGGGGAAGGTTTGTGTTTCAATTGCGAAACGCCCCTGGCCCCAACAACATTTGGTCCTCCGGGCCGGATTCCAGCTCTATTAAATTATTTTGTTAAAAATCAAGCATTTTTCCGTTTCTATTAAATAATTTTTTAGTCTTTCAAAATATTCTATTTCATTGTTTCCAATCACCTGTTAATATTGGAAGTTTATTTCATTGTTTTTAATCAGCTGTTCATATCACATCGGTCGAATTATTTGATTTAATTTAAAATTTTTGTATCTAAAACTATTTTGAAACCTCTTCCAATTATGCCTCCAAAACTTAATAATGATGAGCTTCAAGCTACCTTAGAAGATTTAGAGGACCAGATAGACGATTTAGCCGCGGACATTAGGACGACGACTTCAATAGTATTAAGCCTACCCACCGATTCATCGCGCGAACCCTTATTTTCGGCTCGTTTTTCGCGAATCAATTCCACATATGAGCGCTTTGAATCAGCCCTTTTTGAGGCTAAATCTATTGCAAGGAAATTAAATATCCCTGTGGAAAGATTTAAAGAATTAAAGGATGAAATTACGTCCTCTTATTACCAGGCATTATCATTCAAAATTGTCCCCGCTGATGATATAAATCGAACTCACCCGTCTAATACAAATCAAGTTGCAGATGTTTATCCCCACTACCGATTGCCAGCCATCGATATACCGTCATTTTCAGGAAATATAGCTAAATGGCAAGAATTCAAAGAAACCTTTCAGTCATTAGTTCATAATAGGGATGATTTGGATAATGTTCATAAATTTCATTATTTAAAATCAGCTTTAAAGGGGTCAGCTTTGCAAATTATTTCCGCGATTTCAATATCGCCCGCCGGCTATAACCAAGCCTGGGAATCACTCACCAAAAAATATGATAGCGAGAGAATTCAGGCTACCTTCTTCCTTATGAAGATCTTAAACTTTAGGCCCATTTCTAAGGGTAACCTTTCCAATCTCGAAACCTTCTCGGCGGTTGTTATAGAAAGCGCCTCTGCACTTTTAAAACTGGGAATTAAAGACCTTCCGGGATTCATATTGAGCACTTTGGCCCTAAGGCTTTTAGATGCCAAGACTAGGGAAGGCTTTGAGGCAGAATACGGCTCAAAACCCGAGCTTCCCTCATGGGAAGAATTCGCTGATTTCATTCAAAGGCAGTCGGTCAAACTACAGTCAGAGACCCTCCTCACCAATTCTGAAATGGTTTCAGTAAAGTCCAACGCCGGGTATAGTAAATCTTCTCGACAGGTATTGATAACATCTGATTCCTCAGAACACGCGGTTAAATGCCCGGTGTGTATGAAGGATCACCGTATCTATGATTGTCCTACCTTTAAAGGGCTTACTCCCCAACAGCGCAACGGCGGAATTAAAACCCTGAAACGATGCATAAATTGTTTGGCTTCCGGTCATTCAGGAAATGTCAGTGTCCTTCTCGGGTATCTTGCCGGCACTGCGGTGGGAGACATCATTCTCTCGTGCATCTTTTCCGGAACATAAACAATTCCAAGTCAGCACCACAGAAGGCTACTCCATCTGCCTCTGTTAGAGAGTCAGCAAGGGCACATAACACTAATAATAACACTGATAACTCAATCCTTCCCGAAGCCCTCTGAATCCTCGGATTCATCCTTGCCGAGAAACTCTATATTGTCTATGTCCGCTGATAGCACAAACGTCTTGCTTGGCACGGCATTAGCTAGGATTCGGGACTGTCGTGGGGCATGGCATGATCTGCGAATTCTGGTCGACAGTGGATCACAACGTTCCTTTATAACGGAGGGGTGTGCTCATAGGCTAAATTTGACTCTAAAGCGTAGCAGACACCAATTGGTTGGGTTTGGCAGTCGAAAAATTCCTAGGGTCAAATATGAAGCTCCCTGCGTTCTAGCTCCAAGAAAGGCGTCGTTTCCCGTGTTAGACACTGTGGCAATTGTAATAGAACGTATATGTGAGGACATGCCCACTAACCCTGTACCGAAAAATATTGTAGAGCATTTCCGAGGTCTAGACCTAGCTGATCCTCATTTTCATGAACCTCGGCCTGTTGACTTCCTTCTAGGTGCAGATATATTTGCACACATACTCGGTGCTGGTAACATAAAACCGGAAAACGGCGCCCCCAGTGCACTTGAAACAATTTTCGGTTGGATTTTAATAGGGCCAACTAATGAGAATTCATTTAACAAGGCTTGTCATAGCACTGTTCTTCACAGCGCAACAGCCCCTTGCATTCATTGTGAAGATCTCCCTCGAGTTTTAAATAAATTTTGGGAAACCGAGAACGTCACGAGCATGATAAAATCTGATCCTCTCGATACTATATGCGAGGAGCATTTTGTAAATACTTATTCACGCAATGAAGCCGGCCACTTCACAGTGAAACTCCCCTTTAACGGAAAACCTCCAGTCCTGAGTGATTCTAGAGTCGGTGCACTTCACAGATTCAAAATTTTAGAAAGAAAATTTGAGAAGGATACCTCATTACAATTAGAATATTCTAAGGTTATTAGGGAGTATTGGGAGAAGGGGTACATATCCCGTGCCACTTCACCAGGGAAATGTTACCTCCCTCACCATGGTGTTGTTAAGGACAGCTCTTCCACAAGGCTTAGAATTGTGTTTGACGCGTCTGCATCAGCGGTAAATGGGTCTCTAAATGATTCTCTCCTAACTGGCCCGAAATTACAGCGTGATATAAGGGATATCCTGCTGGCGTTTCGTAAGCCGCGCATTGCCATGTCAGCGGACATATGCCAAATGTATCTCCAGATAAGATTAGCCCCTGAACATTGTGCATATCAACACTTTTTCTATAGATTTAGGAATACAGACGCCCTGAATGAGTATAAATTCGATAGGCTATCGTTCGGTCTCTCATGTTCCCCTTTCTTAGCAATGCGTGTAATCAAACAGCTTGTACTGGATGATGGCAATAATTACCCTGAAGCATCGCGTGCACTGCTAACGCATATGTATATTGACGATTTGTTGACGGGAATGGACACGATTTCGGAAGCTAGTGCTCTGCAACGGGATCTAATAGAACTGTTGGGTAAAGGAGGCTTCGAATTAAAAAAGTGGAGCAGTAATTGTCCACAAATACTTGACAATATGCCGGCAGAAACTATAGAAACTCCGGTCTCGTTCTCCAATATGGAGGACTCTGTTGTTAAGGTACTGGGGATCCAATGGGAGCCGATAGGTGACTACCTTTCTTATAAGGTGCTACCTAGAGCTTGCGTGCCGACAAAGAGGGTTATTATGTCTACCATCGCTAGAGTGTACGATCCGTTAGGATATTTAGCACCCGCAATATTTAGGGCAAAAACTATCTTGCAAAATTTATGGGAAATGAAACTCGATTGGGATACTCCCGTGCCCCCCGCTATCAAGAAACGTTGGGAAACGTTTAATGATAACTTAATACATCTAAGTGAAATCCGCATCCCACGCTGCATTTTTATTGAACGGGCATCACGAGTCACGATTGTTGGCTTTGCCGACGCGTCCGAGTTAGGGTTTGCTGCAGTCGTGTACGCTCACTTGGAATTACAAAACGGTAACTTCTCTGCATATCTAATTTATGCTAAAACTCGTCTGGCGCCCCTTAAACATCTATCGATACCACGCCTCGAGCTTTGTGCCGCCGTGCTATTAGTAGATGCATTAACTTCACTGAAGGATACGATATCGCAATGGAATGTGTCTTCCACTGTTTTATGCTCGGATTCGAGAACCGTCTTATCATGGCTTCACCTACCCCACTCCCGCTTAAAATCCTTTGTTGCTAATCGAGTCGCAAAGGTTTTAGAGTCTTCCAACCTATCTTCTTGGTATCATGTAACATCGGAAAATAACGCCGCTGATGTTGCCTCGCGTGGTATATGCCCATCCGAATTACCTTCTAAGACGGCCTGGTGGAAGGGACCGAGCTGGCTATGTAGTTCCAAGGAGGAATGGCCGATATTCTCCAAGTCAGTTATTACTGATCCGCCAGATCTGCCAGAGACCAAGACTGTAGCCATGCTCGCTATTACAGGAAAAAATGAATTGAGTAACATCTTAGAAAGATTTTCCTCCTACATTCGTATGATACGAATATTTGCTCATGTGATTCGGTTCAAGCACAACTCGTTCAATCCTGACTTGAAGAGATTCGGACCGCTCTCGCTGCATGAAATGCGAAAAGCTAACGAGGCTATTATAAGAGGTATACAGACATCGGAAGGCTTCACAACTGTCGATGGGGAACGAATAAAGTCACTGAGATCGCTCAACCCTTTCAAAGATCCCGCTGGTTTGGTCAGGGTGGGCGGCAGATTAAGTAATGCTCCTATACCCTATGACAAGATGCATCCTATTTTATTACCGACTAAATCTCACTTCGTCAATTTACTCGTTGACCATTATCACCAAGTATATCTCCACGCAGGACCTCAGCTGCTTCATTCCCTGCTGCGTAATAGATATTGGATCATTGCTGGTCGAGGGGTTGTCAGGTCACGCGTATACCAGTGCGCGAGATGCCACCGTCTAAGAGTGAAGGGCTTAAGTCCTGTAATGGGCGACTTGCCCCAGTCTCGGTTTGAACAAGGGAGAGCCTTCCTTAATGTTGGAATTGATTTCTCCGGTCCTTTCCTCATCAAGGAATCCCAACGACGTAAAGCTGCTTTAGGCAAGGCATATAAGCCTTTTTGTGTGTTTCAGCACCAAAGCGGTACATATTGAAGTAGTGTCACAACTAAACACTGATGCCTTTATGGCATGCTTTGACCGATTCGTAGCTCGTCGAGGATTGCCAAGCAAGGTATTTTCTGATAATGGAACTAACTTCGTAGGGGCTTCAAATAGGCTGAAGCAGCTCTACAAGTGGTGGAACTCTCACAATGTCCTAGAATCCACTAGAAACTATTTTATATCGAAAGAGGTGGAATGGCATTTTATACCTCCTTCTGCGCCACACTTTGGCGGATTGTGGGAGGCGGGGATTAAATCCTGCAAATACCATCTTACCCGCATTCTGGGTTCTCTGCCGGTAACTTTTGAAGAGTTGTACACAATAATGGCCCGTATTGAAGCAGTCCTTAATTCGCGACCTCTCCATCCAATATCTTCTAATCCCGAAGACTACCAAGTTCTGACCCCGGGGCATTTCCTAGTCGGAGCGCCTCTTGCCGCACCACCGGAACATGATGTCACAGATGTTCCTCAGACCCGCCTGTCCAGATGGCAACACTTGCAATGCTGCGTTGCTGATTTCTGGAAACGTTGGAGGCTTGATTATCTAAACTGTCTTCAGCAAAGAGTTAAATGGACAAAGCCGGGCAATACTGTTGAACCGGGCAGTTTAGTTCTGATAAGGGATCCTAACGTACCACCCCTACAATGGCCCACTGCCAGGGTGACAGAAGTATATCCCGGGAAGGACGGGGTGGTTAGGGTGGTCAGATTAAATACAGGGAAAGCAGAATTCACCAGACCTGTCTCCCGTCTATCTCCTTTAATTCCAGAGAAAGAGAGTTCTTGAAAATTTTTACAAATTTTGGTGGGCGGAATGTTAAAGCCCTAGTGTATTATTATTTTTTTTTTCTTATGTCATTTTTCCACCGTTTAAACCAGGCCCTTTTATTTGTTATTAATTGTATTTTTTCTTCTTTAATTGTATTATCTTTATCTTCTTTATGTATAATTTTTTATAGGTTAAGACTTTTTTACTTATGTGTAATGTAAATTAAATTGTAAATATCATATTTTTATTTTTTAAGTATGGTTACAAGAATCATATGACATTTATATCAGCTGTAAATAAAAAACAAGTGAACGACGAACACGGCGACAGGCCGATGTCATTAGTGTTTTGGTAGCTGCTCGGGGAACGACTCACCACTGTTACCAACCGTTCCCTCACCCACCTCATCTCTACTATAACACCATAGCCTCGAAAATACAATTATTTCGATGCCTCTCATGATATTTAAAGAAGGCGGATTTTCAGCTACACACTGATATAAGGTACCTTATATATATAAATACTTTCACCATCTGAGTCTACAAGGACAGAAGAACCTCATCTTTTTTTCTTCCACTGATGAACAATTATTTTATTTAATTTTCTGTACATACCTAACGCAAGATTTTTTTTAAGTTTGTTTATCCCCTTTTAATTTTAATTCCTAGAAATTTAAGTTTATTTAATTTACTTTTTTTCTTTACTTTCTTAATTAAGTTATATTATAATTTTATGGGTTCAATGTTAATTTTAAGTTTTATTCTTCCTCAATATATATATATTTGTTAACATTTGGAAGGGCCTTTTACTTTCCTTTTACCTTTATTGAATCTATTCCTATAGGTATATAGGCACCCACCTTACCCACCACATATTTCATACAGTCGACTTACTCGTCTTTTCCCGCTAAGAGGGGAAGACTTAAAATCTCACCGGGGAAGGTTTGTGTTTCAATTGCGAAACGCCCCTGGCCCCAACAACAATGGTTAAAATATAAGAATTGCGCATGCGTGATCATAAATATGATATTAAATTCAAAAACTGCAACCTCAGAAACCTATGATCCACTAATATAGCGAACAAAAATTAATAAACAAAAGTCAATCGAATCACGCATGCACGATTGAAAATCTGAAATTTTATTTGGAATCAGCATCCTCAGAAACCATATTTTTAACAACATAATCAACAAAAATAACTCTGAATCGAATTGTGCAAACGTGATTGAAAATCTGATATTCAATTCAAAATCAGCATCCTCGGAAACCATATTTTTATCAATATAATAAACAAAAATAATAGTAAATCGAATCGTGCAAACGTGATTTAAAATCTGATATTCAATTCGGAATCAGCTACTTTAGAAACCATATAATCCACTAAAATAACGAACAAACATTAAAAAACAACAGTGCATCGAATCATGCATGCGCGATTGAAAATTTGAAATTTATTGCGGAATCAACATCCTCAGAAACCATATGTTTATCAATATAATAAACTTATAAATTTATTGCGGAATCAGCATCCTCAGACACCATATGTTTATCAATATAATAAACTTATAAATTTATTGCGGAATCAGCATCCTCAGAAACCATATGTTTATCAATATAATAAACAAAAATAATAGTAAATCAAATTGTGCAAAAGTGATTTAAAATCTGATATTCAATTCGGAATCAGCTCCCTCAGAAACCATATAATACACTTAAATAACGAACAAAAATTAAAAAACAAAAGTTTGTTGAATCATTCATGCGCGATTGAAAATTTGAAATTTATTGCGGAATCAGCATCCTCAGAAACCATATTTTTAACAATATAATCAACAAAAATAACTCTGAATCGAATTGTGCAAACGTGATTGAAAATCTGATATTCAATTCAAAATCAGCATCCTCGGAAACCACATTTTTATCAATATAATAAACAAAAATAATAGTAAATCGAATCGTGCAAACGTGATTAAAAATCTGATATTCAATTCGGAATCAGCTTCTTTGGAAACCATATAATCCACTAAAAGAACGAACAAACATTAAAAAACAACAGTGCATCGAATCCTGCATGCGCGATTGAAAATTTGAAATTTATTGCGGAATCAGCATCCTCGGAAACCATATGTTTATTAATAGAGTAAACTTATAAATTTATTGCGGAATCAGCATCCTCCGAAACCATATGTTTATCAATATAATAAACAAAAATAATAGTAAATCGAATCGTGTAAACGTGATTTAAAATCTGATATTCAATTCGGAATCAGCTCCCTCAGAAACCATATAATACACTAAAATAACGAAGAAACATTAAATAACAACAGTGCATCGAATCATGCATGCGCGATTGAAAATTTGAAATATATTGCGGAATCAGCATCGTCAGAAACCATATTTTTAACAATATAATCAACAGAAATAACTCTGAATCAAATTGTGCAAACATGATTGAAAATCTGAAATTCAATTCGGAATCAGCTTCTTTAGAAACCATATAATCCACTAAAATAACGAACAAACATTAAAAACAACAGTGCATCGAATCATGCATGCGCGATTGAAAATTTGAAATTTATTGGGGAATCAGCATCCTCAGAAACTATATGTTTATCAATATAATAAACAAAACAAATCTGGTGCGTGCGCGCAACACACAACTTTCACTTACCAACTTACTTAGATTAGAAATTGACGTGTTTTGCTAATTATCATTTCCCAAAGGCACACATTTTTCTACATTCATATCTTATTTTTGTTAATCGTTGTTAAAGCCGTTTTTGAGTAAATAAAAAAACCCGTGAAAATGATACAAAATTTATTAAGTAAAGTCCCCCCTCCCGTTGATCAATTTTGATGAAATTTTTACAGTCATATCTCGGGCATATAAATACATCAAATACCAAGTTTGATCAAAATCGTTAAAACCGTTTTTGAGTAAATAAAAAAAACATGTGAAAATGGTACAAAATTTATTAAGTAAAGTCCCCCCTCCCTTAGATCAATTTTGATGAAATTTTTACAGTCACATCTCGGGCATATAAATACATCAAATACCATTTAAAATTTAAAATTGTTAACCTTAAATATTATGAAAAATCTATCGATTTTCTATTTTGCGCCGCCTGCGAAAAGATTGTGATGTATTAAACATGGTATTTAATATTTCAACTTAATACTTTTTATTAAAAGTTAGTGTGTAATCGTACTAATCAAAATAATTTTTTTTAATTTATTGCCTTTTCCCGCTTTTTATACCATTTCCGATTTTGCCGTGTATTCATAAAAATCAGAAGGTAGTTATTTCATACTTTTTAGTGCATTTATTTTTACTGTTTCCTAGTTTTCGAAGTCGGTTTAATTTTTTTTTATAAAATCTTTTTTATTGAGTAAATAAAAAAAACACGTGAAAATGATACAAAATTTTTTAAGTAAAGTCCCCCCTCCGGTTAATCAATTTTGATGAAATTTTTACGGTCATATTTCGGGCATATAAATCGATCAAATACTCAGTTTAATCAAAATCGTTAGAGCCGTTTTTGAGAAAATCGAAAAAAACGTAAAAAGTTAATAAATAAAGTACCCCCTCCCTTTGAGCAATTTTAATGAAATTTTTGCTGTCACATCGCGGGCATATACCTACACTAAATACCCAATTTCAGGTTCCCACGGTTTATAGTTTTTGAGCTAGACTGTTCACATATACACACACACACACACACACACACACACACACACAGACACACACACAGACCATTTCGCGGGACTTGGTTATTTCGACTCAGGGGGTCCCAAAACGTGTATTTCCGTTGAAAACCGGAAGTCGAAAATTTTCACGATCGCAATACTTCCACTTACTATATATTTCATATATAGGTAAGTGAAAGTAATAATAGTAAATCGAATTGTGCAAAAGTGATTTAAAATCTGATATTCAATGCGGAATCAGCTTCTTTAGAAACCATATAATCCACTAAAATAACGAACAAACATTAAAAAACAACAGTGCATCGAATTATGCATGCGCGATTGAAAATTTGAAATTTATTGCGGAATCAGCATCCTTAGAAACCATATGTTTATCAATATAATAAACAAAAATAATAGTAAATCGAATCATGTAAACGTAATTTAAAATCTGATATTCAATTCGGAATCAGCTCCCTCAGAAACCATATAATACACTTATATAACGAACAAAAATTAAAAAACAACAGTCCATCGAATCATGCATGCGCGATTGAAAATTTGAAATTTATTGCGGAATCAGCATCCTCAGAAACGATATGTTTATCAATATAATAAACTTATAAATTTATTGCGGAATCAGCATCCTCAGAAACCACATGTTTATCAATATAATAAACAAAAATAATAGTAAATCGAATTGTGCAAAAGTGATTTAAAATCTGATCTTTAATTCGGAATCAGCTCCCTCAGAAACCATATAATACACTTATATAACGAACAAAAATTGAAAAACAAAAGTGTGTTGAATCATGCATGCGCGATAGAAAATTTGAAATTTATTGCGGAATCAGCATCCTCAGAAACCATATTGTTACGGGCTTCGGGTTCGATAAAATGAACAATTAACACTAGGACAATAATTTATTAATCAATACTCACAAGGGTAATTACTGCCTTATTATCAGATACAAACCAAGCTGTGTATGCAGACTCTAATTACTTATAACTAACCGCACGGGTTAAAACAAGAGTCTTTTCTACGACATACACTATCACCACAATAACTTATCACAATAAGGCTTACCACTTATCACACTATCTTATCACAATAGACTTATCACTGTTCACTACGAAGTGTACTCCACGGGTGTTGCCAAACAACTCCGCTGAGGCCTGTTAGAGCCGATATTTATTAGTCTTGGATAGATTCAAGAAGGTTCGGGGTTCATCCAGAACAAAGTCTTTGATCTTCCCCGACAGCCAGTGCGGCACCGAACAACGGACGCATTGTTCACCAAAGGCGCTTTGTGTACTACTGCTGGCCGCAACAATATTTTTAACAATATAATCAACAAAAATAACTCTGAATCGAATTGTGCAAACGTAATTGAAAATCTGAAATTCAATTCGGAATCAGCTTCTTTAGAAACCATATAATCCACTAAAATAACGAACAAACATTAAAAAACAACAGAGCATCGAATCATGCATGCGCGATTGAAAATTTGAAATTTATTGGGGTATCAGCATCCTCAGAAACCATATGTTTATCAATATAATCAACAAAAATAATAGTAAATCGAATTGTGCAAAAGTGATTTAAAATCTGATATTCAATTCGGAATCAGCTCCCTCAGAAACCATATAATACACTTATATAACGAACAAAAATTAAAAAACAAAAGTGTGTTGAATCATGCATGCGCGATTGAAAATTTGAAATTTATTGCGGAATCAGCATCTTCAGAAACCATATTTTTATCAATATAATAAACAAAAATAATAGTAAATCGAATCGTGCAAACGTGATTTAAAAGCTGATATTTAAATCGGAATCTGCTTCTTTAGAAACCATATAATCCACTAATATAACGAACAAACATTACAAAACAACAGTGTATCGAATCATGCATGCCTGATCGAAAATCTGATATTAAATTCGGAATCAGCTTCCTGAGAAACCATATGTTTATCAATATAATGAATAAAATTAAAAAATTATTTTTTTTTAAAAGAAAAGATTTTTTTTCCGCCGAAATTAGAAACCGGGTCTTCCGCGTAACATGCGCGGTATGCAATTCATTACAATAATAAATTATTTAAAATAATTTAAAAAAAAGGTGGTTACCCACAATGATGGTTAAAATATAAGAATTGCGCATGCGTGATCATAAATATGATATTAAATTCAAAAACTGCAACCTCAGAAACCTATGATCCACTAATATAGCGAACAAAAATTAATAAACAAAAGTCAATCGAATCACGCATGCACGATTGAAAATCTGAAATTTTATTTGGAATCAGCATCCTTAGAAACCATATTTTTAACAACATAATCAACAAAAATAACTCTGAATCGAATTGTGCAAACGTGATTGAAAATCTGATATTCAATTCAAAATCAGCATCCTCGGAAATCATATTTTTATCAATATAATAAACAAAAATAATAGTAAATCGAATCGTGCAAACGTGATTTAAAATCTGATATTCAATTCAGAATCAGCTACTTTAGAAACTATATAATCCACTAAATTAACGAACAAACATTAAAAAACAATAGTGCATCGAATCATGCATGCGCGATTGAAAATTTGAAATTTATTGCGGAATCAGCATCCTCAGAAACCATATGTTTATCAATATAATAAATTTATAAATTTATTGCGGAATCAGCATCCTCAGAAACCATATGTTTATCAATATAATAAACAAAAATAATAGTAAATCGAATTGTGCAAAAGTGATTTAAAATCTGATATTCAATTCGGAATCAGCTCCCTCACAAAACAATATAATACACTTATATAACGAACAAAAATTAAAAAACAAAAGTGTGTTGAATCATACATGCACGATTGAAAATTTGAAATTTATTGCGGAATCAGCATCCTCAGAAACCATATTTTTAACAATATAATCAACAAAAATAACTCTGAATCGAATTGTGCAAACGTGATTGAAAATCTGAAATTCAATTCGGAATCAGATTCTTTAGAAACCATATAATCCACTAAAATAACGAACAAACATTAAAAAAAAACAGTGCATCGAATCATGCATGCGCGATTGAAAATTTGAAATTTATTGGGGAATCAGCATCCTCAGAAACCATATTTTTAACAATATAATCAACAAAAATAACTCTGAATCGAATTGTGCAAACGTGATTAAAAATCTGATATTCAAATCGAAATCAGCATCCTCGGAAACAACATTTTTATCAATATAATAAAAAAAAATAATAGTAAATCGAATCGTGCAAACGTGATTAAAAATCTGATATTCAATTCGGAATCAGCTTCTTTAGAAACCATATAATCCACTAAAATAACGAACAAACATTAAAAAACAACAGTGCATCGAATCCTGCATGCGCGATTGAAAATTTGAAATTTATTGCAGAATCAGCATCCTCAGAAACCATATGTTTATTAATAGAATAAACTTATAAATTTATTGCGGAATCAGTATCCTCAGAAACCATATGTTTATTAATAGAATAAAATTATAAATTTATTGCGGAATCAGTATCCTCAGAAACCATATGTTTATCAATATAATAAACAAAAATAATAGTAAATCGAATCGTGTAAACGTGATTTAAAATCTGATATTCAATTCGGAATCAGCTTCTTTAGAAACCATATAATCCACTAAAATAACGAACAAACATTAAAAAACAACAGTGCATCGAATCATGCATGCGCGATTGAAAATTTGAAATTTATTGCGGAATCAGCATCCTCGAAAACCATATGTTTATCAATATAATAAACAAATATAATAGTAAATCGAATCGTGTAAACGTGATTTAAAATCTGATATTCAATTCGGAATCAGCTCCCTCAGAAACCATATAATACACTAAAATAACGAACATACATTTAAAAACAACAGTGCATCGAATCATGCATGCGCGATTGAAAATATGAAATTTATTGCGGAATCAGCATCCTCCGAAACCATATGTTTATCAATATAATAAACAAAAATAATAGTAAATCGAATCGTGTAAACGTGATTTAAAATCTGATATTCAATTCGGAATCAGCTCCCTCAGAAACCATATAATACACTAAAATAACGAAGAAACATTAAAAAACAACAGTCCATCGAATCATGCATGCGCGATTGAAAATTTGAAATTTATTGCGGAATCAGCATCCTCAGATACCATATGTTTATCAATATAATAAACTTATAAATTTATTGCGGAATCAGCATCCTCAGAAACCATATGTTTATCAATATAATAAACAAAAATAATAGTAAATCGAATTGTGCAAAAGTGATTTAAAATCGGATATTCAATTCGGAATCAGCTCTCTCAGAAACCATATAATACACTTATATACACTTATATAACGAACAAAAATAAAAAAATAAAAGTGTGTTGAATGATGCATGCGCGATAGAAAATTTGAAATTTATTGAGAATCAGCATCCTCAGAAACCATATGTTTATCAATATAATAAACAAAAATAACTCTGAATCGAATTGTGCAAACGTGATTGAAAATCTGAAATTCAATTCGGAATCAGCTTCTTTAGAAACCATATAATCCACTAAAATAACGAACAAACATTAAAAAAAAACAGTGCATCGAATCATGCATGCGCGATTGAAAATTTGAAATTTATTGGGGAATCAGCATCCTCAGAAACCATATTTTTAACAATATAATTAACAAAAACAACTCTGAATCGAATTGTGCAAACGTAATTGAAAATCTGATATTCAATTCGAAATCAGCATCCTCGGAAACCACATTTTTATCAATATAATAAAAAAAAATAATAGTAAATCGAATCGTGCAAACGTGATTAAAAATCTGTTATTCAATTCGGAATCAGCTTCTTTAGAAACCATATAATCCACTAAAATAACGAACAAACATTAAAAAACAACAGTGCATCGAATCCTGCATGCGCGATTGAAAATTTGAAATTTATTGCGGAATCAGCATCCTCAGAAACCATATGTTTATTAATAGAATAAACTTATAAATTTATTGCGGAATCAGTATCCTCAGAAACCATATGTTTATTAATAGAATAAAATTATAAATTTATTGCGGAATCAGTATCCTCAGAAACCATATGTTTATCAATATAATAAACAAAAATAATAGTAAATCGAATCGTGTAAACGTGATTTAAAATCTGATATTCAATTCGGAATCAGCTTCTTTAGAAACCATATAATCCACTAAAATAACGAACAAACATTAAAAAACAACAGTGCATCGAATCATGCATGCGTGATTGAAAATTTGAAATTTATTGGGAATCAGCATCCTCAGAAACCATATGTTTATCAATATAATAAACAAAAATAATAGTATATCGAATCGTGTAAACGTGATTTAAAATCTGATATTCAATTCGGAATCAGCTCCCTCAGAAACCATTTAATACACTTATATAACGAACAAAAATTAAAAAACAACAGTGCATCGAATCATGCATGCGCGATTGAAAATTTGAAATTTATTGCGGAATCAGCATCCTCGAAAACCATATGTTTATCAATATAATAAACAAATATAATAGTAAATCGAATCGTGTAAACGTGATTTAAAATCTGATATTCAATTCGGAATCAGCTCCCTCAGAAACCATATAATACACTAAAATAACGAAGAAACATTAAAAAACAACAGTCCATCGAATCATGCATGCGCGATTGAAAATTTGAAATTTATTGCGGAATCAGCATCCTCAGATACCATATGTTTATCAATATAATAAACTTATAAATTTATTGCGGAATCAGCATCCTCAGAAACCATATGTTTATCAATATAATAAACAAAAATAATAGTAAATCGAATTTTGCAAAAGTGATTTAAAATCGGATATTCAATTCGGAATCAGCTCTCTCAGAAACCATATAATACACTTATATAACGAACAAAAATAAAAAAATAAAAGTGTGTTGAATGATGCATGCGCGATAGAAAATTTGAAATTTATTGGGGAATCAGCATCCTCACAAACCATTTTTTTAACAATATAATCAACAAAAATAACTCTGAATCGAATCGTGCAAACGTGATTGAAAATCTGATATTCAATTCAAAATCAGCATCCTCGGAAACCACATTTTTATCAATATAATAAAAAAAAATAATAGTAAATCGAATCGTGCAAACGTGATTAAAAATCTGATATTCAATTCGGAATCAGCTTCTTTAGAAACCATATAATCCACTAAAATAACGAACAAACATTAAAAACAACAGTGCATCGAATCCTGCATGCGCGATTGAAAATTTGAAATTTATTGCGGAATCAGCATCCTCAGAAACCATATGTTTATTAATAGAATAAACTTATAAATTTATTGCGGAATCAGTATCCTCAGAAACCATATGTTTATCAATATAATAAACAAAAATAATAGTAAATCGAATCGTGTAAACGTGATTTAAAATCTGATATTCAATTCGGAATCAGCTTCTTTAGAAACCATATAATCCACTAAAATAACGAACAAACATTAAAAAACAACAGTGCATCGAATCATGAATGCGTGATTGAAAATTTGAAATTTATTGGGAATCAGCATCCTCAGAAACCATATGTTTATCAATATAATAAACAAAAATAATAGTATATCGAATCGTGTAAACGTGATTTAAAATCTGATATTCAATTCGGAATCAGCTCCCTCAGAAACCATTTAATACACTTATATAACGAACAAAAATTAAAAAACAACAGTGCATCGAATCATGCATGCGCGATTGAAAATTTGAAATTTATTTAGTATCAGCATCCTCGAAAACCATATGTTTATCAATATAATAAACAAATATAATAGTAAATCGAATCGTGTAAACGTGATTAAAAATCTGATATTCAATTCGGAATCAGCTCCCTCAGAAACCATATAATACACTAAAATAACGAACATACATTAAAAAACAACAGTGCATCGAATCATGCATGCGCGATTGAAAATATGAAATTTATTGCGGAATCAGCATCCTCAGAAACCAAATGTTTATCAATATAATAAACAAAAATATCTCTGAATCGAATTGTGCAAACGTGATTGAAAATCTGATATTCAATTCGGAATCAGCTTCTTTAGAAGCCACATAATACACTAAAATAACGAACAAACATTAAAAAACAACAGTGCATCGAATCATGCATGCGCGATTGAAAATTTGAAATTTATTGGGGAATCAGCATCCTCAGAAACCGTGTGTTTATCAATATAATAAACAAAAATAATAGTAAATCGAATCGTGTAAACGTGATTTAAAATCTGATATTCAATTCGGAATCAGCTCCCTCAGAAACCACATAATACACTTATATAACGAACAAAAATTAAAAAACAACAGTGCATCGAATCATGCTCGCGATTGAAAATTTGAAATTTATTGCGGAATCAGCATCCTCAGAAACCATATTTTTATCAATATAATCAACAAAAATAACTCTGAATCGAATTGTGCAAACGTGATTGAAAATCTGATATTCAATTCGGAATCAGCTTCTTTAGAAGCCATATAATCCACTAAAATAACGAACAAACATTAAAAAACAACAGTGCATCGAATCATGCATGCGCGATTGAAAATTTGAAATTTATTGGGGAATCAGCATCCTCAGAAACCATGTGTTTATCAATATAATAAACAAAAATAATAGTAAATCGAATCGTGTAAACGTGATTTAAAATCTGATATTCAATTCGGAATCAGCTCCCTCAGAAACCACATAATACACTTATATAACGAACAAAAATTAAAAAACAATAGTGCATCGAATCATGCTCGCGATTGAAAATTTGAAATTTATTGCGGAATCAGCACCCTCAGAAACCATATGTTTATCAATATAATGAATCAAATTAAAAAATTTTTTCTTTTTTAAAAGAAAAGATTTTTTTCCGCCGGAAATCAGAACCCAGGTTCGACATGCGCGGTATGCTATTCATTACAAAAATAAAATATCTAAAATAATTTAAAAAAAAAAATGTGGTTATCCACGATGATGATTAAAATATAAGAATCGCGCATGCGTGATCGAAAATGTGATATTAAATTCAAAAACTGCATCCTCAGAAACCTATGATCTACTAATATAACGAACAAAAATTAATAAACAAAAGTCAATCGAATGACGCATGCACGATTTAAAATCTAAAATTTTATTTGGAATCAGCATCTTTAGAAACCATATGTTTATCAATATAATGAACAAAAATTAAAAAATAACCGTAAATCGACTCGCGCATGCGTGAACGAAGATCTGATATTAAATTCAATATCTGCAAGCTCAGAAACCTATGATCCACTAATATAACGAACAAGAACTTAAAAACAAAAGTGAATCGAATGACATCTGCGCGCTTGAAAATCTGAAATTCAATTCGGAATCAGCTTCCTCAGAAACCATATAATCCACTAATATAACGAACAAACATTACAAAACAACAGTGTATCGAATCATGCATGCGTGATCGAAAATCTGATATTAAATTCGAAATCAGCTTCCTCAGAAACCATATGTTTATCAATATAATAAATAAAATTAAAAAATTATTAATTTTTTAAAAGAAAAGATTTTTTTCCTCTGGAATTAGAACTCGGGTTCTACCTGCGCGGTATTCTATTCATTACCAAAATAAAATATTTAAAATAATTTAAAAAAATAAGTGGTTATCCACAATGATGGTTAAAATATAAGAATCGCGCATGCGTGATCGAAAATATGATATTAAATTCAAAACCTGCATCCTCAGAAACCTATGATCCACTAATATAACGAACAAAAATTAATAAACAAAAGTCAATCGAATCACGCATGCACGATTGAAAATCTGAAATTTTATTTGGAATCAGCTTCCTCAGAAACCATATGTTTATCAATATAATAAATAAAATTAAAAAATTATTAATTTTTTAAAAGAAAAGATTTTTTTCCTCCGGAATTAGAACTCGGGTTCTACCTGCGCGGTATTCTATTCATTACCAAAATAAAATATTTAAAACAATTTAAAAAAATAAGTCGTTATCCACAATGATGGTTAAAATATAAGAATCGCGCATGCGTGATCGAAAATATGATATTAAATTCAAAACCTGCATCCTCAGAAACCTATGATCCACTAATATAACGAACAAAAATTAATAAACAAAAGTCAATCGAATCACGCATGCACGATTGAAAATCTGAAATTTTATTTGGAATCAGCATCCTCAGAAACCATATTTTTATCAATATAATCAACAAAAATAACTCTGAATCGAATCGTGCAAACGTGATTGAAAATCTGATATTCAATTCGGAATCAGCTCCCTCAGAAACCACATAATACACTTATATAACGAACAAAAATTAAAAAACAACAGTGCATCGAATCATGCATGCGTGATCGAAAATCTGATATTAAATTCGAAATCAGCTTCCTCAGAAACCATATGTTTATCAATATAATGAATAAAATTAAAAAATTATTTCTTTTTTAAAAGAAAAGATTTTTTTCCGCCGGAAATAAGAACCCGGGTTCGACATGCGCGGTATGCTATTCATTACAAAAATAAAATATCTAAAATAATTTAAAAAAAAATGTGGTTATCCACGATGATGATTAAAATATAAGAATCGCGTATGCGTGATCGAAAATGTGATATTAAATTCAAAAACTGCATCCTCAGAAACCTATGATCCACTAATATAACGAACAAAAATTAATAAACAAAAGTCAATCGAAATACGCATGCATATTGAAAATCTGAAATTTTATTTGGAATCAGCATCTTTAGAAACCATATGTTTATCAATATAATGAACAAAAAAAATAGAAATCGAATTGTGCAAAAGTGATTTAAAATCTGATATTCAATTCGCAATCAGCTTCTTTAGAAACCATATAATCCACTAAAATAACGAACAAACATTAAAAAACAACAGTGCATCGAATTATGCATGCGCGATTGAAAATTTGAAATTTATTGCGGAATCAGCATCCTCAGAAACCATATGTTTATCAATATAATCAACAAAAATAACTCTGAATCGAATTGTGCAAAAGTGATTTAAAATCTGATATTCAATTCGGAATCAGCTCCTTCAGAAACCATTTAATCCACTAATATAACGAACAAAAATTACAAAACAACAGTGTATCGAATCATGCATGCGTGATCGAAAATCTGATATTTATTGCGGAATCAGCATCCTCAGAAACCATATGTTTATCAATATAATAAACAAAAATAATAGTAAATCAAATCGAGTAAACGTGATTTAAAATCTGATATTCAATTTGGAATCAGCTCCCTCAGAAACCACATAATACACTTATATAACGAACAAAAATTAAAAAACAACAGTGCATCGAATCATGCATGCGCGATTGAAAATTTGAAATTTATTGCGGAATCAGCATCCTCAGAAACCATATGTTTATCAATATAATAAACAAAAATAATAGTAAATCGTATCGTGTAAACGTGATTTAAAATCTGATATTCAATTCGGAATCAGTTCCCTCAGAAACCATATAATACACTTATATAACGAACAAAAATTAAAAAACAACAGTCCATCGAATCTTGTATCCTCAGAAACCATATTTTTATCAATATAATAAACAAAAATAATAGTAAATCGAATCGTGTAAACGTGATTTAAAATCTGATATTCAATTCGGAATCAGCTCCCTCAGAAACCACATAATACACTTATATAACGAACAAAAATTAGAAAACAACAGTGCATCGAATCATGCTCGCGATTGAAAATTTGAAATTTATTGCGGAATCAGCATCCTCAGAAACCATATGTTTATCAATATAATCAACAAAAATAACTCTGAATCGAATTGTGCAAAAGTGATTTAAAATCTGATATTCAATTCGGAATCAGCTCCTTCAGAAACCATATAATCCACTAATATAACGAACAAAAATTACAAAACAACAGTGTATCGAATCATGCATGCGTGATCGAAAATCTGATATTTATTGCGGAATCAGCATCCTCAGAAACCATATGTTTATCAATATAATAAACAAAAATAATAGTAAATCAAATCGTGTAATCGTGATTTAAAATCTGATATTCAATTTGGAATCAGCTCCCTCAGAAACCACATAATACACTTATATAACGAACAAAAATTAAAAAACAACAGTGCATCGAATCATGCATGCGCGATTGAAAATTTGAAATTTATTGCGGAATCAGCATCCTCAGAAACCATATGTTTATCAATATAATAAACAAAAATAATAGTAAATCGAATCGTGTAAACGTGATTTAAAATCTGATATTCAATTCGGAATCAGTTCCCTCAGAAACCATATAATACACTTATATAACGAACAAAAATTAAATAACAACAGTCCATCGAATCTTGTATCCTCAGAAACCATATTTTTATCAATATAATAAACAAAAATAATAGTAAATCGAATTGTGCAAAAGTGATTTAAAATCTGATATTCAATTCGGAATCAGCTCCCTCAGAAACCATATAATACACTTATATAACGAACAAAAATTAAAAAACAAAAGTGTGTTGAATCATGCATGCGCGATAGAAAATTTGAAATTTATTGCGGAATCAGCATCCTCAGAAACCATATTTTTATCAATATAATCAACATAAATAACTCTGAATCGAATTGTGCAAACGTAATTGAAAATCTGATATTCAATTCGGAATCAGCTTCTTTAGAAGCCACATAATACACTAAAATAACGAACAAACATTAAAAAACAACAGTGCATCGAATCATGCATGCGCGATTGAAAATTTGAAATTTATTAGGGAATCAGCATCCTCAGAAACCATGTGTTTATCAATATAATAAACAAAAATAATAGTAAATCGAATCGTGTAAACGTGATTTAAAATCTGATATTCAATTCGGAATCAGCTCCCTCAGAAACCACATAATACACTTATATAACGAACAAAAATTAAAAAACAACAGTGCATCGAATCATGCTCGCGATTGAAAATTTGAAATTTATTGCGGAATCAGCATCCTCAGAAACCATATTTTTATCAATATAATCAACAAAAATAACTCTGAATCGAATTGTGCAAACGTGATTGAAAATCTGATATTCAATTCGGAATCAGCTTCTTTAGAAGCCATATAATCCACTAAAATAACGAACAAACATTAAAAAACAACAGTGCATCGAATCATGCATGCGCGATTGAAAATTTGAAATTTATTGGGGAATCAGCATCCTCAGAAACCATGTGTTTATCAATATAATAAACAAAAATAATAGTAAATCGAATCGTGTAAACGTGATTTAAAATCTGATATTCAATTCGGAATCAGCTCCCTCAGAAACCACATAATACACTTATATAACGAACAAAAATTAAAAAACAACAGTGCATCGAATCATGCTCGCGATTGAAAATTTGAAATTTATTGCGGAATCAGCATCCTCAGAAACCATATGTTTATCAATATAATGAATCAAATTAAAAAATTATTTCTTTTTTAAAAGAAAAGATTTTTTTCCGCCGGAAATCAGAACCCAGGTTCGACATGCGCGGTATGCTATTCATTACAAAAATAAAATATCTAAAATAATTTAAAAAAAAAATGTGGTTATCCACGATGATGATTAAAATATAAGAATCGCGCATGCGTGATCGAAAATGTGATATTAAATTCAAAAACTGCATCCTCAGAAACCTATGATCTACTAATATAACGAACAAAAATTAATAAACAAAAGTCAATCGAATGACGCATGCACGATTTAAAATCTAAAATTTTATTTGGAATCAGCATCTTTAGAAACCATATGTTTATCAATATAATGAACAAAAATTAAAAAATAACCGTAAATCGACTCGCGCATGCGTGAACGAAGATCTGATATGAAATTCAATATCTGCAAGCTCAGAAACCTATGATCCACTAATATAACGAACAAGAACTTAAAAACAAAAGTGAATCGAATGACATCTGCGCGCTTGAAAATCTGAAATTCAATTCGGAATCAGCTTCCTCAGAAACCATATAATCCACTAATATAACGAACAAACATTACAAAACAACAGTGTATCGAATCATGCATGCGATTGAAAATTTGAAATTTATTGCGGAATCAGCATCCTCAGAAACCATATTTTTATCAATATAATCAACAAAAATAACTTTGAATCGAATTGTGCAAACGTGATTGAAAATCTGATATTCAATTCGGAATCAGCTTCTTTAGAAGCCATATAATCCACTAAAATAACGAACAAACATTAAAAAACAACAGTGCATCGAATCATGCATGCGCGATTGAAAATTTGAAATTTATTGGGGAATCAGCATCCTCAGAAACCATGTGTTTATCAATATAATAAACAAAAATAATAGTAAATCGAATCGTGTAAACGTGATTTAAAATCTGATATTCAATTCGGAATCAGCTCCCTCAGAAACCACATAATACACTTATATAACGAACAAAAATTAAAAAACAACAGTGCATCGAATCATGCTCGCGATTGAAAATTTGAAATTTATTGCGGAATCAGCATCCTCAGAAACCATATGTTTATCAATATAATGAATCAAATTAAAAAATTATTTCTTTTTTAAAAGAAAAGATTTTTTTCCGCCGGAAATCAGAACCCAGGTTCGACATGCGCGGTATGCTATTCATTACAAAAATAAAATATCTAAAATAATTTAAAAAAAAAATGTGGTTATCCACGATGATGATTAAAATATAAGAATCGCGCATGCGTGATCGAAAATGTGATATTAAATTCAAAAACTGCATCCTCAGAAACCTATGATCTACTAATATAACGAACAAAAATTAATAAACAAAAGTCAATCGAATGACGCATGCACGATTTAAAATCTAAAATTTTATTTGGAATCAGCATCTTTAGAAACCATATGTTTATCAATATAATGAACAAAAATTAAAAAATAACCGTAAATCGACTCGCGCATGCGTGAACGAAGATCTGATATTAAATTCAATATCTGCAAGCTCAGAAACCTATGATCCACTAATATAACGAACAAGAACTTAAAAACAAAAGTGAATCGAATGACATCTGCGCGCTTGAAAATCTGAAATTCAATTCGGAATCAACTTCCTCAGAAACCATATAATCCACTAATATAACGAACAAACATTACAAAACAACAGTGTATCGAATCATGCATGCGTGATTGAAAATCTGATATTAAATTCGAAATCAGCTTCCTCAGAAACCATATGTTTATCAATATAATAAATAAAATTAAAAAATTATTAATTTTTTAAAAGAAAAGATTTTTTTCCTCCGGAATTAGAACTCGGGTTCTACCTGCGCGGTATTCTATTCATTACCAAAATAAAATATTTAAAATAATTTAAAAAAATAAGTGGTTATCCACAATGATGGTTAAAATATAAGAATCGCGCATGCGTGATCGAAAATATGATATTAAATTCAAAACCTGCATCCTCAGAAACCTATGATCCACTAATATAACGAACAAAAATTAATAAACAAAAGTCAATCGAATCACGCATGCACGATTGAAAATCTGAAATTTTATTTGGAATCAGCTTCCTCAGAAACCATATGTTTATCAATATAATAAATAAAATTAAAAAATTATTAATTTTTTAAAAGAAAAGATTTTTTTCCTCCGGAATTAGAACTCGGGTTCTACCTGCGCGGTATTCTATTCATTACCAAAATAAATTATTTAAAACAATTTAAAAAAATAAGTGGTTATCCACAATGATGGTTAAAATATAAGAATCGCTCATGCGTGATCGAAAATATGATATTAAATTCAAAAACTGCATCCTCAGAAACCTATAATCAACTGATATAACGAACAAAAATTAATAAACATAAGTCAATCGAATCACGCATGCACGATTGAATATCTGAAATTTTATTTCGAATCAGCATCCTCAGAAACCATATTTTTATCAATATAATCAACAAAAATAACTCTGAATCGAATTGTGCAAACGTGATTGAAAATCTGATATTCAATTCGGAATCAGCTTCTTTAGAAACCATATAATCCACTAAAATAACGAACAAACATTAAAAAACAACAGTGCAGCGAATCATGCATGCGCGATTAAAAATTTGAAATTTTTGGGGAATCAGCATCCTCAGAAACCATATTTTTATCAATATAATCAACAAAAATAACTCTGAATCGAATCGTGCAAACGTGATTGAAAATCTGATATTCAATTCGGAATCAGCTTCCTCAGAAACCATATTTTTATCAATATAATAAACAAAAATAATAGTAAATCGAATCGTGCAAACGTGATTTAAAAGCTGATATTCAAATCGGAATCTGCTTCTTTAGAAACCACATAATCCACTAATATAACGAACAAACATTACAAAACAACAGTGTATCGAATCATGCATGCCTGATCGAAAATCTGATATTAAATTCGGAATCAGCTTCCTGAGAAACCATATGTTTATCAATATAATGAATAAAATTAAAAAATTATTTTTTTTTAAAAGAAAAGTTTTTTTTTCCACCGAAATTAGAAACCGGGTCTTCCACGTAACATGCGCGGGATGCAATTCATTACAAAAATAAATTATTTGAAATAATTTTAAAAAAAGGTGGTTACCCACAATGATGGTTAAAATATAAGAATCGCGCATGCGTGATCATAAATATGATATTAAATTCAAAAACTGCAACCTCAGAAACCTATGATCCACTAATATAGCGAACAAAAATTAATAAACAAAAGTCAATCGAATCACGCATGCACAATTGAAAATCTGAAATTTTATTTGGAATCAGCATCCTCAGAAACCATATTTTTAACAACATAATCAACAAAAATAACTCTGAATCGAATTGTGCAAACGTGATTGAAAATCTGATATTCAATTCAAAATCAGCATCCTCGGAAACCATATTTTTATCTCTATAATAAACAAAAATAATAGTAAATCGAATCGTGCAAACGTGATTTAAAATCTGATATTCAATTCGGAATCAGCTACTTTAGAAACCATATAATCCACTAAAATAACGAACAAACATTAAAAAACAACAGTGCATCGAATCATGCATGCGCGATTGAAAATTTGAAATTTGTTGCGGAATCAGCATCCTCAGAAACCATATGTTTATCAATATAATAAACTTATAAATTTATTGCGGAATCAGCATCCTCAGAAACCATATGTTTATCATTATAATAAACAAAAATGATAGTGAATCGAATTCTGCAAAAGTGATTTAAAATCTGATATTCAATTCGGAATCAGCTCCCTCAGAAACCATATAATACACTTATATAACGAACAAAAATTAAAAAACAAAAGTGTGTTGAATCATACATGCACGATTGAAAATTTGAAATTTATTGCGGAATCAGCATCCTCAGAAACCATATTTTTAACAATATAATCAACAAAAATAACTCTGAATCGAATTGTGCAAACGTGATTGAAAATCTGATATTCAATTCAAAATCAGCATCCTCGGAAACCACATTTTTATCAATATAATAAACAAAAATAATAGTAAATCGAATCGTGCAAACGTGATTAAAAATCTGATATTCAATTCGGAATCAGCTTCTTTAGAAACCATAAAATCCACTAAAATAACGAACAAACATTAAAAAACCACAGTGCATCGAATCATGCATGCGCGATTGAAAATTTGAAATTTATTGGGAATCAGCATCCTCAGAAACCATATGTTTATTAATATAATAAACAAAAATAATAGTAAGTTGAATCGTGTAAACGTGATTTAAAATCTGATATTCAATTCGGAATCAGCTCCCTCAGAAACCATATAATCCACTAATATAACGAACAAACATTAAAAAACAACAGTGTATTGAATCATGCATGCGCGATTGAAAATAAGAAATTTATTTCGGAATCAGCATCCTCAGAAACCATATGTTTATTAATATAACGAACTAAAATTAAAAATCAAAAGTGAATCGAATCACATATGCGCGATGGAAAATCTGAAATTTAATTCGAAATCATCTTCCTCAAAACCATATAATTCACTAATATAACGAACAAACATTAAAAATCAACAGTGAATCGGATCATGCATGCGCGGTTGAAAATCTGCAACTTATTTCGGAATCAGCATTCTCGGAAACCATATAATCCACTAATATAACGAACACAAATTATAAAACAAAAGTGAATCGAATCATGCATGCGCGATTGAAAATCAGAAATTTATTTCGGAATCAGCATCCTCAGAAACCATATGTTTATTAATATAACGAACTAAAATTAAAAATCAAAAGTGAATCGAATCACGCATGCGAGATCAAAAATCTGATATTAAATTCAAAATCAGCATCCACAGAAACCTATGATATAACGAACAAAAATTAATAAACGAAAGTGAATCGAATCACGCATGCGCGTTTAGAATCTGAAATTTTATGTTGAATCAGCATCCTCAGAAACCATATGTTTATCAATATAAAAAAAACAAACCGTAAATCGAATCGCGCATGCGCGATCAAAATCAGAATCCTTAGAAACTTATGATATAACGAACAAATATTAAAAAACAAAAGTGAATCGAATCACCAATGCGCGATTGAAAATCTGAAATTCAATTCAGAATCAGCATCCTCAGAAACTAGGATGCTAAATTATAACAGTGAATTTAATCGCACAAGATTATCAATTTAAAAAACATAAGTGAATCGGATCCCGCATGCGCAATTGAAAATCTGATATTAAATTCGTAATCAGCTTCCTCAGATACCATATGTTTATCAATTTAATGAATAAATTAAAAAATAATTTATTTTTAAAAAGAAAAGATTTTGTTCCGCCGGGAATAGAACCAGGGTCTTCCGCGTGACATGCGCGGTATGCTGTTCGTTACATAAATAAATTATTTAAAATAATTTAAAAAAAAAGGTGGTTACCCACAATGATGGTTAAAATATAAAAATCGCGCCTCCGTGATTGAAAATCTGATATTAAATTCAAAAACTGCATCCTCGGAAGCCTATGATCCACTAAAATAACGAACAAAAATTAATAAACGAAAGTGAATCAAATCACGCATGCGCGATAGGAAATCTGATATTCAATTCGGAATCAGCATTCTCAGAAACCATATGTTTATCAATATAATGAACAAAAATTAAAAAAAATAACCGTAAATAAACTCCCGCAAGCGTGAACGAAAATCTGATAATTAATTTCTAAATCAGCATCCTCAGAAACCTATGATTCACTAATATAACGAACAAAAATTAAAAAATAACCGTAAATCGACTCGCGCATGCGTGTACGAAAATCTGAAATTAAATTCAAAATCAGCATCCACAGAAATCTGTGGTCCACTAATATAACGAACAAAAATTAAAAAACAAAAGAGAATTAAATCACGCATGCGCGATTGAAAACCTGTTTTTTAATTCGGAATCAGCTTCCTCACAAACCATATAATCAACTAATATAACGGACGAAAATTAAAAAACAACAGTGAATCGAATCATGTATGCGCGATTGAAAATCTGAAATTATTTCGTGATTCAGCATCCTCAGAAACAATATTTTTATCAATATAATCAACAAATATAATAGTAAATCAAATCGTGCAAACGTGATTGAAAATCTGATATTTAATTCGGAATCAGCTCCCTCAGAAACCATATAACCCACTTATATAACGAACGGAAATTTAAAAACAAAAGCGAATCGAATCATGCATGTCCAGTTGGAAATCTGATATTCAATTCGGAATCAGCTTTCTCAGAAACCATATGTTTATCAATATAATAAAAAAAAATAATAGTAAATCGAATCGTGCAAACGTGATTAAAAATCTGATATTCAATTCGGAAAGAAACCATATAATCAACTAATATAACGAACAAAAATTAATTAACAAAAGTTAATCGAATCATGCATGCGCGACTGAAAATCTGAAATTTATTTTGGAATCAGCTTCCTCAGAAACAATATGTTTATCAATGTAATAAACAAATATTAAAAAATAACCGTAAATTGACGAGCGCATGCGTGAACGAAAATCTGATATTCAATTCAAAATCAGCATCCTCAGAAACCTATGATCCACTAATATAACGAACAAAATAGAAAAAACAAAAAAGAATCAAATCACGCATGCGCCATTGAAAATCTGAAATTCAATTCAGAATCAGCATCCTCAGAAACCATTTAATCCATTTATATAACGAACAAAAATTGAAAAACAAAAGTGAATCGAATCATGCACGCGCGATTGAAAATTTGAAACTTATTTCGGAACCAGCTTTCTCAGAAACCATACGTTTATTAATATAACGAACAAAAATTAAAAAAACATTTATTTTTTAAAGGAAAAGATTTTTTTCCGCCGTAATTAGAACCCGGGTCTTCCGCGTGACATGCGCGGTATGCTATTCATTACAAAAATAAAATATTTAAAATAATTTAAAAAAAAATGTGGTTATCCACAATGATGGTTAAAATATAAGAATCGCTCATGCGTGATCGAAAATATGATATTAAATTTAAAAACTGCATCCTCAGAAACCTATAATCAACTGATATAACGAACAAAAATTAATAAACATAAGTTAATCGAATCACGCATGCACGATTGAATATCTGAAATTTTATTTCGAATCAGCATCCTCAGAAACCATATTTTTATCAATATAATCAACAAAAATAACTCTGAATCGAATTGTGCAAACGTGATTGAAAATCTGATATTCAATTCGGAATCAGCTTCTTTAGAAACCATATAATCCACTAAAATAACGAACAAACATTAAAAAACAACAGTGCATCGAATCATGCATGCGCGATTGAAAATTTGCAATTTTTGGGGAATCAGCATCCTCAGAAACCATATTTTTATCAATATAATCAACAAAAATAACTCTGAATCGAATCGTGCAAATGTGATTGAAAATCTGATATTCAATTCGGAATCAGCTTCCTCAGAAACCATATTTTTATCAATATAATAAACAAGAATAGTAGTAAATCGAATCGTGCAAACGTGATTTAAAAGCTGATATTCAAATCGGAATCTGCTTCTTTAGAAACCATATAATCCACTAATATAACGAACAAACATTACAAAACAACAGTGTATCGAATCATGCATGCCTGATCGAAAATCTGATATTAAATTCGGATTCAGCTTCCTGAGAAACCATATGTTTATCAATATAATGAATAAAATTAAAAAATTATTTTTTTTTTTAAGAGAAAAGTTTTTTTTTCCACCGAAATTAGAAACCGGGTCTTCCGCGTAACATGCGCGGTATGCAATTCATTACAAAAATAAAATATTTAAAATAATTTAAAAAAAAGGTGGTTACCCACAATGATGGTTAAAATATTAGAATCGCGCATGCGTGATCATAAATATGATATTAAATTCAAAAACTGCAACCTCAGAAACCTATGATCCACTAATATAGCAAACAAAAATTAATAAACAAAAGTCAATCGAATCACGCATGCACAATTGAAAATCTGAAATTTTATTTGGAATCAGCATCCTCAGAAACCATATTTTTAACAACATAATCAACAAAAATAACTCTGAATCGAATTGTGCAAACGTGATTGAAAATCTGATATTCAATTCAAAATCAGCATCCTCGGAAACCATATTTTTATCTATATAATAAACAAAAATAATAGTAAATCGAATCGTGCAAACGTGATTTAAAATCTGATATTCAATTCGGAATTAGCTACTTTAGAAACCATATAATCCACTAAAATAACGAACAAACATTAAAAAACAACAGTGCATCGAATCATGCATGCGCAATTGAAAATTTGAAATTTGTTGCGGAATCAGCATCCTCAGAAACCATATGTTTATCAATATAATAAACTTATAAATTTATTGCGGAATCAGCATCCTCAGACACCATATGTTTATCATTATAATAAACTTATAAATTTATTGCGGAATCAGCATCCTCAGAAACCATATGTTTATCAATATAATAAACAAAAATAATAGTAAATCGAATTGTGCAAAAGTGATTTAAAATCTGATATTCAATTCGGAATCAGCTCCCTCAGAAACCATATAATACACTTATATAACGAACAAAAATTAAAAAACAAAAGTGTGTTGAATCATACATGCACGATTGAAAATTTGAAATTTATTGCAGAATCAGCATCCTCAGAAACCATATTTTTAACAATATAATCAACAAAAATAACTCTGAATCGAATTGTGCAAACGTGATTGAAAATCTGATATTCAATTCAAAATCAGCATCCTCGGAAACCACATTTTTATCAATATAATAAACAAAAATAATAGTAAATCGAATCGTGCAAACGTGATTAAAAATCTGATATTCAATTCGGTATCAGCTTCTTTAGAAACCATATAATCCACTAAAATAACGAACAAACATTAAAAAACAACAGTGCATCGAATCCTGCATGCGCGATTGAAAATTTGATATTTATTGCGGAATCAGCATTCTCAGAAACCATATGTTTATTAATAGAATAAACTTATAAATTTATTGCGGAATCAGCATCCTCAGAAACCATATGTTTATCAATATAATAAACAAAAATAATAGTAAATCGAATCGTGTAAACGTGATTTAAAATCTGATATTCAATTCGGAATCAGCTTCTTTAGAAACCATATAACTCACTAAAATAACGAACAAACATTAAAAAACCACAGTGCATCGAATCATGCATGCGCGATTGAAAATTTGAAATTTATTGGGAATCAGCATCCTCAGAAACCATATGTTTATCAATATAATAAACAAAAATAATAGTAAGTCGAATCGTGTAAACGTGATTTAAAATCTGATATTCAATTCGGAATCAGCTCCTTCAGAAACCATATAATACACTAAAATAACGAACAAACATTAAAAAAAAAAGTGTGTTGAATCATGCATGCGCGATTCAAAATTTGAAATTTATTGCAGAATCAGCATCGTCAGAAACCATATTTTTAACAATATTGTAACGATTTTTTTTCGCTTCGATTACGTCCGTCTGGAGTCGCGAAGAGATCATTTGAGCCCTTTTTGCGCAAGGCGGCTGTTTGCGCGGGTAGTTTGAATTTAAAATAGTAATGGTGTCGCTACCTATGGTACCCACCATATTGGCCATTCCCGTAAGAACTGTGGTACCGAGTGGATGTAACGTACCGTCCCGTTCCTTCTTTTTTCAGTTAATTTCTATGTTTGGCGAAGAAGTGCCCATTATTTTATTATTTTTTATTTTGAGGATCTCAGCGGTAAGCCTCCTGAGTTAAATTATTATTGTATTATTTTAATTTTAATTTAAAACTAATTATTTCAAAATGATTTTTAGTTGGTGTCTGATATATGTCTCAAATATAATATTAAGTAACATCTCAACTATTAAATTACATTGGAGTCTGAAATATTTATATTACATTGGTATCTGAATATTTTGGTGTTTTACTGTAAGAACCTCTGGACCAAAACCAATAAACCATGTCACACAAACTAATGGCGCCCGAACAGGGACTAAGGAAAACTCCAAGATAAGTGTCGTCTTGAAGATTTATTAATTAATAGCTTTATTAATATAAAATTAATATTAAGCAAATTAATTTAATACATAGTACGAGAGAGTACAAGTTATATTGTTTGAGCACTTTGTTTAAATTGAGAGTATTAGTTTATACTTACGTTTGAGCTAAATCAATAACAATAACAAGAACGAAGTTAAAGCTATGTTTAACTCACGATGCTTTTGTTATTTACTGATTTCTCTTGCAATATCGTAAGAATATTATTTTCAACGAAATAACATTTTCGAAGAAAGACAATTACTTAAATTTTCTTTAAAGATTTCATTGTATATTACGTAAGCCTTTTAACAAATATTTTTACATGGTTTTAATTTTTTTTTTTCCAATTACTTATATCTTTTTAACAAAATATATTTTTTTTTCTTCATTGATTGAATGCTCAAAATATATTGTTCTAAGGAAAAATAATGTTTTCACAAACAGTATTGGAATTTAAATGTAGATTATTTTATTTGAATTGAATTTCAAAAGATAATTTCAAAACTTTCAAATTAAGATTTCATTTACCTTTATTAATTTACTTTAATTTGATAATTTGGATTCTATTATCTTTTAATAAGAATTGTTATTATAATAAGGAATTTAATTTTTGTTTTATAATTTTAAAAATAACTTTGATAGAGATACTATTTTCTTTTATGTATGAAATAGTTTTAGTTTTCTTTTTTAAAGACTCTAACTTATGAATTAAGATTTATCTTAATTAGAATTTAGGAATAGTTAATGTTTGTTTCATTAATTTATATCTTTTGTTTTAATTTAAAACTTTTGTTTTGGTAAGAAAAGAAAATTTCTGTTAAGGCACTAGTTTGATACCTTTTGGGTTTGTAAAGGAAGCTTACCCGAGTTCAATTTAATTTTTATTATCTTTTCTATTTAATATTCTGCATTTTTATACATATTTTTATTTTAATTGCCTGTTTAATTTAAACAGTTTAAAATTTCTCTTGTTATTATTTTTCAGAGTGCTAGTTTATATATTTATTTTAATTTTTTTTCTTGACATTTTGTTTCTTTTGCTATCATGGGTGTTCCCGACGTTTTAATATCAGAGCGGGAGGACATATTTGCCGCAGTCCAGAACATTTTCACCAAATCGAACTCTTTGACTGTCAATACCGTAGTAGATTTTAAACCAGTTTACGATAGGCTAGTCAATTATGAGTCGCGTTTTGAGAATATTCAGTCCAAAATACGGGAATATAATGCAACTATGACGGATAAAAAGGACAAGATTGAAACCTCCGCAGTGCAAAACTCATTCAATGATTTAGTTGATACCACTAAAGCCAATTATTATAAATTGATAAAAGCGTGCAATCCTCCTGAAAAGAAACCTGAGATTTTGCCTACCCCTATTTATCCTGTACCTCAGGAGCTACCGAAAATTGATTTACCGTTATTCTCGGGGAAATTGGAAGAATGGAGTGGATTTTATTCTCTTTTTGACTCTATGGTTCATAGAGAAAATTCTTTATCGACCATTAGGAAATTTCATTATTTACGAAGTAGCTTACGAGGGGAAGCTCTGTCCCTTATCTCAGGGTTCGCACTAGACGAAGCTAATTATTCCCTAGCTTATGATGCATTAGTCTCTAGATATCAAAATAAAAGCCGACTCGCCAGATTTTATATAAAGAGGGTGATGGATTTTACTCCCTTAAACAACTCTTCAGCTAGTAACTTGCAAAGATTTTTATCTGAGCATGAAAATAATTTTTCTGCGTTATCGGCTTTAGGTATTGAAGACATGGGGGGTTTCATCAAACTTCATTTAGCCCTCACAAATTTAGACCCCAGTACTAGAAAAGCGTTTGAAGAACGAATAAAGTCAACTGAAATTCCTTCTTATAAGGACTTGATAAATTTTGTTACGGAACGTTCTAGAGTCTTCGAGATGATGGCTCAAGAAGGCCGATCCGAAAAGTCTAATGCAAAAGGGAAAACCCGATTTACAAATCCCACTACAACTAGACACTGCAATAACTCGATTTATGGAAAAGAACAAATACCGGGAATCCTTAGTGTTTCACCTTCGGGTTCCTCAATGTCAAAAGAAACAGACACTGCTGCCGACAAATCAAATGCCAATCGTGAATTAGAACAAATGAAAACGGAATCAGTTTGTTGTAGGGAACGGTTATTCCCATCGACTAAGGTACAATCTAGAAATAGTCCTGGACCTATTGTCAATAAAAACGCTCCAAAAGACCTACAGCCAGCTCCGAAATTAAATTGCTGGAATTGCGGTGGACCTCATGTATATTCAAGGTGTTCGCAGCCTCGTAAGTTGTTCTGTTATCGTTGCGGTAACCCAGGAGTTTCCATTCATGCCTGTCCCAAATGTACTCCGGGAAATGGGCAAGGGAATCGGAAGTAAGGGTCATTCCTATTCCCATGGTTTTAGCTGACCCACCAAACATCAATTCAACTATTACCGTTCCTTATCGAACACCTATGTGTACCTCTAAGTATGATCTCGTTTCTCCTTGTGTCGTCTCGAATTCTTTAGAAAATTCTACCGCACCTCTTTGTCCCTTATCGTTACCTAAACAGCTTTACATTGTTTTCCAAATAGGAAAACAATGCCAAAGAAGCTTGCCTTACTCGGCACTATTTGACCCTGGTTCCACGACCTCATTCGTTGGACCAGAAGGGATTAAAATTCTCTTTCAGCTTGGGTATGTCGTAGAGGAAATTCCTAAGTTTAATATTTGTGTCGCTAATGGAAGTACTAGTATTGTGGATAAAAGGTTCTCCATTCCAATTACCGTTGGAGATAGGTCGTATGACACAATACTATATGTTTTAACAACGCTTCCATTTATGTTTTTGTTTGGGTTAGATTTTATAGTTAACTCTAATATGTGCACGAACCTTCGTGAAGCAACATGGTGGTTTCAAGATGATCCTAACCATAAATTCTCGTTTCGTCAAGAGTTTCAATTTTCGGGAAATGAAACATCCAAACTTTGCGGTATTAATTCACTTAATTCCACAGAAATGTTGGATCTGGATAGGGTAGTTAGTGAAGGTTTGCTAACTCTTCAAGATTCTCCGGGATTAACAACGCGGATAAGCCATAAGATAGACGTTAATGGCGCTCAACCTATTAAACAACGCTCCTATCACTACTCGCCCAAAGTGCTTGAGGCAATGTACCAAGAGCTAGATCGGATGTTGGAAGAAGGCTTAGTGGAGCCTTGCCAATCCCCATGGTCATCTCCCGTAGTCATGGTTCGCAAGGGATCGGGATACCGTTTTTGTATAGATTTTCGTAAAGTAAATGAAGTTACTCGAAAAGATTCCTATCCCATGCCAAATATGACTTCTCTTTTGGACGGACTTCGACAAGCCAGATATCTGTCCAAATTCGACCTCAAGCAGGCATTTTTGCAAGTTCCACTAGCGGACGAATCCAGTAAAGACATTACTGCATTTACAGTTCCCGGAAGAGGGTTATTTAGATTTAAAGTTATGCCGTTTGGACTAACTAATTCACCTGCAACCTTTCAGAGGTTAGCAGATTCAATATTTGGGCCCGAACTCTACCCATACGTAGTAGTATTCCTTGACGATATTTTGATTTGTACGCCAACTTTTGAATTGCATTTAGATATGCTTAAGGAAGTATTCCGTCGACTTAAAGCTTCAGGTTTGCGCATCAACCCCGAAAAATGTGAATTTGGATGTAATGAAGTTAAGTACTTGGGATATCTAATTAATAGTGATGGCATGAGTGTTGATCCAGCCAAGGTTAGTTCCGTAACTTCGATTCCTCCTCCTACTAATGTTTGGCAACTTAAAAGGTTCCTTGGAATGGCAGGATGGTATCGTCGTTTTATAAAAGATTTCTCTTCAGTTGTCTCTCCACTTACATCCTTGCTTAAACGTAAAGCTAAATGGGTATGGACAGAAGAGCAGGAAGCCTCTTTCAATGCTCTCAAGTCAGCTCTGACTAAAGCACCAATATTAGCCAGACCAGATTTTGCGCAGCCTTTTCAATTACAGACCGATGCCAGTGATACAGGTCTGGGAGCGGTCTTAACTCAAATACAAGATGGTGAAGAAAGGGTCATCGCTTTTTGCTCCCGCACTCTCAGTCCAGCTGAAAGAAATTATACCGTGACCGAGAAGGAATGTCTCGCAGTTCTGTTTGGCATCGAAAAGAATCGGCATTACTTGGAGGGATATCCGTTTACCGTTATAACTGACCATGCAAGTCTTAAGTGGTTACTGAATTTGAAAAACCCTTCGGGCCGTTTGGCTAGATGGGCTCTTCGTTTACAACCATACAATTACAAAGTGGAATACCGTAAGGGCAAACTGAATACAGTGGCCGATGCTTTATCCAGAATTGCCGCAATAACCGTTTTATCTTCTAGTCCCGATCATGGTTCTTCTTCCGGTGAGATTTCGTCTTCGGAATCCTCCATAACGTCCGACGAATGGTATAATCAGAAATTTTACCGAGTCAAAAAGTCTCCAGAATTCCATCCTGGATGGTTGGTAAAGGACGGACAATTATTATATCATCGCAAGAACCCTTTGAAGGGAGAGCTTGAGGACCCCAGTGAGGAATGGAAAGTTGTTGTTCCTAGACATTTGCGTAGATCTATAATTTATGATAATCATGATCTTCCGCAGTCGGGCCACCTGGGTATAGATAAAACTGTTGCTAGGGTTAGCAGATTATATTACTGGCCTGGACTATATCGCGATATAAGCCAATATGTCAGACAATGCGAATTATGCCAGAAAGTCAAACCCAGTAATACACCACCTCGCGGATTAATGTACCCTCGCTATAACAAGCAGCCTTGGGAAATTGTGTCAGTCGACATTATGGGTCCCTACCCTCGAAGTTCAAAAGGCAATGTTTATCTTTTAGTTTTCGTTGATTTATTTAGCCGATGGGTGGAATTGTGTCCGATTAGAAAAGCTACCTCTTCAGTTATTGTATCGAAATTGAAATCCCGAATATTATATAGGTATGGGGCACCTCAGAAGTTAATTACCGATAATGCAAAGAACTTTGTTAGTAATCTTGTAAATGAAGTAGCTAAGGAGTTCGGTATTAAGAGAGAGACTACACCTTTATATCACTCACAGGCAAATCCCACAGAGCGAGCAAATCGTAATATAAAGCAGCTAATCGTCACGTATCTCGGGAAAAGACACCAACGCTGGGACGAGAAATTAGGGGAGATACAATTTGCAATAAATTCTTCCGTTCAAGACTCAACAAAGTTCAGCCCTGCCTTCTTGAATTTTGGTAGAGAGCTAAGGCCTTTACACCAAGCTCCACGAGGGGATATCCTGGTAGCTCGCGAAGAAGAACAGGCTTCTTGGGCTGCTAAATTAAGCAAATTACCTGAAGTACATCACGTTGCAGAGGAAAATTCTCTTAAAGCGAGTCTAACTCAGAGTAGGCGTTATAATTTGAGACGTAGGAAAGATCGTTTCAGTCCGGGAGATCAAGTTTTAAAGATGACTTTTCAGCTATCTTCGGCGGCTGATAAACTTGCAGCTAAACTTAACCCCAAATATGAAGGCCCTTATACGGTTGTTTCGGTTACTGCCGGCGGATCGTGTAAGTTAAGGGATCATAGTGGGAAGTTAGTAGGTTTATGGCATCCTTCAAAACTTAAATTATTTCGACAATCCTGACGGACTTACGCGCTGGAGGGGGGTGTGTAACGATTTTTTTTCGCTTCGATTACGTCCGTCTGGAGTCGCGAAGAGATCATTTGAGCCCTTTTTGCGCAAGGCGGCTGTTTGCGCGGGTAGTTTGAATTTAAAATAGTAATGGTGTCGCTACCTATGGTACCCACCATATTGGCCATTCCCGTAAGAACTGTGGTACCGAGTGGATGTAACGTACCGTCCCGTTCCTTCTTTTTTCAGTTAATTTCTATGTTTGGCGAAGAAGTGCCCATTATTTTATTATTTTTTATTTTGAGGATCTCAGCGGTAAGCCTCCTGAGTTAAATTATTATTGTATTATTTTAATTTTAATTTAAAACTAATTATTTCAAAATGATTTTTAGTTGGTGTCTGATATATGTCTCAAATATAATATTAAGTAACATCTCAACTATTAAATTACATTGGAGTCTGAAATATTTATATTACATTGGTATCTGAATATTTTGGTGTTTTACTGTAAGAACCTCTGGACCAAAACCAATAAACCATGTCACAATATAATCAACAAAAATAACTCTGAATCGAATTGTGCAAACGTGATTAAAAATCTGATATTCAATTCAAAATCAGCATCCTCGGAAACCACATTTTTATCAATATAATAAACAAAAAAAATAGTAAATCGAATTGTGCAAACGTCATTAAAAATCTGATATTCAATTCGGAATCAGCTTCTTTAGAAACCATATAATCCACTAAAATAACGAACAAACATTAAAAAACTGGGCTCTTTCCTTCCTCGTGCCTCCAAAATACTTTTAATGATCATATTTTATATGATCACATTCGCTGATTGTTGCTATTGGCTGACAGGTGTGAATAAAAATATGGAAAAAAAAGGTTTTGTTTTTTCGATCAACTGGTTTGTTCGGGAAAGGGGTTGCACTATTAATGGTAAACCGAAAGTGAGGGGAATTTATTTTATTTATTATTATTTTTAATACTATAATCCGTAGCAGAAGAAAATATACACAGGTATTAATTATTCATATTTTTTTTATCCAAAACTTTAGCTGGAAACCTATTTTTAATGATATATTTTAGAATCAGAATAAAAGTTACTTTATAGAGAAAACGTTTTCCTTTGCCGTTCAGTCACAATCAGAACATTTCTATAATGATTAAACCTACACAACATTAAACAATACTTGCTTCTCATTAAACATGACTTTAATCAAATTAGTTTGAGCTGTTTCTGAGAAAATTGCAAAAACCTAAAAATGTGATCAAATTTATAAAATAAATACTCCCTCTTTTGATATCATATCAAGGGCATATACCAAATTGTTTATTGTTTTTCCGCTGGTCTGTTCACAAACAATTGATTTTCTTGGATAAAGTGGGATTGCCCAAGGAAATGACATCGAAAATTAATAAATCATGTGGTTTATATATCTTAATAAAATATGCGTGTTCTATAAAAGCACATGATTTTCATTCCTACTAACTGAATATAATAATTTCTTAAATGGGTATAAAGTATGCGACTGAAAGAAAAGAAAATTGGTAAATTTTTAAAATCGTTACGAGATAGTAGTTACAAAGAAATAAAAAAAAAAATCATTATAAGAGATTGCTAAAAATCAATAAATACATAGCATACAATGCAATACTAATTAACAGCGTATTCGTTATATAACAGTGCATCGAATTATGCATTCGCGATTAAAAATTTGAAATTTATTGGGGAATCAGCATCCTCGGAAACCACATTTTTATCAATATAATAAACAAAAATAATAGTAAATCGAATCGTGTAAACGTGATTTAAAATCTGAAATTCAATTCGGAATCAGCTTCTTTAGAAACCATATAATCCACTAAAATAACGAACAAACATTAAAAAACAACAGTGCATCGAATCATGCATGAGCGATTGAAAATTTGAAGTTTATTGCGGAATCAGCATCCTCAGAAACCATATGTATATCAATATAATAAACAAAAATAATAGCAAATCGAATTGTGCAAAAGTGATTTAAAATCTGATATTCAATTCGGAATCAGCTTCTTTAGAAACCATATAATCCACTAAAATAACGAAAAAACATTAAAAAACAACAGTGCATCGAATCATGCATGCGCGATTGAAAATTTGAAATTTATTGGGGAATCAGCATCCTCAGAAACCATATATTTATCAATATAATAAACAAAAATAATAGTAAATCAAATTGTGCAAAAGTGATTTAAAATCTGATATTCAATTCGGAATCAGCTCCCTCAGAAACCATATAATACACTTATATAACGAACAAAAATTAAAAAACAAAAGTGTGTTAAATCATGCATGTGCGATTGAAAATTTGAAATTTATTGCGGAATCAGCATCTTCAGAAACCATATTTTTAACAATATAATCAACAAAAATAACTCTGAATCGAATTGTGCAAACGTGATTGAAAATCTGATATTCCATTCAAAATCAGCGTCCTCGGAAACCACATTTTTATCAATATAATAAATAGAAATAATAGTAAATCGAATCGTGTAAACGTGATTTAAAATCTGAAATTCAATTCGGAATCAGCTTCTTTAGAAACCATATAATCCACTAAAATAACGAACAAACATTAAAAAACAACAGTGCATCGAATCATGCATGCGCGATTGAAAATTTGAAGTTTATTGCGGAATCAGCATCCTCAGAAACCATATGTATATCAATATAATAAACAAAAATAATAGCAAATCGAATTGTGCAAAAGTGATTTAAAATCTGATATTCAATTCGGAATCAGCTCCCTCAGAAACCATATAATACACTTATATAACGAACAAAAATTAAAAAACAACATTGCATCGAATCATGCATGCGCGATTAAAAATTTGAAATTTATTGCGGAATCAGCATCCTCAGAAACCATATGTTTATCAATATAATAAACAAAAATAATAGTAAATCGAATCGTGTAAACGTGATTTAAAATCTGATATTCAATTCGGAATCAGCTCTCTCAGAAACCATATAATACACTTATATAACGAACAAAAATTAAAAAACAACAGTCCATCGAATCATGCATGCACGATTGAAAATATGAAATTTATTGCGGAATCAGCATCCTCAGAAACCATATGTTTATCAATATAATAAACAAATATAATAGTAAATCAAATCGTGTAAACGTGATTTAAAATCTGATATTCAATTCGGAATCAGCTCCCTCAGAAACCACATAATACACTTATATAACGAACAAAAATTAAAAAACAACAGTGCATCGAATCATGCATGCGTGATCGAAAATCTGATATTAAATTCGAAATCAGCTTCCTCAGAAACCATATGTGTTGTGGCCAACACACTTTAAATTATTTTTTTTAAATTTATCTCAATTAACTTTAATTGGTTTTAATTTGTATTAACTAGTCATACTAAGTTAAGTGACATTGAATTCGAGTGTGGTCAGCTTCGGAAGCACTACGAAGGCTTCGGGTCACTTCGGAAGACTTCGGGCCGCTTCGGCAGCCCTCGGCTGCTCTCGTTCAATCATATGTTTAAATTGAAAAAAAACAAAAGAATTATTAAATTAAAATTACACACAGGCGTTGTGAGTGTTATCCGTGAATGTTGTCCGAGGAGATTGTTTTGAACCATTTTCAACATCGAGGCCTCAAGGCACATTAATTCTCAAGAGGACAAGCATCTATGGCCCAACAGCCTAAGCAGGTTTTGGATTGCTTATTCCCAAAGTTGTCAGCAGGTAACAACTTTTATTACTCACGATGAACAATCATTCGCATTGAGCGAACAGATAGTGACCTCGGACCAGTCTGGGTGAGGTGTAATTAGCCACAGTGGCTCATTGATATCGAAGGACTCTAATTAATAAATTTTTAAGCTAAAAGACTTTAATATTAACATTAAAATATTTTTAATATTATATATTAAAATATTCTCTAATATATTAAAATTAATGTTAATTTTAGTATAATGTTGTTTATATAAATTTCTTTTAATTACTATTTTTCCTAATTTTGTTTGTATTAGCTCATGAGCTTTATTTTGTTTTATGTTTCCGTTTTGTTGCCATAGTTGTACATAGCAAGGTTCAAAATATAGCCATCCGGCATTGCTTTGAAGTTTATTTATGTTTATTTATTTTTTAATTTATTTTCTTTAACTTTAAAATTTCACCAGCCTATGGTGAGGTGGTTGGGCTAGGAAAGGCTCACCCTGAACCTCTACCCGCCATCACATGTTGGTCCTCCGGGCCGGATGCTTTTTTGAACCTTGTAATATATTTTATGCATATTTTGTACCATATGTTGGTTTACAGCATTCCGCCACATTATTTCCTTCATTAGGGATATATTTTCTTTAGGATATATTTTCTTTCTTATTTTCGTTGCTTTTTTTTCGTGTAGTGGTTGTTGTCCTTTCTGTGTATTTTGAGTTCTCTCCCTCCATCTGTTTTTTCACCTTTGTTTTCAAGATGGTTGACTTAAACCCTGAGGTGAAGATAAAATTCGATATTCTCAAAGAGAAATTGTCCAACACAGGTAGAAGGATTAAAGCTATTGTTGAACAGGGCAGAGCAATCGCTTCTGACCCTTCTCAGTTATTTCTATTTAAAGGGATGTATAAGGAATTAAAACCTTATTTTGATAGCTATAATGATACCTGGGACAACATTGTCCAATTAGTAGCTGATAAAGGTGGAACCACTATATTTCCTGACAAATCGAATAGGAATAATCAGGCAGCCATAGAGAGGTATTATTATGAGGCTTGTGCTATTTATGAGGACAAAATGAATCCAACGCCTATAGTTCAATCATCTGTTTCGCAGGCTTCAGGCTCAGCCGGCGAACCTGCAGGGCTCAATGACAGCCGCACAGTGCGGGCTCGTCTACCTCAGATCAATCTTCCCAAGTTTTCAGGTAATCCTGCAGAATGGCCGCTTTTCCGGGACACATACATCTCCTTGATCCATCAAGAAACCAGCCTTTCAGACATGGAGAAGTTTTTGTTCCTCGTTTCATGCCTCAACGGACCACCTCGTTCCTTGATTGGTAATGTAGCGCTCAATGAACAAAATTATGGCCAGGCGTGGAAACTGCTTCTTGAGCATTACAATAATAAAAGAAAACTGGCTAACACCTATTTAAAACAAATACTTGACTTCAAGCCTCTCACAGGCAAACCATCTCCCGCCTCATTAAAATCAATCATTACCTCCGTGGTGGAATACATTGATTCATTCTCCAATCTGGGGATCCCAAACCAAGGGGACTTCATCAAGTCATACCTGGTCTTAAGGTGCTTGGACCCTATCACACGGGGACATTTCGAGAAGAGGTTTGTGGATTCTGAATTCCCATCTTATGCTGACTTAGTAAATTTCATAAAAACTGAATGGAAAGCCATGGATCTATATTTCACAGAAGCAGAACCCTCTACATCTTCAGATCCTCGACCTCCGCCCAAACCATTTTCTAAAGGTTCTCATCGAAATACATTTTTCCATAGAAAACAGTCGCCTGATCAAAAACAATCTCAGAAGAAATCTCCCTCACATCATTCCACTAAACCTTGCCCAGTGTGCAAAAATCCTCATTCGCTGTATCAATGCCAGGAGTTTAGATCTGCTTCATCCTCCGACAAGCTCAAGCTTCTGAAAGATTGGTCTGGGTGTACAAATTGCCTGTCAGGAAAACATTCTACAAAAGAATGCACATCCTTAAGAAGATGCTCGTCCTGCAACGGGAATCATCATTCATGGTTGCATCAGCAGACCCCTGTGACTGCTGGTAACACTCCGGCTGTACAGGTCAATAGAGACAACGAAGGATTTGCGCTTAGTGGACTTTCTGGTGATGGAGAAGTTTTGCTTGGAACTGTAGTCCTACAAGTGAAAACCTCAAAGGGTGATTTCATTACTGTTCGCGCTGTCACGGATAGTGGCAGCCAGATGTCCTTTATAACGACGGAATGCGCCAAACGATTAGGCCTCCTTATTCAACCATCAGAGCAGAACATTGCAGGAATTGGCCAAATCAAGTTAACCTGCCCAATAGGGAAAATCGATTGTCTCCTTAGATCCAGAATCCCTTCCTTTTCAAACAGGGAGCTTTCAACCAAGGTCATTGTTGTACCCAAAATAACCGGCAGTTTGCCCCAAGCTGTCATCAACAAAACCACCATTGACCAATTTAAGGGCTATGCACTAGCCGACCCAGATTATTGGCACCCTGGTCCTGTTGAATTCTTACTAGGCGGTGACTTATTTTTTGACATTTTGACTGGTCAACCTATTGTGCTTAACCCAGAGTTACCACGACTTGTCCCAACAATTTTTGGGTTCATAGTTGCTGGACCTTTGGCATCTCAACCGAAGTCCAACGAGAGCATTAATTTCCTCATACAATCCACGAGCGATGATTTAAATGATGCTATACATAAGTTCTGGGACATGGAGGAAGTTCTTCCAGTTAATGTAGCCTCAGAAGAGGATGATTATTGTGAAAACCATTACGAAGAGACACATTACCGTTTAGATTCTGGGCGATACGTCATTTCTCTGCCAGTCAAGCCATCTATACAATCTTTGCAGAATACACGGACCCAGGCCATCAAGCGACTCACTAACTTGGAAGCCAAGCTTGCCAAGAATGCTGAGCTAAAGAAGGAGTATACAAAATTTATGAGAGATTATCTGGATCTAGGTCACATGAAATTAGTTGACAGTGGTACTGCCATCTATACCCTACCTCATCATTGTGTGACAAAGGTACACGATGGACAGTTGAAGTTGCGTACAGTATTCGACGCTTCATGTAAATCTGCAACGGGCTCCCTCAATGATCATTTATATATTGGACCAAAGTTACAGCATGACATTAGGGAAATCCTGACAAATTTCAGGTGTCATGAAATCGTATTCACAGCGGATATTGTCAAAATGTACCGCCAAATTTTGGTCACACCAGAAGATAGAAGATACCAACATATATTGTGGCGCTTCGACCCTTCTAAGGAAGTCAAGGAGTACGAACTATGTACTGTCACCTATGGAGAGAGCTCAGCACCATTCAGTGCCCTCAGGACAATTATTCAATTGGTCAAAGACGAAGGCGTGTCGTATCCGCTCGCGTCAAAGGCACTTATTGAAGATATATATGTGGATGACGTTGCCACGGGAGCTTCCACTGTGGAAGAAGCACTTTCTATTCAGACCCAGTTGGTGGAGTTGTTAGGAAAAGGATGTTTTACGCTAAGCAAATGGGCAAGCAACAAACAAGAACTTCTTGTACACCTAAGAGAAGAAGATTGCCAACTAAATGCTGTCACGCTAACATCGGATGAGGAGCCGAAAATCAAGCTTTTGGGAATGCAGTGGATTCCTAAATGTGATATCTTCACATATGAAATAAGTGCTTCATCGTGGCAACCCTCCAAGAGAGCTATTCTGTCATCTATAGCTCGGATATATGATCCTTTAGGATTACTGGCACCAATAGTGTTCTACGCTAAAACAATACTTCAGGATTTGTGGATTGCTAAATGCGAATGGGATGAAAGGCCTCCACCTTTAATATGCACCAGATGGTATAATTTTCTATGCCAACTCAGCTGCCTTTCAGATGTCAAGATCCCACGCTGCATAGTCTAACCCAACTCCATTTATTCAAGATTAGTTGGCTTCAGCGATGCGTCGAAGAGAGGTTACTCCGCTGTTATTTATTTAGTTACCTCGACATCAACAACCTGCCATGTCAACGTAGTTAAGGCTAAAACTAAATTAGCACCTACTAAAACGATGACTATTCCAAGGCTTGAGCTCTCAGGAGCTTTACTCCTAAGTAAATTATTTAAGTCTTGCGAACATCTTGTCAAGAAGCTCAAATTAACTCAGGTCGACTTTTATACTGACTCTGAGGTCGTCCTTGGCTGGCTCTCGATGTCTCCCCAACGTTTGAATGCCTTCGTGGCCCATAGGGTTGTACTCATTCTCGAACTTACCAATTTAAGCCAGTGGCATCACGTTAAGTCAGAGGAGAACCCTGCAGACTGCAGCTCACGAGGTATCCTACCTTCGGAGTTACCAAACCATCCTCTATGGTGGGCGGGACCAAGTTGGTTGTCCAAACCGGTGGAGCAGTGGCCAAGCCACAAAATTGGTATCATGGACCTCCCCGAGACAAAGAAGGGTGCCATTGCATGCCTGAACTCGGAGATATCACATCCAAATGATTTTATTGAGTGGATTGAGAGATTCTCCTCTTACACCCGACTCCTTAACAGCGTTCGCTATGTTTTGCGATTTCTCACAAATTGCAGAAAGGGGGAGGGGCTTAGAAGCACTTCGTACCTAGCCGAGCTTCGAAAAGCAAATCAAATTTGCGTAAAAGTCACTCAAGACCATCATAAATTAGATACCCACCAATTGCAGTCTCTAAATCCATTTATAGACTCCGATGGTATCCTCAGGGTGGGTGGTCGCCTGCGCAATGCAGATTTTCTTTCCCACGATGCCAAGCATCCAATTATCCTCTCTGGGAAAAGCCATCTTGCTCGATTGATCGTCGATCATACCCATCGGTCTCTTCTACACGTGGGACCATCAGCTCTTCAAGGCATATTGCGGTCCAAGTATTGGATAACTTCTTCCAGAAGTCTCATCCGGCAAAGAGTATTTCAATGCATCAAATGCTTCAAGGAGAAAAAGAAACCGCAACCGCCTATTATGGGTGATCTTCCATCCTGTCGTCTCACGGAAGGCCAAGTCTTTACCCACGTGGGAGTCGACTTTGGAGGTCCGTTTCTTATCAGAGAATCCTCCCGTAGAAAGGCGGCCGTTGGCAAGGCTTACCTATGTCTTTTTATTTGTATGTCCACGAAAGCCATACATTTAGAGGTCGTCTCTCGATGCTCCACCGACGCATTTCTCGCTGCCTTCGACCGATTCATTGCACGAAGAGGAAAACCTTCACAAATGTACTCTGACGGAGGTACCAATTTTGTAGGCGCTTCCAATAAACTGAGAGAGATTCTATTGTGGCAACGATCCTCATCTGTCCAGGAAAGGATCGAAAGCGTGGCTGCGCATCAAGATATCAAGTGGACTTTCAATCCTCCTTCTGCTCCCCATTTTGGAGGCGTCTGGGAGGCAGGGGTCAAATCCGCAAAGGCGCTTCTCCATCGAGTAGCTGGTGACACTCCGTTCACATTTGAAGAGTTAGCTACTATATTTTGCCGTGTTGAGGCAATTCTCAACTCTAGACCTCTAACGGCACTCGACTCAGACCCATCCAGTTTGGAGTGCATCACTCCTGGTCATTTCCTAATAGGAAGGTCGCTTACTTCAGCACCCGAAGAGAATTATACGGAGGATAAGGTGCTTCCACTTAGGCGATGGGATGTCATCAAGCAACGCACCCAACACTTTTGGAGGCAATGGAAGAATGACTATTTGAGCACGCTACAGCAGCGAAGTAAATGGACCAAAAAACAAGACAACCTACAGCCAGGAGACCTTGTGATAATCAAGGATCCGAACGCTACAGTTATGAGATGGCCAATGGCAAGAGTTATCAATGTGCATCCTGGAAAGGACGGCGTCGTGAGAGTCGTCACGATCCAAACGTCTTCGGGGACTTACAAACGCCCTGTGGCAAAACTAGTACCTTTGTCCCCAGCAAACAAACTCAATTAATTTTAAATTTTTTAACTAAAAAATTGGTGGGCGGAATGTTGTGGCCAACACACTTTAAATTATTTTTTTTTAATTTATCTCAATTAACTTTAATTGGTTTTAATTTGTATTAACTAGTCATACTAAGTTAAGTGACATTGAATTCGAGTGTGGTCAGCTTCGGAAGCACTACGAAGGCTTTGGGTCACTTCGGAAGACTTCGGGCCGCTTCGGCAGCCCTCGGCTGCTCTCGTTCAATCATATGTTTAAATTGAAAAAAAACAAAAGAATTATTAAATTAAAATTACACACAGGCGTTGTGAGTGTTATCCGTGAATGTTGTCCGAGGAGATTGTTTTGAACCATTTTCAACATCGAGGCCTCAAGGCACATTAATTCTCAAGAGGACAAGCATCTATGGCCCAGCAGCCTAAGCAGGTTTTGGATTGCTTATTCCCAAAGTTGTCAGCAGGTAACAACTTTTATTACTCACGATGAACAATCATTCGCATTGAGCGAACAGATAGTGACCTCGGACCAGTCTGGGTGAGGTGTAATTAGCCACAGTGGCTCATTGATATCGAAGGACTCTAATTAATAAATTGTTAAGCTAAAAGACTTTAATATTAACATTAAAATATTTTTAATATTATATATTAAAATATTCTCTAATATATTAAAATTAATGTTAATTTTAGTATAATGTTGTTTATATAAATTTCTTTTAATTACTATTTTTCCTAATTTTGTTTGTATTAGCTCATGAGCTTTATTTTGTTTTATGTTTCCGTTTTGTTGCCATAGTTGTACATAGCAATGTTCAAAATATAGCCATCCGGCATTGCTTTGAAGTTTATTTATGTTTATTTATTTTTTAATTTATTTTCTTTAACTTTAAAATTTCACCAGCCTATGGTGAGGTGGTTGGGCTAGGAAAGGCTCACCCTGAACCTCTACCCGCCATCACAATATGTTTATCAATATAATGAATAAAATTAAAAAATTATTTCTTTTTTAAAAGAAAAGATTTTTTTCCGCCGGAAATAAGAACCCGGGTTCGACATGCGCGGTATGCTATTCATTACAAAAATAAAATATCTAAAATAATTTAAAAAAAAATGTGGTTATCCACGATGATGATTAAAATATAAGAATCGCGTATGCGTGATCGAAAATGTGATATTAAATTCAAAAACTGCATCCTCAGAAACCTATGATCCACTAATATAACGAACAAAAATTAATAAACAAAAGTCAATCGAATCACGCATGCATATTGAAAATCTGAAATTTTATTTGGAATCAGCATCTTTAGAAACCATATGTTTATCAATATAATGAACAAAAATTAAAAAAAATAACCGTAAATAAACTCCCGCAAGCGTGAACGAAAATCTGATATTAAATTTCTAAATCAGCATCCTCAGAAACCTATGATCCACTAATATAACGAACAAAAATTAATAAACAAAAGTCAATCGAATCACGCATGCATGATTGAAAATCTGAAATTTTTTTTGGAATCAGCATCCTCAGAAACCATATTTTTATCAATATAATCAACAAAAATAACTCTGAATCGAATCGTGCAAACGTGATTGAAAATCTGATATTAATTCGGAATTAGCTTCCTCAGAAACCATATTTTTATGAATATAATAAACAAAAAATATAGTAAACCGAATCGTGTAAACGTGATTTAAAATCTGATATTCAATTCGGAATCAGCTTCTTTAGAAACCATATGTTTATCAATGTAATAAACAAATATTAATAAATAACCGTAAATCGACGAGCGCATGCGTGAACGAAAATCTGATACTAAATTCAAAATCAGCATACTCAGAAACCTATGATCCACTAATATAACGAACAAAATTTAAAAAACAAAAAATAATCGAATCACGCATGCGCGATTGAAAATCTGAAATTCAATTCAGAATCAGCATCCTCAAAAACCATATCACCTAATATTATAATGAACTAAAATAAATAATTGACAGCGATCTAATCGAGCATGCGTGATAAAAAATTTGATATTAAATTCAATATCAGCAAGCTCAGAAACCTATGATCCACTAATATAACGAACAAGAATTAAAAAACAAAAGTGAATCGAATGACGTATGCGCGCTTGAAAATCTGAAATTCAATTCGGAATCAGCTTCCTCAGAAACCATATAATCCACTAATATAACGAATAAACATTAAAAAACAACAGTGTATCGAATCATGCATGCGTGATCGAAAATCTGATATTAAATTCGAAATCAGCTTCCTCAGAAACCATATGTTTATCAATATAATAAATAAAATTAAAAAATTATTTTTTTTTTAAAAGAAAAGATTTTTTTTCCACCGGAATTAGAACCCGGGTTCGACCTGCGCGGTATGCTATTCATTACAAAAATAAAATATTTAAAATAATTAAAAAAAAATGTGGTTATCCACAATGATGGTTAAAATATAAGAATCGCGCATGCGTGATCGAAAATATGATATTAAATTCAAAAACTGCATCCTCAGAAACCTATGATCCACTAATATAACGAACAAAAATTAATAAACAAAAGTCAATCGAATCACGCATGCACGATTGAAAATCTGAAATTTTATTTGGAATCAGCATCCTCAGAAACCATATTTTTATCAATATACAATACAATAATACAATACAATACAATAAGGCTTAACGGACCCGAAGGCCCGACGCCGACACCAACAATCGGTCCCTACATACCTCCATCCACCTACCACCGTCCAATCCCAAATTCACAAGATCTGCTTTCACCGAATCTTCCCACCTTCGCCTAGGCCTACCCCTCGGCCGTTTCCCAGTTGGCAAAGCGTTTATCAATCTTTTAGGAATTCGTTCACTACTAAGACTCGTCATTTTGCATGCCCACTTTAGCCGACGCGCAGTTATAGACTCGATTACATTTGCCGGGTAAAGCTCACGCAATTCCGCATTGTGTAGCCGTCTAAATTCTCCTGTTGACTCATCTTTCTTCGGCCCGAATATTCTACGCAGCACTTTATTTTCAAACACCATAAGGCGTTTCCCATCCCTTACTGTAAGCGGCCATGTTTCACAACCGTAAAGAACAGTCGGAAGAATTATAGTTTTGTAAATCCTAATTTTTAAATTTCGGGATAAAAGGCGTGACCCAAGTAATTTTGCAACCGAGAAATAACAAGCATTTCCCGCCTTTAATCTAGCCTTAATTTCCTCTTCGATTTCGTTTTTTCTAGTTACAGTAGATCCTAAATTTCTCAACGGCTTCGAATATTTCCTCTTCTACTTCAATATCACCAAAATTGTCACCGCTTCTGCAAGTAACCATATATTTTGTTTTTTCCGTATTTATTTCTAGCCCTACTTCTTTTCCGGCTTCCATCAATGCTTTTGTATGTAGTTCTATCGTTTCCACGTCGTCGTCAAGCAGAACCAAATCATCAGCGTAACCGAGTACGGATATATTTCCCCCCAGATTCAAACCCTTTCCGGTATTTATCACCTCCCTAATGACATATTCTAGAGCTAAATTAAATAAAACAGGAGATAGCGAATCCCCCTGTTTCAAACCAGAGCGAACCTCGAACTTCTCAGAAAAATAACGACCGATTCTTATTTTATTGAACGTTTCGGTCATACACATTTTTACTAAGTTTACTAACTTCTTCGGTATTCCTAGTTCAGTCAGGATGTTATACAGTTTATTGCGGTCTATTGAATCATAAGCCTTTTTAAAGTCGACATACAGTTGATGAACAATACCATTGTATTCTAATTTTTTCTCTAATATTTGACGGAGGGAGAATATTTGGTCTACGGTAGATCGGTTCCGTCTGAAACCACATTGATAATCTCCGATAATTTCCTCGGCGTATTCGGTTATTCGGCTAGTCAGTATTGACGTAAGTACTTTATAGCAGACCGGAAGTAGTGAGATCCCACGGTAGTTATTAGTGTCTGTCCGCAACCCCTTCTTGTGAATCAGTATAAGTATAGACTCTTTCCATTCTTCGGGTACTTTCTCATACTCCCAGATCTTTTTAATCAAAAGATGTATTTTTGAAATCCCAGCTTCCCCACATGATTTGATTAGTTCGCTAGGAATATTATCCGTCCCCGCTGCTTTATAGGATTTTAATTTTCCGATAGCTATTTCGACTTCCCCTATACTCGGTTCTTCTAATAACGGTTCAGCACTTTGAAATTCCAAAAGTGGTGATAGACGGGTATTTTCTGGATTCAAAATACTATCAAAGTGCTCTTTGAACTTCCTTACTATGTCTACCGGATCCGCTATGATGTTATTATTATCCCTAATACCAGTCGTAACTGGTCCTAGACGTCTACGTGATAAATTTGTGCCTTTATACATATCTCTAACGTTATTTTGGATTCCATTATTTTCTATTTATATTATTTTGTTTTTGAGATTTTCTCTTTTTTTATTTTTAAGCAATTTAGTCGTTTCGTTCCTTATGCCTCGAAAGTAGGCACGATTGTCTTCGCTAGGATTATTTAAAACTTTGAGTTTAGCGGCTTTTCTTTTATCACACGAGTTTAAACATTCTTCATCGAACCATGGTTTATTCTTATTCTTTTCCCTTTTGCCCAGACACAAATTACTGACCTCTTTAATATTATCCCTAATCCCTTCCCACAATTGATCAATGTCTTCACCATTCTCTGTCGATGGTTCTAATCCATCAAATCTATTCTTGAGTTCAATTTCAAATTTTTTTCTAATCGCCGGAATTTTAAGTTTTTCCAGATTAAAATATTCGGTATGAGATCCGGTTTCTAACCTTTTTTTTATTGAAAGTCTTTGCCGAACTTTAGCGACTACTAGTTCGTAATCCAACCCGCATTCCGCTCCTCGGTACGACCTAACATTAATAACACTATTTTGCCACCTATGCTGCACCAAAACGTGATCGATTTGATTTCTTGTTTGTGAATCCGGTGATGTCCAGGTATATTTGTGAATATCTTTATGTTTAAAAGTTGTACTTTTGATTATTAAATTTTTAGAAGTAGCAAAGTTAATCAATCGGATTCCGTTATCATTACTAATTTCGTGTAAACTTTCTTTTCCAATTGTCGGATAATATATTTCTTCCCTGCCCACCTTTGCGTTAGCGTCTCCTAAAACTATCTTCATGTAATTTCGCGGTAATTTATCGAAGACCCACTCTAGTTTATCGTAAAATTCCGACTTAACTTCGTCATCGCTGTCTTCGGTCGGAGAATGTATGTTTATTAACGCGATTTTAAACCACCGCCCCTGAAATATAGCTACTGATATCCTGTCCCCGAAAAATTGAACGTCCCTCAGAGCGGATATCAACCTATTCCTAATCAGAAACCCAGTGCCTAAACAATAATTTTCGCCCCCGCCGTACCAAATTGTGTACTTACCTTCTCTTAAAGAGCCCTCCCCCGGCCAGCGTACCTCTTGCAGCGCCACGATATCTATACCGTACCTCTCAACCTCATTCGAAACCGATTTTAACCCACCCGCTGTATTCAAACTTCTGACGTTCCACGTCCCTAATACTAAATCTCTTAATTTCAACTTTCGCCATGATTATCCTAAAGCAGTCCCCACCCGGAGACCCGAACGGGGGACTAGTTTACCTCCGGATAATGAGCGTTTTACCTTAGGAGAATCCATGACTGTTTGTGGTGTTTGGGTGAACTAAAAAATGTGAGTAGGGCGTTCAAACCTACCTCACACCCTCCAGCCAGCCTGGGGGGGGGGGCGCTCTCATTGTTGGTCAGCGAGTCCTACGGACTTAGCCGGGAGAAACTTTCTAGGAATTTCCACCGACCATTTCCACATCCGCCACCCGTGGGACGCTCATTTTTATCAATATAATCAACAAAAATAACTCTGAATCGAAGCGTGCAAACGTGATTGAAAATCTGATATTCAATTCGGAATCAGCTTCCTCAGAAACCATATTTTTATCAATATAATATACAAAAATAATAGTAAATCGAATCGTGCAAACGTGATTTAAAATCTGATATTCAATACGGAATCAGCTTCTTTAGAAACCATATGTTTTGTAATATAGTCAGGGAGGCCCTAAGATAATTTTTAAAAATAAAACTGTAAATAGTACTTGTATAGGTTTAATTCTAACAAAGAAGTTTATTTTTTTAATAATTCATAGTTGTTATAAGTGAGAATATAGTAATCTTGTTATCTTTGAATATTAATTCAGTTAGGTAAACCTTTTTTATTGAAATAATATTAGTATTTGTTTATTTTAGAACCTCATTACATTTATTTATTTAAATGTTTAATTAAAATAAGATAATGTCATTTAATAATATTTAATAGTAAAGGAAAGTAACCAATACTTGTTTTTATTTAAATGTTAGATATAATATTCTTATCAATAACATAACCTTCTTGTTCTTTAGTCTTTATTTACTGTAAATAGTTAAATATTCCTTTTATTTTGTTTAATTGTATTTATAATGTAGTACAGTAATGTTAAAGAATGACATTATGATTGAAAACAGACGTGAATGAAAATATAACCTATTGTAATCAGCTGGAGCCAATGCCTCCAGAAGAGTGTATATAACAAACACATGCGCCATCTGCGGCCGATTCGGCAACTACATTTTTAAACATTACGAACTTATTTAATTTAAAATCTATTTTAAAAGAGAAATTCTTTTGTATTTTGTCATCTTTTTGAAAATAATGGCTTGTAAAAACATAAAAACAATAAAATAAAGCCTAAAGATACCAGGTCCTATCCTCTCAACTATACAGTGCAGGGCTGTGATTGGTCAATTGTTAGTCCCTTGAGGTATAAATAGGGCCGTTTTGCCCAACATTAATCAGTCTTAATTTGTCAGTCTTAGACACCTCTCTCCCTGCCCGATAGCTCCTGGTGTCTCTAGGATGTTTATACCTACATGTCTTATTTAATTTAATTCCCTACCTTAATTTTACCCTTCCTATAGAATCCTGGGGGTTGTCCTCCCAGGGCTTGGACATTGGTTGTCCCTCTGTCCAGGTGGCCTTGCTTAGATCAGCACCCTAGAGCTGTCAAAGCCCACGTCTCTCCCGTGGAATCAGCTTTGATCAGTTTTACCTTTCGGGGTAAAAGGGTAGCGTTGCTCTGGCAAGGATCTTCAGTCCTTCTTTACCTTCACCCTACCTATAGAATCCTGGGGGTTGTCCTCCCAGGGCTTGGACATTGGTTGGCCCTCTGTCCAGGTGGCCTTGCTTAGATAAGCACCCTAGAGCTGTCAAAGCCCACGTCTCTCCCGTGGAATTAGCTTTGATCAGTTTTACCTTTCGGGGTAAAAGGGTAGCGTTGCTCTGGCAAGGATCTTCGTTATTCCTCACACCTTAAGCTGAACATTGGTTGGCCCTCTGTTCTGGCTCCTTTATCTCTCTCTTTTCCCTCCCCTTTCTCTCTCTCTCATAAATAATTTTATTAAAGACACTGTGGTGGAGACATCTGAGGAGAGATTAGGAGCTTATTGAGTTTTTTTCAACCCCCTGAAGTTAACAAATATTACATTTTGGCATCCCTTGTGGGGAAGAAGACATTGAGCTCTGAGCAAATATTACATTTTGGCATCCCTTGTGGGGATAGAAGACACTGAGCACCAGAACAACTATTACAGTTTATCAATGTAATAAACAAATATTAAAAAATAACCGTAAATCGACGAGCGCATGCGTAAACGAAAATCTGATATTAAATTCAAAATCAGCATACTCAGAAACCTATGATCCACTAATATAACGAACAAAATTTAAAAAACAAAAAAGAATCGAATCACGCATGCGCGATTGAAAATGTGAAATTCAATTCAGAATCAGCATCCTCAAAAACCATATGATCTAATATTATAACGAACTAAAATAAATAATTGACAGTGACTATAATCAAGCATGCGTAAACGAAAATCTGATATTAAATTCAAAATCAGCATACACAGAAACCTATGATCCACTAATATAACGAACAAAATTTAAAAAACAAAAACGAATCAAATCACGCATGCGCGATTAAATGTGAAATTCAATTCAGGATCAGCATCCTCAAAAACCATATGATCTAATATTATAACGAACAAAAATTAATAAACAAAAGTGAATCGAATCACGCATCCGCAATTGAAAATCTGTATTGATATTTAATTCAAAATCAGGATCCTCAGAAACCTATGATCCATTAATACAACGAAAAAAAATTAAAAAGCATAAGTAAACCAAATCATGCATGCGAAAATGAAAATCTGAAATTTACTTCGGAATCAGCATCTTTAGAAACAAATGTTTATCAATATAATAAACGAAAATTAGTAAATAACACTGAATCGAATCGCGCTTGCGTGATTAAAAATCTGATATTCAATTCGGAATCAGCTCCCTCACAAACCATATAATCCTTTTATATAACGAACTAAAATAAAAAATTAACAGTGTATCGAATCGCGCATGCGTGATCAAAAATCTGATATTAAATTCAAAACCAGCATCCTCAGAAACCTATGATCTACTAATATAACGAACAAAAATTAATAAACAAAAGTGAATCGAATCACGCATCCGCAATTGAAAATCTGTAATTTAATTCGGAATCAGCATCCTCAGAAACCATATGATCTAATATTATGACGAACTAAAATAAAAAATTGACAGAGTATCGAATCGCGCATGCGTGATTGAAAATCTGATCTTAAATTCAAAATCAGCGTTCTCAGAAACCTATGGTCCACTAATAAAACGAACAAAAATTAAATATCAAAAATCTGAAATTTAATTCTGAATCAGCATTCTCAGACACCATATGATCTAATATTATGGCGAACTATAATAAAAAATTGACAGTGTATCAAATCGCGAACTTGTGATCGAAAATCTGACATTAAATTTAAAATCAGCAACCCCAGAAACCTATGACCCACTAATATAACGAACAAAAATTATAAATAAAAGTGAATCGACTTTCGCATGCGCGATTGAAAATCCGAAATTTAATTCGGAATCGGCCTCCTCAGAAACCATATTTTTATCAATATAATAAACAAAAATAATAGTAAATCAAATCGTGCAAACTTGATTGAAAATCTGATATACAATTCGGAATCAGCTCCTTCAGAAACCATATAATCAACTAATATAAGGAACAAACATTAAAAAACAAAAGTGAATCAAATCATGTATGCGCGGTTGAAAATCTGAAATTTATTTCGGAATCAGCATCCTCAGAAACGTATGTTTATTAATATAACGAACAAAAATTAAAAAACAAAAGTGAATCGAATCACGCATGCGCGATGTAAAATCTAAAATTTAATTCGAAATCAGCTTCCTAAGAAAACATATAATCCACTAATATAACGAACAAACATTAAAAAACAACAGTGTATTGAATCATGCATGCGCGATTGAAAATCAGAAATATATTTCGGAATCAGCTTCCTCAGAAACCATATGTTTATTAATATAACGAACTAAAATTAAAAATCAAAAGTGAATCGAATCACGCATGCGCGATAGAAAATCTGAAATTAAATTCGAAATCAGCTTCCTCAAAACCATATAATTCACTAATATAACGAACAAACATTAAATATCAACAGTGAATCGAATCATGCATTCGCCGTTGAAAATCTGCAACTTATTTCGGAATCAGCATCCTCAGAAAACATATGTTTATTAATATAACGAACAAAAATTAAAAAACAAAATAGAATCGAATCACGCATGTGCGATTGAAAATCTGAAATCATCTTCCTCAAAACCATATAATTTACTAAAATAACGAACAAACATTAAAAATCAACAGTGAATTGAATCATGCATGCGCGGTTGAAAATCTGCAACTTATTTCGGAATCAGCATTCTCAGAAACCATATGTTTATCAATATAATGAACAAAAATTAAAAAAAATAACCGTAAATAAACTCCCGCAAGCGTGAACGTAAATCTGATATTAAATTTCTAAATCAGCATCCTCAGAAACCTATGATTCACTAATATAACGAACAAAAATAAAAAACAAAAGTGAATCGAATCATGCATGCGCGATTGAAAATTTGAAACTTATTTCGGAATCAGCATCTTCAGAAACCGTATGTTGATTAATATAACGAACAAAAATGAAAAAAAAAAAAGTGAATCGAATCACGCATGCGCGATGTAAAATCTAAAATTTAATTCGAAATCAGCTTCCTAAGAAAACATATAATCCACTAATATAACGAACAAACATTAAAAAACAACAGTGTATTTAATCATGCATGCGCGATTGAAAATAAGAAATTTATTTCGGAATCAGCATCCTCAAAACCAAATAATTCACTAATATAACGAACAAACATTAAAAATCAACAGTGAATCGAATCATGCATGCGCGGTTGAAAATCTGCAACTTATTTCGGAATCAGCATTCTCGGAAACCATATAATCCACTAATATAACGAACACAAATTATAAAACAAAAGTGAATCGAATCATGCATGCGGGATTGAAAATTTAAAATTTATTTCGGAATCAGCATCCTCAGAAGCCATATGTTTATTAGTATAATGAACAAAAATTAAAAAATAACCGTAAATCGAATCGCGCATGCGAGATCAAAAATCTGATATTAAATTCAAAATCAGCATCCACAGAAACCTATGATATAACGAACAAAAATTAATAAACGAAAGTGAATCGAATCACGCATGCGCGTTTAGAATCTGAAATTTTATGTGGAATCAGCATCCTCAGAAACCATATGTTTATCAATATAAAAAAAAACCGTAAATCGAATCGCGCATGCGCGATCAAAATCAGAAACCTCAGAAACTTATGATATAACGAACAAATATTAAAAAACAAAAGTGAATCGAATCACCAATGCGCGATTGAAAATCTGAAATTCAATTCAGAATAGGCATCCTCAGAAACTAGGATGCTAAATTATAACAGTGAATTTAATCGCGCAAGTTTATCAATTTAAAAAACAAAAGTGAATCGGATCCCGCATGCGCAATTGAAAATCTGATATTAAATTCGTAATCAGCTTCCTCAGAAACCATATGTTTATCAATTTAATGAATAAAATTAAAAAATAATTTATTTTTAAAAAGAAAAGATTTTGTTCCGCCGGGAATAGAACCAGGGTCTTCCGCGTGACATGCGCGGTATGCTATTCATTACAAAAATAAATTATTTAAAATAATTTAAAAAAAAAGGTGGTTACCCACAATGATGGTTAAAATATAAAAATCGCGCCTGCGTGATCGAAAATCTGATATTAAATTCAAAAACTGCATCCTCGGAAACCAATGATCCACTAATATAATGAACAAAAATTAATAAACAAAAGTGAATCAAATCACGCATGCGCGATTGGAAATCTGATACTCAATTCGGAATCAGCTTTCTCAGAAACCATATAATCCACTAATATAACGAATAAACATAAAAAAACAACAGTGTATGGATTCATGCATGCGCGATAGAAAATCTGTAATTTATTTCGGAATCAGCATCCTCAGAAATTATATGTTTATCAATTTAACGAACAAAAATTAAAAAATAACCGTAAATCGACTCGCGCATGCGTGTACGAAAATCTGAAATTAAATTCAAAATCAGCATCCACAGAAACCTGTGGTCCACTAATATAACGAACAAAAATTTAAAAACAAAAGAGAATTAAATCACGCATGCGCGATTGAAAACCTGTTTTTTAATTCGGAATCAGCTTCCTCAGAAACCATATAATCAACTAATATAACGAACGAAAATAAAAAAACAACAGTGAATCGAATCATGTATGCGCGATTGAAAATCTGAAATTATTTCGTGATTCAGCATCCTCAGAAACAATATTTTTATCAATATAATAAACAAAAATAATAGTAAATCGAATCTTGCAAACATGATTAAAAATCTGATATTCAATTTGGAATCAGCTTCCTTAGAATCCATATAATCCACTAATATAACGAACAAACATTAAAAAAAAAACAGTGAATCGAATCATGTATGCGCGATTGAAAATCTGAAATTATTTCGTGATTCAGCATCCTCAGAAACCAAATGATCTAATATTATAACGTACTAAAATAAAAAATTGACAGTGTATCTAATCGCGCATGCGTGATCGAAAATGTGATATTAAATTTAAAATTAGCATCCTCAGAAACCTATGATCCACTAATGTAACGAACAAAAATTAGTAAATAACACTGAATCGAATCGCGCATGCGTGATTAAAAATCTGATATTCAATTCGGAATCAGCTCCTTCAAAAACCATATAATCCACTTATATAACGAACGAAAATTAAAAAAAAAAAAGTGAACCAAATCATGCATGCGCGGTTGAGAAGTTGAAATTTATTTCGGAATTAGCATCCTCAGAAACCTATGTTTATTAATATAACGAAGAAAAATTAAAAAAACATCAGTGAATCGAATCATGCATGCGCGATTGAAAATTTGAAACTTATTTCGGAATCAGCATCCTCAGAAACCATAATAATAATAATAATAATAAAGGCTTAACGAACCCGACGGTTCGATGCCGACACCACCACTCGCTCCCTGCACTCCTCCATCCATCGAACGTCTTCCAGACCCAACTTCGACAGATCTGCCCTAACGCAATCCTCCCACCTCCGTCTCGGCCTGCCCCTCGGACGTTTCCCGTTCGGCACCGCGCTTATTAATCTTTTCGGAATACGTTCACAGCCAAGTTTTGCAATTTTACACGCCCATTTTATTCGTCTTGCTGCAATCACGTCAATTATATTTACTGGATAAATTTCACTCAGTTCGGCGTTGTGTAAGCGTCTAAATTCTCCCGTGATTTCATCCCTCCTCGGTCCAAATATTCTACGCAGTACTTTATTTTCAAAAACTCTAAGCCGTTGCTCATCCCTCAATGTCAGCGGCCAAGTTTCGCATCCGTAAACGACCGTTGGAAGAATAATAGTTTTGTAAATCCTAATTTTTAAGTTTTGGGACAGAAGGCGGGAGCTAAGCAATTTCGCGACTGAAAAGTAGCAAGCATTACCGGCTTTTAATCTAGCCTTAATTTCCTCATCGATTTCGTTTTTTCTAGTTACCATCGCCCCTAAATATCTAAATTTCTCTACCTGTTCAAACGTATTCCCCCCTACACTGATATCAGCGAAATCCTCACCACTTCTACGACTAACCATATATTTTGTCTTATCCGTGTTCATTTCCAGTCCAAGTTCTTGTCCGGCTTTCATCAACGTTTTTGTGTTCATTTCTATGGTTTCCACGTCCTCCCCAAGCAATACCAAATCATCGGCATATCCGAGCACGGGTATATTCCCTCCCAAATTCAAACCCTTTCCGGTACGTGTCACCTCCCTAATGGCATATTCCAGCGCTAAATTAAATAAAACAGGTGAGAGAGAATCTCCTTGTTTCAAACCAGAGCGGACCTCGAACTTCTCAGAAAAATAATTACCGATTCTAACTTTATTGAACGTTTCAGTCATACACATTTTTACTAAGTTTACTAATTTTTTTGGTATTCCCTGCTCGACCAGAATGTTATACAACTTTTGGCGGTTAATAGAGTCATATGCCTTTTTGAAATCGATAAAAAGCTGATGTACGATACCGTTATATTCTAATTTTTTCTCTAATATTTGGCGAAGAGAGAATATTTGGTCTACGGTTGATCGGTTTTGCCTGAAACCACATTGATAATCTTCGATAATTTCCTCGGCGTATTCAGTGAACGTAAATATTTTATAGCAAACCGGAAGGAGTGAGATTCCACGATAGTTATTGCAATCCGTTTTTGATCCCTTTTTGTGAATCGGAATGAGAATAGACTCTTTCCACTCTTCGGGTATCTTTTCTTGTTCCCAGATCTTTTTAACCAAAAGAAATATTTTTGATATCCCAGCTTCCCCGCATGCCTTGATTAGTTCGCTAGGGACATTATCTGTTCCCGCTGCTTTATGAGGTTTTAATTTTCCAATGGCTATTTCAACCTCCTCTTAACTCGGTTCTACTACTAACGGTTCAGCACTCTGGTATTCCGAAGAGGAAGATAGATTATTATTTTCCGTATTTAAAATACTATCGAAATAATCCTTGAACCGTCTTAAGATGTCCACCGGATCGGCCAAGATATTGTTATTTTCATCCCTAATTCCAGTTGTAACCGGGCCCGACCGTTTACGAATTCTGTTTATGCCTTCGTACATGGCTTTGACGTTATTCTCGATTTTGTTACTTTCGATCGCTATTATTTTATTTTTGAGATATTCTCGCTTTTTAAATTTTAGTAGTTTAGTTGTTTCTTTTCTTGATGCTCGAAAGTTAGCAAGATTGATTTCGTTAGGAATATTTAACGCTTCTAGTTTAGCAGCTTTTCTTTTGTCGCACATGTTAATACATTCATCATCGAACCAAGGTTTATTTTTATTTTCCCTTTTTCCAAGACACGAGTTACCGACCTCTTTTATACTATCCCTGATACCTTTCCACAACTTATCAATGTCTTCGTTATCCTCGTCAGACGATTCCAACGCCTCAAACCTATTTTTGATTTCCAGTTCGAATTGTTTTCTAACCGTCGGAATTTTTAACTTCTCCAAATTATAATTATCATAATTAAAACCAGCCTCATTTTTCCTCTGTATTATAAGTCTCTGGCGAATTTTCGCGATTACTAGTTCATGATCCAACCCGCATTCGGCCCCACGATATGATCGAATATTAATTACGCTATTTTGCCACCTACGTTGAACCAAGACGTGATCAATTTGATTACGGGTTTGCGAATCTGGAGACGTCCAAGTATATTTATGTATATCTTTATGTTTAAACGTAGTTGTTGTTGGGGCCAGGGGCGTTTCGCAATTGAAACGCCAACCTTCCCCGGTGAGATTTTAAGTCTTCCCCTCTTAGCGGGAAAAGACGAGTAAGTGGACTGTATGAAATATGTGGTGGGTAAGGTGGGTGCCTATATACCTATAGGAATAAATTCAATAAAGGTAAAAGGAAAGTAAAAGACCCTTCCAAATGTTAACAAATATATATATATATATTGAGGAAGAATAAAACTTAAAAATAACATTAAACCCATAAAATTATAATATAACTTAATTATGAAAGTAAAGAAAAAAAGTAAATTAAATAAACTTAAATTTATAGGAATTAAAATTAAAAGGGGATAAACAAACTTCAAAAATATCTTATGTTATATATAAAGGTAGAATAAATAAAAAACTGTTCATCAATGAGAGAAAAAATGGTGAGGTTCTTCTATCCTTGTAGACTCAGATGGTGAAAGTATGAATATATATAAGGTACCTTATATCAGTGTGTAGCTGAAAATCCGCCTTCTTAATATATCATCAGCTGTCATCATGAGATGCATCGAAATAATAGTATTTTCCAGGCTATGGTGTTTTAGTTGAGATGAGGTGGGTGAGGGAACGGTTGGTAACAGTGGTGAGTCGTTCCCCGAGCAGCTACCAAACACTAATGACACCGGCCTATCGCCGTGTTCGTCGTTCACTTGTTTTTTATTTACAGCTGATATAAATGTCATATGATTCTTGTAACCATACTTAAAAAATAAAAATATGATATTTACAATTTAATTTACATTACACATAAGTAAAAAACGTCTTAACCTACAAAAAACTATACATAAAGAAGATAAAGATAATACAAATTAAAGAAGAAAAAATACAACCAATAACAAATAAAAGGGTCTGGTTCAAACGGTGGAAAAATGACATAAGAGAAAAAAATAATAATACACTAGGGCTTTAACATACCGCCCACCAAAATTTGTACAAATTTTCAGGAACTCTCTTTCTCTGGAATTAAAGGGGATAGACGGGAGACAGGTCTGGTGAGTTCCGCTTCCCCGATGTTTAATTCCTACCACCCTAACCACTCCATCCTTTGCAGGATATACTTCTGTCACCCTGGCAGTGGGCCATTGTAAGGGGGGTACGTTGGGATCCCTTAGCAGAACTAAACTACCCAGTTCAATAATATTGCTCGGCTTTTTCCCCTTAACCTTTTGCTGAGTGTACTTCAGCTAATCCAGTGTCCAATGGTTTCAGAAATCAGCAACACAGCCGGCGATGCTACAAGAGGTGCTCCGACCAGGAAATGCCCAGGGGTGAAAACTTGGCCCCAAATAGTGTCGGGGTTCTTTGATGAAGAACGGACCGTAGAAACCAATCCCAACATTGAGAAATGACCATAATCTGCCGCCCACCCTAACAAAACCAACGGGATCCACGAAAGGGTTTAATGGCTCAAACGACTTCAGGTGGTTTAGATTGCCTAACAGAATGTGTTTTATTGCGCGCATTACATTAAAGGGAAGCACAATGGATTGAATGGAAGTCTATGGGATACATACACCTTCCGAGGGTATGTATTTTGAGTTAAAGGTTTTGGGGCTATTCTTTTTACAAAATATTTTTGCCATATGACAAGCTACATGTTTACGCGGGGTTTACAAAATGCTAAGTCGACCTTGTATATATCGCGCAGTAATTTTGGGCCAGTGAGGAGATAATCACTAAAAGACCCTTTATCCGCTGCTGCATGCGCGTCGAGTATAAACCTATGGTTTGTGGACAAGCTGTTTTTGACAACAGTGTGGTGAGGAGAGGCGCCACTTTCAAATTTGTTTTCTAAAATTTTCATTTGGTGGGGATTTTTCTCTGAGAAGTGACCAGTTTCATAGCGCGGGTGAGTAATTAAACAATTCTTCGCGCATTTAGCATTCACAAGGTTGCTAGAAACCTTGTTACCTTTAGAAATAGATTTTGTTGCGCTCAAGCCTTTCCGGTTTCACAAAATTTACTTAATTTTCGCGGAGGATAATCAAAATGGGACCTGGACATTGTTGAGGTATGAAGAACGGTGGAGGAACAAACTTTGTCCGGTGAGTTTTTAGTAATAGGCCCCATTACAATCCAACCGAAAATAGTTTCAACTGCGCCAGGAGCACCACGTTCCGGTTTGATGTTACCTGCACAGAGTATGTGTGCAAATATATCTGCACCTAGAAGGAAGTCTACAGGTCGTGGTTGGTGAAAGTATGGATCAGCTAGGTATAGACCTCGAAAATGTTGTGCCATATTTTTCAGAATAGGGTTGGTGGGCATATCTTCACAAATCCGTTTTGTTACAATAGCCACGGTGTTTAATTTGGGAAATGAATCCTTCCTCGGTGCTATAATGCAAGGCGTTTCGGATTTGACCACAGGAATTGTTTGATTGCCGAAACAAACTAATTTATTTTTGCAACGCATAGGTGCCAAATTTAACTTGCGGACACATTCCTCTGTTATAAAGGAACGTTGCGACCCACTGTCGATAAGGATTCGCAAATCGTGCCAATGTCCCCGATAGTCCCGAATCCTAGCTAATGCGGTGCCAAGCAAGACGTCCGTCCTACCAGCGGACATAGACAATACAGAATTTCTCGGTGAAGAAGTAACTGACGGTTCAGAGGGTTTCGTGGAGGAATTATTACTGCAACGTGAAGTATCAACGTTGATATTAGGGTTAGTTGCCCCTATATCAGAGCAAGATAGCGTAGGGCTCGGGTGTGGTAAAGGGTTAGTTGCCCCTTTATCAGAGCAAGATAGCATAGGGCTCGGTTGTGGTAACTCGGAGTTTTGAATCTTCCGAGGGAAAAAATGCAGTAGGTTATGATGTCTCCTACCGCAATGCCGGCAAGATACCTTAGATGGACATTGATTTGCAAAATGCCCGGAAGCTAAACAATTTATGCATCGTCTCAAACTCTTAATTCGGTCGGTGCGTTGTTGTGGTGTGAGCCGTTTAAAACTAAAGCAGTCATACACGCGGTGGTCATTTTTACATACCGGGCATTTAACAGGGTTCCCTGAAGAGACAGAGGTCATCAATACTTGTCGGGAAGTTTTACTGTACCCGGGGCTGGACTGTACTGAAACCGTTTCAGAATTGGTGAGGAGGACCTCTGACTGTAGTTTGACCGACTGCCTTTGAATGAAATCAGCGAATTCTTCCCAAGAGGGAAGCTCAGTTTTTGAGCCATATTCTGCCTCAAAGCCTTCCCTAGTCTTGGCATCTAATAGCCTTAGAGCCAAAGTGCTCAATATGAATCCGGGAAGGTCTTTAATTCCCAATTTTAGAAGTGCAGAGGCGCTTTCTATAACAACCGCTGAGAAGGTTTCGAGATCAGAAAGGTTACCCTTAGAAATAGGCCTAAAGTTTAAGATCTTCATTAGGAAGAAGGTAGCCTGAATTCGCTCGCTATCATATTTTTTGGTGAGCGATTCCCAGGCTTGGTTATAGCCCGAGGCCGATATTGAAATCGCGGAAATAATTTGCAAAGCTGACCCCTTTAAAGCTGATTTTAAATAATGAAATTTATGAACATTATCCAAATCATCCCTATTATGAACTAATGATTGAAAGGTTTCTTTGAATTCTTGCCATTTAGCTATGTCTCCTGAAAATGACGGTATATTTATAGCTGGCAATCGGTAGTGGGGATATACATCTACAACTTGATTCGTAATAGACGGGTGAGTTCGATTTATATCGTCAGCGAGGACATTTTTGAGTGACAATGCCTGGTAATAAGAGTACCGAATTTCATCTTTTAATTCTTTAAATCTTTCCACAGGGATATTTAATTTCCTTGCAATAGATTTAGCCTCAAAAAGGGCTGATTCAAAGCGCTCATATGTGGAATCGATTCGCGAAAGACGAGCCGAAAATAAGGGTTCGCGCGATGAATCGGTGGGTAGGCTTAATCCTATTGAAGTCGTCGTCCTAATGTCCGCGGCTAAATCGTCAATCTGGTCCTCTAAATCTTCTAAGGTAGCTCGAAGCTCCTCATTATTAATTTTTGGAGGCATAATTAGAAGAGATTTAAAAATCGTTTTAGATACAAAAATTTTAAAACTTAAATCAAATAATTCGACCGATGTGACATGAACAGCTGATTAAAAACAATGAAATAAACTTCCAATATTAACAGCTGATTGAAAACAATGAAATAAGAATATTTTTGAAAGACTAAAAAATTATTTAATAGAAACGGAAAAATGCTTGATTTTTAACAAAATAATTTAATAGAGCTGGAATCCGGTCCGGATTGGACCAAATGTTGTTGGGGCCAGGGGCGTTTCGCAATTGAAACGCCAACCTTCCCCGGTGAGATTTTAAGTCTTCCCCTCTTAGCGGGAAAAGACGAGTAAGTGGACTGTATGAAATATGTGGTGGGTAAGGTGGGTGCCTATATACCTATAGGAATAAATTCAATAAAGGTAAAAGGAAAGTAAAAGACCCTTCCAAATGTTAACAAATATATATATATATATATATTGAGGAAGAATAAAACTTAAAAATAACATTAAACCCATAAAATTATAATATAAATTAATTATGAAAGTAAAGAAAAAAAGTAAATTAAATAAACTTAAATTTATAGGAATTAAAATTAAAAGGGGATAAACAAACTTCAAAAATATCTTATGTTATATATAAAGGTAGAATAAATAAAAAACTGTTCATCAATGAGAGAAAAAATGGTGAGGTTCTTCTATCCTTGTAGACTCAGATGGTGAAAGTATGAATATATATAAGGTACCTTATATCAGTGTGTAGCTGAAAATCCGCCTTCTTAATATATCATCAGCTGTCATCATGAGATGCATCGAAATAATAGTATTTTCCAGGCTATGGTGTTTTAGTTGAGATGAGGTGGGTGAGGGAACGGTTGGTAACAGTGGTGAGTCGTTCCCCGAGCAGCTACCAAACACTAATGACACCGGCCTATCGCCGTGTTCGTCGTTCACTTGTTTTTTATTTACAGCTGATATAAATGTCATATGATTCTTGTAACCATACTTAAAAAATAAAAATATGATATTTACAATTTAATTTACATTACACATAAGTAAAAAACGTCTTAACCTACAAAAAACTATACATAAAGAAGATAAAGATAATACAAATTAAAGAAGAAAAAATACAACCAATAACAAATAAAAGGGTCTGGTTCAAACGGTGGAAAAATGACATAAGAGAAAAAAATAATAATACACTAGGGCTTTAACAGTAGTACTTTTGATTATTAGGTTTTTCGAGGTGGCAAAATTTATTAGTCGTATTCCGTTATCATTACTATATTCATGTAAACTTTCTCTACCGATCGTAGGATAATATACTTGTTCCCTCCCTACCTTTGCATTTGCGTCTCCCAGAATAATTTTTATGTAGCTTCGCGGTAGTTTGTCATAAATCGATTCAAGTTTTTCATAGAATTCACATTTAAATTCATCGTCACTATCTTCAGTAGGTGCGTGTATATTGATCAACGCGATTTTAAACCACCGACCCTGAAATATAGCTACCGATAACCTATCCCCGTAAAATCGAACGTCCTTCAACGCGGAAAGTAACCTATTTCTAATCAGAAATCCGGTGCCTAAACAATAGTTTCCGCTCCCACCGTACCACAAAGTGTACTTCCCTTCCCTCAACGAACCCTCCCCTGGCCAGCGGACCTCTTGCAGCGCCACTATATCTAATCTATACCCTGTTACCTCATTCACGACCGATTTTAACCCACCCGCTGTATTTAAACTTCTTACGTTCCACGTCCCTATGCTTAGATCTATATTTTTCAACTTGCGGCATGAATCCCCTAAAGCAGTCCCCACCCGGAGACCCGAACGGGGGACTAGTTTACCTCCGGATAATGAGCGTTTTACTTTAGGGAGATCCATGACTTTTTTGTGGTGTTTGGGTGAACTAATAAAGTGTGAGTAGGGCGTTCAAACCTACGTCACACCCTCCAGCAAGCCTGGGGGGCCGCTCTCATTGTTGGTCAGCGAGTCCTACGGACTTAGCCGGGAGGAACTTCCTAGGAATTTCCACCGACCATCCCCACATCCGCCACCCGTGGGACGGTCATTTTTATCAATATAATCAACAAAAATAACTCTGAATCGAAGCGTGGAAACGTGATTGAAAATCTGATATTCAATTCGGAATCAGCTTCCTCAGAAACCATATTTTTATCAATATAATATACAAAAATAATAGTAAATCGAATCGTGCAAACGTGATTTAAAATCTGATATTCAATACGGAATCAGCTTCTTTAGAAACCATATGTTTTGTAATATAGTCAGGGAGGCCCTAAGATAATTTTTAAAAATAAAACTGTAAATAGTACTTGTATAGGTTTAATTCTAACAAAGAAGTTTATTTTTTTAATAATTCATAGTTGTTATAAGTGAGAATATAGTAATCTTGTTATCTTTGAATATTAATTCAGTTAGGTAAACCTTTTTTATTGAAATAATATTAGTATTTGTTTATTTTAGAACCTCATTACATTTATTTATTTAAATGTTTAATTAAAATAAGATAATGTCATTTAATAATATTTAATAGTAAAGGAAAGTAACCAATACTTGTTTTTATTTAAATGTTAGATATAATATTCTTATCAATAACATAACCTTCTTGTTCTTTAGTCTTTATTTACTGTAAATAGTTAAATATTCTTTTTATTTTGTTTAATTGTATTTATAATGTAGTACAGTAATGTTAAAGAATGACATTATGATTGAAAACAGACGTGAATGAAAATATAACCTATTGTAATCAGCGGTAATGAGACCCGCGCGAGGCCTCAGAAACCATATGTTTATTAATATAACTAACAAAAATAAAAAAACAACAGTGTAGCGAATCATGCATGCGCGATTGAACATTTGAAACTTATTTTGGAATCAGCATCCTCAGAAACCATATGTTTATTAATATAACGAACAAAAATTAAAAAATAACCGTAAATCGAATCTCGCATGCGTGATCAAAAATCTGATATTAAATTCAATATCAGCAAGCTCAGAAACCTTTGATCCACTAATATAACGAACAAACATTAAAAAACAACAGTGTATCGAATCATGCATGCGCGATTGAAAATCTGAAATTTATTTCGGAATCAGTATCCTCAGAAACCATATGTTTATTAATATAACGAACAAAAATTAATAAACAAAAGTGAATGGAATCACGCATGCGCGATGGAAAATCTGCAATTTAATTCGAAATCAGCTTCCTCAGAAACCATATAATCCACTAATATAAAGAACAAACATTAAAAAAACAACAGTGTATCGAATCATGCATGAGCGATTGAAAATCAGAAATATATTTCGGAATCAGCATCCTCAGAAACCATATGTTTATTAATATTACGAACAAAAATTAAGAAACAAAAGTGAATTGAATCACGCATGCGCGATGGAAAATCTGAAATTCAATTTGAAATCAGCTTCCTCAGAAACCTATGATCTACTAATATAACGAACACAAATTAATAAACAAAAGAAAATCGAATCACGCATGCGCAATTGAAAATCTGTAATTTTATTTAGAATCAGCATCCTCAGAAACCACATGTTTATCAATATAAAAAACAAAAAATAAAAAATAAACGGAAATCGACTCGCGCATGCGTGAACGAAAATCTGATATTAAATTCAAAATTAGCATTCTCAGAAACCTATGATCCACTAATATAACGAACAAAAATTAAAAAACAAAAATAAATCGAATCATGCATGCGCGGTTGAATATCTAAAATTTATTTTGGAATCAGCATCCTCAGAAACCATATTGTAACGTTAAATCGATAAGCAAATAAAAAAAAAAAACATATGGCGTAACCTCCCGGACCGCATGCTGGAACAAAATAACCGGTTGGAACGAACTGTTTTTGTCTAGATCATTCCGGAATTTCGGAGAATTGCCGACATTGTTCTAGAAGTTTCCAGGCCCCACTGTTTACGATATATATAAGGGGCAGAGACGGAATGAGTTAGTTGAAGTCTGTGTCTTGACTGTGTTGCTCAAGTCATATGATTGTGTGTGAAAGTTATCAATTTTGTAACCTGCTCAAGTGTTTAAGTCGTAATAATTCGTTAGCATTGTGATAACTGAATATTTCTGTTAAATAAATAATTGTTACCCACAAAAGTGTTACAACTGGTGTCAGAAGTGGGATTTAAAGAAGAAAAAAAAATGCCAGGTAAACGTATTGGAGAACTTAAAATTACGGAGCTGCGGAGGAAATTAGAAGAGCTGGATTTAGACACTACAGGGACAAAAGCGATCTTGTTGGTCCGCTTACGTGAGTATTACTCGAGTCAGGGCGTAGATCCTAAAACTGTAGAGTTTGAGGATAGCTCTTTTAAAGCCGCTTTAAATAATTTGTCGGCAGAAATAAATTCTAATTTGGCTTCTGAAATCAATGGGTTGAATGAAAGGTTTACCAACCTTTCTGGGGAATTAAATGACAAATTGGCCAGCCAATCGGTTGAATTAAATGATAAATTTTCTAATTTATCAGGCGAAATAAATGATAAATTAACAAGTCAATCGGCAGAAATAAATGATAAATTAACAAGTCAATCGGCAGAAATATATGATAAATTAACAAGTCAATCGGCAGAATTAAATGAAAAGTTGACTAAATTAAATGATAAATTGGCCAGCCAGTCTGAGGAGCTCAATGAGAAGATGAATAGCCTGAAATCAAGCTTATCGGCTGAGATAAATGACAGGCTTACCAATTTATCTGGTGATGTGAATGGATTAAATGAAAAGCTGACCAACTTGTCTGGCGACGTGGTTGGGTTGAACGATAGGCTGGCTCAGCAGGAAACAAGGGCTGTGATGTTGGAAGAGGAGTTTGAGAAATTAGAAAGGAGGTTGGAAGAAAAAGTTCAGGTAGCCGTTAGAAAGCATATCACCCAACAGCCACCGATAGAAGAGGAAGGACGTGAACATGCAGTAATAGAGAGCCGAGCCAGAATAAAGCCACCGACTTTTGATGGTAAGTCGTCCTGGGCGAACTACCTCAAGCAGTTCAACGCTGCGGCCAGTGCTAAGGAGTGGTCTCCAAGAGATAAGGCGGTTGCCCTTACGGTGGCTCTCAGAGGCGACGCTTTGGATGTCTTACAGACCCTCAACGCTGACGACGCGTACGATTTTAACATGCTAGTAAGCCGGCTAGAGATGCGGTTTGGCCATGCCCACCTCGAACAGGTATATCATTCCCAGCTGAAGAGCAGGAAGCAGAAGGCAGCCGAGACTATTCAAGAGTTCGAAGCGGACGTTGCCAGGATGGTAAGACTGGCTTATCGAACAGCCCCAGATAGTTTGTTGGAGTGCTTAGCAATCCAAGCGTTCGTCGATGGTTTGAGGGACTTGGAGCTTCAGAGAGCGGTACGTCTGACTCGCCCTAAAGTACTAGTAGACGCCCTATCCACAGCACTGGAATTTGAATCGGCTACGGAGGCATCTCGCGGCCAGGCACGGGTCCGAGCCATGAATATGAATACAGTACCGACTCAGAGGAGTGCCAGCAGGAGTAATAGAACCGTATAAATTTAGAAGACGCGGTTCTGAAAGTTGCGAAGGCTTTGATGTCCAGGAAAAGGAGACCGGTACGCGGTTGGAGCTGTGGGGAGCTCGGGCACGTTAGGAGCGCCTGCAAGAAGCGGACCGCTTCTGACGCGCCTGAGCCAAAGGGAAACTAAGGCGGGTCGACTCCTGGAGGGCGAGATCGACCCAAAAACGTCTTCAAGACCCTCCCCTAGTGGTTGTAGCCTCATTGGGGCAGAGAAAAGGTAGTTTATATGTGGATGGCACATCAACGGCACGGGATACGCCATGTTGGTAGACACCGGTTCTACGAAGACCATCGTCGGCCCGAAGGTAGTTGGTAATAGAAGGCTGTCGCCCTCCAGGTGGTGAATGAGGACCGCTACCCCCGCGGATCAGCCCGTTTTACTGGAGCCCAGAAATCATGACCTGGAGGTTGGGAAAGGCGTCATTGTCGGAAAGGTGCTCGTATTACCTACTAATAAGGTTCCCCTACCTCTTTGCGATATCAACGACTACCCAGTTACTGTCAAGAAGGGCACAAAGGTGGGAAGTTTAGAGCCTGTGACCTCCATGATACTACAGGCATCTACAAAGAAGAAGCAAACTAATGAAAATCTGCGAAGGATGTTAGAAGGCCTTGACCCATCGCTGTCAAGAAAGGAGAAGGAGAAAGTCAAGGACCTTGTGCATCGCTATCGCACTGTCTTTGGCTCGGAATCCGGAAAGCCAAATAGAACAAGCGTGGTGCGTCATAGAATCGATACTGGAGATGCACGCCCTATTCGTCAAGCTGCGCGGCGATTTCCCCAAGTCAAGAAGGAAGAGGCTGAAAATGCTCTTCAAGAGATGGTGAGAGACGGAGTGGTGGAGCCGTCGAATAGTCCATGGGCTTCTCCGGTAGTGCTCGTAAAGAAGAAGGATGGAACGAACCGCTTCTGCGTCGATTACCGGAAGCTTAATGATGTGTCGAAGAAGGACAGCTACCCATTGCCGAGGATCGATGACGCCCTTGACGCTTTAGCAGGATCCAGACTGTTTTCAACTCTGGACCTAAAAAGTGGATACTGGCAAGTAGAGATGGACCCTGCTGACAAGGAAAAGACTGCGTTTACCACTGGGTCAGGACTATGGCAGTTCACGGTTTTACCGTTCGGCCTCTGCAACGCTTCTGCGACCTTTGAACGCCTGATGGAGAACATTCTGAGAGGTTTGTCCTGGAAGATATGCCTCGTGTACCTCGATGATGTCATAGTGGTTGGCAGCACGTTTGAGGAACTCCTGTCAAATCTTGAAGAGGTCTTCAAGAGGCTTAAAACGGCCAATTTGACGTTGAACGCAAAGAAGTGTCATCTTTTTCAAACGAAGGTAGCCTATTTAGGACACATCGTCAGCGGAGAAGGAGTTGCGGTGGACCCTGCGAAAATTCAGGTAGTCCAGCAATGGCCTACTCCTGTCAATAAGCAGCAGATTCGAAGTTTCCTGGGCCTTTGCTCCTACTACCGCCGGTATGTAAGGAAGTTTGGAGACATTGCGAAGCCTCTGAGTCGATTGACTGAAGACGGTAAAGGTTTCAGCTGGAATAACGAGTGTCAAGAAGCGTTTGACGCCCTGAAGGAACGTTTGACCTCGGCTCCAATCTTGGGCTACCCAGTCCCAGGAGGCAAATTCATCCTAGATACAGACGCCAGCGAAGAAGGCAGGGTTTTATCACAACTGCAGGAGGGCCAGGAACGGGTTATCGGATACTTCAGCAAGACGCTATCAAAACCTGAGCGTAATTATTGCCTAACCAGGCGGGAACTCCTGGCTGTTGTTATGTCCGTTGACCATTTCTACAAATACTTGTATGGTACGAGGTTTTTGTTGAGGACTGACCATGCAAGCTTGAAGTGGCTGCTAAATTTCAGGAATCCTGAGGGCCAAGTTGCCAGATGGCTACAAAAACTCCAGGAATATGACTTTGAAATTGAACACAGACCAGGTGTAAGACATCGTAATGCAGATGTCCTGTCTAGAAGACCATGCCCGCCTAATTGTTCCCATTGTAGCCGAATCGAACAGAAGGAGGCCAACCTTTGCGCCGTTGGAGTAGTGAGTGAAGAATGGACACCTGACACAAGAAAATGATCCTGAGTTGAAAATGATACGGGACTGGAAACAAGCCAATCGCCGCCCAACTTGGCAAGAGGTAGCACCATTCTCACCTATTTTGAAGGCGTACTGGGCACAGTGGAACTCCCTTGTAATAGAAAATGGCTTGCTGAAAAGGGTTGTGGAGAATGTAGACGGCAGCCTATCCAGGAAGCAGCTTCTGATACCGAGGACCTGCGTGCCGGAGGTACTTCGTCTGCTACATGATGAAGTGTCAGGAGGACACCTTGGTGTGACGAAAACACTCCAGAAAGTACGCGAAAGGTTCTACTGGGTGAACTGCACTGAGGATGTCAGGGACTGGTGCCGTAAATGTAACACCTGATGCAGCAGTATTTTGCGGGGAGCCCCTTCGAGTGGGTAGCGATGGACATATTAGGACCATTTCCAGAAAGTGGAGCCGGAAATAAGTACGTTTTTCCAAGTGGGTGGAAGCATATGCTGTCCCCAACCAAGAGGCCGACGTTTTGGTGAAGGAATTCATCACCCGTTTCGGAGTACCAATTGAACTGCATTCAGATCAGGGGAGGAACTTCGAAAGCACCTTATTCCAGGAAGTCTGCAAGAGGCTTGGGATTCGAAAGACCAGGACTACGGCCCTCCATCCACAGTCTGACGGAATGGTAGAACGGATGAACCGAACCCTTATAAAGTACCTTTCCAAGGTAACCTCTGGCCATCAACGAGATTGGGACCATCAGATCCCATATTTCCTCATGGCCTACCGCTCTGCAGTTAATGAATCCTCTGGACAGACACCTACGAGAGTTCTCTTCGGTCGAGAGATGAGGTTACCTTGTGACCTCATTTTTGGCAGCAAACCTGGGGTGGATCTATCTGGGCAAGACTATGTATCCGGACTCCAGAAGAGAATAGAATACACGCACGAGCTAGTTCGCAGGAATCTTCGTTTGGCCAGCGACCGGATGAAGAGACACTACGATAGTAAAGCCGATCAGGGCGGGTACCAAGCAGGAGACCTCGTTTGGCTCTATAACCCAAAAAGAAAGCGAGGATTCTGCCCAAAGTTGCAGAAGAACTGGGAGGGACCCTACGTGATAAAGAAGCGCATCAACGATGTGATCTACAGGGTCTCCAAGTATCCCAAAGGAAGGCCTATAATCGTCCATTATAATCGCTTGGCGCCATATGCAAGGAACCACAAAGAAGAACAGGTGCAGCGGATTACGGAAGAGACCTTTCGTTTGACCTAGGGAGCAGAAGCATGGAAAAGAAGGCATCCAGGAGGAATGTCTCTAAGGAGGGGGCAGTGTAACGTTAAATCGATAAGCAAATAAAATAAAAAAAAACATATGGCGTAACCTCCCGGACCGCATGTTGGAACAAAATAACCGGTTGGAACGAACTGTTTTTGTCTAGATCATTCCGGAATGACGGAGAATTGCCGACATTGTTCTAGAAGATTCCAGGCCCCACTATTTACGATATATATAAGGGGCAGAGACTGAATGAGTTAGTTGAAGCCTGTGTCTTGACTGTGTTGCTCAAGTCATATGATTGTGTGTAAAAGTTATCAATTTTGTAACCTGCTCAAGTGTTTAAGTTGTAATAATTCGTTGGCATTGTGATAACTTAATTATTTCTGTTAAATAAATATTTGTTACCCACATAAGTGTTACAATATGTTTATTAATCTAATAAATAAAAATAATACTTAATTGATCGCGCATGCGTGATTTAAAATCTGATATTCAATTCGGAATCAGCTTCCTCAAAAACCGTATAATCCACTAATATAACGAAAAAAAATTAAAAAACAATAGTGAATCGAATCATGTCCGCGCGATTAAAAATCTGAAATTATTTCGGGATTACGCATCCTCAGGAACCATATTTTTATCAATATAATAAACAAAAAAAAATAGTAAATCGAATCGTGCAAACGTGATTAAAAATCTGATATTCAATTCGGAATAAGCTTCTTTAGAAACCATATATTCCACTAATATAACGAACAAACATTAAAAAACAACAGTGCATCGAATCATGCATGCGCGATTGAAAAACTAAAATTTATTTCGAAATCAGCATCCTCAGAAACCATATGTTTATCAATGTAACAAACAAAAATTACCGTAAAACGAGGCGCGCATGCGTGAACGAATATATGAAGTTTATTTAGGAATCAGCTCCCTAAGAAATCATATAATCCACTAATATAACGAACAAACCTTAAAAAACAACAGTGTATCGAATCATGCATGCGCAATTGAAAATCAGAAATTTATTTCGGAATCAGCTTCCTCAGAAACCATATAATCCTCTAATATAACGAACAAACTTTAAAAAACAACAGTGTATCGATTCATGCATGCGCGATAAAAAATCTGAAATTTATTTCGGAATCAGCATCCTCAGAAACCATATATTTATCAATAAAATGAACAAATAATTAAAAAATAACCGTAAATCGAATCGCCCATTCGTGACCGAAAATCATATATTAAATGAAAAATATTATCCTCAGAAACCTATGATCCACTAATTTAACGAACGAAAATTAAAAAACAAAAGTTTATCGAAAATCTGATATTAAATTCAAAATCAGCATCCTCAGAAACCTATGATCCACTAATATAAAGAACAAAAATTAAAAAAAAAAAAAGAATCGAATCACGCATTCGCGAATTGAAGAACTGAAATTCAATACAGAATCAGTATCCTCTGAAACCATAAAATCCACTACAACAATAACGAACAAACATTAAAAAGAACAGTGTATCAAATCATGCATGCGCGGTTAAAAATCTTAAATTTATTTCGGAATCAGCATCCTCAGAAACCATATGTTTATTTCCCAAAGTCACACATTTTTCTACATTCATATCTTATTTTTGTTAATCGTTAAAACCGTTTTTGAGTAAATAAAAAAAAACCCGTGAAAATGATACAAAATTTATTAAGTAAAGTCCCCCCTCCGGTTGATCAATTTTGATGAAATTTCTCCTCTATATGTTTACTTGGTTTTTATCATATCTCATATTTAGCCATTTTTTATTTTTAGGCGTAATGAGATGCAGTTTATTTCTCCATATAAACAAAAACAAAGATACTTCATAGGAAACAAAAACAAACAAACAAAAAAGGCCCCTACCCAATTTAAGCCCCCCCCCCCAGAACATTTTAATAATGATAAAGCTTACCTGATATTAAAGAACACATAATTTTCATTAAACATGACGAAGTTGATGAAAATCGTTAAAGCCGTTTCTGAGAAAATCGAAAAGAAGGTAAAAATTGCAAAAAGAGTTAAGAAATAAAGTGCCCCCTCCGTTTGAGCAATTTTTATGAAATGCGGGCTATCACATCTTTAACATATACATACGTCAAATACCCAATTTGATCAAAATCGTTAAAGCCGTTTTTGAGTAATTAAAAAAACACGTGCTAATGATACATAATTTAATAAGTAAAGTCCCCCCTCCGGTTAATCAATTCTGATAAAATTTTTACAGTCATATCTCGGACATATACATACATTAAATACCCAGTTTGATCAAAATCGTTAAAGCAGTTTTTAAGTAAATAAAAAAAACACGTGAAAATGATGCGAAATTTATTAAGTAAAGTCCCCCCTCCGGTTAATCAATTTTGATGAAATTTTTACAGTCATATCTCGGGCATATACATACATCAAATACCCAGTTTGATCAAAATCGTTAAAGCAGTTTTTGAGTAAATAAAAAAAAACACGTGAAAATGATACGAAATTTATTAAGTAAAGTCCACCCTCTGGTTAATCAATTTTGATGAAATTTTTACAGTCATATCTCGGGCATATAAATAGATCAAATACTCAGTTTAATCAAAATCGTTGGAGCCGTTTTTGAGAAAATCGAAAAAACTTCAAAAGTTATTAAATAAACTACCCTTTGAGCAATTTTGATGAATGTTTTGCTGTCACATCGCGGGCATATACATACACTAAAACCCAAATTTCAGGTTCACACGGTTTATAGTTTTTGAGCTAGTTTGTTCACACACACACACACAGACCATTTCGTGGGACTTGGTCATTTGGACTCAGGGGACCCCAAAACGTGTATTTCCGTTGAAAACCGGAAGTCGAAATTTTTCACGATCGCAATACTTCCACTTACTATATATTTCATATATAGGTAAGTGAAAGTAAAAATCTGGTGCGTGCGCGCAACACACAACTTTCACTTACCAACTTACTTAGATTAGAAATTAATGCATTTTGTTAATTGCCACTTCTCAAATAAACAGAACGGCTTTAATTATGTACAATGGTCTGTCATTAAAGGCGTACTTCGAATGCGTGGGCTCAACGAGTTTTATGAGCTTATAGAGGGCTTATAGTTTTTGAGCTAGTCTGTTCACACACACACACACACACACACACACAGACCGTTTCGCGGGACTTTGTTAATTGGACTAAGGGGACCCCAAAACGTGTATTTCCATTGAAAACCGGAAGTCGAAATTTTTCACGATCGCAATACTTCCACTTACTATATATTTTATATATTAGTTAGTAAAAGTAAAAACAACAGTGTATCGAATCATGCATGAGCGATTGAAAATCTGAAATTTAATTCGAAATCAGCTTCCTCCGAAACCATATAATCCACTAATATAACCAACAAAAATTAAAAAAACAACAGTGTATCGAATCATGCATGCGCGATTGAAAATCAGAAATTTATTTCGGTATCAGCATCCTCAGAAACCATATGCTTATTAATATAATGAACAAAAATTAAAAAATAACCGTAAAACGAATCGCGCATGCGTGATCAAAAATCTGATATTAAATTTAAAATTAGCTCAACACACAACTTTCACTTACCAACTTACTTAGATTAGAAATTGATGCGTTTTGTTAATTGCCACTTCTCAAATAAACAGAACGGCTTTAATTATGAACAATGGTCTGTCATTAAAGGCGTACTTCGAATGCGTGGGCTCAACGAGTTTTATGAGTTACTGAATCAGCATCTTTAGAAACCATATGTTTATCAATATAATAAACAAAAATAAGTAAATAACACTGAATCGAATCGCGCAAGGGTGATTAAAAATCTGATATTCAATTCGGAATCAGCTCCCTCAGAAACCATATGTTTATTAATATAACGTACAAAAATTAAAGAACAAAAGTGAATCGATTCACGCATGCACAATAGAAAATCTGAAATTTTATTCGAAATCAGCTTTCTCCGAAACCATATAATCCACTAATATAACGAACAAAAATTAAAAAAACAACAGTGTATCGAATCATGCATGCGCGATTGAAAATCAGAAATTTATTTCGGTATCAGCATCCTCAGAAACCATATGCTTATTAATATAATGAACAAAAAATAAAAAATAACCTTAAAACGAATCGCGCATGCGTGATCAAAAATCTGATACTAAATTCAATATCAGCAAGCCCAGAAACCTATGATCCACTAATATAACGAACAAAAATTAAAAAAAAAAGTGAATCAAATCATGCATGCGCGATTGAAAAGCTGAAATTTATTTCGGAATTAGTATCCTCAGAAATCATATGTTTATTAATATAACCAACAGAAATTAAAGGACAAAAGTGAATGGCATCACGCATGCGCGAGGGAAAATCTGAAATTTAATTCGAAATCAGCTTCCTCAGAAGCCATATAATCCACTAATATAACGACCAAATATTATAAAAACAACAGTGTATCGAATCATGCATGCGCGCTTGATAATCTGAAATTCAATTCGGAATCAGCATCCTCTGAAACCATATGTTTATTAATATAACGATCAAAAATTAAAGAACAACAGTGAATGGCATCACGCATGCGCGATGGAAAATCTGAAATTTAATTCGAAATCAGCTTTCTCCGAAACCATATAATCCACTAATATAACGAAAAAAAATTAAAAAACAAAAGTGAATCGAATCACGCATGCGCGCTTGATAATCTGAAATTCAATTCGGAATCAGCTTCCTCAGAAACCATATCTTTATTAATATAATGAACAAAAATTAAAAAATAACCGTAAAACGAATCGCGCATGCGTGATCGAAAATCTGATACTAAATTTAAAATCAGCATCCTCAGGAACCTATGATCCACTAATATAACGAACAAAAATTAATAAACAAATGTAAATCGAATCACGCATGAGCGATTGAAAATCTGAAACTTATTTCGGTTTCAGCTTCCTCAGAAACCATATGTTTATCAATATAATAAACAAAAAATTAAAAAAAAACGTAAATCGAGTCGCGCAAGCGTTATCGAAAATCTGATATTAAATTTAAAATTAGCATCCTTAGGAACCTATGATCCACTAATATAACGAACAAAAATTAATAAACAAATGTAAATCGAATCACGCATGAGCGATTGAAAATCTGAAACTTATTTCGGTTTCAGCTTCCTCAGAAACCATATGTTTATCAATATAATAAACAAAAAATTAATAAAAACCGTAAATTGAGTCGCGCATGCGTGATCGAAAATCTGATACTAAACTTAAAATCAGCATCCTCAGGAACCTATGATCCACTAATATAACGAACAAAAATTAAAAAAACAACAGTGTTTCGAATCATGCATGCACGATTGAAAATCAGAAACTTATTTCGGTATCAGCATCCTCAGAAACCATATGTTTATTAATATTGCTACGTTTCCGAACTCCCGCTTTTCTAAGGCGGGTGGGGGTTACCAGAAACGGCATATATCTAATTGATATTGTAATTAATGTGCTTAATTCGCCTTAATGTAAATTAGATACTTTTCCAAAGGTGACGTGTTTACCAATTCCATATTATTCTAATAAACCTGTGGCATAGGGTAAATGATAATAAATAAACAAATCTAAATTGGACTATATCTTTAATTTTATTTAATGTGAATTATTTATACCCCCTTTAATACATCATATAAACATATTTTACTAGCACAAATTAGTTAATGGATGCTGACTGGCAATTTAACATTATTTAAATAACTTCTAACCACACAATATTACAACTAGTACTGTATATGCATTAACCTTATCTGGTGGGCACTCTCAGTTGTTATCTCTGGCCTATCTGCTGGATCAGTCTCTGCCATCTCTGACGCTCTCTCAGACTCAGCACAGCATCCCATCTCAGCCTGTCTCGGAAATCTGGACTCTCCCGCTCGCTCTCTCCCTGGACCTCCGCACTCTTCGTACTTCACTCTCGCCCTCTCGGCACACTACCCCGACCTCTGTCCACCTCCGAACTCACTCTCCACCCGAACTCTCCCCTCGACCTCCTTCTTCACCGTATAAGTCCTCTTTCCCCCACTCTCTTCAGACTTCTTCTGATTGGCTGGCTGGTTGGTTCCAGACCTCGTCTGATTGGCTGCCTGCCTAAAATTTCCCTTCCTTTCTATATTAAACATGTTTCCCAGCGGCCTCTTTGCCGGTGCAAAACCAGGGTTTATGGCTACGAATTTCTCTAGCAATCTTCTTAGGTATTTCCCTAGGTGTTTGTCGGCAGCATTGTCGGTCCTAAGCTTTGCTTATTTTGAATTTCTAACAGAAGGTTTATTGCCCCAATACTTAAAAGGGGTATTTCCAAGACCTACCCGCCTTCAGGTAAAACTGACCACCGGGTTGCCCATATACAGTACTTTACAAATTTTGATATTAAATTATTAATTCAATTTACTTTTCCTATCATGGCAGCATCCACAATACATAGCATTCTCCTAGTGTCAGGGGAAAGAAAAATTAATAAACGTATGTTTATTGATTTTTCTTTTAACATACTTTTAAAAATATTTTTAATAATCAGTTTAGATCCGTAAAGTAAAATCCTATCTACAAAATTAACTGTTCAGCATCGAATAAAACAAAATGATGTAAAACATACAACATACAAAACATTACTTGAACACTTGAACAACTTGATACAACATATAAAATAATTACAAAAATGAACAAAACCCTTTCGTAAAACAACAAGCTACGATAATAAATTTATAATTGCTACAATTTACATAACAAAAACTAAAATAAAACAATTCTCAATATAAGTTTTTTGTTTACTATTTAAAAATATTTTGACTCAACCTTCAAAACTAAATTTCACAATTACAGAATGGTTGCAGAATATAACAAAACTTGTGATCTTCCATGTAATTACCCCCTCATATTACAATAGTTACAAATTAGTAGCTTTTCGATATTTTTTTTTTCATATATAAATTTTTCATAGACAATTATTAGATAACTTACATAGCGATCAGAGTTCTTCTGTCTTTATTTCACATCCTGAAAAACTTCTTAATTCACAAACAACAAAAACAAGAAGCATAATGTTTATACAGTATCATTTTATTGTGTGGCAAGCATTTTTCAAAAACAAAGAGGATTCTACTATTTGGGATTCTTTCCCACTCTAGTTTTAAAATCATTTTTGTTTGGAATCTTTATATTTTAAATAAATGTTTATTTTCAATTATTTTCAGGGTTAATTATTAGAACGTCTTATTCGGTATTTATATTTCCTTTCTTAATAGCACGCTGACAAAAAAAACGGCGAAACTCTTACTTTCACAAATCGGTTGTCCTGGTACCATCTTGGGTTTTCTTATGTCACAATCAAGGATTAAGTATTTGCACATCCTATTAAATGAATTTCAGTTCTCAATTATGATTAAAAGTTTTTAAAATTTTAATCGATTCCATAAATTTTTCCTCTATTTAAAATATTTTTATCTCTGATACCGAATCTAGTTCCTATTTATGGCCACTTAAGATTTTTAATTTTCCTATCCGGATGTTCGGATCAATTACACTATGAGCCCTATCAATTATCTAATAATAAAAGTTTTTACAAATGGATCGATAAAAATGATGCCTCAGTATTCTTGGCGTACTTGAAGATTTCAGTATCTCCTCAAAAATAATCTTAGGGATACCTGGAGGCGCTACGGCTGCTCAACATTGAGGATTTTTCCCTACTAGACACAATTAAAACAATAACCCGACTTCAGGGGTGATGGAGGACCTCTGTCTACTCCAAAATAAAAAAGTACAATAATTGCTGACAATAATCCAATTAGGATATACAAAAATACAAAATTTGATCCAAGTTATTTAAATGTTATTATTGGGGGTTGCTCATAGCGACTAGAAAATTAAGGAAATTTAAGATTAATGATTATCACCGGTTTTCCGGTGGAAAAGGTGGCTTAAGCAAATTCAAACTTAAACATTTTAATTTTCTCATAGATAGGTAATTTACCGTTTATTTCATTTTGCATTAATCAATCACATCTCAATTGGTAAAATAATTTTCAATTTTTATTATCTTAATTTGAATCTAATGTATTTATTCTGAGATCCGCATAACGATTTATCACGAACTGTGTTTAGTTAAGAACCTAAACCTAAAACTACCTAAGATTATAATAGCATTATCTATTTACAAAAAATATTTACAATTATATATACAAAAATTATTTACATTGATCCAGAACGGGTTAAGTTGGCGACGGCTTCGCCAGGACCCATTAGCTCGTCAACGGAAGGGACGCTAGATGGAAACCCTTTTTATCCCCTGGACTGGGATAAAGACTACCGTGTCTTAATATAACTCCGTACGCGCTTCTTCTTTACATGGTCCAAAATCAAATAACCCATATAAAAGTCATAAAGTAGAAATATGAAGGTGATAGGCTCAGTTCGCGAATCCCTAAAATAAATATTTGTTTCGAACCTGTAATGACAATTTTGGTATTTTAACGGGGATCTCCCCATAAACATACTTAATGAGTTTAACTGATCTCCTGGAGGTGGCTTATAAGGGTTTATTAATTTTATAAATTCTAGGAGGCATAATACATTGTCTTCATTTTCTATCGCCATAGGTCGGTCCTTCTCTTCATCATCTACCTTTTCATGGGACCTATCAACTTCCTCACGTCCTTGGCAAGACTCAAGAGTTTCTACCTGAGATTGAGGGATTGGTAAATTCTCTTGAATGGTTTCTTTTTGAAGATTCTTCGTTTCATCTTCAACTTTAAAGAGAACCTTATCTTGTCCGTCGTAATTAGTTTTAATGTCACCACTTTCTGATTGAGCATTAGAAACCGTTCCTTCCTTCGGGGATTCGTCACTAACAATTTCTAGAACATTAATCTCGTTCGGTCCAGTTTCCATACAATTGGTAGCATTGGGTTCATTAGTATAATTTTCCACTGTTTTATGGGCATCATCTTCTGCACTCTTATTCATATCCTCACTTTCAGCTAGGGGTGGTTTCTGTATTTCCTTATCAGATTTAGTAGAACGTTTTGCAGACGCTTCCAGCTTCAGATTCGTTGTGTGTAGAGCGTCATTTATTACCTGTAGGTGTTTATTGTGCTCTTCTATTATTCCCTTTAGCTCTTTATGTCTATCTTCTTGATTTTTCTGCATCTCTTTTATTAGCTGCCATATTAACATTTCTGGGCTGAGGCCATTTTCTTCTGTTTTCTCCCTGGTCTGTGGCTGAGTTGCTTCTGGATGTGGGATCGCTATTCCTTCAGCCAACCCGTATTCGGCTGTGGTAGTTTATCGTTTTCTACCCTCAAAGCCATATCAAAATGTCGTGCGCGTATATTATCCCTTTAATATCTATTGAAACCTCCGCGGTAGGGTTAAACGCAAGCACTGATTAAATATAACACAAAAAACAAGCCACTTATTATAAGACCGTATAACAAGAAGTATAAGGACAGCCTCCTTCACACACATCTCTAAGTTAACACTAAGGCAAGAGAACACGAGAAAACGGAGCAAATGTTTAAACAGAAATCCTAGAGAATTTGTAGTTAAATTAAAGGAATTATCAAACCTTACATACTTTCTCCCTTAAGCCACTTCGTATAATTTAACAAGAAATGTCAACTAATAATATAAACAAATTGGTAAGTACGTCCCCACAAGGGATGCCATTTTAATTGCTACGTTTCCGAACTCCCGCTTTTCTAAGGCGGGTGGGGGTTACCAGAAACGGCATATATCTAATTGATATTGTAATTAATGTACTTAATTCGCCTTAATGTAAATTGGATACTTTTCCAAAGGTGACGTGTTTACCAATTCCATATTATTCTAATAAACCTGTGGCATAGGGTAAATGATAATAAATAAACAAATCTAAATTGGACTATATCTTTAATTTTATTGACCAATAATGTGAATTATTTATACCCCCTTTAATACATCATATAAACATATTTTACTAGCACAAATTAGTTAATGGATGCTGACTGGCAATTTAACATTATTTAAATAAATACTAACCACACAATATTACAACTAGTACTGTATATGCATTAACCTTATCTGGTGGGCACTCTCAGTTGTTATCTTTGGCCTATCTGCTGGATCAGTCTCTGCCATCTCTGACGCTCTCTCAGACTCAGCACAGCATCCCATCTCAGCCTGTCTCGGAAATCTGGACTCTCCCGCTCGCTCTCTCCCCGGACCTCCGCACTCTTCGTACTTCACTCTCGCCCTCTCGGCACACTACCCCGACCTCTGTCCACCTCCGAACTCACTCTCCACCCTAACTCTCCCCTCGACCTCCTTCTTCACCGTATAAGTCCTCTTTCCCCCACTCTCTTCAGACTTCTTCTGATTGGCTGGCTGGTTGGTTCCAGACTTCGTCTGATTGGCTGGCTGCCTAAAATTTCCCTTCCTTTCTATATTAAACATGTTTCCCAGCGGCCTCTTTGCCGGTGCAAAACCAGGGTTTATGGCTACAAATTTCTCTAGCAATCTTCTTAGGTATTTCCCTAGGTGTTTGTCGGCAGCATTGTCGGTCCTAAGCTTTGCTTATTTTGAATTTCTAACAGAAGGTTTATTGCCCCAATACTTAAAAGGGGTATTTCCAAGACCTACCCGCCTTCAGGTAAAACTGACCACCGGGTTGCCCATATACAGTACTTTACAAATTTTGATATTAAATTATTAATTCAATTTACTTTTCCTATCATGGCAGCATCCACAATACATAGCAATATAATTAACAAAAATTAAAAAATAACCGTAAAACGAATCGCCCATGCGTGATCAAAAATCTGATACTAAATGCAATATCAGCAAGCTCAGAAACCTATGATCCACTAATATAACGAACAAAAATTAAAAAAAAAGAAAAGTGAATTAAATCATGCATGCGCGGTTGAAAAGCTGAACTTTATTTCGGAATTAGTATCCTCAGAAGCCATATGTTTATTAATATAACGAACAGAAATTAGAGGAAAAAAGTGAATGGAATCACGCATGCGCGATGGAAAATCTGAAATTTAATTAGAAATCAGCTTCCTCAGAAACCATATAATCCACTAATATAACGGACAAAAATTAAAAAAATCTGGTGCGTGCGCGCAACACACCCCCTCAGAACATTATAATTATGATAAAGCTTACCTGATATTAAAGAACACCTAATTTTCATTAAACATGACGAATTTGATATAAATATTTAAAGCCGTTTTTGAGATCATGGTTTGTTTATTCTGACTTATTTGAATGAACAGAACTCGTTCATTGCCGGGCGGTGTTCATTAATTTCAATAAAATTCATATTTTTATAAATCATCTATATTTAATAAATTTTTATAATAATTTGATAAGTTATTAATTTGTTTATAAGGGGTACTCAAAGGCTAAATCCGCACTCCTGTGTCGTCATTCAGAACGAACGGATGTCGTTCGTAGTCATAGGCCCTTTACTAGTCATTTTTATGTGCTTAAGTAAATTAATGTGCTTCAACTACGAATTCGTAATATATGCTCCTGTTTCGTCATTCAGAACGAACGGATGTCGTTCGTAGTCATAGGCACTTTACTAGTCATTTTTATGTACTTAAGTAAATAAATGTGCTTCAACTACGAATTCGTAATATATGCGTGTGTCGTCATTTTCATGTACGCTGCGTTTTTATATAATCTCTTGAAGGGGATCGTCTTTTTCTTCACCTCCAGCTTGAGACTAGCTGCCTATCGCCAGGATCAGGGCTCTATGTGGTTCGTCCTATTGTATCCCTTTTCCCTTTACTTCTTTTCCCTTCTGCCACGTAGCTCTGATTTCAGGTTATGCCATGCGGTCCAGCAGTTCGAGGTAAGCGATTTTACATATATAATTTTGTTTGATTTCCATTTGCTCTCTGAGCTCACCAGGGTTTAATCCCCTTTCACTTTCAATTATTTTTTCTTGATATTTAATTAATTTAAATTTATTACTTAACACATATGTTTATCAATATAATAAACAAAAGTAAGTAAATAACACTGAATCGAATCGCGCAAGCGTGATTAAAAATCTGATATTCAATTCGGAATCAGCTCCCTCAGAAACCATATAATCCACTTATATAACGAACGAAAATTAAAAAAAAAAGTGAATAAAATCATGCATGCGCGGTTGAATAGCTGAAATTTATTTCGGAATCAGCATCCTCAGAAACAATATGTTTATTAATATAACGAACAAAAATTAAAAAAACAAAAGTGAATTGAATCATGCATGCGCGATGGAAAATCTAAAATTTAATTCGGAATCCAGCATCCTCAGAAACCACATGTTTATCAATTTAAAGAACAAAAAATAAAAAAAAACCGTTAATCGAGTCGCGCATGCGTGATCGAAAATCTGATAATAATTTTAACATTAGCATCCTCAGAAACCTATGATGCACTAATATAACGAACAAAAATTAAAGAACAAAAGTGAATCGATTCACGCATGCACAATTGAAAATCTGAAATTTTATTCGAAATCAGCTTTCTCCGAAACCATATAATCCACTAATATAACGAACAAAAATTAAAAAAAACAACAGTGTATCGAATCATGCATGCGCGATTGAAAATCAGAAATTTATTTCGGTATCAGCATCCTCAGAAACCATATGCTTATTAATATAATGAACAAAAATTAAAAAATAACCTTAAAACGAATCGCGCATGCGTGATCAAAAATCTGATACTAAATTCAATATCAGCAAGCCCAGAAACCTATGATCCACTAATATAACGAACAAAAATTAAAAAAAAAAGTGAATCAAATCATGCATGCGCGATTGAAAAGCTGAAATTTATTTCGGAATTAGTATCCTCAGAAACCATATGTTTATTAATATAACCAACAGAAATTAAAGGACAAAAGTGAATAGATTCACGCATGCGCGATGGAAAATCTAAAATTTAATTAGAAGTCAGCTTCCTCAGAAACCATATAATCCACTAATATAACGAACAAAAATTAAAAAAATCTGGTGCGTGCGCGCAACACACAACTTTCACTTACTTAGATTAGAAATTAAAGCGTTTTGTTAATTGCCACTTCTCAAAAAAACAGAACGGAGTTAATTATGAACAATGGTCTGTTACTAATTAAAGGCGTACTCTGAATGCGTGGGCTCAATGAGTTTTATGAGTTACGGAATTAGTATCCTCAGAAACCATATATTTATTAATATAACGATTAAAAATTAAAGAACAAAAGTAAATGGAATCACGCATGCGCGATAGAAAATCTGAAATTTAATTCGAATTCAGCTTCCTCAGAAGCCATTTAATCCACTAATATAACGAACAAAAATTAAAAAAACAACAGTGTATCGAATCATGCATGCGCGATTGATTATCAGAAATTTATTTCGGTATCAGCATCCTCAGAAACCATATGTTTATTAATATAATGAACAAAAATTAAAAAATAACCGTAAAACGAATCGCGCATGTGTGATCAAAAATCTGATACTATATTCAATATCAGCAACCTGAGAAACCAATGATCCACTAATATAAGGAACAAAAATTAAAAAAAAAATGTGAATCAATTTAGGCATGCGCGGTTGAAAAACTGATATTTATTTCGGAATTAGTATCCTCAGAAACCATATGTTTATTAATATAACGATCAAAAATTAAAGAACAACAGTGAATGGCATCGCGCATGCGTGATCGAAAATCTGATACTAAATTTAAAATCAGCATCCTCAGGAACCTATGATCCACTAATATAACGAACAAAAATTAATAAACAAATGTAAATCGAATCACGCATGAGCGATTGAAAATCTGAAACTTATTTCGGTTTCAACTTCCTCAGAAACCATATGTTTATCAATATAATAAACAAAAAATTAAAAAAAAACGTAAATCGAGTCGCGCAAGCGTTATCGAAAATCTGATATTAAATTTAAAATTAGCATCCTCAGGAACCTATGATCCACTAATATAACGAACAAAAATTAATAAACAAATGTAAATCGAATCACGCACGAGCGATTGAAAATCTGAAACTTATTTCGGTTTCAGCTTCCTCAGAAACCATATGTTTATCAATATAATAAACAAAAAATTAATAAAAACCGTAAATTGAGTCGCGCATGCGTGATCGAAAATCTGATACTAAACTTAAAATCAGCATCCTCAGGAACCTATGATCCACTAATATAACGAACAAAAATTAAAAAAAACAACAGTGTTTCGAATCACGCATGCACGATTGAAAATCAGAAATTTATTTCGGTATCAGCATCCTCAGAAACCATATGTTTATTAATATAATGAACCAAAATTATAAAAAATAACGGTAAAACGAATCGCCCATGCGTGATCAAAAATCTGATACTAAATGCAATATCAGCAAGCTCAGAAACCTATGATCCACTAATATAACGAACAAAAATTAAAAAAAAAGAAAAGTGAATTAAACCATGCATGCGCGGTTGAAAAGCTGAACTTTATTTCGGAATTAGTATCCTCAGAAGCCATATGTTTATTAATATAACGAACAGAAATTTAATGACAAAAGTGAATGGAATCACGCATGCGCGATGGAAAATCTGAAATTTAATTAGAAATCAGCTTCCTCAGAAACCATATAATCCACTAATATTACGGACAACAATTAAAAAAATCTGGTGCGTGCGCGCAACACACCCCCACAGAACATTATAATTATGATAAAGCTTACCTGATATTAAAGAACACCTAATTTTCATTAAACATGACGAATTTGATATAAATATTTAAAGCCGTTTTTGAGATCATGGAAAAAATGGTAAAAATGGAAAAAAAATTAGGAAATAAAGTGCCCGCTCCGTTTGACCAATTTTGATGAAATGTTGGCTATCACATATTTGGCATATACATACATCAATCCACTAATATAACGAACGAAAATTAAAAAACAACGGTGAATCGAATCATGTAAGCGCGATTGAAAATCTGAAATTCATTTCGGAATCAGCATCCTCAGAAACCATATGTTTATTAATCTAATGAACAAAAATAACACTGAATAGAATCATGCATGCGCGACTAAAAATCTGGAATTCCATTCGGAATCAGCATCCTCAGAAACCTATGTTTATTAATATAAAGAACAAAAATTAAAAAAAAAAAAAAGTGAATCAAATCACGCATGCGCGATGGAAAATTTGAAATTTATTTCGGAATCAGCCTCCTCAGAAACCATATGTTTATTAATATAATGAACAAAAATTAAAAAATAACCCTAAATCGAATCGCGCATGCGTGATCAAAAATATAATATTAAATTCAAAATCAGCATCCTCAGAAACCATATTTTTATCAATGTAATAAACAAAAATTAAAAAATAACCGTAAATCGACGCACGCATGTGTGAACGAATATCTGTTTAATTAGGAATCAGCTTCCTATGAAACCATATAATCCACTAATATAACGAACAAACATTAAAAAACAACAGTGTATTGAATCATGCATGAGTAGGGAGTAAATTCCGATTCTGGGTCACTTTGGCGGCAACCTCCCTGACTGTTATCCTGTATGTGTAAGGTTGTCACTCTTCCAAAGCAGTACGCCACAAAGAGGTAAGTTTGTTACTCTTTTAAAACAGCTTAACGTCGCATGGCATGACCTTGAGCGTGTAACCGGGGGGGGGGGGGAGTATTTTGGGTGTCCTTGGGCGGTTGTTGGCAACCTCCCTGACTGTTACCCTGTTTTTGCGGTAAATCAGCATAAACAATTAACGAAGAAATTATTTTATTTTTATAGATATAAAAAAAAATTTATTCATTTTTTTAATTTTCTTTTAAAAGGAAAATTTTATTTTATTTTCATTTTGTTTAAGATATTTCTTTAGTCTTACAGTTCCAGCATCCCAACTTACAGTTCCCAAAGTTTGTTACTTTTTTAATACAATAGATGTAAGGTTATGTTATTCTACAAAACAATAGGTTACAACGAGGTAAGGTTATGTTTCTCTTTCAAAACATTAGATTACAATGAGGTAATTAGTACATGTTATCAATAGTAAGACTTTTCTTTCTGACTAATTTGGGCAATCATTGGTTATTATTGACATAGAACCAATTCATCCCAACCTCTCGGTTCCTCTCTAAGTTTTTTTACAAGGGTTCATAAATAAATCAGAATAGAATGTTTTTATTTATAATATTATATACATAATTTTCATGACAATATTACATACACAATTTTTAAGACAATATTATATACATAATTTTTAAGACAGATTGTTCAGTAAAATTATCATGATTATAAATTACATTATACATATACATTGTGGTTACTCATTGGTTCTAACAAACTAGCAATTTATTCCTACGTTCAAGTTCCTATTCTATTTTTACAAAGGTTCATGCATACATCAGAATAGAATAGAGTAAAATGATGTTTTTATTTATAATATTACTAGCAGACCCGGCCACGCGTTGCTGTGGCTCATTAGCTATAATGCGTTGAATTAATTATATCCTAATATCTTTGTTTGTTTGTTTGATTTAACATCACTTTATGCCACTAAAGCTAATTGGACGATGCTACAGTGAGAGTTCTAAAGTTTGCCTATCCAGGTATAATTAGGATAGGGACCTTTAACGATATCTTTAAATAAATACAAAGTCAAACCAATATTCAATGATAAAGATTAAGGTTAATTTTAAAATAATTATTTAGAATAATAGAGTTTACTTTTCCTAATAGTTGATCTCAGGATGGACCAGTGGACCACAGCAAATTGTTTTAGTGTTTAGCTTGTGATTGGAATGAAATACAAATAAAAAAGGAAAACGAAGGAAAAATACCAACACTTTGTAAACAAAGAATTTTTAGTAACCTTTTCATGCTTTATTCTTTAACTAAAATTAAGAACGAATAAAAAGATTTTATAACTATTTGCCAGTGGAATATAATGATGGAACACTATGAACAAATAACTGCACTTACATAATACAGTACAAAATCTTCGCTGACATTTTTTAAATTTCAAATAGATAAAAGGACGATTCCAATTATAGCCTATTTTAAGTTATTAAAATTTAAAAGTTAGTATTTACTATTCTTAATGTTGATATCAGGGTAGACCACAGCACAGCGTTAGAGCATTTTGCTAGGAATTGGAAAGAATACAAATAAAACAGGAAAAGGAAGGAAAAATACCTACACTTTTGAGAATTTGTTGTAACATTTTCTTGATTTATTCTTTAATTAAAATAAAGAATAAATACAAAGATTTTACAACTATTTGCCAGTGGAATATAATGATGGAACACTATGAACAAATAACTGCACTTACATAATACAATAACAAATCTTCGCTGACATTTTTTAAATTTTACACATACATAAGGACGATTTTAAGCCTATTTTAAGATATTAAAATGTATTTACTTTTCTAAAAGTTGATATCAGGGTGGACCACAGCACAGCATTAGAGCATTTAGCTAGGAATTGGAAAGAATTCAAATAAAAAAGGAAAAGGAAGGAAAAATACCTACACTTTTGAGAATTGGTTGTAACGTTTTCTTGATTTATTCTTAAATTAAAATTAAGAATAAATACAAAGATTTTACAACTATTTGCCAGTGGAATATAATGATGGAACACTATGAACAAATAACTGCACTTTCATAATACAATACAAAATCTTCACTGACATTTTTTAAATTTTACACATACATGAGGACGATTCCAATTATAGCCTATTTTAAGTTATTAAAATGTATTTACTTTTCTTAAAGTTGATATCAGAGTGGACCACAGTACAGTGTAAGAGCATTTAGCTAGGAATTGGAAAGAATACAAATAAAAAAGGAAAAGGAAAGAAAAATACTTACACTTTTGAGAATTTGTTGTAACGTTTTCTTGATTTATTTTTTAACTAAAATTAAGAATGAATACAAAGATTTTACAACTATTTGCCAGTGAAATATAATGATGGAACACTATGAACAAATAACTTCACTTACATAATAGAATACAAAATCTTCGCTGACATTTTTTAAATTTTACACATACATGAGGACGATTCCAATTATAGCCTAAAATGTATTTACTTTTTTAAAATTTGATATCGGGGTGGACCACAGCAAAGTGTTTGAGCACTTAGTTAGGAATTGGAAAGATTACAAATAAAAAAGGAAAAGGAAGGAAAAATACCAACACTTTTCAGACTTAGTTGTAACCTTTTCTTGAATTATTCATAAATGAAAATTAAGAATAAATATAAAGATTTTTACTACTATTAGCCTGCAGAATATAAAGATGGAACAATAAGACCAAATAACTTCACTTACTAATAACACAATACAAAATTATTATAACCGTAATTATAATAGCATGCTTGTAAATTTTAACAGTCATATCTCGGGCATATACATACATCAAATACCCAGTTTGATCAAAATCGTTAAAGCCGATTTAGAGTAAATAAAAATACCCGTGAAAATGATACAAAATTTATTAAGTAAAGTCCCCCTCCGGTTAATCAATTTTAATGAAATTTTAACAGTCATATCTCGGGCATATACATACATCAAATACCCAGTTTGATGAAAATCGTTAAAGCCGTTTCTGAGAAAATCGAAAAGAAGGTAAAAATTGCAAAAAGAGTTAATAAATAAAGTGCCCCCTCCGTTTGAGCAATTTTTATGAAATGCGGGCTATCACATCTTTAACATATACATACGTCAAATACCCAATTTGATCAATATCGTTAAAGCCGTTTTTGAGTAATTAAAAAAACACGTGCTAATGATACATAATTTATTAAGTAAAGTCCCCGCTCCGGTTAATCAATTCTGATGAAATTTTCACAGTCATATCTCGGGCATATACATACATCAAATACCCAGTTTGATCAAAATCGTTAGAGCAGTTTTTAAGTAAATAAAAAAACACGTGAAAATGATACGAAATTTATTAAGTAAAGTCCCCCCTCCGGTTAATCAATTTTGATGAAATTTTTACAGTCATATCTCGGGCATATAAATAGATGAAATACTCAGTTTAATCAAAATCGTTAGAGCCGTTTTTGAGAAAATCGAAAAAAACTTCAAAAGTTATTAAATAAAGTACCCCCTTCCTTTGAGCAAATTTGATGAAATTTTTGCTGTCACATCGCGGGCTTATACATACTCTAAATACCCAATTTCAGGTTCGCACGGTTTATAGTTTTTGAGCTAGTCTGTTCACACACACACACACACACACACACACACACACACACACACACACACACACACACACACACACACACACACACACACACACAGACACACACACGCACACACACATACACACACACAGACCATTTCGCGGGACTTGGTTATTTTGACTCAGGGGACCCCAAAACGTGTATTTCTGTTGAAAACCGGAAGTCGAATTTTTTCACGATCGCAATACTTCCACTTACTATATATTTCATATATAGGTAAGTGTAAGTAAAAATCTGGTGCGTGCGCGCAACACACAACTTTCACTTACCAACTTACTTAGATTAGAAATTAATGCGTTTTGTTAATTGCCACTACTCTAATAAACAGAACGGCTTTAATTATGAACAATGGTCTGTCATTAAAGGCGTACTCCGCATGCCTGGGCTCAACGAGTTTTATGAGTTGACTAAATATTTTTCTTTTTTTCTCCTCTTTATGTTTTCTTTATTTTTATCATATCTCATATTTAGCCATCTCTTATTTTTAGGCGTTACGAGAGACAGTTTCTCCATATAAACAAAAACAAATGTACTTTATAGGAAACAAACAAACAAAAAAGGCGCCAACCCCCCCCCCCTCAAAAAAAAAAAACCCTCAGAACATTTTAATTATGATAAAGCTTACCTGATATTAAAGAACACCTAATTTTCATTAAACATGACGAATTTGATATAAATAGTTTAAGCCGTCTTTGAGATATCGAAAAAAGGGTAAAAAGTGGAAAAAAAATTATGAAATAAAGTTTCCTCTCCGTTTGACCAATTTTGATGAAATGTTGGCTATCACATATTTGGCATATACATACATCAAATACCCAGTTTGATCAAAATTGTTAAAGCCTTTTTTGAGTAAATAAAAAAAACATGTGAAATTGATACAAAATTTATTAAGTAAAGTCCCCCCTCCGGTTGATCAATTTTAATGAAAATTTTACAGTCATATCTCTGGCATATAAATAGATCAAATACTCAGTTTAATCAAAATCGTTAGAGCTGTTTTTGAGAATATCAAAAAAAACTTAAAAAGTTATTAATTAAAGTACCCCCTCCCTTAGAGCAATTTTCATGAAATTTTTGCTGTCACATCGCGGGCATATAGATACACTAAATACCCAATTTCAGGTTCACACGGTTTATAGTTTTTGAGCTAGTCTGTTCACACACACACACACACACACACACACACACACGCACACACACACACACACACACACCCAGACCGTTTCACGGGACTTGGACTAAGGGGACCCCAAAATGTGTATTTCTGTTAAAAACCGGAAGTCGAAATTTTTCACGATCGCAATACTTCCACTTACTATATATTTCATATATAGGTAAGTTCTAGTACAAACAACAGTATATCGAATCATGCATGAGCGATTGAAAATCAGAAATTTAATTCGAAATCAGCTTCCTCCGAAACCATATAATCCACTAATTTAACGAACGAACATTAAAAATCAACAGTGAATCAAATCACGCATGCGCGATTGAAAATTTGAAATTTATTTCGGAATCAGCCTCCTCAAAAACCAAATGTTTATTAATATAATGACCAAAAATTAAAAAATAACCGTAAATCGAATCGCGCATGCGTGATCAAAAATATGATATTAAATTCAAAATCAGCATCCTCAGAAACCTATGATCTACAAATATAACGAACAAAAATTAATAAACAAAAGTAAATCGAATCACGCATGCACAATTGAAAATCTGAAATTTTATTTGGGTTCAGCATCCTCAGAAACCACATGTTTAACAATATAATAAACAAAAAATTAAAAAAAAACGTAAATCGAGTCGGGCAAGCGTTATCGAAAATCTGATATTAAATTTAAAATTAGCATCCTCAGAAACGAAAAAAAAATTAAAAAGCAAAAGTAGACCGAATCACGCAGGCGCAATTGAAAATCTGAAATTTATTTCGGAAACAGCATCCTCAGAAACCATATGTTTATCAATATAATGAACAAAAAATTTAAAAAAAACCGTAAATCGAAACGCGCATGCGTGATCGAAAATCTGATATTAAATTTAAAATTAGCATCCTCAGAAACCTATGATCTACTAATATAACGAACAAAAATTAATAAACAAAAGTAAATCGAATCACGCATGCACAATTGAAAATCTGAAATTTTATTTGGGTTCAGCATCCTCAGAAACCACATGTTTATCAATATAAAAAACAAAAGTGAATCGAATCACGCATGCGCGATGGAAAATCTAAAATTTAATTCGAAATCACCTTCCTTCGAAACCATATAATCCACTAATATAACGAACGAAAATTAAAAAACAACAGTCAATCGAATCATGTAAGCGCGATTGAAAATATGAAATTCATTTCGGAATCAGCAGCTTTAGAAACCATATGTTTATTAATATAACGAACAAAAATTAAAAATCAACAGTGAATCGAATCATGCATGCGCGATAAAAAATTTGAAATTTATTTCGGTATCAGCATCCTCAAAAACCATATGTTTATTAATATAATGAACAAAAATTAAAAAATAACCCTAAAACGAATCGCGCTTGCGTGATCAAAAATCTGATACTAAATTCAATATCAGCTTCCTCAGAAACCATATAATCCACTAATATAAAGAACAAACATTACAAAACAACAGTGTATCGAATCACGCATGCACAATTGAAAATCTGAAATTTAATTCGAAATCACCTTCCTTCGAAACCATATAATCCACTAATATAACGAACGAAAATTAAAAAACAACAGTCAATCGAATCATGTAAGCGCGATTGAAAATCTGAAATTCATTTCGGAATCAGCATCCTCAGAAACCATAAGTTTATTAATTTAATGAACAAAAATAACACTGAATAGAATCATGCATGCGCGATTAAAAATCTGGAATTCTATTCGGAATCAGCATCCTCAGGAACCTATGTTTATTAATATAAAGAACAAAAATTAAAAAAAAAAAAAGGGAATCAAATCACGCATGCGCGATGGAAAATCTAAAATTTAATTCGAAATCAGCTTCCTTCGAAACCATATAATCCACTAATATAACGAACGAAAATTAAAAAACAACAGTCAATCGAATCATGTAAGCGCGATTGAAAATCTGAAATTCATTTCGGAATCAGCATCCTCAGAAACCATAAGTTTATTAATCTAATGAACAAAAATAACACTGAATAGAATCATGCATGCGCGATTAAAAATCTGGAATTCTATTCGGAATCAGCATCCTCAGAAACCTATGTTTATTATTATAATGAACAAAAATTAAAAAAAAAAAGGGAATCAAATCACGCATGCGCGATGGAAAATCTAAAATTTAATTCGAAATCAGCTTCCTTCGAAACCATATAATCCACTAATATAACGAACAAACATTAAAAATTAAGAGTAAATCGAATCATGCATGCGCGATTGAAAATTTGAAATTTATTTCGGAATCAGCCTCCTCAGAAACCATATGTTTATTAATATAATGAACAAAAAAAAAAAAATAACCCTAAAACGAATTGCGCTTGCGTGATCAAAAATCTGATACTAAATTCAATATCAGCTTCCTCAGAAACCATATAATCCACTAATATAACGAACAAACATTACAAAACAACAGTGTATCGAATCGCGCATGGGCGATTGAAAATCTGAAATTTTATTTGGGTTCAGCATCCTCAGAAACCACATGTTTATCAATAAAAAAAACAAAAATTAAAAAACAAAAGTGAATCGAATCACGCTTGCGCGATGGAAAATCTAAAATTTAATTCGAAATCACCTTCCTTCGAAACCATATAATCCACTAATATAACGAACGAAAATTAAAAAACAACAGTGAATCGAATCATGTAAGCGCGATTGGAAATCTGAAATTCTTTTCGGAATCAGCATCCTCAGAAACCATATGTTTATTAATCTAATGAACAAAAATAACACTGAATAGAATCATGCATGCGCGATTAAAAATCTGGAATTCTATTCGGAATCAGCATCCTCAGAAACCTATGTTTATTAATATAAAGAACAAAAATTAAAAAAAAAAAAAGGGAATCAAATCACGCCTGCGCGATGGAAAATCTAAAATTTAATTCGAAATCAGCTTCCTTCGAAACCATATAATCCACTAATATAACGAACAAACATTAAAAATTAACAGTAAATCGAATCATGCATGCGCGATTGAAAATTTAAAATTTATTTCGGAATCAGCCTCCTCAGAAACCATATGTAAATTAATATAATGAACAAAAATTAAAAAATAACCTTAAATCGAATCGCGCATGCGTCATCCAAAATCTCATAATAAATTTAAAATTAGTATCCTCAGAAACCTATGATCCACTAATATAACGAACACAAATTAATAAACAAAATTTAATCGATTCTTGCATACGCAATTGAAAATCTGTAATTTAATTCGAAATCAGCATTCTCAGAAACCATATCTTTATCAATATAATGAACAAAAATTATTAAATAATACTGAATCGAACCGCGCATGCGTCATTAAAAATCTGATATTCAATTTGGAATCAGCCCCCTCAGAAACCATATAATCCACTTATATAACGAACGAAAATTAAAAAAAAAAAGTGAATCAAATCATGCATGCGCGGTTGAAAAGCTGAAGTTAAATTCGGAATCAGGATCCTCAGAAAACATATGATCTAATATTATAACGAACTAAAATAAAAAATTTAAAGTGACTCAAATCGCGCATGCGTGATAGAAAATCTGATATTTAATTCAAAATCAGGATCCTCGGAAACCTATGATCCACTAATATAACGAAAAAAAAATTAAAAAGCAAAAATAGACCGAATCACGCAGGCGCAATTGAAAATCTGAAATTTATTTTGGAATCAGCAGCTTTAGAAACCATATGTTTATTTATATAACGAACAAAAATTAAAAATCAACAGTGAATCGAATCATGCATGCGCGATAAAAAATTTGAAATTTATTTCGGTATCAGCATCCTCAAAAACCATATGTTTATTAATATAATGAACAAAAATTAAAAAATAACCCTAAAACGAATCGCGCTTGCGTGATCAAAAATCTGATACTAAATTCAATATCAGCTTCCTCAGAAACCATATAATCCTCTAATATAACGAACAAACATTACAAAACAACAGTGTATCGAATCGCGCATGGGCGATTGAAAATCTGAAACTTATTTCGGAAACAGCATCCTCAAAAACCATATGTTTATCAATATAATGAACAAAAAATTTAAAAAAAACCGTAAATCGAAACGCGCATGCGTGATCGAAAATCTGATATTAAATTTAAAATTAGCATCCTCAGAAACCTATGATCTACTAATATAACAAACAAAAATTAATAAACAAAAGTAAATCGAATCACGCATGCACAATTGAAAATCTAAAATTTTATTTGGGTTCAGCATCCTCAGAAACCACATGTTTATCAATATAAAAAACAAAAGTGAATCGAATCACGCATGCGCGATGGAAAATCTAAAATTTAATTCGAAATCACCTTCCTTCGAAACCATATAATCCACTAATATAACGAACGAAAATTAAAAAACAACAGTGAATCGAATCATGTAAGCGCGATTGAAAATCTGAAATTCATTTCGGAATCAGCATCCTCAGAAACCATATGTTTATTAATCTAATGAACAAAAATAACACTGAATAGAATCATGCATGCGCGATTAAAAATCTGGAATTCTATTCGGAATCAGCATCTTCAGAAACCTATGTTTATTTATATAAAGAACAAAAATTAAAAAAAAAAAAAAGGAATCAAATCACGCCTGCGCGATGGAAAATCTAAAATTTAATTCGAAATCAGCTTCCTTCGAAACCATATAATCCACTAATATAACGAACAAACATTAAAAATTAACAGTAAATCAAATCATGCATGCGCGATTGAAAATTTAAAATTTATTTCGGAATCAGCCTCCTCAGAAACCATATGTTTATTAATATAATGAAAAAAAATTAAAAAATAACCGTAAATCGAATCGCGCATGCGTAATCAAAAATCTGATAATAAATTTAAAATTAGTATCCTCAGAAACCTATGATCCACTAATATAACGAACACAAATTAATAAACAAAATTGAATCGATTCTTGCATACGCAATTGAAAATCTGTAATTTAAATCGAAATCAGCATCCTCAGAAACCATATCTTTATCAATATAATGAACAAAAATTAGTAAATAATACTGAATCGGACCGCGCATGCGTCATTAAAAATCTGATATTCAATTTGGAATCAGCCCCCTCAGAAACCATATAATCCACTTATATAACGAACGAAAATTAAAAAAAAAAAGTGAATCAAATCATGCATGCGCGGTTGAAAAGCTGAAGTTTAATTCGGAATCAGCATCCTCAGAAACCATATGATCTAATATTATAACGAACTAAAATAAAAAATTCAAAGTGACTCAAATCGCGCATGCGTGATAGAAAATCTGATATTTAATTCAAAATCAGGATCCTCGGAAACCTATGATCCACTAATATAACGAAAAAAAAATTAAAAAGCAAAAGTAGACCGAATCACGCAGGCGCAATTGAAAATCTGAAATTTATTTTGGAATCAGCAGCTTTAGAAACCATATGTTTATTAATATAACGAACAAAAATTAAAAATCAACAGTGAATCGAATCATGCATGCGCGATAAAAAATTTGAAATTTATTTCGGTATCAGCATCCTCAAAAACCATATGTTTATTAATATAATGAACAAAAATTAAAAAATAACCCTAAAACGAATCGCGCTTGCGTGATCAAAAATCTGATACTAAATTCAATATCAGCTTCCTCAGAAACCATATAATCCACTAATATAACGAACAAACATTACAAAAAACAGTGTATCGAATCGCGCATGGGCGATTGAAAATCTGAAACTTATTTCGGAAACAGCATCCTCAGAAACCATATGTTTATCAATATAATGAACAAAAAATTTAAAAAAAACCGTAAATCGAAACGCGCATGCGTGATCGAAAATCTGATATTAAATTTAAAATTAGCATCCTCAGAAACCTATGATCTACTAATATAACGAACAAAAATTAATAAACAAAAGTAAATCGAATCATGCATGCACAATTGAAAATCTGAAATTTTATTTGGGTTCAGCATCCTCAGAAACCACATGTTTATCAATATAAAAAACAAAAGTGAATCGAATCACGCATGCGCGATGGAAAATCTAAAATTTTATTCGAAATCCCCTTCCTTCGAAACCATATAATCCACTAATATAACAAACGAAAATTAAAAAACAACAGTCAATCGAATCATGTAAGCGCGATTGAAAATCTGAAATTCATTTCGGAATCAGCATCCTCAGAAACCATAAGTTTATTATTCTAATGAACAAAAATAACACTGAATAGAATCATGCATGCGCGATTAAAAATCTGGAATTCTATTCGGAATCAGCATCTTTAGAAACCTATGTTTATTAATATAAAGAACAAAAATTAAAAAAAAAAAAGGGAATCAAATCATGCATGCGCGATTGAAAATTTAAAATTTATTTCGGAATCAGCATCCTCAAAAACCATATGTTTATTAATATAATGAACAAAAATTAAAAAATAACCCTAAAACAAATCGCGCTTGCGTGATCAAAAATCTGATACTAAATTCAATATCAGCTTCCTCAGAAACCATATAATCCACTAATATAACGAACAAACATTACAAAAAACAGTGTATCGAATCGCGCATGGGCGATTGAAAATCTGAAACTTATTTCGGAAACAGCATCCTCAGAAACCATATGTTTATCAATATAATGAACAAAAAATTTAAAAAAAACCGTAAATCGAAACGCGCATGCGTGATCGAAAATCTGATATTAAATTTAAAATTAGCATCCTCAGAAACCTATGATCTACTAATATAACGAACAAAAATTAATAAACAAAAGTAAATCGAATCACGCATGCACAATTGAAAATCTGAAATTTTATTTGGGTTCAGCATCCTCAGAAACCACATGTTTATCAATATAAAAAACAAAAGTGAATCGAATCACGCATGCGCGATGGAAAATCTAAAATTTAATTTGAAATCACCTTCATTCGAAACCATATAATCCACTAATATAACGAACGAAAATTAAAAAACAACAGTCAATCGAATCATGTAAGCGCGATTGAAAATCTGAAATTCATTTCGGAATCAGCATCCTCAGAAACCATAAGTTTATTAATCTAATGAACAAAAATAACACTGAATAGAATCATGCATGCGCGATTAAAAATCTGGAATTCTATTCTGAATCAGCATCCTCAGAAACCTATGTTTATTAATATAAAGAACAAAAATTAAAAAAAAAAAAGGGAATCAAATCATGCATGCGCGATTGAAAATTTAAAATTTATTTCGGAATCAGCATCCTCAAAAACCATATGTTTATTAATATAATGAACAAAAATTAAAAAATAACCCTAAAACGAATCGCGCTTGCGTGATCAAAAATCTGATACTAAATTCAATATCAGCTTCCTCAGAAACCATATAATCCACTAATATAACGAACAAACATTACAAAACAACAGTGTATCGAATCGCGCATGGGCGATTGAAAATCTGAAACTTATTTCGGAATCAGCCTCCTCAGAAACCATATGTTTATTAATATAATGAAAAAAAATTAAAAAATAACCCTAAAACGAATCGCGCTTGCGTGATCAAAAATCTGATACTAAATTCAATATCAGCTTCCTCAGAAACCATATAATCCTCTAATATAACGAACAAACATTACAAAACAACAGTGTATCGAATCGCGCATGGGCGATTGAAAATCTGAAACTTATTTCGGAAACAGCATCCTCAAAAACCATATGTTTATCAATATAATGAACAAAAATTAGTAAATAATACTGAATCGGACCGCGCATGCGTCATTAAAAATCTGATATTCAATTCGGAATCAGCATCCTCAGAAACCATAAGTTTATTAATCTAATGAACAAAAATAACACTGAATAGAATCATGCATGCGACGAACGACTCAAATCGCGCATGCGTGATAGAAAATCTGATATTTAATTCAAAATCAGGATCCTAGGAAACCTATGATCCACTAATATAACGAACAAAAATTAAAAATCAACAGTGAATCGAATCATGCATGCGCGATAAAAAATTTGAAATTTATTTCGGTATCAGCATCCTCAAAAACCATATGTTTATTAATATAATGAACAAAAATTAAAAAATAACCCTAAAACGAATCGCGCTTCGTGATCAAAAATCTGATACTAAATTCAATATCAGCTTCCTCAGAAACCATATAATCCACTAATATAACGAACAAACATTACAAAACAACAGTGTATCGAATCGCGCATGGGCGATTGAAAATCTGAAACTTATTTCGGAAACAGCATCCTCAGAAACCATATGTTTATCAATATAAAAAACAAAAATTAAAAAACAAAAGTGAATCGAATCACGCTTGCGCGATGGAAAATCTAAAATTTAATTCGAAATCACCTTCCTTCGAAACCATATAATCCACTAATATAACGAACGAAAATTAAAAAACAACAGTCAATCGAATCATGTAAGCGCGATTGAAAATCTGAAATTCATTTCGGAATCAGCATCCTCAGAAACCATAAGTTTATTAATCTAATGAACAAAAATAACACTGAATAGAATCATGCATGCGCGATTAAAAATCTGGAATTCTATTCGGAATCAGCATCCTCAGAAACCTATGTTTATTAATATAAAGAACAAAAATTAAAAAAAAAAAAAGGGAATCAAATCACGCATGCGCGATAGAAAATCTAAAATTTCATTCGAAATCAGCTTCCTTCGAAACCATATAACCCACTAATATAACGAACAAACATTAAAAATTAAGAGTAAATCGAATCATGCATGCGCGATTGAAAATTTGAAATTCATTTCGGAATCAGCCTCCTCAGAAACCATATGTTTATTAATATAATGAACAAAAAATAAAAAATAACCCTAAAACGAATCGCGCTTGCGTGATCAAAAATCTGATACTAAATTTAAAATTAGCATCCTCAGAAACCTATGATCTACTAATATAACAAACAAAAATTAATAAACAAAAGTAAATCGAATCACGCATGCACAATTGAAAATCTAAAATTTTATTTGGGTTCAGCATCCTCAGAAACCACATGTTTATCAATATAAAAAACAAAAGTGAATCGAATCACGCATGCGCGATGGAAAATCTAAAATTTAATTCGAAATCACCTTCCTTCGAAACCATATAATCCACTAATATAACGAACGAAAATTAAAAAACAACAGTCAATCGAATCATGTAAGCGCGATTGAAAATCTGAAATTCATTTCGGAATCAGCATCCTCAGAAACCATAAGTTTATTAATCTAATGAACAAAAATAACACTGAATAGAATCATGCATGCGCGATTAAAAATCTGGAATTCTATTCGGAATCAGCATCCTCAGAAACCTATGTTTATTAATATAAAGAACAAAAATTAAAAAAAAAAAAGGGAATCAAATCACGCATGCGCGATGGTAAATCTAAAATTTAATTCGAAATCAGCTTCCTTTGAAACCATATAATCCACTAATATAACGAACAAACATTAAAAATTAAGAGTAAATCGAATCATGCATGCGCGATTGAAAATTTGAAATTTATTTCGGAATCAGCCTCCTCAGAAACCATATGTTTATTAATATAATGAACAAAAAATTAAAAATAACCCTAAAACGAATCGCGCTTGCGTGATCAAAAATCTGATACTAAATTCAATATCAGCTTCCTCAGAAACCATATAATCCACTAATATAACGAACAAACATTACAAAACAACAGTAAATCGAATCACGCATGGGCGATTGAAAATCTGAAATTTTATTTGGGTTCAGCATCCTCAGAAACCACATGTTTATCAATATAAAAAACAAAAATTAAAAAACAAAAGGGAATCGAATCACGCTTGCGCGATGGAAAATCTAAAATTTAATTCGAAATCACCTTCCTTGGAAACCATATAATCCACTAATATAACGAACGAAAATTAAAAAACAACAGTGAATCGAATCATGTAAGCGCGATTGAAAATCTGAAATTCATTTCGGAATTAGCATCCTCAGAAACCATATGTTTATTAATCTAATGAACAAAAATAACACTGAATAGAATCATGCATGCGCGATTAAAAATCTGGAATTCTATTCGGAATCAGCATCCTCAGAAACCTATGTTTATTAATATAAAGAACAAAAATTAAAAAAAAAAAAAGGGAATCAAATCACGCCTGCGCGATGGAAAATCTAAAATTTAATTCGAAATCAGCTTCCTTCGAAACCATATAATCCACTAATATAACGAACAAACATTAAAAATTAACAGTAAATCAAATCATGCATGCGCGATTGAAAATTTAAAATTTATTTCGGAATCAGCCTCCACAGAAACCATATGTTTATTAATATAATGAACAAAAATTAAAAAATAACCGTAAATCGAATCGCGCATGCGTGATCAAAAATCTGATAATAAATTTAAAATTAGTATCCTCAGAAACCTATGATCCACTAATATAACGAACACAAATTAATAAACAAAATTGAATCGATTCTTGCATACGCAATTGAAAATCTGTAATTTAATTCGAAATCAGCATCCTCAGAAACCATATCTTTATCAATATAATGAACAAAAATTAGTAAATAATACTGAATCGAACCGCGCATGCGTCATTGAAAATCTGATATTTAATTTGGAATCAGCCCCCTCAGAAACCATATAATCCACTTATATAACGAACGAAAATTAAAAAAAAAAAGTGAATCAAATCATGCATGCGCGGTTGAAAAGCTGAAGTTTAATTCGGAATCAGGATCCTCAGAAACCATATGATCTAATATTATAACGAACTAAAATAAAAAAATCAAAGTGACTCAAATCGCGCATGCGTGATAGAAAATCTGATATTTAATTCAAAATCAGGATCCTCGGAAACCTATGATCCACTAATATAACGAAAAAAAAATTAAAAAGCAAAAGTAGACCGAATCACGCAGGCGCAATTGAAAATCTGAAATTTATTTTGGAATTAGCAGCTTTAGAAACCATATGTTTATTAATATAACGAACAAAAATTAAAAATCAACAGTGAATCGTATCATGCATGCGCGATAAAAAATTTGAAATTTATTTCGGTATCAGCATCCTCAAAAACCATATGTTTATTAATATAATGAACAAAAATTAAAAAATAACCCTAAAACGAATCGCGCTTGCGTGATCAAAAATCTGATACTAAATTCAATATCAGCTTCCTCAGAATCCATATAATCCACTAATATAACGAACAAACATTACAAAACAACAGTGTATCGAATCGCGCATGGGCGATTGAAAATCTGAAACTTATTTCGGAAACAGCATCCTCAGAAACCATATGTTTATCAATATAATGAACAGAAAATTAAAAAAAAACCGTAAATCGAAACGCGCATGCGTGATCGAAAATCTGATATTAAATTTAAAATTAGCATCCTCAGAAACCTATGATCCACTAATATAACGGATGAAAATCTGTAATTTAATTCGGAATCAGCATCCTCAGAAACCATATGTTTATCAATATAATGAACAAAAATTAGTAAATAATACTGAATCGAACCGGGCATGCGTCATTAAATATCTGATATTCAATTTGGAATCAGCTCCGCCAGAAATCATATAATCCACTTATATAACGAACGAAAATTAAAAAAAAAAAGTGAATCAAATCATGCATGCGCGGTTGAAAAGCTGAAATTTATTTCGGAATTAGTATCCTCAGAAACCATATGTTTATTAATATAACGGTCAAAAATTAAAGAACAAAAGTGAATGGAATCACGCATGCGCGATGGAAAATCTGAAATTTAATTCGAAATCAGCTTTCTCAGAAACCATATAATCCTCTAATATAACGACCAAAAGTTAAAAAAACAACAGTGTATGAACAATGTATGAAATGAACAGTGTATCGAATCATGCATGCGCGATTGAAAATCAGAAATTTATTTCGGTATCAGCATCCTCAGAAACCATATGTTTATTAATCTAATCAACAAAAATAACAGTTAATTGAACAGTAGTTAATTGCCACTTCTCAAATAAATAGATCGGCTTTAATTATGAACAATGGTCTGTCATTAAAGGCGTACTCCGCATGCGTGAGCTCAACGAGTTTTATGAGTTGACTAAATATTTTTCTTTTTTTCTCCTCTTTATGTTTTCTTTATTTTTATCATATCTCGTATTTAGCCATCTCTTATTTTTAGGCGTAACGAGAGACAGTTTCTCTATTTAAAAAAAAACAAATGTACTTTATAGGAAACAACCAAACAAAAAAGGCGCCAACCCTCCCCCCCCAAAAAAAGCCAACTCAGAACATTTTAATAATGATAAAGCTTACCTGATATTAAAGAACACCTAATTTTCATTAAACATGACGAATTTGATATAAATAGTTAAAGCAGTTTTTGAGATCATCGAAAAAAAGGTAAAAATTGGAAAAAAAATTATCAAATAAAGTGCCCGCTCCGTTTGACCAATTTTGATGAAATGTTGGCTATCACATATTTGGCATATACATACATCAAATACCCAGTTTGATCAAAATTATTAAAGCCTTTTTTGAGGAAATAAAAAAAACACGTGAAATTGATACAAAATTTATTAAGTAAAGTCCCCCCTCCGGTTGATCAATTTTAATGAAATTTTTACAGTCATATCTCTGTCATATAAATAGATCAAATACTCAGTTTAATCAAAATCGTTAGAGCCGTTTTTTAGAAAATCGAAAAAAACTTAAAAAGTTATTAAATAAAGTACCCCCTCTCTTTGAGCAATTTTGATGAAATTTTTGCTGTCACATCGCGGGCATATACATACACTAAATACCCAATTTCAGATTCACACGGTTTATAGTTTTTGAGCTAGTCTGTTCACACACACACACACACACACACACACACACACACACACACACACACACACACACACACACACACACACACACACACACACAAACACAAACACAGTGAAAAGTGAAAAAAAGTCTGGTGCGTGCGCGCAACACACAACTTTCACTTACCAACTTACTTAGATTAGAAATTGACGTGTTTTGCTAATAATCATTTCCCAAAGTCACACATTTTTCTACATTCATATCTTATTTTTGTTAATCGTTAAAGCCGTTTTTGAGTAAATAAAAAAACCTGTGAAAATGATACAAAATTTATTAAGTAAAGTCCCCCCTCCCGTAGATCAATTTTGATGAAATTTTTACAGTCATATCTCGGGCATAAAAATACATCAAATACCAAGTTTTATCAAAATCGTTAAAACCGTTTTTGAGTAAATAAAAAAAACATGTGAAAATGGTACAAAATTTATTAAGTAAAGTCCCCCCACCCGTAGATCAATTTTGATGAATATTTTACAGTCACATCTCGGGCATATAAATACATTAAATACCAAGTTTGATCAAAATCGTTAAAACCGTTTTTGAGTAAATAAAAAAAACACGTGAAAATGATACAAAATTTATTAAGTAAAGCCCCCCTCCGGTTAATCAATTTTGATGAAATTTTTACAGTCATATTTCGGGCATATAAATCGATCAAATACTCAGTTTAATCAAAATCGTTATAGCTGTTTTTGAGAAAATCGAAAAAAACGTAAAAAGTTATTAAATAAAGTACCCCCTCCCTTTGAGCAATTTTGATGAAATTTTTGCTGTCACATCGCGGGCATATACCTACACTAAATACCCAATTTCAGGTTCCCACGGATTATAGTTTTTGAGCTAGTCTGTTCACATACACACACACACACACACACACACACACACACACAGACCATTTCGCGGAACTTGGTTATTTCGACTCAGGGGGTCCCAAAACGTGTATTTCCGTTGAAAACCGGAAGTCGAAAATTTTCACGATCGCAATACTTCCACTTACTATATATTTCATATATTGGTAAGTGAAAGTAAAAAGAAAAGTGAATCAAATCGTGCAAACGTGATTAAAAATCTGATATTCAATTCGGAATCAGCAGCTTTAGAAACCATATGTTCCACTAATATAACGAACAAACATTAAAAAACAACAGTGCATCAAATCATGCATGCGCGATTGAATATCTAAAATTTATTTCGGAATCAGCATCCTCAGAAACCATATTTTTATCAATGTAATAAACAAAAATTAAAAAATAACCGTAAATCGACCCGCGCATGTGTGAACGAATATCTGTTTAATTAGGAATCAGCTTCCTATGAAACCATATAATCCACTAATATAACGAACAAACATTAAAAAACAACAGTGTATTGAATCATGCATGAGTAGGGAGTAAATTCCGATTCTGGGTCACTTTGGCGGCAACCTCCCTGACTGTTATCCTGTATGTGTAAGGTTGTCACTCTTCCAAAGCAGTACGCCACAAAGAGGTAAGTTAGTTACTCTTTTCAAACAGCTGAACGTCGCATGGCATGACCTTGAGCGTGTAACCGGGGGGGGGGAGTATTTTGGGTGTCCTTGTGCGGTTGTTGGCAACCTCCCTGACTGTTACCCTGTTTTTGCGGTAAATCAGCATAAACAATTAACGAAGAAATTATTTTATTTTTGTAGATAAAAAAAAAATTATTCATTTTTTTAATTTTCTTTTAAAAGGAAAATTTTATTTTATTTACATTTTGTTTAAGATATTTCTTTAGTCTTACAGTTCCAGCATCCCAACTTACAGTTCCCAAAGTTTGTTACTTTTTTAATACAATAGATGTAAGGTTATGTTATTCTTACAAAACAATAGGTTACAACGAGGTAAGGTTATGTTCCTCTTTCAAAACATTAGATTACAATGAGGTAATTAGTACATGTTATCAATAGTAAGACTTTTCTTTCTGACTAATTTGGGCAATCATTGGTTATTATTGACATAGAACCAATTCATCCCAACCTCTCGGTTCCTCTCTAAGTTTTTTACAAGGGTTCATAAATAAGTCAGAATAGAATAGAATAGAATGTTTTTATTTATAATATTATATACATAATTTTCATGACAATATTACATACACAATTTTTAAGACAGATTGTTCAGTAAAAATTATCATGATTATAAATTACATTATACATATACATTGTGGTCACTCATTGGTTCTAACAAACTAGCAATTTATTCCTACGTTCAAGTTCCTATTCAAGCTTTTTACAAAGGTTCATGCATACATCAGAATAGAATAGAGTAAAATGATGTTTTTATTTATAATATTACTAGCAGACCCGGCCACGCGTTACTGTGGCTCATTAGCTATTATAATGCGTTGAATTAATTATATCCTAATATCTTTGTTTGTTTGTTTGATTTAACATCACTTTATGCCACTAAAGCTAATTGGACGATGCTACAGTGAGAGTTCTAAAGTTTGCCTATCCAGGTATAATTAGGATAGGGACCTTTAACGATATCTTTAAATAAATACAAAGTCAAACCAATATTCAATGATAAAGATTAAGGCTAATTTTAAAATAATTATTTAGAATAATAGAGTTTACTTTTCCTAATAGTTGATCTCAGGATGGACCAGTGGACCACAGCAAATTGTTTTAGTGTTTAGCTTGTGAATGGAATGAAATACAAATAAAAAAGGAAAACGAAGGAAAAATACTAACACTTTGTAAACAAAGAATTTTTAGTAACCTTTTCATGCTTTATTCTTTAACTAAAATTAAGAACGAATAAAAAGATTTTATAACTATTTGCCAGTGGAATATAATGATGGAACACTATGAACAAATAACTGCACTTACATAATACAGTACAAAATCTTCGCTGACATTTTTTAAATTTCAAATAGATAAAAGGACGATTCCAATTATAGCCTATTTTAAGTTATTAAAATGTATTTACTATTCTTAATGTTGATATCAGGGTAGACCACAGCACAGCGTTAGAGCATTTTGCTAGGAATTGGAAAGAATACAAATAAAAAAGGAAAAGGAAGGAAAAACACCTACACTTTTGAGAATTTGTTGTAACGTTTTCTTGATTTATTCTTTAACTAAAATTAAGAACGAATAAAAAGATTTTACAATTATTTGCCAGTGGAATATAATGATGGAACACTATGAACAAATAACTGCACTTACATAATACAATACAAAATCTTCGCTGACATTTTTTAAATTTTACACGTACATAAGGACGATTTTAAGCCTATTTTAAGATATTAAAATGTATTTACTTTTCTAAAAGTTGATATCAGGGTAGACCACAGCACAGCGTTAGAGCATTTTGCTAGGAATTGGAAAGAATACAAATAAAAAAGGAAAAGGAAGGAAAAACACCTACACTTTTGAGAATTTGTTGTAACGTTTTCTTGATTTATTCTTTAACTAAAATTAAGAACGAATAAAAAGATTTTACAATTATTTGCCAGTGGAATATAATGATGGAACACTATGAACAAATAACTGCACTTACATAATACAATACAAAATCTTCGCTGACATTTTTAAATTTTACACGTACATAAGGACGATTTTAAGCCTATTTTAAGATATTAAAATGTATTTACTTTTCTAAAAGTTGATATCAGGGTGGACCACAGCACAGCGTTAGAGCATTTAGCTAGGAATTGGAAAGAATTCAAATAAAAAAGGAAAAGGAAGGAAAAATACCTACACTTTTGAGAATTGGTTGTAACGTTTTCTTGATTTATTCTTAAATTAAAATTAAGAATAAATACAAAGATTTTACAACTATTTGCCAGTGGAATATAATGATGGAACACTATGAACAAATAACTGCACTTACATAATACAATACAAAATCTTCACGGACATTTTTTAAATTTTACACATACATTAGGACGATTCCAATTATAGCCTATTTTAAGTTATTAAAATGTATTTACTTTTCTTAAAGTTGATATCAGGGTGGACCACAGTACAGTGTTAGAGCATTTAGCTAGGAATTGGAAAGAATACAAATAAAAAAGGAAAAGGAAAGAAAAATACCTACACTTTTGAGAATTTGTTGTAACGTTTTCTTTATTTATTCTTTAACTAAAATTAAGAATGAATACAAAGATTTTACAATTATTTGCCAGTGGAATATAATGATGGAACACTATGAACAAATAACTGCACTTACATAATACAATACAAAATCTTCGCTGACATTTTTTAAATTTTACACATACATGAGGACGATTCCAATTATAGCCTAAAATGTATTTACTTTTTTAAAATTTGATATCGGGGTGGACCACAGCAAAGTGTTTGAGCACTTAGTTAGGAATTGGAAAGATTACAAATAAAAAAGGAAAAGGAAGGAAAAATACAAAAACTTTTCCGACTTTGTTGTAACTTTTTCTTGATTTATTCATAAATGAAAATTAAGAATAAATATAAAGATTTTTACTACTATTTGCCTGCAGAATATAAAGATGGAACAATAAGACCAAATAACTTCACTTACTAATAACACACTACAAAATTATTATAACCGTAATTATAATAGCATGCTTGTAAACAAAAAGGTTATGAAATCGACATGTGAAGCCATGTTAATAAATCGTAACACGATCTACTGTATTTGCAATAATTCACCATATAAGAATTATTTTTGTCACTAATCAATTTAAAAACTATCCGGTCCGTTAAGTTGGCCAAAACTATATACATTGAGCCAAATTTCATTAAAATCGGTTGAGTAGTTTCTGAGAAATAGAGAGACAAACATCGGGACACGAGATTTTTATATATATAAGGATATACATTCTTTTTAGAACAGATTGTTTTTTTTTGTTTCGTTTTTTTCTTCATCTATTTTTTTTTATTTTATTGCAAAGTTAAAAGTAAACATAAAAGCATAGTAAAACATAAACATAAAACATAAATAATAGTAAACGTAACATAAATAATAATATACATAAATAAATAAAACATAAAACATAAAAGCCGAACATTTCTCCTATTAGATAATTTGATAACATAACTGGTAATTACACAAAAAATTAAACTCTTTTACTAACCGTACTCTATATACCCATCCTAATTTGCTAAATTCTATTAGTTCGTCACAGTTCTTCCTGTTTAAATATCCAACATTTTGAAGGCAACCCTGTTAGATATAACATCAAGAGAAGTGTATAATCTACTACGATGGAATCCTTGGTTTGTAAATTTTGCTCCAAGGAGTTCACACGTAAAGATAGTATGTTAAAACACGTGAAGAAGAAGAATTGTAAGTTTTCTGCCTCATGTAAAGAATGTTGTGTGACCTTTACCAATCCCCATAACCTGAAGCGACATGAAGAGTATTGTAGAGGAAGCGAACCTCCTAATAAGAAACAGAAACGTGAAGCTAAAACTTCTGATTTATTAGCTATTGTGCCGGATGAAGAAGGGATTGTGGAATACGAAACAGCCTTTGAAAGGAGAATCAAGTCCTATTTTCTGAGATGTGATGAGAACCATGACTTACCGTCCTTCTAGAATGCAATAAAGGAAAAAGTCATTCATAAAATAAGATGTTCTCTCGACAACGAAAGATCCCTCAAAGTAACTGTGGTCTCGGAATTACAACTGGTCAACCAAGCTGGAGATTTGAAAGACGGGACTTTCCAGTCAAAACATGTAACTGTGTTTGTAGATACAGACATAGAAGAAAAAGTGAAGAACTTAAAAACAAATTAAGCGAAAGTCAACTTGTGGGAAGCGGATGGACACTATTTGCTGTTAACGGGTTGCGATTGAAGATAAACAAGTACAACCCACTAACAGGGAGCAGCTATATCCCGTTACCTGAAGAAATAAGAAATAGAAAAGCATGCGTTAATGTGCAAAACAATGATAGCAAATGCTTCGTTTATGCTATTCTATCAAAATTTGTATCTGAGAATCCTAAAAGAGTTACAAAATACGCATCATTGGAGGGAAAGTATGACTTTTCTAAGATAAATTTCCCTACGCCACTTGCGGATATATCGAGATTTGAAAAAAATAATAATATTTCAAGAAATATTATTTATTTATATTTATTTATAAGAAAGAAATAATATTTCAAGAAGATAGTTAAAGAAGAACTAGAGGACCACCGGGATTTACTGCTACTAGAAAAAGAAGGAATGTCACATTATATCTACATATCTAATTTTGAAAAACTAGTAGGACGTCAAATCACAAAGCATGGACATAAGATTCATGTTTGTAAGCGATGTTTAACACATTTTTATTCTAGTGAAAAACTCATACTTCACAAACAACTATGCAATACTAACAAACCTGCAATGATTATACTTCCGGAGAAGAAACCGTACGTACAGTTTGAAACTATAAAACAGTTAAAACATAAAAGCCGAACATTGCTCCTATTAGATAATTTGATAACATAACTGGTAATTACACAAAAAATTAAACTCTTTTACTATATACCCATCCTAATTTGCTAAATTCTATTAGTTCGTCACAGTTCTTCCTGTTTAAATATTCTGTTAATTCTTTACTATTTAATTGATTTCTACATACATCAGCAACCAGATAATTAATCGCTTATAAATCGAAAATAATCCTCAGATCACTATGAGTATCGAACAAGCCATTTTTTAAAAATTTATTTCAGTAGAACTCTCTCTCAATGGGATACACATATTTGGGATACACACAGCACATTCGAAGGGTAGGTGTTTTCTGGCATTCATAACCAAACCAGAGACCTATCGTTTACACTCCTATTCACAGGCTTACGAGCGTTTATAACCATGCCAGAGGTCACTCATTCATTTAATTAATCAACAACACAATTTTTTTTTTAATTAAATTTTATCTTATAATTGCCATGGGCCAAGGTGGATACTCCATCATCAAGGATGTGTCTTTTATCATCAAAAGGTGACAGTGATATTTTGTTTGTTTTAATAGTAAACATTGTTTAAATGATCTGAAGTTTGTAACATCATGTTTAAATTGAATGTTATTTTTTAAGCAGGTAACATAATCTTCAAATTTAATTTTATTTTTAACAACAGGTTTACTAATTCCTTTTATTTTTTTAATAATTTCGCTTTTAATGTCTATTGCATACATTTTAGACCTCAAAGCTACAAATTTATTATGTATTTCACCATTAGCCTCATCTTTAAACTTACCCACTACTTCTTGTAGCTAACTTCTTCTTGAGGAGAGAGGGGTCTCATTGGTGTGTTTTTATTATATATCTTGTAAACTGTTTCAGCTACCTTCTTCATGTCAAATACAAAATTATTTGCTTCATTTTCACCTCTATACAAAATTGGTTCATCAGGTATACCATCTTCTACTCCGTTCAGAAATTTAGATCTTCTTACATAAAACCGTACGAGTAGGGAATGTGGCAATGTAATATTTTCGATGAAAGACTTTCTACATTTGTAGGTTTCAAAGTCGGCGTAGACTATGTAGGGTTCACGTTGAAATCCCTCTACGTTTTCAAACTGTAAGTAGAATTTCTTCTCCGGAAGTATAATCATTGCAGGTTTGTTAGTATTGCATAGTTGTTTGTGAAGTATGAGTTTTTCACTAGAATAAAAATGTGTTAAACATCGCTTACAAACATGAATCTTATGTCCATGCTTTGTGATTTGACGTCCTACTAGTTTTTCAAAATTAGATATGTAGATATAATGTGACATTCCTTCTTTTTCTAGTAGCAGTAAATCCCGGTGGTCCTCTAGTTCTTCTTTAACTATCTTCAGAGGATAAACGTTAAGCTTTTCATCGAGGGCAAACACATTAATTGAAATATTATTATTTTTTTCAAATCTCGATATATCCGCAAGTGGCGTAGGGAAATTTATCTTAGAAAAGTCATACTTTCCCTCCAATGATGCGTATTTTGTAACTCTTTTAGGATTCTCAGATACAAATTTTGATAGAATAGCATAAACGAAGCATTTGCTATCATTGTTTTGCACATTAACGCATGCTTTTCTATTTCTTATTTCTTCAGGTAACGGGATATAGCTGCTCCCTGTTAGTGGGTGGTACTTGTTTATCTTCAATCGCAACCCGTTAACAGCAAATAGTGTCCATCCGCTTCCCACAAGTTGACTTTCGCTTAATTTGTTTTTAAGTTCTTCACTTTTTCTTCTATGTCTGTATCTACAAACACAGTTACATTTTTTGACTGGAAAGTCCCGTCTTTCAAATCTCCAGCTTGGTTGACCAGTTGTAATTCCGAGACCACAGTTACTTTGAGGGATCTTTCGTTGTCGAGAGAACATCTTATTTTATGAATGACTTTTTCCTTTATTGCATTCTAGAAGGACGGTAAGTCATGGTTCTCATCACATCTCAGAAAATAGGACTTGATTCTCCTTTCAAAGGCTGTTTCGTATTCCACAATCCCTTCTTCATCCGGCACAATAGCTAATAAATCAGAAGTTTTAGCTTCACGTTTCTGTTTCTTATTAGGAGGTTCGCTTCCTCTACAATACTCTTCATGTCGCTTCAGGTTATGGGGATTGGTAAAAGTCACACAACATTCTTTACATGAGGCAGAAAACTTACAATTCTTCTTCTTCACGTGTTTTAACATACTATCTTTACGTGTGAACTCCTTGGAGCAAAATTTACAAACCAAGGATTACATCGTAGTAGATTATACACTTCTCTTGATGTTATATCTAACAGGGTTGCCTTCAAAATGTTGGATTAGCTCCCTTTCTTCTTTCCTAAATCTTAGAAAATGTTGTCAGCCTTTTAAATATTTCCAAATATAACAGTGATTGAGGTTCAAAATTATCAATTGAATATGTTAATTATTAAGAAACTTAATTCAGTAATGTTGTTTCTAGCAGGGCTAGCTTTAAAATGACTGCTTAGCTCGGATTCTGTACTTATATAACAATGAGCAAATGCCTCCTGAATTTTATTAAATTATAACTTCTACTTATCAGTTCTACTGAAATAAATTTTTAAAAAATGGCTTGTTCGATACTCATAGTGATCTGAGGATTATTTTCGATTTATAAGGGATGAATCATCTGGTTGCTGATGTATGTAGAAATCAATTAAATAGTAAAGAATTAACAGAATATTTAAACAGGAAGAACTGTGACGAACTAATAGAATTTAGCAAATTAGGATGGGTATATAGAGTACGGTTAGTAAAAGAGTTTAATTTTTTGTGTAATTACCAGTTATGTTATCAAATTATCTAATAGGAGAAATGTTCGGCTTTTATGTTTTTTGTTTTATTTATTCATGTATATTATTATTTATGTTATGTTTACTATTATTTATGTTTTATGTTTATGTTTTACTATGCATAAACAAGAATGTATATAATATTATAAATAAGAACATCATTTTACTCTATTCTATTCTGATGTATGCATGAACCTTTGTAAAAAGCTTGAATAGGAACTTGAACGTAGGAATAAATTGCTAGTTTGTTAGAACCAATGAGTAACCAAAATGTATATGTATAATGTAATTTATAATCATGATAATTTTTACTGAACAATCTGTCTTAAAAATTATGTATATAATATTGTCTTAAAAATTGTGTATGTAATATTGTCTTGAAAATTATGTATATAATATTATAAATAAAAACATTCTATTCTATTATATTCTGATTTATTTATGAACCCTTGTAAAAAACTTAGAGAGGAACCGAGAGGTTGGGATGATGGTTGATGATGATGGATAATTGGTTGTGTCAATAATAACCAATGATTGCCCAAATTAGTCAGAAAGAAAAGTCTTACTATTGATAACATGTACTAATTACCTCATTGCAATCTAATGTTTTGAAAGAGGAACATAACCTTACCTCGTTGTAACCTTTTGTTTCGTAAGAATAACATAACCTTACATCTATTGTATTAAAAAAGTAACAAACTTTGGGATCTGTAAGTTGGGATGCTGGAACTGTAAGACTAAAGAAATATCTTAAACAAAATGAAAATAAAATAAAATTTTCCTTTTAAAAGAAAATTAAAAAAATGAATAAATATTTTTTTATATCTATAAAAATAAAATAATTTCTTCGTTAATTGTCTATGCTGATTTACCGCAACAACAGGGTAACAGTCAGGGAGGTTGCCAACAACCGCCCAAGGACACCCAATATACTCCCCCCCCCCCCCGGTTACACGCTCAAGGTCATGCCATGCGACGTTCAGCTGTTTTAAAAGAGTAACAAACATACCTCTTTGTGGCGTACTGCTTTGGAAGGGTGACAACCTTACACATACAGGATAACAGTCAGGGAGGTTGCCGCCAAAGTGACCCACAATCGGCATTTACTACCTACTATGCATGCGCGATTAAAAATCTGAAATTTATTTCGGAATCAGCATCCTCAGAAACCATATGTTTATCTATATAATAAAAAATAAAATAAAACATAACCGTAAACCGAGTCGCGCATGTGTGATCGAAAATCTGATATTAAATTTAAAATCAGCATCCTCAGAAACCTATGATCCACTAATATAAAGAACAAAAATTAAAAAACAAAAAAGAAACGAATCACGCATGCGCGAATTGAAAATCTGCAATTCAATTCAGAATCAGCATCAGAAACCATATGTTTATCAATATAATGAACAAACATTAAAAAACAACAGTGTATCGAATCATGCATGCGCGATATAAAATCTCAAATTTATTTCGGAATCAGCATCCTCAGAAACCTATGTTTATTAATATACAATACAATACAATACAATAAGGCTTAACGGACCCGAAGGCCCGACGCCGACACCACCAATCGGTCCCTACATACCTCCATCCATCTACCACCGTCCAATCCCAAATTCACAAGATCTGCTTTCACCGAATCTTCCCACCTTCGCCTAGGCCTACCCCTCGGTCGTTTTCCAGTCGGCAAAGCGTTTATCAATCTTTTAGGAATTCGTTCACTACTAAGACTCGCCATTTTGCATGCCCACTTTAACCGACGCGCAGCTATAGACTCGATTACATTAACCGGGTAAAGCTCACGCAATTCCGCATTGTGTAGCCGTCTAAATTCTCCTGTTGACTCATCTTTCTTCGGCCCGAATATTCTACGCAGCACTTTATTTTCAAACACCATAAGGCGTTTCTCATCCCTTACTGTAAGCGGCCATGTTTCACAACCGTAAAGAACAGTCGGAAGAATTATAGTTTTGTAAATCCTAATTTTTAAATTTCGGGATAAAAGGCGTGACCCAAGTAATTTTGCAACCGAGAAATAACAAGCATTTCCCGCCTTTAATCTAGCCTTAATTTCCTCTTCGATTTCGTTTTTTCTAGTTACAGTAGATCCTAAATATCTAAATTTCTCAACGGCTTCGAATATTTCCTCTTCTACTTCAATATCGCCAAAATTGTCACCGTTTCTACAACTAACCATATATTTTGTTTTTTCCGTATTTATTTCTAGCCCTACTTCTTTTCCGGCTTCCATCAATGCTTTTGTATTTAGTTCTATCGTTTCCACGTCGTCGCCAAGCAAAACCAAATCATCAGCGTAACCGAGTACGGATATATTTCCCCCCAGATTCAAACCCTTTCCGGTATTTATCACCTCCCTAATGACATATTCTAGAGCTAAATTAAATAAAACAGGGGATAGCGAATCCCCCTGTTTCAAACCAGAGTGAACCTCGAACTTCTCAGAAAAATAACGACCGATTCTTATTTTATTGAACGTTTCGGTCATACACATTTTTACTAAGTTTACTAACTTCTTCGGTATTCCTAGTTCAGTCAGGATGTTATACAGTTTATTGCGGTCTATTGAATCATAAGCCTTTTTAAAGTCGACATACAGTTGATGAACAATACCATTGTATTCTAATTTTTTCTCTAATATTTGACGGAGGGAGAATATTTGGTCTACGGTAGATCGGTTCCGTCTGAAACCACATTGATAATCTCCGATAATTTCCTCGGCGTATTCGGTTATTCGGCTAGTCAGTATTGACGTAAATACTTTATAGCAGACCGGAAGTAGTGAGATCCCACGGTAGTTATTAGTGTCTGTCCGCGACCCCTTCTTGTGAATCGGTATAAGTATAGACTCTTTCCATTCTTCGGGTACTTTTTCATACTCCCAGATCTTTTTAATCAAAAGATGTATTTTTGAAATCCCAGCTTCCCCACATGATTTGATTAGTTCGCTAGGAATATTATCCGTCCCCGCTGCTTTATAGGATTTTAATTTTCCGATAGCTATTTCGACTTCCCCTATACTCGGTTCTTCTAATAACGGTTCAGCACTTTGAAATTCCAAAAGTGGTGATAGACGGGTATTTTCTGGATTCAAAATACTATCAAAGTGCTCTTTGAACTTCCTTACTATGTCTACCGGATCCGCTATGATGTTATTATTAGTATCCCTAATACCAGTCGTAACTGGTCCTAGACGTTTACGTGATAAATTTATGCCTTTATACATATCTCTAACGTTATTTTGGATTCCATTATTTTCTATTTCTATTATTTTGTTTTTGAGATATTCTCTTTTTTTATTTTTAAGCAATTTAGTCGTTTCGTTCCTCATGCCTCGAAAGTAGGCATGATTGTCTTCGCTAGGATTATTTAAAACTTTGAGTTTAGCGGCTTTTCTTTTCTCACACGAGTTTAAACATTCTTCATCGAACCATGGTTTATTCTTATTATTTTCCCTTTTGCCCAGACACAAATTACTGACCTCTTTAATATTATCCCTAATCCCTTCCCACAATTGATCAATGTCTTCGCCATTCTCTGTCGATGGTTCTAATACATCAAATCTATTCTTGAGTTCAATTTCAAATTGTTTTCTAATCGCCGGAATTTTAAGTTTTTCCAGATTAAAATATTCGGTACGAGATCCGGTTTCTAACCTTTTTTTTATTGAAAGTCTTTGCCGAACTTTAGCGACTACTAGTTCGTGATCCGACCCGCATTCCGCCCCTCGGTACGACCTAACATTAATAACACTATTTTGCCACCTATGCTGCACCAAAACGTGATCGATTTGATTTCTTGTTTGTGAATCCGGTGATGTCCAGGTATATTTGTGAATATCTTTATGTTTAAAAGTTGTACTTTTGATTATTAAATTTTTAGAAGTAGCAAAGTTAATCAATCGGATTCCGTTATCATTACTAATTTCGTGGAAACTTTCTTTTCCAATAGTCGGATAATATATTTCTTCCCTGCCCACCTTTGCGTTAGCGTCTCCTAAAACTATCTTCATGTAATTTCGCGGTAATTTATCGAAGGCCCACTCTAGTTTATCGTAAAATTCCGACTTAACTTCGTCATCGCTGTCTTCGGTCGGAGAATGTATGTTTATTAACGCGATTTTAAACCACCGCCCCTGAAATACAGCTACTGATATCCTGTCCCCGAAAAATTGAACGTCCCTCAAAGCGGATATCAACCTATTCCTAATCAGAAACCCAGTGCCTAAACAATAATTTTCGCCCCCGCCGTACCAAATTGTGTACTTACCTTCTCTTAAAGAGCCCTCCCCCGGCCAGCGTACCTCTTGCAGCGCCACGATATCTATACCGTACCTCTCAACCTCATTCGAAACCGATTTTAACCCACCCGCTGTATTCAAACTTCTGACGTTCCACGTCCCTAATACTAAATCTCTTAATTTCAACTTTCGCCATGATTCCCCTAAAGCAGTCCCCACCCGGAGACCCGAACGGGGGACTAGTTTACCTCCGGATAATGAGCGTTTTACCTTAGGAGAATCCATGACTGTTTGTGGTGTTTGGGTGAACTAAAAAATGTGAGTAGGGCGTTCAAACCTACGTCACACCCTCCAGCAAGCCTGGGGGGCCGCTCTCATTGTTGGTCAGCGAGTCCTACGGACTTAGCCGGGAGGAACTTCCTAGGAATTTCCACCGACCATCCCCACATCCGCCACCCGTGGGACGCTCCCCTTACGCGGTAATGAGACCCGCGCGAGGATGTTTATTAATATAATGAACAAAAATTAAAAAACAAAAGTGAATCAAATCATCCATGCGCGATTGAAAATTTGAAACTTATTTCGGAATCAGCATCCTCAGAAACCATATGTTTAATAATATAACGAACAAAAATTAAAAAACAAAAGTGAATCGAATCACGCATGCACAATTGAAAATCTGAAATTTTATTTGGAATCAGCATCCTCAGAAACCACATGTTTATCAATATAAAAAACAAAAAAATACCGGAAATCGACTCGCGCATGCGTGAACGAAAATCTGATATTAAATTCAAAATCAGCATCCTCAGAAACCTATGATCCACTACTATAACGAAAAAAAATTAAAAAACAAAAATAAATCGAATCATGCATGCGCGGTTGAAAATCTGAAATTTATTTTGGAATCAGCATCCTCAGAAACCATATGTTTATTAATCGAATAAATAAAAATAACACTGAATCGAATCGTGCATGCGTGATATAAAATCTGAATTCAATTCGGAATCAGCTTCCTCAGAAACCATATAATCCACTAATATAACGAACAAACATTAAAAATCAATAGTGTATCGAATCATGCATGCGCGATTGAAAATCAGAAATTTATTTTCGAATCAGCTTCCTCAGTAACCATATAATCCACTAATATAACGAACAAAAATAAAGAAACAAAAGTTTATCGAATCATGCATGCGCGATTGAAAATCTGAAATTTATTTTTGAATCAGCATTCTCAGAAACCATATGTTTATTAATAAAACGAACAAAAATTAAAAAACAAAAGTGAATCGAATCACGCATGCACAATTGAAAATCTGAAATTTTATTTGGAATCAGCATCCTCAGAAACCACATGTTTATCAATATAAAAAACAAAAAAAAACCGGAAATTGACTCGCGCATGCGTGAACGAAAATCTGATATTAAATTCAAAATCAGCATCCTCAGAAACCTATGATCCACTACTATAACGAAAAAAAATAAAAAAACAAAAATAAATCGAATCATGCATGCGCGGTTGAAAATCTGAAATTTATTTTGGGATCAGCATCCTCAGAAACCATATGTTTATTAATCGAATAAATAAAAATAACACTGAATCGAATCGCGCATGCGTGATATAAAATCTGAATTCAATTCGGAATCAGCTTCCTCAGAAACCATATAATCCACTAACATAACGAACAAACATTAAAAATCAATAGTGTATCGAATCATGCATGCGCGATTGAAAATCAGAAATTTATTTCCGAATCAGCTTCCTCAGTAACCATATAATCCACTAATATAACGAACAAAAATAAAGAAACAAAAGTTTATCGAATCATGCATGCGCGATTGAAAATCTGAAATTTATTTTTGAATCAGCATTCTCAAAAACCATATGTTTATTAATATAACGAACAAAAATTAAAAAACAAAAGTGAATCGAATCACGCATGCACAATTGAAAATCTGAAATTTTATTTGGAATCAGCATCCTCAGAAACCACATGTTTATCAAAATAAAAAACAAAAAAAAACCGGAAATCGACTCGCGCATGCGTGAACGAAAATCTGATATTAAATTCAAATGAATTGAATCATGCATGCACGATTGAAAATCAGAAATTTATTTCGGAATCAGCATCCCCAGAAACCATATAATCCTCTAATATAACGAACAAACATTAAAAATCAATAGTGTATCAAATCATGCATGCGCGATTGAAAATCAGAAATTTATTTTCGAATCAGCTTCCTCAGTAACCATATAATCCACTAATATAACGAACAAAAATAAAGAAACAAAAGTTTATCGAATAATGCATGCGCGATTGAAAATCTGAAATTTATTTTTGAATCAGCATCCTCAGAAACCATATGTTTATTAATATAACGAACAAAAATTAAAAAACAAAAGTGAATCGAATCACGCATGCACAATTGAAAATCTGAAATTTTATTTGGAATCAGCATCCTCAGAAACCACATGTTTATCAATATAAAAAACAAAAAAAAAACCGGAAATCGACTCGCGCATGCGTGAACGAAAATCTGATATTAAATTCAAATGAATTGAATCATGCATGCACGATTGAAAATCAGAAATTTATTTCGGAATCAGCATCCTCAGAAACCATATAATCCTCTAATATAACGAACAAACATTAAAAATCAATAGTGTATCAAATCATGCATGCGCGATTGAAAATCAGAAATTTATTTTCGAATCAGCTTCCTCAGTAACCATATAATCCACTAATATAACGAACAAAAATAAAGAAACAAAAGTTTATCGAATCATGCATGCGCGATTGAAAATCTGAAATTTATTTTTGAATCAGCATCCTCAGAAACCATATGTTTATTAATATAACGAACAAAAATTAAAAAACAAAAGTGAATCGAATCACGCATGCACAATTGAAAATCTGAAATTTTATTTGGAATCAGCATCCTCAGAAACCACATGTTTATCAATATAAAAAACAAAAAAAAAACCGGAAATCGACTCGCGCATGCGTGAACGAAAATCTGATATTAAATTCAAAATCAGCATCCTCAGAAACCTATGATCCACTAATATAACGAATACAAATAGAAAAACAAAAATAAATCGAATCATGCCTGCGCGGTTGAAAATCAGAAATTTATTTCGGAATCAGCATCCTCAGAAACCATATAATCCTCTAATATAACGAACAAACATTAAAAATCAATAGTGTGTCGAATCATGCATGCGCGATTAAAAATCTGGTATTTATTTCGGAGACAGCATCCTCAGAAACCATATAATCCACTAACATAACGAAAAAACATTAAAAATCAATAGTGAATCGAATCATGCATGCACGATTGAAAATCAGAAATTTATTTCGGAATCAGCATCGTTAGAAACCATATAATCCTCTAATATAACGAACAAACATTAAAAATCAATAGTGTATCGAATCATGCATGCGCGATTGAAATTCAGAAGTTTATTTCGGAATCAGATTCCTCAGTAACCATATAATCCACTAATATAACGAACAAAAATAAAAAAACAAAAGTTTATCGAATCATGCATGCGCGATTGAAAATCTGAAATTTCTTTTTGAATCAGCATCCTCAGAAACCATATAATCCACTAATATAACGAACAAACATTAAAAATCAATAGTGAATCGAATCATGCATGCACGATTGAAAATCAGAAATTTATTTCGGAATCAGCATCGTCAGAAACCATATAATCCTCTAATATAACGAACAAACATTAAAAATCAATAGTGTATCGAATCATGCATGCGCGATTGAAATTCAGAAGTTTATTTCGGAATCAGATTCCTCAGTAACCATATAATCCACTAATATAACAAACAAAAATAAAAAAACAAAAGTTTATCGAATCATGCATGCGCGATTGAAAATCTGAAATTTATTTTTGAATCAGCATCCTCAGAAACCATATGTTTAGTAATATAACAAACAAAAATTAAAAAACAAAAGTGAATCGAATCACGCATGCGCGTTAGAAAATCTGAAATTTAATTCGAAATCAGCTTCCTCAGAAACCATATGTTTATTAATATAACGAACAAAAATTAATAAACAACAGTGTATCGAATCATGCATGCGCAATTGAAAATCTAAAATTTATTTCGGAATCAGCATCCTCAGAAACCATATGTTTATCAATGTAATAAAAAAAAATTAAAATATAACCGTAAAACGACTCGAATGCATGAACAAAAATCTGATATTAAATTCAAAATCAGCATCCTCAGAAACCTATGATCCACTAATATAACGAACAAAAATAAAAAAACAAAAATAAATCGAATCATGCCTGCACGGTTGAAAATCTGAAATTCATTTCGGAATCAGCATCCTCAGAAACCATATGTTTAATTATCTAATGAACAAAAATAACACTGAGTCGAATCGCACATGCGTGAATGAAAATCTGATATTCAATTCGGAATCAGCAGCTTTAGAAACCATATAACCCTCTAATATAACGAACAAACCTTAATTAAAAAACAACAGTGCATCGAAACATGCATGCTCGAATGAAAATATAAAATTTATTTCGGGATTCAGCATCCTCAGAAACCATATTTTTATCAATATAATAAACAAAAATAATAGTAAATCGAATCGTGCAAAAGTGATTAAAAATCTGATATTCAATTCGGAATAAGCTTCTTTCGAAACCATATAATCGACTAATATAACAAACAAACATTAATAAACAACAGTGCATCGAATAATGCATGGGCAATTGAAAATCTTAAATTTATTTCGGAATCAGCATCCTTAGAAACCATATGTTTATTAATGTAATAAACAAAAATTAAAAAATAACCGTAAAACGACGCGCGCATGCGAGTTAACAAATAATTCTGAAGTCTAATAATTATTTTTATTAGTCTTTGTTACAAACAATAACATTAACATTAGTGCCCGCCCTATCCGCCCTAACCGTCCAGTTCCCACGTCCGCTGGCATTAAGTTATAGTCCACACATGCTTACAACACAAAAGGCCCTCCAGGCCAACCCCACATGCTGACTGACCGCTGTCTCACTGCGACAATATATTAACAACTTTATTACTTCCATATTCTGAGGCCTCTCACTAATAGCCTGTTGGCCTTCCCTCTTTTTGCTATAACACTTGCATCCTGCTCTTTGAGAGTCCCTTCAACATGGTCCTCATTTATCTTGATGTCCATAAGGGCCACCCCTTCCAGCTACAGCTCAACCAATCATATGACACGGTCTAAGACAAAGGCCGCCCCAAGCCGGTTTGACCAATAAGAAGTAGCGGACTAAGACAAAAGGCCGCCCCCCAACCTGCTTACCAATCAGAAGACACGACTTTTCCCCCCGCTCTAGTGCAGAACTAGCAAATCCCCACTCCAAGCTCTGAATATATTTATCCCCCAAAAACACACACAACAGACAGAGAGTAACAGACACAGAGTAAGAGTTAGATAGTACATACAGATAGTAGCACACACAGTGATGTATCTTATAGTTAGTCCTAGAGACTTAGTAGAGAGTATCTTTGATATAATGATGTAACATTTCATATTGACAATAAAAGCTTAATCTACAGTCTTGCTGGAGTATCTGTTATATATTTGGCGCTCGAACATCAGACGGTATTCATTGGGAACTCACTATTGCTAGGTATTCCCATGTGACAATCACCGTCAGAACCAGACCCCCTGAAGAACTTCAACTTTTAGACCCACTCTTGCGAGGTATCTACTGGTTGATGGATTGGCCCACTCTACCCGAGGTACTAATCTTCTTCAGAACTCCAGGACATCCAGTCACAGAAAATCACTCTTTCGATGTATTCTGCACTGGCAGTCTTCTACTTGGCCCACTGATTACCAGGTACCGGAAGAAGACGGCGGATTTTCTTCAGTAAGATAAAGATTAATTTTTTATTTATTTATATTTTTTATGAAATAATTTTGTATTATTAAAGTAAGTAAGAAAGCTTTAATTTGACAATTTACTTAATAGTAATTGAAATTTAATGAGTTTAATTTGTTAATATTTATGAATATGGAATCATTTCACTGTAGTAAAATGCCTTATGCTAGTGGCAATTCTAATAATTTAGAATCATTAACCTTCGATTTGTTCGAAATGAAAATTAATAATAATGAACAGCCTTCCGATTTTCTCGAAAGGTTGATTATTAAAAGAAATATTTTAATTCTTAAATATAAAAATGTAAAAATAATGAATAAAGACGCAATGATAAATCAATTAGAATCGCGAATATTATATCATTTTTATTCAAATATGCCATTGGATGTTCGGATAGGGTTGATGAATGAATCTGATCATTTAAGGAATCTAGATGATTTACGTTTGTTATTGAATAGCAAGAATCATCTTCTTTCTGATAATGATTCGGATTCATTTGGACCAAAATCCAAGGCGGAAAATGAATATAATGATAATTACATTACGAAAAATTTAGATAAACATTCGAAACATAATAAAATGAATAGTTCAAGGCAAAATTATAAAATGTTGTCACCAGATCAAACCCATTCTTATAAAAATAAATATCCCAATAATAATGTGAAACATAACAGATTTTTAAATGAGGGATCAATGAAAAATTACCAGCATCATCCTCCATACAAACACCTAGACTTAAGTTTTAGTGAAGAAGACTCTAAAGACCAAAAAATTCGGGAATTAGAAGAACGGATTCAGCAACTATACGAAGCTGAGCGTTTTCTAAATATCGCGCAAAATCCTTCGGAAACACATAATGTAAGCAATGATACGCTAAAAACCGAAATCGTTGGTAATATCATTTGCGACAAAGATAAGCCAAAAACCGAAATCGTTGGTAATATCATTTGCGACAAGGATAAGCCAAAAACCGAAATCGTTGGTAATATCATTTGCGACAAGGATAAGCCAAAAACCGAAATCGTTGGTAATATCATTTGCGACAAGGATAAGCCAAAAACCGAAATCGTTGGTAATATCATTTGCGACAAGGATAAGCCAAAAACCGAAATCGTTGGTAATATCATTTGCGACAAGGATAAGCCAAAAACCGAAATCGTTGGTAATCTAATTTGTGACAAGGATACGCTAAAAACCGAAACCGTCGGTAATCTTATTGGTGACAAAGATATGCTAAAAAACGAAAACAGTTCTATAATTTCTAGCCTTGCTGTAGAAATAACTCCCGATCTAGATAAAGTTTCAAATAAAGCTGAAGAAGTTGAGAACGCTTCAATTGTAGAAGAAATACTTAAAAGCGAAATAATGCCCGAACGTCCCATTAATATTATTAATAACAATAATACTGATGCAATTTCGGTAGTTAAAAATATTTCACCTTTATTTGACAATATCTCTGTTAAATTAGAAGAACCAAAATTAGATATAAATCGACATGCAAATTATTACAACAAATTGCAGACGAAAAAACCGACAAGATCTAATATAAATATACAATTAATAGAAAAAATTGTCTCTACAGGAGACATAATAAAAAAATTGAAATCTAAAATTAAATTAAAAATTCTAAAAATCCATAAATGGCGAAAAAGAAAGAATTTAATATATTTATGGATGTTGCAACCGGATAGAATACGAAATTACAAATGGATTGTGACGGAGTAAAATGGAAAAAAACGGAAACATAAAGTAAAATAAAAACTCATATAATAATAATTAGTTTTAAGATTGAATAACATAATTTATATAAAATAAAATCATAAACTATAAAACCAATAAGAAAGAACATATAAATAATTAACCTGACCTCGATAATAAAATTAATACAAAATAATTACAATCCTACCTTAAAAATCTTAATATTAAATAAGGATTGAATTTAGAAACCAATAGTGAAGTAATAATTATAATTCCTGGAATAAATAGTGATTAAAAGAAATTGTAAACAATAATTTCTTATGAAACAAAAAACTGTAATTTAAATATTCTATTCTTTAGCAAATATAATAATAAAAATAATTAGTAACATTTTGACAAAAGCGGTTATTGATAATATGGTAAATAAAAGTAATATTAAGAATATTAATATTAAGAAATTAACTATACATTAATTATATTAATAAATAATAAGTGATAATAACTAATAAGTGATAATAAATAATTAAATATAATAGTAATAAATAATTTATTTTAATTAATCCAATCTTAAATTGTGGCTCACCACCATTTTAAATTATTTTTAAATAATTATTTAAAAATAAATAATTTAATATAATAATAAATAAATAAATAATTGAACTGATGATAAAATAATAATTAATTCAAAAGAAAAACTTATGTGCTTAATACCTTGTTAAAACAACCTTCTACAATAAGTGAAAGTAAAATAATTTAATTTAGAAATTCAATAAAACATTTATCGGACATATGTATTAAGATGTGATACTAATTTTGAAATACAAATCAGTACATTATTGATATAATAGTTCTGTTATAATTATATAAATATTCTGTAATGATAATACATTATTAATCAGTTTAAATATATGTTATTTCCAAGCCTTTTTGGCAACAATAATAATACATAAAATATATGTAATGATAAAATTAAGTATTACATTGATCTAATTAGCAATTTTCTCTCGGTGAAAATTAAATTTATATATAAATATTAATTTTATAATAGCCATAAAAAAGTTTTGATTAACATATGGTATGCCATATAAAATTCGTAATCTTTTAGGATTTTGTAGTTTTACTATTGTATTTATTTTTATATCTAATATAAAAACCGATGAAAATATATATATAAAATATAAATATAAATTCATTATAGAAATTGATTTTTTTTCTTCTTTTTTTTCGAAAAGGCATTAATTATTAATGAACAAAATGTTATCATATTCATTTATATTATTTGATTATAATTTAAAATGAAAATTCTGCTGGAGCAATGAACATGTTTGAATATGAACTTATTACAATCATTGTATAAATTCATGAATAATATTTATCTCAAAACGGATCGATAATACATAGCTAGAATGTGGCTATATTATGTAAGAAAAATATCTATCTTTTTAAAAAAGGAGTAGCTTTTATAATAAATATTAAAGAAAAAATATTTTGTAGTAACCAGATAGTTTATTTTATTGTGAAATGAAAACGAAAATTTCTATGTCAAAGAAGAAAATTGTAAAAATATGGTGAAGATATTAGAAGAAAAAAGTTGCTTAGAATATGTTTTTAGTAATTACATTAATAAATTATACAGTAATATTAATAATTATAACAATATATAAAAGTATTTTCACTTACAATGCTTCACTCATAGAAAGCATTTGTTCATTACAAGGTAGTACAGTATTATTTAACATTTTAATACTTACTCAACAATTAGATCAACCTAATAATGATTAGTCAGATTTATTAAGTCTTTTATTTTTATCTACCTTGAAATTACATATTATTATTAAATAAAAGCATAAATAAAAATGTATTATTTACTGTAAGAGTTTAATTGAGCTGAATTGGATGGTCCAATGAAATTATTATACACTAGTGAGTGAGTAAGTGAAACATAATTACTAGAAATGAAATATGTTTTATATTCAATTATAATCATAGAAAAAAAATATGTATATATATATTTATTTGTAATAGATAAATGATAGGTATTAGAATGTAAGTAATTATAAATGAAGGATCACTATTACCTATGTAATTATTAATTTATTTACTGTAATACTAGTATTAATAATGATGTACAATTTTAATTTTAAAAAAACATATGGGAATTATTGTAAAAAAAAAAAAAAAGGAAAAAACTTATTAGGTATTAGTTGCCTTATTGTATATTGTAGTGTTCATGGAATCTTGAATTAATGTAGGAAAGAACTATCATTGCACATAGGTATTATTGTTGTAATTAGGCAATTTAAACATAGGTACTCACAAAACCAAATGTATCAACATTTAGCTACCCAAAATTAGCAATGCACATATCAATTCAGAGCTTATAAGACCCTATAAAACATTATTATAAAAAAAAAAAAAAAATTATTTTAGCTCGGAGCCCCCTCGCTTCAAAAGGTGGGAGAAGTTAACAAATAATTCTGAAGTCTAATAATTATTTTTATTAGTCTTTGTTACAAACAATAACATTAACATTAGTGCCCGCCCTATCCGCCCTAACCGTCCAGTTCCCACGTCCGCTGGCATTAAGTTATAGTCCACACATGCTTACAACACAAAAGGCCCTCCAGGCCAACCCCACATGCTGACTGACCGCTGTCTCACTGCGACAATATATTAACAACTTTATTACTTCCATATTCTGAGGCCTCTCCCTAATAGCCTGTTGGCCTTCCCTCTTTTTGCTATAACACTTGCATCCTGCTCTTTGAGAGTCCCTTCAACATGGTCCTCATTTATCTTGATGTCCATAAGGGCCACCCCTTCCAGCTACAGCTCAACCAATCATATGACACGGTCTAAGACAAAGGCCGCCCCAAGCCGGTTTGACCAATAAGAAGTAGCGGACTAAGACAAAAGGCCGCCCCCCAACCTGCTTACCAATCAGAAGACACGACTTTTCCCCCCGCTCTAGTGCAGAACTAGCAAATCCCCACTCCAAGCTCTGAATATATTTATCCCCCAAAAACACACACAACAGACAGAGAGTAACAGACACAGAGTAAGAGTTAGATAGTACATACAGATAGTAGCACACACAGTGATGTATCTTATAGTTAGTCCTAGAGACTTAGTAGAGAGTATCTTTGATATAATGATGTAACATTTCATATTGACAATAAAAGCTTAATCTACAGTCTTGCTGGAGTATCTGTTATATATTTTGCGTAACTGAATATCTGAAGTTTATTTAGGAATCAGCTTCCTAAGAAACCATATAATCCACTAATATAACGAACAAACCTTAAAAAACAACAGTGTATCGAATCATGCATGCGCGTTTGAAAATCTAAAATTTATTTCGGAATCAGCATCCTCACAAACCATATGTTTATCTATATAATAAAAAAAAAAAATAACATAACCGTAAATTGAGTGGCGCATGCGTAAAAGAAAATCTGATATTAAATTCAAAATCAGCATCCTCAGAAACCTATGATCCATTAATATAAAGAACAAAATTTAAAAAAACAAAAAAGAATCGAATCACGCATTCGCGCGAATTGAATAACTAAAATTCAATTCAGAATCAGTCCTCAGAAACCATAAAATCCACTAATATAACGAACAAACATTAAAAAACAACAGTGTATCGAATCATGCATGCGCGTTTGAAAATCTAAAATTTATTTCGGAATCAGCATCCTCACAAACCATATGTTTATCTATATAATAAAAAAAAAAAATAACATAACCGTAAATTGAGTGGCGCATGCGTAAAAGAAAATCTGATATTAAATTCAAAATCAGCATCCTCAGAAACCTATGATCCATTAATATAAAGAACAAAATTTAAAAAAACAAAAAAGAATCGAATCACGCATTCGCGCGAATTGAATAACTAAAATTCAATTCAGAATCAGTCCTCAGAAACCATAAAATCCACTAATATAACGAACAAACATTAAAAAACAACAGTGTATCAAATCTGAAATTTATTTCGGCGTCAGAATCCTCAGAAACCATATAATCTACTAATATAACGAACAAACATTAAAAATCAATAGTGAATCGAATCATGCATGCGCGATGGAAAATCAGAAATTTATTTCGGAATCAGCATCCTCAGAAACCATATAATCCACTAATATAACGAACAAACATTAAAAAACAACAGTGTATAGTATCATGCATGCGCGATTGAAAACAGAAATTTATTTCGGAATCAGCATCCTCAGAAACCATATAATCCACTAATATAACGAACAAACATTAAAAAAAAAAACAGTGTATAGTATCATGCATGCGCGATTGAAAATCAGAAATTTATTTCAGAATCATATTATCTAATATTATAACGAAATAAAATAAAAAATTGAAAATGTATCGAATCGCGCTTGCGTGTTCAAAAATGTGATATTAAATTTAAAATCAGCATCCTCAGAAACCATATGATCTAATATTATAACAAACTAAAATAAAAAATTGACAGTGTATCGAATCGCGCATGCGTGATCGAAGATCTGATATTAAATTTAAAATCAGCATCCTCAGAAACCATATAATCCACTAATATAACGAACAAACATTAAAAAAAAACAGTGTATAGTATCATGCATGCGCGATTGAAAATCAGAAATTTATTTCGGAATCAGCATCCTCAGAAACCATATGTTTATTAATCGAATAAATAAAAATAACACTGAATCGAATCGCGCATGCGTGATATAAAATCTGAATTCAATTCGGAATCAGCTTCCTCAGAAACCATATAATCCACTAATATAACGAACAAACATTAAAAATCAATAGTGTATCGAATCATGCATGCGCGATTGAAAATCAGAAATTTATTTTCGAATCAGCTTCCTCAGTAACCATATAATCCACTAATATAACGAACAAACATAAAAAAACAACAGTGTATCAAATCTGAAATTTATTTCGGCGTCAGAATCCTCAGAAACCATATAATCTACTAATATAACGAACAAACATTAAAAATCAATAGTGAATCGAATCATGCATGCGCGATGGAAAATCAGAAATTTATTTCGGAATCAGCATCCTCAGAAACCATATAATCCACTAATATAACGAACAAACATTAAAAAACAACAGTGTATAGTATCATGCATGCGCGATTGAAAACAGAAATTTATTTCGGAATCAGCATCCTCAGAAACCATATAATCCACTAATATAACGAACAAACATTAAAAAAAAAAACAGTGTATAGTATCATGCATGCGCGATTGAAAATCAGAAATTTATTTCAGAATCATATTATCTAATATTATAACGAAATAAAATAAAAAATTGAAAATGTATCGAATCGCGCTTGCGTGTTCAAAAATGTGATATTAAATTTAAAATCAGCATCCTCAGAAACCATATGATCTAATATTATAACGAACTAAAATAAAAAATTGACAGTGTATCGAATCGCGCATGCGTGATCGAAGATCTGATATTAAATTTAAAATCAGCATCCTCAGAAACCATATAATCCACTAATATAACGAACAAACATTAAAAAAAAACAGTGTATAGTATCATGCATGCGCGATTGAAAATCAGAAATTTATTTCGGAATCAGCATCCTCAGAAACCATATGTTTATTAATCGAATAAATAAAAATAACACTGAATCGAATCGCGCATGCGTGATATAAAATCTGAATTCAATTCGGAATCAGCTTCCTCAGAAACCATATAATCCACTAATATAACGAACAAACATTAAAAATCAATAGTGTATCGAATCATGCATGCGCGATTGAAAATCAGAAATTTATTTTCGAATCAGCTTCCTCAGTAACCATATAATCCACTAATATAACGAACAAAAATAAAGAAACAAAAGTTTATCGAATCATGCATGCGCGATTGAAAATCTGAAATTTATTTTTGAATCAGCATCCTCAGAAACCATATGTTTATTAATATAACGAACAAAAATTAAAAAACAAAAGTGAATCGAATCACGCATGCACAATTGAAAATCTGAAATTTTATTTGGAATCAGCATCCTCAGAAACCATATGTTTATTAATATAACGAACAAAAATTAAAAAACAAAAGTGAATCGAATCACGCATGCACAATTGAAAATCTGAAATTTTATTTGGAATCAGCATCCTCAGAAACCACATGTTTATCAATATAAAAAACAAAAAAAAAACCGGAAATCGACTCGCGCATGCGTGAACGAAAATCTGATATTAAATTCAAATGAATCGAATCATGCATGCACGATTGAAAATCAGAAATTTATTTCGGAATCAGCATCCTCAGAAACCATATAATCCTCTAATATAACGAACAAACATTAAAAATCAATAGTGTATCGAATCATGCATGCGCGATTGAAAATCAGAAATTTATTTTCGAATCAGCTTCCTCAGTAACCATATAATCTACTAATATAACGAACAAAAATAAAGAAACAAAAGTTTATCGAATCATGCATGCGCGATTGAAAATCTGAAATTTATTTTTGAATCAGCATCCTCAGAAACCATATGTTTATTAATATAACGAACAAAAATTAAAAAACAAAAGTGAATCGAATCACGCATGCACAATTGAAAATCTGAAATTTTATTTGGAATCAGCATCCTCAGAAACCACATGTTTATCAATATAAAAAACAAAAAAAAACCGGAAATCGACTCGCGCATGCGTGAACGAAAATCTGATATTAAATTCAAAATCAGCATCCTCAGAAACCTATGATCCACTAATATAACGAATACAAATAGAAAAACAAAAATAAATCGAATCATGCCTGCGCGGTTGAAAATCAGAAATTTATTTCGGAATCAGCATCCTCAGAAACCATATAATCCTCTAATATAACGAACAAACATTAAAAATCAATAGTGTGTCGAATCATGCATGCGCGATTAAAAATCTGGTATTTATTTCGGAGACAGCATCCTCAGAAACCATATAATCCACTAACATAACGAAAAAACATTAAAAATCAATAGTGAATCGAATCATGCATGCACGATTGAAAATCAGAAATTTATTTCGGAATCAGCATCGTTAGAAACCATATAATCCTCTAATATAACGAACAAACATTAAAAATCAATAGTGTATCGAATCATGCATGCGCGATTGAAATTCAGAAGTTTATTTCGGAATCAGATTCCTCAGTAACCATATAATCCACTAATATAACGAACAAAAATAAAAAAACAAAAGTTTATCGAATCATGCATGCGCGATTGAAAATCTGAAATTTATTTTTGAATCAGCATCCTCAGAAACCATATAATCCACTAATATAACAAACAAACATTAAAAATCAATAGTGAATCGAATCATGCATGCACGATTGAAAATCAGAAATTTATTTCGGAATCAGCATCGTCAGAAACCATATAATCCTCTAATATAACGAACAAACATTAAAAATCAATAGTGTATCGAATCATGCATGCGCGATTGAAATTCAGAAGTTTATTTCGGAATCAGATTCCTCAGTAACCATATAATCCACTAATATAACAAACAAAAATAAAAAAACAAAAGTTTATCGAATCATGCATGCGCGATTGAAAATCTGAAATTTATTTTTGAATCAGCATCCTCAGAAACCATATGTTTATTATTATAACAAACAAACCTTAAAAAACAACAGTGTATCGAATCATGCATGCGCGTTTGAAAATCTAAAATTTATTTCGGAATCAGCATCCTCACAAACCATATGTTTATCTATATAATAAAAAAAAAAATATAACATAACCGTAAATTGAGTGGCGCATGCGTAAAAGAAAATCTGATATTAAATTCAAAATCAGCATCCTCAGAAACCTATGATCCACTAATATAAAGAACAAAATTTAAAAAAACAAAAAAGAATCGAATCACGCATTCGCGCGAATTGAATAACTAAAATTCAATTCAGAATCAGTCCTCAGAAACCATAAAATCCACTAATATAACGAACAAACATTAAAAAACAACAGTGTATCAAATCTGAAATTTATTTCGGCGTCAGAATCCTCAGAAACCATATAATCTACTAATATAACGAACAAACATTAAAAATCAATAGTGAATCGAATCATGCATGCGCGATGGAAAATCAGAAATTTATTTCGGAATCAGCATCCTCAGAAGCCATATAATCCACTAATATAACGAACAAACATTAAAAAACAACAGTGTATAGTATCATGCATGCGCGATTGAAAACAGAAATTTATTTCGGAATCAGCATCCTCAGAAACCATATAATCCACTAATATAACGAACAAACATTAAAAAAAAAACAGTGTATAGTATCATGCATGCGCGATTGAAAATCAGAAATTTATTTCGGAATCATATTATCTAATATTATAACGAAATAAAATAAAAAATTGAAAATGTATCGAATCGCGCTTGCGTGTTCAATAATGTGATATTAAATTTAAAATCAGCATCCTCAGAAACCATATGATCTAATATTATAACGAACTAAAATAAAAAATTGACAGTGTATCGAATCGCGCATGCGTGATCGAAGATCTGATATTAAATTTAAAATCAGCATCCTCAGAAACCATATAATCCACTAATATAACGAACAAACATTAAAAAAAAACAGTGTATAGTATCATGCATGCGCGATTGAAAATCAGAAATTTATTTCGGAATCAGCATCCTCAGAAACCATATGTTTATTAATCGAATAAATAAAAATAACACTGAATCGAATCGCGCATGCGTGATATAAAATCTGAATTCAATTCGGAATCAGCTTCCTCAGAAACCATATAATCCACTAATATAACGAACAAACATTAAAAATCAATAGTGTATCGAATCATGCATGCGCGATTGAAAATCAGAAATTTATTTTCGAATCAGCTTCCTCAGTAACCATATAATCCACTAATATAACGAACAAAAATAAAGAAACAAAAGTTTATCGAATCATGCATGCGCGATTAAAAATCTGAAATTTATTTTTGAATCAGCATCCTCAGAAACCATATGTTTATTAATATAACGAACAAAAATTAAAAAACAAAAGTGAATCGAATCACGCATGCACAATTGAAAATCTGAAATTTTATTTGGAATCAGCATCCTCAGAAACCACATGTTTATCAATATAAAAAACAAAAAAAAACCGGAAATCGACTCGCGCATGCGTGAACGAAAATCTGATATTAAATTCAAAATCAGCATCCTCAGAAACCTATGATCCACTAATATAACGAATACAAATAGAAAAACAAAAATAAATCGAATCATGCCTGCGCGGTTGAAAATCAGAAATTTATTTCGGAATCAGCATCCTCAGAAACCATATAATCCTCTAATATAACGAACAAACATTAAAAATCAATAGTGTGTCGAATCTTGCATGCGCGATTAAAAATCTGGTATTTATTTCGGAGACAGCATCCTCAGAAACCATATAATCCACTAACATAACGAAAAAACATTAAAAATCAATAGTGAATCGAATCATGCATGCACGATTGAAAATCAGAAATTTATTTCGGAATCAGCATCGTCAGAAACCATATAATCCTCTAATATAACGAACAAACATTAAAAATCAATAGTGTATCGAATCATGCATGCGCGATTGAAATTCAGAAGTTTATTTCGGAATCAGATTCCTCAGTAACCATATAATCCACTAATATAACGAACAAAAATAAAAAAACAAAAGTTTATCGAATCATGCATGCGCGATTGAAAATCTGAAATTTCTTTTTGAATCAGCATCCTCAGAAACCATATAATCCACTAATATAACGAACAAACATTAAAAATCAATAGTGAATCGAATCATGCATGCACGATTGAAAATCAGAAATTTATTTCGGAATCAGCATCGTCAGAAACCATATAATCCTCTAATATAACGAACAAACATTAAAAATCAATAGTGTATCGAATCATGCATGCGCGATTGAAATTCAGAAGTTTATTTCGGAATCAGATTCCTCAGTAACCATATAATCCACTAATATAACGAACAAAAATAAAAAAACAAAAGTTTATCGAATCATGCATGCGCGATTGAAAATCTGAAATTTATTTTTGAATCAGCATCCTCAGAAACCATATGTTTATTAATATAACAAACAAAAATTAAAAAACAAAAGTGAATCGAATCACGCATGCGCGTTAGAAAATCTGAAATTTAATTCGAAATCAGCTTCCTCAGAAACCATATGTTTATTAATATAACGAACAAAAATTAATAAACAACAGTGTATCGAATCATGCATGCGCAATTGAAAATCTAAAATTTATTTCGGAATCAGCATCCTCAGAAACCATATGTTTATCAATGTAATAAAAAAAAATTAAAATATAACCGTAAAACGACTCGAATGCATGAACAAAAATCTGATATTAAATTCAAAATCAGCATCCTCAGAAACCTATGATCCACTAATATAACGAACAAAAATAAAAAAACAAAAATAAATCGAATCATGCCTGCACGGTTGAAAATCTGAAATTCATTTCGGAATCAGCATCCTCAGAAACCATATGTTTAATTATCTAATGAACAAAAATAACACTGAGTCGAATCGCACATGCGTGAATGAAAATCTGATATTCAATTCGGAATCAGCAGCTTTAGAAACCATATAACCCTCTAATATAACGAACAAACCTTAATTAAAAAACAACAGTGCATCGAAACATGCATGCTCGAATGAAAATATAAAATTTATTTCGGGATTCAGCATCCTCAGAAACCATATTTTTATCAATATAATAAACAAAAATAATAGTAAATCGAATCGTGCAAAAGTGATTAAAAATCTGATATTCAATTCGGAATAAGCTTCTTTCGAAACCATATAATCGACTAATATAACAAACAAACATTAATAAACAACAGTGCATCGAATAATGCATGGGCAATTGAAAATCTTAAATTTATTTCGGTATCAGCATCCTTAGAAACCATATGTTTATTAATGTAATAAACAAAAATTAAAAAATAACCGTAAAACGACGCGCGCATGCGTAACTGAATATCTGAAATTTATTTAGGAATCAGCTTCCTAAGAAACCATATAATCCACTAATATAACGAACAAACCTTAAAAAACAACAGTGTATCGAATCATGCATGCGCGATTGAAAATCTGAAATTTATTTTCGAATCAGCTTCCTCAGTAACCATATAATCCACTAATATAACGAACAAAAATTAATAAACAACAGTGTATCGAATCATGCATGCGCAATTGAAAATCTAAAATTTATTTCGGAATCAGCATCCTCAGAAACCATATGTTTATCAATGTAATAAAAAAAAATTAAAATATAACCGTAAAACGACTCGAATGCATGAACAAAAATCTGATATTAAATTCAAAATCAGCATCCTCAGAAACCTATGATCCACTAATATAACGAACAAAAATAAAAAAACAAAAATAAATCGAATCATGCCTGCACGGTTGAAAATCTGAAATTCATTTCGGAATCAGCATCCTCAGAAACCATATGTTTAATTATCTAATGAACAAAAATAACACTGAGTCGAATCGCACATGCGTGAATGAAAATCTGATATTCAATTCGGAATCAGCAGCTTTAGAAACCATATAACCCTCTAATATAACGAACAAACCTTAATTAAAAAACAACAGTGCATCGAAACATGCATGCTCGAATGAAAATATAAAATTTATTTCGGGATTCAGCATCCTCAGAAACCATATTTTTATCAATATAATAAACAAAAATAATAGTAAATCGAATCGTGCAAAAGTGATTAAAAATCTGATATTCAATTCGGAATAAGCTTCTTTCGAAACCATATAATCGACTAATATAACAAACAAACATTAATAAACAACAGTGCATCGAATAATGCATGGGCAATTGAAAATCTTAAATTTATTTCGGTATCAGCATCCTTAGAAACCATATGTTTATTAATGTAATAAACAAAAATTAAAAAATAACCGTAAAACGACGCGCGCATGCGTAACTGAATATCTGAAATTTATTTAGGAATCAGCTTCCTAAGAAACCATATAATCCACTAATATAACGAACAAACCTTAAAAAACAACAGTGTATCGAATCATGCATGCGCGATTGAAAATCTGAAATTTATTTTTGAATCAGCATCCTCAGAAACCATATGTTTATTAATATAACGAACAAAAATTAAAAAACAAAAGTGAATCGAATCACGCATGCACAATTGAAAATCTGAAATTTTATTTGGAATCAGCATCCTCAGAAACCACATGTTTATCAATATAAAAAACAAAAAAAAAACCGGAAATCGACTCGCGCATGCGTGAACGAAAATCTGATATTAAATTCAAATGAATCGAATCATGCATGCACGATTGAAAATCAGAAATTTATTTCGGAATCAGCATCCTCAGAAACCATATAATCCACTAATATAACGAACAAAAATAAAGAAACAAAAGTTTATCGAATCATGCATGCGCGATTGAAAATCTGAAATTTATTTTTGAATCAGCATCCTCAGAAACCATATGTTTATTAATATAACGAACAAAAATTAAAAAACAAAAGTGAATCGAATCACGCATGCACAATTGAAAATCTGAAATTTTATTTGGAATCAGCATCCTCAGAAACCACATGTTTATCAATATAAATAACAAAAAAAAAACGGAAATCGACTCGCGCATGCGTGAACGAAAATCTGATATTAAATTCAAAATCAGCATCCTCAGAAACCTATGATCCACTAATATAACGAATACAAATAGAAAAACAAAAATAAATCGAATCATGCCTGCGCGGTTGAAAATCAGAAATTTATTTCGGAATCAGCATCCTCAGAAACCATATAATCCTCTAATATAACGAACAAACATTAAAAATCAATAGTGTGTCGAATCATGCATGCGCGATTAAAAATCTGGTATTTATTTCGGAGACAGCATCCTCAGAAACCATATAATCCACTAACATAACGAAAAAACATTAAAAATCAATAGTGAATCGAATCATGCATGCACGATTGAAAATCAGAAATTTATTTCGGAATCAGCATCGTTAGAAACCATATAATCCTCTAATATAACGAACAAACATTAAAAATCAATAGTGTATCGAATCATGCATGCGCGATTGAAATTCAGAAGTTTATTTCGGAATCAGATTCCTCAGTAACCATATAATCCACTAATATAACGAACAAAAATAAAAAAACAAAAGTTTATCGAATCATGCATGCGCGATTGAAAATCAGCAATTTATTTCGGAATCAGCATCGTCAGAAACCATATAATCCTCTAATATAACGAACAAACATTAAAAATCAATAGTGTATCGAATCATGCATGCGCGATTGAAAATCAGAAGTTTATTTCGGAATCAGATTCCTCAGTAACCATATAATCCACTAATATAACAAACAAAAATAAAAAAACAAAAGTTTATCGAATCATGCATGCGCGATTGAAAATCTGAAATTTATTTTTGAATCAGCATCCTCAGAAACCATATGTTTATTAATATAACAAACAAAAATTAAAAAACAAAAGTGAATCGAATCACGCATGCGCGTTAGAAAATCTGAAATTTAATTCGAAATCAGCTTCCTCAGAAACCATATGTTTATTAATATAACGAACAAAAATTAATAAACAACAGTGTATCGAATCATGCATGCGCAATTGAAAATCTAAAATTTATTTCGGAATCAGCATCCTCAGAAACCATATGTTTATCAATGTAATAAAAAAAAATTAAAATATAACCGTAAAACGACTCGAATGCATGAACAAAAATCTGATATTAAATTCAAAATCAGCATCCTCAGAAACCTATGATCCACTAATATAACGAACAAAAATAAAAAAACAAAAATAAATCGAATCATGCCTGCACGGTTGAAAATCTGAAATTCATTTCGGAATCAGCATCCTCAGAAACCATATGTTTAATTATCTAATGAACAAAAATAACACTGAGTCGAATCGCACATGCGTGAATGAAAATCTGATATTCAATTCAAATGAATCGAATCATGCATGCACGATTGAAAATCAGAAATTTATTTCGGAATCAGCATCCTCAGAAACCATATAATCCTCTAATATAACGAACAAACATTAAAAAACAACAGTGTATAGTATCATGCATGCGCGATTGAAAACAGAAATTTATTTCGGAATCAGCATCCTCAGAAACCATATAATCCACTAATATAACGAACAAAAATAAAGAAACAAAAGTTTATCGAATCATGCATGCGCGATTGAAAATCTGAAATTTATTTTTGAATCAGCATCCTCAGAAACCATATGTTTATTAATATAACGAACAAAAATTAAAAAACAAAAGTGAATCGAATCACGCATGCACAATTGAAAATCTGAAATTTTATTTGGAATCAGCATCCTCAGAAACCACATGTTTATCAATATAAATAACAAAAAAAAAACGGAAATCGACTCGCGCATGCGTGAACGAAAATCTGATATTAAATTCAAAATCAGCATCCTCAGAAACCTATGATCCACTAATATAACGAATACAAATAGAAAAACAAAAATAAATCGAATCATGCCTGCGCGGTTGAAAATCAGAAATTTATTTCGGAATCAGCATCCTCAGAAACCATATAATCCTCTAATATAACGAACAAACATTAAAAATCAATAGTGTGTCGAATCATGCATGCGCGATTAAAAATCTGGTATTTATTTCGGAGACAGCATCCTCAGAAACCATATAATCCACTAACATAACGAAAAAACATTAAAAATCAATAGTGAATCGAATCATGCATGCACGATTGAAAATCAGAAATTTATTTCGGAATCAGCATCGTTAGAAACCATATAATCCTCTAATATAACGAACAAACATTAAAAATCAATAGTGTATCGAATCATGCATGCGCGATTGAAATTCAGAAGTTTATTTCGGAATCAGATTCCTCAGTAACCATATAATCCACTAATATAACGAACAAAAATAAAAAAACAAAAGTTTATCGAATCATGCATGCGCGATTGAAAATCAGCAATTTATTTTTGAATCAGCATCCTCAGAAACCATATGTTTATTAATATAACGAACAAAAATTAAAAAACAAAAGTGAATCGAATCACGCATGCACAATTGAAAATCTGAAATTTTATTTGGAATCAGCATCCTCAGAAACCACATGTTTATCAATATAAAAAACAAAAAAAAACCGGAAATCGACTCGCGCATGCGTGAACGAAAATCTGATATTAAATTCAAAATCAGCATCCTCAGAAACCTATGATCCACTAATATAACGAATACAAATAGAAAAACAAAAATAAATCGAATCATGCCTGCGCGGTTGAAAATCAGAAATTTATTTCGGAATCAGCATCCTCAGAAACCATATAATCCTCTAATATAACGAACAAACATTAAAAATCAATAGTGTGTCGAATCTTGCATGCGCGATTAAAAATCTGGTATTTATTTCGGAGACAGCATCCTCAGAAACCATATAATCCACTAACATAACGAAAAAACATTAAAAATCAATAGTGAATCGAATCATGCATGCACGATTGAAAATCAGAAATTTATTTCGGAATCAGCATCGTTAGAAACCATATAATCCTCTAATATAACGAACAAACATTAAAAATCAATAGTGTATCGAATCATGCATGCGCGATTGAAATTCAGAAGTTTATTTCGGAATCAGATTCCTCAGTAACCATATAATCCACTAATATAACGAACAAAAATAAAAAAACAAAAGTTTATCGAATCATGCATGCGCGATTGAAAATCTGAAATTTCTTTTTGAATCAGCATCCTCAGAAACCATATAATCCACTAATATAACGAACAAACATTAAAAATCAATAGTGAATCGAATCATGCATGCACGATTGAAAATCAGAAATTTATTTCGGAATCAGCATCGTCAGAAACCATATAATCCTCTAATATAACGAACAAACATTAAAAATCAATAGTGTATCGAATCATGCATGCGCGATTGAAATTCAGAAGTTTATTTCGGAATCAGATTCCTCAGTAACCATATAATCCACTAATATAACAAACAAAAATAAAAAAACAAAAGTTTATCGAATCATGCATGCGCGATTGAAAATCTGAAATTTATTTTTGAATCAGCATCCTCAGAAACCATATGTTTATTAATATAACAAACAAAAATTAAAAAACAAAAGTGAATCGAATCACGCATGCGCGTTAGAAAATCTGAAATTTAATTCGAAATCAGCTTCCTCAGAAACCATATGTTTATTAATATAACGAACAAAAATTAATAAACAACAGTGTATCGAATCATGCATGCGCAATTGAAAATCTAAAATTTATTTCGGAATCAGCATCCTCAGAAACCATATGTTTATCAATGTAATAAAAAAAAATTAAAATATAACCGTAAAACGACTCGAATGCATGAACAAAAATCTGATATTAAATTCAAAATCAGCATCCTCAGAAACCTATGATCCACTAATATAACGAACAAAAATAAAAAAACAAAAATAAATCGAATCATGCCTGCACGGTTGAAAATCTGAAATTCATTTCGGAATCAGCATCCTCAGAAACCATATGTTTAATTATCTAATGAACAAAAATAACACTGAGTCGAATCGCACATGCGTGAATGAAAATCTGATATTCAATTCGGAATCAGCAGCTTTAGAAACCATATAACCCTCTAATATAACGAACAAACCTTAATTAAAAAACAACAGTGCATCGAAACATGCATGCTCGAATGAAAATATAAAATTTATTTCGGGATTCAGCATCCTCAGAAACCATATTTTTATCAATATAATAAACAAAAATAATAGTAAATCGAATCGTGCAAAAGTGATTAAAAATCTGATATTCAATTCGGAATAAGCTTCTTTCGAAACCATATAATCGACTAATATAACAAACAAACATTAATAAACAACAGTGCATCGAATAATGCATGGGCAATTGAAAATCTTAAATTTATTTCGGTATCAGCATCCTTAGAAACCATATGTTTATTAATGTAATAAACAAAAATTAAAAAATAACCGTAAAACGACGCGCGCATGCGTAACTGAATATCTGAAATTTATTTAGGAATCAGCTTCCTAAGAAACCATATAATCCACTAATATAACGAACAAACCTTAAAAAACAACAGTGTATCGAATCATGCATGCGCGATTGAAAATCTGAAATTTATTTTCGAATCAGCTTCCTCAGTAACCATATAATCCACTAATATAACGAACAAAAATTAATAAACAACAGTGTATCGAATCATGCATGCGCAATTGAAAATCTAAAATTTATTTCGGAATCAGCATCCTCAGAAACCATATGTTTATCAATGTAATAAAAAAAAATTAAAATATAACCGTAAAACGACTCGAATGCATGAACAAAAATCTGATATTAAATTCAAAATCAGCATCCTCAGAAACCTATGATCCACTAATATAACGAACAAAAATAAAAAAACAAAAATAAATCGAATCATGCCTGCACGGTTGAAAATCTGAAATTCATTTCGGAATCAGCATCCTCAGAAACCATATGTTTAATTATCTAATGAACAAAAATAACACTGAGTCGAATCGCACATGCGTGAATGAAAATCTGATATTCAATTCGGAATCAGCAGCTTTAGAAACCATATAACCCTCTAATATAACGAACAAACCTTAATTAAAAAACAACAGTGCATCGAAACATGCATGCTCGAATGAAAATATAAAATTTATTTCGGGATTCAGCATCCTCAGAAACCATATTTTTATCAATATAATAAACAAAAATAATAGTAAATCGAATCGTGCAAAAGTGATTAAAAATCTGATATTCAATTCGGAATAAGCTTCTTTCGAAACCATATAATCGACTAATATAACAAACAAACATTAATAAACAACAGTGCATCGAATAATGCATGGGCAATTGAAAATCTTAAATTTATTTCGGTATCAGCATCCTTAGAAACCATATGTTTATTAATGTAATAAACAAAAATTAAAAAATAACCGTAAAACGACGCGCGCATGCGTAACTGAATATCTGAAATTTATTTAGGAATCAGCTTCCTAAGAAACCATATAATCCACTAATATAACGAACAAACCTTAAAAAACAACAGTGTATCGAATCATGCATGCGCGATTGAAAATCTGAAATTTATTTTTGAATCAGCATCCTCAGAAACCATATGTTTATTAATATAACGAACAAAAATTAAAAAACAAAAGTGAATCGAATCACGCATGCACAATTGAAAATCTGAAATTTTATTTGGAATCAGCATCCTCAGAAACCACATGTTTATCAATATAAAAAACAAAAAAAAAACCGGAAATCGACTCGCGCATGCGTGAACGAAAATCTGATATTAAATTCAAATGAATCGAATCATGCATGCACGATTGAAAATCAGAAATTTATTTCGGAATCAGCATCCTCAGAAACCATATAATCCACTAATATAACGAACAAAAATAAAGAAACAAAAGTTTATCGAATCATGCATGCGCGATTGAAAATCTGAAATTTATTTTTGAATCAGCATCCTCAGAAACCATATGTTTATTAATATAACGAACAAAAATTAAAAAACAAAAGTGAATCGAATCACGCATGCACAATTGAAAATCTGAAATTTTATTTGGAATCAGCATCCTCAGAAACCACATGTTTATCAATATAAATAACAAAAAAAAAACGGAAATCGACTCGCGCATGCGTGAACGAAAATCTGATATTAAATTCAAAATCAGCATCCTCAGAAACCTATGATCCACTAATATAACGAATACAAATAGAAAAACAAAAATAAATCGAATCATGCCTGCGCGGTTGAAAATCAGAAATTTATTTCGGAATCAGCATCCTCAGAAACCATATAATCCTCTAATATAACGAACAAACATTAAAAATCAATAGTGTGTCGAATCATGCATGCGCGATTAAAAATCTGGTATTTATTTCGGAGACAGCATCCTCAGAAACCATATAATCCACTAACATAACGAAAAAACATTAAAAAACAATAGTGAATCGAATCATGCATGCACGATTGAAAATCAGAAATTTATTTCGGAATCAGCATCGTTAGAAACCATATAATCCACTAATATAACGAACAAACATTAAAAAACAATAGTGTATCGAATCATGCATGCGCGATTGAAATTCAGAAGTTTATTTCGGAATCAGATTCCTCAGTAACCATATAATCCACTAATATAACGAACAAAAATAAAAAAACAAAAGTTTATCGAATCATGCATGCGCGATTGAAAATCAGCAATTTATTTCGGAATCAGCATCGTCAGAAACCATATAATCCTCTAATATAACGAACAAACATTAAAAATCAATAGTGTATCGAATCATGCATGCGCGATTGAAATTCAGAAGTTTATTTCGGAATCAGATTCCTCAGTAACCATATAATCCACTAATATAACGAACAAAAATAAAAAAACAAAAGTTTATCGAATCATGCATGCGCGATTGAAAATCTGAAATTTATTTTTGAATCAGCATCCTCAGAAACCATATGTTTATTAATATAACAAACAAAAATTAAAAAACAAAAGTGAATCGAATCACGCATGCGCGTTAGAAAATCTGAAATTTAATTCGAAATCAGCTTCCTCAGAAACCATATGTTTATTAATATAACGAACAAAAATTAATAAACAACAGTGTATCGAATCATGCATGCGCAATTGAAAATCTAAAATTTATTTCGGAATCAGCATCCTCAGAAACCATATGTTTATCAATGTAATAAAAAAAAATTAAAATATAACCGTAAAACGACTCGAATGCATGAACAAAAATCTGATATTAAATTCAAAATCAGCATCCTCAGAAACCTATGATCCACTAATATAACGAACAAAAATAAAAAAACAAAAATAAATCGAATCATGCCTGCACGGTTGAAAATCTGAAATTCATTTCGGAATCAGCATCCTCAGAAACCATATGTTTAATTATCTAATGAACAAAAATAACACTGAGTCGAATCGCACATGCGTGAATGAAAATCTGATATTCAATTCAAATGAATCGAATCATGCATGCACGATTGAAAATCAGAAATTTATTTCGGAATCAGCATCCTCAGAAACCATATAATCCTCTAATATAACGAACAAACATTAAAAAACAACAGTGTATAGTATCATGCATGCGCGATTGAAAACAGAAATTTATTTCGGAATCAGCATCCTCAGAAACCATATAATCCACTAATATAACGAACAAAAATAAAGAAACAAAAGTTTATCGAATCATGCATGCGCGATTGAAAATCTGAAATTTATTTTTGAATCAGCATCCTCAGAAACCATATGTTTATTAATATAACGAACAAAAATTAAAAAACAAAAGTGAATCGAATCACGCATGCACAATTGAAAATCTGAAATTTTATTTGGAATCAGCATCCTCAGAAACCACATGTTTATCAATATAAATAACAAAAAAAAAACGGAAATCGACTCGCGCATGCGTGAACGAAAATCTGATATTAAATTCAAAATCAGCATCCTCAGAAACCTATGATCCACTAATATAACGAATACAAATAGAAAAACAAAAATAAATCGAATCATGCCTGCGCGGTTGAAAATCAGAAATTTATTTCGGAATCAGCATCCTCAGAAACCATATAATCCTCTAATATAACGAACAAACATTAAAAATCAATAGTGTGTCGAATCATGCATGCGCGATTAAAAATCTGGTATTTATTTCGGAGACAGCATCCTCAGAAACCATATAATCCACTAACATAACGAAAAAACATTAAAAATCAATAGTGAATCGAATCATGCATGCACGATTGAAAATCAGAAATTTATTTCGGAATCAGCATCGTTAGAAACCATATAATCCTCTAATATAACGAACAAACATTAAAAATCAATAGTGTATCGAATCATGCATGCGCGATTGAAATTCAGAAGTTTATTTCGGAATCAGATTCCTCAGTAACCATATAATCCACTAATATAACGAACAAAAATAAAAAAACAAAAGTTTATCGAATCATGCATGCGCGATTGAAAATCAGCAATTTATTTCGGAATCAGCATCGTCAGAAACCATATAATCCTCTAATATAACGAACAAAAATAAAGAAACAAAAGTTTATCGAATCATGCATGCGCGATTGAAAATCTGAAATTTATTTTTGAATCAGCATCCTCAGAAACCATATGTTTATTAATATAACGAACAAAAATTAAAAAACAAAAGTGAATCGAATCACGCATGCACAATTGAAAATCTGAAATTTTATTTGGAATCAGCATCCTCAGAAACCACATGTTTATCAATATAAATAACAAAAAAAAAACGGAAATCGACTCGCGCATGCGTGAACGAAAATCTGATATTAAATTCAAAATCAGCATCCTCAGTAACCTATGATCCACTAATATAACGAATACAAATAGAAAAACAAAAATAAATCGAATCATGCCTGCGCGGTTGAAAATCAGAAATTTATTTCGGAATCAGCATCCTCAGAAACCATATAATCCTCTAATATAACGAACAAACATTAAAAATCAATAGTGTGTCGAATCATGCATGCGCGATTAAAAATCTGGTATTTATTTCGGAGACAGCATCCTCAGAAACCATATAATCCACTAACATAACGAAAAAACATTAAAAATCAATAGTGAATCGAATCATGCATGCACGATTGAAAATCAGAAATTTATTTCGGAATCAGCATCGTTAGAAACCATATAATCCTCTAATATAACGAACAAACATTAAAAATCAATAGTGTATCGAATCATGCATGCGCGATTGAAATTCAGAAGTTTATTTCGGAATCAGATTCCTCAGTAACCATATAATCCACTAATATAACGAACAAAAATAAAAAAACAAAAGTTTATCGAATCATGCATGCGCGATTGAAAATCAGCAATTTATTTCGGAATCAGCATCGTCAGAAACCATATAATCCTCTAATATAACGAACAAACATTAAAAATCAATAGTGTATCGAATCATGCATGCGCGATTGAAATTCAGAAGTTTATTTCGGAATCAGATTCCTCAGTAACCATATAATCCACTAATATAACAAACAAAAATAAAAAAACAAAAGTTTATCGAATCATGCATGCGCGATTGAAAATCTGAAATTTATTTTTGAATCAGCATCCTCAGAAACCATATGTTTATTAATATAACAAACAAAAATAAAAAAACAAAAGTTTATCGAATCATGCATGCGCGATTGAAAATCTGAAATTTATTTTTGAATCAGCATCCTCAGAAACCATATGTTTATTAATATAACAAACAAAAATTAAAAAACAAAAGTGAATCGAATCACGCATGCGCGTTAGAAAATCTGAAATTTAATTCGAAATCAGCTTCCTCAGAAACCATATGTTTATTAATATAACGAACAAAAATTAATAAACAACAGTGTATCGAATCATGCATGCGCAATTGAAAATCTAAAATTTATTTCGGAATCAGCATCCTCAGAAACCATATGTTTATCAATGTAATAAAAAAAAATTAAAATATAACCGTAAAACGACTCGAATGCATGAACAAAAATCTGATATTAAATTCAAAATCAGCATCCTCAGAAACCTATGATCCACTAATATAACGAACAAAAATAAAAAAACAAAAATAAATCGAATCATGCCTGCACGGTTGAAAATCTGAAATTCATTTCGGAATCAGCATCCTCAGAAACCATATGTTTAATTATCTAATGAACAAAAATAACACTGAGTCGAATCGCACATGCGTGAATGAAAATCTGATATTCAATTCTGAATCAGCAGCTTTAGAAACCATATAACCCTCTAATATAACGAACAAACCTTAATTAAAAAACAACAGTGCATCGAAACATGCATGCTCGAATGAAAATATAAAATTTATTTCGGGATTCAGCACCCTCAGAAACCACATTTTTATCAATATAATAAACAAAAATAATAGTAAATCGAATCGTGCAAAAGTGATTAAAAATCTGATATTCAATTCGGAATAAGCTTCTTTCGAAACCATATAATCGACTAATATAACAAACAAACATTAATAAACAACAGTGCATCGAATAATGCATGGGCAATTGAAAATCTTAAATTTATTTCGGAATCAGCATCCTTAGAAACCATATGTTTATTAATGTAATAAACAAAAATTAAAAAATAACCGTAAAACGACGCGCGCATGCGTAACTGAATATCTGAAGTTTATTTAGGAATCAGCTTCCTAAGAAACCATATAATCCACTAATATAACGAACAAACCTTAAAAAACAACAGTGTATCGAATCATGCATGCGCGTTTGAAAATCTAAAATTTATTTCGGAATCAGCATCCTCACAAACCATATGTTTATCTATATAATAAAAAAAAAAAATATAGCATAACCGTAAATTGAGTGGCGCATGCGTAAAAGAAAATCTGATATTAAATTCAAAATCAGCATCCTCAGAAACCTATGATCCACTAATATAAAGAACAAAATTTAAAAAAACAAAAAAGAATCGAATCACGCATTCGCGCGAATTGAATAACTAAAATTCAATTCAGAATCAGTCCTCAGAAACCATAAAATCCACTAATATAACGAACAAACATTAAAAAACAACAGTGTATCAAATCTGAAATTTATTTCGGCGTCAGAATCCTCAGAAACCATATAATCTACTAATATAACGAACAAACATTAAAAATCAATAGTGAATCGAATCATGCATGCGCGATGGAAAATCAGAAATTTATTTCGGAATCAGCTTCCTCAGTAACCATATAATCCACTAATATAACGAACAAAAATAAAAAAACAAAAGTGTATTGAATCATGCATGCGCGATTGAAAATCTGAAATTTATTTTTGAATCAGCATCCTCCATCCAGCATCCATAAATCCTCAGAAACCTATGATCCACTAATATAACGAACAAAAATTAATTAACAAAAGTTAATCGAATCACGCACGCGCTATTCAAAATCTGAAACTTATTTCGGAATCAGCATCCTCAGAAACCATATGTTTATCAATATAATGAACAAAAAATAAAAAATAACCGTAAATCGAATCGCGCATGCGCGCTTGATGATCTGAAATGAAATTCGGAATAAGCTTCCTCAGAAACTTAATAATTCACTAATATAACGAACAAACATTACAAAACAACAGTGTATCGAATCGCGCTTGCGTGTTCAAAAATGTGATATTAAATTTAAAATCAGCATCCTCAGAAACCATATGATCTAATATTATAACGAACTAAAATAAAAAATTGACAGTGTATCGAATCGCGCATGCGTGATCGAAGATCTGATATTAAATTTAAAATCAGCATCCTCAGAAACCATATAATCCACTAATATAACGAACAAACATTAAAAAAAACAGTGTATAGTATCATGCATGCGCGATTGAAAATCAGAAATTTATTTCGGAATCAGCATCCTCAGAAACCATATAATCCACTAATATAACGAACAAACATTAAAAAAAAACAGTGTATAGTATCATGCATGCGCGATTGAAAATCAGAAATTTATTTCGGAATCATATTATCTAATATTATAACGAAATAAAATAAAAAATTGACAATGTATCAAATCGCGCTTGCGTGTTCAAAAATGTGATATTAAATTTAAAATCAGCATCCTCAGAAACCATATGATCTAATATATAACGAACTAAAATAAAAATTGACAGTGTATCGAATCCCGCATGCGTGATCGAAGATCTGATATTAAATTTAAAATCAGCATCCTCAGAAACCATATAATCCACTAATATAACGAACAAACATTAAAAAAAAACAGTGTATAGTATCATGCATGCGCGATTGAAAACAGAAATTTATTTCGGAATCAGCATCCTCAGAAACCATATGTTTATGAATATAACGAACAAAAATTAAAAAACAAAATTGAATCGAATCACACATGCGCGATGGAAAATCTGAAATTTAATTCGAAATCAGCTTCCTCAAAAACCATATAATCCACTAATATAATGAACAAACATTAAAAAACAAAGGAGAATCGATTCATGCATGCGCGATAGAAAATCTGAAATTTATTTCGGAATCAGCATCCTCAGAAACCATATATATTATTTATTAATAAAATGAACAAATAATTGAAAAATAACCGTAAATCGAATCGCCCATGCGTGACCGAAAATCTTATATTAAATTAAAAATATCGTCCTCAGAAACCTATGCTCCACTAATATAACGAACAAAAATAAAGAAACAAAAGTTTATCGAATCACACATGCGCGATGGAAAATCTGAAATTTAATTCGAAATCAGCTTCCTCAAAAACCATATGTTTATTAATGTAATGAATAAAAATTAAAAAATAACAATAAATCGAAACACGCATGCGCGCTTGATAATCTGAAATGCAATTCGGAATCAGCTTCCTCAGGAAACATATAATCCACTAATATAACGAACAAACATTACAAAACAACAGTGTATTGAATCGCGCATGCGTGTTCGAAAATGTGATATTAAATATAAAATCAGCATCCTCAGAAACCTATGATCCACTAATATAACGAACAAAAATTAATTAACAAAAGTTAATCGAATCACGCACGGGCTATTGACAATCTGAAACTTATTTCGGAATCAGCATCCTCAGAAACCATATGTTTATCAATATAATGAACAAAAAATAAAAAAATAACCGTAAATCGAATCGCGCATGCGCGCTTGATGATCTGAAATGAAATTCGGAATCAGCTTCCTCAGATACTTTATAATTCACTAATATAACGAAAAAACATTACAAAACAACAGTGTATCGAATCGCGCATGTGTGTTTAGAAATGTGATATTAAATTTAAAATCAGCATCCTCAGAAACCTATGATCCACTAATATAACGAACAAAAATTAATTAACAAAAGTTAATCGAATCACGCATGCGCTATTGAAAATCTGAAACTTATTTCGGATGCATAACCTATGATCAGCATCCTCAGAAACCATATGTTTATCAATATAATGAACAAAAAATAAAAAAAAACCGTAACAAATCCTCAGAAACCATATAATCCACTTTGATAACGATCGAAAAATAAAAAACAACAGTGAATCGAATCATTCATCCGCGATTGAAAATCTTTAATTTATTTCGGAATCAGCATCCTCAGAAACCATATGTTTATCAATATAATGAACAAAAAATAAAAAATAACCGTAAATCGAGTCGCTCATGCGTAATCGAAAATCTGATATTAAATTTAAAATCAGCAACCTCAGATCCACTAATGTAACGAACAAAAATTAATAAAAAAAATCTGGTGCGTGCTCGCAACACACAACTTTCACTTACCAACTTACTTAGATTAGAAATTTATTGCGTTTTGTTAATTGCCACTTCTCAAATGAACAGAACGGCTTTAATTATGAACAATGGTCTGTCATTAAAGGCGTACTCCGCAAGCGTGGGCTCAACGATTTTATGAGTTGACTGGATATTTTTCTTTTTTTCTCCTCTTTATGTTTTCTTTATTTTTATCATATCTCATATTTAGCCATTTCTTATTTTTAGGCGTAACGAGAGATAGTTAATTTCTCCATGTAAACAAAAACAAAGGTACTTTATAAGAAAGAAACAAACAAACAAAAAAGGCCCCCCCCCCCCAAAAAAAAAGCCCCCTCAGAACATTTTAATTATGATAAAGCTTACTTGATATTAAAGAAAACCTAATTTTCATTAAACATGACGAATTTGATAAAAATCTTTTGAGCCGTTTTTGAGATAATCGAAAAATAGGTAAAAATTGGAAAAAAAGTCATGAAATAAAGAGCCCCCTCCGGTTGATCAATTTTGATGTAATGTTGGCTATCGCATCTTTGGCATATACATACATCAAATACCCAGTTTGATCAAAATCGTTAAAACCATTTTTGAGTAAATAAAAAAAAACACGTGAAAATGGTACAAAAGTTATTAAGTAAAGTCCCCCCTCCGATTGATCAATTTTGATGAAATTTTTACAGTAGTATCTCGGGTCTATACATACATCATATACCCAGTTTGATCAAAATCGTTTAAGCCGTTTTATAACGTAAATTTTATAGCGTAAATAAAAAACCCACGCGAAAATAATACAAAATTTATTGAGTAAAGTCCCCCCTCCGGTTAATCAATTTTGATGAAATTTTTACAGTCATATCTCGGGCATATAAGTAGATCAAATACTTAGTTTAATCAAAATCGTTGGAGCCGTTTTTGAGAAAATCGAAAAAAACGAAAAAAGTTACTAAATAAAGTACCCCGTCGCTTTGAGCAATTTTGATGAAATTTTTGCTGTCACATCGCTACACTAAATACCCAATTTCAGGTTCCTATGGTTTATAGTTTTTGAGCTAGTCTGTTTACATACACACACACACAAACACACACACACACACACACACACACACACACACACACACACACACACACACACTCACAGACCATTTCGCGGGACTTGGTTATTTCGACTCAGGGGGTCCCAAAACGTGTATTTCCGTTGAAAACCGGAAGTCGAAATTTTTCACGATCGCAATACTTCCACTGACTATATATTTCATATATAGGTAAGTGAAAGTAAAAAAGTTTATTGAATCACCTATGCGCGATTAAAAAATCGACATTTATTTCGGAATCAGCATCCTCAGAAACCATATGTTACTAATATAATAAATAAAAATAAAAAAATAACCGTAAATCGAATCGCGCATGCGCGCTTGATGATCTGAAATGAAATTCGGTATCAGCTTCCTCAGAAACTTTATAATCCACTAATATAACGAACAAACATTACAAGACAACAATGTATCGAATCGCGCATGCGTGTTCAAAAATGTGATATTAAATTTAATATCAGCATCCTCAGAAACCTATGAACCACCAATATAACGAACAAAAATTAATTAACAAAAGTTAATCGAATCACGCACGCGCTATTGAAAATCTGAAACTTATTTCGGAATCAGCATCCTCAGAAACCATATGTTTATGAATATAATGAACAAAAAATAAAAAATAACCGTAAAAATCCTCAGAAACCATATAATCCACTTTGATAACGAACGAAAATTAAAAAAATCTGGTGCGTGCGCGCAACACACAACTTTCACTTACCAACTTACTTAGATTAGAAATTGACGTGTTTTGCTAAATATTATTTCCCAAAGTCACACATTTTTCTACATTCATATCTTATTTTTGTTAATCGTTAAAGCCGTTTTTGAGTAAATAAAAAAACCCCGTGAAAATGATACAAAATTTATTAAGTAAAGTCCCCCCTCCCGTAGATCAATTTTGATGAAATTTTTACAGTCATATCTCGGGCATATAAATACATCAAATATCAAGTTTGATCAAAATCGTTAAAACCGTTTTTGAGTAAATAAAAAAAACACGTGAAAATGATACAACATTTATTAAGTAAAGTCCCCCCTCCGGTTGATCAATTGTGATGAAATTTTGGTTATCACATCTTTGGCATATAAATACATCAAATACCAAGTTTGATCAAAATCGTTATAACCGTTTTTGAGTAAATAAAAAAAACATGTGAAAATGATACAAAATTTAATAAGTAAAGTCCCCCCTCCGGTTGATCAATTTTGATGAAATTTTCACAGTCGTATTTCAGGCATATAAATAGATCAAATACTCAGTTTAATCAAAATCGTTAGAGCCGTTTTTGAGAAAATCGAAAAAAACTTAAAAAGTTATTATATAAAGTACCCCCTCCCTTTGAGCAAATTTGATGAAATTTTTGCTGTCACATTGCGGGCTTATACATACTCTAAATACCCAATTTCAGGTTCGCACGGTTTATAGTTTTTGAGCTAGTCTGTTCACACACACACACACACACACACACACAGACACACACACAGACCATTTCGCGGGACTTGGTTATTTTGACTCAGGGGACCCCAAAACGTGTATTTCCGTTGAAAACCGGAAGTCGAAAATTTTCACGATCGCAATACTTCCACTTACTATATATTTCATATATAGGTAAGTGAAAGTAAAAACTGTGAATCGAATCATGCATGCAAGATTGAAAATCTTTAATTTATTTCGGAATCAGCATCCTTAGGAACCATATGTTTATCAATATAATGAACAAAAAAAAAAAAAAAACAGTAAATCGAGTCGCGCATGCGTGATCAAAAATCTGATATTAAATTTAAAATTAGCAATCTCAGAAACCTATGATCCACTAATATAACGAACAAAAATTAATAAATAATAGTGAATCCAATCGCGCATACGCGATTGAAAATCGGAAAATTAATTCGGAATCAGCATCCTCAAAAACCATATAATTCACTTTGATAACAAACGAAAATTAAAAAACAACAGTGAATCGAATCATGCATGCGCGATTGAAAATCTGAAATTATTTTAGAATCAGCTTCCTCAGAAACCATATTTTTATCAATATAATAAACAAAAATAATAGTAAATCAAATCGTGCAAACGTGATATAAAATCTGATATTCAATTTGGAATCAGCATCCTTAGGAACCATATGTTTATCAATATAATGAATAAAAATGCCGTGAATTGACTCGCGCATGCGTGATCAAATATCTGATATTAATTTCAAAATCAGCATCCTCAGAAACCTATGATCCACTAATATAACGAACAAAAATTAAAAAAACAAACGTGAATCAAATCACGCATGCGCGATGGAAAATCTGAAATTAAATTCGAAATCAGCATCCTAAGAAACCATATAATCTACTAATATAACTAAGAAAAATTAAAAAACTACAGTAAATCGAAACACGCATGCGCGATTGAAAATCTGATATTAAATTTAAAATCAGCATCCTCAGAAACCATATAATCTACTAATATAACGAAGAAAAATTAAAATACAACAGTGAATCGAATCATGCATGCGTGATCGAAACTCTGATATTATATTCAAAATCAGCATCCTTAGAAACCTATGATCCACTAATATGACGAACAAAAATTAAAAAATAACAGTGAATCGAATCGCGCCTGCTTGATTGAAAATCTGATATTTAATTCGGAATCAGCCTTCTGAGTAACCATCAAATCAACTAATATAACGAACAAGAATTAAAAAATCTCAGTGAACCGTATGATCTAGTAATATAACAAACTTAAATAAAAAATTGACTGAAAATCGAATTGCGCATGTGTGATCGAAAATCTGATATTAAATGAAAAAACAGCATACTTAGAAATCAATGATCTACTAATAGAAAGAACAAAAATTAATAAAATAAAAAATTTATCGGATCATGCATGCGCGATTGAAAACCTGAAATTCATTTTAAATCAGCATCCTCAGAAACCAATGATCCACTAATATAACGAACAAAAATTAAAAAACAAAAGAGAATCGAATCACGCGTGCGTCATTGAAAATCTGATATTTAATTCGGAATCAGCTTTCTCATAACTGACAGCAAACTGAAATAAAAATTGACAGTATATCGAATCACGCATGTGTGATCGAAAATCTGATATTAAATTTAAAATCAGCAACCTCAGAAACCTATGATCCACTAATATAACGAGCAAAAATTAATAAATAAAAATGAATCGAATCATGCATGCGCGATTGAAAATCTTAAATTTAATTCGGAATCAGCATCATCAGAGACCATATGTTTATCAATATAGTAAACGAAAATTAATAATTATTACTGAATCGAATCGCGCATGCGTGATTGAAAATCTGATATTTAATTCGAAATCAGCTTTCTCAGAAACCATCACATCCACTAATATAACGAACTAGAATTAAAAAACATCATTGAACCATATGATGTAATATTATAACGAACTTAAATAAAAATTGACAGAAAATCGAATCGCGCATGTGTGATCGAAAATCTGATATTAAATTCAAAATCGGCATACTTAGAAACCTATGATCCACTAATAGGAAGAACAAAAATTAATAAAAAAAAAATTATATCGAATCATGCATGCGCGATTGAAAATCTGAAAGCATACTTAGAAACCTATGATCCACTAATAGAAAGAACAAGAATTAATAAAAAAAAAAAAGTTTTTCGAATCATGCATGCGCGATTGAAAATCTAAAATTCATATCAAAATCAGCATCCTCAGAAACCAATGATCCACTAATATAACGAACAAAAATTAAAAAACAAAAGAGAATCGAATCACGCGTGCGTCATTGAAAATCTGATATTTAATTCGGAATCAGCTTTCTCATAACTGACAGCAAACTGAAATAAAAATTGACAGTATATCGAATCACGCATGTGTGATCGAAAATCTGATATTAAATTTAAAATCAGCAACCTCAGAAACCTATGATCCACTAATATAACGAGCAAAAATTAATAAATAAAAATGAATCGAATCACGCATGCGCGATTGAAAATCTTAAATTTAATTCGGAATCAGCATCATCAGAAACCATATGTTTATCAATATAATGAACAGAAATTAATAAATAACACTGAATCGAATCACGCATGCGCGGTTGAAAATCTGAAATTATTTCGGAATCAGCTTCCTCAGAAACCATATTTCTATCAATATAATAAACAAAAATAATAGTAAATCAAATCGTGCAAACGTGATATAAAATCTGATATTCAATTCGGAATCAGCTCCCTCAGCAACCATATGTTTATCAATATAGTAAACGAAAATTAATAATTATTACTGAATCGAATCGCGCATGCGTGATTGAAAATCTGATATTTAATTCGAAATCAGCTTTCTCAGAAACCATCACATCCACTAATATAACGAACTAGAATTAAAAAACATCATTGAACCATATGATCTAATATTATAACGAACTTAAATAAAAATTGACAGAAAATCGAATCGCGCATGTGTGATCGAAAATCTGATATTAAATTCAAAATCAGCATACTTAGAAACCTATGATCCACTAATAGGAAGAACAAAAATTAATAAAAAAAAAATTATATCGAATCATGCATGCGCGATTGAAAATCTGAAAGCATACTTAGAAACCTATGATCCACTAATAGAAAGAACAAGAATTAATAAAAAAAAAAAAGTTTTTCGAATCATGCATGCGCGATTGAAAATCTAAAATTCATATCAAAATCAGCATCCTCAGAAACCAATGATCCACTAATATAACGAACAAAAATTAAAAAACAAAAGAGAATCGAATCACGCGTGCGTCATTGAAAATCTGATATTTAATTCGGAATCAGCTTTCTCATAACTGACAGCAAACTGAAATAAAAATTGACAGTATATCGAATCACGCATGTGTGATCGAAAATCTGATATTAAATTTAAAATCAGCAACCTCAGAAACCTATGATCCACTAATATAACGAGCAAAAATTAATAAATAAAAATGAATCGAATCACGCATGCGCGATTGAAAATCTTAAATTTAATTCGGAATCAGCATCATCAGAAACCATATGTTTATCAATATAATGAACAGAAATTAATAAATAACACTGAATCGAATCACGCATGCGCGGTTGAAAATCTGAAATTATTTCGGAATCAGCTTCCTCAGAAACCATATTTCTATCAATATAATAAACAAAAATAATAGTAAATCAAATCGTGCAAACGTGATATAAAATCTGATATTCAATTCGGAATCAGCTCCCTCAGCAACCATATGTTTATCAATATAGTAAACGAAAATTAATAATTATTACTGAATCGAATCGCGCATGCGTGATTGAAAATCTGATATTTAATTCGAAATCAGCTTTCTCAGAAACCATCACATCCACTAATATAACGAACTAGAATTAAAAAACATCATTGAACCATATGATCTAATATTATAACGAACTTAAATAAAAATTGACAGAAAATCGAATCGCGCATGTGTGATCGAAAATCTGATATTAAATTCAAAATCAGCATACTTAGAAACCTATGATCCACTAATAGGAAGAACAAAAATTAATAAAAAAAAAATTATATCGAATCATGCATGCGCGATTGAAAATCTGAAAGCATACTTAGAAACCTATGATCCACTAATAGAAAGAACAAGAATTAATAAAAAAAAAAAAGTTTTTCGAATCATGCATGCGCGATTGAAAATCTAAAATTCATATCAAAATCAGCATCCTCAGAAACCAATGATCCACTAATATAACGAACAAAAATTAAAAAACAAAAGAGAATCGAATCACGCGTGCGTCATTGAAAATCTGATATTTAATTCGGAATCAGCTTTCTCATAACTGACAGCAAACTGAAATAAAAATTGACAGTATATCGAATCACGCATGTGTGATCGAAAATCTGATATTAAATTTAAAATCAGCAACCTCAGAAACCTATGATCCACTAATATAACGAGCAAAAATTAATAAATAAAAATGAATCGAATCACGCATGCGCGATTGAAAATCTTAAATTTAATTCGGAATCAGCATCATCAGAAACCATATGTTTATCAATATAATGAACAGAAATTAATAAATAACACTGAATCGAATCACGCATGCGCGGTTGAAAATCTGAAATTATTTCGGAATCAGCTTCCTCAGAAACCATATTTCTATCAATATAATAAACAAAAATAATAGTAAATCAAATCGTGCAAACGTGATATAAAATCTGATATTCAATTCGGAATCAGCTCCCTCAGCAACCATATGTTTATCAATATAGTAAACGAAAATTAATAATTATTACTGAATCGAATCGCGCATGCGTGATTGAAAATCTGATATTTAATTCGAAATCAGCTTTCTCAGAAACCATCACATCCACTAATATAACGAACTAGAATTAAAAAACATCATTGAACCATATGATCTAATATTATAACGAACTTAAATAAAAATTGACAGAAAATCGAATCGCGCATGTGTGATCGAAAATCTGATATTAAATTCAAAATCAGCATACTTAGAAACCTATGATCCACTAATAGGAAGAACAAAAATTAATAAAAAAAAAAGTATATCGAATCATGCATGCGCGATTGAAAATCTGAAAGCATACTTAGAAACCTATGATCCACTAATAGAAAGAACAAGAATTAATAAAAAAAAAAAGTTTTTCGAATCATGCATGCGCGATTGAAAATCTAAAATTCATATCAAAATCAGCATCCTCAGAAACCAATGATCCACTAATATAACGAACAAAAATTAAAAAACAAAAGAGAATCGAATCACGCGTGCGTCATTGAAAATCTGATATTTAATTCGGAATCAGCTTTCTCATAACTGACAGCAAACTGAAATAAAAATTGACAGTATATCGAATCACGCATGTGTGATCGAAAATCTGATATTAAATTTAAAATCAGCAACCTCAGAAACCTATGATCCACTAATATAACGAGCAAAAATTAATAAATAAAAATGAATCGAATCACGCATGCGCGATTGAAAATCTTAAATTTAATTCGGAATCAGCATCATCAGAAACCATATGTTTATCAATATAATGAACAGAAATTAATAAATAACACTGAATCGAATCACGCATGCGCGGTTGAAAATCTGAAATTATTTCGGAATCAGCTTCCTCAGAAACCATATTTCTATCAATATAATAAACAAAAATAATAGTAAATCAAATCGTGCAAACGTGATATAAAATCTGATATTCAATTCGGAATCAGCTCCCTCAGCAACCATATGTTTATCAATATAGTAAACGAAAATTAATAATTATTACTGAATCGAATCGCGCATGCGTGATTGAAAATCTGATATTTAATTCGAAATCAGCTTTCTCAGAAACCATCACATCCACTAATATAACGAACTAGAATTAAAAAACATCATTGAACCATATGATCTAATATTATAACGAACTTAAATAAAAATTGACAGAAAATCGAATCGCGCATGTGTGATCAAAAATCTGATATTAAATTCAAAATCAGCATACTTAGAAACCTATGATCCACTAATAGGAAGAACAAAAATTAATAAAAAAAAAATTATATCGAATCATGCATGCGCGATTGAAAATCTGAAAGCATACTTAGAAACCTATGATCCACTAATAGAAAGAACAAGAATTAATAAAAAAAAAAAAGTTTTTCGAATCATGCATGCGCGATTGAAAATCTAAAATTCATATCAAAATCAGCATCCTCAGAAACCAATGATCCACTAATATAACGAACAAAAATTAAAAAACAAAAGAGAATCGAATCACGCGTGCGTCATTGAAAATCTGATATTTAATTCGGAATCAGCTTTCTCATAACTGACAGCAAACTGAAATAAAAATTGACAGTATATCGAATCACGCATGTGTGATCGAAAATCTGATATTAAATTTAAAATCAGCAACCTCAGAAACCTATGATCCACTAATATAACGAGCAAAAATTAATAAATAAAAATGAATCGAATCACGCATGCGCGATTGAAAATCTTAAATTTAATTCGGAATCAGCATCATCAGAAACCATATGTTTATCAATATAATGAACAGAAATTAATAAATAACACTGAATCGAATCACGCATGCGCGGTTGAAAATCTGAAATTATTTCGGAATCAGCTTCCTCAGAAACCATATTTCTATCAATATAATAAACAAAAATAATAGTAAATCAAATCGTGCAAACGTGATATAAAATCTGATATTCAATTCGGAATCAGCTCCCTCAGCAACCATATGTTTATCAATATAGTAAACGAAAATTAATAATTATTACTGAATCGAATCGCGCATGCGTGATTGAAAATCTGATATTTAATTCGAAATCAGCTTTCTCAGAAACCATCACATCCACTAATATAACGAACTAGAATTAAAAAACATCATTGAACCATATGATCTAATATTATAACGAACTTAAATAAAAATTGACAGAAAATCGAATCGCGCATGTGTGATCGAAAATCTGATATTAAATTCAAAATCAGCATACTTAGAAACCTATGATCCACTAATAGGAAGAACAAAAATTAATAAAAAAAAAAGTATATCGAATCATGCATGCGCGATTGAAAATCTGAAAGCATACTTAGAAACCTATGATCCACTAATAGAAAGAACAAGAATTAATAAAAAAAAAAAGTTTTTCGAATCATGCATGCGCGATTGAAAATCTAAAATTCATATCAAAATCAGCATCCTCAGAAACCAATGATCCACTAATATAACGAACAAAAATTAAAAAACAAAAGAGAATCGAATCACGCGTGCGTCATTGAAAATCTGATATTTAATTCGGAATCAGCTTTCTCATAACTGACCGCAAACTGAAATAAAAATTGACAGTATATCGAATCACGCATGTGTGATCGAAAATCTGATATTAAATTTAAAATCAGCAACCTCAGAAACCTATGATCCACTAATATAACGAGCAAAAATTAATAAATAAAAATGAATCGAATCACGCATGCGCGATTGAAAATCTTAAATTTAATTCGGAATCAGCATCATCAGAAACCATATGTTTATCAATATAATGAACAGAAATTAATAAATAACACTGAATCGAATCACGCATGCGCGGTTGAAAATCTGAAATTATTTCGGAATCAGCTTCCTCAGAAACCATATTTCTATCAATATAATAAACAAAAATAATAGTAAATCAAATCGTGCAAACGTGATATAAAATCTGATATTCAATTCGGAATCAGCTCCCTCAGCAACCATATGTTTATCAATATAGTAAACGAAAATTAATAATTATTACTGAATCGAATCGCGCATGCGTGATTGAAAATCTGATATTTAATTCGAAATCAGCTTTCTCAGAAACCATCACATCCACTAATATAACGAACTAGAATTAAAAAACATCATTGAACCATATGATCTAATATTATAACGAACTTAAATAAAAATTGACAGAAAATCGAATCGCGCATGTGTGATCGAAAATCTGATATTAAATTCAAAATCAGCATACTTAGAAACCTATGATCCACTAATAGGAAGAACAAAAATTAATAAAAAAAAAAGTATATCGAATCATGCATGCGCGATTGAAAATCTGAAAGCATACTTAGAAACCTATGATCCACTAATAGAAAGAACAAGAATTAATAAAAAAAAAAAGTTTTTCGAATCATGCATGCGCGATTGAAAATCTAAAATTCATATCAAAATCAGCATCCTCAGAAACCAATGATCCACTAATATAACGAACAAAAATTAAAAAACAAAAGAGAATCGAATCACGCGTGCGTCATTGAAAATCTGATATTTAATTCGGAATCAGCTTTCTCATAACTGACCGCAAACTGAAATAAAAATTGACAGTATATCGAATCACGCATGTGTGATCGAAAATCTGATATTAAATTTAAAATCAGCAACCTCAGAAACCTATGATCCACTAATATAACGAGCAAAAATTAATAAATAAAAATGAATCGAATCACGCATGCGCGATTGAAAATCTTAAATTTAATTCGGAATCAGCATCATCAGAAACCATATGTTTATCAATATAATGAACAGAAATTAATAAATAACACTGAATCGAATCACGCATGCGCGGTTGAAAATCTGAAATTATTTCGGAATCAGCTTCCTCAGAAACCATATTTCTATCAATATAATAAACAAAAATAATAGTAAATCAAATCGTGCAAACGTGATATAAAATCTGATATTCAATTCGGAATCAGCTCCCTCAGCAACCATATGTTTATCAATATAGTAAACGAAAATTAATAATTATTACTGAATCGAATCGCGCATGCGTGATTGAAAATCTGATATTTAATTCGAAATCAGCTTTCTCAGAAACCATCACATCCACTAATATAACGAACTAGAATTAAAAAACATCATTGAACCATATGATCTAATATTATAACGAACTTAAATAAAAATTGACAGAAAATCGAATCGCGCATGTGTGATCGAAAATCTGATATTAAATTCAAAATCAGCATACTTAGAAACCTATGATCCACTAATAGGAAGAACAAAAATTAATAAAAAAAAAATTATATCGAATCATGCATGCGCGATTGAAAATCTGAAAGCATACTTAGAAACCTATGATCCACTAATAGAAAGAACAAGAATTAATAAAAAAAAAAAAGTTTTTCGAATCATGCATGCGCGATTGAAAATCTAAAATTCATATCAAAATCAGCATCCTCAGAAACCAATGATCCACTAATATAACGAACAAAAATTAAAAAACAAAAGAGAATCGAATCACGCGTGCGTCATTGAAAATCTGATATTTAATTCGGAATCAGCTTTCTCATAACTGACAGCAAACTGAAATAAAAATTGACAGTATATCGAATCACGCATGTGTGATCGAAAATCTGATATTAAATTTAAAATCAGCAACCTCAGAAACCTATGATCCACTAATATAACGAGCAAAAATTAATAAATAAAAATGAATCGAATCACGCATGCGCGATTGAAAATCTTAAATTTAATTCGGAATCAGCATCATCAGAAACCATATGTTTATCAATATAATGAACAGAAATTAATAAATAACACTGAATCGAATCACGCATGCGCGGTTGAAAATCTGAAATTATTTCGGAATCAGCTTCCTCAGAAACCATATTTCTATCAATATAATAAACAAAAATAATAGTAAATCAAATCGTGCAAACGTGATATAAAATCTGATATTCAATTCGGAATCAGCTCCCTCAGCAACCATATGTTTATCAATATAGTAAACGAAAATTAATAATTATTACTGAATCGAATCGCGCATGCGTGATTGAAAATCTGATATTTAATTCGAAATCAGCTTTCTCAGAAACCATCACATCCACTAATATAACGAACTAGAATTAAAAAACATCATTGAACCATATGATCTAATATTATAACGAACTTAAATAAAAATTGACAGAAAATCGAATCGCGCATGTGTGATCGAAAATCTGATATTAAATTCAAAATCAGCATACTTAGAAACCTATGATCCACTAATAGGAAGAACAAAAATTAATAAAAAAAAAATTATATCGAATCATGCATGCGCGATTGAAAATCTGAAAGCATACTTAGAAACCTATGATCCACTAATAGAAAGAACAAGAATTAATAAAAAAAAAAAAGTTTTTCGAATCATGCATGCGCGATTGAAAATCTAAAATTCATATCAAAATCAGCATCCTCAGAAACCAATGATCCACTAATATAACGAACAAAAATTAAAAAACAAAAGAGAATCGAATCACGCGTGCGTCATTGAAAATCTGATATTTAATTCGGAATCAGCTTTCTCATAACTGACAGCAAACTGAAATAAAAATTGACAGTATATCGAATCACGCATGTGTGATCGAAAATCTGATATTAAATTTAAAATCAGCAACCTCAGAAACCTATGATCCACTAATATAACGAGCAAAAATTAATAAATAAAAATGAATCGAATCACGCATGCGCGATTGAAAATCTTAAATTTAATTCGGAATCAGCATCATCAGAAACCATATGTTTATCAATATAATGAACAGAAATTAATAAATAACACTGAATCGAATCACGCATGCGCGGTTGAAAATCTGAAATTATTTCGGAATCAGCTTCCTCAGAAACCATATTTCTATCAATATAATAAACAAAAATAATAGTAAATCAAATCGTGCAAACGTGATATAAAATCTGATATTCAATTCGGAATCAGCTCCCTCAGCAACCATATGTTTATCAATATAGTAAACGAAAATTAATAATTATTACTGAATCGAATCGCGCATGCGTGATTGAAAATCTGATATTTAATTCGAAATCAGCTTTCTCAGAAACCATCACATCCACTAATATAACGAACTAGAATTAAAAAACATCATTGAACCATATGATCTAATATTATAACGAACTTAAATAAAAATTGACAGAAAATCGAATCGCGCATGTGTGATCGAAAATCTGATATTAAATTCAAAATCAGCATACTTAGAAACCTATGATCCACTGATAGGAAGAACAAAAATTAATAAAAAAAAAAGTATATCGAATCATGCATGCGCGATTGAAAATCTGAAAGCATACTTAGAAACCTATGATCCACTAATAGAAAGAACAAGAATTAATAAAAAAAAAAAGTTTTTCGAATCATGCATGCGCGATTGAAAATCTAAAATTCATATCAAAATCAGCATCCTCAGAAACCAATGATCCACTAATATAACGAACAAAAATTAAAAAACAAAAGAGAATCGAATCACGCGTGCGTCATTGAAAATCTGATATTTAATTCGGAATCAGCTTTCTCATAACTGACCGCAAACTGAAATAAAAATTGACAGTATATCGAATCACGCATGTGTGATCGAAAATCTGATATTAAATTTAAAATCAGCAACCTCAGAAACCTATGATCCACTAATATAACGAGCAAAAATTAATAAATAAAAATGAATCGAATCACGCATGCGCGATTGAAAATCTTAAATTTAATTCGGAATCAGCATCATCAGAAACCATATGTTTATCAATATAATGAACAGAAATTAATAAATAACACTGAATCGAATCACGCATGCGCGGTTGAAAATCTGAAATTATTTCGGAATCAGCTTCCTCAGAAACCATATTTCTATCAATATAATAAACAAAAATAATAGTAAATCAAATCGTGCAAACGTGATATAAAATCTGATATTCAATTCGGAATCAGCTCCCTCAGCAACCATATGTTTATCAATATAGTAAACGAAAATTAATAATTATTACTGAATCGAATCGCGCATGCGTGATTGAAAATCTGATATTTAATTCGAAATCAGCTTTCTCAGAAACCATCACATCCACTAATATAACGAACTAGAATTAAAAAACATCATTGAACCATATGATCTAATATTATAACGAACTTAAATAAAAATTGACAGAAAATCGAATCGCGCATGTGTGATCGAAAATCTGATATTAAATTCAAAATCAGCATACTTAGAAACCTATGATCCACTAATAGGAAGAACAAAAATTAATAAAAAAAAAATTATATCGAATCATGCATGCGCGATTGAAAATCTGAAAGCATACTTAGAAACCTATGATCCACTAATAGAAAGAACAAGAATTAATAAAAAAAAAAAAGTTTTTCGAATCATGCATGCGCGATTGAAAATCTAAAATTCATATCAAAATCAGCATCCTCAGAAACCAATGATCCACTAATATAACGAACAAAAATTAAAAAACAAAAGAGAATCGAATCACGCGTGCGTCATTGAAAATCTGATATTTAATTCGGAATCAGCTTTCTCATAACTGACAGCAAACTGAAATAAAAATTGACAGTATATCGAATCACGCATGTGTGATCGAAAATCTGATATTAAATTTAAAATCAGCAACCTCAGAAACCTATGATCCACTAATATAACGAGCAAAAATTAATAAATAAAAATGAATCGAATCACGCATGCGCGATTGAAAATCTTAAATTTAATTCGGAATCAGCATCATCAGAAACCATATGTTTATCAATATAATGAACAGAAATTAATAAATAACACTGAATCGAATCACGCATGCGCGGTTGAAAATCTGAAATTATTTCGGAATCAGCTTCCTCAGAAACCATATTTCTATCAATATAATAAACAAAAATAATAGTAAATCAAATCGTGCAAACGTGATATAAAATCTGATATTCAATTCGGAATCAGCTCCCTCAGCAACCATATGTTTATCAATATAGTAAACGAAAATTAATAATTATTACTGAATCGAATCGCGCATGCGTGATTGAAAATCTGATATTTAATTCGAAATCAGCTTTCTCAGAAACCATCACATCCACTAATATAACGAACTAGAATTAAAAAACATCATTGAACCATATGATCTAATATTATAACGAACTTAAATAAAAATTGACAGAAAATCGAATCGCGCATGTGTGATCGAAAATCTGATATTAAATTCAAAATCAGCATACTTAGAAACCTATGATCCACTAATAGGAAGAACAAAAATTAATAAAAAAAAAAGTATATCGAATCATGCATGCGCGATTGAAAATCTGAAAGCATACTTAGAAACCTATGATCCACTAATAGAAAGAACAAGAATTAATAAAAAAAAAAACGTTTTTCGAATCATGCATGCGCGATTGAAAATCTAAAATTCATATCAAAATCAGCATCCTCAGAAACCAATGATCCACTAATATAACGAACAAAAATTAAAAAACAAAAGAGAATCGACTCGCGCATGCGTAATCGGAAATCTGATATTTAATTCAAAATCAGCATCCTCAGAAACCATATAATCCACTTAGATAACGAACGAAAATTAAAAAACAACAGTGAATCCAATCATGCAAGCGCGATGGAAAATCTTTAATTTATTTAGGAATCAGAATACTCAGAAACCTATGATCTACTATTATAACGAACAAAAATTAAATAACAAATGTGAATCAAATCACGCCTGCACAATCAAAAATCTGAAATTTTATTAGGAATCAGCATTCTCAGAAACCATATGTTCATCAATCTAATGAACAAAAATTAAAAAATAACCGTAAATCGATCTAATATTATGGCAAACTGAAATAAAAATTTGACAGTACATCGAATCGCGCATGCGTAATCAAAAATCTGATATTAAATTTAAAATCAGCAACCTCAGAAACCTATGATCCACTAAAGTAACGAGCAAAAATTAATAAATAAAAATAAATCGAATCACGCATGCGCGATTGAAAATCTGATATTATTTCGGAATCAGCTTCCTCCGAAACCATATTTTTATCAATATAATAAACAAAAATAATAGTAAATCAAATCGTGCAAACGTGATATAAAATCTGATATTCAATTCGGAATCAGCGCCCTCAGAAACCATATAATCCACTTATATAACGAACGATAATTAAAATACAAAAGTGAATCGATTCGTACATGTGCGATTGAAAATCTGAAATTTATTACGGAATCAGCACCCTCAGAAACCATATAATCTACTAATGTAACGAAGAAAAATTAAAAAACAAAAGTGTTGCGAATCATGCATGCGCGATTGAAAATCTGTAATTTCATTCGGAATCAGCATCCTTAGAAACCATCAAATCCACTAATATAACGAATTAGAATTAAAAAACATCATTGAACCATATGATCTAATATTATAACGAACTTAAATAAAAGTTGACAGAAAATCGCGGATTTGTGATCGAAAATCTGATTTAAATTCAAAATCAGCATACTTAGAAACCTATGATCCACTAATAGGAAAAACAAAAATTAATAAAAAAATTAAGTTTATCGAAACATGCATGCGCGATTGAAAATCTGAAATTTATTACAAAATCAGCATTCTTAGAAATCATATGTTTATCAATATAATGAACAAAAATTAAAAAATAACCGTAATCGACTCGCGCATGCGTTATCGGAAATCTGATATTGAATTCAAAATCAGCATCCTCAGAAACCTATGATCTACTAATATAACGAACAAAAATTAACTAACAAAAGTACAAAACTAATCAAATCACGCCTGTGCAATAAAAAATCTGAAATTTTATTCGGAATCAGCTTTCTCAGAAACCATCAAATCCACTAATATAACAAACAAGAATTAAAAAAACATCACTGAACCATATGATCTATTATTATAACGAACTAAAATAATAAATTGACATCGAATCTAATCGCGCATTCGTGATCAAAAATCTGATATTAAATTTTAAATTAGCAACCTCAGAAACCTATGATCCACTAATATTATGGCGAACTAAAATAAAAAATTGACAGTGTATCGAATCGCGCATTAACGATTGAAAATCTGAAATTTTATTCCCAATCAGCATCCTCAGAAACCTATGATCCACTAATATAAGGAAAAAAAATAAATAAATAAAAGTGAATCGAATCGCGCATGCGTCATTAAAAATCTGTTATTCAATTCGGAATCAGCTCCTTAAGAACCCATATAATCCACTTATATAACGAACAAAAATTAAAAAAACAACAGTGTATCGAATCCTGCATGGCCGATTGAAAATCTGAGATTTATTTGGAATCAGCATCCTCAGGAACCATATGTTTATCAATATAATGAACAAAAATTAAAAAAATACCGTAAATCGACCCGCGCATGCGTGATCGAAAATGTGATATTAAATTCAAAATCAGCATCCTCAGAAACCTATGATCTACTAATATAACGAACAAAAATTAAATAACAAAAGTGAATCAAATCACGCCTGCGCAATCAAAAATCTGAAATTTAATTCGGAATCAGCATTCTCAGAAACCATATGATCTAATATTATGGCGAACTAAAATAAAAAATTGACAGTGTATCGAATCGTATGGCGAACTAAAATAAAAAATTGACAGTGTATCGAATCGCGCATGCGTGATCAAAAATCTGATATTAAATTTAAAATCAGCAACCTCAGAAACCTATGTTCCACTAATATAACGAACAAAAATAAATAAATAGAAGTGAATCGAATCACGCATGTGCGATTGAAAATCTGAAATTTAATTCGGAATCAGCATCCTCAGAAACCATATGTTTATCAATATAATGAATAAAAAGTAATAAATATCACTCAATCGAATCACGCATGCGCGATTGAAAATCTGAAATTATTTCGGAATAAGCTTCCTCAGAAACCATATTTTTATCAATATAATAAACAAAAATAATAGTAAATCAAATCGTGCAAACGTGATTGAAAATCTGAAATTTAATTCGGAAACCATATGTTTATCAATATAATGAACAAAAATTAGTAAATAATATTGAATCGAATCGCGCATGCGTCATTAAAAATCTGTTATCAATTCGGAATCAGCTCCCTAAGAAACCATATAATCCACTTATATATATATATTTTTTTTTTTTTTTTTTTTTTTTTCCCTTCCATAGTATCCCTATGGGAGGATCGTGTATTTCTAAATTTTTACAGACTCCATGCCCTTAGGCATACTACCTGCATAGATGTTTTTTTTTTTCTTTTTTTTGACAGTAATAGTAATCAATCTGTATGTTAAACTCTTCTAACTTAACACAAAACGAATCAAAGGCGAAAAAACAAAAACAAAAACAAAAACAAAAAAAAAAACAGAAATAAACAAAACAAAAATAAACAAAAAAATAAACAAAAATAAAAGTTCAAAACACCACTGGGTGTGGTGGAAGATAAGGTCCATTTGTTCTTCTGCCAGGTCTTCTGTCTTCTCTGGAGTCAATTCTGAAGGTTAATTAATTTTGAAAATTTTAGTAGTTCCAGTTTATATTTTTCAAATAACTTGTTTTCCGGAGTAGGCCATGTGTCGCCCTTCATCATGATTGTTTTTATTAAGTGTCCTCTGTTGTGTTCGTGCAAGTGACAGTCATATAAGATATGTTTAAAAGTTTGTGGAGTTTGTCCGTCACAGTCACAAGTGTTTGTGTTACAAAGGTGGAACCGGTTCAAATAGTGTTTTGTTTGTCCGTGTTCTGTCAGTAATTGTGTTAGTTTGTAATGTGTGCTTTTTGGATTTTCATGGTTTTGTTGTGTGATTTTTGGGATATATTTGTGTAAAGGTCGTCCTTTAATAGATTTCTGCCATTCTTCGTTCCAGGTTGTTAGTGTGTCAGTTTTGATATTTTTCTTTATGTATGTCAGAGGCACTGTGGTTTAAGAGATTAGTGTCTTTGTGTCGTGAGCAGCTTTCTTGGCCAATACGTCTGCTCTCTCATTGCCTTCGATGCCACTGTGTCCTCTAATCCACGTCAGTCTAGTTTGAATTCCTTTGTCGATGATTTTGATTAAGTTTTTCTTCAGTTGTGATGTCAGTGAGTCATATGATTTGAAGTTTTTGACTGAGTCTATCAAAGACCTGTTGTCTGTAAGGATGTTGTACGAATATGTCTTGTTTCCTGTCAGGCTTAAAATATACTCTGTGGCCTTAACTACTGCCAGTTTTTCCGCCTGATTGTTGGAGCAGTTTGGTCCTAATTTATATTGTTCCACGTGCCATGTGTTTTTGTCATAAAAAGTCAGTGCGCATCCCGTGTTCTGATCATCTTTGCTACCGTCAGTGTATATGTCAATGTTAAAGTTGCCAATGTCTGTGGTGGTTATGATATCGGTTAATTTGGCGTGTATTGAAGGATGTATCCAGTGTTTGGTTGGCAAGCTGGATTCAATTTCGTCGTTTCTTATGTCCTTGTAGTTCATTCCTTGTTTTTTAACTTTGTAGATTTTCGCTATTTCTTTTATTTTATGGTAAATTGGTAATATCCCCGCAAGAACACATGCGGCGTCATATGAAATAGTACGAAAGGCCCTACTAATCCTAATTCCCATTAATCGCTGAACCCGTTGTAACTTTTGTAGATTAATGGATTTGATAGCCGCTGAATCCCAGACTGGTATGGCGTAAAGAAGTTTAGGAATAATAGCACCTTCATATATGGTTTTTTAGAGCTTCTGCCCTAAGTCCCCATGTGTTTCTTGCGGCTACTTATATAACGAATTAATCCACTTATATAATGCTAATCCACTTATAGATAGATAGATAGTTATATACTTATATAACGAACGAAAATTAAAAAACAAAAGTAAATCGAATCGTGCATGTGCGATTGAAAATCTGAAATTTATTACGGAATCAGCACCCTCAGGAACCATATGTTTATCAATATAATAAACAAAAATAACATTGAATCTAATCGCTCATGCGTAATTGAAAATCTGATATTCAATTCGGAATCAGCTCCCTCAGAAACCATATAATCCACTTATATAGGGAGCGAAAATTAAAAAGCAACAGTAAATCGAATCGTGCATGCGTGATAGAAAATCTGAAATTTATTTCGGAATCAGCATCCTTAGAAACCATATTTTTATCAATATAATAAACAAAAATAATAGTAAATCAGATCGTGCAAACGTGATATAAAATCTGATATTCAATTCGGAATCAGCATCCTTAGGAACCATATGTTTATCAATATAATGAATAAAAAGTAATAAATATCACTCAATTGAATCACGCATGCGCGTTTGAAAATCTGAAATTATTTCGGAATAAGCTTCCTCAGAAACCATATTTTTATCAATATAATAAACAAAAATAATAGTAAATCAAATCGTGCAAACGTGATTGAAAATCTGAAATTTAATTCGGAAACCATATGTTTATCAATATAATGAACAAAAATTAGTAAATAATATTGAATCGAATCGCGCATGCGTCATTAAAAATCTGTTATTCAATTCGGAATCAGCTCCCTAAAAAACCATATAATCCACTTATATAACGAACGAAAATTAAAAAACAAAAGTGAATCGAATCGTGCATGTGCGATTGAAAATCTGAAATTTATTACGGAATCAGCATCCTCAGAAACCATATGTTTATCAATATAATGAACAAAAATTAAAAAATAACGGTGAATCGAATCGTGCAAACGTAACTGAAAATCTGATATTAACCCTCGTCGGCTACGGTGTTTTCAGTCACACATATGCTACTGTTGGGTCGGATCCGACTTTACTTAATTTTGAGCCCTTTTTTCACTAAAATCCGCATTGAAATAAATAAATTTAGCACTTATGTCTATCTAGAGAAGCAAAGAAACAAAATAAATAACATTTCAATCCAAAATATTTTGTTTTTATAAATAAATAAATTTATAAAATTTTAATCATGTATAATTTTTATATACGAATAATAAGTATATAAGGTAACCTCATTTCAGGTTAAGTCTTAATGTATCAATTGTAAATCAAAATGCTATTCCATAAACATAAACGTGCCTCTAGCCTATGATGTTGTATATGGCACATAAATTGTAACTAAATAAATAAATAAAAACATAAACTAAAAAAATTAAATTAATAAACAGTTTCCGGCTATCGGTCCTCCCTACAGCCTCTCCTCTTGGTCCTGGGTTCCCTTTTGTTACATTTGTAGGCGGAACTCGGGCGAATTTTGAACGAATAGGCTTGTCCGTCCATATACTTTCTATATCTTTTCCCAATTCGAATTTTTTCGCTTGAGTGTTGGCTACGGGTTTTCCTTCTGAACTATTATGTCAGAACAGCTTGTCTTTTTCATTTTAATCAATTTCAAACTCATCCGGAACTTGAGGGTCGGGCAAGATTTCACCTTCATTTCCTGATTCGACATCATTGTCTTCATTATGTTCTTCTTCTTCAAGAGATTGCCGTCGAAACTCTTCCCTTAACTCTTTAACGCATGAAATAATTTTGTTGAATGCGATTTTTCTAAAGACGAAGATCAAAGATTTCGTAATAGATTTTACACATGCAATGGGAAATTCGCTAAAGGGATAAATAATTGTAGAAATAGGTTGAATAAAATAAAGTTTTAGAGCATAAAATACTAAAGTGGGCTGTAATACGACCTAGAACATATCTGCTACGGATGGGTCAAATCCGACCAAAGGCGGGGTAAGTGCCCAACGGTACGTTCCTTTTAGTTGTAATAGGGTGATCAGGTAACTAACAACAGAGGAGGGGTGCCCTTAAAGGACAGCTTTTTAAACTCATTCTGTCGGAATTGGCGCGAATAAAATTTTCACTCCGGTCGGATCCAACCGATCGCAGTCGATGAGGGTTAAATTCAAAACAGCATCCTCAAAAACCTATGATCCGCTAATATAACGATAAAAATTAATAAACAAAAGTGAATCGAATCACGCATGCGCGATTGAAAATCTAAAATTAAATTCGGATTCGGCATCCTCAGAAACCATATGTCTAATATTATAACGAACTAAAATAAAAAAATGACAGTGAATCGAGTCGCACATGCTTGATCGAAAATCTGATATTAAATTAAAAATCAGCATCCTCAGAAACCTATGATCCACTAATACAACGAACAAAAATAAAAAAACAAAATTGAATCGTTACACGCATACGCAATTGAAAATCTGTAATTTAATTCGTAATCAGCATCGTAGGAAACCATATAATCAACTTAGATAACGAACGAAAATAAAAAAACAACAGTGAATCGAATCATTCATGCGCGATTGAAAATATGAAATTGAATTCGAATAAGCATCCTCAGAAACCATATAATCCCCTTAGATAACGAACAAAAATTAATAAAATAAATTGAATCGTTTCACGCATACGCAATTGAAAATCTTTAATTTATTTCGGAATCAGCATCCTCAGAAACCAAATTTTTTTTTTTTTTTTTTTTTTTTTTTTTTTTTTTTTTTTTTTTTTTTTTTTTTGGGACTTATACTGCCCATACTAACACCCATGGCACTGGGTGATACCTCTCCTACGAAAGAAAAGCACCACCCAGGGCGGGACTCGAACCCGCAGCTCCGGCATGGGAGTACGGCGCTTTACCGCACAGCCACACCGGGCCCAAAAACCATATGTTTATCAATATAATGAATAAAAAAAAAAAAAATACCGTAAATCGACTTGCGCATGCGTGATCGAATATCTAATATTAAATTCAAAATCAGCATCCTCAGAAACCTATGATACACTAATATAACGAACAAAAATTAAAAAACAAAAGTGAATCGAATCACGCATGCGAGATTGAAAATCTGATATTAAATTTAAAATCAGCATCCTCAGACACCATATAATCTACTAATATAACGAAGAAAAACTAAAAAACAACAGTAAATCGAATCATTCATGCGCGATTGAAAATATAAAATTAAATTCGAATAAGCATCCTCAGAAACCATATGTTTATCATTATAATGAACAGTAATTAAATAAAAAACAGTAAATCGAATCGTGCATGCGTGATCGGAACTCTGATATTATATTCAAAATCAGCATCCTTAGAAACCTATGATCCACTAATATAACGAACAAAAATTAAAAAATAACAGTGAATCGAAACGCGCATGCATGATTGAAAATCTGATATTTAATTCGGAATCAGCCTTCTGAGAAACCATCAAATCCACAAATAAAACGAACAAGAATTAAAAAACCTCAGTGAACCATATGATCTAGTAATATAACAAACTTAAATAAATAATTAACAGAAAATCGAATTGCGCATGCATGATTGAAAATCTGATATTTCATTCAGAATCAGCCTTCTGAGAAACCATCAAATCCACTAATATAACGAACAAGAATTAAAAAACCTCAGTGAATCGAATCATGCATGCGCGATTGAAAATCGTTAATTTATTTCGGAATCAGCATCCTCCGGAACCATATGTTTATCAATATAATGAACAAAAATTAAAAAAATACCGTAAATCGACTCGCACAAGCGTGAACGATAATTTGATATGAAATTCAATATCAGCATCCTCAGAAACCTATGATCCATTAATATAACGAAGGAAAATTAAAAAACAAAAGTTAATCGAATCACGCATGCGCGATGGAAAATCTGAAATTCAATTCGGAATCAGCTTCCTCAGAAACCATATAATCCACTAATATAACGAAGAAACATTAAAAAACAAAGGTGTTTCGAATCATGCATGCGCGATTGAAAATCGGTAATTTAATTAGGAGTCAGTATCCTCTGAAACCATATGTTTATCAATATAATGAACAAAAATTAATAAATATTACTGAATCGAATCGCGCATGCATGAATTAAAATCTGATATTAAATTAAAAATCAGCATCCTCAGAAACCTATGATCCACTAATACAACGAACAAAAATGAATAAAACAAAATTGAATCGTTTCACGCATACGCAATTGAAAATCTGTAATTTATTTCGGAATCAGCATCGTCAGAAACCATATGTTTATCAATATAATGAACAAAAATTTAAAAAAATACCGTAAATCGACACGCGCAAGCGTGAACGACAATTTGATATGAAATTAAAAATCAGCATCCTCAGAAATCTATGATCCACTAATATAACGAACAAGAATTAAAAAACAAAAGTGAATCGAATCACGCATGCGAGATTGAAAATCTGATATTAAATTTCAAATCAGCATCCTCAGAAACCATATAATCTACTAATATAACGAAGAAAAATATAAAAAACAACAGTTAATCGAATCATGCATACGCGATTGAAAATCTGAAATTTAATTCGAATAAGCATATATAAAAAAAAATATATAAACTTAATGAGTTTTATTAAATAAAAAAATTTTTTTTTTGTTTATTCATTTTTCGTTACAAACTCTCCCCCTCCCTACCAAAAAAAAAATTTTTTTTTTTTCTAATGCTTGAATCTTAACCCATTAACGCCCAGAACTATTTTTGGTGCATTTTTTTTAAATCTTTGCTACCACCACTTGCTAAGATTCTATATAACATGAACAAATAAAAAAAAATTATTTTTTTCTCAATACAAGGTCATAATGAGGTGTTACATAAATGTAACACCGGGCGCCTGTGCCCCCGTGTTTTTTAATGAGCTTTTTTTTTTTAAATAATTCTGAATTTGAATAGTATAACTGGTTAAAGGTTGCCAATAAACAAAACTATAAATTAAAACTTTTAATATATAAAAGAACAAGTGGATAAACTTTATTAGTGGCAACATTCTACTTCGCCGCATGGCTTGCGAAACCAACAAGTTTTGCTCATCCTTCACTTCTTCCCAATACATCCGTTTATTTGGAAGATTATTGTACCCTGTCAAAATTAAAAACCGGATCAAGCATTTTATTTCCCCTAAAGAAAAGTTCTGAGGCTCTTCATTTTTGAATTGGACGTACTTTTCCGTTTCAGTCAAGAGAAGATGGTAAACGTTGCTGTCAAGTAACTTTTCAAAACATTCGACACAGCTGTTTTCGGCTTCATACATAACAACCTCTTCTTTCCAAGGTACAGGATTGGCGTAAAGGTCACGGAATAAATAATGGTGTTGGTTTACCTTTTCTTACACGATTTATTATCCATTGGAACCCTTGATTGAAGTAGGAGCTGGAACTGGATATAGCTCTGACATCGTGGAGGTCGAATCTGAAGCTCCAGGCGGAGCGGGCGTAGAAGGATGGCTAACTGGTGGTTCAAGCACATCATAAATGCGACCAAGACGTTCAGTGTCGCACAAAACGATTTCAGCAGGAGCTAGAAGCTGCCCACCTGAAAGGTGAAGAGGATCTCCTAGGTCTTCTTCATTCCCAGACTCCTCGTCATTAACCGCAGAAGGGTCCGGTGGCTCTGCATAAACGGCTGTTGCCTGGATGTCATCACCGAATATTAAATCGAGAGCATCTTGAAGAGAAAACCCCGGTCTAACACAATAAAAGAAAAATAGAAAATACAGGGGGTCCAAACGCCCGGTGTTACATTTCGGTAACAGTGTTAAATGAAAGGTTATAAAACTCTTAAAGACCAACCAATACGCATGAAACTCAACAGATATGTTGAAAAAGTCTTTCTCTGTTTTGAGTAATAAAATAAAAAATATTAAACGTATGTAAAGGTATTTACTGCTGGAGACTTTGCAGACTTTCGACGTCAACAGGGAAGGACATTTTCAATCTGTTCAAATCGGTAGTCGAAACAATAATAAAACAGTAAACATCGACTCTATCCCTTCTACCGCCTTCCTAGTGTATTATAAACACAACAAAAACCCCGAAGTTCTAAGAAATGTTTCCGTTCTATGACAAAAACAAACTTCACTTTGGCGTTACATAAGTGTAACACCGGGCGTTAATGGGTTAAGTCTTAGGTCGGATGAGGTTTTAGATCTTTGACATGCCAAGTTCCTAAGGGATGACCCTGTAGATCTTCTAGCACGTATAATAAATTTCCTTGTTTTGCTCTGATTCTACATTTCTCATATAGAGGTGCCAATTTATTAGAAAAGTTCTTTGAAGCATCCGAAAGGGTTTGGGTCTTCTTCCACACTAAATCTCCAGCTTGTAGATCCACGTTCCTTCTCCGAAGATTATAATGGTGCCTGCTTTTCTCGTATGATTGCCCTTGACGCTCAACCACTTCTTCATATATTACTGGCATCATGTTGAACTTCTGTGCGTAAGCCTTACGGTCTCCCATTTCCGGAACATTATCTGAAGCAATGGAATGCTCGTACTCGTCGCCTGAACGTGGTAACTCGCGTCCAAAATTCAAATAAGCTGGTGAATAACCGGTAACCTCATGTACCGCAGTCTGCATAGCAAAAGCCAACTTGTGTAGATCCTTATCCCAGTGCTTATGATTGTCTTTCACATAGGAAGCTAGGAGTGTCTTTAGCACTCGATTTGGACGCTCCATCGGATTAGCCTGTGGATGATAGACTGGGGTGAACCACAATTTAACAGCATATTCTCGGGCTTTCTTTTTTAAAATATTGCTCCTGAATTGAGGGCCGTTATCACATATAATAATTTGGGGAACCCCGAACTTAAGAAAGACCTCTCTTTCTAAAGTTTTGGCCACCACTTCGGCTGTCGATTTTGAAATTGGTACTATGATGCTGTATTTAGTGAAGCAGTCGGTAAACGCTAATATGAACCTTTTCCGGTTTGAAGACATAGGAAACGGCCCCATTATATCTGCCGAAACCATTTGCCAAGGTTGGGAAACTATTCGCTGTTTCCCCATTAGGCCCGCAGGCTTAGTCTGTAATGGCTTATTCGCCAAGCACACTTCACATTTCCGTACGTACCTGGTTACATCGGTTGCCATGCCAGGCCAATAGTAGTACTCCTTTACCCGCTGCAAGGTTTTGAAACATCCCAAATGTCCTGCAATTTCTTTATCATGACATTCCCAGATCGCTTCCCTACGTTTTTGTTTAGGAACTACTAATTTCCACTGGTTGCTATCTCCTACCATTTTCCGGTTATTATTAACAAGCTTCCATAGAGTTTGATTAACAATCCTCCAATCCGCATATTTCGATGGATTCTCTTCTACTTGTTTAATCATCCGCTGATACCACGCGTCCTCTATTGGTTCTCCAATATCAATTCTGGCTATCGGGAATTCGTAAGTCCGTGACAAAGCATCGGCTGCAGCGTTTTGTTTGCCGGGACGGTGTACGATAGTGAATTGGTGTTGCTGCAGTTTTAGTGCCCACCTAGCCAGTCGACCTTGAGGGTCGCGAAGACTATTCAACCATTTTAAGGCAATGTGGTCAGTAATAACTGTAAAATCCATCCCTTCCAAATAAGGCCGAAACTTCTCTATTGCCCAGAGAACTGCTAGGCACTCTTGCTGAGTTACACTGTATTTCCTCTCGGCTGTGGTCAAACTTCGGCTCGCATAAGCTATAACCCGATCTCCTTCTGGGTATTCTTGGTAAAGAATAGCCCCTAATCCTGTTTTAGATGCATCGGTTTGTAGGAAGAATCGCTTACTGAAGTCAGGACATGCTAACACAGGTGCTGTGACAAGCTTCTCCTTCAGTAATCTGAACGCTTCTTCTTGTTCTTGTCCCCATTTCCATCTCTTGTTTTTCTTCAATAGATCCGATAGTGGTGAAGTTAGAGTCGAGAAATTAGGGACAAAGCGGCGATACCAGGAAGAAAGCCCTATAAACTGTCTCACTTGCTTTACGTTCTTAGGTGCTGGGTAGTTTAATATCGCCTCAATCTTTCCCGGATCAACTTGTAGGCCGTTCTCATTTACCACATATCCCAGAAACTTTAGCTCCTCTCTGCAAAACTGACTTTTCTCCCAATTCACCGTTAAGTTGGCTGAGCTCAATCTTTCTAAGACCTTCTCCAATGTTTCTATGTGGGAATCGAAGTTTGATGAGACCACAATGATGTCATCCAAGTAAACAAAGATATTTGGTTCTAAATCTGCTCTCAAAACATCGTCAATCAGTCTTTGCCATGTCGCTGGTGCATTATGCAGTCCAAAAGGCATTCTACAAAAATGGAAGAGGCCGCGGTTGGGAACAGTAAAAGCTGTCTTTTCCTTGCTTTCAGCAGCCATTGGTATCTGCCAGTATGCACTCTTTATGTCGATGGAAGAAAGTATCTTGGCATCACGTAACCTATCCAATATATTCGAAATGTAGGGCAGCGGGTAGGCGTCTCTTTTAGTCACGGCATTTAACTGACGATAATCCACGCAAAAACGGTAGGATCCATCGGGTTTCTTCACTAAAACAACAGGTGACGACCAAGCACTCTGTGACGGCTCTACAATTCCTTCTACGAGCATTTCATCGAGCTCCTTATTTAAGATATCTTGGATCTTTGGTGAAACAGGGTAGTAACGCTGTTTGACTGGCTTACTATCACCCGTATTTATTTCGTGCTCTACCCTGCTTGTACATCCTAACTTTGATGGTCGGATATTTCGCCAATGTCCGATAAGCCGATTTAAGGTTTCTTCCTGTTCCTGCGTAAGATTCGGTCTAGTTAGGACAGCAGGGCCATTCTGTGACACAGCTAAACATTCTTCTGTTGGAGCAAAGTGCCACATATTTTTCGATATGTCTGGAACCAATCTAAATTTATTCCAGAAGTCGATGCCCAATATAAGTTCATCCGCCAAGTTGGAAACTACCAAAAATTGGATAATTTTCATTTTACCTTCCAACTCCACTGGCACGTTTACGCTTCCAAAAACGTTGAGCGCGGTGCCTCCAGCAGCCTTTATTTGAATTTTGGGTTTTTTGTGTAGCTTTACACCCAGCCGTAAAAAACGTTTCCAGCATCCCTCACTCATCAATGACCTTGAAGCCCCAGAATCCAGCAATCCCGTTTCTATTCTTCCCAGAATGTTGACCGTTAAATACGGCCTTCGATCCTGTTCATTTGCTGGATGTCTAAGAATTTTCCATTTCTTTCCAGCGAAAACTTCTTCCACAATCGACAACCACTCTACCCACTCAGCTTTCGTCGTGGAATTCGGGTTTTGTCCAGGCTCCCTTCCACTTAGGCCTGACCCCCTTGATCGTTTCCCTGGTCGGTGGTATTACAACGTTTACATGTCTTTCTATCCCCATCCCTTAGGCCACACCCTATACAGAATTTGGTTTTTACAGAGCGACACGTTTTGAACGAATGATTGGTCCCTCCACAGTTCCAACAGCGAAATGTGTAATTGGGTTTAGCCACGGCTTCTACAACCATCTTCGCTTCTGCTACTGTGTCGTCTTGATTAAGTTGTTTCCCCGTTGGCGGGCGATAGGCCAAGTCGGGTTCGAGTAATCCTTTACTATCTGGTGGCGGTCGATATTCGTTCATTCTCCACCTTACTTCTTCAATCTGCCGACCGATTATTACTAACTCCTTCAATGTTGTTACTTGGTGCAAAGCCATCCTTTCCAAGTAGAGGGGGTTCAAATTCTTCTTAATGACATTCAACATTTGGTCTTCCGTAGGCATAGTTGGTAAACGGTTAAAATACTTCTTCATAACTGCCACGAATGTACCCATCGACTCTGCATGTCCTTGAGTTCTTCTCTTTATTTCTTCCCAAAGGCGATCCTCATAGTCCAAAGGTGTATACTCAGCTTTCAATTCTGAGATAAGTTCAGCCCACGTTGTTACTTCTTTCCGTACAGCTCGAAACCAAATCAGTGCTGGTCCTTTAAACAAGTCGTACGCAGCCCTAAAAAGTTCTTCATGAGTAGTATTCCTTGCCAAACTTAACTCCTCTACAGTCTCTAAAAACGCATGGACACTGAGACCATCCCCATCGCCTGTGAAGTGAATTCCCCAATCTCTTATGGGAGTTTCAGTTCTTCTGATCACGTACTTAGTTCCAGCAACGTCTGACTCCGACTCAACGGTCGTTACAGGCTTCTTTGTATCTTCAGTTGATTCGGTAATCACTGATTGTACTTTACCCTCCTGAGACTTTCCGGGATTCTGGTTTTCAAAGTGGGATTCTGAAACAGGAGGTTGCCCACTCAATTTTTCTTCTAGTTCCTCAAATAATAGAAGGCATTTTGAAATTGCTTCTGACTTCCTCTCCATTTCGATGGTGTCTTTCGTTGTTATCCGGTTTAGTCTATTAATCAAATGTTGAAGACCTGTATCGATTTTATCTATATCCCTGGTAGAACTAGAGGGTGGGAGAACAGAAATTTTGTTCTCAACAGTGGCAATTTTCTCTTCACACACGCTTAATTCTTCCGTAGGAGAAAGGTCAACTACCGGAGCAACATATTTTCCTGCACTCTCTAGTTTAAAGACGGTCCGAAGTCTTTTCCTCATATCTTCTACAGTAGATATTCCAACTATCCCCCGAATCCTTAATTCGTATTCAAGCTCGTCCTTTAACAACCTACCGACCTTCATCTTTATGATTTCAAAAGAACCAAGTAAAAATTATACTAATTTTTCTTAGCAGATAAAATAAAAAAATTCAATATTACGACAAAAAAAAATAATTTTATTTAAAAATCACTAAATCAATTTTAAATTAAGTATCTATCTAATCACTTATAGTCCCTGTTCGGGCGCCATTTTGTTACGTTAAAAAAAATATTAATTGGTTATAAATAAATAAAACGATCGTAACAAAAAAGGTGGTAGCTCAGTGGAGACGGGCGGGTTCTTGAATGACTAGTGATTAAAAAAAATTGAAATAAATTAAGGGGCGCCACGCTATTTATTTTAAGGAAATAGCGAAAACCTAAAGCAAACTGAATAAAAAAAAATAATTTAAATTTAACACGTTGAGCGCCAAGCGGTACGATCGTACCGCTGTTGGACTATTGGCTGGGGCCGAGGCGGTCCCCAGGTACCGCCCGCTCCCGCCAGCTAAAAGATTGTTCTGGGCCAGGGGACCGCCTGCCGAGCGTGATTTCAAGGCATATTGGACCGCTCCGGCCCCGAACAATTCGCCAATGCAATTGGCCCAAATGTTTTTTTTTTTTTTTTTAATTTGGGGGTATAAATAAATAAATAAAATAAATTAATTTTATTTATTTTTTTACAAAACAAAATATCTTATTTATTAAAATAACATATTTTAAGGGGACAAGGGTTGACGTTGCGGTCATAACCGGGCAGCCCCCGTACCTACTATAGGTAGCGGGCTTTACCATGGGGCCGGGCGGTACATACGTACCGCTCACAAAATTATTGTTTAATTGCCAAAATTAAACTTTTTATTTATTTCTTTTGCAATTTTTGTATCATTCTAATCATATTAAAGTTATAAATTAGGAAAAATTGCTTTGGCCCCAGGCAAAAGTACATCATCTTTTCCCTGGCGCTCAACGTGTTAATAAGTGAAGATTACCTTAAAATCTCGGAGAGGGCTGTACATAAAATACAATTTGCAATTTACACTTATGAACTACTTAATGGTAAGTTAAAAAGAAATTGAACAAAACAAATTAAACTCAAATAAAAAAACTTTTAATTAACACTATATTTACACTACGATATTAAAAATAAAATTTACTCACAATTTCTGTAGTCAGGCCTGATCAAAATCTAACTCTATTCACACAACTAGAAACAATTTAAACTTATAACTATTCAATAAAAAAAAAAGCAAGGTTTAACAAAGAAATTAAAAGAAAAATATCTCCAGTCTGTTCTCTTAACTCGCCTGTCTTCTCGTAGCTTTGTTGCCAGCAGCCACTCGGCTTGGCGATTCACGTCACCGGAATCTCTCCCGTGAACGCCACTATTCTTCAATTCTCTGATGTTTAGCGATATAGACCACAACTACGTTAATCACTAAAACAGTCTCATTTTATCATCACTCGTCGAACGCTAGCGAACATCTGCTGTATTTTCCTTCGTTGTTTCTTAAAAAAACAAATGCCTTAATCACAGCTGTTTTTCAATTAATTACTTCGGTCCCGTCTCTTCTTGTAAAATAAAACATAATTATTTTTATAGCTAAATAAAAAAATATTATATCAATAAAAAACTAATACAAAGCTTTTAAAACAACACATATTTTAATTATATACAAAAATATATTAAGCCCTCTTCGATTATTACTTAATGAGTTTTATTAAATAAAAAATTTTTTTTTTTGTTTATTCATTTTTCGTTACAATATGTTTATCATTATAATGAACAGAAATTAAAAAAAAAAAAAACAGTAAATCGAATCATGCACGCGTGATCGGAACTCTGATATTATATTCAAAATCAGCATTCCTTAGAAACCTATGATCCACTAATATAACGAACAAAAATTAAAAAATAACAGTGAATCGAAACGCGCATGCATGATTGAAAATCTGATATTTAATTCGGAATCAGCCTTCTGAGAAACCATCAAATCCACAAATAAAACGAACAAGAATTAAAAAACCTCAGTGAACCATATGATCTAGTAATATAACAAACTTAAATAAATAATTAACAGAAAATCGAATTGCGCATGCATGATTGAAAATCTGATATTTCATTCAGAATCAGCCTTCTGAGAAACCATCAAATCCACTAATATAACGAACAAGAATTAAAAAACCTCAGTGAATCGAATCATGCATGCGCGATTGAAAATCGTTAATTTATTTCGGAATCAGCATCCTCCGGAACCATATGTTTATCAATATAATGAACAAAAATTAAAAAAATACCGTAAATCGACTCGCACAAACGTGAACGATAATTTGATATGAAATTCAAAATCAGCATCCTCAGAAACCTATGATCCATTAATATAACGAAGGAAAATTAAAAAACAAATGTTAATCGAATCACGCATGCGCGATGGAAAATCTGAAATTCAATTCGGAATCAGCTTCCTCAGAAACCATATAATCCACTAATATAACGAAGAAACATTAAAAAACAAAGGTGTTTCGAATCATGCATGCGCGATTGAAAATCGGTAATTTAATTAGGAGTCAGTATCCTCTGAAACCATATGTTTATCAATATAATGAACAAAAATTAATAAATATTACTGAATCGAATCGCGCATGCATGAATTAAAATCTGATATTAAATTAAAAATCAGCATCCTCAGAAACCTATGATCCACTAATACAACGAACAAAAATGAATAAAACAAAATTGAATCGTTTCACGCATACGCAATTGAAAATCTGTAATTTTATTCGGAATCAGCATCGTCAGAAACCATCAAATCCACTAATATAACGAACAAGAATTAAAAAACCTCAGTGAATCGAATCATGCATTTGCGATTGAAAATCGTTAATTTATTTCGGAATCAGCATCCTCAGAAACCATATGTTTATCAATATAATGAATAAAAATTAAAAAAATACCGTAAATCGACTCCCAAATGCATGATCGAATATCTGATATTAAATCCAAAATCAGCATCCTCAGAAACCTATGATACACTAATACACCGAACAAAAATTAAAAAACAAAAGTGAATTGAATCACGCATGCGTGATGGAATATCTGATATTAAATTCAAAATCAACATCCTCAGAAACCTATGATACACTAATATAACGAACAAAAATTAAAAAACATAAGTGAATCGAATCACGCATGCGAGATTAAAAATCTGATATTAAATTTAAAATCAGCATCCTCAGAAACCTATGATCCACTAATACACCGAACAAAAATTAATAAACAAAAGTTAGTCAAATCACGCATGCGTGATTGAATATCTGATATTAAGTTCAAAATCAGCATCCTCAGAAACCTATGATCCACTAATACACCAATCAAAAATTAATAAACAAAAGTTAATCAAATCACGCATGCGTGATCGAATATCTGATATTAAATTTAAAATCAGCATCCTCAGAAACCTATGATACACTAATATAACGAAGAAAATTTAAAAAACAAAAGTTAATTGAATTACGCATGCGCGTTGGAAATTCTGATATTTAATACGGAATCAGCATCCTCAGGAACCATCAAATCCACTAATATAACGAACCAGAATTAAAAAACATCACTGAACCTCGGATCACTGAACATCGGAATCAGCATCGTCAGAAACCATATAATCCACTAATATAATGAACAAAAATTAATAAATATTACTGAATCGAATCGCGCATGCGTAATTGAAAATCTGATATTTAATACGGAATCAGCTTTCTCAAAAACCATCAAATCCACTAATATAACGAAACAGAATTGAAAAACATCACTGAACCATATGATCTAATATTATAACGAACTAAAATAAAAAATTGACAGTGAATCGAGTCGCACATGCTTGATCGAAAATCTGATATTAAATTAAAAATCAGCATCCTCAGAAACCTATGATCCACTAATACAACGAACAAAAATTAATAAAAAAAAGTTAATCAAATCACGCATGCGCGTTTAAAAAACTGAAATTTTATATGAAATCAGCATCCTCAGAAACCATATAATCAACTAATATAACGAACAAAAATTAATAAACAAAATTGATTCGTTTCACGCATACGCAATTGAAAATCTGTAATTTTATTCGGAATCAGCATCGTCAGAAACCATCAAATCCACTAATATAACGAACAAGAATTAAAAAACCTCAGTGAATCGAATCATGCATGTGCGATTGAAAATCGTTAATTTATTTCGGAATCAGCATCCTCAGAAACCATATGTTTATCAATATAATGAATAAAAATTAAAAAAATACCGTAAATCGACTCCCAAATGCATGATCGAATATCTGATATTAAATCCAAAATCAGCATCCTCAGAAACCTATGATACACTAATACACCGAACAAAAATTAAAAAACAAAAGTGAATCGAATCACGCATGCGTGATGGAATATGTGAATCGAATCACGCATGCGAGATTAAAAATCTGATATTAAATTTAAAATCAGCATCCTCAGAAACCTATGATCCACTAATACACCGAACAAAAATTAATATACAAAAGTTAATCAAATCACGCATGCGTGATTGAATATCTGATATTTAATACGGAATCAGCATCCTCAGAAACCTATGATCCACTAATACACCAATCAAAAATTAATAAACAAAAGTTAATCAAATCACGCATGCGTGATCGAATATCTGATATTAAATTTAAAATCAGCATCCTCAGAAACCTATGATACACTAATATAACGAAGAAAAATTAAAAAACAAAAGTTAATTGAATTACGCATGCGCGTTGGAAATTCTGATATTTAATACGGAATCAGCATCCTCAGGAACCATCAAATCCACTAATATAACGAACCAGAATTAAAAAACATCACTGAACCTCGGATCACTGAACATCGGAATCAGCATCGTCAGAAACCATATAATCCACTAATATAATGAACAAAAATTAATAAATATTACTAAATCGAATCGCGCATGCGTAATTGAAAATCTGATATTTAATACGGAATCAGCTTTCTCAAAAACCATCAAATCCACTAATATAACGAACCAGAATTAAAAAACATCACTGAACCATATGATCTAATATTATAACGAACTAAAATAAAAAAATGACAGTGAATTGAGTAGCACATGCTTGATCGAAAATCTGATATTAAATTAAAAATCAGCATCCTCAGAAACCTATGATCCACTAATACAACGAACAAAAATTAAAAAACAAAAGTTAATCAAATCACGCATGCGCGATTAGAAAACTGAAATTTTATATTGGAATCCTCAGAAACCATATAATCCACTAATATAACGAACAAAGATTAATAAACAAAATTGATTCGTTTCACGCATACGCAATTGAAAATCTGTAATTTAATTCGGAATCAGCATCGTCAGAAACCATATAATCCACTTAGATAACAAACAAAAATTAATAAAAGAAATTGAATCGTTTCACGCATACGCAATTGAAAATCTGTAATTTATTTCGGAATCAGCATCCTCAGGAACCATATGTTTATCAATATAATGAACAAAAATTAAAAAAAATACCGTAAATCGACACGCGCAAGCGTGAACGATAATTTGATATGAAATTAAAAATCAGCATCCTCAGAAATCTATGATCCACTAATATAACGAACAAGAATTAAAAAACAAAAGTGATTCGAATCACGCATGCGAGATTGAAAATCTGATATTAAATTTAAAATTAGCATCCTCAGAAACCATATAATCTACTAATATAACGAAGAAAAATATAAAAAACAACAGTTAATCGAATCATGCATGCGCGATTGAAAATCTGAAATTTAATTCGAATAAGCATCCCCAGAAACCATATGTTTATAATTATAATGAACAGAAATTAAAAAAAAAAATCTGATGCGTGCGCGCAACACACAACTTTCACTTACCAACTTACTTAAATTAGAAATTGGTGTGTTTTGTTAATTGCCACTACTCAAAGACACATTTTTCCACATTCATTTCTTATTTTTTCTTTTTGTTTGCTCTACAAAAAACACTAGTTTTTTTATTATTAAATAAAAGCTTGTGGTAATTCGGCAAGCATAATGCTCCAAGTCGTCTGATTTTATAATTCTCTATGTAGTTGTTGGAAACTTCATTTACCATGAAACAAATAATTTCCATTAAATGAACAGATTGGCTTTAATTATGAACAATGGTCTATCATTAAAGGCGTACTCTGCATGAGTGGGCTCAACGTGTTTTATGAGTTGACTAATATTTTTCTTTTTTTCTCCTCTATATGTTTACTTGATTTTTATCATATCTCATATTTAGCCATTTCTTACTTTTAGGCGAAACGAGAGACAGATAAATTCTCCATATAAACAAATACAAAGGTACTTTATATGAAGAAAAAAAAAGACACCTTCCTCATTTAAGCCCCCTCAGAACATTTTACTAATAATAAAGCTTACCTGATATTAAAGAACACCTAATTGTCATTAAACACGACGAATTTGATGAAAATCGTAAAAGCTGTTTTTGAGATAATCGAAAAAAAGGTAAAAAAAAGTAAAAGAGTTATGAAATAAAGTGCCCCCTTCGTTTGACTAATTTTGATGAAATGTTGAGCATCACATCTTTGGCATATAAATACATCAATACCCAGTTTGATCAAAATCGTTAAAGCCGTTGTTGAGTAAATAAAAAAAAACACGTGAAAATCATATAAAGTTTATTAAGTAAAGTCCCCCCTCCGGTTGATTAATTTTGATAAAATTTGTACTGTCATATCTCGGGCATATACATACATCAAATATCCAGTTTGATCAAATTCTTTTATGCCGTTTTTGAGTAAATAAAAAAAACACGTGAAAATTATATAAAATTTTTAAGTAAAGTCCCCCCTCCGGTTGATCAATTTTGATGAAATTTTTACGGTCATATCTCGGGCATATGCATACATCAAATACCCAGTTTGATCAAAATCGTTAAAGCCGTTTTTGAGTAAATAAAAAAAACACGTGAAAATGATACAACATTTAGTAAGTAAAGTCCCCCCTCCGGTTAATCAATTTTGATAAAATTTTTACAGTCATATCTCGTGCATATAAATAGATCAAATACTCAGTTTAATCAAAATCGTTAGAGACGTTTTTGAGAAAATCGAAAAAAACGTAAAAAGTTATTAAATAAAGTACCCCCTCCCTTTGAGCAATTTTGATAAAATTTTTGCATCGCGGGCATACATCTACACTAAATACCCAATTTCAGGTTCCCACGGCTTATAGTTTTTGAGCTAGTCTGTTCACACACACACACACAGACACAGACACACACACACACACACACACACAGACCATTTCGCGGGACTTGGTCATTTCGACTCAGGGGGTCCCAAAACGTGTATTTCCGTTGAAAACCGGAAGTCGAAATTTTTCACGATCGCAATACTTCCACTTACTATATATTTCATATATAGGTAAGTGAAAGTAAAAAAAAAACAGTAAATCGAATCATGTACGCGTGATCAAAACTCCAATATTATATTCAAAATCAGCATCCTTAGAAACCTATGAGCCACTAATATAACGAAGAAAAATTAAAAAACAAAAGTTAATCGAATCACGCATGCGCGATGGAAAATCTGAAATTTAATTCAGAATCAGCATCGTCAGAAACAATATAATCCACTTAGATAACGAACAAACATTTAATAACAACAGTGTTTCGAATCATGCAAGCGCGATTAAAAATCTGTAATTTAATTCGGAATCAGCATCCTCAGAAACCATATGTTTATCAATATAATGAACAAAAATTAAAAAAATACCTTTAATCGTCACGCGCAAGCGTGAACGATAATTTGATATTAAATTTAAAATCAGCATCCTCAGAAACCTATGATCCATTAATATAACGAAGGAAAATTAAAAAACAAAAGTTAATCGAATCACGCATGCGCGATGGAAAATCTGAAATTTAATTCGAATAAGCATCCTCGGAAACCGTATGTTTATCAATATAATGAACAAAAATTAAAAAAAATACCGTAAATCGACACGCGCAAGCGTGAACGATAATTTGATATGAAATTAAAAATCAGCATCCTCAGAAATCTATGATCCACTAATATAACGAACAAGAATTAAAAAACAAAAGTGAATCGAATCACGCATGCGAGATTTAAAATCTGATATTTAATTCGGAATCAGCCTTCTGAGAAACCATCAAATCCACTAATATAACGAACAAGAATTAAAAAACCTCAGTGAACCATATGATCTATTAATATAACAAACTTAAATAAATAATTAACAGAAGGTCGAATTGCGCTTGTGTGATCGAAAATCTGATATTAAATGCAAAATCATACTTAGAAACCTATGATCCACTAACAGAAAGAACAAAAATTAATGAAAAAAAAAGGTTTATCGAATTATACATGCGCGATTGAAAATCCGAAATTTATTTCGAAATCAGCATCCTGGGAAAACATATGTTTATCATCATAATGAACAAAAATTAAAAAATAACCGTAAATCGACTCGCGCATGCGTGAACGATAATTAGATATTAAATTCAAAATCAGCATCCTCAGAAACCTATGATCCACAAATATAACGAACAAAAATTAAAAAAATCTGGTGCGTGCGCGCAACACACAACTTTCACTTACCAACTTACTTAGATAAGAAATGGACGTGTTTTGTTAAATATCATTTCTCAAAGTAACACATTTTTCTACATTCATATCTTATTTTTATTAATCGTTAAAGCCGTTTTTGAGTAAATAAAAAACCCCGTGAAAATGATACAAAATTTATTAAGTAAAGACCCCCCTTCGGTTGATCGAATTTGATGAAATGTTGGCTATCACATCTTTGGCATATACATACGTCAAATATCCAGTTTGATCAAAACCGTGAAAGCCGTTTTTGAGTAAATAAAAAAAAAACGTGAAAATGATACAAAATTTATTAAGTAAAGTCCCCCCTCCGGTTGATCAATATTGATGAAATTTTTACAGTCATATCTCGGGCATATAAATAGATCAAATACTCAGTTTAATCAAAATCGTTAGAGCCGTTTTTGAGAAAATCAACAAATTAAAAACAACAACAGAAAAACAAGAACAAACACTAAAAAACAAGAGTGTTTCGAATCATGCATTCGCGATTGAAAATCTGTAATTTAATTCGGAATCAGTATGCTCAGAAACCATATGCTTATCTTTATAATGAACAAAAATTAATAGATATTGCTGAATCGAATCGCGCATGCGTAATTGAAAACCTGAAATTCAATTCGGAATCAGCTTTCTCAAAAACCATCAAATCCACTAATATAACGAACCAGAATTAAAAAACATCACTGAACCATATGATCTAATATTATAACGAACCAAAATAAAAAATTGACAGTGAATGGAGTCGCACATGCTTAATCAAAAATCTGATAATTAATTAAAAATCAGCATCCTCAGAAACCTATGATCCACTAATACAACGAACAAAAATTAATAAAAAAAAGTTCAAAAGTTAATAAATCAAATCACGCATGCGCGTTTAAAAAACTGAAATTTTATTTGGAATCAGCATCCTCAGAAACCATATAATACACTAATATAACGAACAAAAATCAATAAAATAAATTGAATCATTTCACGCATACGCAATTGAAAATGTGTAATTTAATTCGGAATCAGCATCCTCAGGAACCATACGTTTATCAATATAATGAACAAAAATTAAAAAAAATACCGTAAATCGACTCGCGCAACCGTGAACGATAATTTGATATGAAATTTAAAATCAGCATCCTCAGAAATCTATGATCCACTAATACAACGAACAAGAATTAAAAAACAAAAGTGAATCGAATCACGCATGCGAGATTGAAAATCTGATATTAAATTTAAAATGAGCATCCTCAGAAACCATATAATCTACTAATATAACGAAGAAAAATTAAAAAACAACAGTGAATTGAATCATGCATGCGTGATTGAAAATCTGAAATTTAATTCGAATAAGCATCTTTAGAAACCATATGTTTATCATTATAATGAAACGAAATTAAAAAAAACAGCAGTAAATCGACTTGCGCATGCGTGATCGAATATCTGATATTAAATTCAAAATCAGCATCCTCAGAAACCTATGATACACTAATATAACGAACAAAAATTAAAAAATAACAGTGAATCGAAACGCGCATGCATGATTGAAAATCTGATATTTAATTCGGAATCAGCCTTCTGAGAAACCATCAAATCCACAAATAAAACGAACAAGAATTAAAAACCCTCAGTGAACCATATGATCTAGTAATATAACAACCTTAAATAAATAATTAACAGAAAATCGAATTGCGCTTGTGTGATCGAAAATCTGATATTAAATGCAAAATCTTACTTAGAAACCTATGATCCACTAATAAGAAGAACAAAAATTAATAAAAAAAAAAAAGTTTATCGAATTATGCATGCGCGATTGAAAATCCGAAATTTATTTCGAAATCAGCATCCTCGGAAACCATATGTTTATCATTATAATAAAAAAAAATGAAAAAAATGACCGTAAATCGACTCGCGCATGCATGATTAAAAATCTGATATTTCATTCAGAATCAGCCTTCTGAGAAACCATCAAATCCACTAATATAACGAACAAGAATTAAAAAACCTCAGTGAATCGAATCATGCATGCGCGATTGAAAATCGTTAATTTATTTCGGAATCAGCATCCTCCGGAACCATATGTTTATCAATATAATGAACAATAATTAAAAAAATACCGTAAGTCGACTCGCACAAGCGTGAACGATAATTTGATATGAAATTCAAAATCAGCATCCTCAGAAACCTATGATCCACTAATATAACGAAGAAAAATTAAAAAAACAAAAGTTAATCGAATCACGCATGCGCGATAGAAAATCTGAAATTCAATTTGGAATCAGCTTCCTCAGAAACCATATAATCCACTAATATAACGAAAAAAAATTAAAAAACAAAAGTTAATTGAATTACGCATGAGCGATGGAAATTCTGATATTTAATACGGAATCAGCATCCTCAGGAACCATCAAATCCACTAATATAACGAACCAGAATTAAAAAACATCACTGAACCTCGGATCACTGAACATCGGAAACAGCATCGTCAGAAACCATATTATCCACTAATATAATGAACAAAAATTAATAAATATTACTGAATCGAATCGCGCATGCGTAATTGAAAATCTGATATTTAATACGGAATCAGCTCTCATCTCAAAAACCATCAAATCCACTAATATAACGAACCAGAATTAAAAAACATCACTGAACCATATGATCTAATATTATAACGAACTAAAATAAAAAATTGACAGTGAATCGAGTCGCACATGCTTGATCGAATATCTGATATTAAATTCAAAATCAGCATCCTCAGAAACCTATGAGCCACTAATATAACGAAGAAAAATTAAAAAACAAAAGTTAATCGAATCACGCATGCGCGATGGAAAATCTGAAATTCAATTCAGAATCAGCATCGTCAGAAACCATATAATCCACTTAGATAACGAACAAACATTTAATAACAACAGTGTTTCGAATCATGCAAGCGCGATTAAAAATCTGTAATTTAATTCGGAATCAGCATCCTCAGAAACCATATGTTTATCAATATAATGAACAAAAATTAAAAAAATACCTTTAATCGTCACGCGCAAGCGTGAACGATAATTTGATATTAAATTTAAAATCAGCATCCTCAGAAACCTATGATCCATTAATATAACGAAGGAAAATTAAAAAACAAAAGTTAATCGAATCACGCATGCGCGATGGAAAATCTGAAATTTAATTCGAATAAGCATCCTCAGAAACCATATGTTTATCATTATAATGAACAGAAATTAAAAAAAAAAAACAGTAAATCGAATCGTGCATGCGTGATCGAAACTCTGATATAATATTCAAAATCAGCATCCTTAGAAACCTGTGATCCACTTATATAACGAACAAAAATTAAAAAATAACAGTGAATCGAAACGCGCATGCATGATTGAAAATCTGATATTTAATTCGGAATCAGCCTTCTGAGAAACCATCAAATCCACTAATATAACGAACAAGAATTAAAAAACCTCAGTGAACCATATGATCTATTAATATAACAAACTTAAATAAATAATTAACAGAAGGTCGAATTGCGCTTGTGTGATCGAAAATCTGATATTAAATGCAAAATCATACTTAGAAACCTATGATCCACTAACAGAAAGAACAAAAATTAATGAAAAAAAAAGGTTTATCGAATTATACATGCGCGATTGAAAATCCGAAATTTATTTCGAAATCAGCATCCTGGGAAAACATATGTTTATCATTATAATGAACAAAAATTAAAAAATAACCGTAAATCGACTCGCGCATGCGTGAACGATAATTAGATATTAAATTCAAAATCAGCATCCTCAGAAACCTATGATCCACAAATATAACGAACAAAAATTAAAAAAATCTGGTGCGTGCGCGCAACACACAACTTTCACTTACCAACTTACTTAGATAAGAAATGGACGTGTTTTGTTAAATATCATTTCACAAAGTAACACATTTTTCTACATTCATATCTTATTTTTATTAATCGTTAAAGCCGTTTTTGAGTAAATAAAAAACCCCGTGAAAATGATACAAAATTTATTAAGTAAAGACCCCCCTTCGGTTGATCGAATTTGATGAAATGTTGGCTATCACATCATTGGCATATACATACGTCAAATATCCAGTTTGATCAAAACCGTGAAAGCCGTTTTTGAGTAAATAAAAAAAAAACGTGAAAATGATACAAAATTTATTAAGTAAAGTCCCCCCTCCGGTTGATCAATTTTGATGAAATTTTTACAGTCATATCTCGGGCATATAAATAGATCAAATACTCAGTTTAATCAAAATCGTTAGAGCCGTTTTTGAGAAAATCAACAAATTAAAAACAACAACAGAAAAACAAGAACAAACACTAAAAAACAAGAGTGTTTCGAATCATGCATTCGCGATTGAAAATCTGTAATTTAATTCGGAATCAGTATCCTCAGAAACCATATGCTTATCATTATAATGAACAAAAATTAATAGATATTGCTGAATCGAATCGCGCATGCGTAATTGAAAACCTGAAATTCAATTCGGAATCAGCTTTCTCAAAAACCATCAAATCCACTAATATAACGAACCAAAATTAAAAAATTGACAGTGAATCGAGTCGCACATGCTTAATCGAAAATCTGATAATTAATTAAAAATCAGCATCCTCAGAAACCTATGATCCACTAATACAACGAACAAAAATTAATAAAAAAAAGTTCAAAAGTTAATAAATCAAATCACGCATGCGCGTTTAAAAAACTGAAATTTTATTTGGAATCAGCATCCTCAGAAACCATATAATACACTAATATAACGAACAAAAATCAATAAAATAAATTGAATCGTTTCACGCATACGCAATTGAAAATGTGTAATTTATTTCGGAATCAGCATCCTCAGGAACCATACGTTTATCAATATATAATGAACAAAAATTAAAAAAAATACCGTAAATCGACACGCGCAAGTGTGAACGATAATTTGATATGAAATTCAAAATCAGCATCCTCAGAAATCTATGATCCACTAATATAACGAACAAGAATTAAAAAACAAAAGTGAATCGAATCACGCATGCAAGATTGAAAATATGATATTAAATTTAAAATGAGCATCCTCAGAAACCATATAATCTACTAATATAACGAAGAAAAATTAAAAAACAACAGTGAATCGAATCATTCATGCGCGATTGAAAATATGAAACTGAATTTGAATAAGCATCCTCAGAAACCATATGTTTATCATTATAAGGAACAGTAATTAAATAAAAAACAGTAAATCGAATCGTGCATGCGTGATCGAAATTCTGATATTATATTCAAAATCAGCATCCTTAGAAACCTATGATCCACTAATATAACGAACAAAAATTAAAAAATAACAGTGAATCGAAACGCGCATGAATGATTGAAAATCTGATATTTAATTCGGAATCAGCCTTCTGAGAAACCATCAAATCCACAAATAAAACGAACAAGAATTATGATCTATTAATATAACAAACTTAAATAAATAATTAACAGAAGGTCGAATTGCGCTTGTGTGATCGAAAATCTGATATTAAATGCAAAATCATACTTAGAAACCTATGATCCACTAATAGAAAGAACAAAAATTAATGAAAAAAAAAAGGTTTATCGAATTATTCATGCGCGATTGAAAATCCGAAATTTATTTCGAAATCAGCATCCTGGGAAAACATATGTTTATCATTATAATGAACAAAAATTAAAAAATAACCGTAAATCGACTCGCGCATGCGTGAACGATAATTAGATATTAAATTCAAAATCAGCATCCTCAGAAACCTATGATCCACAAATATAACGAACAAAAATTTAAAAAATCTGGTGCGTGCGCGCAACACACAACTTTCACTTACCAACTTACTTAGATAAGAAATTGACGTGTTTTGTTAAATATCATTTCTCAAAGTCACACATTTTTCTACATTCATATCTTATTTTTATTAATCGTTAAAGCCGTTTTTGAGTAAATAAAAAACCCCGTGAAAATGATACAAAATTTATTAAGTAAAGACCCCCCTTCGGTTGATCAAATTTGATGAAATGTTGGCTATCACATCTTTGGCATATACATACGTCAAATATCCAGTTTGATCAAAACCGTGAAAGCCGTTTTTGAGTAAATAAAAAAAAACACGTGAAAATGATACAAAATTTATTAAGTAAAGTCCCCCCTCCGGTGGATCAATTTTGATGAAATTTTTACAGTCATATCTCGGGCATGTAAATAGATCAAATACTCAGTTTAATCAAAATCGTTAGAGCCGTTTTTGAGAAAATCAACATTTTAAAAACAACAACAGAAAAACAAGATCCACAAATATAACGAACAAAAATTAATAAACGAAATTAAATCGTTTCATGCATACGCAATTGAAAATCTCTAATTTAATTCGGAATCAGCATCCTCAGAAACCATATAATCCACTTAGATAACGAACGAAAATTAAAAAAATCTGGAGCGTGCGCGCAACACACAACTTTCACTTACCAACTTACTTAGATAAGAAATTGACGTGTTTTGTTAAATATCATTTCTCAAAGTCACACATTTTTCTACATTCATATCTTATTTTTATTAATCGTTAAAGCCGTTTTTGAGTAAATAAAAAACCCCGTGAAAATGATACAAAATTTATTAAGTAAAGACCCCCCTTCGGTTGATCAATTTTGATGAAATGTTGGCTATCACATCTTTGGCATATACATACATCAAATATCCAGTTTGATCAAAACCGTGAAAGCCGTTTTTGAGTAAATAAAAAAAAAACACGTGAAAATGATACAAAATTTATTAAGTAAAGTCCCCCCTCCGGTTGATCAATTTTGATGAAATTTTTACAGTCATATCTCGGGCATGTAAATAGATCAAATACTCAGTTTAATCAAAATCGTTAGAGCCGTTTTTGAGAAAATCAACAAATTAAAAACAACAACAGAAAAACAAGATCCACAAATATAACGAACAAAAATTAATAAACGAAATTAAATCGTTTCATGCATACGCAATTGAAAATCTCTAATTTAATTTGGAATCAGCATCCTCAGAAACCATATAATCCACTTAGATAACGAACGAAAATTAAAAAAATCTGGTGCGTGCGCGCAACACACAACTTTCACTTACCAACTTACTTAGATAAGAAATTGACGTGTTTTGTTAAATATCATTTCTCAAAGTCACACATTTTTCTACATTCATATCTTATTTTTATTAATCGTTAAAGCCGTTTTTGAGTAAATAAAAAACCCCGTGAAAATGATACAAAATTTATTAAGTAAAGACCCCCCTTCGGTTGATCAATTTTGATGAAATGTTGGCTATCACATCTTTGGCATATACATACATCAAATATCCAGTTTGATCAAAACCGTGAAAGCCGTTTTTGAGTAAATAAAAAAAAAACACGTGAAAATGATACAAAATTTATTAAGTAAAGTCCCCCCTCCGGTTGATCAATTTTGATGAAATTTTTAGTCATATCTCGGGCATATAAATAGATCAAATACTCAGTTTAATCAAAATCGTTAGAGCCGTTTTTGAGAAAATCAACAAATTAAAAACAACAACAGAAAAACAAGAACAAACATTAAAAAACAAGAGTGTTTCGAATCATGCATGCGCGATTGAAAATCAGTAATTTAAATCAGTATCCTCAGAAACCATATGCTTATCAATATAATGAACAAAAATTAATAGATATTGCTGAATCGAATCGCGCATGCGTTATTGAAAATCTGAAATTCAATTCGGAATCAGCTTTCTCAAAAACCATCAAATCCACTAATATAACGAACCAGAATTAAAAAACATCACTGAACCATATGATCTAATATTATAACGAACTAAAATAAAAAATTGACAGTGAATCGAGTCGCACATGCTTGATCAAAAATCTGACATTAAATTAAAAATCAGCATCCTCAGAAACCTATGATCCACTAATACAACGAGCAAAAATTAATAAAAAAAAGTTGATCAAATCACGCATGCGCGTTTAAAAAACTGAAATTTTATTTGGAATCAGCATCCTCAGAAACCATATAATCCACTAATATAACGAACAAGAATAATTAAAAAAAATTGATTCGTTTCACGCATACGAAATTTAAAATCTGTAGTTTAATTCGGAATCAGCATCCTCAGGAACCATATAATCAATTATCAATATAATGAACAAAAAATAAAAAAAATACCGTAAATCGACTCGCGCAACCGTGAACGATATTTTGATATGAAAGTTAAAATCAGCATCCTCAGAAACCTATGATCCACTAATATAACGAAGAAAAATTAAAAACAAAAGTTAATCGAATCACGCATGCGCGATGGAATATCTGAAATTTAATTCAGAATCAGCTTCCTCAGAAACCATATAATCCACTAATATAACGAAGAAAAATTAAAAAACAAAAGTTAATCAAATTACGCATGCGCGGTGGAAATGCTGATATTTAATACGTTATCAGCTTTCTCAGAAACCATCAAATCCACTAATATAACGAACCAGAATTAAAAAACATCACTGAACCATATGATCTAATATTATAACGAACTAAAATAAAAAATTGACAGTGATTCGAGTTGCACTTGCTTGATCGAAAATCTGATATTAAATTAAAAATCAGCATCCTCAGAAACCTATGATCCACTAATACAACGAACAAAAATTAAAAAACAAAAGTTAATCAAATCACGCATGCGCGATTAAAAAACTGAAATTTTATATTGGAATCCTCAGAAAACATATAATCCACTAATATAACGAACAAAGATTAATAAACAAAATTGATTCGTTTCACGCATACGCAATTGAAAATGTGTAATTTATTTCGGAATCAGCATCCTCAGGAACCATATGTTTATCAATATAATGAACAAAAATTAAAAAAAATACCGTAAATCGACACGCGCAAGCGTAAACGTTAATTTGATATGAAATTCAAAATCAGCATCCTCAGAAATCTATGATCCACTAATATAACGAACAAGAATTAATAAACAAAAGTGAATCGAATCACGCATGCGAGATTGAAAATCTGATATTAAATTTAAAATTAGCATCCTCAGAAACCATATAATCTACTAATATAACGAAGAAAAATATAAAAAACAACAGTTAATCGAATCATGCATGCGCGATTGAAAATCAGAAATTTAATTCGAATAAGCATCCCCAGAAACCATATGTTTATCATTTTAATGAACAGAAATTAAAAAAAAAAAAACAGTAAATCGAATCATGCATGCGAGATTAAAGCCTCATTGAACTATGATCTAGTAATATAACAAACTTAAATAAATAATTAACAGAAAATCGAATTGCGCATGTGTGATCGAAAATCTGATATTAAATGCAAAATCATACTTAGAAAGAACAAAACCTATGATCCACTAATAGAAAGAACAAAAATTAATAAAAAAAAAAAGTTTTTCGAATTATACATGCGCGATTGAAAATCCAAAATTTATTTCGAAATTAGCATCCTCGGAAACCATATGTTTATCATTATAATGAACAAAAATTAAAAAATAACCATAAATCGACTCGCGCAAGAGTGAACGATAATTAGATATTAAATTCAAAATCAGCATCCTCAGAAACCTATGATCGACAAATATAACGAACAAAAATTAATAAACAAAATTGAATCGTTTCACGCATACGCAATTTAAAATCTCTAATTTAATTCGGAATCAGCATCCTCAGAAACCATATAATCCACTTAGATAACAAACGAAAATTAAAAAACAAAAGTTAATCGAATCATGCATGCGCGATTGAAAATCGTTAATTTATTTCGGAATCAGCATCCTCAGGAACCATATGTTTATCAATATAATGAACTAAAATTAAAAAAATACCGTAAATCGACTAACGCAAGCATGAACGATAATTTGTTATGAAATTCAAAATCAGCATCCTCAGAAACCTATGATCCACTAATATAACGAAGAAAAATTAAAAAACAAAAGTTAATCGAATCGCGCATGCGTAATTGAAAATCTGAAATTTAATTCGGAATCAGCTTTCTTAAAAACCATCAAATCCACTAATATAACGAACCAGAATTAAAAAACATCACTGAACCATATGATGCAATATTATATCGAACTAAAATAAAAAATTGACAGTGAATCGAGTCGCACATGCTTGATCGAAAATCTGATATTAAATTAAAAATCAGCATCCTCGGAAACCTATGATCCACTAATACAACGAACAAAAATTAATAAACAAAAGTTAATCAAATCACGCATGCGCGATTAAAAAACTGAAATTTTATATTGGAATCCTCAGAAACCATATAATCCACTAATATATCGAACAAAAATTAATAATCAAAATTAAATCGTGTCACGCATACGCAATTGAAAATCTGTAATTTAATTCGGAATCAGCATCGTCAGAAACCATATAATGCACTTAGATAACGAACAAAAATTAATAAAATAAATTGAATCGTTTCACGCAAACGCAATTGAAAATCTGTAATTTATTTCGGAATCAGCATCCTCAGGAACCATATGTTTATCAATATAATGAACAAAAAATAAAAAAAATACCGTAAATCGACTCGCGCAAGCGTGAACGATTGTTTGATATGAAATTTAAAATCAGCATCCTCAGAAACCTATGATCCACTAATATAACGAAGAAAAATTAAAAAATAAAAGTTATTCGAATTACGCATGCGCAGTGGGAATTCAGATATTTAAAAGGGAATCAGCTTTCTCAGAAACCATCAAATCCACTAATATAACGAACCAGAATTAAAAAACATCACAAAACCATATGATCTAATATTATAACGAACTAAAATAAAAAATTGACAGTGAATCGAGTCGCACATGCTGGATCGAAAATCTGATATTAAATTAAAAATCAGCATCCTCAGAAACCTATGATCCACTAATACAACGAACAAAAATTAATAAACAAAAGTTAATCAAATCACGCATGCGCGATTAAAAAACTGAAATTTTATATTGGAATCCTCAGAAACCATATAATCCAATAATATAACGAACAAAGATTAATAAACAAAATTAATTCGTTTCACCCATACGCAATCGAAAATCTGTAATTTAATTCGGAATCAGCATCATCAGAAACCATATAATCCACTTAGATAACGAACAAAAATTAATAAAATAATTTGAATCGTTTCACGCATACGCAATTGAAAATCTGTAATTTATTTCGGAATCAGCATCCTCAGGAACCATATGTTTATCAATATAATAAACAAAAATTAAAAAAATAACGTAAATCGACACGCCCAAGCGTGAACGATAATTTGATATGAAATTCAAAATCAGTATCCTCAGAAACCTATGATCCACTAATATAACGAACAAAAATTAAAAAAACATAAGTGAATCGAATCACGCATGCGAGATTGAAAATCTGATATTAAATTTAAAATCAGCATCCTCAGAAACCATATAATCTACTAATATAACTAAGAAAAATTAAAAAACAACAGTGAATTGAATCATGCATGCGTGATTGAAAATCTGAAATTTAATTCGAATAAGCATCTTTAGAAACCATATGTTCATCTTTATAATGAACAGAAATTAAAAAAAAAAACAGTAAATCGAATCGTGCATGCGTGATCGAAACTCTGATATTATATTTAAAATCAGCATCCTTAGAAACCTATGATCCACTAATATAACAAACAAAAATTAAAAAATAACAGTGAATCGAAACGCGCATGCATGATTGAAAATCTGATATTCAATTCGGAATAAGCCTTCTGAGAAACCATTAAATCCACTCATATAACGAACAAGAAATAAAAAACCTCAGTGAACCATATGATCTAGTAATATAACAAACTTAAATAAATAATTAACAGAATATCGAATTGCGCATGTGTGATCGAAAATCTGATATTAAATGCTAAATCATACTTAGAAACCTATTATCCACTAATAGAAAGAACAAAAATTAATAAAAAAAAAGTTTATCGAATTATGCATGCGCGATTGAAATCCGAAATTTATTTCGAAATCAGCATCCTCGGAAACCATATGTTTATCATTATAATGAACAAAAATTAAAAAATAACCGTAAATCGACTCGCGCATACGTGAACGATAATTAGATATTAAATTCCAAATCAGCATCCTCAGAAACCTATGATTAACTAATATAACGAACAAAAATTAATAAAAAAAATTGAATCGTTTCACGCATACGCAATTGAAAATCTCTAATTTAATTCGGAATCCGCATCCTCAGAAACCATATAATCCACTTAGATAACGAACGAAAATTAAAAAACAACAGTGAATCGAATCATGCATGCGCGATAGAAAATCGTTTATTTATTTCGGAATCAGCCTCCTCAGGAACCATATGTTTATCAATATAATGAACAAAAATTAAAAAAATAACGTAAATTGACTCGCGCAAGCGTGAACGATAATTTGATATTAAATTCAAAATCAGCATCCTCAGAAACCTATGATTAACTAATATAACGAACAAAAATTAATAAAAAAAATTGAATCGTTTCACGCATACGCAATTGAAAATCTCTAATTTAATTCGGAATCCGCATCCTCAGAAACCATATAATCCACTTAGATAACGAACGAAAATTAAAAAACAACAGTGAATCGAATCATGCATGCGCGATAGAAAATCGTTTATTTATTTCGGAATCAGCCTCCTCAGGAACCATATGTTTATCAATATAATGAACAAAAATTAAAAAAATAACGTAAATTGACTCGCGCAAGCGTGAACGATAATTTGATATGAAATTCAAAATCAGCATCCTCAGAAACCTATGATCCCCTAATATAACAAAGAAAAATTAAAAAACAAAAGTTAATCGAATCACGCATGCGCGAGGGAAAATCTGAAATTCAATTCGGAATCAGCTTCCTCAGAAACCATATAATCCACTAATATAACGAACAAACATTAAAAAACAACAGTGTTTGGAATCATGCATGCGCGATTGAAAATCTGTAATTTAATTCGGAGTCAGTATCCTCAGAAACCATATGCTTATCAATATAATGAACAAAAATAAATAAATATTACTGAATCGAATAGCGCATGCGTGATTGAAAATCTGATATTTAATACGGAATCAGCTTTCTCAGGAACCATCAAATCCACTAATATAACGAACCAGAATTAAAAAACATCACTGCACCAAATGAACTAATATTATAACGAACTAAAATAAAAAATTGACAGTGAACCGATTCGCACATGCTTGATCGAAAATCTGATATTAAATTAAAAATCAGCATCCTCAGAAACCTATGATCCACTAATACAACGAACAAAAATTAATAAACAAAAGATAATCAAATCACGCATGCGCGATTAAAAAACTGAAATTTCATTTGGAAGCAGCATCCTCAGAAACCATATAATCCACTAATATCACGAACAAAAATTAATAAACAAAATTGAATCGTTTCACGCATACGCAATTGAAAATCTGAAATTTAATTCGGAATCAGCATCGTCAGAAACCATATTATCCACTTAGATAACGAACAAAAATTAATAAATCAAATTGAATTGAATCGTTTCACGCATACGCAAATGAAAATCTGTAATTTATTTCGAAATCAGCATCCTTTGGAACCATATGTTTATCAATATAATGAACAAAAATTAAAAAAATACCGTAAATCGACTTGCGCAAGCGTGAACGATAATTTAATATTGTTCATTAATTTCAATAAAATTCATATTTTTATAAATCATCTATATTTAATAAATTTTTATAATAATTTGATAAGTTATTAATTTGTTTATAAGGGGTACTCAAAGGCTAAATAAACTACGTTAAATTATTTATGTGGAGTCTGACCCTTTAATCCACGTCCGGGCCCTTAGCCGCACTCCTGTGTCGTCATTCAGAACGAACGGATGTCGTTCGTAGTCATAGGCCCTTTACTAGTCATTTTTATGTACTTAAGTAAATTAATGTGCTTCAACTACGAATTCGTAATATATGCTCCTGTTTCGTCATTCAGAACGAACGGATGTCGTTCGTAGTCATAGGCCCTTTACTAGTCATTTTTATGTACTTAAGTAAATTAATGTGCTTCAACTACGAATTCGTAATATATGCGTGTGTCGTCATTTTCATGTACGCTGCGTTTTTATATAATCTCTTGAAGGGGATCGTCTTTTTCTTCACCTCCAGCTTGAGACTAGCTGCCTATCGCCAGGATCAGGGCTCTATGTGGTTCGTCCTATTGTATCCCTTTTCCCTTTACTTCTTTTCCCTTCTGCCACGTAGCTCTGATTTCAGGTTATGCCATGCGGTCCAGCAGTTCGAGGTTGTTATATGTTTATCAATATAATGAACAAAAAATAAAAAAAATACCGTAAATCGACTCGCGCAAGCGTAAACGATTGTTTGATATGAAATTTAAAATCAGCATCCTCAGAAACCTATGATCCACTAATATAACGAAGAAAAATTAAAAAATAAAAGTTATTCGAATTACGCATGCGCAGTGGGAATTCAGATATTTAAAAGGGAATCAGCTTTCTCAGAAACCATCAAATCCACTAATATAACGAACCAGAATTAAAAAACATCACAAGACCATATGATCTAATATTATAACGAACTAAAATAAAAAATTGACAGTGAATCGAGTCGCACATGCTGGATCGAAAATCTGATATTAAATTAAAAATCAGCATCCTCAGAAACCTATAATCCACTAATACAACGAACAAAAATTAATAAACAAAAGTTAATCAAATCACGCATGCGCGATTAAAAAACTGAAATTTTATATTGGAATCCTCAGAAACCATATAATCCAATAATATAACGAACAAAGATTAATAAACAAAATTAATTCGTTTCACCCATACGCAATTGAAAATCTGTAATTTAATTCGGAATCAGCATCATCAGAAACCATATAATCCACTTAGATAACGAACAAAAATTAATAAAATAATTTGAATCGTTTCACGCATACGCAATTGAAAATCTGTAATTTATTTCGGAATCAGCATCCTCAGGAACCATATGTTTATCAATATAATAAACAAAAATTAAAAAAATAACGTAAATCGACACGCGCAAGCGTGAACGATAATTTGATATGAAATTCAAAATCAGTATCCTCAGAAACCTATGATCCACTAATATAACGAACAAAAATTAAAAAAACATAAGTGAATCGAATCACGCATGCGAGATTGAAAATCTGATATTAAATTTAAAATCAGCATCCTCAGAAACCATATAATCTACTAATATAACGAAGAAAAATTAAAAAACAACAGTGAATTGAATCATGCATGCGTGATTGAAAATCTGAAATTTAATTCGAATAAGCATCTTTAGAAACCATATGTTCATCTTTATAATGAACAGAAATTAAAAAAAAAAACAGTAAATCGAATCGTGCATGCGTGATCGAAACTCTGATATTATATTTAAAATCAGCATCCTTAGAAACCTATGATCCACTAATATAACAAACAAAAATTAAAAAATAACAGTGTTTGGAATCATGCATGCGCGATTGAAAATCTGTAATTTAATTCGGAGTCAGTATCCTCAGAAACCATATGCTTATCAATATAATGAACAAAAATAAATAAATATTACTGAATCGAATAGCGCATGCGTGATTGAAAATCTGATATTTAATACGGAATCAGCTTTCTCAGGAACCATCAAATCCACTAATATAACGAACCAGAATTAAAAAACATCACTGCACCAAATGAACTAATATTATAACGAACTAAAATAAAAAATTGACAGTGAACCGATTCGCACATGCTTGATCGAAAATCTGATATTAAATTAAAAATCAGCATCCTCAGAAACCTATGATCCACTAATACAACGAACAAAAATTAATAAACAAAAGATAATCAAATCACGCATGCGCGATTAAAAAACTGAAATTTCATTTGGAAGCAGCATCCTCAGAAACCATATAATCCACTAATATCACGAACAAAAATTAATAAACAAAATTGAATCGTTTCACGCATACGCAATTGAAAATCTGAAATTTAATTCGGAATCAGCATCGTCAGAAACCATATTATCCACTTAGATAACGAACAAAAATTAATAAATCAAATTGAATTGAATCGTTTCACGCATACGCAAATGAAAATCTGTAATTTATTTCGAAATCAGCATCCTTAGGAACCATATGTTTATCAATATAATGAACAAAAATTAAAAAAATACCGTAAATCGACTTGCGCAAGCGTGAACGATAATTTAATATTGTTCATTAATTTCAATAAAATTCATATTTTTATAAATCATCTATATTTAATAAATTTTTATAATAATTTGTTAAAGTTATTAATTTGTTTATAAGGGGTACTCAAAGGCTAAATAAACTACGTTAAATTATTTATGTGGAGTCTGACCCTTTAATCCACGTCCGGGCCCTTAGCCGCACTCCTGTGTCGTCATTCAGAACGAACGGATGTCGTTCGTAGTCATAGGCCCTTTACTAGTCATTTTTATGTACTTAAGTAAATTAATGTGCTTCAACTACGAATTCGTAATATATGCTCCTGTTTCGTCATTCAGAACGAACGGATGTCGTTCGTAGTCATAGGCCCTTTACTAGTCATTTTTATGTACTTAAGTAAATTAATGTGCTTCAACTACGAATTCGTAATATATGCGTGTGTCGTCATTTTCATGTACGCTGCGTTTTTATATAATCTCTTGAAGGGGATCGTCTTTTTCTTCACCTCCAGCTTGAGACTAGCTGCCTATCGCCAGGATCAGGGCTCTATGTGGTTCGTCCTATTGTATCCCTTTTCCCTTTACTTCTTTTCCCTTCTGCCACGTAGCTCTGATTTCAGGTTATGCCATGCGGTCCAGCAGTTCGAGGTTGTTATATGTTTATCAATATAATGAACAAAAAATAAAAAAAATACCGTAAATCGACTCGCGCAAGCGTAAACGATTGTTTGATATGAAATTTAAAATCAGCATCCTCAGAAACCTATGATCCACTAATATAACGAAGAAAAATTAAAAAATAAAAGTTATTCGAATTACGCATGCGCAGTGGGAATTCAGATATTTAAAAGGGAATCAGCTTTCTCAGAAACCATCAAATCCACTAATATAACGAACCAGAATTAAAAAACATCACAAAACCATATGATCTAATATTATAACGAACTAAAATAAAAAATTGACAGTGAATCGAGTCACACATGCTGGATCGAAAATCTGATATTAAATTAAAAATCAGCATCCTCAGAAACCTATGATCCACTAATACAACGAACAAAAATTAATAAACAAAAGTTAATCAAATCACGCATGCACGATTAAAAAACTGAAATTTTATATTGGAATCCTCAGAAACCATATAATCCAATAATATAACGAACAAAGATTAATAAACAAAATTAATTCGTTTCACCCATACGCAATTGAAAATCTGTAATTTAATTCGGAATCAGCATCATCAGAAACCATATAATCCACTTAGATAACGAACAAAAATTAATAAAATAATTTGAATCGTTTCACGCATACGCAATTGAAAATCTGTAATTTATTTCGGAATCAGCATCCTCAGGAACCATATGTTTATCAATATAATAAACAAAAATTAAAAAAATAACGTAAATCGACACGCGCAAGCGTGAACGATAATTTGATATGAAATTCAAAATCAGTATCCTCAGAAACCTATGATCCACTAATATAACGAACAAAAATTAAAAAAACATAAGTGAATCGAATCACGCATGCGAGATTGAAAATCTGATATTAAATTTAAAATCAGCATCCTCAGAAACCATATAATCTACTAATATAACGAAGAAAAATTAAAAAACAACAGTGAATTGAATCATGCATGCGTGATTGAAAATCTGAAATTTAATTCGAATAAGCATCTTTAGAAACCATATGTTCATCTTTATAATGAACAGAAATTAAAAAAAAAAAACAGTAAATCGAATCGTGCATGCGTGATCGAAACTCTGATATTATATTTAAAATCAGCATCCTTAGAAACCTATGATCCACTAATATAACAAACAAAAATTAAAAAATAACAGTGAATCGAAACGCGCATGCATGATTGAAAATCTGATATTCAATTCGGAATCAGCCTTCTGAGAAACCATTAAATCCACTCATATAACGAACAAGAAATAAAAAACCTCAGTGAACCATATGATCTAGTAATATAACAAACTTAAATAAATAATTAACAGAATATCGAATTGCGCATGTGTGATCGAAAATCTGATATTAAATGCTAAATCATACTTAGAAACCTATTATCCACTAATAGAAAGAACAAAAATTAATAAAAAAAAAAAGTTTATCGAATTATGCATGCGCGATTGAAAATCCGAAATTTATTTCGAAATCAGCATCCTCGGAAACCATATGTTTATCATTATAATGAACAAAAATTAAAAAATAACAGTAAATCGACTCGCGCATACGTGAACGATAATTAGATATTAAATTCAAAATCAGCATCCTCAGAAACCTATGATTAACTAATATAACGAACAAAAATTAATAAAAAAAATTGAATCGTTTCACGCATACGCAATTGAAAATCTCTAATTTAATTCGGAATCCGCATCCTCAGAAACCATATAATCCACTTAGATAACGAACGAAAATTAAAAAAAAACAGTGAATCGAATCATGCATGCGCGATAGAAAATCGTTTATTTATTTCGGAATCAGCCTCCTCAGGAACCATATGTTTATCAATATAATGAACAAAAATTAAAAAAATAACGTAAATTGACTCGCGCAAGCGTGAACGATAATTTGATATGAAATTCAAAATCAGCATCCTCAGAAACCTATGATCCCCTAATATAACAAAGAAAAATTAAAAAACAAAAGTTAATCGAATCACGCATGCGCGAGGGAAAATCTGAAATTCAATTCGGAATCAGCTTCCTCAGAAACCATATAATCCACTAATATAACGAACAAACATTAAAAAACAACAGTGTTTGGAATCATGCATGCGCGATTGAAAATCTGTAATTTAATTCGGAGTCAGTATCCTCAGAAACCATATGCTTATCAATATAATGAACAAAAATAAATAAATATTACTGAATCGAATAGCGCATGCGTGATTGAAAATCTGATATTTAATACGGAATCAGCTTTCTCAGGAACCATCAAATCCACTAATATAACGAACCAGAATTAAAAAACATCACTGCACCAAATGAACTAATATTATAACGAACTAAAATAAAAAATTGACAGTGAACCGATTCGCACATGCTTGATCGAAAATCTGATATTAAATTAAAAATCAGCATCCTCAGAAACCTATGATCCACTAATACAACGAACAAAAATTAATAAACAAAAGATAATCAAATCACGCATGCGCGATTAAAAAACTGAAATTTCATTTGGAAGCAGCATCCTCAGAAACCATATAATCCACTAATATCACGAACAAAAATTAATAAACAAAATTGAATCGTTTCACGCATACGCAATTGAAAATCTGAAATTTAATTCGGAATCAGCATCGTCAGAAACCATATTATCCACTTAGATAACGAACAAAAATTAATAAATCAAATTGAATTGAATCGTTTCACGCATACGCAAATGAAAATCTGTAATTTATTTCGAAATCAGCATCCTTAGGAACCATATGTTTATCAATATAATGAACAAAAATTAAAAAAATACCTTAAATCGACTTGCGCAAGCGTGAACGATAATTTAATATTGTTCATTAATTTCAATAAAATTCATATTTTTATAAATCATCTATATTTAATAAATTTTTATAATAATTTGATAAGTTATTAATTTGTTTATAAGGGGTACTCAAAGGCTAAATAAACTACGTTAAATTATTTATGTGGAGTCTGACCCTTTAATCCACGTCCGGGCCCTTAGCCGCACTCCTGTGTCGTCATTTAGAACGAACGGATGTCGTTCGTAGTCATAGGCCCTTTACTAGTCATTTTTATGTACTTAAGTAAATTAATGTGCTTCAACTACGAATTCGTAATATATGCGTGTGTCGTCATTTTCATGTACGCTGCGTTTTTATATAATCTCTTGAAGGGGATCGTCTTTTTCTTCACCTCCAGCTTGAGACTAGCTGCCTATCGCCAGGATCAGGGCTCTATGTGGTTCGTCCTATTGTATCCCTTTTCCCTTTACTTCTTTTCCCTTCTGCCACGTAGCTCTGATTTCAGGTTATGCCATGCGGTCCAGCAGTTCGAGGTTGTTATATGTTTATCAATATAATGAACAAAAAATAAAAAAAATACCGTAAATCGACTCGCGCAAGCGTAAACGATTGTTTGATATGAAATTTAAAATCAGCATCCTCAGAAACCTATGATCCACTAATATAACGAAGAAAAATTAAAAAATAAAAGTTATTCGAATTACGCATGCGCAGTGGGAATTCAGATATTTAAAAGGGAATCAGCTTTCTCAGAAACCATCAAATCCACTAATATAACGAACCAGAATTAAAAAACATCACAAAACCATATGATCTAATATTATAACGAACTAAAATAAAAAATTGACAGTGAATCGAGTCGCACATGCTGGATCGAAAATCTGATATTAAATTAAAAATCAGCATCCTCAGAAACCTATGATCCACTAATACAACGAACAAAAATTAATAAACAAAAGTTAATCAAATCACGCATGCGCGATTAAAAAACTGAAATTTTATATTGGAATCCTCAGAAACCATATAATCCAATAATATAACGAACAAAGATTAATAAACAAAATTAATTCGTTTCACCCATACGCAATTGAAAATCTGTAATTTAATTCGGAATCAGCATCATCAGAAACCATATAATCCACTTAGATAACGAACAAAAATTAATAAAATAATTTGAATCGTTTCACGCATACGCAATTGAAAATCTGTAATTTATTTCGGAATCAGCATCCTCAGGAACCATATGTTTATCAATATAATAAACAAAAATTAAAAAAATAACGTAAATCGACACGCGCAAGCGTGAACGATAATTTGATATGAAATTCAAAATCAGTATCCTCAGAAACCTATGATCCACTAATATAACGAACAAAAATTAAAAAAACATAAGTGAATCGAATCACGCATGCGAGATTGAAAATCTGATATTAAATTTAAAATCAGCATCCTCAGAAACCATATAATCTACTAATATAACGAAGAAAACTTAAAAAACAACAGTGAATTGAATCATGCATGCGTGATTGAAAATCTGAAATTTAATTCGAATAAGCATCTTTAGAAACCATATGTTCATCTTTATAATGAACAGAAATTAAAAAAAAAAACAGTAAATCGAATCGTGCATGCGTGATCGAAAATCTGATATTATATTTAAAATCAGCATCGTTAGAAACCTATGATCCACTAATATAACAAACAAAAATTAAAAAATAACAGTGTTTGGAATCATGCATGCGCGATTGAAAATCTGTAATTTAATTCGGAGTCAGTATCCTCAGAAACCATATGCTTATCAATATAATGAACAAAAATAAATAAATATTACTGAATCGAATAGCGCATGCGTGATTGAAAATCTGATATTTAATACGGAATCAGCTTTCTCAGGAACCATCAAATCCACTAATATAACGAACCAGAATTAAAAAACATCACTGAACCAAATGATCTAATATTATAACGAACTAAAATAAAAAATTGACAGTGAATCGAGTCGCACATGCTGGATCGAAAATCTGATATTAAATTAAAAATCAGCATCCTCAGAAACCTATGATCCACTAATACAACGAACAAAAATTAATAAACAAAAGTTAATCAAATCACGCATGCACGATTAAAAAACTGAAATTTTATATTGGAATCCTCAGAAACCATATAATCCAATAATATAACGAACAAAGATTAATAAACAAAATTAATTCGTTTCACCCATACGCAATTGAAAATCTGTAATTTAATTCGGAATCAGCATCATCAGAAACCATATAATCCACTTAGATAACGAACAAAAATTAATAAAATAATTTGAATCGTTTCACGCATACGCAATTGAAAATCTGTAATTTATTTCGGAATCAGCATCCTCAGGAACCATATGTTTATCAATATAATAAACAAAAATTAAAAAAATAACGTAAATCGACACGCGCAAGCGTGAACGATAATTTGATATGAAATTCAAAATCAGTATCCTCAGAAACCTATGATCCACTAATATAACGAACAAAAATTAAAAAAACATAAGTGAATCGAATCACGCATGCGAGATTGAAAATCTGATATTAAATTTAAAATCAGCATCCTCAGAAACCATATAATCTACTAATATAACGAAGAAAAATTAAAAAACAACAGTGAATTGAATCATGCATGCGTGATTGAAAATCTGAAATTTAATTCGAATAAGCATCTTTAGAAACCATATGTTCATCTTTATAATGAACAGAAATTAAAAAAAAAAAACAGTAAATCGAATCGTGCATGCGTGATCGAAACTCTGATATTATATTTAAAATCAGCATCCTTAGAAACCTATGATCCACTAATATAACAAACAAAAATTAAAAAATAACAGTGAATCGAAACGCGCATGCATGATTGAAAATCTGATATTCAATTCGGAATCAGCCTTCTGAGAAACCATTAAATCCACTCATATAACGAACAAGAAATAAAAAACCTCAGTGAACCATATGATCTAGTAATATAACAAACTTAAATAAATAATTAACAGAATATCGAATTGCGCATGTGTGATCGAAAATCTGATATTAAATGCTAAATCATACTTAGAAACCTATTATCCACTAATAGAAAGAACAAAAATTAATAAAAAAAAAAAGTTTATCGAATTATGCATGCGCGATTGAAAATCCGAAATTTATTTCGAAATCAGCATCCTCGGAAACCATATGTTTATCATTATAATGAACAAAAATTAAAAAATAACAGTAAATCGACTCGCGCATACGTGAACGATAATTAGATATTAAATTCAAAATCAGCATCCTCAGAAACCTATGATTAACTAATATAACGAACAAAAATTAATAAAAAAAATTGAATCGTTTCACGCATACGCAATTGAAAATCTCTAATTTAATTCGGAATCCGCATCCTCAGAAACCATATAATCCACTTAGATAACGAACGAAAATTAAAAAAAAACAGTGAATCGAATCATGCATGCGCGATAGAAAATCGTTTATTTATTTCGGAATCAGCCTCCTCAGGAACCATATGTTTATCAATATAATGAACAAAAATTAAAAAAATAACGTAAATTGACTCGCGCAAGCGTGAACGATAATTTGATATGAAATTCAAAATCAGCATCCTCAGAAACCTATGATCCCCTAATATAACAAAGAAAAATTAAAAAACAAAAGTTAATCGAATCACGCATGCGCGAGGGAAAATCTGAAATTCAATTCGGAATCAGCTTCCTCAGAAACCATATAATCCACTAATATAACGAACAAACATTAAAAAACAACAGTGTTTGGAATCATGCATGCGCGATTGAAAATCTGTAATTTAATTCGGAGTCAGTATCCTCAGAAACCATATGCTTATCAATATAATGAACAAAAATAAATAAATATTACTGAATCGAATAGCGCATGCGTGATTGAAAATCTGATATTTAATACGGAATCAGCTTTCTCAGGAACCATCAAATCCACTAATATAACGAACCAGAATTAAAAAACATCACTGCACCAAATGAACTAATATTATAACGAACTAAAATAAAAAATTGACAGTGAACCGATTCGCACATGCTTGATCGAAAATCTGATATTAAATTAAAAATCAGCATCCTCAGAAACCTATGATCCACTAATACAACGAACAAAAATTAATAAACAAAAGATAATCAAATCACGCATGCGCGATTAAAAAACTGAAATTTCATTTGGAAGCAGCATCCTCAGAAACCATATAATCCACTAATATCACGAACAAAAATTAATAAACAAAATTGAATCGTTTCACGCATACGCAATTGAAAATCTGAAATTTAATTCGGAATCAGCATCGTCAGAAACCATATTATCCACTTAGATAACGAACAAAAATTAATAAATCAAATTGAATTGAATCGTTTCACGCATACGCAAATGAAAATCTGTAATTTATTTCGAAATCAGCATCCGTAGGAACCATATGTTTATCAATATAATGAACAAAAATTAAAAAAATACCTTAAATCGACTTGCGCAAGCGTGAACGATAATTTAATATTGTTCATTAATTTCAATAAAATTCATATTTTTATAAATCATCTATATTTAATAAATTTTTATAATAATTTGATAAGTTATTAATTTGTTTATAAGGGGTACTCAAAGGCTAAATAAACTACGTTAAATTATTTATGTGGAGTCTGACCCTTTAATCCACGTCCGGGCCCTTAGCCGCACTCCTGTGTCGTCATTTAGAACGAACGGATGTCGTTCGTAGTCATAGGCCCTTTACTAGTCATTTTTATGTACTTATGTAAATTAATGTGCTTCAACTACGAATTCGTAATATATGCGTGTGTCGTCATTTTCATGTACGCTGCGTTTTTATATAATCTCTTGAAGGGGATCGTCTTTTTCTTCACCTCCAGCTTGAGACTAGCTGCCTATCGCCAGGATCAGGGCTCTATGTGGTTCGTCCTATTGTATCCCTTTTCCCTTTACTTCTTTTCCCTTCTGCCACGTAGCTCTGATTTCAGGTTATGCCATGCGGTCCAGCAGTTCGAGGTTGTTATATGTTTATCAATATAATGAACAAAAAATAAAAAAAATACCGTAAATCGACTCGCGCAAGCGTAAACGATTGTTTGATATGAAATTTAAAATCAGCATCCTCAGAAACCTATGATCCACTAATATAACGAAGAAAAATTAAAAAATAAAAGTTATTCGAATTACGCATGCGCAGTGGGAATTCAGATATTTAAAAGGGAATCAGCTTTCTCAGAAACCATCAAATCCACTAATATAACGAACCAGAATTAAAAAACATCACAAAACCATATGATCTAATATTATAACGAACTAAAATAAAAAATTGACAGTGAATCGAGTCGCACATGCTGGATCGAAAATCTGATATTAAATTAAAAATCAGCATCCTCAGAAACCTATGATCCACTAATACAACGAACAAAAATTAATAAACAAAAGTTAATCAAATCACGCATGCGCGATTAAAAAACTGAAATTTTATATTGGAATCCTCAGAAACCATATAATCCAATAATATAACGAACAAAGATTAATAAACAAAATTAATTCGTTTCACCCATACGCAATTGAAAATCTGTAATTTAATTCGGAATCAGCATCATCAGAAACCATATAATCCACTTAGATAACGAACAAAAATTAATAAAATAATTTGAATCGTTTCACGCATACGCAATTGAAAATCTGTAATTTATTTCGGAATCAGCATCCTCAGGAACCATATGTTTATCAATATAATAAACAAAAATTAAAAAAATAACGTAAATCGACACGCGCAAGCGTGAACGATAATTTGATATGAAATTCAAAATCAGTATCCTCAGAAACCTATGATCCACTAATATAACGAACAAAAATTAAAAAAACATAAGTGAATCGAATCACGCATGCGAGATTGAAAATCTGATATTAAATTTAAAATCAGCATCCTCAGAAACCATATAATCTACTAATATAACGAAGAAAACTTAAAAAACAACAGTGAATTGAATCATGCATGCGTGATTGAAAATCTGAAATTTAATTCGAATAAGCATCTTTAGAAACCATATGTTCATCTTTATAATGAACAGAAATTAAAAAAAAAAACAGTAAATCGAATCGTGCATGCGTGATCGAAAATCTGATATTATATTTAAAATCAGCATCGTTAGAAACCTATGATCCACTAATATAACAAACAAAAATTAAAAAATAACAGTGTTTGGAATCATGCATGCGCGATTGAAAATCTGTAATTTAATTCGGAGTCAGTATCCTCAGAAACCATATGCTTATCAATATAATGAACAAAAATAAATAAATATTACTGAATCGAATAGCGCATGCGTGATTGAAAATCTGATATTTAATACGGAATCAGCTTTCTCAGGAACCATCAAATCCACTAATATAACGAACCAGAATTAAAAAACATCACTGAACCAAATGATCTAATATTATAACGAACTAAAATAAAAAATTGACAGTGAATCGAGTCGCACATGCTGGATCGAAAATCTGATATTAAATTAAAAATCAGCATCCTCAGAAACCTATGATCCACTAATACAACGAACAAAAATTAATAAACAAAAGTTAATCAAATCACGCATGCACGATTAAAAAACTGAAATTTTATATTGGAATCCTCAGAAACCATATAATCCAATAATATAACGAACAAAGATTAATAAACAAAATTAATTCGTTTCACCCATACGCAATTGAAAATCTGTAATTTAATTCGGAATCAGCATCATCAGAAACCATATAATCCACTTAGATAACGAACAAAAATTAATAAAATAATTTGAATCGTTTCACGCATACGCAATTGAAAATCTGTAATTTATTTCGGAATCAGCATCCTCAGGAACCATATGTTTATCAATATAATAAACAAAAATTAAAAAAATAACGTAAATCGACACGCGCAAGCGTGAACGATAATTTGATATGAAATTCAAAATCAGTATCCTCAGAAACCTATGATCCACTAATATAACGAACAAAAATTAAAAAAACATAAGTGAATCGAATCACGCATGCGAGATTGAAAATCTGATATTAAATTTAAAATCAGCATCCTCAGAAACCATATAATCTACTAATATAACGAAGAAAAATTAAAAAACAACAGTGAATTGAATCATGCATGCGTGATTGAAAATCTGAAATTTAATTCGAATAAGCATCTTTAGAAACCATATGTTCATCTTTATAATGAACAGAAATTAAAAAAAAAAAACAGTAAATCGAATCGTGCATGCGTGATCGAAACTCTGATATTATATTTAAAATCAGCATCCTTAGAAACCTATGATCCACTAATATAACAAACAAAAATTAAAAAATAACAGTGAATCGAAACGCGCATGCATGATTGAAAATCTGATATTCAATTCGGAATCAGCCTTCTGAGAAACCATTAAATCCACTCATATAACGAACAAGAAATAAAAAACCTCAGTGAACCATATGATCTAGTAATATAACAAACTTAAATAAATAATTAACAGAATATCGAATTGCGCATGTGTGATCGAAAATCTGATATTAAATGCTAAATCATACTTAGAAACCTATTATCCACTAATAGAAAGAACAAAAATTAATAAAAAAAAAAAGTTTATCGAATTATGCATGCGCGATTGAAAATCCGAAATTTATTTCGAAATCAGCATCCTCGGAAACCATATGTTTATCATTATAATGAACAAAAATTAAAAAATAACAGTAAATCGACTCGCGCATACGTGAACGATAATTAGATATTAAATTCAAAATCAGCATCCTCAGAAACCTATGATTAACTAATATAACGAACAAAAATTAATAAAAAAAATTGAATCGTTTCACGCATACGCAATTGAAAATCTCTAATTTAATTCGGAATCCGCATCCTCAGAAACCATATAATCCACTTAGATAACGAACGAAAATTAAAAAAAAACAGTGAATCGAATCATGCATGCGCGATAGAAAATCGTTTATTTATTTCGGAATCAGCCTCCTCAGGAACCATATGTTTATCAATATAATGAACAAAAATTAAAAAAATAACGTAAATTGACTCGCGCAAGCGTGAACGATAATTTGATATGAAATTCAAAATCAGCATCCTCAGAAACCTATGATCCCCTAATATAACAAAGAAAAATTAAAAAACAAAAGTTAATCGAATCACGCATGCGCGAGGGAAAATCTGAAATTCAATTCGGAATCAGCTTCCTCAGAAACCATATAATCCACTAATATAACGAACAAACATTAAAAAACAACAGTGTTTGGAATCATGCATGCGCGATTGAAAATCTGTAATTTAATTCGGAGTCAGTATCCTCAGAAACCATATGCTTATCAATATAATGAACAAAAATAAATAAATATTACTGAATCGAATAGCGCATGCGTGATTGAAAATCTGATATTTAATACGGAATCAGCTTTCTCAGGAACCATCAAATCCACTAATATAACGAACCAGAATTAAAAAACATCACTGCACCAAATGAACTAATATTATAACGAACTAAAATAAAAAATTGACAGTGAACCGATTCGCACATGCTTGATCGAAAATCTGATATTAAATTAAAAATCAGCATCCTCAGAAACCTATGATCCACTAATACAACGAACAAAAATTAATAAACAAAAGATAATCAAATCACGCATGCGCGATTAAAAAACTGAAATTTCATTTGGAAGCAGCATCCTCAGAAACCATATAATCCACTAATATCACGAACAAAAATTAATAAACAAAATTGAATCGTTTCACGCATACGCAATTGAAAATCTGAAATTTAATTCGGAATCAGCATCGTCAGAAACCATATTATCCACTTAGATAACGAACAAAAATTAATAAATCAAATTGAATTGAATCGTTTCACGCATACGCAAATGAAAATCTGTAATTTATTTCGAAATCAGCATCCTTTGGAACCATATGTTTATCAATATAATGAACAAAAATTAAAAAAATACCGTAAATCGACTTGCGCAAGCGTGAACGATAATTTAATATTGTTCATTAATTTCAATAAAATTCATATTTTTATAAATCATCTATATTTAATAAATTTTTATAATAATTTGATAAGTTATTAATTTGTTTATAAGGGGTACTCAAAGGCTAAATAAACTACGTTAAATTATTTATGTGGAGTCTGACCCTTTAATCCACGTCCGGGCCCTTAGCCGCACTCCTGTGTCGTCATTCAGAACGAACGGATGTCGTTCGTAGTCATAGGCCCTTTACTAGTCATTTTTATGTACTTAAGTAAATTAATGTGCTTCAACTACGAATTCGTAATATATGCTCCTGTTTCGTCATTCAGAACGAACGGATGTCGTTCGTAGTCATAGGCCCTTTACTAGTCATTTTTATGTACTTAAGTAAATTAATGTGCTTCAACTACGAATTCGTAATATATGCGTGTGTCGTCATTTTCATGTACGCTGCGTTTTTATATAATCTCTTGAAGGGGATCGTCTTTTTCTTCACCTCCAGCTTGAGACTAGCTGCCTATCGCCAGGATCAGGGCTCTATGTGGTTCGTCCTATTGTATCCCTTTTCCCTTTACTTCTTTTCCCTTCTGCCACGTAGCTCTGATTTCAGGTTATGCCATGCGGTCCAGCAGTTCGAGGTTGTTATATGTTTATCAATATAATGAACAAAAAATAAAAAAAATACCGTAAATCGACTCGCGCAAGCGTAAACGATTGTTTGATATGAAATTTAAAATCAGCATCCTCAGAAACCTATGATCCACTAATATAACGAAGAAAAATTAAAAAATAAAAGTTATTCGAATTACGCATGCGCAGTGGGAATTCAGATATTTAAAAGGGAATCAGCTTTCTCAGAAACCATCAAATCCACTAATATAACGAACCAGAATTAAAAAACATCACAAAACCATATGATCTAATATTATAACGAACTAAAATAAAAAATTGACAGTGAATCGAGTCGCACATGCTGGATCGAAAATCTGATATTAAATTAAAAATCAGCATCCTCAGAAACCTATGATCCACTAATACAACGAACAAAAATTAATAAACAAAAGTTCTCAGCTTTCTCAGGAACCATCAAATCCACTAATATAACGAACCAGAATTAAAAAACATCACTGAACCAAATGAACTAATATTATAACGAACTAAAATAAAAAATTGACAGTGAACCGATTCGCACATGCTTGATCGAAAATCTGATATTAAATTAAAAATCAGCATCCTCAGAAACCTATGATCCACTAATACAACGAACAAAAATTAATAAACAAAAGATAATCAAATCACGCATGCGCGATTAAAAAACTGAAATTTCATTTGGAAGCAGCATCCTCAGAAACCATATAATCCACTAATATCACGAACAAAAATTAATAAACAAAATTGAATCGTTTCACGCATACGCAATTGAAAATCTGAAATTTAATTCGGAATCAGCATCGTCAGAAACCATATTATCCACTTAGATAACGAACAAAAATTAATAAATCAAATTGAATTGAATCGTTTCACGCATACGCAAATGAAAATCTGTAATTTGTTTCGAAATCAGCATCCTTTGGAACCATATGTTTATCAATATAATGAACAAAAATTAAAAAAATACCGTAAATCGACTTGCGCAAGCGTGAACGATAATTTAATATTGTTCATTAATTTGAATAAAATTCATATTTTTACAAATCATCTATATTTAATAAATTTTTATAATAATTTGATAAGTTATTAATTAGTTTATAAGGGGTACTTATAAGATTGTTTAATAGGAACAAAACAAAAACATAATCTTTATTATTTGTTTAACATGAACTGTTATCAACCAGAAAAACAACATATATAAACTTTACCATGTGATTTTAAAATAATTAATTTAGTTATTAGTACAAAGAGGTTTTCTATATATCACACTTCTCCCCCCTCCGCTTCTTCTTCATCAACCTCTCCTTCATTGTCGGCTGGTCCTGTGGGCAATCCCTCATCGATTGCTCCGGTTCGCTTCCTCAGATGATCGGCATGTTTTCTCTTTGTCATACCACCTATATTTACTTCGTAACTCAGCTCCCCTGTCTTCCTTGTTATCCTTCCCGGCTGCCATCCACTTTCCCTCTCCTTCCTCACCCAGACTTCATCCCCAGCTTCGAATTTACGACACTTCAATCCCTCATCGTGATAACTTTTCATCTTCCATGTGTTTGCTTCAATGGTACTCTTTACATCCGGCTGTAGTCTGTCTAGGATCGACGGTAGCCTCCTTCCCAAGAATGCCTCTGCCGGCGAAATTCTTGTTGTCTTGTGAAGAGAATTTCTGTACGAGAAAAGAAATTTCTGCAAGGCCAAGTCTTGGTCTCCAACTTCTTTTCTGCATGCTTCGAACCTCCTTTTGAATGTTTTAATAAACCTCTCTGCCAGACCATTTGTCTTGGGATGGTAAGGTGTGGCTGTTATGTGATTTACCCCGTTATTTTTACAAAATGACCTGAATTCCTCTGATACGAACTGGGGACCATTGTCCGTAACAATATTCTTTGGTATACCAAATCTGGCAAATATTTCTCTCAGCTTCCTTATTATTACCCTAGAAGTTGTTTTTCCCAGACTTGCAACCTCAGGCCATTTGGATAAGGCATCCACGACAATGAGCCAATTTCTTCCGTTGAACGGACCCGCTAAATCAATATGCACCCTTTCCCACGGTTTGTCAGGAATGTTCCAGGGGTAAAGTGGGACTTCTGGTTCGTTGTCTCTCCCTTCCTGACAAGGTAAGCACTGGCTGACCCATTTCTCTACATCTCTGTCAATGTTGGGCCACCAAGCATAATATCGGGCCAACGAAGTCATGGCCGCGATCCCAGGGTGTCCTGAGTGCAAGATTTTTAAAATCATTTTTCTTGTTTTTTCTGGAAAAACAATTCGTCCTAGAAAGCATAAGATACCATCTTCTACTGAGAGTTCTTCTCTCTTTCTCCAATATGGTTTTATTTCCGGAGAAATCATTGAAGGCCATCCTTTTTTTACATAGGCAACCACTTTATGCAAAATTTTATCGCGTTTTATTGCTGATTTCAACGTGTCCTGGGTAATCAGCGTGTCCAATTTTTCTTCTTGGAGATTCTTGAGCGTACTCTCCACTTCTCTTATATCTTTGGATTCCTCATTTGAGCTTCCTGGAATCCTCGAAAGTCCATCCGCTGGATTATCTTTCCCGGATCGATAATGTATATTGTAGGAGTAAGCCGATAAAATCAACGCCCAACGCATCAGTCGGTTATTTGTCACTTTAGGAAGGTCCATTTTATTTCCAAATACTCTTAACAACGGTTTGTGGTCGGTAACTAATGAAAAATTACGCCCCCACAAATATTGATGGAATTTCTTTACTCCATAAATCAATGCCAAGGCTTCTCGGTCTACAGATGCGTAATTCCGTTCGGTTGTTGACAACGTTCTGGAAGCAAATGCCACCGGACGCTCTGATCCATCTGAAAGCCCATGCATTAAAACTGCCCCCAATCCAATTTCTGAAGCATCGCAATACAATATGAGTGGCTTCTTCTCATCATACGGTATTACGGTGCTGTTGGATGATAAAAGATTCTTGACCTTTTGAAATACACTTTCTTCGGACTCCGTCCAAACCCACTTCCTTTTAATGCTTGTTAGCGCATGTAGGGGTCCACAAATGGAATGTAATTGGGGGATAAACCTTTCATAGTAATTTATCATCCCTAAGAAGCTTCGTAACTCCTTCACGTTTTTTGGCGTTGGGTACCTTTGAATAGCTTCAATTTTTTCAGCAGTCGGGTGAATACCATTTTGATCAAACCGGTGTCCTAAGTAATTTATTTGTTTTTGGAAAAATGCACATTTAGATATTTTAAGCCTAAGGCCTACTTCCTCCATTCTTTTGAATATATCTTTGAGTGCGCTTAGATGTTCTCCTCTTGTCTTCCCGGTGACCACTACATCATCCAATAAAACCCCAACTCCTGGTATACCCATCAACAGATTATCCATAAATCTTTGAAATTTCCCTGGTGCTGATGAAATCCCAAAAGGCATCCTAGTATAGCGATAGTACCCTAAATGAGTTGCTATTGTCAGATATTTTCGGGAATTCTCCTCCACTACCATCTGTAGATACGCATCTTTTAAATCTATAACTGAAAACTCCGTGCCTCCTACCAATTTTGATGTCAAATCGTCAAATGTAGGAAGTGTATGGTAATCAGGCAAAAGGTTAGGATTTATAGTAACCCTGAAATCCCCACAAATCCTTACAGTACCCTCACCTTTCTCTACGATGACAGTTGGTGTTGACCATGTTATTGGTGTTTTATCCGGATCCACTTTTTCAATTATTCCAGCTCTTTCTAATCGAAGTAATTCGTTTTCAACCGGTTTTCTTAAAGCAAACGGAACCCTTCTGGCTTTGTAAGCTATGGGTGTGGACCCTTCTATAAGATGAATTTGGGCCACAGCTGTTTCGATTTTTCCCAATTCGTCTTTAAAAAGGACTTTATATTGCTCTATTAAATGTTTAACTTGGTCTTGGTACCAATCTAATTCCCCTACGCCGTATCTTTCCACTTTGGCAACCCTTACTCCTTCTGGTAAACTCATACCAAAAGCTACTACCCATGGTAAGCCAAACAATGGAACGTCCTTTTCTCCCATCACAACTACTGGTAGTTTAAGGCACTTATCTCGGTGTTTAACGTTAACATCAATAATTCCCAAAGTTTTCAGCGGTTTTTTTCCATATCCTGTCAGCCTACCGGAATAGGGTCGTATTTTGGGTTTACCAATAACTTCCCACCAATGCTCATTAATAGTTGAAACTCGAGCTCCTGAATCGAATTCCATAATGCATGGATGACCATTAAGCTGGACCGATAAGGTGGCACGCGGTGCTTGTGGTAAAACAGACCTTATTTTCCGAAGGTTATCTTGTGGTTGATTCGCGTCCTCCGAATCCGATAGGGAAGCTCCCAATGTTTTTACGCGACTCTTAGATCTGCATTGGGCCTTGAAATGCCCCTTAAAGCCACATTTCCGGCAAACTGCGTTCCTAGCTGGGCATTTATTCAACTCATGGAGCTCAAACCCGCACCTACTACAGACCTGCTGATCATTTTTAAAGTTTTTATTAATTTTTCCTAAAACTAATTTTTCCTCTTCCCTAATACTTGGACCTTCACAGAAAGATTCCACCTCTGTTTCGGCTCTATCCATAGCGATGGCCAACTGTAAAACCTCCCTAAAGGTTAACGCATTATCATTATAATGTTTACCTTGTGGCCATCTTTGCCTCACCTCGATTTCAAATTTTTTATAACCGGCGCCTGCCACAAAACGATCCCTGAGCCTTTCATCCTGACTCTTACCATATTCGCAATGGGTGCTTAATTCCCTCAACCTATTGGAGAAGTCCCCCAAAGTCTCATTAGTGTTACGTACTGCCCTCTCGAATGCCATACGAGCTGAAAATATCGTTAGCTCTGGTCTGAACATGCAGCGAAGAGCCGCTGTGACCTCCTCGAGCTTCTTCTCATCCACTGACTCCGGAAGAAAATAATTTTCAATTTTTCGTAGCGTGTTGGCCCCAACATATGCTAAAAGTAATTGTTTCCTTGCCTCCTGAGCCAGCTCTCGGTCCCCACCGAGCCCTTTTACTGTACAAAGACGTTCGAATTGAGAAATATAATTTTCTAGGCTTACCTTAGATGCATCGAACGCCTCCATCGAAAACATCTCCATTTTAAGCCGGAGTTCCTCCCTGAATTCCTCATCTTTTACTTTACTTTTCCTTGAGGCCATTGGAATTTTTCCTCGTCGCCAATATAAGATTGTTTAATAGGAACAAAACAAAAACATAATCTTTATTATTTGTTTAACATGAACTGTTATCAACCAGAAAAACAACATATATAAACTTTACCATGTGATTTTAAAAAAATTAATTTAGTTATTAGTACAAAGAGGTTTTCTATATATCACAGTACTCAAAGGCTAAATAAACTACGTTAAATTATTTATGTGGAGTCTGACCCTTTAATCCACGTCCGGGCCCTTAGCCGCACTCCTGTGTCGTCATTCAGAACGAACGGATGTCGTTCGTAGTCATAGGCCCTTTACTAGTCATTTTTATGTACTTAAGTAAATTAATGTGCTTCAACTACGAATTCGTAATATATGCTCCTGTTTCGTCATTCAGAACGAACGGATGTCGTTCGTAGTCATAGGCCCTTTACTAGTCATTTTTATGTACTTAAGTAAATTAATGTGCTTCAACTACGAATTCGTAATATATGCGTGTGTCGTCATTTTCATGTACGCTGCGTTTTTATATAATCTCTTGAAGGGGATCGTCTTTTTCTTCACCTCCAGCTTGAGACTAGCTGCCTATCGCCAGGATCAGGGCTCTATGTGGTTCGTCCTATTGTATCCCTTTTCCCTTTACTTCTTTTCCCTTCTGCCACGTAGCTCTGATTTCAGGTTATGCCATGCGGTCCAGCAGTTCGAGGTTGTTATATGTTTATCAATATAATGAACAAAAAATAAAAAAAATACCGTAAATCGACTCGCGCAAGCGTGAACGATTGTTTGATATGAAATTTAAAATCAGCATCCTCAGAAACCTATGATCCACTAATATAACGAAGAAAAATTAAAAAATAAAAGTTATTCGAATTACTCATGCGCAGTGGGAATTCAGATATTTAAAAGGGAATCAGCTTTCTCAGAAACCATCAAATCCACTAATATAACGAACCAGAATTAAAAAACATCACAAAACCATATGATCTAATATTATAACGAACTAAAACAAAAAAATTGACAGTGAATCGAGTCGCACATGCTGGATCGAAAATCTGATATTAAATTAAAAATCAGCATCCTCAGAAACCTATGATCCACTAATACAACGAACAAAAATTAATAAACAAAAGTTAATCAAATCACGCATGCGCGATTAAAAAACTGAAATTTTATATTGGAATCCTCAGAAACCATATAATCCAATAATATAACGAACAAAGATTAATAAACAAAATTAATTCGTTTCACCCATACGCAATTGAAAATCTGTAATTTAATTCGGAATCAGCATCATCAGAAACCATATAATCCACTTAGATAACGAACAAAAATTAATAAAATAATTTGAATCGTTTCACGCATACGCAATTGAAAATCTGTAATTTATTTCGGAATCAGCATCCTCAGGAACCATATGTTTATCAATATAATAAACAAAAATTAAAAAAATAACGTAAATCGACACGCGCAAGCGTGAACGATAATTTGATATGAAATTCAAAATCAGTATCCTCAGAAACCTATGATCCACTAATATAACGAACAAAAATTAAAAAAACATAAGTGAATCGAATCACGCATGCGAGATTGAAAATCTGATATTAAATTTAAAATCAGCATCCTCAGAAACCATATAATCTACTAATATAACGAAGAAAAATTAAAAAAAATTGAATCGTTTCACGCATACGCAATTGAAAATCTCTAATTTAATTCGGAATCCGCATCCTCAGAAACTATATAATCCACTTAGATAACGAACGAATATTAAAAAACAACAGTGAATCGAATCATGCATGCGCGATAGAAAATCGTTTATTTATTTCGGAATCAGCCTCCTCAGGAACCATATGTTTATCAATATAATGAACAAAAATTAAAAAAATAACGTAAATTGACTCGCGCAAGCGTGAACGATAATTTGATATGAAATTCAAAATCAGCATCCTCAGAAACCTATGATCCCCTAATATAACAAAGAAAAATTAAAAAACAAAAGTTAATCGAATCACGCATGCGCGAGGGAAAATCTGAAATTCAATTCGGAATCAGCTTCCTCAGAAACCATATAATCCACTAATATAACGAACAAACATTAAAAAACAACAGTGTTTGGAATCATGCATGCGCGATTGAAAATCTGAAATTTAATTCGAATAAGCATCTTTAGAAACCATATGTTCATCTTTATAATGAACAGAAATTAAAAAAAAAAACAGTAAATCGAATCGTGCATGCGTGATCGAAACTTTGATATTATATTTAAAATCAGCATCCTTAGAAACCTATGATCCACTAATATAACAAACAAAAATTAAAAAATAACAGTGAATCGAAACGCGCATGCATGATTGAAAATCTGATATTCAATTCGGAATCAGCCTTCTGAGAAACCATTAAATCCACTCATATAACGAACAAGAAATAAAAAACCTCAGTGAACCATATGATCTAGTAATATAACAAACTTAAATAAATAATTAACAGACTATCGAATTGCGCATGTGTGATCGAAAATCTGATATTAAATGCTAAATCATACTTAGAAACCTATTATCCACTAATAGAAAGAACAAAAATTAATAAAAAAAAAAAGTTTATCGAATTATGCATGCGCGATTGAAAATCCGAAATTTATTTCGAAATCAGCATCCTCGGAAACCATATGTTTATCATTATAATGAACAAAAATTAAAAAATAACCGTAAATCGACTCGCGCTTACGTGAACGATAATTAGATATTAAATTCAAAATCAGCATCCTCAGAAACCTATGATTAACTAATATAACGAACAAAAATTAATAAAAAAAATTGAATCGTTTCACGCATACGCAATTGAAAATCTCTAATTTAATTCGGAATCCGCATCCTCAGAAACTATATAATCCACTTAGATAACGAACGAAAATTAAAAAACAACAGTGAATCGAATCATGCATGCGCGATAGAAAATCGTTTATTTATTTCGGAATCAGCCTCCTCAGGAACCATTTGTTTATCAATATAATGAACAAAAATTAAAAAAATAACGTAAATTGACTCGCGCAAGCGTGAACGATAATTTGATATGAAATTCAAAATCAGCATCCTCAGAAACCTATGATCCCCTAATATAACAAAGAAAAATTAAAAAACAAAAGTTAATCGAATCACGCATGCGCGAGGGAAAATCTGAAATTCAATTCGGAATCAGCTTCCTCAGAAACCATATAATCCACTAATATAACGAACAAATATTAAAAAACAACAGTGTTTGGAATCATGCATGCGCGATTGAAAATCTGTAATTTAATTCGGAGTCAGTATCCTCAGAAACCATATGCTTATCAATATAATGAACAAAAATAAATAAATATTACTGAATCGAATAGCGCATGCGTGATTGAAAATCTGATATTTAATACGGAATCAGCTTTCTCAGGAACCATCAAATCCACTAATATAACGAACCAGAATTAAAAAACATCACTGAACCAAATGAACTAATATTATAACGAACTAAAATAAAAAATTGACAGTGAACCGATTCGCACATGCTTGATCGAAAATCTGATATTAAATTAAAAATCAGCATCCTCAGAAACCTTTGATCCACTAATACAACGAACAAAAATTAATAAACAAAAGATAATCAAATCACGCATGCGCGATTAAAAAACTGAAATTTCATTTGGAAGCAGCATCCTCAGAAACCATATAATCCACTAATATCACGAACAAAAATTAATAAACAAAATTGAATCGTTTCCCGCATACGCAATTGAAAATCTGAAATTTAATTCGGAATCAGCATCGTCAGAAACCATATTATCCACTTAGATAACGAACAAAAATTAATAAATCAAATTGAATTGAATCGTTTCACGCATACGCAAATGAAAATCTGTAATTTATTTCGAAATCAGCATCCTTAGGAACCATATGTTTATCAATATAATGAACAAAAATTAAAAAAATACCGTAAATCGACTTGCGCAAGCGTGAACGATAATTTAATATTGTTCATTAATTTCAATAAAATTCATATTTTTATAAATCATCTATATTTAATAAATTTTTATAATAATTTGATAAGTTATTAATTTGTTTATAAGGGGTACTCAAAGGCTAAATAAACTACGTTTAATTATTTATGTGGAGTCTGACCCTTTAATCCACGTCCGGGCCCTTAGCCGCACTCCTGTGTCGTCATTCAGAACGAACGGATGTCGTTCGTAGTCATAGGCCCTTTACTAGTCATTTTTATGTACTTAAGTAAATTAATGTGCTTCAACTACGAATTCGTAATATATGCTCCTGTTTCGTCATTCAGAACGAACGGATGTCGTTCGTAGTCATAGGCCCTTTACTAGTCATTTTTATGTACTTAAGTAAATTAATGTGCTTCAACTACGAATTCGTAATATATGCGTGTGTCGTCATTTTCATGTACGCTGCGTTTTTATATAATCTCTTGAAGGGGATCGTCTTTTTCTTCACCTCCAGCTTGAGACTAGCTGCCTATCGCCAGGATCAGGGCTCTATGTGGTTCGTCCTATTGTATCCCTTTTCCCTTTACTTCTTTTCCCTTCTGCCACGTAGCTCTGATTTCAGGTTATGCCATGCGGTCCAGCAGTTCGAGGTAAGCGATTTTACATATATAATTTTGTTTGATTTCCATTTGCTCTCTGAGCTCACCAGGGTTTAATCCCCTTTCACTTTCAATTATTTTTTCTTGATATTTAATTAATTTAAATTTATTACTTAACATACTACCAGAGGATTTTATGAGTTTATGTATATTTTTGCATTTATTACGTATTTTTCATTTATTTCATTATTACGTGTTTTTTTTTTTATTCATGCCTTTGATTACCTCATTTTCGTTTATGAACTATCTGTGTATTAAAATTTTAAATAATTTTTTTTATGTCTGTGTTTTTTTTCCTGGTCAAAATTGACCCAAAAAATTGATTTAAAATTCTTTATTCATCATTGTTCGACTACAGGAAATTTCATGTCAAGCCTGCCTTTACCTAACCTGTGCAGCCTGGTCATGGTTATCTTATCTGTGCCTTATTGTTCTCTGATATTGGGAAGGTTTCTTTGTTTTGATACTACATTATATCATTTCTTCGCTATTTTGTATATTTATATTATATTATATTATATTATAAATTAACTTTTATGACATTTCTTGTTCATTATCAAATGATCATAGTTTTTCTTTGTCTTGTATCATATTGCTCTTAATGCAAGAAATATTGAAGAATGTTTACTATAATTTCCTTTGAGATGTTTTTCCTTTTTTATAAGTTTATCATGTATATGTAAGTAGTTCATTTTTTTTTTCTTCTTTTTAAACATTTTAAACATTAATTTTGTGAGACTAATTTTTTGTTGCATTTTATTTAAATTTTGATTTGTGTAAATTACTTTCTTATCAATATGCCTCCAAAAATGAGTTTAATTCAGTTCAACAGGACAGTCACCTTGATTAAAGGCTCCTTGAATTCAATTCATAATAATGTTGATAATTTACAGAGTTTACCATCCCTGCAAGCAAAATCATCAGCAGATTACCTTGAAGATTCTCTTAGGGCTGAGCTCAAGGAGTTTGAAAATTTTATATCACCTTATATCTCAGCTGAGACTTTGTGTGAGGGACTTACAGAAGAAATACTTGAGAAAAAGGTTTCTGAATTGAAAGGTTTATTCAATAAGTTGTTGTTTATGGTTGCTAAATATACTGCTCCTATTGTGCCTTTATCTTCTTCAACTGTTATTGATAATCAAGCCTCAATTAATTTGAATAGTTCTTCTGTTATTTTACCTAAAATTAAAATGAATAAGTTTTCAGGTTCTTATACTGACTTTGAGTCCTTTTTGAGTAGATTTGAGACTTTGGTGGACTCCTCACCACATTTAAGTGTTTCTCAAAAATTCGAGTACCTCCTCAGTCACCTTGAAGGTTCTGCATTGAATGTGGTAAAACATTTGCCATTCACAGAAGGTAATTATGCTTCAGCTCTTAAACTTTTGAAAGAAAGATTTTCAAATAACAGGCGCACTGTTAGTATTCATTCTAATGGAATTTTAAATTTACCCTCCTTGTTAGATAATGTCGATTCAATTAGGGATTTCCTTGACCAACATCAGGTACATTTTTCTTCACTTGAGAATTTTATAAAGAATAAGCCTGATACCCATGTGCAGGATTTGGTTTATGTTCAATTTATTTTATCCAAATTTCCTGGTAATTTAAGGGATTTATTTGAGAAGTCTGTTTCTAATATTGATTTTCCTTCCATAAAGGATATTATAGATTTTCTTCATTGTCATGTTAGGGCATTAGAAAATGCTTCGCTTGGAGCATCAGTCCCTTCTAAATCACCTAGTGCTTCAAGATTTAATAAGTCTAAAGGTCCTAATAAAAATAAATTTTTACCCAATAAATCATTTTCCTCATTATCTACTACTGTTATCAAGGAGTGTAATATTTGTTCATCCAAGGAACATAATATATTTTCTTGTGTTCAATTTTCCATGCTGACCCCTCGTGGGCGTTTCAAAACAGTGAAGTCCAAGGGCTTGTGTGTTAGGTGTTTGTTTCCAGCTCACAAGGGTAAAAATTGTGCTAATTCCGGGCCTTGTGAGTATTGTAGTTCTGATGGGCATCATTCATTGTTACACTTTCCTGAGTCCTCGACTGCAGCTAATGTTGCTTGTATGTCTGTTGGAATATCTACCAGGAGATCTGGGGTGATCCTCCCAACTGCGCTTGTTAGGCTGCAAATTTCACCCACACAGTACATAATAGCTAGAGCATTGCTGGATTCATGTTCGCATGCCAGTTTTGTGACAGAAAATTTAGTCCAAAGGTTGAATTGTTCTCGGTTTTTTGGTGATGCTTCTATTAGTGGCATTGGTTCTTCCACTACCACCGCTAGAGGTCAGTGTATGCTTTCTGTTTGTGACCTCAAAGGCAAGATTGTGACTTCCAATCATTTGTTTTATATTTTAAGTGATATCACTGCTGATAATCCCATGTTTCATGTACCTCCCAATGTTGTTAAAAGGGCCAAAAATTATATTCTTGCCGATCCCACCTTTGATATACCCTCGCGGGTGGATGTTCTTCTATCCGCTGATGTTGTGGCATCATCCCTATTAGGGCCCATAGTGCCTCTAGGGGATGGTTTACCTGTTGTGGTGCTGACTTCTTTTGGGTCTGTGGTTATGGGAAGTTCTCCTCTACCTGCATCATCCCATGTTGCAGTGGGTCCTTCCCAGCATCCCATTCTGGTATTCCAGCTAGCCTACACGGTGCTCCTGCTGCCCTCATATCGTCTCCTGATGATACTTTGTGTGATTCTGTGCAAAAATTTTGGTCCTTGGAGGATGTACCCTCTGTGCGGAAAATATCTTCCGATGAGTTGGAATGTGAAAGGTTTTTCAATAACACAACCCAACGATTAGAATCTGGGAGATATCAGGTCAGGTTGCCCTTTAAAAAAGGTGGCAAACAATTAATAGGGAATTCATATGATAGTGCCCTTTCTCGCTTGAGTTCTTTAGAGCGTAGGTTTAGATTAGATCCTGAATTCAAAAGGTTGTATATTCAATTTATGGCCGATTATGAGGCCAAAGGTCACATGAAGTTAGTAACTGATCCATCTTTTCCCCGATACTTCATCCCTTATCATGGTGTTTATAAAACACATGGGGATACTTCAAAGATACGGGTGGTATTTGATGCCAGTTCTAAGAACTTTTCTTCGACCTTTCATTCTTTGAATTCTGTCCTACTTCCTGCGCCCAACGTTCTTGCCCTACTGTCTGATATTCTGACATTGTTTCGTCTGTGCCAGTTTGTATTTTCTTGCGATATTAAGCAGATGTACCGCCAGATTATGGTTCATCCCGAGGATAGACCCTATCAATGCATCTTGTGGCGTGATGATGAGTATAGCGAGGTTAAATGCTACGCCCTGTGTACTGTTACATATGGTGTAGGGCCCTCGGCATATCTAGCTGTTGCTACTCTGTTGAAATTGGCCAAGGATGAGGCTACCAGGTTTCCTAGAGCTTCTCGTATTCTTTTACGAAATACCTTTGTTGATGATATTCATGGAGGTGATAATTGTCTGATCGATGCACTGCATCTCAGGGATGAGCTGGTTTCACTGTTGAATTCCGGTGGCTTTGTTTTGAAAAAATGGGCCAGTAATTCTCCTGCATTACTGGATTGCATCCCAATTGGTGATCGACTGCCCCTAGATGCCATACGTGTTCTGGGCCTCGTCTGGAGTCCCGAATCCGATGCTTTCAGCTTTCCTATTGAAGAGATGGTAATTGATTATGACAAGCCCGTAACAAAGCGTCTGGTGTTAGCTCAGACTGCAAAGCTTTATGATCCTGGTGGTTATGTCTCACCTGTTGTTATGTATGCCAAGTGCTTCTTTCAAAGACTTTGGCGTTTACCCCTTGATTGGGATTCTCCCATTCCTGTCGAAATGCAGAAAGAATGGTCGGAATTCAAACACTCATTAGACTTGTTTAGAGATTTCTCCATCCCCAGACACCTATATAGTTCTGGTAATGTTCAGATTCACGGTTTTTGTGATGCGAGTCTTGCAGGTTACGGTGCGGTTTTATACCTTCGTTGCTCGCAGGGTAACAGTGTAAGTGTAAATCTCATTAGCTCCAAAACTAGAGTTGCCCCATTAAGGTCTTGTTCTATTCCTCGTTTAGAATTGTTGGGTGCACATTTGTTAGCCAAACTTACCAGGAATTACGTTTCCCTGTTAGCAGTTGACATCAAGCTTGACGGCGTGTTCTTGTGGACTGATTCCTCCATAGTTTTGGACTGGATTAGGCTTGAACCACATCTGCTCAAGACATTTGTCGCTAATCGTGTTGCTGATATTGTTGATTGGACACTCCCTAGTCAGTGGCGTCATGTTCCTGGAACTTTAAACCCGGCTGATGTTGCCAGTCGTGGTGTTGCTAATATTTCCTATTTGACATCTCTTTGGTTGTCTGGTCCTCCCTTCTTAAAAAATTCTCCTGATTGTTGGCCTGTCTTAGATAAGGTTATCCCTCACTCAGATAAGGAGTTAGAATTGAAGGTTCCTGTTGTTGCCGCTTTGCCCTCTTCGGAGCCAGAGCAAGATTTGTTTAATAATATTTCCACCTGGTCCAGAGTTCTTCGAGTCGCATCCCTCATGGTTCGATGGGTTTTCTTGATCAGGGATCCTTTCAAATCTCCAGTTGGCATTCGCGATCATGCACTTCGGCTTATAATTAAGCATATCCAACATCAGTCCTTTTCTGAGGATATAAAAGCAATGGAGAAAGGCTGCTTGCCCCGTCCTGCCATTCAGAAATTGGCTCCTTTCATTGATGAAAAGGGTGTCCTGAGGATTAAAGGCCGTTTGGCTAACGCCTCTATCTTCTCCCGACCTTGTCCTATTTTGTTGCCAAAGGGACATCGTTTAGTTGAATTACTTGTCCGTCACTATCTTGAGAGTTTGGGACACGCTGGACCCTCGCAGATCCAATTCCAGCTTGCTTGGACTTATTGGATACTTTCGGCTCGCCAAGTGTACGGAAGGTTATTCATTGTTGTGTTCGGTGTTTCCGTGTTGCTCCTCGCCCCTCGTTTCCTTTGATGGCTGATTTGCCTGCCGTTAGGGTGAATCCTTCACCACCATTTTGGCATTCTGGGGTGGATTATTGTGGCCCCTTTCTTGTGAAGCCATATCCATTGCGTAAGGCCACCCTGGTCAAGGTTTACTTGTGCATTTTTATATGTATGTCAACCAAGGCAGTGCATTTAGAGGTTGCTCACGATCTGTCCTCTAATTCCTTTATTGATGTTTTAAAACGTTTCATTTCTCGGCGTGGTGTTCTTTCTCGGCACTTTTCCGATTGTGGTAAAAATTTTGTAGGCACAAGGGCACATCTCGAGAGAGAGTTAAGGCTGCTTTTGTCTAAGCACGTTAATAATAACCTTATTCGTGATTTTCTGTTTTCCAATAGAATTGAATTTTCTACTATTCCCCCTTCTGCTCCCCACCAAGGAGGTCTCTGGGAGAGAGCAGTTGGCTCTGCCAAATTTCATTTGAAAAGGGTAATAGGTGCTTCCACTTTGGTTTTGTTTCAGTTCATCACCTTGATCACACAAATTGAGGCGATCTTAAATTCTCGTCCCCTCACTCCTATTTCTTCTGAGTCTGAGGACTATTGTGCGCTTACACCTGCCCATTTCCTAATTGGGAGACCATTGACTTCCCTACCTGAAGAAGATGTGACAGAATACCAGAATGGTTCTCTTCGTCATTATCAACTAATCACTGCAATGGTTCAGCGATTCTGGCGGCAGTGGCGTCTTAAATATCTGACCACTCTTCAGGCTCGGTCGAAGTGGACCAAGAAGACATCGAATCTTGAAGTCGGCGACATAGTCATCTTGAGTGAACCCAATTGCCCACCTCTCAGCTGGCCTTTGGGAAGAATAACTAAAGTGTTCCCCGGAAAGGATGGAGTAGTGAGGAGTGTGATGGTAAATACTCGTAGTGGACTCTATGAAAGACCTGCCCTTAAGGTTTTTCGCCTACCCATAAATAAACAAGAAGAGTAAAATAACTCATCTGTTTTATATTTTGTAAAAAGTTATTTTGAGAAGTTTTCCTTTTTTTTATCTTTTTAAGTTCTATTTCATTTTTATTTACATTGTTTAAGCCTTATGTTTTTACGCTTAAATTTGTTTATTCTGACTTATTTGAATGAACAGAACTCGTTCATTGCCGGGCGGTGTTCATTAATTTCAATAAAATTCATATTTTTATAAATCATCTATATTTAATAAATTTTTATAATAATTTGATAAGTTATTAATTTGTTTATAAGGGGTACTCAAAGGCTAAATAAACTACGTTAAATTATTTATGTGGAGTCGGACCCCTTAATCCACGTCCGGGCCCTTAGCCGCACTCCTGTGTCGTCATTCAGAACGAACGGATGTCGTTCGTAGTCATAGGCCCTTTACTAGTCATTTTTATGTACTTAAGTAAATTAATGTGCTTCAACTACGAATTCGTAATATATGCTCCTGTTTCGTCATTCAGAACGAACGGATGTCGTTCGTAGTCATAGGCCCTTTACTAGTCATTTTTATGTACTTAAGTAAATTAATGTGCTTCAACTACGAATTCGTAATATATGCGTGTGTCGTCATTTTCATGTACGCTGCGTTTTTATATAATCTCTTGAAGGGGATCGTCTTTTTCTTCACCTCCAGCTTGAGACTAGCTGCCTATCGCCAGGATCAGGGCTCTATGTGGTTCGTCCTATTGTATCCCTTTTCCCTTTACTTCTTTTCCCTTCTGCCACGTAGCTCTGATTTCAGGTTATGCCATGCGGTCCAGCAGTTCGAGGTAAGCGATTTTACATATATAATTTTGTTTGATTTCCATTTGCTCTCTGAGCTCACCAGGGTTTAATCCCCTTTCACTTTCAATTATTTTTTCTTGATATTTAATTAATTTAAATTTATTACTTAATAAATATGAAATTCAAAATCAGCATCCACAGAAACCTATGATCCACTAATATAACGAAGAAAAATTAAAAAACAAAAGTTAATCGAATAACGCATGCGCGATGGAAAATCTGAAATTCTATACGGAATCAGCTTCCTCAGAAACCATATAATCCACTAATATAACGAACAAACATTAAAAAACAACAGTGTTTCGAATCATGCATGCGCGATTAAAAATCTGTAATTTAATTCGGAGTCAGTATCCTCAGAAACCATATGCTTATCAATATAATGAACAAAAATTAAAAAATAACAGTGAATCGAAACACGCATGCGTGATTGAAAATCTGATATTTAATACGGAATCAGCTTTCTCAGGAACCATCTAATCCACTAATATAACGAACCAGAATTAAAAAACATAACTGAACCAAATGAACTAATATTATAACGAACTAAAATAAAAAATTGACAGTGAACCGAGTCACACATGCTTGATCGAAAATCTGATATTAAATTAAAAATCAGCATCCTCAGAAACCTATGATCCACTAATACAACGAACAAAAATGAATAAACAAAAGTTAATCAAATCACGCATGCGCGATTGAAAAACTGAAATTTCATTTGGAATCAGCACCCTCAGGAACCATATGTTCATCTTTATAATGAACAGAAATTAAAAAAAAAAACAGTAAATCGAATCGTGCATGCGTGATCGAAACTCTGATATTATATTTAAAATCAGCATCCTTAGAAACCTATGATCCACTAATATAACAAACAAAAAATAACAGTGAATCGAAACGCACATGCATGATTGAAAATCTGATATTCAATTCGGAATCAGCCTTCTGAGAAACCATTAAATTCACTCATATAACGAACAAGAAATAAAAAACCTCAGTGAACCATATGATCTAGTAATATAACAAACTTAAATAAATAATTAACAGAATATCGAATTGCGCATGTGTGATCGAAAATCTGATATTAAATGCTAAATCATACTTAGAAACCTATTATCCACTAATAGAAAGAACAAAAATTAAAAAAAAAAAAAGTTTATCGAATTATGCATGCGCGATTGAAAATCCGAAATTTATTTCGAAATCAGCATCCTCGGAAACCATATGTTTATCATTATAATGAACAAAAATTAAAAAATAACCGTAAATCGACTCGCGCATACGTGAACGATAATTAGATATTAAATTCAAAATCAGCATCCTCAGAAACCTATGATTAACTAATATAACGAACAAAAATTAATAAAAAAAATTGAATCGTTTCACGCATACGCAATTGAAAATCTCTAATTTAATCTGGAATCCGCATCCTCAGAAACCATATAATCCACTTAGATAACGAACGAAAATTAAAAAACAACAGTGAATCGAATCATGCATGCGCGATAGAAAATCGTTTATTTATTTCGGAATCAGCATCCTCAGGAACCATATGTTTATCAATATAATGAACAAAAATTAAAAAAATAACGTAAATCGACTCGCGCAAGCGTGAACTATAATTTGATATAAAATTCAAAATCAGCATCCTCAGAAACCTATGATCCCCTTATATAACAAAGAAAAATTAAAAAACAAAAGTTAATCGAATCACGCATGCGCGAGGGAAAATCTGAAATTCGATTCGGAATCAGCTTCCTCAAAAACCATATAATCCACTAATATAACGAACAAACATTAAAAAACAACAGTGTTTGGAATCATGCATGCGCGATTGAAAATCTGTAATTTAATTCGGAGTCAGTATCCTCAGAAACCATATGCTTATCAATATAATGAACAAAAATAAATAAATATTACTGAATCGAATAGCGCATGCGTGATTGAAAATCTGATATTTAATACGGAACCAGCTTTCTCAGGAACCATCAAATCCACTAATATAACGAACCAGAATTAAAAAACATCACTGAACCAAATGAACTAATATTATAACGAACTAAAATAAAAAATTGACAGTGACCCGATTCGCACATGCTTCATCGAAAATCTGATATTAAATTAAAAATCAGCATCCTCAGAAACCTATGATCCACTAATACAACGAACAAAAATTAATAAACAAAAGATAATCAAATCACGCATGCACGATTAAAAAACTGAAATTTCATTTGGAAGCAGCATCCTCAGAAACCATATAATCCACTAATATCACGAACAAAAATTAATAAACAAAATTGAATCGTTTCACGCATACGCAATTGAAAATCTGAAATTTAATTCGGAATCAGCATCGTCAGAAACCATATTATCCACTTAGATAACGAACAAAAATTAATAAATCAAATTGAATTGAATCGTTTCACGCATACGCAAATGAAAATCTGTAATTTATTTCGGAATCAGCATCCTTAGGAACCATATGTTTATCAATATAATGAACAAAAATTAAAAAAATACCGTAAATCGACTCGCGCAAGCGTGAACGATAATTTAATATGAAATTCAAAATCAGCATCCACAGAAACCTATGATCCACTAATATAACGAAGAAAAATTAAAAAACAAAAGTTAATCGAATAACGCATGCGCGATGGAAAATCTGAAATTCAATTCGGAATCATTTCCTCAGAAACCATATAATCCACTAATATAACGAACAAACATTAAAAAACAACAGTGTTTCGAATCATGCATGCGCGATTGAAAATCTGTAATTTAATTCGGAGTCAGTATCCTCAGAAACCATATGCTTATCAATATAATGAACAAAAATTAAAAAATAACAGTGAATCGAAACATGCATGCGTGATTGAAAATCTGATATTTAATACGGAATCAGCTTTCTCAGGAACCATCAAATCCACTAATATAACGAACCAGAATTAAAAAACATAACTGAACCAAATGAACTAATATTATAACGAACTAAAATAAAAAATTGACAGTGAACCGAGTCACACATGCTTGATCGAAAATCTGATATTAAATTAAAAATCAGCATCCTCAGAAACCTATGATCCACTAATACAACGAACAAAAATGAATAAACAAAAGTTAATCAAATCACGCATGCGCGATTGAAAAACTGAAATTTCATTTGGAATCAGCATCCTCAGAAACCATATAATCCACTAATATAACGAACAAAGATTAATAAACAAAATTAATTCGTTTCACGCATACGCAATTGAAAATCTGTAATTTAATTCGGAATCAGCATCGTCAAAAACCATATAATCCACTTAGATAACGAACAAATATTAATAAAATAAATTGAATCGTTTCACGCATACGCAATTGAAAATCTGTAATTTATTTCGGAATCACCATCCTCAGGAACCATATGTTCATCTTTATAATGAACAGAAATTAAAAAAAAAACAGTAAATCGAATCGTGCATGCGTGATCGAAACTCTGATATTATATTTAAAATCAGCATCCTTAGAAACCTATAATCCACTAATATAACAAACAAAAAATAACAGTGAATCGAAACGCGCATGCATGATTGAAAATCTGATATTCAATTCGGAATCAGCCTTCTGAGAAACCATTAAATCCACTCATATAACGAACAAGAAATAAAAAACCTCAGTGAACCATATGATCTAGTAATATAACATCTTAAATAAATAATTAACAGAATATCGAATTGCGCATGTGTGATCGAAAATCTGATATTAAATGCTAAATCATACTTAGAAACCTATTATCCACTAATAGAAAGAACAAAAATTAATAAAAAAAAATAGTTTATCGAATTATGCATGCGCGATTGAAAATCCGAAATTTATTTCGAAATCAGCATCCTCGGAAACCATATGTTTATCATTATAATGAACAAAAATTAAAAAATAACCGTAAATCGACTCGCGCATACGCAATTGAAAATCTGTAATTTAATTCAAAATCAGCATCCTCAGAAACCTATGATTAACTAATATAACGAACAAAAATTAATAAAAAAAATTGAATCGTTTCACGCATACGCAATTGAAAATCTCTAATTTAATCTGGAATCCGCATCCTCAGAAACCATATAATCCACTTAGATAACGAACGAAAATTAAAAAACAACAGTGAATCGAATCATGCATGCGCGATAGAAAATCGTTTATTTATTTCGGAATCAGCATCCTCAGGAACCATATGTTTATCAATATAATGAACAAAAATTAAAAAAATAACGTAAATCGACTCGCGCAAGCGTGAACTATAATTTGATATAAAATTCAAAATCAGCATCCTCAGAAACCTATGATCCCCTTATATAACAAAGAAAAATTAAAAAACAAAAGTTAATCGAATCACGCATGCGCGAGGGAAAATCTGAAATTCGATTCGGAATCAGCTTCCTCAAAAACCATATAATCCACTAATATAACGAACAAACATTAAAAAACAACAGTGTTTGGAATCATGCATGCGCGATTGAAAATCTGTAATTTAATTCGGAGTCAGTATCCTCAGAAACCATATGCTTATCAATATAATGAACAAAAATAAATAAATATTACTGAATCGAATAGCGCATGCGTGATTGAAAATCTGATATTTAATACGGAACCAGCTTTCTCAGGAACCATCAAATCCACTAATATAACGAACCAGAATTAAAAAACATCACTGAACCAAATGAACTAATATTATAACGAACTAAAATAAAAAATTGACAGTGACCCGATTCGCACATGCTTCATCGAAAATCTGATATTAAATTAAAAATCAGCATCCTCAGAAACCTATGATCCACTAATACAACGAACAAAAATTAATAAACAAAAGATAATCAAATCACGCATGCACGATTAAAAAACTGAAATTTCATTTGGAAGCAGCATCCTCAGAAACCATATAATCCACTAATATCACGAACAAAAATTAATAAACAAAATTGAATCGTTTCACGCATACGCAATTGAAAATCTGAAATTTAATTCGGAATCAGCATCGTCAGAAACCATATTATCCACTTAGATAACGAACAAAAATTAATAAATCAAATTGAATTGAATCGTTTCACGCATACGCAAATGAAAATCTGTAATTTATTTCGGAATCAGCATCCTTAGGAACCATATGTTTATCAATATAATGAACAAAAATTAAAAAAATACCGTAAATCGACTCGCGCAAGCGTGAACGATAATTTAATATGAAATTCAAAATCAGCATCCACAGAAACCTATGATCCACTAATATAACGAAGAAAAATTAAAAAACAAAAGTTAATCGAATAACGCATGCGCGATGGAAAATCTGAAATTCAATTCGGAATCATTTCCTCAGAAACCATATAATCCACTAATATAACGAACAAACATTAAAAAACAACAGTGTTTCGAATCATGCATGCGCGATTGAAAATCTGTAATTTAATTCGGAGTCAGTATCCTCAGAAACCATATGCTTATCAATATAATGAACAAAAATTAAAAAATAACAGTGAATCGAAACATGCATGCGTGATTGAAAATCTGATATTTAATACGGAATCAGCTTTCTCAGGAACCATCAAATCCACTAATATAACGAACCAGAATTAAAAAACATAACTGAACCAAATGAACTAATATTATAACGAACTAAAATAAAAAATTGACAGTGAACCGAGTCACACATGCTTGATCGAAAATCTGATATTAAATTAAAAATCAGCATCCTCAGAAACCTATGATCCACTAATACAACGAACAAAAATGAATAAACAAAAGATAATCAAATCACGCATGCACGATTAAAAAACTGAAATTTCATTTGGAAGCAGCATCCTCAGAAACCATATAATCCACTAATATAACGAACAAAGATTAATAAACAAAATTAATTCGTTTCACGCATACGCAATTGAAAATCTGTAATTTAATTCGGAATCAGCATCGTCAAAAACCATATAATCCACTTAGATAACGAACAAATATTAATAAAATAAATTGAATCGTTTCACGCATACGCAATTGAAAATCTGTAATTTATTTCGGAATCACCATCCTCAGGAACCATATGTTCATCTTTATAATGAACAGAAATTAAAAAAAAAACAGTAAATCGAATCGTGCATGCGTGATCGAAACTCTGATATTATATTTAAAATCAGCATCCTTAGAAACCTATAATCCACTAATATAACAAACAAAAAATAACAGTGAATCGAAACGCGCATGCATGATTGAAAATCTGATATTCAATTCGGAATCAGCCTTCTGAGAAACCATTAAATCCACTCATATAACGAACAAGAAATAAAAAACCTCAGTGAACCATATGATCTAGTAATATAACATCTTAAATAAATAATTAACAGAATATCGAATTGCGCATGTGTGATCGAAAATCTGATATTAAATGCTAAATCATACTTAGAAACCTATTATCCACTAATAGAAAGAACAAAAATTAATAAAAAAAAATAGTTTATCGAATTATGCATGCGCGATTGAAAATCCGAAATTTATTTCGAAATCAGCATCCTCGGAAACCATATGTTTATCATTATAATGAACAAAAATTAAAAAATAACCGTAAATCGACTCGCGCATACGTGAACGATAATTAGATATTAAATTCAAAATCAGCATCCTCAGAAACCTATGATTAACTAATATAACGAACAAAAATTAATAAAAAAAATTGAATCGTTTCACGCATACGCAATTGAAAATCTCTAATTTAATCTGGAATCCGCATCCTCAGAAACCATATAATCCACTTAGATAACGAACGAAAATTAAAAAACAACAGTGAATCGAATCATGCATGCGCGATAGAAAATCGTTTATTTATTTCGGAATCAGCATCCTCAGGAACCATATGTTTATCAATATAATGAACAAAAATTAAAAAAATAACGTAAATCGACTCGCGCAAGCGTGAACTATAATTTGATATAAAATTCAAAATCAGCATCCTCAGAAACCTATGATCCCCTTATATAACAAAGAAAAATTAAAAAACAAAAGTTAATCGAATCACGCATGCGCGAGGGAAAATCTGAAATTCGATTCGGAATCAGCTTCCTCAAAAACCATATAATCCACTAATATAACGAACAAACATTAAAAAACAACAGTGTTTGGAATCATGCATGCGCGATTGAAAATCTGTAATTTAATTCGGAGTCAGTATCCTCAGAAACCATATGCTTATCAATATAATGAACAAAAATAAATAAATATTACTGAATCGAATAGCGCATGCGTGATTGAAAATCTGATATTTAATACGGAACCAGCTTTCTCAGGAACCATCAAATCCACTAATATAACGAACCAGAATTAAAAAACATCACTGAACCAAATGAACTAATATTATAACGAACTAAAATAAAAAATTGACAGTGACCCGATTCGCACATGCTTCATCGAAAATCTGATATTAAATTCAAAATCAGCATCCTCAGAAACCTATGATTAACTAATATAACGAACAAAAATTAATAAAAAAAATTGAATCGTTTCACGCATACGCAATTGAAAATCTCTAATTTAATCTGGAATCCGCATCCTCAGAAACCATATAATCCACTTAGATAACGAACGAAAATTAAAAAACAACAGTGAATCGAATCATGCATGCGCGATAGAAAATCGTTTATTTATTTCGGAATCAGCATCCTCAGGAACCATATGTTTATCAATATAATGAACAAAAATTAAAAAAATAACGTAAATCGACTCGCGCAAGCGTGAACTATAATTTGATATAAAATTCAAAATCAGCATCCTCAGAAACCTATGATCCCCTTATATAACAAAGAAAAATTAAAAAACAAAAGTTAATCGAATCACGCATGCGCGAGGGAAAATCTGAAATTCGATTCGGAATCAGCTTCCTCAAAAACCATATAATCCACTAATATAACGAACAAACATTAAAAAACAACAGTGTTTGGAATCATGCATGCGCGATTGAAAATCTGTAATTTAATTCGGAGTCAGTATCCTCAGAAACCATATGCTTATCAATATAATGAACAAAAATAAATAAATATTACTGAATCGAATAGCGCATGCGTGATTGAAAATCTGATATTTAATACGGAACCAGCTTTCTCAGGAACCATCAAATCCACTAATATAACGAACCAGAATTAAAAAACATCACTGAACCAAATGAACTAATATTATAACGAACTAAAATAAAAAATTGACAGTGACCCGATTCGCACATGCTTCATCGAAAATCTGATATTAAATTCAAAATCAGCATCCTCAGAAACCTATGATTAACTAATATAACGAACAAAAATTAATAAAAAAAATTGAATCGTTTCACGCATACGCAATTGAAAATCTCTAATTTAATCTGGAATCCGCATCCTCAGAAACCATATAATCCACTTAGATAACGAACGAAAATTAAAAAACAACAGTGAATCGAATCATGCATGCGCGATAGAAAATCGTTTATTTATTTCGGAATCAGCATCCTCAGGAACCATATGTTTATCAATATAATGAACAAAAATTAAAAAAATAACGTAAATCGACTCGCGCAAGCGTGAACTATAATTTGATATAAAATTCAAAATCAGCATCCTCAGAAACCTATGATCCCCTTATATAACAAAGAAAAATTAAAAAACAAAAGTTAATCGAATCACGCATGCGCGAGGGAAAATCTGAAATTCGATTCGGAATCAGCTTCCTCAAAAACCATATAATCCACTAATATAACGAACAAACATTAAAAAACAACAGTGTTTGGAATCATGCATGCGCGATTGAAAATCTGTAATTTAATTCGGAGTCAGTATCCTCAGAAACCATATGCTTATCAATATAATGAACAAAAATAAATAAATATTACTGAATCGAATAGCGCATGCGTGATTGAAAATCTGATATTTAATACGGAACCAGCTTTCTCAGGAACCATCAAATCCACTAATATAACGAACCAGAATTAAAAAACATCACTGAACCAAATGAACTAATATTATAACGAACTAAAATAAAAAATTGACAGTGACCCGATTCGCACATGCTTCATCGAAAATCTGATATTAAATTAAAAATCAGCATCCTCAGAAACCTATGATCCACTAATACAACGAACAAAAATTAATAAACAAAAGATAATCAAATCACGCATGCACGATTAAAAAACTGAAATTTCATTTGGAAGCAGCATCCTCAGAAACCATATAATCCACTAATATCACGAACAAAAATTAATAAACAAAATTGAATCGTTTCACGCATACGCAATTGAAAATCTGAAATTTAATTCGGAATCAGCATCGTCAGAAACCATATTATCCACTTAGATAACGAACAAAAATTAATAAATCAAATTGAATTGAATCGTTTCACGCATACGCAAATGAAAATCTGTAATTTATTTCGGAATCAGCATCCTTAGGAACCATATGTTTATCAATATAATGAACAAAAATTAAAAAAATACCGTAAATCGACTCGCGCAAGCGTGAACGATAATTTAATATGAAATTCAAAATCAGCATCCACAGAAACCTATGATCCACTAATATAACGAAGAAAAATTAAAAAACAAAAGTTAATCGAATAACGCATGCGCGATGGAAAATCTGAAATTCAATTCGGAATCATTTCCTCAGAAACCATATAATCCACTAATATAACGAACAAACATTAAAAAACAACAGTGTTTCGAATCATGCATGCGCGATTGAAAATCTGTAATTTAATTCGGAGTCAGTATCCTCAGAAACCATATGCTTATCAATATAATGAACAAAAATTAAAAAATAACAGTGAATCGAAACATGCATGCGTGATTGAAAATCTGATATTTAATACGGAATCAGCTTTCTCAGGAACCATCAAATCCACTAATATAACGAACCAGAATTAAAAAACATAACTGAACCAAATGAACTAATATTATAACGAACTAAAATAAAAAATTGACAGTGAACCGAGTCACACATGCTTGATCGAAAATCTGATATTAAATTAAAAATCAGCATCCTCAGAAACCTATGATCCACTAATACAACGAACAAAAATGAATAAACAAAAGATAATCAAATCACGCATGCACGATTAAAAAACTGAAATTTCATTTGGAAGCAGCATCCTCAGAAACCATATAATCCACTAATATCACGAACAAAAATTAATAAACAAAATTGAATCGTTTCACGCATACGCAATTGAAAATCTGAAATTTAATTCGGAATCAGCATCGTCAGAAACCATATTATCCACTTAGATAACGAACAAAAATTAATAAATCAAATTGAATTGAATCGTTTCACGCATACGCAAATGAAAATCTGTAATTTATTTCGGAATCAGCATCCTTAGGAACCATATGTTCATCTTTATAATGAACAGAAATAAAAAAAAAAACAGTAAATCGAATCGTGCATGCGTGATCGAAACTCTGATATTATATTTAAAATCAGCATCCTTAGAAACCTATAATCCACTAATATAACAAACAAAAAATAACAGTGAATCGAAACGCGCATTCATGATTGAAAATCTGATATTCAATTCGGAATCAGCCTTCTGAGAAACCATTAAATCCACTCATATAACGAACAAGAAATAAAAAACCTCAGTGAACCATATGATCTAGTAATATAACATCTTAAATAAATAATTAACAGAATATCGAATTGCGCATGTGTGATCGAAAATCTGATATTAAATGCTAAATCATACTTAGAAACCTATTATCCACTAATAGAAAGAACAAAAATTAATAAAAAAAAAAAGTTTATCGAATTATGCATGCGCGATTGAAAATCCGAAATTTATTTCGAAATCAGCATCCTCGGAAACCATATGTTTATCATTATAATGAACAAAAATTAAAAAATAACCGTAAATCGACTCGCGCATACGTGAACGATAATTAGATATTAAATTCAAAATCAGCATCCTCAGAAACCTATGATTAACTAATATAACGAACAAAAATTAATAAAAAAAATTGAATCGTTTCACGCATACGCAATTGAAAATCTCTAATTTAATCTGGAATCCGCATCCTCAGAAACCATATAATCCACTTAGATAACGAACGAAAATTAAAAAACAACAGTGAATCGAATCATGCATGCGCGATAGAAAATCGTTTATTTATTTCGGAATCAGCATCCTCAGGAACCATATGTTTATCAATATAATGAACAAAAATTAAAAAAATAACGTAAATCGACTCGCGCAAGCGTGAACTATAATTTGATATAAAATTCAAAATCAGCATCCTCAGAAACCTATGATCCCCTTATATAACAAAGAAAAATTAAAAAACAAAAGTTAATCGAATCACGCATGCGCGAGGGAAAATCTGAAATTCGATTCGGAATCAGCTTCCTCAGAAACCATATAATCCACTAATATAACGAACAAACATTAAAAAACAACAGTGTTTGGAATCATGCATGCGCGATTGAAAATCTGTAATTTAATTCGGAGTCAGTATCCTCAGAAACCATATGCTTATCAATATAATGAACAAAAATAAATAAATATTACTGAATCGAATAGCGCATGCGTGATTGAAAATCTGATATTTAATACGGAACCAGCTTTCTCAGGAACCATCAAATCCACTAATATAACGAACCAGAATTAAAAAACATCACTGAACCAAATGAACTCATATTATAACGAACTATAATAAAAAATTGACAGTGACCCGATTCGCACATGCTTCATCGAAAATCTGATATTAAATTAAAAATCAGCATCCTCAGAAACCTATGATCCACTAATACAACGAACAAAAATTAATAAACAAAAGATAATCAAATCACGCATGCACGATTAAAAAACTGAAATTTCATTTGGAAGCAGCATCCTCAGAAACCATATAATCCACTAATATCACGAACAAAAATTAATAAACAAAATTGAATTGAATCGTTTCACGCATACGCAAATGAAAATCTGTAATTTATTTCGGAATCAGCATCCTTAGGAACCATATGTTTATCAATATAATGAACAAAAATTAAAAAAATACCGTAAATCGACTCGCGCAAGCGTGAACGATAATTTAATATGAAATTCAAAATCAGCATCCACAGAAACCTATGATCCACTAATATAACGAAGAAAAATTAAAAAACAAAAGTTAATCGAATAACGCATGCGCGATGGAAAATCTGAAATTCAATTCGGAATCATTTCCTCAGAAACCATATAATCCACTAATATAACGAACAAACATTAAAAAACAACAGTGTTTCGAATCATGCATGCGCGATTGAAAATCTGTAATTTAATTCGGAGTCAGTATCCTCAGAAACCATATGCTTATCAATATAATGAACAAAAATTAAAAAATAACAGTGAATCGAAACATGCATGCGTGATTGAAAATCTGATATTTAATACGGAATCAGCTTTCTCAGGAACCATCAAATCCACTAATATAACGAACCAGAATTAAAAAACATAACTGAACCAAATGAACTAATATTATAACGAACTAAAATAAAAAATTGACAGTGAACCGAGTCACACATGCTTGATCGAAAATCTGATATTAAATTAAAAATCAGCATCCTCAGAAACCTATGATCCACTAATACAACGAACAAAAATGAATAAACAAAAGTTAATCAAATCACGCATGCGCGATTGAAAAACTGAAATTTCATTTGGAATCAGCATCCTCAGAAACCATATAATCCACTAATATAACGAACAAAGATTAATAAACAAAATTAATTCGTTTCACGCATACGCAATTGAAAATCTGTAATTTAATTCGGAATCAGCATCGTCAAAAACCATATAATCCACTTAGATAACGAACAAATATTAATAAAATAAATTGAATCGTTTCACGCATACGCAATTGAAAATCTGTAATTTATTTCGGAATCACCATCCTCAGGAACCATATGTTCATCTTTATAATGAACAGAAATTAAAAAAAAAACAGTAAATCGAATCGTGCATGCGTGATCGAAACTCTGATATTATATTTAAAATCAGCATCCTTAGAAACCTATAATCCACTAATATAACAAACAAAAAATAACAGTGAATCGAAACGCGCATGCATGATTGAAAATCTGATATTCAATTCGGAATCAGCCTTCTGAGAAACCATTAAATCCACTCATATAACGAACAAGAAATAAAAAACCTCAGTGAACCATATGATCTAGTAATATAACATCTTAAATAAATAATTAACAGAATATCGAATTGCGCATGTGTGATCGAAAATCTGATATTAAATGCTAAATCATACTTAGAAACCTATTATCCACTAATAGAAAGAACAAAAATTAATAAAAAAAAAAAGTTTATCGAATTATGCATGCGCGATTGAAAATCCGAAATTTATTTCGAAATCAGCATCCTCGGAAACCATATGTTTATCATTATAATGAACAAAAATTAAAAAATAACCGTAAATCGACTCGCGCATACGTGAACGATAATTAGATATTAAATTCAAAATCAGCATCCTCAGAAACCTATGATTAACTAATATAACGAACAAAAATTAATAAAAAAAATTGAATCGTTTCACGCATACGCAATTGAAAATCTCTAATTTAATTCGGAATCCGCATCCTCAGAAACCATATAATCCACTTAGATAACGAACGAAAATTAAAAAACAACAGTGAATCGAATCAAGTAAGCGCGATTGAAAATCTGTAATTTAATTCGGAGTCACTATCCTCAGAAACCATATGCTTATTAATATAATGAACCAAAATTAATAAATATTACTGAATCGAATCGCGCATGCGTGATTGAAAATCTCATATTTAATACGGAATCAGCTTTCTCAGAAACCATCAAATCCACTAATATAACGAACCAGAATTAAAAAATTTTTAATATTAAATTAAAAATCAGCATCCTCAGAAACCTATGATCCACTACAACGAACAAAAATTAATAAACAAAAGTTAATCAAATCACGCTTGCGCGATTAAATAACTGAAATTTTATTTGGAATCAGCATCCTCAGGAACCATATAATGAATTATCAATATAATGAACAAAAAATAAAAAAAATACCGTAAATCGACTCGCGCAAGCGTGAACGATTATTTGATATGAAATTTAAAATCAGCATCCTCAGAAACCTATGATCCACTAATATAACGAAGAAAAATTAAAAAACAAAAGTTAGTCGAATTACGCATGCGCGGTGGAAATTCTGATATTTAAAAGGGAATCAGCTTTCTCAGAAACCATCAAATCCACTAATATAACGAACCAGAATTAAAAAACATCACAAAACCATATGATCTAATATTATAACGAACTAAAAAAAAAAATTGACAGTGAATCGAGTCGCACATGCTTGATCGAAAATCTGATATTAAATTAAAAATCAGCATCCTCAGAAACCTATGATCCACTAATACAACGAACAAAAATTAATAAAATAAATTGAATCGTTTCACGCATACGCAATTGAAAATCTGTAATTTATTTCGGAATCAGCATCCTCAGGAACCATATGTTTATCAATATAATGAACAAAAAATAAAAAAAATACCGTAAATCGACTCGCGCAAGCGTAAACGATAATTTAATATGAAATTTAAAATCAGCATCCTCAGAAACCTATGATCCACTAATATAACGAAGAAAAATTAAAAAACAAAAGTTAGTCGAATTACGCATGCGCGGTGGAAATTCTGATATTTAAAAGGGAATCAGCTTTCTCAGAAACCGTCAAATCCACTAATATAACGAACCAGAATTAAAAAACATCACAAAACCATATGATCTAATATTATAACGAACTAAAATAAAAAATTGACAGTGAATCGAGTCGCACATGCTTGATCGAAAATCTGATATTAAATTAAAAATCAGCATCCTCAGAAACCCATGATCCACTAATACATCGAACAAAAATTAATAAACAAAAGTTAATCAAATCACGCATGCGCGATTAAAAAACTGAAATTTTATATTGTAATCCTCAGAAACCATATAATCCACTAATATAACGAACAAAGATTAATAAACAAAATTAATTCGTTTCACGCATACGCAATTGAAAATCTGTAATTGAATTCGGAATCAGCATCGTCAGAAACCATATAATCCACTTAGATAACGAACAAATATTAATAAAATAAATTGAATCGTTTCACGGATGCGCAATTGAAAATCTGTAATTTATTTCGGAATCAGCATCCTCAGGAACCATATGTGTTATCAATATAATGAACAAAAATTAAAAAAATAACGTAAATCGACACGCGCAAGCGTGAACGATAATTTGATATGAAATTCAAAATCAGTATCCTCAGAAACCTATGATCCACTAATATAACGAACAAAAATTAAAAAAACATAAGTGAATCGAATCACGCATGCGAGATTGAAAATCTGATATTAAATTTAAAATCAGCATCCTCAGAAACCATATAATCTACTAATATAACGAAGAAAAATTAAAAAACAACAGTGAATTGAATCATTCATGCGTGATTGAAAATCTGAAATTTAATTCGAATAAGCATCTTTAGAAACCATATGTTCATCTTTATAATGAACAGAAATTAAAAAAAAAAAAACAGTAAATCGAATCGTGCATGCGTGATCGAAACTCTGATATTATATTTAAAATCAGCATCCTTAGAAACCTATGATCCACTAATATAACAAACAAAAATTAAAAAATAACAGTGAATCGAAACGCGCATGCATGATTGAAAATCTGATATTCAATTCGGAATCAGCCTTCTGAGAAACCATTAAATCCACTCACATAACGAACAAGAAATAAAAAACCTCAGTGAACCATATGATCTAGTAATATAACAAACTTGAATAAATAATTAACAGAAAATCGAATTGCGCATGCGCGATTGAATATCCGAAATTTATTTCGAAATCAGCATCATCGGAAACCATATGTTTATCATTATAATGAACAAAAATTAAAAAATAACCGTAAATCGATTCCCGCATGCGTGAACGATAATTAGATATTAAATTCAAAATCAGCATCCTCGGAAACCATATGTTTATCATTATAATGAACAAAAATTAAAAAATAACCGTAAATCGATTCCCGCATGCGTGAACGATAATTAGATATTAAATTCAAAATCAGCATCCTCGGAAACCATATGTTTATCATTATAAGGAACAGAAATTAAAAAAAAAACAGTAAATCGAATCGTGCATGCGTGAACGATAATTTGATATGAAATTCAAAATCAGCATTCTCAGAAACCTATGATTCACTAATATAACGAACAAAAATTAAAAAACAAAAGTAATCAAATCACGCATGCGAGATTGAAAATCTGATATTAAATTTAAAATCACCATCCTCAGAAACCAAATAATCTTCTAATATAACGAAGAAAAATTAAAAAACAACAGTGAATTGAATCATGCATGCGCGATTGAAAATCTGTAATTTAATTCGGAGTCACTATCCTCAGGAACCATATGTTTATCAATATAATGAACAAAAATTAAAAAAATAACGTAAATCGACTCGCGCAAGCGTGAACTATAATTTGATATAAAATTCAAAATCAGCATCCTCAGAAACCTATGATCCCCTTATATAACAAAGAAAAATTAAAAAACAAAAGTTAATCGAATCACGCATGCGCGAGGGAAAATCTGAAAATTAATTCAAATAAGCATCCTCAGAAACCATCAAATCCACTAATATAACGAACAAGAATTAAAAAACCTCAGTGAACCATATGATCTAGTAATATAACAAAGTTGAATAAATAATTAACAGAAAATCGAATTGCGCATGCGCGATGAATATCCGAAATTTATTTCGAAATCATCATCATCGGAAACCATATGTTTATCATTATAATGAACAAAAATTAAAAAATAACCGTAAATCGAATTGCGCATGCGTGAACGATAATTAGATATTAAATTCAAAATCAGCATCCTCGGAAAACATATGTTTATCATTATAATGAACAAAAATTAAAAAAAAAACCGTAAATCTATTCCCGCATGCGTGAACGATAATTAGATATTAAATTCAAAATCAGCATCCTCAGAAACCTATGATCCACTAATATAACGAACAAAAATGAATAAACAAAATTGAATCGTTTCACGCATAAACAATTGAAAATCTCTAATTTAATTCGGAATCAGCATCCTCAGAAACCATATAATCCACTTAGATAACAAACGAAAATTAAAAAACAACAGTGAATCGAATCATGCATGCGCGATTGAAAATCATTAATTTATTTCGGAATCAGCATCCTCAGAAACCATATGTTTATCAATATAATGAACAAAAATTAAAAAAATACCGTAAATCGAATCGCGCAAGCGTGAACGATAATTTGATATGAAATTCAAAATCAGAATCCTCAGAAACCTATGATCCACTAATATAACGAAGAAAAATTAAAAAACAAAAGTTAATCGAATCATGCATGCGCGATGGAAAATCTGAAATTCAATTCGGAATCAGCTTCCTCAGAAACCATATAATCCACTAATATAACGAACAAACATTAAAAAACAACAGTGTTTCGAATCATGCATGCGCGATTGAAAATCTGTAATTTAATTCGGAGTCACTATCCTCAGAAACCATATGCTTATTAATATAATGAACAAAAATTAATAAATATTACTGAATCGAATCGCGCATGCGTGATTGAAAATCTGATATTTAATACGGAATCAGCTTTCTTAGAAACTATCAACTCTACTAATATAAGGAACCAGAATTAAAAAACATCACTGAACCATATGATCTAATATTATAACGAACTAAAATAAAAAATTGACAGTGAATCGAGTCGCACATGCTTGATCGAAAATCTGATATTAAATTAAAAATCAGCATCCTCAGAAACCTATGATCCACTAATACAACGAACAAAAATTAATAAACAAAAGTTAATCAAATCACGCTTGCGCGATTAAAAAACTGAAATTTTATTTGGAATCAGCATCCTCAGGAACCATATAATGAATTATCAATATAATGAACAAAAAATAAAAAAAATACCGTAAATCGACTCGCGAAAGCGTGAACGATTATTTGATATGAAATTTAAAATCAGCATCCTCAGAAACCTATGATCCACTAATATAACGAAGAAAATTTAAAAAACAAAAGTTAGTCGAATTACGCATGCGCTGTGGAAATTCTGATATTTAAAAGGGAATCAGCTTTCTCAGAAACCATCAAATCCACTAAAATAACGAACCAGAATTAAAAAACATCACAAAACCATATGATCTAATATTATAACGAACTAAAATAAAAAATTGACAGTGAATCGAGTCGCACATGCTTGATCGAAAATCTGATATTAAATTAAAAATCAGCATCCTCAGAAACCTATGATCCACTAATACAACGAACAAAAATTAATAAACAAAAGTTAATCAAATCACGCATGCGCGATTAAAAAACTGAAATTTTATATTGGAATCCTCAGAAACCATATAATCCACTAATATAACGAACAAAAATTAATAATCAAAATTGAATCGTGTCACGCATACGCAATTGAAAATCTGTAATTTAATTCGGAATCAGCATCGTCAGAAACCATATAATCCACTTAGATAACGAACAAAAATTAATAAAATAAATTGAATCGTTTCACGCATACGCAATTGAAAATCTGTAATTTATTTCGGAATCAGCATCCTCAGGAACCATATGTTTATCAATATAATGAACAAAAAATAAAAAAAATACCGTAAATCGACTCGCGTAAGCGTGAACGATTATTTAATATGAAATTTAAAATCAACATCCTCAGAAACCTATGATCCACTAATATAACGAAGAAAAATTAAAAAACAAAAGTTAGTCGAATTACGCATGCGCGGTGGAAATTCTGATATTTAAAAGGGAATCAGCTTTCTCAGAAACCATCAAATCCACTAATATAACGAACCAGAATTAAAAAACATCACAAAACCATATGATCTAATATTATAACGAACTAAAATAAAAAATTGACAGTGAATCGAGTCGCACATGCTTGATCGAAAATCTGATATTAAATTAAAAATCAGCATCCTCAGAAACCCATGATCCACTAATACATCGAACAAAAATTAATAAACAAAAGTTAATCAAATCACGCATGCGCGATTAAAAAACTGAAATTTTATATTGGAATCCTCAGAAACCATATAATCCACTAATATAACGAACAAAGATTAATAAACAAAATTAATTCGTTTCCTGCATACGCAATTGAAAATCTGTAATTTAATTCGGAATAAGCATCGTCAGAAACCATATAATCCACTTAGATAACGAACAAATATTAATAAAATAAATTGAATCGTTTCACGGATACGCAATTGAAAATCTGTAATTTATTTCGGAATCAGCATCCTCAGGAACCATATGTGTTATCAATATAATGAACAAAAATTAAAAAAATAACGTAAATCGACACGCGCAAGCGTGAACGATAATTTGATATGAAATTCAAAATCAGTATCCTCAGAAACCTATGATCCACTAATATAACGAACAAAAATTAAAAAAACATAAGTGATTCGAATCACGCATGCGAGATTGAAAATCTGATATTAAATTTAAAATCAGCATCCTCAGAAACCATATAATCTACTAATATAACGAAGAAAAATTAAAAAACAACAGTGAATTGAATCATTCATGCGTGATTGAAAATCTGAAATTTAATTCGAATAAGCATCTTTAGAAACCCTATGTTCATCTTTATAATGAACAGAAATTAAAAAAAAAAAACAGTAAATCGAATCGTGCATGCGTGATCGAAACTCTGATATTATATTTAAAATCAGCATCCTTAGAAACCTATGATCCACTAATATAACAAACAAAAATTAAAAAATAACAGTGAATCGAAACACGCATGCATGATTGAAAATCTGATATTCAATTCGGAATCAGCCTTCTGAGAAACCATTAAATCCACTCATATAACGAACAAGAAATAAAAAACCTCAGTGAATCATATGATCTAGTAATATAACAAAATTAAATAAATAATTAACAGAATATCGAATTGCGCATGTGTGATCGAAAATCTGATATTAAATTCAAATAAGCATCTTTAGAAACCATATGTTTATCATTATAAGGAACAGAAATTAAAAAAAAAACAGTAAATCGAATCGTGCATGCGAGAACGATAATTTGATATGAAATTCAAAATCAGCATTCTCAGAAACCTATGATTCACTAATATAACGAACAAAAATTAAAAAACAAAAGTAATCAAATCACGCATGCGAGATTGAAAATCTGAAATTCAATTCGGAATCAGCTTCCTCAGAAACCATATAATCTTCTAATATAACAAAGAAAAATTAAAAAACAACAATGAATTGAATCATGCATGCGCGATTAAAAATCTGAAAATTAATTCAAATAAGCATCCTCAGAAACCATCAAATCCACTAATATAACGAACAAGAATTAAAAAACCTCAGTGAACCATATGATCTAGTAATATAACAAACTTGAATAAATAATTAACAGAAAATCGAATTGCGCATGCGCGATTGAATATCCGAAATTTATTTCGAAATCATCATCATCGGAAACCATATGTTTATCATTATAATGAACAAAAATTAAAAAATAACCGTAAATCGACTCGCGCATGCGTGAACGAGAATTAGATATTAAATTCAAAATCAGCATCCTCGGAAACCATATGTTTATCATTATAATGAACAAAAATTAAAAAATAACCGTAAATCGATTCCCGCATGCGTGAACGATAATTAGATTATTAATTCAAAATCAGCATCCTCAGAAACCTATGATCCACTAATATAACGAACAAAAATGAATAAACAAAATTGAATCGTTTCACGCATAAACAATTAAAAATCTCTAATTAATTCGGAATCAGCATCCTCAGAAACCATATAATCCACTTAGATAACAAACGAAAATTAAAAAACAACAGTGAATCGAATCATGCATGCGCGATTGAAAATCATTAATTTATTTCGGAATCAGCATCCTCAGAAACCATATGTTTATCAATATAATGAACAAAAATTAAAAAAATACCGTAAATCGAATCGCGCAAGCGTGAACGATAATTTGATATGAAATTCAAAATCAGCATCCTCAGAAACCTATGATCCACTAATATAACGAAGAAAAATTAAAAAACAAAAGTTAATCGAATCATGCATGCGCGATGGAAAATCTGAAATTCAATTCGGAATCAGCTTCCTCAGAAACCATATAATCCACTAATATAACGAACAAACATTAAAAAACAACAGTGTTTCGAATCATGCATGCGCGATTGAAAATCTGTAATTTAATTCGGAGTCACTATCCTCAGAAACCATATGCTTATTAATATAATGAACAAAAATTAATAAATATTACTGAATCGAATCGCGCATGCGTGATTGAAAATCTGATATTTAATACGGAATCAGCTTTCATAGAAACTATCAAATCTACTAATATAACGAACCAGAATTAAAAAACATCACTTAACCATATGATCTAATATTATCACGAACTAAAATAAAAAATTGACAGTGAATCGAGTCGCACATGCTTGATCGAAAATCTGATATTAAATTAAAAATCAGCATCCTCAGAAACCTATGATCCACTAATACAACGAACAAAAATTAATAAACAAAAGTTAATCAAATCACGCTTGCGCGATTAAAAAACTGAAATTTTATTTGGAATCAGCATCCTCAGGAACCATATAATGAATTATCAATATAATGAACAAAAAATAAAAAAAATACCGTAAATCGACTCGCGAAAGCGTGAACGATTATTTGATATGAAATTTAAAATCAGCATCCTCAGAAACCTATGATCCACTAATATAACGAAGAAAAATTAAAAAACAAAAGTTAGTCGAATTACGCATGCGCGGTGGAAATTCTGATATTTAAAAGGGAATCAGCTTTCTCAGAAACCATCAAATCCACTAATATAACGAACCAGAATTAAAAAACATCACAAAACCATATGATCTTATATTATAACGAACTAAAATAAAAAATTGACAGTGAATCGAGTCGCACATGCTTGATCGAAAATCTGATATTAAAAAAAAAATCAGCATCCTCAGAAACCTATGATCCACTAATACAACGAACAAAAATTAATAAACAAAAGTTAATCAAATCTCGCATGCGCGATTAAAAAACTGAAATTTTATATTGGAATCCTCAGAAACCATATAATCCACTAATATAACGAACAAAAATTAATAATCAAAATTGAATCGTGTCACGCATACGCAATTGAAAATCTGTAATTTAATTCGGAATCAGCATCGTCAGAAACCATATAATCCACTTAGATAACGAACAAAAATTAATAAAATAAATTGAATCGTTTCACGCATACGCAATTGAAAATCTGTAATTTATTTCGGAATCAGCATCCTCAGGAACCATATGTTTATCAATATAATGAACAAAAAATAAAAAAAATACCGTAAATCGACTCGCGCAAGCGTGAACGATTATTTGATATGAAATTTAAAATCAGCATCCTCAGAAACCTATGATCCACTAATATAACGAAGAAAAATTAAAAAAACAAAAGTTAGTCGAATTACGCATGCGCGGTGGAAATTCTGATATTTAAAAGGGAATCAGCTTTCTCAGAAACCATCAAATCCACTAATATAACGAACCAGAATTAAAAAACATCACAAAACCATATGATCTAATATTATAACGAACTAAAATAAAAAATTGACAGTGAATCGAGTCGCACATGCTTGTTAGAAAATCTGATATTAAATTAAAAATCAGCATCCTCAGAAACCTATGATCCACTAATACAACGAACAAAAATTAATAAACAAAAGTTAATCAAATCTCGCATGCGCGATTAAAAAACTGAAATTTTATATTGGAATCCTCAGAAACCATATAATCCACTAATATAACGAACAAAAATTAATAATCAAAATTGAATCGTGTCACGCATACGCAATTGAAAATCTGTAATTTAATTCGGAATCAGCATTGTCAGAAACCATATAATCCACTTAGATAACGAAGAAAAATTAATAAAATAAATTGAATCGTTTCACGCATACGCAATTGAAAATCTGTAATTTATTTCGGAATCAGCATCCTCAGGAACCATATGTTTATCAATATAATGAACAAAAAATAAAAAAAATACCGTAAATCGACTCGCGCAAGCGTGAACTATTATTTAATATGAAATTTAAAATCAGCATCCTCAGAAACCTATGATCCACTAATATAACAAACAAAAATTAAAAAATAACAGTGAACCGAAACGCGCATGCATGATTGAAAATCTGATATTCAATTCGGAATCAGCCTTCTGAGAAACCATTAAATCCACTCTTATAACGAACAAGAAATAAAAAACCTCAGTGAACCATATGATCTAGTAATATAACAAACTTAAATAAATAATTAACAGAATATCGAATTGCGCATGTGTGATCGAAAATCTGATATTAAATGCTAAATCATACTTAGAAACCTATTATCCACTAATAGAAAGAAGAAAAATTAATAAAAAAAAGTTAATCAAATCACGCTTGCGCGATTAAAAATCCGAAATTTATTTCGAAATCAGCATCCTCGGAAACCATATGTTTATCATTATAATGAATAAAAATTAAAAAATAACCGTAAATCGACTCGCGCATACGTGAACGATAATTAGATATTAAATTCAAAATCAGCATCCTCAGAAACCTATGATTAACTAATATAACGAACAAAAATTAATAAACAAAAATGAATCGTTTCACGCATACGCAATTGAAAATCTCTAATTTAATATGGAATCCGCATCCTTAGAAACCATATAATCCACTTAGATAACGAACGAAAATTAAAAAACAACAGTGAATCGAATCATGCATGCGCGATAGAAAATCGTTTATTTATTTCGGAATCAGCATCCTCAGGAACCATATGTTTATCAATATAATAAACAAAAATTAAAAAAATAACGTAAATCGACTCGCGCAAGCGTGAACGATAATTTGATATGAAATTCAAAATCAGCATCCTCAGAAACCTATGATCCCCTAATATAACAAAGAAAAATTAAAAAACAAAAGTTAATCGAATCACGCATGCGCGAGGGAAAATCTGAAATTCAATTCGGAATCAGCTTCCTCAGAAACCATATAATCCACTAATATAACGAACTAACATTAAAAAACAACAGTGTTTCGAATCATGCATGCGCCATTGAAAATCTGTAATTTAATTCGGAGTCAGTATCCTCAGAAACCATATGCTTATCAATATAATGAACAAAAATTAATAAATATTACTGAATCGAATCGCGCATATGTGATAGAAAATCGTTATTTAATACGGAATCAGCTTTCTCAGAAACCAACAAATCCACTAATATAACGAACCAGAATTAAAAAACATCACTGAACCATATGATCTAATATTATAACGAACTAAAATAAAAAATTGACAGTGAATCGAGTCGCACATGCTTGATCGAAAATCTGATATTAAATTAAAAATCAGCATCCTCAGAAACCTATGAATCACTAATACACGAACAAAAATTAATAAACAAAACTTAATCAAATACGCATGCGCGTTAAAAAAACTAAAATTTTATTTGAAATCAGCATCCTCAGAAACCATATAAGCCAATAATATAACGAACAAAAATTAATAATCAAAATTGAATCGTGTCACGCATACGCAATTGAAAATCTGTAATTTTATTCGGAATCAGCATCCTCAAAAACCATATAATCCACTTAGATAACGAACGAAAATTAAAAAACAACAGTGAATCGAATCATGCATGCGTCATTGAAAATCTGATATTTAATTCGGAATCAGCATTCTCAGAAACCATATGTTTATCAATATAATGAACAAAAATTAAAAAAATACCGTAAATCGACACGTGCATGCGTGATCGAAAATGTGATATTAAATTCAAAATCAGCATTCTCAGAAACCTATGATCTACTAATATAACGAACAAAAATTAAATAACAAAAGTGAATCAAATCACGCCTGCGCAATCAAAAATCTGAAATTAAATTCGGCATCACCATCCTCAGAAACCATATGATCTAATATTATGGCGAACTAAAATAAAAAATTGTCAGTGTATCTAATCGCGCATGCGCGATCAAAAATCTGATATTAAATTTATAATCATCAACCTCAGAAACCTATGATCCAATAATTTAACGAACAAAAATTAGTAAATAATACTGAATCTAATCGCATATGCGTCATTAAAAATCTGATATTCAATTCGGAATCAGCTCCCTCAGAAACCATATAATCCACTTATATAAGAAGCGAAAATTAAAAAGCAACAGTAAATCGAATCATGCATGCGCAATTAAAAATCTGAAATTCATTTCGGTATCAGCATCCTCAGAAGCCATATGTTTATCAATATAATGAACAAAAATTAAAAAATAACGGTGAATCGAATCGTTAAAACGTAATATAAAATCTGTAATATCAAATTCAAAATAGCATCCTCAGAAACCTATGATCCACTAATATAACGATAAAAAATTATTAAACAAAAGTAAATCGAATCACAAATGCGCGATTGAAAATCTAAAATTAAATTCGGATTCGGCATCCTCAGAAACCATATGATTTAATATTATAACGAACTAAAATAAAAAATTGACAGTGAATCGAGTCGCATATGCTTGATCGAAAATCTGATATTAAATTCAAAATCAGAATCCTCAGAAACCTCTGATCCACTAATGCAGCGAACAAAAATTAATAAACAAAAGTTAATCAAATCACGCATACACAATTGAAAATCTATAATTTAATTCGGAATCAGCATCCTCAGAAACCATATAATCTACTTAGATAACGAACGAAAATTAAAAAACAACAGTGAATCGAATCATGCATGCGCGATTGAAAATCTTTAATCTATTTCGGAATCAGCATCCTCGGAAACCATATCGACTAGCGCATGCGTGATCGGAAATCTGATATTAAATTCAAAATCAGCATCCTCAGAAACCTATGATCTACTAATATATCGAACAAAAATTAAAAAACAAAAAAGTATCGAATCACTCATGAATCATTGAAAATCTGTAATTTAATTCGGAATCAGCTTTCTCAGAAACCATGAAATCCACTAATATAACGAACAAGAATTAAAAAAACATCACTGAACCATATGATCTATTATTATAACGAACTAAAATAAAAAATTGACATCGAATCTAATCGCGCATTCGTCACCGAAAATCTGATATTAAATTTTAAATTAGCATCCTCAGAAACCTATGATCCACTAATATAACGAACAAAAATTAATAAACAAAAGTGAATCGAATCACGCATGCCCGATGGAGAATCTGAAATGTTATTCGGAATCAGCATCCTCAGAAATCTATGATCAACTAATATAACCAACAAGAATTAAAAAAACATCACTGAACCATATGATCTATTACTATAACAAACTAAAATAAAAAATTGACATCGAATCTAATCGCGCATTCGTGATCGAAAATCTGATATTAAATTTTAAATTAGCATCCTCAGAAACCTATGATCCACTAATATAACGAACAAAAATTAATAAACAAAAGTGAATCGAATCACGCATGCCCGATTGAAAATCTGAAATTTATTTGGAATCAGCATCCTCAGGAACCACATGCTTATCAATATAATGAACATAAATTATATGTATATATTGGGTTTAATTATAATTAAAATCTACTCTATTAAATTTTTATTATTTGTTTTAACGAAAAAGTGATTAAAAATATTTTCCGTTGGACATAGAAAAAATTAAAAAAACAAGAACAATTAATAAGGGTTATTAAAAGTAAAAAATTCACAAGCAGTAATCTTTTAATGAAGTATGATCTAGTTTACGCATTGTTAAATCAGCACGAAAATGACCATTTTCAAAAATTCGTAGCTACCGATGTACTCAAATGTACAGGTTGAAATTTCTCACAGTTGATTTATGTTGCATGCCAGCATAACATATAAAACAATGAGATTTTTATTAACTAGCCCGCCAGAGATATTGGAGCCTAAAGTTAACAAATAATTAAAATATGTGAAGTTTAAAAATTCATAAAAAAATTAGTGAAAGAATATACGGGTTAAGAGTACTTTTAATGAAAGCTACTTAGTTAGGTTTATTATCATGCCAAAAATCAGCTTTGGCCTACATGTCCTTATACCCAAAACATTCCCTCAAAAACGGTGTTTTGAGAATTTAAAGCAGTTGTTTTCAATAGTTCTTTTCATGCATTGGACTGCAAAATATTCAAATAATAAAGAGCACACGAAATATAGAACAGACTTTAAGGAAAACAATTGTGTTTGAATTATTAGTCTATGACTTTCCAGTCTTGAGAAAATGAGTTTTCTGTGAGAGCTTAAAAACTTAAAAATCGGCCATTTTGAAACGGTTGATCCGAATTTTTTTTAAAAAATTGATTTGAACTACTGATTCCATACGTAATTGGTGGTAAAATCATAATTTTTTTCTAAAATGATCGAGCAACCACTTTGGTCCACTTGATATGGAATGACCCTTATAGGAAAACAAAAAAGGCTCCTTCCCCATTTAAGCCCCCTCAGAAAATTTTAATACTGATAAAACCATTAAAGCCGTTTTTGAGATAAACGAAAAAAAGGTAAAAATTGGAAAAAAGTTATGAAATAAAGTGCCCCCTCCGTTTGACCAATTTTGATGAAATGTTGGATGTCATTTCTTTGGCATATACATACGTCAAATACCCAGCTTGATCAAAATCTTTAAAGCCGTTTTTGAGTAAATAAAAAAGAACACATGAAAATGATACAAAGTTTATTAAGTAAAGTACCCCCTCCGGTTGATCAATTTTGATGACATTTTTACAGTCATATCCCGGGCCTATTAATACATCAAATACTTAGTTTAATCAAAATCGTTAGAGCCGTTTTTGAGATAATCGAAAAAAACGTAAAAAGTTATTAAATAAAGAACCCCCACCCTTTGACCAATTTTAATGAAATTTTTGCTGTCACATCGCGGGCATATACATACACTAAATACCCAATTTCAGGTTCGCACGGTTAATACTTTTTAAGCTAGTCTGTTCACACACACACACACACACACACACACACACACACAGACCATTTCGCGGGACTTGGTTATTTCGACTCAGGGGATCCCAAAACGTGCATTTCCGTTGAAAACCGGAAGTCGAAATTTTTCATGATCGCAATACTTCCACTTACTATATATTTCATATATAGTTAAGTGAAAGTAAAAACAACAGTAAATCGAATCATGCATGAGCGATTGAAAATCTGAAATTAAATTCGGAATAAGCATCCTCAGAAACCATATGTTTATCAATATAATGAACAGAAATTAAAAAACAAAAGTGAATCGAATCACGCATACGTGGTTGAAAATCTGAAATTTATTTCGGAATTAGCATCCTCAGAAACCATATGTTGATCAATATAATGAACAAAAATATCTGTGAATCGAATTGTGCTCTAATCGTGAATCGATGTTTTTAACATCGATGTCACGCGTCCGATGTTTTCCCAACATCGATGTTTGTGAGCCGATGTTAGTTTTTTTTTTTTTTTTTTTTAGTTGTTTTTTTGACCGATGCTATTATCATCGATATTTTAGCTATAGCAAGGTAGTTTTTGCCATCGATGTTTTGAAAAAACAACAATATATATATGCTCTTAACATTTATGTTATGGGTTGGGGAAGAATATCATTGTTTACGTGAACCTTATATGATTTTTTAGATGTAAAAATCATCCAAGGTTCATGTAAACAACCCTTAAAATACTAATAGCTTTAGTAAGGTATCAGATATATGTTTTACTTTTCCTTTTCGCCACCTGTGACATTTTTATGATAAAAGTATAAAATACTTATTAATTAAAGTATAAGTTATAAGTTGAGAAATGGAAATTATACTGTATCATTACTATTGGTTCCTACAAAAAAAAAAAAAACTGCCAGAGCTATTATTTGGTAGCTTGCGAACTTGTACTTGTGCACTAATAAACACATTTATTATAAAATTTGACCCCTGAAGATCTTGGTTTTATAAAAAAAACATCGATGTTATTCCCAAAACATCTATGTTAAAGTTTACTTGTTTTTGTCTAAAACATCGATGGTATAACATATTCCTTTTGTCAAAAACATCGATGTTAAATACAACCGGGTTATGGTTAAAACATATTTTTTTTTTTTCCAAAACATCGATGTTGAAAACCGAATTATTGTTAAAACATCGATGTTAAACCTATTTGAGTCTGTCGAAAACATCGACGTTAAAAATAACTTTGTTATAGCTAAAACATCAATGTTAAGAGCATATATATTTCTCTTTTTTGTCTAAAACATCGATGTTAAAACATATTTTTTCGATGTTAAAAATAACCTTGCTACTGCTAAAACATTGATGTTAATAGCATCGTTCTTAAAAAAAAAAACAAAATAAAAAAACAAAAAAAAAACATCGATTTTAATATCGGCTCACAAACATCGATGTTGGGAAAACATCGGCCGCGTAACATCGATGTTATCCGGATCAACCGTATCATCATTCAAGTGGCTTCTAATACCTGTATTTAATAATTTTAAATTGTACAAATATAACTTTTATGTTTCCAGCAATTTAATTAATATTTTTTTTTATACAGTCCACTACCGTTCTTTTCTTTTATACATTAGCATGCATTCATTTCCATTTCCTTTTTTTTATTTCATATACCAATTAGTGTTGGTCAGACCGGGGAAGCCGATGGCCATTACTAAACAAATGGTCCGAAAGGGCCGGATGAATCAAAAATATAATCTTTCTAATTAAATTGCCGGAACAACTATTTTTCTGTATCAGTTGATTCATTAAAAACTATTAAAAACCAATTTTGAATAACAGAACTAATATTTTTTTATATATCAGAAATTTAATGTTAACTATACCGCCAAGCAAATGGTTTCAAATGGAGCATAAGTTGTAAGTTTATTAGCTTGGAGTCTCTAGAATGCACTTTTAATTAAAATATCACATTTAATAGTAAGTTCATTAATATAATTATATTATCATCTAATAAAACTTTGGTTTCGAAAATAGCCTGTCATCAGTGACATTTGTTCTTAATAAATCTGTCAGAGGAATATTTCATTATATTATTAATTTTTAAATAATGTAGAAAATGTGTAAATGTAATATATTTAATTATTTTACATCCATTTTAATTTTCATATTCAATCATTTTAATAAATGCTGCATTAGACATTACAATAACTGCATTGAAGGTATTGCTATATATCATTTTCTATTGTGAGTAAAATTACATATATATATATATATATATATATATATATATATATATATATATATATATATACCTACATATATATGCATATATCAATAGCATAAATCTTAAGAAGACAGGCTAAAACACCTTTCATTAGCAATAATTAAACAAACTCACTGAGCTAATTAATTCAATAGTTTAAGTAATTGATAAAGCTAACCAATTTATTCATATTATATGAATTGACCTTCTTTATAGTTCTAGTCACTAATCAATTTATCTTTCAAATAATTTAATCTTAAATGTAACTTCTATAGTCATGTTATTATCATAATTTGTTTAATACATCAATTGATATTATTCATCATTGTAAAGGCTACATTCTCCAATAATTACATTCTCCAATAATTATAATTATTACACCAATTTCAAGTTTACAATATCCTTTCAGTTTAGTTTAATTTAATAATTAGTTCTAAGCATTTTTTATTTTTCAATTTTTCATTAAATACCTTTGTACATAGAAAACAGAAGTTTCCAAAGCACATTATAACAACCTGACCTATAGGTTACCTGATTCTTCCAGCGAGGCATTACCAAAGAGGTAATACCTCCGGCATTCAGTTTGATGAATTGGCAGTAGATTCTCAGGCAGTGACGTCACCTCTTTACATAACTCATTAATTATCACTGCACAATTCACTTAATTTTTTTTTCTTCTTCTCTCTATCAGGTTACCGGCATCCTCCCATCATTTTAATTTCATAATTGAATTTAAACATCGAAGTCTTCATAATATGCCTATCTCAATCTTGTTTACGGTCAGGTTCTCAGTTAGTTATTTTCATTATTCCTATTGTGCCCATCTTACTTATTGCTCTTGTACCACAGCGACCTTGGCCAGTCGTTGTTACCACTACCTACCTCCACCTTGTGGAGTCTCTTTAAAATCTATTGCTATAATTATTCATTATGCCTCCTAAGGAGCCCAATTATGTCGCCAAGGCAGCGACCCTCGAGCGCCTTCTCGTAGCTATCAAACGAGACGTATTATTTGTGTCCCGGTTCAGGAACCGTGAAATAAAAGGCGATGACTCATATCGTTTTCAGGCAAAATTATCTTCTGCCAAAGAGTATTGGGCCGGGTTTAAGTCCGTATGGGAGCAACGGGATGAGATCCAGTTGTACTTAGATGATGAACATCAGTTTCCCAATGATCAATGGCTAGCATTGTGAGATCAGCTCCGCGATGAGCTTATCGAAGCAGATAGCATCCTCTTAAAGCTGCAAAGATCATCAGAGTCGCAAAACGCTGATACATTTAGTCAGTCATTCATCACTACCCAGGGCGGCCAATCCAAACCTTCTCTCCCAAAAATCCAGATACCCACCTTTAGCGGAGATATCCTACACTTTACTCATTTTAAGGATACCTTTGTCTCCATGGTTCACAGTCAGCCCAATCTATCAGGTATCGAGAAGTTTCATTACTTGTTGTCAGCCTTAAAAGGTGAAGCTGCATCCTTACTAGCAGGCTTTCCCGTAAAGGAGCAATCCTACGCTCAGGCATGGAACAAGGTCCTAGCAACATATGATAACCCCAGAATTCGTGCCAGTCTTCTTATAAATAAAATACTGGAATATGAGAGCAATAAGTACCGAGGTGAGCAGCAGCGTTACGAGGCATTTCTTAGCTGCGTTGCTGACAGCGTGGAAGCTTTCAACGAATTAAGATTAGAAGATCCATGTGCCTTCGTCTTGGCGACCTTGTCTCTTCGCGCGCTTGATGGTGGAACCAGGAAGGAATTTGAGTTGTCCCTCAAGTCAACTAAAGACCTCCCGAAACCCAATGACATATTCACCTTCGTAAGACAACAGAAAACAGCGTTAACGATGGCTCAAGATTCTCGCATCGCGGGAAGCTGTAGCAGCGCAACTCATTCTTCGCCTAGAGGACCAAGGTACCCTAACAGAGAGTCACACAAATATAACTCAGTTGCCTTTCACACCTCTAATGTTCCCAAGGAACGCTCTTCAGCTGCCAAGCATAATCCGAAATCCAATGCTCCAGGAAAACGTCCAACATCAAATCCGAGGTGCCCTCATCGCAACTCAACGCACCAATTATACGGCTCTAACAGGAAAAAAGCATTTCCAATTTCCTGTCTCTAACCTCGCAAGAAAGAGCGGCTCTTGTGCGCTCCTGGAAAATATGCTGTGATTGTTTAAAGCCAGGTCACGCTACCAGGGATTGCAGATCCCGTTATTCACGAAGATACTGGAGATATAAAGACCAGTTCTGAAAATCAAACCATGCAGCCAAGTAGCTTTATTGGATTTGGTTCCTCTCCTCAACCCTCTCCATCCAGTACTGAGGTACTTCTCGGTACTGCGAGAGTTTTGATTAAGGGTCATCGTGGAGATCTTCACTCCGCAAGAGCCATTCTGGACTCCGGCAGCCAACAACCTTCTCGACCACCTCGATCGCCCAGAAGATTGGTGCCGTCATCACCCCATTTAAAGGTAATATCTTTGGCCTCGAAGAATCAGAAGTCTCGAAAACATAAGTAAAGGGTACCGCTACGCGCTCAATAGTCGCTCCGCAGAGGAATCGGGAGTTTTCAACGAGTGGTCGATCGAATCACGACATCCTTGCCTAACGGCAATATTCCAGCAAGTGTTAGTGATGAGCTGATGCAACAACCCTCGCTGACAGCCAGTTTGGTGTCTCTGGCCCCGTTGATCTGTTGGTTGGTGCAGACCTTTACCCGCAGATCATTACTGGTGCTCCTCATCATTCAGGAAAACATGACCTCTCTCTAGTCCCTACAATGTTCGGGCTAATAACGGGGATGCTCAGTTCGCGAATATCCTCTACAACTTGTTCCTTCTTCCTAGAATCTCAAGGAGAGGTGGAGGTACAGCTACACAAGTTTTGGGAAATCGAAGAGCCCATTTCTGCCGATTGAGACGACCCCGAAGAGAACTTCTGTGAGGAACACTTTCTTCACACTCACACCCGTACACCTGAAGGAAGATATGTCGTCAGACTCCCCTTTAAGCAGAAGCTTACTCCTCCTGGATGCAATAGGGGCGCCGTGGCTCGCCGTCTCCAAACCTTAGAGGGCAAATTAAAAAGGGACGCGTTGCTTTCCCATCAGTATACAGAATTCATGAGAGAGTATATCGACCTGGGACATATGTCCCCATCTCAGACCCTTGTTGATTATTTGATTTCCCACCACGGAAGATGGCAGGAGAGCCCTAAAGGAAAGAAGCTTCGGATGGTCTTCGTCGCTTCGTGTCCTTTCACTGCATGCAGCTTAAATTACGCGCTAATCTCAGGCCCAAAGCTTCAGGAAGACTTGAGTAGGATATTAATCCGATTCAGAATGTACAAGTTCGCCTTGTGCACTGACGTCGTAAAAATGTACCGGCAAATGTTAGGACACCCTGAGGACCGCGTCCATCAACATATCCTCTGGAGAGAAGACCCACTCGATCCAGTCACAGAATACGAGCTTAACACTGTTACTTATGGTGTGAAGCCGAGTGCCTTCCTTGCTCTTAGAGTGATTAAACAACTTCTCATCAACGAAGGCTCAATCTATCCTTTAGCTGCAAGCCGGGTATCGAGGGATATGTATGTGGATGACCTTGTTAGCGGAGCCGATACCATCGAGGAAGTTAGTCAACTCTGCCAAGAATTATACGGCCTCTTCAAAAAAGGGGGATTCTCCCTCAGTAAGTGGGCAACAACGGTCCCTGATCTGATTCCATCGACCAACGAAAAAGTAGATTATCTTTCTACAAAATCTGAGGACGATTATTGTATAAAAATTCTCGGCCTCCTATGGAAAACCACCGATGATTCCTTGTCATATTCGGTGAATCAACCGCCTTCCCAGCACATTAAAAAACGCTTGATGCTCTCCGCTGTATCAAAGATTTTCGATCCATTATGGTTTTTATCACCTGTCACACTAAAGGTCAAACGCTTAATCCAGGAGGTATGGAAGGCAGGAGTGGGATGGGATGACCAGCTGCCATCACATATCAATCATGAATGGGGCAAGCTTAGGAGCATTGGAAACATCTGTCCCACTTATCCATTCCCCGATACTTAACATTCGTTGGGGCCAATCACATCATTGTAGGGTACTGCGACGCCTCATCGCACGGCTACGCTTCTGTCGTATACATGCACACAGAAAGTCCAGCAGGAGAAACAAAGGTCGCTCTTGTCAAGGCGAAAACAAAGGTCGCTCCACTCAAGTATCTTTTTAGTTCGCGCTTTGAACTATGCGGAGCGCTACTTCTTGCTCGTTTAGTGTCATCGCTGCCACCTTCTCTCACCAATAGCGTTATATGTTACACCGATTCTCAGGTCGTACTAAGCTGGCTACGCTCTCCCGTACACCAACTCCGCACCTTTGAAGCGAACAGGGTTGCCCAAATTGTGAACATCCTTCCCGATTCTCTATGGCATTACGTAAAATCGGAGGATAAGCCATCAGACTTGGCTTCCCGAGGTTGTTTTCCGGAGGACCTCATGAAGGACGACCTATGGTGGAACGGACCGCCTCAATTAAGGGCTCCTGCGATTGACCTAAAACGCCTCGCCGCAGAAGCCAACACTACGGTAGTAATGAGCAGCTTCGTGCGACCCGCACCTAAGAAGGGAGCTTTGGAGCACGAGTGGTTATCCCGATTCTCCTCATATGACTCTCTCGTAAGAACCGTAGCCCGTATCTTAAGATGTCTGCAGAGAAAACCCCATTTTCGTATTCGTTATGGTCCTATTACCGCCGAGGAATACGAACGCGCAGAGGCACGCATTTTCCTAATAGTTCAAAGGGCGCATCTTCCAAAAGAGTGTTTCCTGGATGACGCTGTCGTTCCCAGAGAGTACTCAGGGTTAGATCCTTTCAGGGATGAAGAGGGAATCATCCGGGTGGGCGGCCATTTGCACTACGCTCCTCTTACTTTCTCTTCAAGGCACCCCGTCCTTATCCCTACCAAGTCGGAAGTCACACGATTGATCATAAACCGCATCCATGATCAACACTTCCACGCTGGACCGACGCTCTCTTTGTCGCTTCTGAGATCAATATTTTGGATACCCATAGCCCCAAAGATTATCAGGGGCGTGATATAACACTGCGTATCCTGCAGGATTTGAACGGCAAAGCCCTCAAAGGACCGTTTCAAGTCAAGGAGTCTAATCGCAGAAATTCATCTTCAGTTAAGGGCTACCTGTGCCTTTTCGTATGCTTGGCAAGCAAGGCTCAGAATAATAAGATTTACGATCGCGCATGCGCAATTTGATGTACCGTTACTTTTTAATTTTCATTCGTTAGAATAGTCGTTCACTTGTTTTTTGAGGATTCTGATTCTGGATTTAATATCAGATTTTCGATCACGCATGCGCGATTCGATGTACCGTTACATTTTGTTCGTTATATTAATCAACCGATGGTTTCCGAGGATCCTTATTTCGAATTTAATATCAGATTTTCAACCAAACATGCGCGATCAATTTACTGCTTATTTTTACCTTTTATTCGTTATGGTAGTGGATCATATGGTCTGAGGATGCTGATTCCGAATTTAATATCAGATTTTCGATCGCGCATGCGCGATTCGATGTACGGTAAATTTTTAATTTTTATTTTATATATTATTCGATCATGTGTTTTCTGTGGCTGCTGATTCCGAATATAATATCAGATTTTAGATCGCGCAGGCGGTAATAATTTTCGGTTATTTTTTAATTTTTGTTCGTTATATTAATCAATCGATGGTTTCCGAGGATCCTTATTCCGAATTTAATATCAAATTTTCGATCACACATGCGCAATTCAATTCACTGGTTATTTTTAACTTTTATTCGTTATATTAGTGGACCATATTGTTTAGTATTGGCTATCGGCTTCCCTGGTCTGACCAACACTAATTGGTATATGAAATAAAAAAAAGGAAATGGAAATAAATGCATGCTAATATATAAAAGAAAAGAACGGTAGTGGACTGTATAAAAAAAAAAATTAATTAAATTGCTGGAAACATAAAAGTTATATTTGTACAATTTAAAATTATTAAATACAGGTATTAGAAATAAACCACTTGAATGATGATACGGTTGATGCGGATAATTTGAAGTTAAATGTAAAATAATCTTCTTACTTGTGGTAGGTTTGCGAATACTTGCTAATTTCCGGTAAGAATGGCCCTTCTTTATTACCCCTTGCCGCCTGCCCTGCTGCTGCCTATCTGTTCTACTCTATTATTTTGTAGAGGAAATTAAGTTCACAAAAAACAGAAGTCCTTTTCAGTCTAAGTGCACTCACTGAGCTCTACAGGTACTCTACAGGTCCTAAGCATGATTTTGCAAGTGAACTTTCTATCTAAAAGGTTACTTCCACATGCAAATTATTATTCTGAGCCTTGCTTGCCAAGCATACGAAAAGGCACAGGTAGCCCTTAACTGAAGATGAATTTCTGCGATTAGACTCCTTGACTTGAAACGGTCCTTTGAGGGCTTTGCCGTTCAAATCCTGCAGGATACGCAGTGTTATATCACGCCCCTGATAATCTTTGGGGCTATGGGTATCCAAAATATTGATCTCAGAAGCGACAAAGAGAGCGTCGGTCCAGCGTGGAAGTGTTGATCATGGATGCGGTTTATGATCAATCGTGTGACTTCCGACTTGGTAGGGATAAGGACGGGGTGCCTTGAAGAGAAAGTAAGAGGAGCGTAGTGCAAACGGCCGCCCACCCGGATGATTCCCTCTTCATCCCTGAAAGGATCTAACCCTGAGTACTCTCTGGGAACGACAGCGCCATCCAGGAAACACTCTTTTGGAAGATGCGCCCTTTGAACTATTAGGAAAATGCGTGCCTCTGCGCGTTCGTATTCCTCGGCGGTAATAGGACCATAACGAATACGAAAATGGGGTTTTCTCTGCAGACATCTTAAGATACGGGCTACGGTTCTTACGAGAGAGTCATATGAGGAGAATCGGGATAACCACTCGTGCTCCAAAGCTCCCTTTGGTGGCGTAAATTTAATAAAAATAGGCGTAAAATAAAAAGTTAATAAAAATTTTAAATTTTGCATCGCATTCGAAAAGATTGTATTGTATTGAACATAGTATTTTATATTTTAATTCAATAATTTTTATTAACAAATAGTGTGTATTTGTATATTGTACAAATCAAAATAAACGTACAAACCTTTACGAACCTCAAACCTCCCAGAAAAATGATTTCCGAATTTAAATTAATTAAATGTTTCGGTCATTCACATTTTTACTAAGTGAACTAGCATCATAGGTATTCTCTGTTCAACAGCAATATTATACATCTGGCGGTTAGTCGAATGATAAATCTTTTAGTTATCGATAAACATCTGATGCTACATTTTGACGGAGAGAGAAAATTTGGTTGGCGGTTAATCGGTTCTATCTGAAACCGCATTGGTAGTTTTGGATAATTTACTTGGCGTATTCAGTGATTCGAATAGTAGCGATCAATGTAAATATTTTATAACATACTCGAAGGAGTGAGATTCCGCGACAGTTATTGCAATCTGTCTTGGATCCCTTTGTGTAAATAGAAATAAGAATAGATTCTTTTCATTCTTTGGTTCTTTTTTTATTTTCCCCAGTGTCTGATCTAACTGTCATTTTGGAAAATGATTAAGTTTCGATCAATTTGGTAGGTATGAAAATGTGGACTGTATCAGGTTAAAAATAATAAATTAGGTTGAAAATAAAAAAAATAAATAGATGTGAGAAAAATTGGTGTTTAATGGATGAATGGATAAGTTACAGAATTCGGGCAATTTACATAAATTAAAGATCAAGTTGTTAAACCCGACAATTATAGTTTCGGATCAATGTTCTCTGGTTGGCAGGCAGCATGCTTTTTCTTTTCTTGATTGTGGTGTCCCTCTTCGCTTTATCTCCACGTCTCTCCCCGCTCGACTTCCTACCTTAGGGAGCTCTGAGCTCTACTCCATTATGATGCTCTTTATAACACTGGAGAGAAAAAAAATGTCCAGCTCAAGCTCAACTGAATAAGAACAAGAATGGTGGACGGAATAATAATGGCGACTGTCCAATGATCATCACTATCGATTGTTCTATTCGATTTGTCGATATTGAGCGGTTTCAAGATGAAACGCGAACATACCGCCCATATAAATTAGATTATGCTAATTTACAAAATATGAACAGGATACAATATATGAAAAAACATACAATAACATAAAACTAATGTTACACAGAAAAAATATATAATCGCTTCAGCCAATGATATTAACTAAATAAAGCTAATAAACCGTGAAAATCGCGAATTGCAAGAAACAACAAAACAAATTGATAAACAAGAAACCAAATCATCAATAACGAAATTGAATCTACAATAAACTCTAAAGAATGAATGAAATAAAAAACAAAAGAAAAATTAACTATAATTAATTAGAAAGATCTTCCGTCTCTTCAGGACACAACAGCGGAGCGACGGAAGCAACAGCTCTCGTCACTGTTTTGCCGGATGAGGTAACGATGTCTATGACACGTATCACTCCGTCGAGGCCTTGATGGACGGCTACAACACTTCCTACAGGCCACTCTCCCAATGAAGCCTTCTTTTCCAAAAGTACTACAAGATCTCCCGCCTTGATACTTATGTTGTTGCGGTTCCACTTGGTTCGTAGTTGGAGTGTAAATCTCTATCCTATCCTCTGGTAAAACGGAACAGCAACGATACGACGCATTCTTAACTTCATTTACACGGTTTATTAGCTTTATTTAGTTAATATCATTGGCTGAAGCGATTATATATTTTTTCTGTGTAACATTAGTTTTATGTTATTGTATGTTTTTTCATATATTGTATCCTGTTCTTATTTTGTAAATTAGCATAATCTAATTTATATGGGCGGTATGTTCGCGTTTCATCTTGAAACCGCTCAATATCGACAAATCGAATAGAACAATCTTTTTTTTTTCTCATTTTTTTTCTCTCCAGTGTTATAAAGAGCATCATAATGGAGTAGAGCTCAGAGCTCCCTAAGGTAGGAAGTCGAGCGGGGAGAGACGTGGAGATAAAGCGAAGAGGGACACCACAATCAAGAAAAGAAAAAGCATGCTGCCTGCCAACCAGAGAACATTGATCCGAAACTATAATTGTCGGGTTTAACAACTTGATCTTTAATTTATGTAAATTGCCCGAATTCTGTAACTTATCCATTCATCCATTAAACACCAATTTTTCTCACATCTATTTATTTTTTTTATTTTCAACCTAATTTATTATTTTTAACCTGATACAGTCCACATTTTCATACCTACCAAATTGATCGAAACTTAATCATTTTCCAAAATGACAGTTAGATCAGACACTGGGGAAAATAAAAAAAGAACCAAAGAATGAAAAGAATCTATTCTTATTTCTATTTACACAAAGGGATCCAAGACAGATTGCAATAACTGTCGCGGAATCTCACTCCTTCGAGTATGTTATAAAATATTTACATTGATCGCTACTATTCGAATCACTGAATACGCCAAGTAAATTATCCAAAACTACCAATGCGGTTTCAGATAGAACCGATTAACCGCCAACCAAATTTTCTCTCTCCGTCAAAATGTAGCATCAGATGTTTATCGATAACTAAAAGATTTATCATTCGACTAACCGCCAGATGTATAATATTGCTGTTGAACAGGGAATACCTATGATGCTAGTTCACTTAGTAAAAATGTGAATGACCGAAACATTTAATTAATTTAAATTCGGAAATCATTTTTCTGGGAGGTTTGAGGTTCGTAAAGGTTTGTACGTTTATTTTGATTTGTACAAATACACACTATTTGTTAATAAAAATTATTGAATTAAAATATAAAATACTATGTTCAATACAATACAATCTTTTCGAATGCGATGCAAAATTTAAAATTTTTATTAACTTTTTATTTTACGCCTATTTTTATTAAATTTACGCCACTGTTTTGTGGCGCCTTCGAAAAGATTGTGTTGTATTGAACATAGTATTTTGTATTTTAATTTAAGAATTTTTATTAACAATTAGCGTGCATTTTTATACCATTTTTAATTTTGCTGAGAATTGATAAAAATCAGACGGTAATTATTTCATTATTTCATACTTTTCAGAGCATTTATTTTTACAAGTTCCTAGGTTTCGAAGTCGGTTTATTTTTTTTTTTTTTTTATAAAATATTTTTTTCGGTAGCAAAATTACTAAGCCCACGCATTCTTTCCCGAAACATGAAAATTCGAATCTACAAAACTATTATTTATCTAACGGTCCTTTACGGTTGCGAAAGGCAACGGACATTGTGGGATGAGCAACTGCCTATGGTATTTGAAAATAAAGTACTGCGTAGGATATTTACACCTAAAAAGGATGACCTAGTCGGAGAACAACGACGAACTGAGCGAACTGTACTCGGTAAATATAATTGACGTGATAGCAGCGAGACGAATAAAATGCACTTGTTAAATTGCAAAACTTATTAGTGAACGCATTCTACAGAATTATAGGTGCGGTGCCGAATGGAAAACTTCCAAGGAGTAGGCCTAGAAGGAGGTGGAAAGATTGCATTCAGGCAGATTTTTCGAAATTCGATTTGGACGGAGGTCATTGACTGGAGGTGTCTAGGGAGAGAGCGGTGGTGTCAGCAGGGAACCTTCGGGTTTCCGAAGCCTTTTATTATTATGAAATTCGATGCATAGGCGTCTGCAGGGGGTGTGAATGGAGAGCAGTCTCCTCCTAGAAAATATGAGAAACAAAATTCTCAAATTAAACATACCTCCCTACATACCCACCCAAATAAAAATACCTCCCTATTCTTATATTATATGTACGAGTATTAAGTATTTGTATGAATTATATATAAATATATGTTTTATTCGAACCTTACATATACGAGTATGACTAGAAGTGATAATAGAATATTGCTGTTGCAAATTCATAAATCCCTATAAGATACCACAATTCAAGTGCAAGTTTCGAAACTAGCCGTAACGATCAATGTACGCCAAGGTTTGGCTTTTTTTTTTCAGCTTTATGTTTTATTTGAATGCTATTTACATCCGTGGGTTTTTCGGTGCTTGAAAAGACGACTTTTCCTATGGTGGCCGAATTCCTCATGTGAATCTTATTAGATTTTGTGTTCAGTTATCACGAATAAGGAACCTTTAGGAATAATCTGTTAAATAACCTGATGCTTATGAAAGTCCTGAGAATTTAAAAATTTTCCTCTAAAATATACTAAACAACTTAACAACAACTACAAACAAACAGCTAAAATATACTAAACAACTTAGTTTATATTTCAATCAAATAAAAAGGATTCATAGACTAACAAGCAAAAAAAAAAACATACTTATGCTAATATTACGTATTTTTGTTTTAAAAAAATAATATATACCCCATGAAAAAAGTATTTTTTTTTCTCTGTTATCTTGGCCTCTACCCTATAGGGTCATTGGCTGGTATATTAACCCACCCACCACCAATAGTCAAAATTATGCGAACACCCTTGTTTCGGTTTGTTATTGTTGTTGGTATAGAATCGACAAACTAATTTGAAACTAACTTGAAATTTGTAAACTATTTAATTATAAGATAAAAGATTCGATCACAGCCGGGAATCGAGCCCAGGTCCTCTGCATCTATGTCGCATCGTAGAAAAGAATTGTTATCCTTCAACGAGAATTGAAAACTCAATAATGTATCAGTAGTAAGAGCGTTGCGACTTAGATAGAGAGGACCTGGGTTCGATTCCCGGCCGTCGACGAATATTTTATCTTCTAATTAACCCTTTGGAGTATGGTGGAAGGTTGCAAAGCTGTTGCATGCTTATATATGAGTGTTAGATACATTTAATTTATATCAATAATTTGTGATCGTTGGTTGAGTGCTAAATATACGGAGTGATAAATTAAAACTTCAACACCACGATTGTTTAATTATTTCACGAGGATCTATACCGCAAATTGACGTATAATAATTTACCTCAAACCGAGCACACGCCAGATGTCTCAGCGCCTCAGTGTGAGTAGACCAGTATATATATAGAGACTTTAGTCCCCTAATACACCACCGCATCAAAATAAATAATATTACCATAGCCATATCTAAAAATATTGCAATAGATAATAAACACCCTGTTTAACCTTAGGGTGAGATCCTCCATGCTGTGCAAGTTACGTCATCACTACGCACACACTAACTGTAATTTACGTCAAAAACGTAACTTGGCGCACAATCGAAGAGTAACGGTCCTAACCTCGCCTGTCTGGGTACTGACCGGCCCTTATCTACGTCTACGAGAGCCCAGCGCCGCTAATCCGTTTGGCTTATTGTAAACATCCATCTCCTCCCAGGCTTTCTTTTAATTTCTTTTAATCTTTAATCATTAAAATTTAGGTAAATAAATTCTGTTTTTCTTCTTTATTTTATAATATTATTAATTTATTCATTAACAATAGTAACAGTAAACATGGATGCTGGATTAGAATCTCCGTCGCTAAATGATAATTTCAATATGCTCCAATCAATCCACGAAGAGGTGCAGCGAAGTATCGCTGAGACAAAAATATATAAAGAAGAACTAGAGAGAACCAAGGAGAGGGTCCAGGCATTAGAAGACGGGCAGAATGTAATAATAAGCAAGCTCCAGAGCCTAGCCAAAGTTTGTGAAGAAACGGACTATATAAAGAGGAAAAATAATATTATTCTTCACAACTTAGAGGAAAAACCTGGCGAAACCTTTAGTACGATATTAGATGAATTTATAAAGCTTGCCGCCGAAAAGATGCACATCATAGTCACAACAGGTGAAATTTATTATATTACCCGTTTAGGGAGTCAAACCAGTTCTCCTCGTCCTGTGTTGGTCAGATTCGTTACTACCTGGAGAAAATATGAATTCCTTGAGGCCAACAAGAAGTTAAAAGATTATGAAATAAACTTGTCAGAAGATCTTCCTCTGAAGGTGAGAAGAAGACCCCGAGAGCTTATACCATTTTTGCAGGAAGCGAGAGACCAAAATAAAAAAGCAGTTTTAAGGCGCGATAAATTAATAATAGATGGAGTGGTTTACTCTCTAGAGCGGCTCAAGGAGCATGGTGTGCCATGGCTAAGGGTGGAAGACCAACCTGGGACTTCCAGTGTTTTGGGAGTTGAAGATCTGAGTCATAAGGATACCCGAAGTCCTGCTAAGAGGAAATTTAAATTAACTCCTAAAAAGATGGAAGTCTCCGAGAAAACCTTAGCGACTGTACAAAAGTTTGCCTCTCGGCCAAGGCTTTTCTCTCTCGATAGTTATATCGTTCGGAGTCCGCCAAACAAGATGGTGATCAAATAGCATTCGCTTACTCTGGATGGTACTACGGCTACAACACGGAACGAAAATGGTCTCACTATTCTTACATGGAACATAGACGGTTTTCAAAGGCTATATCAAGCTGATTTTGGTTCTGATTCACTAAAGATTTCGGAAAGTGTGCATCTATTCTGTTTTCTTGAAACCTGGGCTATGCAATATACAAAAGACACTCCATTCTTTCTAAAAAATTATGATTTATTTTATGCTAAAGCTAATAAAGAAAAATCTCTTGGGCGAGCGAGTTCTGGGAATCGCTATTTTTTATAAAAAGAATTTATTCATAGATATTAAATTATTGAGTGAATCAAATTTTTGGCTTTGTGTAGGCTTTACCTGGAAGTCGTCACGTTTTGTCTTAGGGACGTCCTATTGGTCACCGGCAGCGGACATCGAAGTTTGTACAGACTTTTTCCGTGACCAGCTTGCTTTCATATTGAAAGAAAATAAAGACGCTGCATTAATAGTAACCGGAGACTTTATCTGTAGAATTGGCAAAACAGAACCATCTGAAGAAGCTATCTTCGACTGCACTGAATTGAGGTTTCCATGGCGCTCTTGTGATTTAATTGTTAATAAAAGAGGAGACTATCTGATTGGACTTCTAGAAGAATTCAATCTTGAAATATGCAATGGCCCTACTAACTCCGATAACTGTGGAAACTTCACATTTATCTCTCACATGGGAATGAGTGTTATTGATCTTGTTTTAGCCAATGACGTAGCCCTGCCTTTGGCCGAAGACCTTGCAGTTGTTAGCCTATCGGATTTATTTAACAACAAAGGAATATTTTTAAAATTAAATAGTAGGAACGTTATTGAAAAGAAAAAAGGTGCTTTGGAAGACAGAAACCCGTTTCATTTTCGAACGGCTGAATTCATTAAATGGGACCGTGAAAAACAGCCTATCTTTGCTGACATGCTATCTAAAAGTGAGAAAATATATTACTATAGCGAGGATCACAGAGATTTGTACATTAATTTTTGCTCTGTAATTTTAACCATATCAGCTGATTGTCAGATTCTGCATAAACCCATGACTTCTATAAAACCATCTAGTAATAAGATTTGGTTTAATGAAGAATGTAAGGAATCTCGTAGAAACGTAAAAGAATTATGCAAGAAGTTAAGGAAAAGTGGGTACATGAGAGAAGCATTCCTGGAGTACAGAATTGCGAAGAAAAATTATTGTAAACTATTAAAACGGATCCGAAAGTCACATCAAGACCAAGGTATTTCGCTTCTTTCGGAAGTGAGGAACTCTGAGCAATTTTGGAAAACTGTCAAGAAACTAAAGGGAACGGGTTATCAGGAAAGCCAGATTGGTGTAAACACATGGTGCAATTATCTGCAGTCGTTGTATTCCAATAAGTCCTCGACGCGTCCCAGTAATTATTTCATTGATGTTGTCCATCCTTACTTAGAAGCAGACATAACATTAGAAGAGCTACAGTTCTGCAGAGCTAAAAGCAAAAATGGGAAAACTCCGGGTTTCGATGGAATCCCTTACGAGGTTTTCCAGAGCCTCACCCCCGAGTGGACTCATTACATTTTAAATTTGATGAACCAAGTTCTGAGAACGGAGAAGTTGCTCTACGAATGGTCCAAGGGAGCCCTGAGTATGCTCTTCAAGAGAGGGGATCGGCTCGATCCCTCCAACTATCGTGGTATTGCTCTCTTTAACACTTGTACAAAGCTATTTACTTCGATCCTGGGAGAAAGAATTAAAGTATGGACCGAGGAGTGTAGCCTGATACCCAGGGAACAATCATGCTTTCGTAAAGGACGATCTTGTACCTACAATCTATATACGCTATCATGTATTATTTCATTATATGTCAAAATAAAGAAGCAGCACCTAGATGTTATCTTTATCGACTGGCACAAAGCCTTTGGTTGAACACGGTTGATCACGGCTTTCGTAAAGGACGATCTTGTACCTACAATCTATATACGCTATCATGTATTATTTCTTTATATGTCAAAATTAAGAAGCAGGACCTATACGTTATCTTTATCGACTTGCACAAAGCTTTTGACACGGTTGATCACGGCCTGTTGTGGGAGAAATTGTATAAATTTGGTTTAAGCGGTAAAATTCTAAGGATTTTGAAAAATATTGATCGCTGCGCTGAATTTTGCCCTAAAATCTATAGGAAAAAAAATTTTTTTTGACGTACTTATTCAAACCGGAGTTTTGCAGAGGGAATCATTATCACCAACTTTATTCTCACTTTTTCTGGCGGACATAATCAGTTTCGCGAGATATCTCGTCTGGAGCCATAAAAGGGTTAAAGGGAGTAAAATTAATAAACTATTTATCTAACGATAAATATTTACTACTTAAAAACATACAATTAAAATTTGGTGTATTTTCTCTAGCTTTTGTGTTTTCAGGTTCCATTCAGGAATTTAGGGGTATCCAAAGTTTAGTATGTGTTGGCTAAAGAAAAGCCTTGAAGCTGAACCGATGGATATAAAGAAATACCATCACTTTTAGGTACCGTGGTTTTATTATTAGCTGTTATTTTTTTTATTTTTTTTTGTTGTCTGTCATTTACACGCCTTCCTAAAAGACCATTGTTACATTACTTACTTTGTATAAAAAAGAACCTGGAGTTGCCACATCATGTTCCTCCCTCTTCAAAATCTTTTATCTGCGTGGCGAAAATTCCTTAAAAGAGCAAGTTTTCATTTGTTTTATCCATCTTCTTCTCTATACCTATCTTGTTTATTTCAATAAATATGTTTTGTTTTGAATCATCTTTTTTTATTTTTCAATTTATTTCAAACTGATATTTGTGTAACATAGATGTTTTAAAAAGAATTGTTATCCTTCAACTAGAATTGAAAATCCAACAATGTATCAGATGTGTTGAATTTATTTCAAACAATAATGTGCCTAATACTGTTTTTTTTTCTTTCTTGCAGATGAGACTATTCCAATAAATCGAGTGAGACGTGAATCAGTTTATGCCGAGGCTTTCGATCCAGAAGAAGATCTCAGGCTTAAACATGTAAAACTCTTTTAATATTTATTACATTACAAAAAAAAAAATAATTTTATGTTACATAATTAGAAATCTTAAGGATTGCTTAGTTTTATCTAACATAGCATTATGTGTTTTGAATGGGGAAACTCTCTCATGGAGATCGGGAAGGAAATGATTCACCCAAAAAAATCTTAATATTCTCTTATTAACTAGGTCTCTTGATAAAAATAAAATTAACTCCCCTAATTTATAATAATTTTATAAAATATTATCAATAGCTTTATAGAACACCATCAAACATTACGAGATATATATGCAACGAAAAGACTTACCTAATTTAAAATAGAATAAGAAATGCTATTGCAATAAATTAATTTACGAAAAACGTCAGCCAGTGGAAAAGAAAATGAAATCGGATGGGCTAATGATAGACATAAAATTCATGTACAATTTTAATTAAAGTAACTTCCCACATACTAGTTATTCGATATTATAAATATATATATGGGATATAATAGATGGATATATAATAAATATAGATTGGTGTAATTTGATAATAAATTACACAGGTAATTGATTGGAAATTAATTGAAGAAGGTTACAGTGTAGCAGTTGTGTGTGACACATTGTGAAAAAGGTGAATATTTAAAGGTGTAAAGGTTTTTTCTTGATTAAGATGGTTGATTCATTTCATTTTGTTATATCAAATTCAGTTTCTTTTATTTCGTTTGAATACTTTTGAATTTTTTTTTTTTTCGGTTGGCTCACAGACCTTGAAGATCTTTAGCCGCCTCAACTAGCCTATTCCAACTCTGTCTATCTTGGGCGATGGCTTTCCAGTTCACCACTCGATGTTCGGTGGCTTCCTTCTTGATTATGTCAGCCCATCTCGTTCTGGGTCTCCCTCGCGGTCGGGTACCGACCACTGTTGCATTCATCGTCATGTTGAGGGAGCCTGATGGGTTGCTTCTTGCCACGTGTCCGGCCCATTTTAACCTCTTAGCTTTCATATCGTGCGCTATCGATTGTTGGGTTTCCCCTATAATCTCTTCTTTAGTCTTTCTTCTCATTATCAGGAAACCGGCGAGTGACTGGATATCTTCTTTCTTACTTCCTAGCACAGTCACATCATCCGCATAGGCGAGGAACTTATGCATTTTCCCCACGTGCACTCCCCCGCTTGCCTTGGTACATTCTCGGATAACTTTTTCCAAGGCCAGGTTGAACAGCATCGGGGATAGGCAGTTGCCTTGTCTTAATCCTGACTTCACGTCGAAGCTTTCAGACATTTCTCCTTGTACCAGGACTCGGCATCGGGATCCATTAATACACGCCCGTGTCAATCGTACCAATTTCCCTGGGAAACCCAGTTCCGTCAGTATTTTCCAAAGGCAGCTCCTGTCGACCGAGTCGTAGGCTGCTTTGAAGTCGACGAATAAGGCGTGCACATCTTGATTTATTTCCCAACGTTTCTCGAGTATCTGTTTAAGGATGAAGATCTGATCGGACGTGCTTCTTCCTCTTCTGAACCCTGCTTGGTAGTCGCCAAGGGACTTTTCATAGTATGGGTTCATTCTGTTTAGACTTATGTAGGTCAGGATTTTGTATGCGACAGGGAGTAGTGCTATTCCTCTATAGTTTTCGCACTCGTACATGGATTCCTTTTTCAGAATTGGGCATATGAGACCTGTGTTCCATACGTCCGGGATCTTTTCCTCTCTCCATATTTTCAGGATGAGCTGGTGTAGATGGCTCGTCAGTGACTCACCCCCTTCCTTGAATAGCTCACCAGGTAAGCTATCTATTCCAGGGGCTTTTCGCCGCTTTACCTTCTCAATCGCCATTTGCACATCCAGTAGATCCGGCTCCTCTACCACATCGCTGGGATGGTCCTCAGCATGGTCCATGTCCTCATCCTCTGAGGGATCTTCACTGTTCAGCAGCTGCTCAAAGTAATCCTTCCGGATTCCGAGCACTTCGTCTTTGACTGCTGTCAGTTTGCCTTGTTTATTTTTCATTTGAGTGCTCCTACCCATGTATCCGGTTCTTTCTTTCCTGATGTCAGCATATAATTCACAAATTTTACCGCCCTGCCAGTTATCTTCTATCTCCTTGAGCTTTTGAGACAAGAATTCTCTCTTTGCCTTTCTCAGTGTCTTGTTTACTGCTTTCTGAGCAGCTTCGTATCTATCTCGGGATTCTTTGTCTCTTTTGCCTAGGCTGAGGATCTTCAGTGCCCTTTTATCCTCCACAGCCTTACGGCATTCTTCCGTGTACCATTTCTTTGGTTGACGTTTAGCCTGGACTCCTATCACCTTGTTCGCTGTCTCCTTCAAGAACTTTTCAATTTCCGCCCAGTGACTTTCAATTGGCGTACTCTCTAGGTCGAGAAGTTCGAATTTATTGGACAGCTGTATTTGGAATCGTGATTGAGTCTCCGGATCCTTTAGTCTTTGGATTTCATATCTTATTCGTTTCAGGTCGCTATCTGTCTTCTGGATTCGTCTAAGCCTTTGGTTAAACTTGACTACCACCAAGGCATGGTCCGAACCACAGTCGGCTCCCCTAAAGCTCCTCACATCTTGAATGGAGCTTTGGTGTCGCTTGTCGATCAGCACGTGGTCGATCTGGTTCCTCCACCTGTCCCCAGGACTTGTCCATGTATACTTATGAATCTCCTTATGCGGGAACTTGGTGCTGCTGACTACCAGATTCTTAGCAGCTGCGAAACTTACACATCTTACTCCATTTTCGTTGCTCGTTTCATGAAGACTGTGCGATCTAATTGTTGGCCGAAACTGACGCTCCCTTCCGATCTTGGCATTGAAATCCCCAATGACTAGTTTTACGTCATACCGTTGAATACCGTCGTAGACTTGCTCAAGCTGCTCATAGAAATCGTCTTTCATATCATCGTCCTTGTCTTCGGTTGGTGCGTAGACGTTTATGATGGAGATGTTAAACCATCTTCCTTTGAATCTAAGCACACTCATCCGATCGCTAATAGGGACGAAGCTTAGGATTGATTTCTGAGCCTTGGGGCTTACTATAAAGGCAGTTCCTCCGGTAAAGTTCTGTATGTTCCTTCCACTGTAGAATATCGTGTACCCATCGATAGTGAGTTCACCATCCTCGGGCCACCTAACTTCTTGTACGGCTATTATGTCAGTAGCGAACCTTTTAGCTTCCTCCACTACTGTTTGGGCGGCTCCAGGTCTGTATAAGCTCCGAACATTCCACGAGGCAAGACGGAGTCCTTTATACAAAGCCGGGGTCGTTACCAGTTTTAGACTATCAGTTCCGAGGCTAGTTTTTGGTTTCGTAATCAGGTAAAGTTTTTACATGGTCGGGTGATTGACCCAACACATAACCCCCGTTGACCTTGGAGGACCTGTAATGAGACGTCTCCAGTAGACTGACGGGCCTCATCACGCCCGGGGGAGGGGGGAGTTTGGACCTCGTGACTTTCATCGGCGGGTGGTCACCCAACTGGGGTGGTCACCCATCCAAGTACTAAACACGCTCGACGTTGCTTAACTTTGATTACCTATTGCAACTGTCTTTGTCCACTCGGCCATCCCGGCCCTAATTATTTTTGTTTGAATTAAAGTTTTTATTGAACTTACCGCATCAGAAGTGGGATCTACTCATCGATATATTGGAAACATTTTTTATATGAAAATGCCTGAATTAGGAAAAATCGAAAAAATTCTGTTCCATCTTAATAACAGTAATTTCAAAGCAATTAAGTCGTTACATTTTACAGGTTATGGCGAAGATGGACAATCAAGAAACGTAAGAAGTAATTTAAAGAGTTTTAATGGGTTCGATTTTACTGTTGGATCGACCGAATTTCTATCAATTTGTGAGATAAAAGAATGTTTGGAATTATCTGATCTCATTTCAGTATGCCACATTTTAGATTTTGGTTATGAAGGTGAAAAGGAAGATTTATGCCAACGTATAGTGCGTTATTTGGTCTCAATTAAGGATTGCAGGAGTGTTAAGGATGCTATTGCTTTATCTGACTCGGATCCTGAATCTATTAATGATCAAAGAGATGAAAGCGTAGCCGAAAATAATAGTTCTATAGTTAATACTAATATTTTCAAAAATGATAATAATAGTATTTCTGTAAGTTTTGGAGATATAGAGGATTCTATATCCTTTCTCTGGTAAAGAAGATTATCCTATAGATAAGTGGGTTGCAGATGATGTTGTAGGAGCTTACTCAAATGTCGGTGTGAAGTTGGAAAATCATTTGGTGGAAACTCAAATTTCGAGAGTTCTGGGTTCCTACTGAATAGTTCTAGAGTTCCTGATAGTTTAAAACAAAAAAATTGTACATTAAGCTAAAAAAAAAACCTTGTAAAAAGTGATATGCAACTTCACGTAGCACAGTGGGAAAATTTTGTCATTTAGCGGCCAAAAATCTATAACTCCTGACCGAATGACGAACATCGAATAATTCTTTTTTCATTAATGAGCTTGGGATTCCCTTTATCAGTGAGAATTTTAAAATCGATATATCGCCGATCGATCACATTTGATCGATCTAATTCTATTAGGGTATTTTAGCACCCTTCACCCTCTACCACTGTGAAAAAATAAACTTAACATCCCTCAAAGTATTTCGAATTAATTTTTATATGAATCATTTCTTCACTTAAATTTAAATAAATTAGTTTATTAGGTACAGGGTTATACATGGAGAATGAAATGAGTCAGTATTATTATCAATAGAGCTTTCTGCTTATATACATGTCTTTTTTCAGGCATTTGCTCCTTTTGAAAGATTTTAAAATAATTATTGTCTAAATAAGAAAAAATCCAAACAATTAAATTAAAAATACCCTATTTTTTAGGAATTTTAACGGAATAAAATATTTTCATATAATTCAACGAGAAGCATATTTTATGATTTAGTCCTATTCGAGGCCGGAAATATAATAAAGGTTCAAACATAAGGATTTAAATCTTATAATCGATATATCGCCGATCGATCACATTTGATCGATCTAATTCTATTAGGGTATTTTAGCACCCTTCACCCTCTACCACTGTGAAAAAAATCGGAACCAACTATTGCCATTAATAGAAGTTATATCAATTTAAATACTTTCTTTTCATTAATTACATAGTTAACGTGGATGAAATTAAAACGCATTTTTATCCAATAATTTTACAGCCATTCTTCTTATTTACAAAATATTTTTGGTGCAACAATATAAAAAGTAATGCTGAATAGAAAAAAAATAATAATATCAGAGAGATGAGCATAGATTTTGCATAAAATAAAATAATTTTTTTCCCTATTAAGCTTTACTTTCTGTATTAATGAACCAAACATATTTTATGAATAAGAAGAATTGCTGTAAAATTATTGGATAAAAATGCGTTTAATTTCATCCATGTTAACTATGTAATTTATGAAAAGAAAGTATTTAAAAGTGATATAACTTCTATTATTGGTAATAGTTTAATTTTTTATATGTCTTGTCATTTTGTTTTATAACTTTTATAACTAATAAATATATGATATCTTTATATCTTACTTCTTAGCACTGATATTTTTCTTTTAATGTCGTATTTGTCCTGTCATTTTGTTAGATTTTAACAATTTTCTTACATATTATTGGGTATCTTATAAATTTTTATAACAAATAAACCTATAATTTCTTTATATCTAACTTCTTCGTAATGATGTTTTTCTTTTAATTTCGTATCTGTCCGGTCATTTTGTTAGATTTTAACAATTTTCGTACAGATCCCGTCTTTCCTGAGAGTTGCTCTCCCTCTTTCAATATCAAGACCTAACAATCAAAACAAAAATATGAAGACAACTGCAAATTATACCTTTAAGAGTACCATTATAAACCCAAACAATTATTGTGAACTTTATGATATTGTAAACTTTAACAAATTTCGAACAAATTCTAACACAATTTCTTCACGTTTTACAACTTTTATATAATAAATGTATAATTTCCTTATATCTTACTTCTTCGTAATGATATTTTTCTTTTAATGTCGTATATGTCTTGTCATTTTGTTAAATTTTAACAATTTTCGTATAAATTCTAATGGATTTTATAAATTTTTGCAACTTTTATATAAATTTTAGTACTAGGTATTATAAGAAATAACCATATATTTTCTTTTATTCTGAACTCTCTATTTCTGAACTATATTATGAAATAACCATATATTTTCTTTTATTCTGACTTCTACGATCAGATATTTTTTTCTTTGGTTTTCATATCTTTTATATAATTGTATAGGATTTTAGCAAATTTCGTACAAATTCTAATACATTTTCTTCATGCTTTATAACATTTATAAATAATAAATGTATAATTTCTTTATATCTTACTTCATAGCACTGATATTTTTCTTTTAATGTCGTATTTGTCCTGTCATTTTGTTAGATTTTACCAATTTTCGTACAAATTCTACATTTTTACAACTTTTTTACATTATTACAACTTTTATATAAATTTAACAAAGTTTATGTCAAACAACCATTTATTTTCTTTAGTTCAAACTTCTTCATTCTGGCATGTTTCTTTGAATTTCATACTTTTCTTATAATTTATGAGATTTTAACAATTTTCTTACATATTACTGTGTATCTTCTGCATTTTTATGCATATATAATATATATATATATGCATATAATAATATATAATATATAACAAATAGACCTATAAGTTCTTCATATCTTACTTCTTCATAATGATATAATTCTTTTAATTTTGGTATTTGTCCTGTCATTTTGTTAGATTTTAACAATTTTCGTACAGATCCCATCTTTCCTGTGAGTTGCTCTCCTTCAATATCAATACCTAACAATGAAAACAAAAATATGAAGACAACTGCAAATTATACCTTTAACATTACCATTATAAACCCAAAATTTTATTCATATTTCGATTCTTTAGGTTTGTAAAATATCACTCATATATAGATATACAAAATACGTTATTTTTATCTATATTTTTGTGTTTTATGGTATAGGTACCTATATTTTTTTTTAGATATATTAAAACAATGTGATAATAATATTTCCGCTTAAAAATTTAGAAAATACAGAAGTTTTTTCTGTATTATTATTAATTTATTGATTCGGGGAGGGAGCTGTACAATAACTTCTTAAGTGATATGCAGCTGAAATCATTTAGTTCAAACTTCTTCATTCTGGCATGTTTTTTTGAATTTCATACTTTTCTTATAATTAGATGAGATTTTAACAATTTTCTTACATATTATTGTGTATCTTCTACATTTTTATAACAAATAAACATATAATTTCTTTATAGGATAGGATAGGGGTTTTAGGGCGATAAATATCGCGATTATTACGCCCTAATTTCTTTATATCTTACTTCTTCGTAATAATATTTTTCTTTTAATTTTGTATATGCCTTGTCATTTTGTTAGATTTTAACAATTTTCGTATAAATTCTATTGCATTTTCTACGTTTATGCAACTTTCATATGAATTTTAGTACTAGGTATTATAAGAAATAACCATATATTTTCTTTTACTCTGAACTCTATTAGGTATTATTAGAAATAACCATATATTTTATATTATTCTGACTTGTACGATCAGATATTTTTTTCTTTGGTTTTCATATCTTTTATATGATTGTATAGGATTTTAACAAATTTCGTACAAATTCTAATACATTTTCTTCATGTTTTATAACTTTTATAACTAATAAATGTATAATTTCCTTATATCTTAGTTCTTCGTAATGATATTTTTCTTTTAATTCTGTTAATGTCTTGTCATTTTGTTAGATTTTACTAATTTTCGTATAAATTATAATGCATTTTCCACATTTTTACAACTTTTATATAAATTTAAGTACTAGGTATTATAAGAAATAACCATATATTTTCTTTTATTCTGACTTCTACTAGGTATTATAAGAAATAACCATATATTTTCTTTTATTCTGACTTCTACTAGGTATTATAAGAAATAACCATATCTTTTCTTCTATTCTGACTTTTACGATCATATACTTTTTTCTTTGGTTTTCATATCTTTTATATAATTGTATAGGATTTTAACAAATTTCGTACAAATTCTAATACATTTTCTTCATGTTTTATAACTTTTATAACTAATAAATATATGATATTTATATATACTAGGTGGACCCGTGCGAAGCACTTCGCACGAAGATTTGTATCACATTTTACTTCTAGGTTTAACATAGGAACTATGAAATGAACTTTTTTTTTTGCCCCTTCGTACCCCCCCCCCCCTCCGTCTCCCCCAACCATTCGGGCCTTAAGGTGAAATTATTTTTCTACAGCAAGGCAGAATAAATTATTTTTCTGTTTAATAGTTAAGGAAGAACTTCATTTTCTGACGTTTTTCTTTACAAAAGTTTCCTGTAATCTTCCTGGAATATATGAAATCACTAAGAATGTTTCATAGTCTTGGAAATTAATCTTTCTACATTCTAATTTTAACTTCCCTACTGATTTTGTTTTTTCAAAAACAGTTCATAAGATGCTTTTTACGCTTATTTTTCTGACAATGGAGAGGAAGATAGTCTTCTAAGTGGTAAGAACGACATCAAATAGGTTTCTATCCATGGAGAGGCAACAAAACAATAAGTAGCCTTGTGAAGCTGAGGGGCCTAACCCACCAAGACCAAAGTTTTAGAGGTGTTAGACGCCTGGCCCAAAAACGTGGAACGTGTATGTGTCATAAAGCCCGCGTAGAAACCATTGAAATTCATTTTTCTTATTTCGATACTTTAGATTTCTGAAATTCCCGTTATAAAAAAGATAAGTTGATAAAACCAAAGTTCTAATGAATCACTATGTTACTATGAATCACCATAAATAGATTTTATTTATTTTATATATATTTTGGATTACAGTCATGGGCGGATCCAGCCAATTGTAAAGGGGGGCTGCATCCTAATGGGGGAGGCTGCAGCCCAACAGCTCTTCATTTGGATCTGCCGATCAGCTTTTTCACCTTCCCACAACTGAAATTCTACCTGTTCTGCGCATTTTTGTTCTTTAACTTTTATTATTTATTTATTTCGTCCTTCCTTGCCTTTCAGCAACACGGGTGTTGGCAACATTTCAAATGTTGCTATTGGGAATCGTTGGAGGTATACTTCAGTTGATGTTGTTTTGTTTTTTCTGTTCCTTCTTCTTCTTCTTCCTACTTCAGTTTTTCAGCTCCCCAAATCACCTTCTCCGTGGCCTTCTTCTTCATCTCCTCCTTCAGGCGGTCTCCCAGGCAATGGTCCCTGCCTTGTCAAATTGAAATGGGCAAAGCCAACTGCAGTTTTCCACCCGTACACAAAGGACTTGTAGTATGGATAGTTTGCCTCAGTTACCAGTTGAGGGAAATCGTTTTCTGCCACTACGTAGAGTCCAATTTCCCTCAACAGTTTGGCCCTAAGTGCCTCAAAGAGTGTGCAGTCCACAATGATGTGCTCAGCCGTCTCCGGAACCCTGCATCTAGGGCATAGGGGATCTATGTCCTTTCCAAGACTGTGCAGTTTGGCGCGGAAACCCCCATGCCCCGTGAGAAATTGCGAAACCCAATAATCCGGAATAACCCAAGTCGCCAATAACCGTGATCGGACGGTGGGGAAATATTTCCTCAACGTAGCTCCTTTCGTTTTAGTCACCCACCTCCGTTTCCATTCATCAATTGTGACTTCTCGCATTGTTCTTTTCCATTTTCTTAGGTTTTCAGCAATTCTCGTGCGGATATTTTCCGGTAGAGCTGCTAAGCCTTCCCTTTTGAGGACAGAAGAAAAAACTTGCTTTAACTTGCTTCCTTACTTTAAGGAAAATCAAGTTCTACCTTTATATGACGAAATTTTTTCCAAATGGAGGGGCTCCAGCCCCCATAGTACCCCCCTGCCCTCAGATCCGCCAATGACTAAAGTAGACTCCTGCTTATCCCTCCTCGTCGGAACGGATACATTGCCGTTTAAGTGAATGAGCCGGTCAATCCGGAAAAGTGTATATAAACCAGCAAAATATATTATTATAACTTCTATATTTCGATAAAACCCAAATGCAACACACAACCTATTTTACAAAGGCTATATAGTTATTAATTAAAGAAACCTTTTTTGGGCCAATTTTATTTAACAATTTAAGAAAATATTCACTATCAATCTATTCAGTTTTCACAAATCTTTTATTTTTTTTTCGTTTATACGCACCTTAATGTCAATTGACGAAATTTCTTGTCAAAATATAGGAAGCTGTTTCTTTTTTAATGAAATGAATGGAGGATACGGATTTTGTTTCAAGATCAATTTTACTTCGAAGAGATTTGTTTTACTGGAGTTCGGTAAAACATAAAAAAAATTTGTGCGTGCGCGCAACACACAACTTTCACTTACCAACTTACTTAGAATAGAAATTTATGCGTTTTTTTAATGCCACTTCTCAAAGTTACACATTTTTCGACATTCATTTCTTATTTTTGTTTTCATTTGCTCTATAAAAAACACTAATTTATTTTATTAATAAATAAAAGTTTATACTTGTGATAATTCGGCAATGCAAGCTTGATACTCCAAGTCGTCTGATTTTATAATTCTCTATGTACTTGATGAAAATTTCATTTAGTTACCATGAAACAAATAATTTCCATGAAATGAACAGAACGGCTTTGATTATGAACAATGATCTGTCATTAAAGGCGTACTACGCATGCATGGACTCAACGTGTTTTATGAGTTGACTGAATATTTTTCTTTTTTTCTCCTCTAAAATGTTGGCTATCACATCTTTGGCATATATATACATCAAATACCCAGTTTGATTAAAATCGTTGAAGCCGTTTTTAAGTAAATAAAAATAACAGGTGAAAATGATACAAAATTTATTCAGTAAAGTCCCCCCTCCGGTTGTTCAATTTTGATGAAATTTTTAGTCATATCTCTGGCATATCAATACATCAAATACTCAGTTTAATCAAAATTGTTGGAGCCGTTTTTGAGAAAACCAAAAAAATGTAAAAAGTTATTAAATAAAGTACCCCTCTGGGCAATTTTGATGAAATATTTGCTGTCACATCACGGGCATATAAATATAATAAGTACCTAATTTCAGGTTCGCACGGTTTATAGTTTTTGAGCTAGTCTGTTCACACACACACACACGCACACGCACGCGGACGCGCACGCGCACACACACACACACAAAGTCCATTTCGCAGGACTTGGTTATTTGGACTCAGGGGACCCCGAAACGTGTATTTCCGTTGAAATCCGGAAGTGGAAATTTTTCACGATCGCTATACTTCCCCTTACTATATATTTCATATCTAGGTAAGTGAAAGTATAAAACAAAAGACTTTTTGCCTAAATTTTAATTTATTTAAGATCTATCGAACCGCAACATAATACAAATTTTAACAAAATTTTTGATTGAGAATATGACAAAATTATAAATGTTTTTAACAATTTTAAAAAGAATTTTTATCTTTTACAGCGTCCATCGGTTTATCCGAAGAGTCGGTTAAACGGGAACCTGTAAAGTGAGAGTATACTGTAATTGCTAAATGTGAGAGTGCAATTTTCCAACGCTACAATTAAGTCTAAATCAGACGAAACAACATTTTTAGAACCTAAACACGACAGGTCCTAGCATTTGCTGTAACGAAATACAATAAGTAGTTGACCACGTGCGGCGGAGGAGCCTAACCCAGGCGTTATCTCAGAAATGATAGGTTTTAGGGCTTTAAAACGCAAACCCCTTTTTAGTTCTAAAGAACTAAACTAGGTCTTAATGCTCGTATCGCAATCCATAAAACCCAATTTTATTCCTTTCGATCCGTTGAGTCAGTACGTTTAGGTCGATATTTTATTTTGGACCAAAAAATGAACACTGAGAATGCAATTCGCAAAAGCTCCGTGAAATTCTGAATCCAACGATACCACATTCGTGGCATTTGAGCACGGTAGGACCTTATAATTGATAAAAAACCGATTTTTACGCTTTGTGAAATAATATATGTGGGATTTTACTTCTTAGCATTGATACTTTACTTTTAATGTCGTATTTGTCCTGTCATTTTGTTAGATTTTAACAATTTTCGTACAAATTCTACGTTTTTACAACTTTTTTACATTATTACAACTTTTATATAAATTTAACAAAGTTTATGTCAAACAATCACATATTTCTTTTAGTTCAAACTTCTTCATTCTGGCATGTTTCTTTGATTTATCCTTTCATGTTTCCTCTTGATTTCATACTTTTCTTGTAATTTTATGAGATTTTAACAATGTTCTTACATATTATTGTGTATCTTCTACATTTTTATAACAAATAAACCTATAATTTCTTTATATCTTACTTCTTCGTAATGATATTTTTCTTTTAATTTTCGTATTTGTCCTGTCATTTTGTTAGATTTTAACAATTTTCGTACAGATCCCATCTTTCCTGAGAGTTGCTTTCCCTCTTTATGTTTTCTTTATTTTTATCATATTTCATATTTAGCCATTTCTTATTTTTATGCGTAACGAGAGACAGTTAATTTCTCCATGTAAACAAAAACAAAGGTACTTTATAAGAAAGAAACAAACAAACAAAAAAGGCCCCCCCCCCCAAAAAAAAAACCCCCTCAGAACATTTTAATAATGATAAAGCTTACCTGATATTAGAGAAAACCTAATGTTCATTAAACATGACGAATTTGATAAAAATCGTTAAAGCCGTTTTTGAGATAATCGAAAAAAAGGTAAACATTGGAAAAAAAGTCATAAAGTAAAGTGCCCCATCAGTTGGACCAATTTTGATGAAATGTTGGCTTTTACATATTTGGTATATACATACATCAAATACCCAGTTTCTTCAAAATCGTGAAAGCCGTTTTTGAGTAAATAAAAAATATGTACACGTGAAATTGGTACAAAATTTATTAAGTAAAGTCCCCCCTCCGGTTGATCAATTTTGATGAAATTTTTACAGTCGTATCTCGGGCATATACATACATCATATACCCAGTTTGATCAAAATCGTTAGAGCCGTTTTTGAGACAATCGAAAAAAACGTAAAAAGTTATTGAATAAAGTACCCCCTCCCTTTGAGCAATTTTGATGAAATTTTTGCTGTCACATCGCGGGCATATACCTACACTAAATACCCAATTTCAGGTTCCCATGGTTTATAGTTTTTGAGCTAGTCTGTTCACATACACACACACACACACACACACACACACAGACACACACACAGACCATTTCGCGGGACTTGGTTATTTCGACTCTGGGGGTCCCAAAACGTGTATTTCCGTTGTAAACCGGAAGTCGAAATTTTTCACGATCGCAATACTTCCACTTACTATATATTTCATATATAGGTAAGTGAAAGTAAAAAAGCAGCTTTGCTGGCAGAGTACAGTACTAAGCATAAAAAATCTGGTGCGTGCACGCAACACACAACTTTCACTTACCATCTACTTAGATAAGACATTGACGTGTTTTATTAAATATAATTTCCCAAAGTCACACATTTTTCTACATCCATATCTTATTTTTGTTAATCGTTAAAGCCGTTTTTGAGTAAATAAAAAAAACCGTGAAAATGATACAAAATTTATTAAGTAAAGTCCCCCCTCCGGTTAATCAATTTTAATGAAATTTTAACAGTCATATCTCGGGCATATACATACATCAAATACCCAGTTTGATCAAAATCGTTAAAGCCGATTTAGAGTAAATAAAATAAATCTGGTGCTATGCGCGCAACACACAACTTTCACTTACCAACTTACATTAGAAATCGACATGTTTTTTTAATTGCCATTTTTATAAATAATATAAAAAAGATGACTTGATTTTGATTAAAAATGATTAATTTAATCAAAATCATTAAAGCCGTTTTTGAGATATTCCAAAAAAATATAAAAAATGGAAAAAAAAGTTATGAAATAAAGAGCCCCCTGCATTTGACCAATTTTGATGAAATGTTGTCTGTTATATTTTGAGCATATACATACACCAAATATCCAGTCTGATAAAAATCATTACAGCCCCTGTTGAGTAAATAAAAAAAACACGTGAACATATGAAAAAGTTTATTAAATGAAGAACCCCCTCCGTTTCACCAATATTGATGAAATTTCGGCTGTCGCATCGCGGGCATATACATACATCAAATACCCAGTTTCATCAAAATCATCAAAGCCGTTTTTGAGAAAGTAAAAAAAAACGTTAACATTAGATAAAATTCTTTAAGTAAAGTCCCCCCTCCGATTGATCAATTTTGAAGAAATTTTTGCAGTCGTATCTCGGACATATACATACATCATATACCCAGTTTGATCAAAATCGTTAAAACCGTTTTTGAGTAAATAAAAAAAACATGTGAAAATGATACAAAATTTATTAAGTAAAGTCCCCCCTCCGGTTGATCAATTTTGATGAAATTTTTACAGCCATATTTATGGCATATAAATAGATCAAATACTCAGTTTAATCAAAATCGTTAGAGCCGTTTTTGAGAAAATCGAAAAAAACATAAAAATTTATTAAATAAAGTACCTTCTCCCTTTGAGCAATTTTGATGAAATTTTTGCTGTCACATCGCGGGCTTATACATACACTAAATACCCAATTTCAGGTTCCCACGGTTTATAGTTTTTGAGCTAGTCTGTTCACACACACACACACAGACACACACACACACACACACACACACAGACCATTTCGCGGGACTTGGTTATTTCGACTAAGGGGGTCCCAAAACGTGTATTTCCGTTGAAAACCGGAAGTCGAAAATTTTCACGATCGCAATACTTCCACTTACTATATATTTCATATATAGGTAAGTGAAAGTAAAAATCTGGTGCGTGCGCGCAAAACACAACTTTCACTTACCAACTTACTTAGATTAGAAATTGACGTGTTTAAATATATATATATATATATTAAATATATATTTCTATCTAAATATCATTTCCCAAAGTCACACATTTTTCTACATTCATATCTTATTTTTGTTAATCGTTAAAACCGTTTTTGAGTAAATAAAAAAAACACGTGAAAATGATACAAAATTTATTAATTAAAGTCCCCCCTCAGGTTGATCAATTTTGATGAAATATTGGCTATCACATCTTTGGAATATACATACATCAAATACCCAGTTTGATCAAAATCGTGAAATCCGTTTTTGAGAAAATAAAAAAAACATGTGAAAATGATACAAAATTTATTAAGTAAAGTCCCCCCTCCGGTTAATCAATTTTGATGAAATTTTTACAGTCATATCTCGGGCATATAAATACATCAAATACCCAGTTTGATCAAAATCGTTAAAGCCGATTTAGAGTAAATCAAAAAAACACGTGAAAATGTTACAAAATTTATTAAGTAAAGTCCCCCCTCCGGTTAATCAATTTTGATGAAATTTTACAGTCATATCTCGCGCATATTAATACATCAAATACCCAGTTTGATCAAAATCGTTAAAGCCGATTTAGAGTAAATAAAAAAACACGTGAAAATGTTACAAAATTTATTAAGTAAAGTCCCCGCTCCGGTTAATCAATTTTGATGAAATTTTTACAGTCATATCTCGGGCATATAAATAGATGAAATACTCAGTTTAATCAAAATCGTTAGAGCCGTTTTTGAGAAAATCGAAAAAAACCTAAAAAGTTATTAAGTAAAGTACCCCCTCCCTTTAAGTAATTTTGATGAAATTTATGCTGTCACATCGCGGGCATATACCTACACTAAATACCCAATTTCAAGATCGCACGGTTTATAGTTTTTGAGCTAGTCTGTTCACACACTCACACACACACAGACACACACACAGACACACAGACCATTTCGCGGGACTTGGTCATTTCGACTCTGGGGACCCCAAAACGTGTATTTCCGTTGAAAACCGGAAGTCGAATTTTTTCACGATCGCAATACTTCCACTTACTATATATTTCATATATAGGTAAGTGAAAGTAATATGAATGTAGTCTTTTTACTTTCACTTACCTATAAATGAAATATATAGTAAGTGGAAGTATTGCGATCGTGAAAAAATTCGACTTCCGGTTTTCAACGGAAATACACGTTTTGGGGTCCCCTGAGTCGAAATGAGCAAGTCCCGCGAAATGGTCTGTGTGTCTGTGTGTCAGTGTGTGTGTGTGTGTGTGAACAGACTAGCTCAAAAACTATAAACCGTGCGATCCTGAAATTGGGTATTTAGTGTAGGTATATGCCCGCGATGTGACAGCAAAAATTTCATCAAAATTGGTCAAAGGGAGGGGGTACTTTATTCAATAGCTTTTTACGTTTTTTTCGATTTTCTCAAAAACGGCTCTAACGATTTTGATAAAACTGAGTATTTGATCTATTTTTATGCCCGAGATATGACTGTAAAAATTTCATCAAAATTGATTAACCGGAGGGTGGACTTTACTTAATAACTTTTGTATCATTTTCACGTGTTTTTTTTATTTACTCAAAAACGGCTTTAACGATTTTGATCAAACTTGGTATTTGATGTATGTATATGCCCGAGATATTACTGTTAAAATTTCATTAAAATTGATTAATCGGAGGGGGGACTTTACTTAATAAATTTTGTATCATTTTCACGGGTTTTTTTACTTTCACTTACTTATATATGAAATACATATTAAGTGGAAGTATTGCGATCGTGAAAAATTTCGACTTCTGGTTTTCGACGGAAATACAAGTTTTGGGGTCTCCTGAGTCGATATAACCAAGTCCCGCGAAATGGTCTGTGTATGTGTGTGTGAACAGACTAGCTCAAAAACTATTAACCGTGCGAACCTGAAATTGGGTATTTAGTGTATGTATATGCCCGCGATGTAACAGCAAAAATTTCATCAGAATTGGTCAAAGGGTGGGGGTACTTTATTTAATAACTTTTTACGTTTTTTTAGATTTTCTCAAAAACGGCTCTAACGATTTTGATTAAACTAAGTATTTGATCTATTTATATGCCCGAGATATGACTGAAAAAATTTCATCAAAATTGATCAACCGGAGGGGGGACTTTACTTAATAAATTTTGTATCATTTTCACGTGTTTTTTTTATTTACTCAAAAAAGGCTTTAACAATTTTGATCAAACTGGGTATTTGATGTATGCATAAGCCAAAGATGTGATAGCCAACATTTCACCAAAATTGACCAACCGGAGGGGGGACTTTACTTAATAAATTTTGTATCATTTTCACATGTTTTTTTTATTTACTCAAAAACGGCTTTAAAGATTTTGATCAAACTGGGTATTTGATGTATGTATATGCAAAAGATGTGATAGCCAACATTTCATAAAAATTGATTAACCGGAGGGGGGACTTTACTTAATAAATTTTGTAACATTTTCAAGTGTTTTTTTTTTATTTACTCAAAGAAGGCTTTCACGATTTTGATCAAACTGGGTATTTGATGTATGCATAAGCCAAAGATGTGATAGCCAACATTTCACCAAAATTGACCAACCGGAGGGGGGACTTTACTTAATAAATTTTGTATCATTTTCACGTGTTTTTTTTTTTTTTTTATTCAAAAACGGCTTTAACTATTTTGATCAAACTGGGTATTTGATGTATTTATATGCCAAAGATGTGATAGCTAACATTTCATCAAAATTGGTCTAACGAAGGGGACCACAAGAACGCATTAATTTCTAATCTAAGTAAGTTGGTAAGTGAAAGTTGTGTGTTGTGCGCACGCACCAGATTTTTTCAATATACTTCAAATAATATAACATCTATAAATATAAAATTATTGGCATGAAAATATTCTTTTGTAAACATTGTTAACTTTAACAATCACAACAAAACATCTTATATTCTTTAAAGGAGTTAATTTTAACATTGTAAAAACAATAGTTAATATAATATTTAAGCCATAAATATCAAGATTATAGGAAAACATTAATCTATAAAATCACATATTGTTCGCTTAAAATATCTTTTGGATTAATCTTTTACAAATATTTAAATTGAATTTTTATTTAATTTAATAATTTAATAGAAACAGAAATAATATTTTTACGCTGACGTTACAGACTTTTGTTGCAATTAGATGAAGGTAAAACTATTATCAAACCATTTGCTTTAAATTATATTTTTTTTATTTCCAAAGAGACTTTTTATTGTAATAAAATATAATTTATTTCAAATTGTTGTACATCTATTTAAATAAACATTTATTGGAATGATAATCATCCATGTTTGAATGAAATCACTGACCTGTTCTTTTAAAATATCTTTTGGGTGGGTCTTAATTAGCAAAACACATTTTTTTCCTGCCTAGACATCGATTTTCATAATCTTTGACAAAATAAAAAGAATGATTGTGGTAATAATTATAACCCAATTTTTCTACCTAGGCTATTTGAAGTCTGAATCCAACTACTCTACACACCTATTTAATTAAATTACACCACATTTAAGCATAACTGAAGCTTACTTTTAGAGAAAGCTTTTTTTCTCTTTTATTTTTATTTTTCTGAAGTAATATATGTACAGATATATAAGAAGGTACTTAAATAGTCCTAAATGTGCTGATCATGATTGATAAAATCCACCTCGATCTAACGCATCACTATGCCACTATGAATCACAATAAATAGATTTCATTTATTTCATACACATCTCTGACTACAGTAGACTCCAGCTTTTCCGTCCTTGTCGGAACCGATTCATTGCCGTTTAAGCGAGAGAGCCGGTCGATCCGGAAAAGTGTATAAAAAAGCTAAAAAAATATATTATTACAACTTCTATATTGCGATAAAACCCAAAAACAAAAAAACAACCTAATTTACATAGGTTATATAAATATTAATCAAAGAAAACATTTTTTAGGTAATTTAATTTAACGATTTACGAAAATTTACACAATCAATCTATTCAGTTTTCACAAAATGTTTTTTGTTTTTTTTTCCGTTTATGCGCACCTTAATGTCATCTTGTCGGTACTGCCTAAGTATACGAAGTTATTTCTTCTTAATATCTTTTTTAATTTTTTTATGAAATGAATGGAGGATAAGGATTTTGTTTCAAGATCAATTTTACTTCGAAGAGATTTGTTTTACTGGAGTTCGGTCAACAAATAAAAAACAAAAGACTTTTTGCCTACATTTCAATTTAATTAAGATCTATCAAACCGCAACAGAATACAAATTTCAACAAAATTTTTGACCAGCGATTGATAATATGATAATATGACAAAGCTATAAATGCTTTAAAGAATCTTAAAAAGAATATTTTATCTTTCACAGCGTCCTTCGGTTTATCCGGAGAGTCGGTTAAACGGGAACCTGTAAAGCTGGCTTTTCGGACTTCCAATTGCAAGGAGTTGTGCAGCGTCGAGCTTTCTCTCGGAATCTCTGATGATAGAAGCAAACGCCTTTATCACGAGATTGAGACCTGGAGTTGCGATCTTGGCTCTGACTTCTGCCTGTCTTTTCTATTTTCTTATTCTTATTCTTATTCTTATTTCTTTTCCTTTCTATCCCTCCTTATTACTGGTCACGGAGCTTATAACTGGTATACTTGCAAGCTAGCAATTCGGCAGCAACAGAAGAGGTTAATTCATAAACTTGTGCGCAATTGATAAGATAAATATTAATTTTTTTTTTTAAAGGCATAGCCAGCTGTTACAAATGTATTCAATATTTCTGTTTCCATTGTGATCAGTACGTCAATCGTTGATCTGACTTTACGAAATCCGCATTGGATGTCAGCTATGAGGTTATACTTTTCGATGAGCCATGTTAATCTATTGTTGACCATTTTTTCTAATAGTTTTGATAGACAGCTAGTGAGTGCAATAGGTCTGTAAGTGCTGACTAGTAATTTATCTTTATGAGGCTTCAGGACTGGTATGATCAGCGATTCTTGCCAGGAGGAGGGATAGGTTGATGTTTCCCATATTTTATTGTAGATGTACAGTAAAACTGTTTTGGCGACATGAAGAAGATTTTGAATCATCTGGTTGTGCACTTCGTCTTGTCCTGGTCCTGATGGTTTAAGCTCATCTATAACAGCATTTAATTCCGAAGTTGTAAAAGGATTATTATATTCTTGCTGGCATTGAGTTCCGATAATTTCAGTAGATGTAGATGAAAAGTCGACATTCGCATCTTGGGTTGGGTTCGTTTGATATAGGTGCAAAGTGATTTACGAACAATTGAGTTGATATTTGTAGGTTTGTGACTATTTCTCCTTCATCTTTTATGATTGGCGGGTAAGAGTTGTATTTTTCTCCCACGCTATGTATTTTGTTCCAGCCTTTTTTTATAGGAGTGTGTAAATTGATAGATTGCACGTAGGATAACCAAGAGGATTCCTTTTTAGTTTTAACAATATTTCGGACGACTGCCTTTTGTTTTTTTATATTGAACAAGGTTTTCGTTTGTAGGGTTTCGCTGGAAGGCCCTTAATGCTTTATTTTTTTCTCTCACTGCAGGACGGCACTCGTCATCAAACCAGGGTGCATGGTTGGGTTTGAGAAGACCTTTGGTTTTTGAGATGGATTCGGTCGCAGCATTTATAATTAATTTAGTGAAAAAATCTACCATTTCATCGATATTTTTTGGGAATTCTTGGGTACTTATGGTTATTATGCTTTTAAAGTATTCCCAATTTGCATTCTCAGTTATCCATCTGGGGTGATTATTTCCCAGACAAAGTTTAGTTTTGTTGGGAAGTGGTCGCTTCCATACTGGTTTTGGGTAACTTCCTATGTTAGATGATTTTCCAGGTTAGGAGAGCAAAAGGCCAAGCCTAAGGCTGTAAATAAGCCAGTTATAGGGCAAAGATATGTCATTTCGCCCGTGTTTAATATGAATGAATCTGTTGAATCAATAACTCTTCTAATGGCATTTCCTCTTGAATTATTAGTTAATCCATGACTCCATGAGCAATGAGACCACAATACGTGGTCTATACGTGGATATCAACAACAACTACTTAAGGTACAGGGAGGCTGTTGATGAGTTCTCTTTCGTTTATCGGATCGTTCGGTGGTAAATAGAGGCAGCAGATGGTTATCATGAAACAGAGTTTTACTTTTACAAATATGACTTGCAAAGGGGAAGTGGTTTGAATTTCTTGTGAGTATAAGTCTTTCCTTATAGCAATGGCGACGACTCCATGAGCTCTTTCACCTTCTTCCAATTGCTTGTCTTTTCCATATAAATTGTAGTTTCTTTTTGTTAAGTTCAGGTTAGCAGGGATTTTGGTTTCCTGTAGACGTAGTATTTGTGGTTCCGTTTCTTTCAAGAGAATTTTCATTTCTTCAAACTGAGTTCTGATAATAATGATGATGATAATTGGTTATAAATCCAATAGGAGATGGGAATAAAAATATTAACAGTAATTATATTATTAATTCGGAGAGGAAAAATTAGTTTTTTTTTTGCTTCAGTGATTAAAAGACAAACCATAAATTTTGATCTAATTAAAAAAAATAAAGGACTAATGATTATTTACATTTAAATTAGTAAAATTTTGTTGAGTGGGATCAAATCATATGTTATTGAATGATTTAAATTATTTTGGCATTTTGAACTTTTCAAAAGTTGAATAACATTTCATGGTTTTTGTGGTAATGTTTATCTGAATTTAATGAACCCTTAAATTAAATTGAGACCTTTATATTGTAATAAAAAAAAGTTTATGATTAATGCCCCACAACGATTATCGGAGCTGCCTAACGTTGGCTTAAAATGTGTGTTTTTTATATATGTGCAACAGGTTTCTAATATAAAGATTAGAATAAGACTAATTTAATATAAGATATATGTTTGTGGCCAATTTGTATATTGACATGACATCACATATGATAACTGACACATGCCAATTTATTTTGGTGGGCAGAAATTTTGAAAGGTTAGATTCCATTAAAAAGAGTCCCGCATCTGCTCTGATGTGCTTTTAATCCTGCATTTTGGCTATTAATATATTAGTCCCTCCCTATTAACTTAGGGTCCTTTTAAATTCGTGAAGGGGTATGTTGGATTCCTTGCCTTTCCATATCCTTCGGTTCAAGACGACTGCATAAGTGGAGACCCCACTTGTAAGATTGTAATCTTGAATCCTAACCCTTCAAGATGGTTCAAGACGACTGCATAAGAGGAGGTCCCTTTTATCAGGTTGTAATCTTGCAGCCATAAATTCTCACTCATTTATGCGAAGGGATTAAATACCCCCCACAGGGAAACCCCCCTCAATTGGCACACACACAAATACTGAGACAAATAATAGAAGTTGAAAGATAGTTCTATATACATATTGTTATGTTTGTGTCTAACATAGTATAGTGACATAACACTTTTTGCACATCGGATTGAATCTGCCCATATCTATAACCAATTAAATTTATTAAATTTATTCTTCGTCGTCATGATACTTAATTGAAATCATCAATTTTTTCAATTTTTTTTTATCAAGGGGGGTAATGTGATGTGATGACCCACACATAGTAAGTTGTTATATTATATTGTATGAGGGCTAGTATATAAATAAAATGGTATATGATGTAGCTAGATAGTAATGAGAGTGAATATATATCATTGTAAATTAGATGCCCAAAGAAATCATTGAGTTTATATAAATATGCTAACTAATAACATAGGGCCAAACTTTGGACCTTAAGCCCTCCTTATCGCCCTAGTACTGAGAATGCCCACTCCGAAAAGAACAGTCTAGAATCTGCTGCCAGGTAGACATATTGTGCTCTAGCTCCGGCCAAAACATCACTCCTTGTAATTAAGGCCTGTAGATATTAATTTTTTTTTTTTTTGGCTTTGTGCTTATTTACATCTGCCACAACGAATTAAGGTCGGAGATGAGATTCAGTTTTTATTTCATTTTTCTTCTTCTTCTTCTTCTTATTATTATTATTATTATTATTGTTGTTTACCTTTATTTCGATTTGATGGTCATGGACAAACTGAACTATACTGTCTAGCACCTCTATCTTCTTAATGTTTGATATCAGTTGGCTCACCCTTGTGGGAAGAGGTACCTTGTTACAAATCGGGGTTTCCATGAGCTTTTCTCTTCCTCTTTCATATAATTGACATGCAAGTATTGTATGATCCGGGTCAGCCACCGTGGTATTGTCGCACCTGCAAGTGTTGGTGTTTATAATGCCGATTTTATGTAATCGGTAGGGAAGGCGGTTGTGGTAAAGTCTAAGTCTACACAGGATCGTAAAAAATCTTCTAGGTCTGTTTATTTTCCGAAACCATGCTTTCGTTTGAATCACATGTTGTATACTGGAATAGAAGAGTCACTTACTATGTTTAGAGTTATCATACTGTCTTCGCTATTTTTTGTTTTGAATACTCCTGCAATGGGCGATTATGTCTGCACTGGTGATAGAATTGTTGTTTTCTCCGGTGAGTGATGCTTCTTCGGCTAGGCGGTCCACCTTAATATTGTAGCGATTTTCGCTATGTCATTTAACGCATGTAAAGTGAATTTCTCTGCTTATTCGTGTTAATTTAAACATGAGTAGTTTAATGTCTATTATGATAGGTCCAGAGGTCATTTCGGAGCTTTTTAGTGCTGTTAGAACGCTTAATGAATCTGATAGTATTATTGCTTTTTCATAATTAGTGCATTCTATGTGTTTTAGGGCTTTGTAAATGGCTAAAGCTTCAGCTGTAAAGACTGTGGCTATGTGTGGTAATTTTATTTTCAGTTGATAATTGGTTTTTACCTCTATTATTGCTGCCCCAACATTATTTTCGGATTTAGAGCCATCTGTATATGTGCAAGTGATAGGAGATCGTCCTTTTTCATAGCAATCTCGAACATATTCGGGGTGACCGTCTAGTTCGTCATAAGTAGTTATTACACTTACCTTTCGTTAGGGTATATTCAAATGAATAGTTTTATTTTCTGGAATAACAAAATTTCACAATGTCAACCTCTTTAATCTCATCAATATTCTGATTGGTGATTTCTTTCGAGTATAGGGGTTGTGACTGTAAAGGTATGGAGCCAACTCGTGAAGTGATTTGGTCTCTGGGTGTTCTATATTACTGTACCTGAGGGAGAGAAATTTGGCCGCTAGCCTTTCTCTTCTTATTGCTAATGGCATTACATTGGCTTCAATTAAAAGAGCGTTGGTTGGGGTGGGGTTCATGGCACCTAAGCAACATCTCAGGGCTCTGAATTGGATCTGATCCATTTTTTTGAGGTGAGATCTTGCTGCATTGTCGTAAAACATACTCCCATAATCTATACGTGATAAGATTAGGGCTCTAAATAGTAATATACAAATATCAGGATACACACCGAAGAACGTTCATAGATTTTTCTGTTCTTTCCTCAATATATTGTTCATATGGTTTCCACAATAATTTACGGTCTATTATGACTCCTAGAAATTTAGAGATAGTACATGTTTTAATCTGAAAAGGTCCTAGGTTTAAATGATCCGGTTGTGGTGTGTTTCTTTTTCTGCTCAGTATCATGGCAGCACACATTTCTTCATCCACCGGAAGTCCTAAATCATCGTTCCATTTTTTCCAGAAATGCTGACATTACTTCAGCCATTTCATAGTTTCTCATACAGCCATTTCATTTGCTCCATATATCGCGATATAATCCGCGAATTGAGAAATATTTATTCACATTCTAATTTTTTCAGTCATGCTGTATAAATCGAGAACAAGAATGGGCTCAAAACAGCTCCCTGTGGCAGACCTGCATTGATTTCTCTAGGTTCTTGAATTTTTCCTCCTATTTGAAAGTAAATTAATCTTTTTTCTATGATGCCCAACACTGTATTTGATATTTTGCTCGCAATGTTTTATTTAACCATAACTTCTTTTAGAATTTTAATACTCACATTGTTGTACGCGTTGGCTAGGTCGACAAATAGTATAGATAGTAGTTGCATTTTTGGCCAAGTTTTTTTGAATATCACTAAGAACTGTAGCGATGTTACCGAAAGTGCTATATCCTCTCCTAAAGCCGTGTTGAAAATCCGGATTTTTTTTACGATCTTCTAAAAACCATTCCAGCCTCTTTTTGACCATCCGCTCAAATGTCTTGAGGAGACAAGAATATAATTGGATAAGTCGATAAGAAGTTGATTTATCCGCTGGTTTGCCTGGTTTTCGAATTGGTATAACGATTTGAATCTGCCATTGGGGTATTTTGCTTCCATTTATCCATATATCATTGTATATTGCCAAGAGTGATCTCTTAGCGTTTGCTGGTAGTCGACTGATCATGGGATAGTGAATTCCGTCATATCCTGGCGCTGTATTAGTATTCATTGAATAGCTGATTCTAGTTCTTCGATTGTGAATGGCTCATCTATTTCGGGATTTTCTTCGAATGGGATCATTTCAGTTCTTATGTTTTCCGATACCGATGGTGGGGCAATAGAGCTCATAAAATCCTCTACAATAGTCAGGTCTATGGTTGATTGTTTGACAGGTAATCCTTTGAGTTTCCTAATCCCGTTCCAAACTTGTCCGATCGGCGTTTCATGGTTCAAAGAGCTACAAAATTTGTACCAACATTCCCGTTTTTTACCATGGAAATGTTTCCTGCATTCTGCAATGGCTTTTTTGATGGCTATAAAATTTTTGGCATTCATATCCTTTTTATATCTGTGAAATGTTATTTGTTTTTGTTTTCATTTTATCATACAACTTTCATCCCACCAGCATGGGAGTGCGACCTGGTTTATTTCGATTCATTTTGTCATTGGTCTTTCTCTGAATACTAAATGTTGCTGCTTCGTTGATAATCTCTACGAAATCTTTATAATTTGTGGGGTTTGTAATATTTACGTGTTCTTCAATTATTTGGGTGTAAAGGTTCCAGTTTGCTTAATTAATTAACCATTTTTCTGTTATGTTCTGAATTTTTTCTGCATTCGCCAATCAAATTTTAATTGAAATCGCATAATGGTCTGACCCTAGGACTTCAGGTAATTCCGACCAATATATCGAAGGTGTTATGCTCGCCGAAGCTAGAGTTATATCTGTGGCCGATGGATTACTGTAATAATAGTTGGTTTTCCATTGTTCAAGAAGCAGAGTCTTTCTTGGTATATAACCTCTAGGTTTCGGTCCCAGCTCTGTCTCAGTAGCTACAGCCCCAGGTTTGATGGTAGGCATTTAGGTCACTTCCAGCTATTAAGGAGTGAAGTAGTTGGCTTATAATACGGTTCCATTCTCTAGCAGTAAGATTTTGGTGAGGTTTTATGTATATTGTATGGTATATACCTTCAACTTAATGGTACGGCACAAACCAACTTTTGTGAATTAAGTGGACTGTATTTGAAGGTTAGAGATGTTAAAAATAAAATGGAGTTAGCATATTACATAGATTTATTGAGAAAAAAAAAAAGACCATACAAAATATTGTTTTTTAGTAGGTATTTTAATGTATTTAAATGAGATGGCCATGCTGACTCACTAATTAGTTTTACAATATGCCATATCTTCTCCATATTGTCTCAGTAGTTCTTCAAGAAGATCTCTCTCTCTGCTCTTCATCGCCTCCAGCCGGGGAACCGGCTCCACTTTTTACTCACTTATGTCTTGAATAGTTTTGAGAAAGAAAAAGAAATGGATGGGCCAGGCCTGGTCTCTTTCAGGAATCTATATCTCACCAAGTCCCTTCTCAGCCTCTACCCCCAGCAGACTTCGCCGGTGAGGCATTCAAATCTTGGCGATCCCACCTAAATCAGCTGCGGATGATTTAATCTTCAAGAACGTAAAGCTGGAAGTGTTAAGGATTTGGATGAATTGTGAGAGAAATATTAAACGAAGATAGGGGTGTTAGTAAAAGTTACAATATAAAACAAAAAAAAGAAAATACATACATCCATGAACTCTATTCGCAGAGTGTTCGAAAATTAAAAAACTAAAATACATACATCTATGAACTCTATTAACATAGTGGTCGAAAAGAAAATTACGCTTTGCTAAAAAAAAAAAAAAGGATAAACTTCAGTCACACAGTCACATGTTGTAGACAATGTGTATAAAGAATGTGAAACTGTGATAAGAAATAACCAACAAAGAATGTTAAGGAAATTCAATTTCAACCTTAGTTATAGTATTGAGAAGGAGAAATAAAGAGAAAATAAAAGGAAAGAAGATTTATATTCTGCAAATGGAGTAAATAACATGGAAACAGGTGACAAAAAAAAAATTAAACAGGAATTACTATCTTTCTGCGTCCCCAGAAAGTAAAACGAAGGAGGTAACCAACTAGGTGATTAAGATGCTTGAGGTAGTATGGGTAAGAGTAGGCGATAATTGTGAGGTAGCCGAAACAAGGAATGAGATGGTTTCATAGCACAAGGCAGGAAAGATTCTTCCCAACGTCCGCCCACCGTGAAAATACCCAGCAAGTCGGGAAAAGGAGATAGCTACCAACTTAACTTGTTCACCGAAGTTTTTCAACACCTTTGAAATGTTCGATGCCCCCTGCTTAACATAACTCCTTCTTGCAGCTTAAAACCGGTATGAAGTACGTCTTTATGGGTCGAACGATGTGTCGGGTCAAATACTTCTCGCGCTATCCCGTGAAGAGGGATCAGATCTGATGGCTTTGATGGGGAACTGGACACAGGTGCCAGTTCGCTATGGTTCGGCATGAAGGGCTTATACTTTTCCGAAAGTCCCTGATCCGTTCGGAAATTTGATTTCAAAAAACGATATCGTTGAAGCGCTGCTGACCGCTTGCAATCCGCATCTTGATGCTGAGACTCAAAAGGCAACCATTATGGGAATTTTCCTTCTTCTATGCGACCGTGAGTATTAACGGAGAGCTGTTCGCACTGAATATCCTCAGGTTGTAATCTGCCCACGGATGCGGGTTCTTCTAGTTCCCAAGATGCTTTTGACCTTGCTTCGATATGGGTTTTCGTCAGCGCTAGAAAGGAAAACGAATTGCTTGGGGTCTCGTCATGGAGAACTCAGGACACGACCAAGCCGAATACCGTCGGAGTTAAATATAACCCTTGTACTCCAGTGGGGTAAGGAACTCCGGTAAGGACGCGAGGGAAAATATCTCCCCCCGATCAGCAAGTCTATGGTTGCCGATTCTCCAAATTGCTGATCAGAAAGTGAATGATGCATTAATTCGTTTATGATCGAGGCAGGAAGATCGCGTGTAGGTAGCGAAGAGGTAATGCGGTCAACGACGACAGGTGAAATAGGGTATTCTTGATCATCAGCACACGGACGTAAGGTGCAGGAAGTTAAACCCTGAAGATGCGACCTTGGAACGGCTGTCTCGCCGAGACCTGTGTGTCTTCTGCTGAATGGGGTGATTCTAGCACCAAACTTGCGGGCTAGAGAGCTCGTGATGAAAGTGTGCTGGCTCCCTGAATCCAAAACAGCACGAACAGAACGGTAAGCTCCCCCAATAGACCTTATAAGTGCACGTTAAGTACCCAACTGTACCGTAGTACTCTCCGAAGAAGAAGAGGATTGCGTCGTTGCTCCAAAGCTGATAAATGTGTCCGTAGTTTCTGCTGGTGTTGACTCAAGGGTCGTGGTCTCCTTGGTTTCCCTTAGGGTATGCACGAGGGTGTGGGGTCTCCCATTGCAGGTGCGACAGCAAAATCTTGAGAGGCAGGTAGAAACCTTATGTCCTTTTCGAAGACAATTCCGACAGAGTTGGAGTTTGCGGACTTGTTTTAACCTCCTTTCAGGGGTTAACCCATTAGTGCCCACACGCAACTTTAATTGCATTCAACTTTTAAAAAATCCCCCTTCTAAGGAAGTTATAATTTGATGGTGTTTTTGTTATAGATTCTTACTGTAAGCTTATAAAAATGTACTGTAGGATTTGCAATGGTCAACCCTTTCAGGTAAAAGAAAGGTCAGGTCAGGTATGAGCATGTCCCTAATCCAGTTCAGTTTGCCCTTGCAATTGTTAGTGTACTGTGTCTATTTGAGCGCTATAATACTTATTTCTGTATTCTTACTGTCAAGAGGACTTTGTCTGATCACGTGAGTACAGTTTGTTATGGAAAATATTATTTATTAGGAAGTTATGAGATCCTAAAGTTAGCACGCAACTAAACTTGCGTGTGGGCACATAGAGTACTAATTTTGGCTTTCTCGTTTTTTTTTTTTTTCAGTTTTTCTCGTCTACTTTGATCTGGTGCACTTAAAAGTTATTTGAAATAGTAAAGTGGTTTTTTTTTTAGTATGTGGGAATTTGTTTATTAGTTAAATAAATATTTTTTTAAATAAAGAAAATATAATAGAATGTCGAAAAAACCTACGGTGAACGATCTTCTTTCTTTGATTGAAGAAAGTGATAAATTCTATGGAACAGAAACTATAATTATTGGACCTCCTGAAGAAGATAAAGACGTTGCAACTGATGAAGATTCCGATGCATCGGATGGAGAAGCTACTGGAGAGGCCCTTCATCTGCCAGCAGTATTGTTACGTTCTGAGGTAGTTCCATCTGTTTCATCACCCCAACATGAAGAAGAAAACGAAGAAATAGCAGAGCTACCTTTATTTTCAGACCAGCCGAGTAGTTCGTATCAAACAAGAAAAAAGCGGGCCAAGAAATCTATTGATAAAAATCAGCAGCCGTGGAATGTAGATGCTAAAAAGGTAAAATTTTCATTACCTATATTTGTACCACCTACCATTTCTTCTGATATTACTAATTTAAAAACACCTTTTGAAGCATTTTCATACTTTTTCTCTGAATAATTAGTGAATATAATTGTCGCAAATACGAATAGTTATGCTCATGCTAAAGGATTTCATGAATTTTCTTTGACAGCAAATGATTTATATTGTGCACTGGGTATACTTCTTTTTTCGGGATACCACATTTTACCTAGGAGAAGGATGTACTGGAGTACTGATGAAGATTTTAATTTGCCTTTTATTTGAAATTCCATGAGAAGAAATCACTTTGATGATATCCTTAGATTTCTTCATATAGTAGATAATAATAAGCAAACAAAAGATACTTTATTCAAAGTACGACCACTTTTTGAAAATTTAAATCTTTATCGACACTACAAAACTACAGCGTGGACGAGTCTATAATACCATATTTTGGTAGACACGGCTGCAAAGAATTTATTAGGGGAAAACCTATTAGATTTGGTTTTAAATTATGGTGTCTGGCAGATTCCAGTGGCCTATTAGTGCACGCAGAACCATATGCCGGCATACATATAGATTTAAAAAAAACAAATTTAGGACAAGGTAGAGATGTTGTAGTAGGTCTAATAGAAAAATGTAATATACAACCTGGGTCGAGGATATTTCTTGACAATTTTTTTACCTCTGAGCAACTCGTAAGAGAATTACGAGAAAAGGGAATAGGCTGCACAGGGACAGTTAGGGAAAATAGAATTAACTATGAAAAATACAAATTGACAGACCGAAAATATTATAAAAAACTAAAAAGATGATCAATACAAATGAAGTCTGATGGAACATTGATCATTATCAGATGGAATGACAACGCTGTGGTCACAGTTATGACTAGCTGTATTGAAGCAGAGGAGAAACAAATAAAGAGATATTCACATGAAGAAAAGAAAAAAATTCCAATACCTATACCTGCAGCAATAGCTGCTTACAATCAATACATGGGAGGAGTTGATCTGTCAGATCAATTTATTAGTACATATCGCTGTAGTATCAGAACAAAGAAATGGTGGTGGCCATATTTTGCTTGGGCAGTTGACATTTCTGTTGTTCAAGGTTGGATTTTACTTAGAAGGAATGGGATAAATATGGATTTGCTGGAGTTCAGAAGAACTTGTGTATTGTACATATTAAGGCATTATGGCATATCATCAAGTAGAACTCAAAGCAGCCGTCAGAGTTCCGGAGGAGAAGGTAAACTAAAAACAGACAGACTTGACCACATAATAGTGAAGGGTTCTTCAAAATATAAAGTTTGTGTAGTGTGCAAAGCAAGAATGGTTTATCTATGTAAAAAGTGCCAAAAATCACTACATCCTGATTCATGTTTCGAAAAATTTCATTCAATTATTAGCAAATAAAATAGTTGGTAAATAAATTATAATTTTGTAAATGTATATGTCAAGAAAAAATAAAAATAAAAAGAATTAAGTTCAATACAAATATTGTTTTCCTTATTGGAAGTGGAACTAACATTCCTCTGCATGTAGCCACATCTGACCCCTTATAGTTAGATAGTTTTTCAAAAAATGAGGAAGTCCCCCCGAACAAGGAGAGAGTGAGGGAGAGAGAGAGAGAGAGAGAGAGAGAGAGAGAGAGAGAGAGAGAGATTAAAGGCCAAAGCAATAAAAAAAAAAAAAAAAAAAAAGAAACATGAACAGAACATCGAACTATACCAATCGTATAGTTATACCAATATATCGAAATATTGAACATCGAAATGAACAAAATATTTAAATTAAAATGATTTTCATCAGTAGAGATAAATACCATGGTTAACTTAATAAGGCATTAAATGAGCTAACAGAACACTTAATACAAGAATGTGAACAAATAAGAAGTCAAATATGAAAGAGAAAAGAAAACCATGATTAGAACTGAACAATAGGAAAAAAAATAAATAAATAGCAAGTAGGAATTACATGCAGCTTATAAAATCGTAGATCACATAAATTAAAATTTCAGCAATATTTAAATGAGTGAAATAGGGTGAAGCATCAACAAAAGAAAAGTGTAGTGACGTCACCATGAGAAATAAAAGTTGAAGTTGAAACCAGCGCGCCAACGTATCTAGGCCGACCTCCTTGGAAAGAGATAACAGAACAAGCAACCTGGTAAGGTTATCTATAGAGGAAGGCTTCTAGTTAAGATATTGCAAGGGACAGATTTTACCTTGAATATTCTTTTTTGATGAAATTTGGGCTGGTGGAAACGAATAATATTGTCTAATTATCTACCTATTACTCAATAGTGCTGCAATTAAAGAATATATTAAATACTGATGTATATATATGTTTGAATTTTAATAGTGCATGCATTATGGTATGATGTTACTTGCTATTGTTAATTAGAATACTGTAATTTTATCAAAAGTTTATGAATAAATGATTAAAGTATATTCTAGTAAAGGAGTAAAACATGATTAAAAACAGTTATAACTAAAGTAAGTATTGTGTTCAGTTCAGGCATTTGAAATAGGTTAGGTTAAGTTTATGATATATGCTGCTTTTTATTAATCATGATTAAGGTCTGTTGCAGCTTAATTTAATAAATTTACTTTAATGAAGTCTCTGTGAATAAAGCACTCTACATAATTGAGAATTACATTTCTATTTAATGAATACATTATCAATGCTGTTATGAATACATTATCAATACTGTTCATCTGCGCTCAATTGAATTAATTAAGATTTAAACTATCTTAGGGAACTCCTAGATTTTTACATTATATTAGAATAACATTAATTAATTAATAAATTAATTTACACTAATGATAAAGGAATGGCAGATTTGTTCGAGCAGGCTGCTTATACATTGATATATGACTGTAGCATTTACAGGTTTCATCTTTTGCAAAAATTAACAGAAAACAAATGAAAATTTAACACTATTATTTTATTTTTAACATCTCTAATTAATAATGAATCATTAGACCGTGGTGAACCAATTTTATAGTTTAATATCAAGCAAGTGGGATCAGATTTTATGGTTCATATCCAGGCACGGTAGGACCAAAATTTGTAGGGTTTATACCTTCAACTTAATGGTAAGGCACAATACCAACTTTTGTGAATTAAGTGGTCTGTATTTGAAGGTTAGAGATGTTAAAAATGAAATGAAGTTAACAATTTGCATGGATTTATTGAGAAACAGAAAACAAACAAAAAAGACTATACTAAATATTGTTTGTTAGTACCTACTAACAAACAATATTTTAATTTATTTAAATGAGATGGCCATGCTGACACACTAATTAGTTTTCCAATATGCCCTATCTTCTCCATATTGTCTCAGTAGTTCTTCAAGAAGATCTCTTTTACTCACTCATGCCTTGAGTAATTTTGATTGAAGAGAAAAAAAACAAGAAAAAATGGATGGGCCAGGCCTGGTCTCTTTCAGGAATCTATATCTCACCAAGTCCCTTCTCAGCCTCTTCTCTTCGCTACCTTCGCCGGAAGGCATTCTAATCTTGGTGGTCCCGCCATGTGATTTGCCCACCCCCGCTTCTGCACTTTGTATGAATTTTCGAAAAGCCGAAACATATATATGACCTCATGAAATCATCATTAATTAGAAAGCCTTATCATCTCAGTGGGACCACATTTCTGCTGTTCGCATCCCTTGGAAAATTTCTTTCACGCAGGCTCGATTCACTCTAATTGGATTCTGGGACGTCTCCTTAAAGAGATACGCTGCAACTCTCTACCTGCGGTCCGAAGCCCCACGTGGCAATGTCAGAGTTGCACTCTTAAAGGCTAAGACTAAGGTAGCTCCATTGAAATTCCTATTAGTCCCCAGATTAGAGCTATGTGGAGCACTATTACTCTCAAAATTGGTCTCTTCCATCCCACAGTCTCTGTCTCAAACAATAGTTTATTTTACTGATTCGCAAGTAGTACTCGCTTGGCCTTAGGCTCCAGTTTACACCCTATCCATTTTCGAAGCCAACAGGGTATCACAAATCCAAACAGTCGTTCCCATACACTGCTGGCACCACGTTGGATCACAGGAGAAACCGGCGGAGATCGCCTCTCGTTGATGTGAACCTCAAGCCCTCAGCGAATGTTCACTCTGGTGGAACGGTCCTTCTAGGTTGAAAGAACTCTTTCATCATGGCTCCCATAGGATATGCCAAGCGTCGTTTTGATCAACATACCGAACCCAAGAAAAATGAAGATGCGAACTGTGACTGGATGTCTCGATTCCCCTCCTTCCCATCTCTGCTTGGGACAGTATCCCGAATTTCGCGACTCGCAAGACGGGCCCGAACTGTGAATTCTACCTCATCGGACTTCATCTCAGCGAAGGAGTATCAGGAAGCCGAAGTTCGATGCATAAAGGCCATCCAGCGACATTACCTGCCTAAGAAAATCCTTTCCGCATCAGCTATTCCTCCCAATCATACAGGTCTCCATTTGTCGATGAAGTGGGTATTGTCAGGGTGGGCGGTACACTCCATCATTCACAGTTAAAATTCACGGCAAAGCATCCAGCCCTCATTCCACAGCAATCGCCTTTTGCGTGGCTCATCATTCTACACACTTACACTCAATATTTTCAGATATGAGGATTCACTCAGGACCTACTCTTACCCTTGCATTAGTTAGAGGAAAATATTGGATTCCCAAAGGTGGAAAACTTATTAGAAGCTTCATCCGTCGTTGCGCCCGATGTCGCATTCTGATGGCCAAACCACACACACCAATAATGGCCAGCCTCCCAAGTCCAAAGTCTCTCAATTTAGGTGCTTTGTTGAAGTTGGAGTAGGCTATGCCGGTCCATTCCTCATCAAAGAAGGAATTCAGCGCTAGGGAAAGTGTATTTATGTTTATTCGTGTGCTTGGCATTGAAAGCACTCCATCTTGAGGTTGTTTCCTCCCTCACCACATCATCCTTCTGAGCAGCATTGGAAAGGTTTATCTCTCACAGAGGTCGTCCCAGAAACACACTCTCCGACCACGGAACCAACTTCTTGGGCGCCTCCCACATCTCGAAGGACATTTATAAGCTCCAACGAAGCATGGAACCCGAACTAGTTAATCATTTGGCACCTCTGGGTGTAGAATGGAAACTCATCCCACATCGAGCACCTCACTTTTGGGGGATTGTGGGAAGCCGGCGTAAGGTCAGCCAAGGGACTCCTTGCGCGCACTATGGGTTCACAACCGTACACGTTCGAAGAGCTCTCCACTCCCTTCTGCAAAATTGAGTCTTTGCTAAATTTCCGCCCTCTGTGTCCACTCAAATAAGATCCTTATGACTTCGATTTTCTTACACCGGGACATCTACTTACCAGATGTTCATCGTCAGGCGCGCCACCTGAAACACTGACACGCACTTCTGCCTTATCCAGATGGCGTCTCCTTCAAGCATAAATCAACACCGTCTGGGAAAGATGGCGAAAAGAGTACCTCCATAGGCTCCATCAAAGAACTAAATGGAGCAAATGTGTCAAGAATCTCTCAAGCGGAGATTTAGTTATCCTTCTTGAAAAACGCTGTTTCCCCGGACATTGGCCAATAGGCCGAGTTGTTGATACCTTTCTCGACAGAGATGTCGTCACCCGAACAGCCTCTGTCCGAACCCCTTCCGGCAGCATCCTTACTAGTTGTCACTTCTCTTGCTCCCCTCTTTCCTTCTGAAGAAAGTAGGGTAGACATTATTGATTGAAGCATGTTCTTTATTTCTATTTTTTTTTATTTATTCACTTGTACAAGTATACCCTCTAGCAGTTGTTTATATATTATGTTTCTCTTATTAATGAGTGGTTAAGTATGAAGCTTGATTTCATCATGTTGTAGCAAGTGTCTATTCTTTCTTTAAAATCAGTTCAGCCGATTTTGGTTGACTGTTTGTTCAGGTGAACTGAAGCATGTCTTATTCACTTTTTATCCTCATATATTTGTTTTTCATTTACATTAATACAATTGCGAACTTGCTTACGACTTATTACACCGCTGCTGCTTCCTGTGGCATGCTATGGGACTAAGCCTTTTTTAGAGAGAAAAAAACAGATAACTTTGATTCAAGCTAGCGTCGCATGTGGACGAGAACACCTTTTTTCTTTTACTCTCATATCTTCTAAATTCATGGAGTAAAGTCATTTAGCGAACCCAGGAAGAGAGAGAAGGAGCGGGCCAGCGGACAGTCGGTGAGCAATGCAATCTATCCAAAAAGACGAACAATATCTTCAAATTATTTATTCAAAGATCTCTTTTCCATTTGAACTTTTATAGTTAAATTAACAATGTATATAACTCTTTGTAATTAAATTAACAATGTAAATATTTCGGGCCTAAACATCAATAAAATTGTTTTCCTTTGGAGAAGAAATTTATTTTGTTTTAATTTAAATTCATCATTTAACCTATTCAGTCCACGCTAAATCATACCAGTTAATATTCAATATGGTTTATATCAGGCCATGTTAAGTTGATGGTATAAATCAAACTGTCGCCATTTTCAAGTCTCAATCCGAATAATGATTTAATTTATCCAGCTTTTTAAACATTGCCTTCATCAACCAAAATAAAACTTCTTTTTTTATATATATAAACCATTAACTGGTGTCGTCATATATCAAGATGAAAGACTTAAATTGTCAATTTAATTCATTTATGACGACACCAGTTAATGGTTTATGTATATAAAAAAAGATGAAGCAATAAATGTTATTTGTGTGATTGTCCTGGTGATTGCTCCAATACTGTTAACAGCAACCAAATAGTATTATTAATGTTAGGTTTCCGAGAGGCGGAATGCGGGTCGGATCACGAACTAGTAGACGCTAAAGTTCTGCAAAAACTTTCAAAAAAAAAAGTTTAGAAGCCGGATCTCATACCGAATATTTTAATCTGGAAAAACTTAAAATTCCGAGGATTAGAATTCAATTTGAAATTGAACTCAAGAATTATGTATTAGATATATTAGAACCATCGACTGAGAATGGTGAAGACATTGATCAATTGTGGGTAGGGATTAGGGATAATATTAAAGAGGTCCGTAATTTATGTCTGGGTAAAAGGGAAAATAATAAGAATAAACCGTGATTCAATGAAGACTGTTTAAACTCGTTTGAGAAAAGAAAAGGCGCTAAACTCAGAGTTTTAAATAATCCTAGCGAAGACAATCGTGTCTACTTCCGAGGCATAAGGAACGAAACGACTAAATTGCTTAAAAATAAAAAAAAAAGATACTATCTCAAAACCAAAATAATGGAAATAGAAAATAGTAGAATCCAAAATAACGTTAAACATATGTACGAAGGCATAAATTTATCACGTAAACGTCAAGGACCAGTTACGACTGTTATTAGTGATAATAATAATAATATCATAGCGGATCCGGCAGACATAGTAAGTTCAAAGAACACTTTGTTAATATTTTAAAACCAGAAAATACTCGTCTCTAACTACTTTTGGATTATCAAAGTGCTGAACCGTTATTAGAAGAACCTAGTATAAGGGAAGTCGAAATAGCTATCGGAAAATTAAAATTCCATAAAGCAGCGGGGAAGGTTAATATTCCTTGCGAACTAATCAAAGCATGTGGGGCAGCTGGGATTTTAAAAATACATCTTTTGATTAAAAGGATCTGGGAGTATGAGAAAAATACTCGAGAGAGAGAGAGAGAGAGAAATACTTTATTGATTAGTAGTGCTGCCCTACTTCATAGGATTGCACACACAGCATACTAATCAATCCGTTTGGACATTATATTTCCTATTTTTTCGTTCCATTTTTGGTCTTCTTTTCTTTTCCTTTCTTTTTTTAATATTGTTTAAATATTTTAATATTCTTATCAATATTGTCATCAGGGGTTGGATTACAATTTTTGGATCTTTTTCAGAAACAAATAATTGTAAGATAAATTCCATTACAAAAGTCAGTTGCTATACAGGTGATGGTGGATAATGCCCAAGGAGTCAAGAATTATGCTCTCGGCCAAGATCCCTATATCACCTGTTGCGACCCCTAGGTCTTCTAGGAAGCAATATGTAGATCTCGGAATTGATCCGCGAGACCCGAACCAGAGGCCTCTCATATTGAAATCTCGTTCTCCGAAGGTTTCACGGAATTTTCCTTTTAAGAAAGGGATACACTTTTCATAGATCTGTCTTTTTTTCCTTTCAACTGCACCCGCCTGATCGAGGTCATTGCCCTCATATCTTACCGTCGGATCAAGGATCAGTGCTGTCCTTCCTGTCCTGGGGAAGGCTACAATATCAGCATACCTTACTGATCCATAGGAGTCAATGCAATGGACCTCGTCGAAGCATGTGTATTCCCTTCTTTTAAGGAACCTCATTAGTTCTTCTTTGACCCTATGGTGTCGGCGGGTTATGAGGAGGAAGTTATTGGGGCATTTTTCCAGCACATGGGCCGGTGTTTCAGACTCTCTGCCGCATTTGCGGCAGAGGGACCCAACTTCTCTTGACTCTCCGCTGACTCCAGGGACCCCACGCAAGGGCGCATAGTTAATATTAAGTTTTAGGGCATTGGACCATTCTGACCCTGAGAGTACTTGTTTTTGACATATAAATCTGTTTGCCTTTAGTGTTTCCCTAAAATGCGTAATTCCAACGCCTTGCCATTTACACTTGGCCCATTCGTCAAAAGAACGTTCCCTCAGCGACTGCCGTAGAGCTCTCACGCTTCGGTTGCCCTGATCCACTCCAAGTCTTTCCGCACATTCAGCGATTTCAGCTCTATAATCGAAAGTGGACTGAAACAGGGCGTCCGGTATATTTGACAGCCGCTGGGCAATGGACCAATGCTGCAGAGGAGCCTCCCATTGGCAGCGGATCAAGCCCAGTCCCCGATATCTACTCGGGGCGTTAAGCATCCCTGTACAGGTGTTAGCTGGGAGCCGATGATTGCTTTCACACTCCTGCGGATTCTTTACCCCATCACTCTCGTCTTTTCCATTCTCGTTACTCGTACCCTCAATGTTAACTAATCCTCTTAGCTTATTGTCATTAGCCTCTAGGGGGTGTTTCTTAGCAATGTGGGTTCCGAGGCCCCTATCACCCTTGTAACTGAGACTACATATGGGACATGTTTTATCAGTAGTTCTAGAGGAACAGCCCGGTTCCTGATCGTTTAATTGGTCATTTGTAATTCTTAACGGATTTGGAATCTTGGGTATCTTTGGAATTACATCATCGATTGATACTGTTTTACCCAACCTTACCTTCTTCGCCTAGCCACTCTACCTGGACTAATTCCTTATCCCCGCCTCCCGTGGCCGCTACAGACATCACAGAGGTTACAACTGCTTCCTGAATAGAGCCCCTAGATCTCAGAACCCATATCTTTTGGCCGGCAATAACTTTTTTGGAAACATTTGACCTCATATTTCTTTATTTCTCTTACGATATACTATTGGGTATGCATTTTTAGTGAACCAAACAACTCTAAACTAGGTATTTACCTCGTTGGTTCCTCTTATTATTCAACCTCTATCTTACTACTTGCTCAAAATGCTCATTTTTAAATCTGTCATTTTGAAGATCAGCTTTTTGATTCTACCGCAGGTGCCGACTTCCCAGAACTTCCTCTCGCGATTATTTGCAAAAATCACTTTGATTTCCTTTGCAAAAATGATTTGAAAAACGGAGAGAAAAAATTAATAATTTTAAATTCAGTATTCACCATTTTGTATTATATTATAATATAATATAATATAATTGTAATATTATATATAATTGTAATATAATTGTAATATAATTGTATTACAATTATATTATATAATTGTATTATATTATATAATTGTATTATATTATATAATTGTATTAATATTATATAATGTACAATATTATATAATTGATACAATATTATATAATTGTATTAATATAATTATATTATATTATAATATTGTATTGTATTGTATTATATTATATTATATAATATAATTATATTACAATTATATTATAATATTACAATTATAATATAATTGTAATATTATAATTATTTAATAATTATAATATAATATAATATAATATAATATAATATAATATAATATAATATAATATAATATAATATAATATAATATAATATAATATAATATAATATAATATAATATAATATAATATAATATAATATAATATAATATAATATAATATAATATAATATAATATAATATAATATAATATAATATAATATAATATAATATAATATAATATAATATAATATAATATAATATAATATAATTGTATTATATTATATTATATTTGTATTATGTACAGTATTCACCACACATGTATAGAAAGAGTCTGTACTTATTCCGATCACAAGAAGGGGACGCGGACAGATACTAATAACTATCGTGGGATCCCACTACTTCCGGCCTGCTATTAAATATTTATCCTGACAAGTCGAATAACTTAATATGCCGAGGAAATTATCGGAGACTATCAATGTGGTTTCAGACGGAACCGTTGAACCGTAGACCAAATATTCTCCCTCCGCCAAATATTACAGAAAAAATTAGAATACAACGGTATTGTTCATCAACTGTATGTCGACTTCAAAAAGGCTTATGATTCAATAGACCGCAATAAACAGTATAACATTCTGACTGAACTAGGAATTAGGAAAATTAGGAAAGAATCGGTAGTTATTTTTTAGAGTTCAAGGTTCAATCTGGTTTGAAACAGGGGGATTCGCAATCTCCTGTTTTATTTAATTTAGCTCTAGAATATGTCATTAGGGAGGTGATAAATACCGGAAAGGGTTTGAATCTGGGTGGAAATATACCCGTACTCCGCTATGCTGATGATTTGGTTTTGCTTGGCGATGACATGGAAACGATAGAAGTAAATACAAAAGTATTGATGAAATCCGGCAAAGAAGAAGGGCTAGAAATAAATACGGAAAAAACAAAATATATGGTTAGCTGTAGAAACGGCGACAATTTAGGAGATATTGAACTAGAAAAATACCGCTTGAATCATATAGTCCGGGAGCTTAGGGCTGTTCCTGTGGCAAAGGTGCCTGATTTGAAGAAAATTTTTGGTTCTTAAAAAAAAAAATGAATCTTCGGTAGTTTTTATACTTCTGGATCCAATAGGACCATTTATACGACATTACATTCAACAGATCGAAGGTTATAACATATTATAGTTGTAAAAACATACCTTGCTAACACAATGATTGTATGAAGATGGTTAAAACTCGAAAAGACTCTTTTTTTTTTGCTTAAGGTATGCTTAAGGGCCAAAAAAATGCCTGATTTGAAAAAAATGTTTGATCATATAGGCTGAAAGTACTCATTTCATAGACAACAACAAATTTGAACGTCTGCCACCTAAGATCGGTTTCCATCAAATTTTATAGGCGAACAAAATTTTCGCATTTTCGAACTTTTTTCAATGTTTCGCTAGAAACTCGAAAACGATTTATCGCAGAAGAAATTGTATACTTTCTAAAATAAAAGGGCATTAAATTTCGCGTCGCCTGAGGTCCATACAATTAAAATCGGGTAAGTCTTTTCACGATAACTGATTGTCAATTCAGCCACTTTAGCGGAAAAATGAATTCCGCTCATGTTCCAAAGCCTGCAATTTAAAGAGAGTTACTCCAAATAAAAAATGGACTAATTAAACATTATTAAAAAAAAAAAAAAAAATGGAGAGGAGTCGCGGCTCTAAGGGTAGAAGCCAACTATCGGTGATGGAAATTAGATGAGGCCAAAAATAGGGGGGTAGGTGCGGGAATATTTTTAAAAATCGGTGTAACCATTAACAAAGAAATGTAGAAGCTAACTATCGGAGATGGAAATAGGATGAGGCCAAAAATAGGGGGGTAGGTTCGGACCTATAATAGTTGTAGAATATCGGATTCTGTGTAAAACGATCTCATTAATTTTAAAATCAGCCCACTAATGTGGAATGAGACAAAATAATTAAAACATGAACGTTCTTGTAGTCTAAAATCCCTGAATTTTTTTTCTGTTTATCGCATATAATTCGGCAAATACAGATCAAAAACTATTGGCTTCTTCTTACCATAAGAAGCTAAGCTATTGCAAATAGAATGATATGTTTGAAGTTTAAATCGGTTAAGTGGTTGTCTTAAAAATATTTAAATCGAACACTGAATATTTAAATATATACCATTCTTACTCCCTTTAATTTAAAACATAATCCTTTAAGTATAAGGGCAGCCGCTTGGTCCTTGTCGACTTTCGCAGAGATGCGTTGTCTTCACTTAATATGATATCTGCAGATTCTGGAGTATTTGATTTAATTTGGGGATCTTCAGAATTATGCTGCTCAGGTTGGTCTGTCGATGATGATCCTTATTCACGCTCCTGTGGTTGATTAAGGGCCGGACCTCCTTCCGTTTCAACATGTTCTCCAGCTGGGGCTATAGATGTTGGAGATTAACTGTTATATCCCTGCCATCAGGGAGTTGAACTAAGGCATAGTCAGGATTGGCATCAAGCAACTTGTCCGTTGAAGTAACTTCTTCAACAAGAGGTTCATACATGCTCTGTCATACATGCTTCTTCATCAGCATCTTCCCAGGATTCGTTAGCAAAAAGGTAGAGATACGCCAGATTCCAATCTTCTTTTGAAATTAAACATTCTCTCATGCGGCGTAGCGTTCGTTTCAGTACAGAGAAGTAAGCGTAGAGAGTTCAAAGCATTGGGTAGTACTCTTTCCCATTGAGAAATCCCTAAACGTTTTGTCCGAAGGGCCAATGTTATAGTCTTCCAGATGATACCATTATAACGTTCGACCTGTCCGTTTCCACAAGGGTTGTATGGTGTCGTTCTACTCGATGCGATCCCTAAATGCGATAGGACTGTAGTCCCTCAGACATAAACGATGTACCTCTGTCCGTGTGAATATAAGAGGGCATCCAAACATACTGAAAACCTGATTTAATGCTTGGATAACGGAACCAGAAGATATATTAATGCAAGGGATAGCAAAAGGATATCTAGAGTATTCATCTACAACAGTCAGGATATATTTGTTTCGAGATACTGGCAATGGTCCTTTGAAATCCAGACTAAGTCTTTCAAATGGTGATGTAACTTTAATGAGTTTACTTTGAGATTTATGAAATCGAGGTTTAATTTCAGCACTTACTCTGCATACTTAGGTTATGTTCCTAACTTCTTCAATTGTATAAGGAAGGTTCATGCTTTTAATCCAGTGCGCCATTTTAGTGATTCCAGGGTGACATAAAGTATTCTGGAGCGTGACCAGTTTTTCTATAAAATGGGTTGAACTGCATACTCGCGAAAGTGTACCGGCGGCTACGTTTTCTTTACCTTGTTTGTTCACATTATGTCGTAATTATAAGCGGAAAGTTACAACCTCCACCGGACCAACTTCTCATTTCTTCTCATTTCCCGGCGTATCTGGTGTTGAAAACGAACGCGATCGATTTTTGATCCGTAAGCAAAGTGAACCGTTTTCGTAATAAAAAATGCCGCCATTTTCGCAAGGCCTTGACAATAGCGCAGGCTTCCTTCTCAACTGATGACTGATGCTGCTCAGATTTGGACAGGGTGCTGGAAAAAAAGGTTACAGGTCTTTTGTTTTGCGTAAAAATAGCTGCAATGAGTAATCAGATGCGTCGGTTTCGACACTAAATGGAATATCCTCCTCTTCGTTCATAACAAATGCGTTTGCAACACATGTCTTTAATTTTTCGAAGTCTTCGATTAATTCAGGACCGAGAGGAAATATCTTGCAAGAGGTCAGCTGATGTATTTTCTCAGAGAAACGAGGGATCCATCTTGAATAGTAAGAGGACATTCCAATGGTACGTTTCAAGGATTTACTTGTACCTGGAATGAGTAAATTCATTAAAGGTTTTAATTTATCAGGATCGGGTTTCAGTGTATTGTTTTCGATACAATACCCTAACAATGTTATGGACTTCTGACAAAATTTTGTTTTTTCTTTATTTATAGTGAGGTTATAAAACTTAGCAGCTTCCATGTACGTTTCTAAATTTTTATCGTGCTCCTCTTCATTCTCTCTCCCAACGATTACATCGTCCAAATATGCTTTTGTTCCGCGCAACTTGTGCTTATCAATAATTTCATCCATTTTTCGCTGTAAACAAGCTACCGAAGGGTATTCTGCAGAAATGATAAAGTCTACCGGCTGCCTCAAATGCGGTATATTGCTTATCTTCTTTTCGAATCGGGATTTGGTGATAGGTACTACGAGGATCAATAGTACTGAACATCTTATACCTACCTAGTCCGAAACTATTTTCTCAATGGATGGTAATGGATATGCGTCTAGTATAGTATATTTATTTATTGTTTGGGAATTATCGATTACCATACGCCTTTTCAGTTTGTTCTTGACAAATAGGACCTGGGCTCCCCAAGGAGAATTTCTTTTATCTATAATCCCGTCAGAGAGTAATTTAGTGATTTCTGATTTAATGAATGTCTCATCCTCCCAAGAATGTCTTCTTGACTTTATAGTAACAGGTTTACATTTCGGAGATAAGTATTCGAATAATGAGGCAGGTGTGACGTTAGCGCAAGTCAGGGAACAAACTTGAAGAGATGGCTTCTCTCCTCCGAAGTTTATGGATAAATTAGAATGTCGCCTTAAAATATGAATTGGTTAGTACGTTTATCTTAATCCTATCGTAAATAGTACCAAGAATATTGTGTTTCACAATGCAGTATGATCTGATAGAAGTTGAAAAGGATGATGATGCCATTGAAACTTGGCCATGAGTCCACCATGAAAACATCCGGTATCGATCAAGGTCTCAGTAGAAATGCTGTCGTTCAATGTGAGTTTGATTGTCGACTTTGCGAGACTTAACGGAAGTAGCACAGATAGATGCAATGGTTGATCTATTGGTTTTTGCTGACCTACAGACTTTGGCGTTGAGCGCTGTAGGACGCTTACTGCAGCTCCTACACTCTACGTCTACTGATGGACACTGGTTTCTGCAATGTTTTTTTGCCCGCAGAAATAACATTTTGGCTTACCGCAGCAACTACGTATCCGATGAAGGGGAGTTTGGGATGGGCTGCGATACGGATGAAGTGAGGTGAGGTACCGATGACTGAAACGGTTCAGAATAGGGACTCACCTACTCGAGTGACCTCGCTTTTGATTAGGCCTCTTCCAGATCGAGAGAAACCTGTTCCAGCAAGCTCTGCCTGCTACAGTTCGATGTTAGACCGCTGATATAAGCATCACGAATGTATTCATCCAGATTAATCTCCGCTGAAACCCTTTTAAAGTTACAGTCCTTTGCCAAAACCTCTTTCAAGCGTTGCCTCCAACGCCTGTAGATATTCGTCTATTTTTTCATCAGAACGTTGCAAACGCGTGACGAGATATATCAACCGTAGAACCCGTTCTACACCTAAGGAGGCATTCTACAGTACTGTTAACGAATGCGACATCTCAGATGAAGATTACCATCATGCCCAGTCAGTCTGGAATGCATTTGATGTAAAGACCCTAGGCGAGTTCAATGAGCTCTACCTTAAAGTAGATGTTATGCTCCTATGCGATACATTTGAAAATTTCAGAGATGATTGTATGGGAGCATATTGTTTAGACCCTGCTTGGTATTTCACGGCTCCTGGTCTGGCATGGGATGCCATGCTCAACTATACTGGCATATACCTTGACCTTTTAACTGATTATGATCAGTTACTTATGATCAAATGCGGGATCAGAGAAGGAATATGTCAATGCAGCCAACGTTATAGCAAAGCTGATAACAAAAATCTTAAACCCAACTACGACCCTCAACACGAATCGAAGTACATCGCCTACCTTGATGCAAATAACTTATACGGAATGGCAATGTAAAATCCCCTTCCTTATGGCAGTTTTGAATGGGTTGAAGATCCAAATGCTCTAAAATGGGAAAATATAAGAAAAGTCCATGTCCATTCGACTACATTGGTGAAGCGGACATTGAGTACCCCGAAGAGTTGCATGATGTTCACAATGATTTTCCTCTTCTTCCAGAGAATAGGGTCCCTCCGAACGGTACCAATAAGAAATTATTAGCTCCTTTGTCTAAAAGGGAAAAATATGTAGTCCATTTTGTCAACTTAAAACAAGCGATGAGCCTTGGTCTCCGATTAGTAAGCGTACATCGAGCGCAACGGTTCAGGCAGCCCCGTTGGCTAAGTTCATATATTGAACTCAATACCCGAATGAGGCAGCAGTCAGCTAACGATTTCGACAAGGATTTTTTCATGGGAATTTATGAACTTATGAATAATGCCTAATATTGCATCTTGGATGCAATATTAGGCGTTATTATGGGAGCATTTGGATCTTCAACCCATTCAAAACTGCCATAAGGAAGGGGATTTTACATTGCCATTCCGTATAAGTTATTTGCATCAAGGTAGGCGATGTACTTCGATTCGTGTTGAGGGTCGTAGTTGGGGTTAAGATTTTTGTTATCAGCTTTGCTATAACGTTGGCTGCATTGACATATTCCTCCTCTGATCCCGCGTTTGATCATAAGTAACTGATCATAATCAGTTAAAAGGTCAATAATACGAATAAAAGTCAAAGAAGCATGGAAAAAGCTAAAATCACTAAAAAACTCAAGCCCGGCACAATAAAAGTTCCCGTCTTGTATCACCTAATGAATGGAAAGAATATTTTTCTGGTTTATTGCAAGAAGACAGGTTACAATACAGGGTAGAAGATCAAGAAAATGACCAGAATGATTACGAAATTGATGATGTATCTTTAGAAGAAGTAGAGAGAGCCTTAAAAAAGATGAAAAATGGTAGGTCACCAGGACCTGGTAATCTGCCGATTGAGCTCATCAAAGCTGGACCAGTTGAATTGAGGGAAGGATTAGCAGAGATCTATACAACATGCATGAAAACAGGGAAAGTACCAAAGGATTGGTTAATGGGAGACATTATACCTATCCACAAAAAAGGGAAGAAGAACATGTGTGTGAATGACCGAGGCATCACAGTGACAAGCAGTGTCGGAAGACTCTATGGTCGAGTCCTGAAAGAAAGACTCGAAGAAGAAAATTCAGATCAGATGGCTGAAGAACAGGCGGGCTTCAGAATTGGAAGATCGTGTAGTGACCACATTTTTACCCTTACTCAGTTGGTACAAAGAAGGATAGCATATGATCTCGAAACCCACTTAACATTTGTCGACCTACAAAAAGCATAGTACAGTGTTCCATTAAAGAGACTGTGGGAAGCATTGGAAGGAGCTAGAATAAACAGAGGTCTCATAAAAGCTATAAAAAGCTTGTACATTGGGGCAGAATCAAGAGTGAAAATTGGAATAACACTCACGGAGCCATTCCCAATCTCTAAGGGCTTGAAGCAGGGATTTTGCCTTTCCCCAACACTTTTCAATATCTATATTGAACAGACAATGAAATCCTAGAAACAGAGATGCCGAGGTATGGGCATTGAGATTGGTAATGATGTCCTCTTTACTCTTCAGTTTGCAGATGACCAAGTTGTCATATCTTCAGATGAATATGATATGGAATTCATGATGAGGAGGCTCATTGAAGCATATAAAGAATGGGGTTTAGTAATGAATAGTGACAAAACGGAATACATGGCGGTTAGCTCTTCTGTTTCTTCTCTCTCCATAGAGGATTGGACGATCCCTCAAAGTTCTGATTTCAAGTACCTTGGTGTCACCATAGACTGCTATGGCACAGTAGAAAGGGACATTGAAAAGAAAATCACCATAGCAAAGAAAATCATTGGTATATTAAATGGCATATTGTGGAACAAAAATGTGTCTCTCCACATAAAGAGAAGAATATACAATTCTTTCCTCATTGCCACAACTTTGTACGGGGGAAGTCATGGACAGTGAGTAAGACCCATGCAAACTGGCCCTGGAGATGAAAATTAATGGCCCTGGAGATGAACTAATGGAGAAGGAGCAGTGCCATACCCAGGCTGCAAAAGGTACCAAACCAGGTGATAAGAGCGACATCAGTGAAATCTGATGTGGTATGGGCATGTTTTGCGAATGGACGAAGCACGTTGGCCCCTTCGATCGCTAAGATATGTCCCTGAGAAGCGTCGAAAACGTGGAAGACCAGGCAAACAGTGGATAGAAGATGTGAGAGAGGACACGGCTGCCAGAGGCCTCACTGATGAGGACAGCAGAGACAGGGACGTCCGGAGAAATTCAGTGATGAGGACCGGAATGTGACCATTGTTGCAAAATCCGAAATAATAAAAAATGAATAACGCCGTATTTGGAAAATTTATGGAAGATGTGAGGAAACGAATAAAAATCGAACTGGTTACTGACGATAAGAGATTAAAAAAACTCATTGCCAAACCCACTTTTAAGGACAGGACAATATATAGTGAAACTTTAGTAGCTGTACATCTCGACTATGAACAGATCACAATGAACAAACCTATTTATGTAGTGCTACGTTCCTGGCTTCCCGCTTTTTTAAGGCGGGTGGGGGTTACCAGAAACGGCTTATATCATGTTAATATATGAAATTAATATAATGAATATGTATCAATTGTAAATTGGATACTTTTCCAAATGTGACGTGTTTACCAATTCTATTTTATTTTAATAAACCTGTGGCATAGGGTAAATGATAATAAAGAAACAAATCTTAATTGAACTATATATTTAATTTAATTGACCAATAATGTAAATCATTCACAACCCCCTTTAACGTATCATATAGAGATATTTTACTGACACAAATAAGTTATTGGATGCTGACTAGAAATTTAACATTATTTAATAAATACTGACCACACAATATTACAACTAGTACTGTATATGTATTAACCTTATCTCTGACGCTCTCTCAGACTCAGCACAGCATCCCATCTCGGTCTGTCTGGCTATCTGGACTCTGCCGCTCCTATCTATCTGGTCCTCTGCCCTTCTCGTTCCACTCTCGCCCTCTTGGCACACTACCCGACCTCTGCCCACCTTCGAACTCTCTCTCTTCCAAACTCCCCCTCGACCTTCTCTCTCCTCCGTATAAGTCTTCTATAAGTCTTCTTTCCCACACTCTCATCAGACTTCCTCTGATTAGCTGGCTGCAGACTTCTCCTGATTGGTTGGTTCCAGACTTCTTCTGATTGGCTAGCTGCCTCAAATTTCCATTCCTTTCTATATTTACCGTGTTTCCCAGCGGCCTCTTTGCCGGGACAAAACCAGGGTTTATGGCCACAAATTTCTCTAACAATCTTCCTTGGTATTTCCCTGGATGTTTGTCAGCAGCATTGTCGGTCCTAAGCTTTGCTTATTTTGAATCTCTAACAGAAGGTTTATGGCCCCAATGACTTACAAGGCGGTATTTCCAAGACCAAGCCGCCTTCAGGTAAAACCAACCACCAGGTTGAGCATATACAGTACTTTACATATTTTGATATTAAATTATTAATTCAATTTCCTTTTCCTATCACGTCAGCATCCACAATACATAGCATTCTCCTAGTGTCAAGGGAAAGAATAATTAATAAACGTATGTTTATCAACGTATGTAAACGTATGTATCAGTTTAGAACCGTAAAGTAAAATCCTATCTACAAAATTAACAGTTCAGCATTGAATAAAATAATTACAAAAATCAACAAACCCATTAGTAAAACAATCTAGGATAATAAATATACAATTGCTACAATTTGCATAACAAAAACTAAAATGGGCAATCCGATCTCCACCTCAAGTGGTGCTCCCAGAATAACGCTAACGGAGACGGACCGAGAAATGGCGGTATAACCATTGTGGAGTGAAGGAAATGTTGCTCCAGGGGCAGATGAGGCTCGTGAAGGGTAGTGAAGGCAGCTCGTCTAGGGGTAGGAGACCCCGAAATCAAAACCCTGGTCCTCCAGGTTGGGGGTTTCTGATAGGCCAGCACCCTATCAGAGTAAAAAAGAAACTACGCTTTCAAAACCAAAAAGATAGCCTCGGATGTTAGATTGATCAATAGGCAACGACAACGGAACAGGAAAAGGACTCTAAAAATCGGAACATGGAATGTACAAGGATTAAGTACGAAAAAAGGAGAGATAAAGGAAGAACTACACAAACACAAAATAGATATTGTGGTCCTCTCGGAAACTAAGTTAAAAGGGAAGGGTGAAGAACGTTTTGGCGATTATGAACACTACTTTAGTGGAGTCGAAAAAAGTGAAAGAGCCAAAGCTGGTGTTTCAATTTGTATCAAGTCTTCACTAAAACGGCACATTAAAGACATGGAATATATTAATGAAAGAATAATAAAAAAAGAACTAAATCTGTTTGGTCATGACACTGTGTTATTAGGACTATATGGCCCGAATGACGCGGCAGACATACAAGGAAAAGAACTATTTTTCAATACATTGGAAGAAGTGGCAGAGAAAATCTCAAACCGAAAACTAATGATATGGATGGGAGATTTAAATGATAGGGTGGGAAGAAGAGTAGGAGATGATACAGTCGGTCGCTATGGGGAAGACGCAACCAATGAAAATGGCAATCTTTTGATAAATACTTGCAAATTACTAAATTTGAGAATACTAAACGGTTATTATAAACATAAAGATATTCATAAATACACTCGGCATCAGTCAACCAGGCAGTTAAAATCAATTATAGACTATCTAATAATTAGAAACAACAAAGTCGTGAAAGTGCAAGATGTTAGAGCGACGAGAGGAATGGAGTGCGGTTCGGAACATTTTTTCCTCAAAGGTGAATTCATGTTCAAATATTGTAACTCTAACAAAATAATAGATAATACTATTACTAACGTTATACAAACTAGATACTCTTTACAAAGTTTCAAACATTTCTCGGTACAAGATTTATATCAACGACGGATTAAAGAAAAACTGACTGCTGAGAATAAAGAATATAAAAAGTTAAAAACAGATATCCATCAAGCTGCAACCGAAGCTTTGGGTGTGGTTGAAGGAAAAAGAAAAGTTAACAAATATTGGTGGAATGAGGAAATAGCAGAAGCAGTTGAAGAGAAAAAGGAACCCTACCACAGATGGCTGATGAACAATACTACAAATAATTTGGAAATCTACAAAAAGTGGAACAATATAGTAAAAAGGTTGAGACGGAAAGCCATAACCCAATACTGAGAAAAAAGTTGCAATAAAATAGATAGATGTCTGCACGGAGAAAAATCATCTGAAGCCTGGAAAACACTGAAAAACATAAAGAATCCTAAGAAAGAAAAGTTGAATACTGACATAATACCAATTGAAAATTGGTCAAAGTACTTTTCAAACCTATTATCAGAGAAGAGACCAGCATTTAAAACCATAAGCACGGCAGAAATTCTACATACAGAAAGTATTTCCATAGACCCAGTAACTATAGATGAAATCAACAAGTCTCTCCAAAAAATGAGGTACTAACCAAACTTTGTACCTTCTGAGAATAGCTTGGAATCCATTTGGAATAGTGGGATAACATCCCCACTGCTCTCCTTAGCGATGCTGAATCATTGGGCACAGGAAGGTTCAGTAACAGCCTTATTCTTTCTTCATCAGGCTTTAGTGTTCTGTTTTCTATTCTATATCCTAGTAGTTTTATAGAAGTTTTTGAATACTTTTTGAATGCTCTTTTTTTAATTTATAGTAAGGTTGTACTTCTTAGCCACTGCTAGGAATTCTGCAAGATTGTTATTATGTTCTTCCACAGACAGTTATATCATCCAGATAAGCATATACACCTTTGAGTCCCTCAACTTGTATAAGATTGTCTATTAACCTCTGAAAACAAGCTACTCCATTGGTAACTACAAATGGGACCCGACGAAATTGGTAAAGGTGACCAGCTACTTCGAAAGCAGTGTATTGTTTTTCATCTTCCCTCAGCGGGATCTGATGGTAAGCACTGGACAAATCGATTGTACTGAAAACTGAGAAACGTGAAACTTCAGATACGATATATTCAATTCTGGGTAACGGATAGGCATCTAGTAAGGTGAATAGATTAATTGTTTGAGAATAGTCCATTCTTTTCTTGTGGTTTCCATTAATAGACTAGTCTGAGTCTTCAGCCAACAGTCTATCCACTTCACTCCTAATAAATAGCCTATCATTCATTGAGTATTTGCAGGACCTGGTCGCAATCGGTTTAACGTCTCCTCTTAAGTTTCGAAAAAGGAATGGAGGATCGATCTTAACTTCAGCTAAGGCACAAACACTTAGAGGTGTTTTCGATCCACCGAAGTTAAGAAGGACTTGAGAGTGTTGCTTCATTAAATCATGCCCTTATAATATCAGCACACAAATCAGTTAGGACTTTTAGATTTGATTGATGATATGAGTGGTCTAGTAGCTTTAAGTCCACAGTACCATAACCAACAGTACAATATACTGGATTATAAAGCAGTGGAAGCCATTGAGACCTTACCACGTCCTGGAAAATTTTTGTACTATATTTTCTAACGAAAGATTGGCTTATGAAACTCTGCGAGCTTCCAGTATCAATAAGTGCATCAGCTTCGAAGTCATTAATATAAACTTTAGTAATGGCTTTACTAAGGCATGAAGGAGCCGCTGCAGATATACATTCCACAAAGTTTTTATTTTGTTGTAAGGTTAGGGAGTTAGCAACAGATCGATAATTTTTGGATTTACATACCTTACCGTAGTGACCCTTTTTAGAGCAAATGTTACAAGTAGCATCTCTGGCTGGGCACTTGAATCGCGGATGTCTATTTCCACCGCAGAAATAACATTTAGCAATTGAAGATGCAGCCAGCAGTGCCTCCTCATTTTGCATATTAATACCTAGTGGAGCAATTTCTGAAATTTTATTTAAAGTAGAAGAAGCATTAAGTGAAGGGTACGATAATTATTAGGGGTATAGTAAGCTGCCTGATTTCTAGCTCTAGCTTGTGTAGAGGGTTCTTCTAACGTCAAAGAATTATTTTCAAGAAGACGTTATCGAATAATAGGAGAGACGAGACCGTAATAAATGCGTCTCTAACGAAATCGTTTTTATCCTCACAGCAGTAACAGCGGCAAATTGGCATTCTTTGCGTAATACTTTTAGTGCTAATAAGTACTGATCTATCGACTCACCAGACATTTGCTTACGAGAAGCTAGCTGATACCTCGAAAATATTTCACTCGTCGGCTTTATGTATATCAGATCAATGGTTTAAATAGCATCTTCATAGGTACCGCATTCCGAAAAATATTCATATACTGGTTGTAAAACATAATTGATTCTTCTTCTTCTTTCTCAATCTCCTTAGTGCTGTTAAGCGTGGAGTAGCCTCGGCCCACTTCCTGTCCCTGTCCGGGGCCTTCCTTTTCATCTCTTCTAGGGTCGATCCCCGCTCTCGACCGAGTCTGTCCATATAACTGTTATATGAAATTTTTGGGCGTCCAACCGGTCGCTGCCCACTTGGTTAGCGACCTTGCTCTACGCTCGTCCCCCATCCTGCAGACATGCCCAAACCACTTGAGCTGGCGTTCCTCTATGATATCTCTTACATGTCGAACTCCAAGAGTATCTCTGATTGTCCTGTTCCTCACGCTGTCTCTACTTGTCTTCCCAGCAACTCTTCTGAGGTACCTCATTTCTGCTGACGTCACTCGTGAGGCATTCTTGTCCAAGAGTACCTAGCTCTCAGTACCATATAGCAGGATTGGGATGAATACAGATTTCAAGATGCGGAGCTTCACCTCTTTGCTCACCTCTTGTTTGCCAGCCAGTGTTCTGGATATTTGGAAGAAGACCTGGTTAGCTTTACGCACTCGATGCATAACTTCCTGGTCTAATTTCCCATCTCGACTGAAGAGAGTTCCCAGATATTCATAAACATCAACTTGCTCCAGTTGGTGTCCTTCTCACAAAATCCTGAGCTCCACCTCCTCCCGTCCTACCTCCATAACCTTGCTTTTACCAGAATTTATGGCGAGTACTCTTCTCTTAAGCTCCTCAGACCACTCCTCCACTCCAACTTGGAGAGAATTCACATTGTCTGCTATTACCACAATGTCGTCTGCATAAAAGAAGCATTGGGCCTGGACAGGCAGCATATTCTAATACCCAACGATTGCTCTGGGTGTTCTTCGCTTGCATACCTTCAGCACATCGTCCATGACAACGTCAAACAGAAGTGGACTGAGGCTATCTCCTTGCTCAACCCCCTTGCAAAATCTGAACGGAGCAGACTTTCTTGCATTCAATATAACCACGCCTTTCGGGTCCTGGTAAGCCGATTTTATAGCTCTAATGAGGTTCGGTGGTATCCGCTTCTCCTGTAAGGCAGTCCAGATCTCCTGTCTGGGAACCGAATCGAAAGCTGCTTCAAGGTCCAAAAAGGCCAGGTAGATATTTCGTCCTCGATCCAGCGCTTTCTCCATAACCATCCTAAGAGAGAAGACATGGTCCTGTCTCTGTCTTAAAGGCCGGAAAGCAGCTTGATCGTCTTCCATGTCGAGTTCGACATATGCTCTCAGCCGTTGCTCCAGGATCCTTGTGTACACATTATACACCACCAGAGACAGGCATATGGGCCTGTAGTTCCCACATAAGGTCTGGTCTCCCTTCTTGTATATGGGCACAATTACATTTTCTTCCCACCCCTTAGGTATGGTCCCAGAGTCCCATATTCTCTGAAACAGGTTTTGCAGTGCTTTAATCAGCGCTGGTCTTAATCAATTATGTATGAAAACAAAACATATCTCAGAGAGCTGATGACATCCCCCCTCCCCTCCCCCCTCCACCTGACCACGCCCCCTCTGGCGCTAGCCAATGGGACCACAGAGTTCGCCCCGATGATTATAAGTTACTGATCCCCTTCTCCACTCTCATTCTTGTATTGGCCCTGAAGAAGTCCAATGCAAGATGGGTGAAAGCTTGGTATTCAAGAAACCTGTTACATGGTCAAACCTGGAAGAAGAAATGCGGATAATGGATTCAGACCATGGAAGCCTGAAACAAAATACCGAGAATTGTTAAAACGGAATTTCTCTCTGGGTCCTTTGGAAGAATATCTATTCACTAAAAATAATTATAGAAAACAAATAAGACAGATGAAAGAAAATACAGAAACACAATAATAAATAGATTAAAAGATGTTAAAAACAGCTCTGAATTTTGGAAAACCGTCAAATCTCTGAGACCAGATATATTTATCACAAATGAAATAGACATCATTACTTGGACACAATATTATAGATCTCTATATGCAGAGTAATCCCCAGGTGACTCCCTATTCTTCTCCGTAACAAATCCATTTCTGGATCGACTATTTTCTGCCAAGGAACTTCAGCATTGTATTCAGCGCAGCAAACAATACAAATCCCTAGGACCGGATAAAGTAACATATAAAGTATTCAAAAACATGACGCCACAGTGGGAACACTATCTGTTGAAACTTTATAACACGGTTATGGATTCAGAAAATCTCCCATTCGCATATTCAAGATCAGAACTAAAGCAGATCTACAAGAAGGGAGATAAAAAGGATCCAGGTAATAATAGGGGAATTTCGCTGATCAACAACATTACAAAACTTTTTACTCTTATCTTAGCAAATAGAATCCAGCTCTGGGCTGAAAATGAAAATATAATCCCTGATGAACAAGCATGTTTCAGAGTGGGTAGAGGCTGTGTGGAACAAATATTCACACTCTTTTCATTAATAAGTATAAACTTGCAGGCAAAAGGAAGTTATGTATATGCGGTGTTTGTGGACTTTAGAAAGGCGTTCAACTCTATAAACCAGAACCTACTCTGGTATAAATTATTTTCAATGGGCTTCAGCGGAAAAATAATTAGAATTGTGAAAAAATTGTATGACAAAGCTACAGTACAAATTAATATCAATGGCAAATATTCTGAGAATATAGATATCGCAATGGGACTTCTACAAGGTGAAAGCCTTAGCCATATCTTTATTGTCCTATTTATCTTGGATATAGTCAACTTTTTTTGGAACAGAGGAGCAACTGGTGTCCCGGTAAACAGCGAACGCGAAGTCTCGACGCTCTTACTTGCCGATGATATCGTCCTACTTAGCGAAACCTCGCACAGCGCACATAAAAAACTTAAAATATTAGAATTATACTGTAGGGAAAATTCCTTAACCCTGAATCCGGAAAAGTCAAAAATGGATTATTTTTGATTTTTATGAATTATTTTTGTTTTTTATGAATTATTTTTGTTGGTGCTTTGCGTTCCACGAGTCACCAAGAAGCAAAAAACTGAAACTACTATACTGGAATAGCGTGCCGTTAGAATACACCAAATCATACACCTACCTCGGAGTTCCTTTTCTTTCAACGGCAAAGTTCTCACAAATGGCGGAACACTTTGTTCAGCGGGCAACAGTGGCTAGCTCAAAGGTGAGCTGACGACGAGACAGAAGTGACACATGCGAAAAAAAACTAGCCCTCTTCGACGCCATTGTCTCCTCAACTCTCCCGTGTGCTGCTGAGGTCTGGAGCTTGAACCACTTGGAAGTTGTGGAAACTGCGCAAACCAGGTTTCTTAAATCTGTATATCTTTGGCCTAAAACTACACCAAACTACATAGTACGCCTAGAAACAGGTCGTCTCCCGCTTTCTGCAGTTTTCAAGAAACTTTTAAACTTTTGCATAAAAATCCTTTGTTTACCGGAGCATCGATTACCACGTGTGGTGAATCTCAACAGTTAAATAATCATTCATTTACAATTTATATCTACTATGCAGTTCACATGCACTTCATATTGTTCCTTATTATTTAATCAATATGTTTGTATTGTTCACAAATTGTTAAATGTACTAGCATTGTTCTTAGATGAATAAAGCCTCATCTTGCCTAAAGGTTTCTCTTTATATATATAACAATTTATTCATCTAAGAAATATTCAAATGGAAAACTACTTGAAACATGTACGCTTCGAAACAGAACCTGGTTCAGAAAACTCTGCTCAGTTATGGAAGCATTGGAAGAAAACTTTTGGGAGTTTCCTCAGTAAGATATCACTAAAAGCAACTTTATATCTAACTAAACTGATGTTGTTTAGTGCAGGGTACCAGTTTTTGCTAAGTCTATATCCGTCTTCTTTGTTTATATTATTTGGTTGTTTTATTATTTCTATAGCTTCCGTGATGGATCTATGGTGGTAGTTGTCAATCCTTACTATGGCTTTGGTGTCTTCGAAGGCTATTGTGTGTTGTGTATTGTAAAAGTGTTCTGCTATGGGTGATTTGTATTTTCTTAACTGCGGCAATATGTTCTTTCAGTCGTGTGGTAATGTTTCTTCCTGTCTGTCCTATGTATTGTTTACCGCATGAGCAAGGGATACTGTAAAGTCCAGGTTTGTTGAGTCCAAGATTGTCCTTTGGATTGGGCAGGATCTGTCCAATTTTGCTGTGTGTGGTGAAAATTGTTTTGATGTTGTTTTTTGTAAGTGTACTGGCTATTTTTTCCGAGGTGACTTTTACATAGGGGATGATGGCTATGGGCTTCTTTTCTGTTTCTTTTTCTTCGGGGTTATGGTTGTCGATTTTGGATTCTTGTTTAATAAATTCGGAAGTAATGGTTTCGTCTGAGTATCTGTTCTTTTTGAGGGCTGTCCGGAGTTTTCTTTTTTCTTTTGGAATTTTTGTGGGTTCGGTTATGGTCAATGCTCTGTGTATTAGTGTAGCAATGATCCCTCTCTTTTGTGATGGATGGTGGTGAGACTCTGCGTGTAAGTATCTGTCCGTGTGGGTCGGTTTCATATAAACTGAAAGTCCTAGAGTGAGGTCTTCCTTAGTTTCTACTAGTAGGTCCAGAAAAGGTAGCTTGTTGTCCTCCTCGGTCTCCATGGTAAACTGTATATTGGTGTATATGTGGTTGATATGTTCAAGGAACTCTTTAAGCAGTTTTTCTCCGTGCTACTATATTATGAAGGTGTCGTCTGCGTAGCGATACCAAACAGCTGGTTTGAACTTGGCTCTTCTTAGGGCTTCTTCTTCAAAATGTTCCATGTATAGATCTGCTATGACAGGGCTTAGTGGGTTGCCCATGCTCGCTCCTTCTCTTTGCTTGTAATACTTCCCGTTGAAGAGGAAGTATACTGTCTTCAGACATATCTTGGCCAGATCCAATTCATCTGCTGTAGGTATCTTCTGTAATAATAGTATAGTTTCATCAATAGGAACCTTAGTGAACAATGATTTTACATCAAAGCTCACCAGGATACTATTTTCTAAAATTTTGAGCTTCTTTATTTTCTCGATGAAGTGTTTACAGTTCTCGATGTGGTGTTCTGAGTTTCCTACGTGTGGTTTGATGATTTGTGTGAGGTGTTTTGCAATGTAGTAAGTGGGTGATCCTATTGAGCTGACTACGGGCCGCATAGGAAAGTTGTCTTTGTGGATTTTGGGTAGTCCGTAGAGTCTGGGTGGAACTGGGTCGGATCTGGTAAGTTTCTTAAGAGACTGGTTGTTTTCAGGCGATTTCTTCATTATGTCTGTCAGTTGTTTGTTCACGTCTTTGCTGGGTTCCTTGTTTAGTTCTCCGTATGTCCCGTCAGAAAGGAGATTTAACATTTTAGAAATTTGATCTTCTTTGGACATTTCAACTGTGGAAATCCCCTTTGTCCGCTGGTAAAATAACGAGGTCTTCGCGGCTCTTGAGTTCGCTTAGGGCTCTTCTTTCTTCTTTTCCTAAGTATGGTTTTGGTGGTCTGGCTTCTCGCAGGATCTTGCTCACGCCTAACGAATCGCCTCTGCTGTGTGTTCTTCCATGTCCTTTACTACTGCTTCGACGCTGGTGATGATTTTCTCAACCGGTATGCGTTTGGGAGCTACAGCAAAGTTGAAACCTCTTTGAAGAACTGAAACAGCTTCTGAAGGAAGTTCTTCCGACGTGAGGTTAATGACAGTGTTTCTTAGCGATTCGCGGTAAGCAGAGTTGGGCAAAAAGAAATTGAACTACAAATTACAAAACTACTGACACAGTATTTGGGAAGTTGTTGAAACTACAACTACTTTTGTAATTTGTAGTTGGTGGACCACAACTACTACTACTGTAGTTTCAAAAAAGTAGTTGCATTTTTACAACTACAACTAGTAGCTGCAACTGTAATTATGGGCCTGCAACTAAAACTACTTTTATTGATAACGAGTAATTATCGATATCTTGGATTAATAGATAAGGAGTATATCAAATGCAATGCAGCTAATATATAAAACATGGGATTGATCGAGAGCCTTAGAAAAAAAAACATAATTGACTGCCGGAAATCATGGAAAAAATTTGTATTACGTATATATGCATTGTAATATTTTTAAAACAGATTATCAACCATAATGTAACTTTTAAAATTTAATAAAACACATGGCCTAACGTAGGTTCTCCCTGAAACAGGTTATCACACTGAGCGGTGGAAAACTGTATATAATATATTATAATATAATATTATATTCTTTATTTACACATTGCAGGCGGGTGTTACCAACAGGGAGAAGATGTCATTTTCGACGAAGGAAAAAAAAAACTTTCAGTACGATTTCACACTATCATTATCAATGAAATTTATTCCATATATACTAAAGGGGTCTTTAAATATCAGCACATTTAAAAAGACATTCTATATTTCCATTCAACAATAAGCTCGACGAGGAAAAATAATAAACAAAAAAAACGAACTTTCAGTTCGATTTCACACTATGCATTATCAATGAAATTGACTTTTTCAGAGGAGGATAAGAGTATAATTATTCAATTAAATAAATATTCCTATATATCTAATGACGTACGGGCAGTAAAATATTTGATTTTGGTAAGATAAGTCGTTGTTTCGAAATAATAGGTATTTATCGATTTATTATCGAAATAATATAGGTGATTCTACAGAAGTTGGGAAACATGAATATATTTCCTATTTAAGTAATATTTCATAATATTACAAAAGGGTTATGTCATCTAGTTCAAAAATGATCACTGATTATAGCTAAAAAATTCGCATTTTGCGGCTAAATGATTAGCATACAATTTTCAATATGCAAACGAAATCGAACTTTTCTGCTTATAACTCAAACACCAGTGATCGTCAGGAAAATTTTACTATTTTCAAACATTATCATTTCAGTTTAAAATGAAATGAGTGAGTTTCTCAAAGTTAAAATAGGTTAAATTGTTGCGCCAAAATCGATTAACAATCAACGACAATTTGTGCCAATAATTATCAATAATTCTAGCGGAAACAGGGATTATGCTCATGTTCCAACGCCCGCTATTGGGCAACTCCATTTTTAAAACTTTACATTATAAATGTTCTAAAAATACGAGATCTCAAGAAAACGAGCTCCGTAATTAGCGAAAAGAAAAATTAGTTCTTTCGTGGGTAGAGAAGCTAATCAAAACGTGAAATTATTGTTTAAGCTTAGTAGAATAAAATCCTCAAAATTTATTGATATTTTATCGGTTTCTTGCATGTAACTCCTAGATCACTCTGTGACAACGCAGCTTGGGATCCCTTTGCCGTGCCTTCTTGGTGGTCGCGCACTAAGTTGAGTACCACTGTTACAGAGGATAACATCGACAGTAGACCACCAAATCCTGACCATAACTCTTTCAAGGTGCAAGATGGGTTGTAGCCTTCTTGTCTCATATAAGATTTGTCATCACACATCACCAGGCGATTGAGTAATATATCGTTTTTATTGTATGTCAAAAACTTGATAGATTGCCCCTCTCCCCTCCCATTTCATTCGGTAAGACAACGAGGTGGACCAGGGCCTAGGTTGCAGTGAGTGCTAGGTTTCGGCTATGAAGACAATTCCTTGTGGTATTGAATAAAGCTCGTTTGGAATGAGAGTGATGAGTCGACGCTCAGAAAATATGAATCCATCAAAAAATTTAATATTATTAAAATATTTTGTCTAAAATAATGGAGATAACCGATTAAATCACACATTAAACTAATTCTATTGGGGTCATTGGTTAAAGAATTTCTCATATTTTCCAATGGACCAAGAACAACTTACTTATTATAATGTGTGTCATAAAATGTACTTAATGAATGTAAGCAATAATGCTACCTTTGTGAATACAAAGTAAAATATAGTTTAGGATTGGAACAACTTAAAAACAAAGGTTAATAGTACTTACATAGATGTTTTCAAATCGCTTACTTCAAGAACAAGAAAAATAGTAAATTAGAAAGTGTATAATTTTGAGGTAGAATTAATATAAAAGTTAATTAAAACCATTAACAAAAAAAACCTTCAGAAAATAATTTTTTTTGTTAATTAGAACCATTAACAAAAACATTCTTCAGAAAATAATTTTTGTACCCCATGTTATCACTGTTGATTATTAAACGTATTTGGAGTAATAACAAGTGTTAATAAAATATCTAAAATTAATTATTTTTTGAAAGTATTGATAAAAACACAAAATAAAAATAGCAGAAACATGTGATTTAATTAGACGTTGCTTAGCAAATGTAGTTGCCGCTCTAAAATACATTTACAACTACTTGTTGCATTTGCCATTCCCAACTACTGTAGTTGTAGTTTTAAATTACAACTACTTAACTGGTAGTTGAAAAATAGTAGTTGCGCGCTTCCAACTACAAACTACATGTAATTGTCTGTGTAGTTAATTACAAATGTAGTTAACTACTGCCCAACTCTGGCAGTAAGGATCGAGATTGTTTCTCTCCGAGGCAAGCTTCATAAATTTTCGGTTCTGCGTGGAAGTTTGGGTTCTTCTGATGTTTTCTGCTGCAAACCAGATGGCTCTGTCGGTTTTGGTCCAGTCTGTAGGAGCAAGTTTGTTGCTCAGAAACAGGTGTTCCTGTAGCAATGTCCGTTCCAGATGGGAAAGTCCTCTTCTGGTGTCATGTATCTAGTTCTTAGAATCATAATACTGCACCTTTCAGCTGTTCTCTACATCTTCTTGGATTTTTCTCTTCTGACGATCCTGGAGCAGTCAGGCATTATTCTGTTGTCTCGGCAACGTTTAAGAAATGCTAATTGGCTTAGCTTCTGACCTTCTTTGATCGGAGCTTCTCCAATATTCCAATATAGTCGGAAGAACTTCCTTCAGAAGCTGTTTCAGTTTTTCAAAGAGGTTTCAACTTTGCTGTAGCTCCCAAACGCATACCGGTTGAGAAAATCATCACCAGCGTCGAAGCAGTGGTAAAGGACATACGAAGAACTAAACAAGGACCCTACCAAAGACGTGAACAAACCACTGACAGACATAATGAAGAAATCGCCTGAAAACAACCAGTCTCTTAAGAAACTTACCAGATCCGACCCAGTTCCACCCAGACTCTACGGACTACCCAAAACCGAGAAAATAAAGAAGCTCAAAATATTAGAAAATAGTATCCTGGTGAGCTTTGATGTAAAATCATTGTTCACTAAGGTTCCTATTGATGAAACTATACTATTATTACAGAAGATACCTAAAGCAGAGGAATTGGATCTGGCCAAGATATGTCTGAAGACAGCATACTTCCTCTTCAACGGGAAGTATTACAAGCAAAGAGAAGGAGCGAGCATGGGCAACCCACTAAGCCCTGTCATAGCAGATCTATACATGGAACATTTTGAAGAAGAAGCCCTAAGAAGAGCCAAGTCCAAACCAGCTGTTTGGTATAGCTACGTAGACGACACCTTCATAATATTGGGAACACGGAGAAAAACAGCTTAAAGAGTTTCTTGAACATATCAACCACATACACATCAATATACAGTTTACTATGGAGACCGAGGAGGACAACAAGCTACCTTTTCTGGACGTACTAGTAGAAAAGAAGGAAGACCTCACTCTAGGACATTCAGTTTATAGAAAACCGACTCACACGGACAGATACTCACACGCAGAGTCTCACCACCATCCATCACAAAAGAGTATCCCTCAAAAAGGACGGAGACTCAGACGAAACCATAACTTCCGAATTCATTAAACAAGAATCCAAAATCGACAACCATCACCCCGAAGAAAATGAAACAGAAAAGAAGCCCATAGCCATCATCCCCTACGTAAAAGGCACCTCAGAAAAAATAGCCAGAGCACTTACAAAAAACAACATCAAAACAATTTTCACCACAGACAGCAAAATTGGACAGATCCTGCCCAATCCAAAGGACAATCTTGGACTCAACAAACCTGGACTTTACAGTATCCCTTGCTCATGCGGTAAACAATACATAGGACAGACAGGAAGAAACATTACCACACGACTGAAAGAACATATTGCCGCAGTTAAGAAAATACAAATTAGCCATAGCAGAACACTTTTACAATACACAACACACAATAGCCTTCGAAGACACCAAAGCCATAGTAAGGATTGACAACTACCACCATAGATCCATCAGGGAAGCTATAGAAATAATAAAACAACCAAATAATATAAACAAAGAAGACGGATATAGACTAGCAAGAACTGGTACCCTGCACTAAACAACATCAGAGAACAAAACATATCTCAGAGAGCTGATGACATCCTCCCTCCCCTACCCCCTCCTCCTGACCACGCCCCCTCTGGCGCTAGCCAATGGGAACACAGGGTTCGCCCCGATGATTATAAGTTACTGATCCCCTTCTCCACTCTCATTCTTGTATTGGCCCTGAAGAAGTCCAATGCAAGATGGGTGAAAGCTTGGTAGTCAAGAAACCTGTTACATGGTCAAACCCGGAAGAAGAAATGCGGATAATGGATTCAGACCATGGAAGCCTGAAACAAAATATCGAGAATTGTTAAAACGGAATTTCTCTCTGGGTCCTTTGGAAGAATATCTATTCACTAAAAATAATTATAGAAAACAAATAAGACAGATGAAAGAAAATACAGAAACACAATAATAAATAGATTAAAAGATGTTAAAAACAGCTCTGAATTTTGGAAAACCGTCAAAGCTCTGAGACCAGATATATTTATCACAAACGAAATAGACATCATTACTTGGACACAATAGTATAGATCTCTATATGCAGTTAGATGATGGTGTTAGAGTTAGATTTAGTCTTTTTGTATTTTATTTAGCATTTGTTAGTAATTAGTTATTTATTCACATTATTATAATTTTTGGCGTAATTATTTTTTTTTTTAATTGATGTGATTGATAATCTATGTAAATTTTTGTTATGTAAAGTAAATTGTTATTATCTTATGTATGAACGATGTTAAATGCCTTATATTTAGTTTTTTATTTGTTTAAGAGTATTAAGGGAATCAATGATGGTAATAACATAGCTGCAAATATATACCTAATGATTTTATCGTCTCGGGGATTTTACTTAAAGTTCTTAAAATAGGTTTCTAAAATTTATATTGGCATTGTTAAACAATTTGTTTTGGTTAAAATTATAATATTCATATGTTCATATTATTGTTTGCATGTGCATATCCATATTATTGTATTATGAACATAATATGTTCATGTAGATAACTGTTTTCATTAAATAAAAAGTTATTAGCTAAACTATAATATAACAAACATTATTGTGAGGTCAAAAGACCAACTTCTATTTGTATGGGAATGAATTATCTTTTCGCGAAGAAGTCAAATTTTTAGGCCTAATACTAGATAGGAAACTCACATGGTTAAATCACATAAAATACCTAAGAGGTGAGACTTCCAGGCGACTAAGAATGAAGGTACTAGCCAAAACCTCATGGGGAGCAGATCGAAAATCAATGATAACGTTGTACACAAGCCTCATCCGGTCGAAAATAGATTATGGAAGTATTGTTTATTCATCAGAAAAGAACCATCATCTTCACTTGTTGGATTCCGTCCATCACTCTGGTATAAGACTCGCTACTAGAGCCTTCAGGCATATTCCTACTGTAAGCCTCTGCGTTGAGGCCTCAATCCCTCCACTAGTTTTTAAGCGACAGGAATTAATGAATACATACATCGCTAAAATCAAAATTCAACCGAACAATCCTGCCTATAATTACATCTTCCACCCAGATAATAGCCATCTATTTGAAAATAAACCTACTAATCCGGCTCCCTTATCCATTAGGCAAAAAAGAATAATCAGGGAAATCAATGAAATAAATGATGAAAGCATCAGTTATACTAGAGAAGAACCTCCCTGGAAATTTAAACCTATTAATGTAGACCTCAGGTTAAAAAGGCTAATTAAAAACACAAAAAACGAAAAAATCAGTATCCCGGACGAATATCAGGACTTTGAAATTTTTTATACGGACGGTTCAAAAAATAATGAAAATGTAGGCTTTGCGGTAGTTAAGGAAAACGTAGTGAAGAAGTACAAATTACCTTCATAGCTTACAATTTTTACAGCGGAACTACAAGCGATCGCTACAGCCCTATACGAATCTATCAACAGCCTTTCTGACAAAATATTAATATGTTCCAACTCTATGTCGGTCCTGCAGAGTTTGCAAAAACCTAATAAACCAAGGCAAACGCTACAGAAACTTTACAACTAAGCCAATGTATTACGTGACCTTAACAAAACTGTGAAATTTCTTTGCGTCTGATCCCACAGAGGTATTCTTGGGAATGAAGCAGCAGATAAGTTCACCAAAGAAGCTGCAAATATGAACGGACCTCCACTGCAAATATATGAACCTCTCGACGTTAGTTGTTGGTTAAAAAGAAGTGTCCTCAACAGTTGGATGTCAACGTGGAATGAAGTACCACTTACCAATAAACTGAGGTCTGTCAAAGCAACTACAAAAAAGTGGAGCAGTGCCTTCAGGGGCAATCGAAGAGAAGAAGTTGTGTTAACAAGAATTAGAATCGGCCACACGAACATGACTCATGCGCACCTTATTACAAAAGAATCGCAACCTAAATGTGAACACTGTCAAGTCCCTCTGACAATGCGTCGTATTATAGAAGAATGCCCTTCTACCTCTCATCAATTCGATAAACTTAGGATTCCAGGTGATGTAGCCGGAGCGGTAAGAGATTCATAGGAGGCAGTGGATGCCTTTAAGATTCTTGGACCAAAGGGATGTTCTGGGTTTGAATATATTGTGATTTAATAGAGATGTAATATGACTTTTATATATTATAAAATGATAAACAGCCTTTCGGTTTATTGCTCATTAAACTCTTTGGAGATAAATGTAAACAAAACGAAGATAGTCCATTTCACTGGAGGAGGACGGCGCAAACATTTGAATGAATTTGTATACCAAAACTGCAAAATTTAGGTCAAAAAAACCTACAGCAATTTAGGAGTTCCCTTTTCGTCATCATCAACGTTCTTATGTGCAGCCGAAGAATTCATCCGGAAAGCGAAATTAGCGTCAACACAAGTCAGGGGCATATTAATACAAAGCAAAAATAATCAAATTAAGACTGCATTAAAATTATATGAATCTTTAGTAGAGTCTGTTCTACTTTATTCATCGGAAATGTAGGCGCCAGTTTATATTGCTAAATTAGAAACAGTCAGTACCGGTTTTTTCAAATCAATTTATCAATGGCCAGCTAATACTCCACACCATTTTATTCGCCGTGAACTTGGTCTGCAACGACTGGAGAATAGAATATTAAAAAAAATGTCGAATTGGTGGACAAAAATGAAAGTAATGCCAGAAACCCGTTTCCCAAAAAGGTTTGATGCATCTTCACAAAATTCATTACAACAAAAGACAACATAACTGGTATACACAACTTTTTGAAAAACTCTCAACAATAAATTCTACCGACAGATTATCAATAACCAACTCAGAAACATTAGCAAAAGAGATGGAAAACATAATTATAAAAATTAACAACAATAACATTTCTGTAGACATTCAATCAGTTCTGAATTCCAGTTTCAACCCACAATTTAGAAACATGAGTGATTTAGGGAGAGGGGAGATGTACCTGACATACAATGTTTAATATGGGAAAAGCGTATAATAAGCCAACTGAGGCTTGGCTGTCCACAGCATTTATTTTTAATATTTAAAGGCCGCAGGTACATCTTCTCTATTAATAATATTTGTTTGCAGTGTAACAGTTTACAGCCGGAAAACTTAAAACATCTACTCTTAGATTGCCCGGCTTATAATAATTTGAGAAAAAAATATATGTGTGATTACATTGATAAAAGTTTGGATGATTTGGAGAATTTAAATGGTTTGCTAATTATAAAGGACGTAGTCCATTTGAATAAACTCTATTATTATGTTACCTCATGCCTGTTAATAAGAAAATTTATAGATGAGTTAACGCTTTAGTTAACCAGATGATGGTTCTTTTCTGATGAATAAACAATACTTCCATAATCTATTTTCGACCGGATGAGGCTTGTGTACAACGTTATTATTGATTTTCGATCTGCTCCCCATGAGGTTTTGGCTAGTACCTTCATTATTCTTAGTCGCCTGGAAGTCTCACCTCTTAGGTATTTTATGTGATTTAACCATGTTAGTTTCCTATCTAGTATTAGGTCTAAAAATTTGACTTCTTCGCGAAAAGATAATTCATTCCCATACAAATATAACCGGGGATTTCGGGACGGAGACCTTCTCAGTTGAGAAGCGGAGATTATTTTTCTCAGACCATACCTGTAACCTGTTAATTACACTTTGAAGAGACCGCTTCATCCAGTTATCGCTTCTGAAGGGTAAGAGGATAGTGAGGTCATTGACGTACAGAAAAGATTTTACCTACCGAGGAATAACTTTTACAATAGAGTTTATGGCGATTGCAAATAGAGTACAGCTAAGGACGCTTCCTTGTGGAATCCCATTCGCTATTTCTTTGCTACTGGAAAGTGCATTTCCTACTCTTACTTTGATGGATTTCCTATTCAGGAAGCTTACTAGGAATTTCATCATCCTTCTTTTGAAACCCATGGCGTGAAGAAAATTTATGATTGAGTTTCTGTTGATTGTATCATATGCCTTCTCGATGTCGAAGAATATCCCTACTGCTGCTTTATTTTGTATGAATGTGTTTAATATCACAGATTCTAAGGTTACTAGTTGTGGATCTGCCCTTAAGAAAGCCACATTGAATGTTAGATAAAAGATTGTTTTTTTCAATGGTCCACATAAGTCTCCTATTTATCATCTTTTCTAACAATTTTGACAGACAACTAGTCAGTGATATTGGCCTGTAGCTGGTGAGTAGTAATTTGTTTTTTCCAGGTTTCAGTACTGGGATGACTATTGATTCTCTCCAGGCTGAAGGGTATGTTGAAGTCTCCCAGATTTTATTATTGAATATATGTAACAAAGTTTTTTTAACTGTTGAAGGAAATTGTTGGATCATTACGTTGTGTATATCATCTTGTCCTGGTGTAGAATTTTTTAGTTCATCTATTGCTATTTGAAGTTCTTATACTGTAAAAGGTTGATTCTTGTTCTGTGTAAAAGGTTGATTGTAATCATGTTGGAGATGGTCTCCTTGCTCGTTTGCTTCCAGAACATGCGTTTCCTCAAGTAGTCCTCCGTTTCGCTGAAGATTTGATGGCGAATTAGAAATACTTGCAAAATATTCAACGAAGGATTCGCATGTTGATTCTGGGTCAGTTATTATTTCATCATTTATCCTCAGAACTGGAGTTTCAGTATTGAACTTGCCAAAAATACTATGAATCCTCTTCCATATTTTTCTGACTGGGGTGAACATATTGATCGACTCAACGTAAGCGGTCCAGGAATTTTTCTTCTTCTTTTTTACAAGATAGCGGGTGAAGGCTTTCTGTTTTTTATATTTTATTAGGTTTTGATTAGTTGGATTGTTTTGAGAGTTTTTTAGAGCCTTATTTTTTAGTCTTATTGCCGCACGACATTCATCGTCAAACCAAGGGGTATGATTAGGTTTGGGAAAACCTTTTGTTTTTAGGTATGTTCTCTGTAGCACTATTTATTATTGTTGCAGTAAAATGCTGTATTATATCATCGATATTTGTTGGAAGATGTATTTCTAGAGCTTCATCGTTAAAATTTAATTTTATGGGGAAGTGATCACTTCCATATTGTTCATTACTTACCACAAACGTTAAATGATTTTCTAGACTAGGTGAAGAAAAGGCTAGATCAATAGCTGAAGACACCTGTTCGTGGACAGAGATAGGTCATTTCACCCGTATTTAATAGAAGTGATTCAGTTGAATCTATTACTCTTCGAATGATATTTCCTCTTGTATTATTTAGTCCAGGGTTCCAAGGAACGATGAGATCCGTTCAGGTTTCCTACAACCAAATAAGGAGTTGGAAACCCTGCGATCAGTTGCAGTAGAGCAGCTTCATTAATAGGTTCAGTAGGGGGTAGACATATATTACAAATAGTGAGAAGGAAAGCTTAACTCTGATAATTAGTGCTTGTAATGTTGTCTCTCTTTGTATTTCTTCAGAGTGAAGATGCTTTCTAACGTCAGTGGTGGCACCTCCACGAGCCCTTTCTCCTTCTAGTAAATCTTTGCCCTTTCTATAGACAACATAATCTTTTATTGCTAAATTATAATTAGGTGAGAGTTTTGTCTCCTGAAGACATATTACAGCTGGTTGGGCCTCTTTCAGGAGAAGTTTCATTTCCTCGTATTGCGTTCTAATACCATTGCAATTCCAACTAATAATTGGCATGAGTATCTATGGATAGTTGTACACCTAAGGTGCACCTAATTACATTTTTATATTGCTTGAATACAGGCGTGTGTAATATATTTTTACTTACATTATTATACATACAATATGTGTATATTGTAAGATAAATAATTATATAAATGATATTTCTAAAAAGTTTTAAAATGTTGAATTTAAAATTTTCAATAAGAAAAATAATTTTAGCATAAAAAATAATGGGATTATTATTATAATGGGATTATTAAAATAATGGGACAAAAATAATGGGTTTTTAAGAAAGCGTATGACTCGGTTGATAGGTGAACTCTGTTGAAAATTCTAAGGGAATACGGAGTGGATCAGAAAACAATTAATTTAATTAAAGCAACTTTAACAGAAACTGAATCTAAAGTGAAATTTAGAGGTTTAATTAGTAAACCTTTTCAGATAAAAACTGGTCTCAGGCAAGGAGATGGTCTGTCTTCCATACTTTTTAATATAGTTTTGGATAAATTAATGAGTGAATTTTGGAAGAAAAATAGTTCAGGAGCTCGGATGGGGACCAAACACATGCATATTAAAGTGAGGTGCTTGGCTTTTGCTGATGATCTAGCATTATTGGCTGAATCTGAAGAAGAGACCATTGAACAGATAAATTGCCTGAAGGAAATTGCTGAGAAAACCGGGTTACAAATATCTTTTGAGAAAACGGAGTTAATGACCACGGAGGTAGGATATCAGAAAAAAATCAGTCAAAACCAAATATGGGAAGTGTCGGTTGTTAGGAAATTCAAGTATTTGGGTAAAGTTTTGTGCTGCAATGGATCGGAAAAAGAGAGTTTCAAGGGGAAAATGAAAAAAATAGAGGATTTGTGCTTTCAAGTGGGAAAAATTTACAATAAGAAAAATCTTCCGATAAAGGCATTATAATACTGTGGTAAAACCTGTGATTCTTTATGGAGTAGAAACTGCATGTTTTCCCAATTTAGATAAGTTGAAAAAAATAGAGAGGAAAATTTTGAGGAAGATTCATGAACCAAAGAAAACATCAGAATGATTCTGGAGGAGGTCTAATGAGGAAATTTACAGGCAAATTAATGATTTAGAAACTGATATGAGAATTAGGAGGTTAAGGTTATTTGGGCACATGGATAGAATGAGTGAAAAAAGGTTATGTAAAGAAATTTTCAGTAAAATTTTAAAATACAAAAATTTGGGGGGATATCCTAGGCAAATTAAAGAAGAATTGGAAACATTGGGGATATCAAAAGAACTTTGTCATGACAGGGATCTTTTCAAGAAAGTAATTAACAATGAAGTCAGATTAAAGAAGAGAGTGAAGGGTAGGGTGGTCAAAGGAGAGAAAAGAGGAGCAGTCGAGAATGATGAAGCTGCGCTGGGAAGTGCGGGTCTCCTCAAGGAACGCAGCCGTTTCCCTCAATCCAAAACTCTCTATTATATCCTCCATATTCTACATAATACTGCCAGGAACCTTTCGTTCCTTGATCTTATACACAACCCATACTAGGCAACTCTCGCAGCTCATTTTTACACAACACCGTGCCCGGCACGTCTAGCGGCTCCATTCTACACACCCGGCTTCTATCGAAGCTCCCTCTTCCACACAACACAACCCTTGCCCGGCACCTCCACCAGATTTGTGTCTCCCCTATTCTTAAATTTACCAGTCCAATGTGACACAGGGATCTTTGGGCAAGGGTTGTGTTGTAATTAATCAAACTAAGTACTATTTACAACATTTATTATTTACAAGAAACCATCTACAAGTCCCAACCATAGAGTATAGAATAACATAGAGAGGGCACAGCTACTGTGGCTGTCACCTGAAAGTGTGCTCCCTTTCCCCCTCCCCAGTAGGTCCCATAGTCCCACACCTAAAGCTCACTCCAATCATCTTTAAAACAGTTATTCGGCTCTCTTTGTGTTTTTAAATGATGTGTGCCAATAACACTAACAATTAATCTATTACCATTATAAGGTTCATTTTTATAACCTTAAAAAACCATCATGGAAGATTATGTCTGAAGACTTACTGGCCTTTAAAATGGGCCAATTTATTTTGGTGGATTTTATTTTTTTTCTATTGATTGATTTCTGTCAGAACTCAGTTTTTTAATTTTTACATTGAAATAAGATGACCGTATTATTTGGATTAATAAATTTAAATTCAATGCTCAGAAAAATGAAAAAGTTCTTGTTTAAACATTGAGGCATTAATTTGTTTACATAGCGATTTTCTGATATGAATTCCCTAAAAACTAAAATTCGCTCAACATATTTACGAATTAACATAACATCGTAAGCTGGTTGAAATAACCCTCCAGGATTTTTGATGACCAGCAGACTTTGTTGTATTTAGTGGCGAATCACTAATTGCCGTCAAAAACTCTTTGAATGATATTTTGGTTGACAGTCTTTTTACTATGAATCCGATATAATACACTATTATTAACTTATGGTTATTCTTATTATGTTACTGTGTAACTTTTAATTTAAATGCAATTTTGGAATAAAAAAATACAATATTTGAAACAAAAATAACAATACAATACATTACAATACATTACAATACATTACATTACAATACATTACAACAATACATTACAAGCAATATAACCAACTACAACCTAATATATAAATTCGATAGTACGTCATTGCTTTCAATGTTGAAGTCTTCAGACTTCGAAGGTTCAAATATTTAAAAATGACTGCGTAACTCGACCTTTGAGTGAGAAGATAATTAATGAAGACAAGATAAAAGAAATTTAAATTAAGTAATTATGAAAACAAAAATTAAAAATTTAAGTATCTATGGTTTCATTTTCTTCCACCACAATATTCTTAGGTTTTGAGATTTATTTGAACTACGTTGTTCCCTTCGCAAACATTAATTCCCAAAATATTGATTTTATCCAACGGGACAGCATTTCCTCCATTTGATGAAGTCTCATGAAGCTCTTTGTGTACAATGATTTTTCTAAAAAGGTTATAAAACTCGAGACCACTGGGATTATTATTATGTTCTCCTCTACTTCTAATGTAACCAATAATCTTTCCAAGTGGTCTTGGATTATTTTGTATGAGGTAATATACTTTAACACTTTCTCTTTCTTGACCAATGTGCAGGGCACACTTTTTAAACTATTAAAACAGGCAAAGAAGCCCAAGAATCCTGTTTTCCTAGAACCATTGATGACCGTTGGAAGCTACTATTCATGCTTTAAATTTCTTATATAATTTAATCACTGTGTTCCGCGAAAATCACATTTTTTTTCTAGAGATTTTTATACAGTTGGTCAAAAAATTATTCATACTTCTAGTTTATCTGTGAAAATATTTTTTTAACAAGAAATAACATCGGCTCCTAATAACAAACAACATTCCACATTATTTTTATGGAGCTTTAAGAAATTGGAAAATCGTGTAATTTAATTAACATCAGAACTTCAAATTTTATAGGCAAAAAAATTATTCATACTCGACACTAGTATAATATGTAATAACTTGTTGGTACAAAGCAAAATATGTTATCAGCTCAAACTTCACTAGCCTAATACTTATTTCTTAAGTTAACAAATGTATTCGTTTAATCCAGTATTGAAAGACAATTCCACGAAGAGGGGTCGTAAATCTAAAGAATTAAAGGTACTTTTCTGTTATAGTCACGCCCAGAGAAAATGTTTTTAATTTAGTTAGTACATTGCTTTTAGGAGAAGCAGGGTTATCGCCAGTGTTGCTAGGGAGATAACTAAGAGTTAATTTCAAAACTGTTCGCTTACTGGCAACACTGTAAGGAGAAAACTCCTTGTTGGAAAATTCCTTGCCGAAAAATAACGTTTTGACTAGATAATTAATCACGTTAAATATGGTTGAGTATCAGTATAATTTAAAAAATATTTTTAGAAATATTTTGGATGAGGAAACTGCGGTCAGATTTTTTCAACAGCATAATATTATTCCTGAAATGAGAATATATAAAAATAACCATGAGATGAAGTTGACATTTAAAGGTAAAATTCAACGGAGGTGTCATATAAAAACGTGCAGACAAGAGATTGATTTTATTCAGAAAACATGTGTTTTATTTATTTAAAGCAATGTACTAACTAAATTAAAAACATTTTCTCTGGGCGTGACTATAACAGAAAAGTACCGAATTAAGTAATGGTTGTAAAAATGAAATTGTTAAATTATTTAAACAAGGGTTCAGTTACCGATATATTGGAAAAAAGGTGGGATATTCTCATAGGGTGCAATATATTATTGAAATGTTTAAAACCGGATCTGTCAATAATAAAAAACACACAGGCAGAAAACGGTTGCTTATATTGCGTGAATCCCGAGAAAACGTGAAAAAGGCGTAAAAAAATCCAAAAATGAGTGCTCGTGATCTAGCAAAACACATCGCATCGTCTTTTGGAAAGGCTGTTACACCCCAAACAATGAGAAATCGGCTGCATGAAGCAAGATTAAGAGGTAGAGCGGCAAGAAAGAAGCCCTTCAATAATGAAACAAACCGGAAGAAAAGATTGGAATTCGCTCGGAGATATGTGAACAAACCACTTTATTTTATTTTGGAAAAATGTTTTGTTTTCTGACGAAAGTAAATTCAATATATTTGGATCAGATGGAAGAAGATTCGTTTGGAGGAGAAAAGGGAAAGCTTTCGAAGCCAAAAATCTACAGCCTACTGTAAAGCATGGTGGCGGTAACGTCATGGTTTGGGGTTGTAAAGCGCCAGTGGGGTTAGGGCTGAAAATTATGTGGATGTGTTGCGAGGTAATTTAAGAAAAAGTTTGCAAAAGTTAGGAATCGAGGGCAACTATTTGTTCCAGCAAGATAACGACCCCAAGCACACGGCCAAGAAAACGAGAGAATGGTTGTTGTACAACGTTCGCCAAATGCTGCCAACACTGCCTCAATCACCAGATCTTAACCCTATCGAAAATTTATGGGCACAATTAGAACTAAAAATTCGAAAATATTCGAGTTCTTCACGAAAAGAGCTTAAAAAAGCTTGGGCAGAAATTGACTCTCAGGAGACTAACAATCTGGTTGAATCAATGCCTAGAAGACTTCAAGCAGTGATAAATGCCAAGGGATTTCCAACGAAGTACTGAAAAGATTTTAGGAGGACTTTTGTTTTTGTTGAATAATTTTTTGATCAGCTGTTGAACATATTTTGTTTTGTACCAACAAGTTATTACATATTATACTAGTGTCAGTGTTTGAAATTTGAAGTTTTGATGTTAATTAACTAACACAATTTTCCAATTTCCTAAAGTTGCATAAAAATAATATGGAATGTTGTTTGTTAATAGGATCCGATTTTGTTTCTTGTGAAAAAAAATAATTAAAAATATTTTCACAAATAAACTAGGTGTATGAATAATTATTTGACCAACTGTATATATTTTTTAAGTTGGCAAATTTTAGATTAAGTCTTTTATTCTTCAATTCCGCAATGGTTTTTAAGTTTGAACCAATTTTAATTGCGTGTTGTTTCGATTTTCCTCTAATTTTTAAGGGGTTTTTCTTCTATAATCTTTTTAATTTTCTAATTAAGGGATTTTTTTGGGCACATATTCAGGATTTGTTGGTTTCCTTTTGTACACCTTCGTGGATATATGTATGAAAAAAATCATGGTATAACATGAAAATTCAGAAAATAAATATCAACGTTCTAAACAGTGACGTTCGATCGAAATTGTCTTGTAAAATGTGTCGTAAAATGTTCACAAAAAATATTTAAGCTATTTTTTGTGGGTCCCCAATTTTCTCTCCTTATTGCCTTTACCTATTTGTCTTTTCATTAAGTACTAACCGGAAATCTAAAATTTGAAGAAAGAACATAACATAATCGTTTGGATTGAAGAAAAAATTAAATTAAAACATCCGAGAGAAGTTAATTTAGATATGTGAGAAGTTGCTTTTGCATCCAAATACTACGCACATTCCTCTCATTTCGGACATTTTATGAACTGTAACTATCACAAAAAACAAAACAAATACTCCAATAGAGCTCTGATAAATAAAAATAAACAATACAAGATCAATAATCGAGAGATTACTTTCGGGCTGGTAAAAGACGGGAGCGCTTTGGGACCACGCGGAGTGGGGGAAGCGGTGCACACTTCCAACCACGTGGTTGGACTCTATGTTATTCTAAACTCTATGGTCCCAACTACCAAAAAAAGGCTGGTCTCATAACTCAAAATACTTGGGGCCACTTATATACTTGGTAATATGGACTACTATCCTACTCGAATCCTACTCCTGGCCTGTCGGTGCCTGCCCCAGCCACCACTTCCTAATGAGACTCCATAATATCCAGAGATTCGTTTGAATTTTTTATTTCATAAATATATTTTTTTAGGATATAGAGATAACAATCGAGTTCTGTACTGAACAATTGAGTTCTGACTATATATCATAAATAGGAATCATTAGAAGGAGTTCATAATAATGGCTGATAATAAATCGGAACTCAATTTTCGAAGTTTGAGCACTTGAATATTTTTCAGAAAACAATCGCAGTATTGTATTTTTTTAAGATAAGAGCAGTTAATATTTCTTTATTAAAATCAATAGTTAAGAAAATATTGATTACAGTAAATTCTAATCATTAAATTTAACGAATTGCAAAAGGTTATTCCCTGATCAATAAACATTTTGAGCAGCACTTATTTTGCTTTCTCTCACAACAATGCTCATGGCTTCTCTTCCAACTTTTCTGTCTTCCATTGTAAAACAAAATTTAGAAAACTTATCTGTAAATCTTTATGTATGTAATAATCTTAAAGTAGAAATTATTATAATTATAAAAACTTACTCTGGATAATAACATATTGCAAAGGGCTTTTTTACAATATCAAACTTAGTTGGGGGGATATCCTTGTTATTAGCAAGAGTGAAGAGAAATGCACATCAGAAAATCCACCACATATTTCACCACAGCCTACCTTAAATTTCAATAACAAGTTTAAATATTGTCATTGAATTAATGATACTTTAAATTATTTCTTATATTATTATATTCTAAGTATTAGTAAGAAACATTTACAAATAATATTGTAATTGAAGAAAGAATTAAATATTAAAATAGTTATTGATTATGAAGAACATTATTAACTTACTAAACTATGACATAGGTTGGAGCTACATTATCACAATGTCTATAAAAGCTGTCAGCTGAGTAACCATGAGTTGATGCTCGGTAGACCAGTCGCCAAACTTGCTTAGAATGGATATACCATTCTATACCCATACCATGTATGAAGCACTCGCTGATATCCCATCTTGTCCTGGAACAGATATTAGAATGAATAGTGATCAAAGGGAACTGAGATAGGTAGAAAACCTGCTAAAAAAAAGATGTTTACAATATTGGATTTTTAAGTACATAAAAAAAAAGATTTTGGATCACATATTTTATTTTTTGTAAAGCTCATCTTTATATCTTCCAGTAATTATATTTTATATTTTCATTGCGTTCAAATATTTTTATGCTTTATCAACTTTCCAAACCAAACGTTCGAACTTATTACCCTACACCATCCTCTATTAATCTCAAATTTGTGAAGTATTGCCGAAGAAGTAAGTAGTGAATAAATAGTAAATTCACAAAATAGTGAATAAAGTAGTAAATAGTAAATAAATAAAATAGTGGAGAAGACCACCAAGTTAATGACAAAAACCTCAAAACCTAAAATGCATAAATTGTGATCATTTCGACAAGCACACAAGTCACAGGAAACGCCCGACCATTCAGTTTTTGATAGAGGTTACCCTTCATACCTTAACGAGATACAGAAACTTGTTGCGAATACAAACTACAGCATACCCTTACAGTAAGTACTTACTAACTAAGTATATATACTATAAAACTACATTTTTATGACATAATTTAATGGTACATAGATAGATAGATTTTTTACAACTTAACACACACTACTCGAAATACACATTAAACTTCAGTAGTATGAAAAAGAGGCTTCTGGGACACTTTTTTGAGGAAGGATCAGATACACACTTCTGGGCATGGCCGCCATTTTTTTTTATAACCTCTCCAATATTTACCTCTACTTAATCCTGCTTTTCTTTGTGCGTCCGTCTAGTCCTTAAGTACGGTGGAGCTTGTTATACTTATATGTTTGTTTTATCTCGCCATATTTTAACTGTTTTCTATTCTCTTTCTTACCCCCACCTTTACCTAATGATTAGATGCCTAGCATTTGATCCGCCATTTTGTTTTTGACCTCTCTGAGACTATATAAGGAGTGCGCGGTCTCACTCTTTCTTATTCTGTTAAGTGCTGCGCTAGAGCGAACATCGACTAGTCCCTTAACGGCTTTTGTGAAATTCGTTTTTTCTGATTTTCTTTTTGCGAAGTTAAATCATTTTTTCTTATTGTTGTTCTCTGTGTTGCATAATTATACAGGTTTTTTTTTTTTTGTTTAGTGTAGATTCAAATTATTTATTAGCAGAGGCTTTTTTTTTTCTCAAGTAATTTATAATTTTTTATTTAGTTGTTTTTTAAATCTTCGAGAGTTATTTTATTTTAATCTTTATTTTTAACATTTTTATTGTAAATATATAACAGTTGAAAAGTTAGATTCATTTTCGGATCACATTGTAACGTCTCTTTCAACGTTCGATTAATTTAGTAAATATTAGTTTTGCAAACTTACCCAGTCGGAGTGGCAGTGAGTTCTCTCTCGAGTTACAACGTAACTCGCTACTAATTATCCCAAAATAAATTTAAGAATTTCGGAATGAACAACAATATATTATCAACATTAACAAAAACTTTACATATAACAATATTAATGAATTCAAAAGTCTTAAAACAGTGTTAGCACATTTTTCCCAAAAACCAAATAAAAACACTCTGTAACCTTCCTCCATATTTTTTTCATTTTAATTATTTTCCACCTGACTTATAGTGAGGAACGTCAGTTCCAGCATCCGAAGACTCTACCTTTAACTCTTCAATGTGCCTATTACGTAATGGTCTTCCTGTTTCATCCACTACTTCATATATCAGAGGCGATAAAACCTTTTTAATAACACCTTTCTTATATTTAGGCCCTAGTTTGGCGGTGAAATATTTACCTTAGTCTCAGATAGGGTGCGTTTTCACCCATACCTGTTGACCTTTTTCCAACCGAGCTGGTCTCCGTCTAAGATTGGAATAACGTGCATTCTTCTCTTGGGCCTGTCCTAATCAAATTTTCACATCTTCTTGGATTAACTTGAGCTTCTCGTCGATCTTGGCTATGTTTTCCGACCCATCATTTACCAAATATTGCGAGGCGTGGCTGAAGAGTTCGCGATCAAAGTTAAGGAAGGCTGGTGTGTATCCAGTTGCCTCATGAGTTGCCGTCCTCAGCGCAAAGCCGCACTCCGCAATATGTCTGTCCCAGGAGCGATGGTTACCTCCCACATAAGATGATATCATGGTTTTGAGCACCCTATTTACTATCTCAGTGGGGTTCGCCTGGGGATGGTATACTGGGTTGTACCTACAAGCAGTACCATATTTGTTCAGCATATTCCGAAAAATCGTACTCTTGTATTGTGTACCATTGTCGCAAAATACCACTTCAGGTACTCCAAACATGAGAAACACGTCGTCCTCTATATGTTTAATTACTGCCTGCGCAGATGCCTCCATTAATGGAAACAGCAAGGTAAATTTTGTGAGGTAATCGGTCACCACTAACAAATACCGATTCTGTTTGGATTAGCGAGGAAATGGTCCCATGAGATAGTAGAAACCACCTGCCAGGGCTTTGAAGGTAGGGGCGTCATGCCCATCAATCCAGCAGGGGCTTTCTGTTTCGGCTTCATCTTTTGACAGATGGAGCACTTATTCACAAATCGAGCGACGTCTCGAATCATGCTCGGCCAGAAATAATAAATAGCTATTCTATTCTTGGTCTTGTTAACCCCATGTGCCCTGCAGTCGTGTCCTCGTGGTATTGTTTGAGAACTGCTTCTCTTTGGTCTTTCGGTACCACAATTTTCCATTGATTGTCCCCAATTTTTAAGGGATTTCTCTCAAACACATGTTAGAGGAGGCGACCTTCGGTAATCCGCCAAGTTGGGAACTCCTCCGACTTATCTGTGACCTTTTTCTTCATATCCTGATACCAGGGATCAGCTCCTTCTCCGTCAATCACGACTGCTTCTACAGTAGGGTTTCGATCACTGGAAGTATTGTCTATCGCACGTGATAAATCATCAGCGGCCATATGCTCCTTTCCAGGTCGATGTTATATCTGGTAATCGTAATTCTGGAGCCGTAATGCCCATCGAGCCAGTCGGCCCATGAGTGACTTAATCTTTACAATGAATAAAGCTGGTGATTCACTTGTGCCTTGTGTCCGGCGGGTGATATCGTTCATAAGCATTCTATCATAGTCTGGGTCCCTGAATGCCTGCTTAAGTCGGCTGACCGCCTCGTTCCAATCAGAAAACCAATGACGATTCATTCGGAACCAGACCAAAGCCGACCCAGTAAGAAGATCTCCTGCTGCTCGAAATAACTCTCCCGGACTTATCCCTCGTGCTTTTCTTCGCTCTTCAACGCTTTCCAGAAAAGAACTTAACGAAGCGCCGGAGGAATCACCCGAGAGCTGTATACCCCACTTATATGCTTTTATGTCCCTAAACGCCTCTGTAGGCTTCGGTTCATCAGTGGGTTGTGAAGAGGTGTTATCGATATGAGCAGAAACTGGTAACCTAACATATGGTTTCTTTTCCCAAAGTTCTGCTATTATAAAAGTAACCCGCTCAAAAAGCTTACTCCTACGTTCCTCTAACTCAGATGGGACAACTAACCGTCCTAAACGACTATGAAGATGCCCAACTCGTGCATCAAGACGCCTAAATTTCATAACGTCATTAATCGATAGCTCATCGATACGTTTTACCGATACAAATGTCTAATTCATTTTGCCCATTTAATGAAAATATTATTTCTGAATTTGGTTGCACCTCATCACTAAGTGCTTTTGATAATATTTTCTTCAAATCTGAAGCATCGCCTGACTCGATAACCCCCTAATGTGTAGCTCGTACACCAACTCATCCTTGAGTAATTTGGTTGCATCCATTTCCCTTTTAAATACTCTTAGGCCCCACGTTGGGTGCCAATGTAACGTCTCTTTCAACGTTAGATTAATTTAGTAAATATTAGTTTTGCAAACTTACCCAGTCGGAGTGGAAGTCAGTTCTCTCTCGAGTTACAACGTAACTCGCTACTAATTATCCCAAAATAAATTTAAGAATTTCGGAATGAACAACAATATATTATCAACATTAACAAAAAATTTACATATAACAATATTAATGAATTCAAGTCTTAAAACAGTGTTAGCACATTTTTCCCAAAAACCAAATCAAAACACTCTGTAACCTTCCTCCATATTTTTTTCATTTTAATTATTTTCCACCTGACTTTTAGGGATAAGGGATATAAACACTATTTATATTAAACACTATTGTCTATTGTGACATACATATTCCTTGAGATTTTATAGAATTTTGACTTTCTTTCATCATGTCATTAAATAAGTGTCAGTATTGCGACATCCATTTTAGCAGGGGGGATAATAAGGTCCGTCATATAAATTCCTGTCGGAATACTCAGCAACGACGCACATGTTTTACCTGCGGTACGATTTTTCATTCTCAAAAGGAATGTATGAAGCATGTACGTTCTTGTCAATTAGGATTACCTGTATTCATTGCAAAGAGGGCCCGTATCGATGCTGCTAGGGGGAATCTTTATGAGGTGGAAACTTCCCACGGGGGTATCCTGAAAACGTTCTTGGTTTTGCCCTTACATCCACTGAAAGTACAGCTGCAATAGAATTCCTGAATTCCCAGACGGAGACTATACATACCTTGCTTAAAGATTATGGAAAAAACTATTTCCCCTGTAAAATACAATTTGGTCTTGGAGGCAACTTTTGAAAATATTGTAGGTGAAACTTGTGACAGAACATTCAAAACAAAGAACAAAATATTGTTTGAAGACTCATCCATTTTGGATATCTTGAATTACAGCTTCAACAAGATAAAAACTGAGATAGAGGAATCTACTTTGAAGGGAAGCGGTAGGACCCTTAAAAACATTGACGGCGTACTACTCCGTATTAACCAGTTTAAGCCCATAAGAGGCTCGAGTTTTATCCCTTTGCCCCTCCCTTTTTATGCCTTTTTTTTATAGCTAATAAAAAAAGCAGTAATTAATGTAAATAACAATGATGACCGCTGTTTTATGTATTCCGTTTTATCTCCACTCGTGGAAATACACCCGGACCACCAAAGCAAATATAAAAATCTTGAGCACATGTACGACTTTAGTTGCATTTCCTTCCCCACCCCTCTCCACGAGGTGAAAAATTTTTTACAGCGTAATAATATAAGTATTAATGTTTTTGCTCTTGGAGAGAAGGAGAAAGTTTATCCCCTAAAAGTTGTTAGGCAGGAGAAGGAAGACCATAGAGACCTCCTTCTACTGACAAATGATGACGGCCGTAGTCACTACGCATATATAAAAGATTTTAATAAACTAGTTTATGCTCAAATCAGTAAACAAAAAAGAAGGGTACACGTTTGTAAGCTAGAAGGTATTAGCGAATGGGTGAAAGAACATATGGAATATTGCGGAAAGAATAGACCGACTCGCATCGTATTGCATGAACCTCGTAAGGACGGGAGACGACCAATGGTATCATTTACTAAAGTACATAATCAGATGAGGATTCCCATCGTCATCTATGCAGATTTTGAGTGTGTGTTAAAGAAAATAGATGATAACAATCCCATACATTCGCATACAACTCCCTACCAACGCCACCTCCCTATGAGCTTCTGCGCGTATATTAAGGTTGCAGAAGACAATCCTCGTCACTGCCTACCCACTGACTTCCCTATGGAGCCCTACATTTATACCGGTGAGGATAGAGCAGAGGAATTCATGAAGCATATAAAATATGTAGCTGAAAAAGTAACAAAAGGGTACTTGATGAAAAAACCTATGCTATCACTTACACCATCTCAACAAGAATTTTTTTCAAAATTTCAGAATTGCTATCTTTGCTGCAAACCTTTTGTTCCCTCCAACAAAAAAGTGGCGGACCATGACCACATCACTGGTATTTATAGTGGTGCAGCTCACTCGCAGTGTAATATACTATATCGTACTCCCCGATTTCTCCTAGTCTTCCTCCACTATCTGAGTGGTTATGACTCTCATTTCATAGTTCGAGAGTTGGGCTATGATAAAGGTCGTATTAACGTCATACCCAACAGTGAAGAAAAATATATTTCTTTTAGTAAACAGGTAGGACCGCTTACGGTTAGATTTGTGGATACCTTTAGGTTCATACTGATTTGCCCATAGGGATGGGCAATGTCAAATCCCCTTCCTTATGGCAGTTTTGAATGGCTTGAAGATCCAAATGCTCTAAAATGGGAAAATATAAGATAAGATGGTCCATTCGGCTACATTTTTGAAGCGGACATTGAGTACCCCCAAGAGTTGCATGATGTTCACAATGATTTTCCTCTTCTTCCAAAGAATAGGGTCCCTCCGAAAGGTACCAATAAGAGATTAATATTTATTATCTATTATTTATTGCACTTATTAATATTAATAAGAGCTCCTTTGTCTAAAAGGGAAAAATATGTAGTCCATTTTGTCAACTAAAAACAAGCGATGAGCCTTGGTCTACGATTAGTAAGCGTACATAGAGCGCTACGGTTCAGGCAGTCCCGTTGGCTAATTTCATATATTGAACTCAATACCAGAATGAGGCAACAGGCATCTAACGATTTCGACAAGGATTTTTTCAAACTTATGAATAACGCCGTATTTGGAAAATTTATGGAAGATGTGAGGAAACGTTGTGATAAAAATCGAACTGGTTACTGATGATAAGAGATTACAAAAACTCATTGCCAAACCCACTTTTAAGGAGAGGATAATATATAGTGAAACTTTAGTAGCTGTACATCTCGACTATGAACAGATCACAATGAACAAACCTATTTATGTAGGAATGGCCATTCTCGATCTGTCCAAGGTCAGGATGTATGACTCCCACTATAGGACAATGTTAACGAAACGGACCTGACAAACTGAAATTACTTTATACCGACACAGACAGTTTCATTTATGAGATAAAAACTGACGACTTTTACATGTACCTAACCACTATGCTGGACGAATTTGACACATCCGATTATCCCAAAACCCACCCTTGTCATAGCAATAGTAACAAAAAGGTGTTGGGAAAATTCAAAGATGAAACTAATTGCGAACCCATCTCTGAATTTGTGGGCCTCTGAGCCAAAATGTATGCTTTACGGGTTCCGGGACAAGAAATGAAAAGAGCAAACGGGATAAAGAGGGCTGCCGTTAAAAAAAAATTACTTTTGATGATTTGTGACTGCCCTGTTTGATAGAAAGGAATTTCAAAGATCATTCCGGACGATATTATCGAAAGAGCATAAAATATTTTCTGTCGAACAAAAAAAGGTTTCACTTTCACCGTACGATGACAAACGCCATCTCGCAGATCCTGTACATACCCTTGCTCACGGACATTATTCCATACAGGGTGTATAGATTTCTCCCTCTGAAAACTTTCCCCCGATACTTACTATTGTGAATGACTTAAAATATAAATATTTTTATTTTTTAAGATTGTACATAAATATTTTCGTATAAAGTAGTTTTTCTTTTTATATATTACAAGCTAGTTTTTTCATTAAAATGAATGTTTGAGGAGGGAGCAGGGCCTCCGTTACCTTGAGAGTAGAGTAGTTGTATAAGGCCGGTTGAGGAGGGAGCAGGGCTTCCGTGACCTTGAGAGTAGAGTAGTTTGAAACTTTTCGACTATACATTAGACTACATCTGGGACAATTTACCTTAGGAGTGTCTTGCCACGCCTCGAGGACGAGGAATTTATCCAGAAGCGAAGACTTTCTTACCTCAATGAATATATTAATTATTAATTGTACTATTATATCTGTAATTTATTACTATTATATATGTGATTTATTGTTTAAGCAATTGCTTTTTACAATAGAAAATGGCCCATACATGATAACTATTTTAATAATTTTACAATAATTAAATGAAAATAATAATGTCTATTAATATTAAGATTATTAAGTTAATTCCACAATAGTTCTTACTCAAATATTACACTAAAACCAAAAGTATCTTTAATTATTAACATAAACTAAATAAATAAAAAATAAAAAAGATCTTTTCCATAAATAACAAAAAAAACAAAAACAATATCTTATGATCGAGCAATAATATATAAATATAATAGATTTTATAATGAAATACATGTAAATAATTCCTTTTAAACTTAAAGATTACTAACTAGTATAATGAATAAATACAATAAAGATCAACAGTTTAATGGTTACCTTAGTATAAATCCCCTCTCCCTTTTTTTTAATGAATATGAATTATTTTTGTTTATTGTTAGATATCTTTTGCCTGATTATTGTAATTAAGTAAATATTGTTTTAATGAAGTAGTAAATTGCATTTAATTTATCAATATGGAGAATATTTTCTAGTGAAAGTAGATCATCGTTTATTGTAATATAGCTACGCAAATACTTGTTTCTATAACACGTGTATGATGAGCATTCTAGTAATAGATGCTTTAATCCATCCGATATATGTTCTTGGCAACTTTCACAATTATCTTCCGATTTAATAATTTTAATTTTTTTGTTTTCATATAATTTCACATAATCATTGTTGGAAACTCTTAGCTGGCTAACTAGTCTTATTTTTTGTATGTTTATCTTGAACTCAAGGTAAGATTCGGGTTGAGGACTGTTATAGCACCATATGTATCTGTAAAAAGGATTATATGATGAGTTATATGATCTGTAGATATCTGAACATTGTGAATGGTTGGTTGCTCGTTCCAAAATTGTATTTTTGTTACCAAGAAAATTTTTCATATTAGATAAAGTCGCCGAAGATTCTAGCACATTATATTTGTTAGCTATTACTTTGATATGTGTAATCCAGTTATGTTAATGTCTTGATTATTGACATCTAGTGAAATAAGCCTATTGTAGCATTTGCGTGGAATTCTATTATCAGAAAGAGACAGTATTTTTATGCAGAAATTAAGAATTTTTTTCAGCACCTTAACAGTTATGTGGCTCCGGCCTTTTTCGAATCTCACTATATAATTCGGTGTGCATTTTGGCCAAAAGTATAATGATTTGAAAAATGAAAGTTGCGCCGATTCCAGGTTTTCCATGTAGTTTAAACTCCAACTTTCAGAAGCGTACAGTTGTGTAGATGAAATCATTGCATCAAAAAGGGTAATTTTCGTTTCCCAAGCGTCGCTGTTACCTTTTCGAAGTATTTCTTTTACCCGAGAACTTGCGACTACTGACCTTTGTATAAAGTGTTTTGTTGCTTTTAAAAATTTTCCGGAGGACGAGAATGGAACACCAAGATACACATAGGAATTTACATATTCTAATTGCTGGTCATGCCAATACAGTGGTTTTAATTTTTTCATTCTTGGTGATTTGTGAAAAACAACTATTTTGGATTTTTGGGGATTTAATGTTAGAGAATTCTCCAAACAATATTGTTGTAGTATTTTAAGGTTTCTTTGAGCACTGTGCCAAGAACTATTCAAAATGACTATATCGTCTGCAAATAGGAGCATCAATACTTCACTACTGCTCTCGATTGAGATAAATCTAGCTCCGTTTTTATAAAAGTATGATATTATGTCGTATAAGAAAAGTATAAATAGGGTAGGACTAAGACCCTCCCCTTGCAGTAGTCCCGACGTGATTTCTATATCTTCCGAAAGTTCTTCCCCAATTTTAATCTGCATTGACGCTATATCATAGAGCTGCTTTATTATTCTTATTAGCTTCTCGCTGATACCAATTACTAACAGTTTTTCGCAGAATAGGTTGTGGTTTACACTGTTGAATGCTTTTTTAAAATCTATAAATATAGCGTATACATATGTTCCTTTGTGTCTGAGATTGATATTGATGAAAGATGAAAGTGAAAATATATGTTCGACGCAGCATCTTCCCCCGCGAAAACCTGCTTGTTCTTCAGGAATAACATTTTCAGCTTCAGCCCAACCAAGAATTCGATTTGATAAAATACTAGTGAACAACTTGGTGATATTATTTATTAATGAAATTCCTCTATAATTTTCGTAATCATTTTTATCACCTTTCTTGTGTAGCAGATTTAAAATCGATTTCGACCACGGAGTAGGTAGCTTTTCATTATTATTTTTTACATCTTGTAACTTAGCTATGATAATATTTCTACTTTCAGCCTTTTTATTACGAAGTAAAGTCCTATATTCTTTCCTCATTTGAATGTAACTGTTTAACATGTCTTTATGATATTTGCTTTTTATTAGTTTTTTTTTTCTCTTTTTGAGTTGTTTTTTAAGTTTTAGGCATTCGGAATCGAACCAGTTGTTGGATATAGTTAATTTATTATGCTTGCGGTGTCTTTTAGGCATCATCATTCCGGAATCACGAAAGCTTCGGTTATACCAGGAATAAAATTATCAGAGAGATAATTGGAATTTTCGGAGTTAAAATATATTCTTTCTGAGTTGGATAGGTAGTAGACAAACTTAAATATGTTTTCTTGTTTCCATTTTATATGCATTTTGTGAGAATTTTGTAAGTTTTGCTTATTATAAATAGATTGAAGGCTTGAATTTTGGATTGTGAGAATACAAGAAAGATGATCAGTGAATTCGATAAGAGTTGATATTTTCATGCCCAAAAATAATGTAAGAAAGTTATCATTAATCCATATCAAATCAATTGTCGATTCTCCATTGCTTGAAATGTGGGGAATTTCACCTGGTCTATCAGACATTGACCGCCCATTACACAGGATAAATCCTAAGGACTCCATCATTTCGGCTAACATTCTACCTCTTTTATTTATATGTTCATGGGTAACTATTCGGGTGTCATAGAGATATGGAGAGTAAATTGTGTTAGGGTCTAGGTTGTTTAGGCCTCCCACGTGACAATTATAATCCCCACAAAGGACTATTTTGCTATTCGGATAATTGATCAAGAAGTTTGAAGACAGAACTTGGAGGAAAGTAAGTGTTACATAAAATTATGTGGTTAGATTTAAAATTAAATCCCACTATAATAGTAAACTCATTTTTTTCTAGTAAGCTAATGTCGGTAGATATTTTTATTTAAATAAGTAACTATTCCTCCACTCCCCCTACCAGTAGTTTTAGTCTTTACCGCATTTGCTGTAAATGGTAAAAAATCATTTAGCCAATAGGGATTTACTGGTTTATCGTCTAACAGCCAGGTTTCAACTTAACACAGCGCTAGTGTATTATTAGAGATATCTGTTTCATTTGTGTTTATGCCAAAAATATTTGAGTAACCACTAATGTTACAGAATATTATATAATAATCTGGGGTTATAGGATTAGGTAAAGAGAGATGACTTGCCGGTGAAGCAGGTGCTGGCGGGCGAGGATAGCTCGGACTTATAAGAAGTTGTTTATATTCCATCGGTTGCTTTAGTCGTTTGTGAGAAGTATGTGGATGATCAACATGTGTAAGAAATCAGGAGTTACCGGGTTTTATAGCGGAAGAAGAATGGGTTCTGGGGCGGAAGGAAAAGGTTCTAATTTCTCCGCAGTTTTCCTCTTCTTCGATGAAGAATCTAATATTTCTTGAAGATCCTTGCCGTCTTTATGAGTGCTTAGGATTTCCTCAACGTCAATAAAGCCGGTAATTATTCCCTCTGAACTTAAAAAATTCTCTTCTGTAACTGAAATTGGGGTCGACTAGCGTTAGTTAATTTAGGTTATTATATATTTTTTCCCTTCCTCCCTTTCCTCAGGGGACCTGTCATGACTGATGAAGATATTTTCAACTTTTAAATCTTCTCTCTTTTTAAATATATCTTGTTTTACGAAATTGTTATTAAGGGAAAGAAGTATTGGGCCTCTTCCCAATCCCACCACCATCCCAAGCGAAAGCAGTTATTTACAGAATAATCTGGGAGCATTATGTTGTTTTCTGAGCAGATAGATTTAAATTTTTTTAAAACATTTTCATTTTCTGTGTTAGGCACGTTGTGGAAAACAAGATTGTTTTTGCGAAATTGTTGTCTTAACAATTTAACTTCTCTTTCAAGAGAAGCATTTCGTATTTTTAATTCATTGAATGAGGTTTTGAAACATTCGAATTCTGTTAAAATAAATCGTATTCATAATGGTATTATTGGCCCCTAATTGTGATTTAATGTCTTTTATTTCACTTATGATGTCTTCTAATGTCACCATCTAGACTAAAGAAAAGTAATAAATAGAGAATAAAAATGATTTATTATGACGAAAATATATATAAAATACGTAGAGCTGTTAAGAAAATTTTGGCATTGACCACCTTTATAGCCAAAGTCTGGGGACCAACTAACTGCCTCCAATTGTTTATAGTTTCCCCACTACTCCAACTATCACGCGCTATCAGAGTTGGGATCTGAGATAAGGGAATAATTTACCTTATATATATATTTAACACTTATATATACTTAACAACTGTTGATCCGCTGGTCGTATCTCCATAAAATTTGACACGATCACTGTATGCACCTTAGATCGCACCTGTATGAAATTTCAGGGAAATAGGACCACCTTTAAGCACTTTAAAACACACTATCACAGAGACCGATCCGTACCGCATGGACTCTTGAGCCAAACCCCGACCATGAGAGTAGATTAGTTGTATAAGGCCGGTTGAGTAGGGAGCAGGGCCTCCGTGGCCTTGAGAGTAGAGTACAAAAACTCATTGCCAAACCCACTTTTAAGGAGAGGATAATATATAGTGAAACTTTAGTAGCTGTACATCTCGACTATGAACAGATCACAATGAACAAACCTGTTTATGTAGGAATGACCATTCTCGATCTGTCCAAGGTCAGGATGTATGACTCCCACTATAGGACAATGTTAACGAAACGGACCTGACAAACTGAAATTACTTTATACCGACACAGACAGTTTCATTTATGAGATAAAAACTGACGACTTTTACATGTACCTAACCACTATGCTGGACGAATTTGACACATCCGATTATCCCAAAACCCACCCTTGTCATAGCAATAGTAACAAAAAGGTGTTGGGAAAATTCAAAGATGAAACTAATTGCGAACCCATCTCTGAATTTGTGGGCCTCTGAGCCAAAATGTATGCTTTACGGGTTCCGGGACAAGAAATGAAAAGAGCAAACGGGATAAAGAGGGCCGCCGTTAAAAAAAAATTACTTTTGATGATTTTGTGACTGCCCTGTTTGATAAAAAGGAATTTCAAAGATCATTCCGGACGATATTATCGAAAGAGCATAAAATATTTTCTGTCGAACAAAAAAAGGTTTCACTTTCACCGTACGATGACAAACGCCATCTCGCAGATCCTGTACATACCCTTGCTCACGGACATTATTCCATACAGGGTGTATAGATTTCTCCCTCTGAAAACTTTCCCCCGATACTTACTATTGTGAATGACTTAAAATATAAATATTTTTATTTTTTAAGATTGTACATAAATATTTTCGTATAAAGTAGTTTTTCTTTTTATATATTACAAGCTAGTTTTTTCATTAAAATGAATGTTTGAGGAGGGAGCAGGGCCTCCGTTACCTTGAGAGTAGAGTAGTTGTATAAGGCCGGTTGAGGAGGGAGCAGGGCTTCCGTGACCTTGAGAGTAGAGTAGTTTGAAACTTTTCGACTATACATTAGACTACATCTGGGACAATTTACCTTAGGAGTGTCTTGCCACGCCTCGAGGACGAGGAATTTATCCAGAAGCGAAGACTTTCTTACCTCAATGAATATATTAATTATTAATTGTACTATTATATCTGTAATTTATCCTATGTATTATTTCAAATAAACTATGTAAAAAACAAAAACACCTCGCGCGGGTCTCATTACCGCGTATGGGGAGCGTCCCACGGGTGGCGGATGTGGGGATGGTCAATGGAAATTCCTAGGAAGTTCCTCCCGGCTAAGTCCGTAGGACTCGCTGACCAACAATGAGAGCGGCCCCCCAGGCTTGCTGGAGGGTGTGACTTAGGTTTGAACGCTCTACTCACATTTTTTAGTTCACCCAAACACCACAAACAGTCATGGATTCTCCTAAGGTAAAACGCTCATTATCCGGAGGTAAACTAGTCCCCCGTTTGGGTCTCCGGGTGGGGACTGCTTTAGGGTAATCATGGCGAAAGTTGAAATTAAGAGATATAGTATTAGGGACGTGGAACGTCAGAATTTTGAATACAGCGGGTGGGTTAAAATCGGTTTTAAATGAGGTTGAGAGGTACGGTATAGATATCGTGGCGCTGCAAGAGGTACGCTGGCCGGGGGAGGGCTCTTTAAGAGAAGGTAAGTACACAATTTGGTACGGCGGGGGCGAAAATTATTGTTTAGGCACTGGGTTTCTGATTAGGAATAGGTTGCAATCCGCTTTGAGGGACGTTCAATTTTTCGGGGACAGGATATCAGTAGCTGTAATTCAGGGGAGGTGGTTTAAAATCGCGTTAATAACCATACATTCTCCGACCGAAGACAGCGATGACGAAGTTAAGTCGGAATTTTACGATAAACTAGAGTGGGTCTTCGATAAATTACCGCGAAATTACATGAAGATAGTTTTAGGAGACGCTAACGCAAAGGTAGGCAGGGAAGAAATATATTATCCGACAATTGGAAAAGAAAGTTTACACGAAATTAGTAATGATAACGGAATCCGATTGATTAACTTTGCTACTTCTAAAAATTTAAAAAACAAAAGTACAACTTTTAAACATAAAGATATTCACAAATATACCTGGACATCACCGGATTCACAAACAAGAAATCAAATCGATCACGTTTTGGTGCAGCATAGGTGGCAAAATAGTGTTATTAATGTTAGGTCGTACGGAGGGGTGAAATGCGGGTCGGATCACGAACTAGTAGTCGCTAAAGTTCAGCAAAGACTTTCAATAAAAAAAAGGTTAGAAACCGGATCTCATACCGAATATTTTAATCTGGAAAAACTTAAAATTCCGGCGATTAGAAAACAATTTGAAATTGAACTCAAGAATAGATTTGATGTATTAGAACCATCGACAGAGAATGGTGAAGACATTGATCAATTGTGGGAAGGGATTAGGGATAATAATAAAGAGGTCAGTAATTTGTGTCTGGGCAAAAGGGAAAATAATAAGAATAAACCATGGTTCGATGAAGAATGTTTAAACTCGTGTGAGAAAAGAAAAGCCGCTAAACTCAAAGTTTAAATAATCCTAGCGAAGACAATCGTGCCTACTTTCGAGGCATAAGGAACGAAACGACTAAATTGCTTAAAAATAAAAAAAGAGAATATCTCAAAAACAAAATAATAGAAATAGAAAATAATGGAATCCAAAATAACGTTAGAGATATGTATAAAGGCATAAATTTATCACGTAAACGTCTAGGACCAGTTACGACTGGTATTAGGGATAATAATAATAACATCATAGCGGATCCGGTAAACATAGTAAGGAAGTTCAAAGAGCACTTTGATAGTATTTTGAATCCAGAAAATACCCGTCTATCACCACTTTTGGAATTTCAAAGTGCTGAACCGTTATTAGAAGAACCGAGTATAGGGGAAGTCGAAATAGCTATCGGAAAATTAAAATCCTATAAAGCAGCGGAGACGGATAATATTCCTAGCGAACTAATCAAATCATGTGGGGAAGCTGGGATTTCAAAAATACATCTTTTGATTAAAAAGATCTGGGAGTATGAGAAAGTACCCGAAGAATGGAAAGAGTCTATACTTATACCGATTCACAAGAAGGGGTCGCGGACAGACACTAATAACTACCGTGGGATCTCACTACTTCCGGTCTGCTATAAAGTATTTACGTCAATACTGACTAGCCGAATAACCGAATACGCCGAGGAAATTATCGGAGATTATCAATGTGGTTTCAGACGGAACCGATCTACCGTAGACCAAATATTCTCCCTCCGTCAAATATTAGAGAAAAAATTAGAATACAATGGTATTGTTCATCAACTGTATGTCGACTTTAAAAAAGCTTATGATTCAATAGACCGCAATAAACTGTATAACTTCCTGACTGAACTAGGAATACCGAAGAAGTTAGTAAACTTAGTAAAAATGTGTATGACCGAAACGTTCAATAAAATAAGAATCGGTCGTTATTTTTCTGAGAAGTTCGAGGTTCACTCTGGTTTGAAACAGGGGGATTCGCTATCCCCCGTTTTATTTAATTTAGCTCTAGAATATGTCATTAGGAAGGTGATTAATACCGGAAAAGGTTTGAATCTGGGGGGAAATATATCCTTACTCGGTTACGCTGATGATTTGGTTTTGCTTGGCGACGACGTGGAAACGATAGAACTAAATACAAAAGCATTGATGGAAGCCGGAAAAGAAGTAGGGCTAGAAATAAATACGGAAAAAACAAAATATATGGTTAGTTGTAGAAACGGTGACAATTTTGGCGATATTGAAGTAGAAGAGGAAATATTCGAAGCCGTTGAGAAATTTAGATATTTAGGATCAACTGTAACTAGAAAAAACGAAATCGAAGAGGAAATTAAGGCTAGATTAAAGGCGGGAAATGCTTGTTATTTTTCGGTTGCAAAATTACTTGGGTCACGCCTTTTATCCCGAAATTTAAAAATTAGGATTTACAAAACTATAATTCTTCCGACTGTTCTTTACGGTTGTGAAACATGGCCGCTTACAGTAAGGGATGAGAAACGCCTTATGGTGTTTGAAAATAAAGTGCTGCGTAGAATATTCGGGCCGAAGAAAGATGAGTCAACAGGAGAATTTAGACGGCTACACAATGCGGAATTGCGTGAGCTTTACCCGGCAAATGTAATCGAGTCTATAACTGCGCGTCGGCTAAAGTGGGCATGCAAAATGACGAGTCTTAGTAGTGAACGAATTCCTAAAAGATTGATAAACGCTTTGCCGACTGGAAAACGGCCGAGGGGTAGGCCTAGGCGAAGGTGGGAAGATTCGGTGAAAGCAGATCTTGTGAATTTGGGATTGGACAGTGGTAGGTGGATGGAGGTATGTAGGGACCGATTGGTGGTGTCGGCGTCGGGCCTTCGGGTCCGTTAAGCCTTATTGTATTGTATTGTATTGTATTGTAAAAAACAAAATATTTTTTTTAATTTATTTATTTACCTTTAGTCTCATTTTTACTTAGGGGAAGACAACAATATTAGACAGGTTTGATTTGATATTCTGTTATTTCATCTATCATTGAATAGAAATAAATTTATTTACTTAACACGTTGAGCGCCAGGGAAAAGATGATGTACTTTTGCCTGGGGCCAAAGGAATTTTTCCTAATTTATAACATTAATATGATTAGAATGATACAAAAATTGCAAAAGAAATAAATAAAAAGTTTAATTTTGGCAATTAAACAATAATTTTGTGAGCGGTACGTACGTACCGCCCGGCCCCAGGGTAAAGCCCGCTACCTATAGTAGTACTGGGGTTGCCCGGTTATGACCGCGACGTCAACCCTTGTCCCCTTAAAATATGTTATTTTAATAAATAAGATATTTTGTTTTGTAAAAAAATAAATAAAATTAATTTATTTTATTTATTTATTTATTTATACCCCCCAAATTAAAAAAAAAAAAAAAAAAAAAAAAAAATTTGGGCCAATTGCATTGGCGAATTGTTCGGGGGCCGGAGCGGTCCAATATGCCTTGAAATCACGCTCGGCAGGCGGTCCCCTGGCCCAGAACAATCTTTTAGCTGGCGGGAGCGGGCGGTACCTGGGGACCTCCTCGGCCCCAGCCAATAGTCCAACAGCGGTACGATCGTACCGCTTGGCGCTCAACGTGTTAAATAACTTGTGGATATATTTATTAGTTGTCCCGTGCAAATCTATGGGTCATTTATGAAGCCGCTCTATTTCCAAATATTATCTATGGCGGAACAGAAACTTAAATAAGTTGAAAAGGTTACAGCGACTTATTGCAGTAAAAATATGCAAAGGCTTCAGTACTCTCTCTTATGAGGCCTCTATCGTTCTTGCTGGGTTGCTACTGATAAATTTAATTATAGACGGGAAGAGACAATTATACAGAATTAAAAAAATACATACGAACTACAAACATTTATTGCACGACGACATAGAACTAACGCTTTCAACGAATAACTGTATACACCCTACTAGGGATGCGACATCGATGTCGATGTTTCCAAAACATCGGTGTTACGCGGCCGATGTTATCCCAACATCGATGTTTGTGAGCCGATGTTAACATCGATTTTACAATCAGATTATTATTTATTTTTTTTTTTTTTTTTTACAAGACCGATGCTATTAACATCGATGTTTTTGAAAGAAAAACTATGTTTTAACATCGATGTTTTGGGCAAAAAAGAGAAATATTGATGTTTTAGCTATAATAAAGTTGTTTTTAACGTCGATGTTTTCGACAGAAACAAATAGGTTTTAACCATAACCAAGTTTTTGACATCGATGTTTCGAATAAAAAAGAATACGTTTTAACCATAACCCGGTTGTATTAAACATCGATGTTTTTGACAAAAGGAATATGTTTTACCATCGAAGTTTTTGACAAAAAACAAAGTTGTTTTAACATCGATGTTTTGGACAAAAACAAATATGTTTTAACATCGATGTTTTAACCATCACCCGGTTGTTTTAACATCGATGTTTTGGACAAAAAAAAAATATGTTTTAACCAAAACCCAGTTGTTTTTAACACCGATATTTTGGACAAAAAAAAAAATGTTTTAACCAAAACCCAGTTGTTTTTAACATCGATGTTTTGGACAAAAACAAATGTTTTACCATCGATGTTTTGGAGAAAAAACAACAATATAAATATGCTCTTAACATCGATGTTTTAGCTATAAGAAAGTTGTTTTTAACATCGATGTTTTTGACGGAAACAAATATGTTTTAACATCGATGTTTTGGACAAAAACAAGTATACTTTAACATAGATGTTTTGAGAATAACATCGATGTTTTTTTTTTTTGGTTTTTTTTTATAAGACCGATGCTTTTAACATCGATGTTTTTTACAGAAAAAAATATGTTTTAACAACATAGAAATATATATGCTCTTAACATTATAATAAAGTTGTTTTTAGCGTCGATGTTTTCGACAGAAACAAATAGGTTTTAACAATAACCCGGTTTTTAACATCGATGTTTCGGATAAAAAAGAATACGTTTTAACCATAACCCGGTTGTATTTAACATCGAAGTTTTTGACAAAAAAATATGTTTTACCATCGATGTTTTGGACAAAAAACAACAATTTAAATATGCTCTTAACATCGATGTTTAAGCTATAACAAAGTTGTGTTTAGCATCGATGTTTTCGACAGAAACAAATATGTTTTAACATCGATGTTTTGGACAAAAACTAATATGTTTTTACATCGAAGTTTTGGACAAAAAATAACAATATATATGCTCTTAACATCGATGTTTTAGCTATAACAAAGTTGTTTTAACATCGATGTTTTGGACAAAAACAAATATGTTTTAACAATAACCCGGTTAATTTTAACATCGATGTTTTGGACAAAAACAAATGTTTTTCCATCGATGTTTTGGCCAAAAACAAATATGTTACAACATTGATCTTTTAGACAAAAACAAATATGTTTTAACATCTATGTTTTTGACAAAAAACAACGTTGTTTTAACATCGATGTTTTGGACAAAAACAAAAAGGTTTTACATCGATGTTTTAACAATAACCCGGTTGTTTTTAACATCGATGTTTTTGACAAAAAAAAAATGTTTTAACCAAAACCCAGTTGTTTTTAACACCGATGTTTTGGACAAAAAAAAAGCATGTTCTGTTAACATCGATGTTTTAACTATAACCTGTTTTTTTTTTTAACTTTGATTTGTGTTGAATTAACAATGTTGTTTTTTAATATCGATGTTTTTAACAAAAAAAATACGTTGTAACATCGATGTTTTAACAATAACCCGGGTGTTTTTAACATCAATGTAAAAATTAAAAAAAAAAATATATGTTGTAACAGCCTTGTTTTAACATTAACCCAGTTGTTTTTAACATCGATTTAAAAAAAAAAAAAACAACACTATATATGATCTTAACATGAATGTTTCAGCTATAAAAAAGTTGTTTTTAACATTGATATTTTTGTCGGAAACAAATATGTTTTAACATCGATGTTTTGGACAAAAACAAGTATACTTTAACATAGATGTTTTGAGAATAACATCGATGTTTTTTTTATAAAACCAAGATCTTCAGGGCCAAATTTTATAATAAACCTGTTTTATTAGTGCAGAAGTACAAGTTCGCAAGCTACTAAATAATAGCTTAGGCAGTTTTTTTTTTATAGGAACCAATTGTAATGATAGAGTATAATTTCCATTTTTCAACTTATAACTTGTTCTTTAATTAATAAGAAATGAAATAGTAACAAAATAAGAAGAGTATTATTTTATACTTTTATCATAAAAATGTCAGGTGGCGAAAAGAAAACGTAAAACATATATCTGATACCTAATTAAAGTTATTACCAAAATATTGTTGTATTTTAAGGGTTGGGGAAGAATATCATTGTTTACGTGAACCTTGGATGATTTTTACATTATCTGTCCTATGAATAAGATGCTGGTTAATTTGCATGACTAAAGGTTAATTTACATACTTGATTTATTCAGTGGACATTTAATTTTTCTTGCTGATTGGGTTCATAACAAAGGCCTTTAAAAGAATTATTCACTGCCACCCATCCCCCAGTTTTTCATTTGTACACAGGATAAACTAGTGTTATTTTTAAAGTAGATAATATAAAGGAAATTGTTGTTATATATTGAAAGGAGTAACACATAAAGAACAGGCTGCATTATCATCTAAGTTAAATTGATTGAATACGAAAAATTATTTGATATAAAGTCTATTTAATAAAAAGAAAATGAATTGGTGGGGTGGTTGTGGAAAATTTACAGATAGCAAAAAAACTATTTTATTTGTAGACTACGTTTTGATACGTGCAAGTCATCTTATCTGTTAATTTAACAAGATATAAAATATACAAACAAAAATAATTATGACACAGAACTGAGCCTTGGGCCGCTCCTAAAAAAAAAAAAAATTGGATTTAGGCTTTATCCTTTCTAGAATAGAGGCTATATCCTGAATTGAGAGATTACTGATTCCAAGAATTTCCGTTTGTTTACATTTTTATTCTATTCCAGGGCACTATTTGTCAAATGTGATATTATGTTTCTTCAAATGTTTGTGTATTTTTTTTATAGGTTTAGAAAATGTCTCTGAGAAAGTCTATGCAATTCTATAAGTTAATAATGCATTTTATTCTTGAATACTTTCATCTATTCATTCCAGTCCAATTAATAAATTATAATAAATGCATTTAACTGATGAAAATACCTTAAATAGCTTAATAATTTAAAAATAAATATATTCTAAATTAAAAGAAACAAAAATATGGCGAAGAATGCTCCTGAAAAATAATAAAATAGCCAAAAACCAATGTTTTCCGAGGCTGTTTATTAGGTCTTTTAGCAGTTGACATTTATCCCCTTACTGGGGAGCTGGCCAAGTGCAGGGGTCCCCAATTTGGGGAGTGGTACCTCTCTTCGTCTGATCACTCGCCTGAGACCTATCCGGCTTGGGTAACCCTGCCGGCCTAGCCCTCAGGGTCGTCATGATGCTCAAGCCTCCCCACCACTTCAAGGTGGAAGTACCTTCGGGGAATAAGTGTTAAGAAAGCTTAATGAAGAATATAAAAAATGGGGACTAACCATTAATGCTGAGAAGACAGAATTCATGTCATCCAGTAATGAGGACATAGAACTGCACCCAGGACAGGCTCTGAAAAGAGTCAAACATTTTAAATATCTTGGGTCTATGATTGAATTGGACGGCTCGTGTGATAAAGAAATCAAGAGGAGAATTTCGGATGGGAAAAGGACCATATCGATGCTTAATTCAATACTGTGGAACAAAAATATCATCCCTAAAACAAACAAAAAATATTTATAAAAGTATTGTATTAAGTATAATGACATATGGAGCAGAAACCTGGACCATAAAGGGCAGTCTTCGGAAGAAACTCCTGGCCACCGAAATGGACTACTGGCGCCGAGCGGCAGGAATATCCAGGATGGAAAAGGTGAGAAACGAAACCATTAGAGAAAAAATGGAAGTTGAAAAAAACATTTTGGAAGAAATAGAAAAAAAAATGGCTGAAATGGTTTGGTCATCTGAAAATGATGCCCGAGGAAAGAATGCCAAAAGTTGTCCATTCCTGGAAAATAGATGGAAGGAGAAGACGAGGTAGACCAAGGAAAACATGGAATAACGAAGTAGAAGATTCCTTGATGGGGCATGGTCTACGAGAAGAATGGGCCTTTGACCGAAAAGTCTGGAAGGAGGCAATAGACAATATATAGGTTAAGGAAACCCACCATTGATGGAAACTCCTGTGAAAAAAAAAAAACCAATGTTTGTGGGCCCATGTTCACATTAGTAGTTGACCAGTTTTTTTTTCTTGATTGAAAGAGATAATCTTCACTGTATTATTACAAAAGATTAGAACACTTACAATTTAATGTATATATAATTTAAATGTAAATTTAAGACAGCGTAGTCAATGCAAGCTTCAAAAGGATATGCAGGTACAAAAGATAACCAACAACCAATCAGAGTTTATTACAAAATATTTTGTCCGGTCATTTAGCCCTGAAGAAGACCACTGTTAGTACTAAAAGTAACTTACAATTTAAAATTTTCCTACTATTTCTAAATCTTATTACCACCACTCTGGTCCACCTTTTTCAATATATAAGGTGAAGTATTAATTAGGCAATATTTAATTACGAATTGGAGAAGAATGACTTTCTGGTTTAAATAATTTTAATTATTTAATCATCCCAGGTCCACGTAAACAATGATATTCTTCCCCAACCCTTAAAACACAACAATGTTTTGGTAACAGCTTTAATATATGAGATAGATATATGACCTAATTAAAGCTGTTACCTGGGATGATTAAATAATTAAAATTATTTAAACCAGAAAGTCATTCTTCTCCAATTCGTAATTAAATATTGCCTAATTAATACCTTACCTTATATATTGAAAAAGGTGGACCAGAGTGGTGGTAATAAGATTTACGTATTCTTTTCGCCACCTGTAACATTTTTATGATAAAAGTACAAAAAAATACTCTTATTTTTTTTTAAATTAAATTATTAAATAATTTTAATAATTAAAAAATTATTAATTTTTTCTCTCCGTTTTTCAAATCGTATTTGCAAAGGAAATTGAAGTGATTTTTGTATATAATCGTGAGAGGAAGTTCTGGGAAGTCGGCACCTGCCGCAGAATCAAAAAGCTGATCTTCAAAGTGACAGATTTAAAAATGAGCATTTTGAGCAAGTAGTAAGATAGAGGTTGAATAATAAGAGGAACCAACGAGGTAAATACCTAGTTTAGAGTTCATACGTTTATTTGGTTCACTAAAAATGCATACCCAATAGTATATCGTAAGAGAAATAAAGAAATATGAGGTCAAATGTTTCTAAAAAAGTTATTAACGGCCAAAACGTAAGGGTTTTGAGATCTAGGGGCTCTATTCAGGAAGCAGTTGTAATCTCTGTGATGTCTGTAGCGGCCACGGGAGGCGGGGATAAGGAATTAGTCCAGGTAGAGTGGCTTGGCGAAGAAGGTAAGGTATTGGGTAAAACAGTATCAATCGATGATGTAATTCTAAAGATACCCTAGATTCCAAATGCTTCAAGAAATACAAATGACCAATTAAACGATTAGGAACTGGGCTGTTCCTCTAGAACTACTGATAAAACATGTCCCATATGTAGTCTCAGTTACAAGGGTGATAGGGGCCTCGGAACCCACATTGCTAAGAAATACCCCCTAGAGGCTAATGACAATAAGCTAAGAGGATTAGTTAACATTGTGGTTACGAGTAACGAGAATGGAAAAGACGAGAGTGATGGGATAAAGAATGAAGTAAGTGGATGGTCACCTACCTTTAAAGTTTTTCTACAAAGAAATGAGTTTGATAAAGAAGTGGGCAACTTTCTTAGCTTTTTAAAGGGCATAATGCTGAATTGCCTGGACCACAACCGTCAAATTCTTCAAAATGAGAAGAAAAAAAACCGTTATAGCCGACAAGGGCGTGGGAAAAGTTTCAAATCCACAGAGAACGAACAAGGCGGACAGGAACCGCAGGCAACAGCAATATCAGTATGAAGTGGCTCAGTACAATTATTATAACAGGCGGAAGAAAGTTGTTCAAAATACAATGAACGCCCACGCTCCTAAACAGTGCCCATTAAAAATAGCTGAAATCGAAAATCACTATAGAAATCTTTTCGAAAGAAAAAATTCCTACAAACGTACCGATTATGAAAAATGTGCCCAGAATCCAAATTTAATATCCAACGGCATCCAATCGTTTAAAAAAGCTATTAAATCGACATCACTAGATACATCTCCGGGTCCAGATGGAGTTCTGATCCATACAATAAAATACTTTGACGTATCTCATGTCATTAAGACTATTGCGGAGATCATACTGAAGAATGCTTATGTTTCAGAACCTTTACATCAAGGGTGCACAATCTTGGTCTACAAGGGGAAAGGAGATATCAAAAACATGTCGTCTTGGAGACCTATAACGATCTACTCTGTTGTGCGCAGGATCATAGAAAAGGTTCTAGATCACGAATTATGGAAGCAAATCACTTTCAGTAAATATCAAAGGGGCTTCATCAAAGGCCTACCGGGGACCACGTCAATACAGGAATCATCGAAGCCATCATTAAACATGCCAAGCAAAAGAAAATGGAAAACAATGACTGCGCAGTAGTGTTTCTCGACGTCGTGGGAGCATTTGATAACGTAGGACACGACATATTGTTAGCTCACTTGAAGCTAGAGAGGTGTCAGCAGACCTAAAAAACGTTATCGCAGCTCTCCTAAGCTCCAACCAAATTAGGATTAGTACGGGAGCCCTCTCAACATGCCAGATTAAAGTGCTTCGTGGAGTACCATTAGAAGGGCCCTTATCGCCATTTACTATTTAATCTGGCTATTGATCATGTATACCGCGATCTTTGTGATCAAGAGTTTTCCAATGCAAATGGATATAAATTAATCAGTGACCAAGAATTCATGGTCCTCACGGGCTTCGCGGATGATCAGGCTGTCACGGCGCGCGATAAGAGTACTGCTAAAAGAGTTATTAACAGTGTACAAAGGCTGCTCGCAGAAATAGGTCTATCTATAAACCCAATGAAAAGCGTAGGTCTAATAATAAGTAAAGGAGAGCTGACGCAAAATATGGTACACTCTCTCTTGATAATGGAGATACCATAGAAACGATTAAAGCAGGTGAGTCTATAAAATATTTAGGTTGCAAATTCTCAGGCGAACTAGTTTTTAACGAAGAGGCTATAAGTAAGCTCAATAATAACCTTAACAAATTGGTGTGCTCTAGTCTGCTCAAACCAGAGCAAAAGATTAACGTGGCAAATCAATATTTGTTTCCTATGTTAACATACCCTCTCCAAACTGCACCTCTCTCAAAAATGCCTCAAGCTATGTTAGATGGTATTGATGTAAACATCCGCAGGAGTGTGAAAGCCATCATCGGGCTCCAAGCTAACACCTGTACAGGGATGCTTTACGCCCCAAGGAGATATCGGGGACTGGGCTTGATCTGCTGCCAATGGGAGGCTCCTCTGCAGCATTGGTCCATTGCCCAGCGGCTGTCAAATATACCGGACGCCCTGTTTCAGTCCACTTTCGATTATAGAGCGGAAATCACTAAATGTGCGGAAAGACTTGGAGTGGATCAGGGCAACCGAAGTGTGAGAGCACTACGGCAGTCACTGAGAGAACTTTCTTTTGACAAATGGGCCAAGTGTAAATGGCAAGGCGTTGGAAATAAGCATTTTAAGGAAAAACCAAAGGCAAATAGATTTATATGTCAAAAGAAGTACTGTCAGGGTCAGAATGCCCTAAAACTTAATATTAATTAGGCGCCCTTGCATGGGGTCCTTGGAGTCAGCGGAGAGTCAAGAGAAGTTGGGTCTGAAACACCAGCCCATGTGCTGGGAAAATGCCCCAATAACTCCCTCCTCATAACCCGCCGACACCATAGGGTCAAAGAAGAACTAATGAGGTTCATTAAAAGAAGGGAATACACATGCTGATATTGTAGCCTTCCCCAGGACAGGAAGGACAGCACTGATCCTTGATCCGACGGTAAGATATGAGGGCAATGACCTCGATCAGGCGGGTGCAGTTGAAAGGGGAAAAAACAGATCTATGAAAAATGTATCCCTTTCTTAAAAGAAAAAATTCGTGGAACCTTCGGGGAAAGAGATTACACCGTGAGAGGCCTCTGGCTCGGGTCTCGCGGATCAATTCCGAGATCTACATATTGCTTCCTAAAAGACCTAGGGGTCGCAATAGGTGAATTTGGGATCTTCGCCGAGAGCATAATTTTTGACTCCTTGGGCATTAGCCACCATCACCTGTATAGCAACTAACTTTTGTAATGGAATTTATCTTATAATTATTTGTTTCTGAAAAAGATCCAAAAATTGTAATCCAAATTTGTTATTGTTAATACATCGAAGTTAAAAAATATTTGTTGTTCTCCAAAACATCGATGTTAAAATATACTTATTTTTGTCATAAAAACATCGATGTTGAAATCAAGATTTTTTTTGTTAAAACATCGCTGATAAAAACACCTTAGTTATAGCTAAAACATCGATGATAAAAAAAAAATTTTTGTCCAAAACATCGATGCTATGTACAACTTTGTTATTGTCAAAACATCGATGTTTTATACAACTTTGTTATTGTAAAAACATCGATGTTAAAAAATATCTGTTGTTCTCCAAAACACGCATGTCATTGACTAAACATCTATGTTAAAATATACTTGTTTTTGTTCAAAACATGGATGTTACAAAATATTTGTTGTTCTCCGAAAATCCATGTCATTGACTAAAGATCAATGTTAAAACATATTTGTTTTTATAAAAAACATCGATGTTATTGTCTAAACATGGATTTTAAAATATACCTACTTGTTTTTGTTCAAAATATCGATGTTAAAAAAAACTTTTTTATTTTCAAATCATCACTGTTACAATATATTTGTTTTTGTCCAAAACATCGATGTTAAATACAACTTTGTTATTGTCAAAACATCGATGTTAAAACATATTTGTTTTTGTCTAAAAGATCGATGTTGTAACATATTTGTTTTTGTCCAAAACATCGATGTTATTGTCAAAACATCAATGTTGAAGTATACTTGTTTTTGTTCAAAACATCGATGTTAAAACATATTTGTTTTTCTGCAAAACATGAATGTTGAAAACAAATTTGTTATTGTTAAAACATCGATGTTAAAATCATCTCTGTTATAGCTAAAATATCGATGTTAAGAGCACATTTATTGTTGTTTTTGTCCAAAAATCGATGTTAAAACATATAATAAAAAAACAACAATATATATGATTTTAACATCGATGTTATAGGTAAAACATCGATGATAAAAAAATTTGTTTTTGTCCAAAACATGGATGTTATATAAAACTTTGTCATTGACTAAACATCGATGTTAAAATATACTTGTTTTTTTCCAGAAATCGATGTTAAAACATATAACAAAAACCAACAATATATATGACCTTAACATCGATGTTTTGAACAAAAACAAGTATACTTTAACATCGATGTTAAAACCTATTGGTTTTTAAAAACATAGTTGTTAAAATATTGTTAAAAACATTATAAACATCTTTGTTATAGCTAAAACATCGATGTTTTATACAAAACCAAATCATATTTGTTTGATACCATTGTTAAAACATATTGCTTTTATCCAAAACATCGATGTTAGTGTCAAATCATCTATGATAAAGTATACTTGTTTTTGTTTAAAACATCGATGTTAAAAAATATTTGTTGTTCTCCAAAACACCCATATCATTGACAAAACATCGATGTTAAAATATACTTGTTTTTGTCTAAAACATCGATGTTAAAACATATAAAAAAAACCAACAATATATATGACCTTGATGTTAAAGGTGTTTGATGATGTTAAGGTATACTTGTTTTTGTTCAAAACATCGATGTTAAAACATATTTGTTTTTATCTAAAACATCGATGTTATTGTCAAAACATCTAAGATAAAGTATACTTGTTTTTGTTCAAAACATCGATGTTAAAAAATATTTGTTGTTCTCCAAAACATCGATGTTATCGTCAAAACATTAATGTGGAAGTATACTTGTTTTTGTTCAAAACATCGATGTTAAAACATATTTGTTTTTTCCCAAAACATCGATGTTAAAATATACTTCCTTTTGTCCAAAACATTGATGTTGAAAACAAATTTGTTATTGCTAAAACATCGATTTTAAGAGCACATTTATTGTTGTTTTCGTCCAAAAATCGACGTTAAAACATATAACAAAAAACAACAATATATATGATCTTAACATCGATATTTTAACTATAACACAGATGTTTTTAACATCTATGTTAAAATATATTGGTTTTTCTCCAAAATATCGAGGTTATTGTCAAAACATCAATGTTACAATATATTTGTTTTTGTTTAAAACATCGATGTTAAAACATATTTGTTTTTCAAAAACATCGATATTAATAACAGCTTTGTTATTGTTTAAACATCGGTGATAAATAATGCTAAATACTCTGTCGTTGTCAAAACACTTGTGTTAACAACAAGTTTGTTGCTGTTAAAATCATCTTTGTCTTAGCTAAAACATCGATGTTTATATATATTTGTTTCGTCAAGAACACCGATGTTAATGACTGCCGGGTTACTGTTAAAATAAATATGTTTTAAAATCGATGTTTGACATTATATTGGAAATATTACCTCTGTTCTTCCTACCCTTTCTTGTTTCTGTAAAAATTTCAACTTCATATAAGTTGATAAAATATGAAAACGCAAAACCATAGTATCATAATTGAATTACTTATGTAATGCAGCTGCTCGCAAAATCTTTTAAAATATTCACCAGAAATACGATTCTCTGTATTTGCTATGGAAACGACATCAACGTATGAATATGTTTGGGTTTTAACAGTTGAATCTTATAATATATGAATATAAAGAACCAACTATGTCGAAAAAGTCAATTTTTTTATACATTAAAGATGAAAAATAAAATACTTTACACTTAAAAATCGATTTAAATAAATTTGGACACTAATCTGTTAATGTTTAAAGACTGTATAAATTAAAAGACATCGATGTCGAAAAACATCGATGTTTTGTGGTGGATATTTAATCGACATCGATGTTTTTAGTGTAAAAATATCGATGTCGATTAAATAATTTTAATTTAATTGTAAATTGCCTTCGATGTCGCATCTCTACACCCTACATCATACGCACAGATAAAATCACAAGTGAACTCTGACTTGTCATCACAAGACTCTGATAGAACTGACATACACACAGACGATAGCAAGGATGATGAAAAGGTTGGTTGCTCTTGGGTAGGAAAGGACAGACTAGGAAATGTATTGGAGTACCAATACAAACTTGCGCCCTGGTGCTCTAACAATCAGGCAGAAAAACTGGCTGTTTTGAAGGCCCTGGAAAACATCCTTGCGAACCCATCTAATTTCAACTCACAAATAATCGTACATACTGACAACATGAACGTCCTACACTTACTTACTAACACAAACATTCACGATCCACTGAGAGAAACTATCAGACATCACATAATTCAGCTGCTGTCGTACCAAAAATCAGCCACAGTAAAATGGGTAAAGGGGCATTCAGGTATAGAGTGCAACGAAAAAGCTGACCACTTAGCGAAAGAGGCAGCTAACAGCGATGAATTGTTGCCAGCTTATACCAAAGCACCCATATCGCACATAAAAATGCTGATTGTTAGGGAATCGGCCATTAAGTGGAACGATATGTGGAGAACATCTCCCAAATCACCTTACTTACTTACAGCGGCTCAACAACCCATTACTGGGTCAAGTCCTCCTAAATCAGCCTTTGCCAGTTGTCCCGGTCAAGTGCTGTCGTTCTCCAGTTCCGTGTTCCAAGGATGTGGCGAGAGTCATTTGCTCCTAGCGAAGCTTAGGTCTCCCTATCCTTCTTGTGCAACTGCTCTGACAAGACTTTCTGAGGGATGTCCTCTTATCAAGTCATTTAGGAGAATGCTTAGTTCGTGGTTGGTCCTTCTCCTCCATTCCCCATCCTCCATATGAAGCGGTCCGTATATGTAGCGCAAGATTTTCCGCTCGTAGACCTATAGGCTTTGCTCTGATTTCTTCGAAATGGTCCAGCTCTCAGAGCCATACATTAAGACTGGGCGATTCTTCTTCCTCTTCTGAAGAGTATGTTGGACATTATCTTGTGTGCCACTGAAAGGAGTGATATGCCTCTGTAGTTGTTGCAATTAAACTGGTCTCCTTTTTTGTGCATAGGACACATTATAGTTTTCTGCCATGCTTTCGGCAGTTTCTCCTAGGTACATATGTCTATTATGATGTCTTGAAGGATTCTTACAAGCTCAGTTCCAACGGATTTGAAAAGGTCAGCAGGGAGGTCGTCGGAGCCGGGTGCCTTACTGTTTTCTAGCCTTTCTATAGATGAGAGGATGTCATCCTCTCAGGGGGTTCCTAATTTTCATGCTTCTCCAAGATAGGTGGTACATAATCCTGAGAATCTGATTTATTGTGAAGGAGGTTCGCGAAATGCTGACGCCATCTCTCGAGGATTTTCTCTTTTTCACATGATAGGGTCCCATCGGTTTCACGACAATTTGCTGTTCTAGGCTTGAAAGGCTTTCTGCCTTCGTTTACTTTGTGGTAGAACTTCCGGATTTCGTTGAAGTCTTCAGGGTTTAAATCTCATTTGCTTCTTTTGCCGGTGCAGTTTTTCTCTTCTCTTCTCCTCCGTCTGCATTCCTCAACGTTCCTTCGTGTCCGCCGCCGTATCTTATTTACATAAGCTTTCGTTCTTGAATTCTGTAGCTTCACTGCATTCTTCATCAAACCAGGGATTTGATGGTACTCTTTCCTGAAAGCCAAGGATCTCTTCAGCTGTGCTATGGATTCCTGTGGAGATTGCTTACCATTTGTTGTCCCGAGAAAGGTTCCCTATCGCTGTCCAATAAGTGGATCGGTTGCGAGCCGTAATGAGTAGGTGATCGATTTGGTTAACTGTGGTGCCGTCCGGTGAGGTCCAGGCTCCTTTGTGAATGCTCTTGTGAGGGAACAGAGTCCCTCCGATAACCAAATCCCTGGAGGCTGCAAAGTTAACCAGTCTTAAACCATTATCGTTTGTGAACTCGTGCAAGCTGTGCTGACCTATTGTTGAAGAGTAGGCTGGCTCCCGGCCCACTTTAGCATTCAGATCCCCAGCTGCAATCTTGAAGTCATAATTGGGGCAGCGGTCGAATGTATCTTCTAGGAGCTCGTAGAATTCATCTTTTTCCTCCTTTTGTGATGTTTCGGTGGGTGCATGGACACCAATGATTGAATAGTTCTTGAACTTTCCCCTAATTTTCAGCAGGCAAATACGTGGGCTCACTGGTTTAAAGTCGATGACATGTTGCCTATACTGTTTGTGGATAACAAAACCTGTGCCATATTGATGTAGTCTGTTATGGTAGCTGTAAGAGATGGTGTGGATAATATTCCAATATTCCACCAATATTCCACTTCCAGTCCACCGGATTTCCTATATTACGGCCTCTATGTCTATTGAGAATGCGGTCAGCTGTTCTAAGACCACTTTCAGTGCCCCGAGTCGGTATAAACTGAGTGTATTCCTGAGTCCAATTTTAAAATTTTTTAACTGGCGATTGTTACGCTCTTTTGGAGCAGAAGGAGTATATGTGCGTGATGACTGGGACCCCCAGAAATCCGATCGGGTCCCTACGGGGACTAAATATTTGGTCGTCACGTCCATATCAATTCAGGCTGGTTGAAGCTGATAGGCTTCTCCACTAAATGTTTTACAGATGGGCTTTGTAAGTTTTCTGATCCAACCCCCAACCTAAAGGAGCAGGAATTTGGAGTCAGGTGTTGGGGCCAGGGGCATTTCGCAATTGAAACGCAAACCTTCCCCGGTGAGATTTTAATTCTTCCTCGTGCTTTTAGGAAAAGAGGAGTAAGTGAACTGTATAAATAAAAGACCCTTCCAAATGTTAACAAATATATATATATATATACCCGAAATGATAGTTAGCCGCTCCACCACCGAGCGGCTAACTGCCCGATATATATCAGAACGGTTATCCGTCATTTTGAGCTAAAACGCCGCTGGATACTACAGCCCGCAATGCAGGGACGAGCGGTTAATTGTCATTTTTTTTTAAACAACTTTTTCTACGACTATTTCCAGTAGAGCGGATAAAATACTTTTATATATACACATGATGTCTTTTATTTCTCACTTATTTGACCACCCTATAATATAAAGGGCTATAAAATAGTTAGAATTTCGGACTTCTTTCTCACAGGGGTCCAATTTTACGTGATATGGGACGATGTTTTTTAAGAAAATATTCATTTCTTATTTTAGTGGGGGGGCGCACTATAAAATAGTTAGAATTTCGGATTTCTTTCACACTGGGGTCCAATTTTACGTTATCAGGGACGATATTTTTTAAGAAAATATTCATTTCTTATTTTCGAGTGGTAAAATACGACATTCTTTTTAAATTTCGAGCGGGGAGGGGGGGGTGCAATAAAAATTAATAATTCAGATTTTCAGATTTTATCGGTTTGAGGGTGGATTCCAATATAATTGGGGTGGTACCTTTAAAATACGACATTCTTTTTAAATTTCGAGCGGGGGGGGGCAAAGAAAGTAATAATTCAAGTTTTTCAGATTTTATCGGTTTGATGGTGGATTCCAATATAATTCGGGTGGTACCTTTAAAATACGACATTCTTTTTAAATTTCGAGCGGGGGGGGGCCCAAAGAGAGTAAAAATTCAAGTTTTTTAGATTTTATCGGTTTGATGGTGGATTCCAATATAATTGGGGTAGTACCTTTAAAATACGACATTCTTTTTAAATTTCGAGCGGGGGGGGGGGCCAAAAAAATTAATAATTCAAGTTTTTCAGATTTTACGGGTTTGATGGTGGATTCCAATATAATTCGGGTGGTACCTTTAAAATACGACATTCTTTTTAAATTTCGAGCGGGGGGGGCCCAAAGAAAGTAATAATTCAAGTTTTTTAGATTTTATCGGTTTGATGGTGGATTCCATTATATTTCGGGTGTTACCTTTAAAATACGACATTCTTTTTAAATTTCGAGCGGGGGGGGGGGGCGCAAAGAAAGTAATAATTCAAGTTTTTCAGATTTTATCGGTTTGATGGTGGATTCCAATATAATTCGGGTGGTACTTTTAAAATACGACATTCTTTTTAAATTTCGAGCGGGGGGGGGGCCAAAAAAATTAATAATTCAAGTTTTTCAAATTTTATCGGTTTGATGGTGGATTCCAATATAATTGGGGTGGTACCTTTAAAATACGACATTCTTTTTAAATTTCGAGCGGGGGGGCCAAAAAAATTAATAATCCAAGTTTTTCAGATTTTACGGGTTTGATGGTGGATTCCAATATAATTCGGGTGGTACCTTTAAAATACGACATTCTTTTTAAATTTCGTGCGTGGGGGGGCCCAAAGAAAGTAATAATTCAAGTTATTTAGATTTTATCGGTTTGATGGTGGATTCCAATATATTTCGGGTGTTACCTTTAACATACGACATTCTTTTTAAATTTCGAGCGGGGGGGGGGGGGCAAAGAAAGTAATAATTCAAGTTTTTCAGATTTTATCGGTTTGAGGGTGGATTCCAATATAATTGGGGTGGTACCTTTAAAATACGACATTCTTTTTAAATTTCGAGCGGGGGGGGGGCAAAAAAAGTAATAATTCAAGTTTTTCAGATTTTATCGGTTTGATGGTGGATTCCAATATAATTGGGGTGGTACCTTTAAAATACGACATTCTTTTTAAATTTCGAGCGGGGGGGGGGCAAAAAAAATTAATAATTCAATTTTTTCAAATTTTATCGGTTTGATGGTGGATTCCAATATAATTGGGATGGTACCTTTAAAATACGACATTCTTTTTAAATTTCGAGCGGGGGGGCCAAAAAAATTTATAGTTTAAGTTTTTCAGATTTTACGGGTTTGATGGTTGATTCCAATATAATTCGGGTGTTACCTTTAAAATACGACATTCTTTTTAAATTTCGAGCGGGGGGGGGCCCAAAGAAAGTAATAATACAAGTTTTTAAAATTTTATATTATTTATTATTATTAATTTTATATTAATATTATATTATTTTATAGCTAATCTAAAAACTAACCGGATTTAAAATAAAACTTTAAGCCAATTTAAAATTGTCTGGTAAAGTTTAAGAAAGTAGGGTTTAAGTTTTTATTTTTTACATCTCATATTTGACTCTTAACTAGTATTTATTTAGCTATTATTAACGCTCCATTTATTTAGCACTTATTGAATTTTTCAGCAGAGGTGAGATTAAATATAAGTAACAGATGTAAAAGGAACTAATAGAGAACATAATTGGAATAAAAAGACTATAGACAGGTAACTAAAATGTAACAAATTAGTCTTTTGCCATAATACATATTAATTATATTCAGAATATAACAAACACATGGTGAAATTAGATAACGTCTACTTGTTGAGGTTTCACCAGAAACAGGTTATGAAAAGCGAGCAAAAAAAACCTAGCTGGATGTTTTACAAGCTACTATTAAAAGATAAAAATTAAATTTTATAAATGAGATAGATAAGGTTAATTAATAACTTTTTACAACAATGATGTACATTTTGTTTTTATTAGAATTCACAATTTCTATTTACTGTAGTGCTGGTAGGCGCACAATGATTTTATTTAAACTGTCTTTTGCTAAAACAATGGGAAAAACGGATTTTCTCCTAGTCCAAGCCGGAAAAAATTTATTTCTGCTTTTCATCCTAAATATCGAAAGAAAATTAGGTGTTGCGCCAATTTATCAACTTACACCGCCATCTGTGGGAAATTTATAGAACTTACAAATAATCACACTGAAGTATAATAAGCCTTTAATTTGCAAAAAAAAGAGAAATATTGAGGCCATTAATCGAGATAAATAACTACCCTATCTTTTAAGTTGGACGAAACTACAGAAAAGAGCAAAATTTTATAAAAATCGGTTGAGTAGTTTCTGATTTTACCCCCCGGCAAACAACAAAAAGGTTATGAAATCGAAATATGACGCCATGTTAATACATCGAAACACGACCTACTGTATTTGCAATAATTCCTAATAAAAGAAATATTTTGGTCAATAATCAAGATAAAAAATGACAATTAAACTATCCGAAGAAATTCATTTTTTCATTCGAGGACAAAAAATATTAGCTAATCTTTTGAAGTATCTTTGGCAGTGATTTCTAGGCTTGATTTCCCGCCACTCCGGGAGACACCGTTGGTCGCGCGTGAGCAATTCCTCCACACCTCAGTTTTTGGCTATTCTATAATTTTTCAGCAGTGTTCTTCGCCATATTTTTGTTTCTTTTAATTTAGAATATGTTTATCATTAAATTATTAATCTATTTAAGGTGTTTTCATCAGTTTAACGCATTTATTAAAATTTATTTATAGAAGTGGAATGAATAGATGAGACTGAACAAGAATTTAAGTTTAAACATGGCGCCAGTTTTAAACATGGCATAAAGTTCTATTTTAAATCCGCTTGGTTTTTAGATTAGCTGAAACGTTCTCTTTATCATTGAATTTTGATTTGATTGTATTGAAAAGAATAGTATATAATTAATTCGACGCTTTATAGCTACTGAGCCAGAGCATCGCGTGGCTCGGACTGCTCCTATTTAATAAGGAAAACGTATTCAATAGATACGTTCATATCACAATAAGATATTGTAGCTAATTACGTGCAGCTCAATTACACTTCCGTTAAGATCTTAAATAATTCTTAAAATATTTTAGAATGAACTATGCAGTACATTATACTTGAATTATTACTTTCTTTGCCCCCCCCCCCCACTCGAACTAGCTAGAGATTGACCTCGAAACTGTGTGAAAGAGAGAAAAGCTGTTGTGGTACTTTGCCTGTACCATTTGGAGTCCTGGCTCAATTTTATTCACCATCCTGAAAGTTAGCTGATAAGATTGGTACCTCTTTTTTTAGAATTATTGTGACGGAAAAGGGTTTAATGTTTAATTTTCAAAGTGCATGACTAAATTTTGTTATTGTACAAATGAAAAATAGAAAACATATCAGTATTAAATAAAAAGAAATAAGCAAAATGCACAAGATTTTTAGCAAGTGTGAGGGAAATGCTCACGAAGCGACCACCGTGTAACTGTTGGTGTAATTATCATTTTAAATTTGATCAATTCCTACCTGCAAAATTTGTTAAGTAAATTGTAAATGTTTGTAAACAAAATGATTCGAATAGAAATTAAAGCTATTAGAATGTCAATACATGTTATTTAAATAATTCCAGTCATCGAAAGAGCTAAAATGGAATTATTCTACTTGACATAGTATTTCCTAACTTTGTCATTTCATTTGAGAAATATTGCTTAAACATTAAATTAACGAAAACACAATAAATGAAAGTAAATGAAGGGTTTCATAAATTACCTATTTATGAAATATAATAACATTTAAAATTGAAATAATAAAGTAGTAGCTGGCCCGTGCGAAGCATTCGTCCCTTGCTTGTAACTCGCAAAGGACGGGGACAATCGGAAAAGTGTATACATATAACCAAAAATGTTCGTCTCGACAAACTGAAAAAAGCGACACCTTCGAAAAAGCCCTGCAACCATTTTCGCTGAGAATTACAGTTTTTCGCTTACAACTCTCAAACAATGGGGTTAATCGAAAAAAATTTCATGACCGAAAATGATCTCCTTGAAAATCTGAAATTATTGAGGCCATTTAGAAACTTCTAAAACCATTTTGATTTCCAATAACCGCGGTTTTACCCTTATAACTATTAATCGAAAATGAAATGAGTGATTTGTATATTTTTACGGAGTAGGTAGTGTTTAAGGAAAGCTTTGAAATGATGCTTCGTTCATAAAAATTGATGTAGTATTAAGGAAGTTAATTTTTTTTTAGTTTCTCGCATATAATTCGGCAAATACAGATCAAAAAGTATTGCTTTCTTCTTACTTTAAGAGGCTAAACTATTGCAAATAGAATGATCTATCTGAAGATTAAATCGGTTCAGTGGTTTAGCCGTGTTTCGTACATCATAAATCTGAAATGTTTACGATTTTTGTGGAAACTGTGTTCCAACTCCTCTAATTCAAAAACACCTAGTTTAAATGAAAAATGTTTTAGATAAAAGTTGCAGAGCATCAAATTTAGCATGAAACAAGCTAATTACACACAACATAAGCTAAACCCTGCGTGGAAGTACAAATGAAAACGTGGAAGAATTCGGAGTGGTAACTTCCTGCGAACTAATTAAACAACCATTTTCCATGTGTTGAAATAAAAGATATATTTGCCAAGTACCTACCTCTCTAAGTAGTTATTTTTATGGATATTTTATCAAATCCCCTGATACTTCTAAAACCGAAGTCGTTCATCGTTACCAGTGAATATTTTTGTTGTACTCATCCTAGCTTTTCTTATTATTCTGTTTTCCTTTTTAAACGGTAAATAATATGTTGAACGGTTGCACAACTCTCATCGTTAATAAAAACGATTTCTCGCAGTGTTTTGGTAAATTGGTAATCACTATTTCTTGTCCAGGAATAGCTGTATGCGCACCCATTTTGAGCTAAAGCTCGAAATGGACTGGTTACTTATATTTAAATTGCTTATTTTTGTTTTCATTGAAAGAATGAAAAGGTTAGCCCCCCACTCGAAATTTGACTCATTCATTTGTTTTGTACTTTGAATTAACAGATTACAATTATAGTAATCATAACACACAGCAATCATAACACACAACACATTAAAATTAAACAATGGAAATCAAGCCTTTTTCAAAAAGTTGTTTCACTGCCAAAGATTCTTCAAAAGATTAGCCAATTTTGTCTGTCCTCAAATGAAAAATGAATATCTTTGGATAGTTTAATTGCAATTTTCAACGTTTATATGTAGTAATAATCCAAATTACTCATGATTATTTCAAATTACTTCATGACTGATCAAATCGAGAAATAAAAACGCGATAAAAAAAAAAATACCATGACCTCTTTTAAATTTATGCTAATTATTCCCTGCATATCAACATCATTTAATACCGATGTGGGAGTAACTGTGACATCAATTATGATGTTATTGATGCAAACCTCATCTAAACAAAAATATAGCTTGTTTGGTACAACTCAATTGAAATTAGTGATAGAAAATACATGCAAACTATTTCCTAAATGTAATACTTTATTGATGGTGTCGGCACCCCAATATAATAAATTTTTGACCGATGAGAAACAAATTGCCATCATCGACATTGATGTGCAATGCATCATCAATCTAGATGATGAAGCAACAGAAATTAACAAGTACTTTGCTGGGTGTAATGACCTAAAATGTTGCAATTTGGATTAATTAAATATTTGTAAAATACTTTATTTCTAAAATGTTTACAATAACAAAAAAGGATTATTATAAGGTGCTGGATACAATCACATGTTCCATTAATTCATTTGTCTTATTACTTCTGGCCAAAAAGTCAGTAATGATCTTCAATCATCCTCGTTGATGACTCAGAATTCCTGGAAAATTTCCTATTGTTGTTTCACTACATGTTTTTTAGCTCCGTCTTCAAAAAGTCAATGTCATTGTTTACAGTTGTTATTGTTTTGTTTTTTGTAATTGTTTAATTAACCATTTTATTTCATCTGTACAGCTATTATCAATTATAGTAAAAGAGTTTGTTATAACTTTATTTCTATCTTTACTTATTTTGATTTTGAACTGTGAAGTTTTCAGTTATTTGAAGTATTATAAGATTTATTATATAAGATTAAATTGAAAATGTGTGGTAAAAGTTCGATAAATAAAAAGCTATACAATTTTAATATTAAAAAGGAATGTTTCAGTAATATTGGAGCTATACCTTCAGATTAGGTCATTTCTGAAAATATTAGTCAAAAGGAAATGTTAGTGATATTTCTGGAAATATCACAAAAAGTATATTATATTAGTTGAATTACGTAATACCCAGTGCACATCAATGTCGATGATGGCAATTTGTTTCTCATCGGTCAAAAATATATTATATTGGGGTGCCGACACCATCAATAAAGTATTACATTTAGGAAATAGTTTGCATGTATTTTCTATCACTAATTTCAATTGAGTTGTACCAAACAAGCTATATTTTTGTTTAGATGAGATCATAATTGATGTCACAGTTACTCCCACATCGGTATTAAATGATGTTGATATGCAGGGAATAATTAGCATAAATTTAAAAGAGGTCATGGTATTTTTTATCGCGTTTTTATTTCTCGATTTGATCAGTCATGAAGTAATTTGAAATAATCATGAGTATTTGGATTATTACTACATATAAACGTTAAAAATTGCAATTAAACTATCCAAAGATATTCATTTTTCATTTGAGTACAGACAAAATTGGCTAATCTTTTGAAGAATCTTTGGCAGTGAAACAACTTTTTGAAAAAGGCTTGATTTCCATTGTTTAATTTTAATGTGTTGTGTGTTACACACACACAGACCATTTGGCGGGACTTGGTTATTTGGACTCAGGGGAACCCAAAACGTGTATTTCCGTTGAAAACCGGTAGTCGAAAATTTTCACGATTGCAATACTTTCCCTTTCTATATATTTCATGTATAGGTAAGTGAAAGTAAAAAAGAATGATTGTAGTGATAACTATAACCCAATTTTTCTACCTATGCTATTTGAATTATGAATCCAACTACACCACATATATTTAATTAAATTACACCACTTTTAAGCATAACAGAAGCTTACAATCCAGAGAAAACCTTTTTTAACTTTGTGAAATAATATATGTGTAGATATATAAGAAGTTACTTCAATCTATTCAGTTTTCACAAAATCTTGTATTTTTTTTTGTTTATGTCAGTTCATCTGTCTTGTCTAAATATACGAAGCTATTTCTTCTTAATTTCTTTTTTATTTTATTATGGAATGGGGGATAAGGATTTTGTTTCAAGGTCAATTTTACTTCGAAAGATTTGTTTTACTGGAGTTCGGTAAAAAAAAAAAAAAAGACTTTTTGCCTAAAATACAAATTTTAACAAAATTTTTGACCAGTGATTGGAAATACGACAAAGTTACAAATGCTCTTAAAGATGTTAAAAAGATTTTTTTTTCATTAACAGCGTCCGTCGGTTTATCCGGAGAGTCGGTTAAACGGGAGTCGGTTAAGCAAGAGTATACTGCAATTGCTAATTGTGAGAGTGCAATTTTCTAAAGGTACAGTTAATTCTAGTTAAGACGAAACCACATTAATAGCACGACGGGACCTTACATTTCCTGTAACGTTAGAGGATTAGTAGTTGGCTACGTACGGCGGAGGAGCCTTTACGTACTTTACTAGCCGTTACGGTACTAAAACGGTAGGTTTTAGGGCTTTAAAACATAAACCCCAGCTTAGTTTTAAAAGAACTAAACTATTAAGATCCAGTTTTAGTTTTAAAAGAACTATACTATTAAGATCCAGTTTTAGTTTTAAAAGAACTAAACTATTAAGATCCAGTTTTAGTTTTAAAAGAACTAAACTATTAAGATCCAGTTTTAGTTTTAAAAGAACTAAACTATTAAGATCCAGTTTTACTTTAAAAAAAACTAAACTATTAAGATCCAGTTTTAGTTTTAAAAGAACTAAACTATTAAGATCCAGTTTTAGTTCTAAAAGAACTAAACTGGGTCTTAATGCTCGTATCGCAATTTATGAAACCCAATTTGATCCTTTGAATCACTACGTTTAGGTCGATATTTTATTTTGGAAACGAACATTGAGAATGCGATAGCCAAAAGCTCCGTGAAATTTTGAATCCAACGAATACCACATTCATGGCATTTAAGCACGTCAGGACCTTATAATTTAAGAAAACCCGATTTTTAGGCTTTGTGAAGTAATGCATGTGGGAAGGGATGGGATTTTATTACCGTGTTGACGTTGCGGTTCAATTAGGCATTAATAAATTACAACAGGCCTACAATGGTCTTGGTGCCGAGAGTTTTATAGCTGATTGTGAGTATAATTGGTGCACTGAATCCAAATTTGCCATTAGTTTTCCTCTATCAGCTCTAATTGTTGAGATATATAAATGGCGTGACTTGCCTCTTAAAACATAATCACTCGAATAAATATGCAGGTTAATAGCAGGTGAAAAAAAAACAATAAAGATATCAAAATTCTTTACATAAAACATTTTAAGTCACTTAAAACCATATAAACACACACGTAATTTATATAATAACTTTGTAACTAAGGTTAATGTTAGTTAATTTTTTTCTTTCAAGAAATACAATACAATAAGGCTTAACGGACCCGAAGGCCCGACGCCGACACCACCAATCGGTCCCTACATACCTCCATCCACCTACCACCGTCCAATCCCAAATTCACAAGATCTGCTTTCACCGAATCTTCCCACCTTCGCCTAGGCCTACCCCTCGGCCGTTTTCCAGTCGGCAAAGCGTTTATCAATCTTTTAGGAATTCGTTCACTACTAAGACTCGTCATTTTGCATGCCCACATTAGCCGACGCGCAGTTATAGACTCGATTACATTTGCCGGGTAAAGCTCACGCAATTCCGCATTGTGTAGCCGTTTAAATTCTCCTGTTGACTCATCTTTCTTCGGCCCGAATATTCTACGCAGCACTTTATTTTCAAACACCATAAGGCGTTTCTCATCCCTTACTGTAAGCGGCCATGTTTCACAACCGTAAAGAACAGTCGGAAGAATTATAGTTTTGTAAATCCTAATTTTTAAATTTCGGGATAAAAGGCGTGACCCAAGTAATTTTGCAACCGAGAAATAACAAGCATTTCCCGCCTTTAATCTAGCCTAATTTTCCTCTTCGATTTCGTTTTTTCTAGTTACAGTAGATCCTAAATATCTAAATTTCTCAACGGCTTCGAATATTTCCTCTTCTATTTCAATATCGCCAAAATTGTCACCGTTTCTACAACTAACCATATATTTTGTTTTTTCCGTATTTATTTCTAGCCCTACTTCTTTTACGGCTTCCATCAATGCTTTTGTATTTAGTTCTATCGTTTCCACGTCGTCGCCAAGCAAAACCAAATCATCAGCGTAACCTAGTACGGATATATTTCCCCCCAGATTGAAACCCTTTCCGGTATTTATCACCTCCCTAATGACATATTCTAGAGCTAAATTTAATAAAACAGGGGATAGCGAATCCCCCTGTTTCAAGCCAGAGTGAACCTCGAACTTCTCAGAAAAATAACGACCGATTCTTATTTTATTGAACGTTTCGGTCATACACATTTTTACTAAGTTTACTAAATTCTTCGGTATTCCTAGTTCAGTCAGGATGTTATACAGTTTATTGCGGTCTATTGAATCATAAGCCTTTTTAAAGTCGACATAGAGTTGATGAACAATACCATTGTATTCTAATTTTTTCTCTAATATTTGACGGAGGGAGAATATTTGGTCTACGGTAGATCGGTTCCGTCTGAAACCACATTGATAATCTCCGATAATTTCCTCGGCGTATTCGGTTATTCGGCTAGTCAGTATTGACGTAAATACTTTATAGCAGACCGGAAGTAGTGAGATCCCACGGTAGTTATTAGTGTCTGTCCGCGACCCCTTCTTGTGAATCGGTATAAGTATAGACTCTTTCCATTCTTCGGGTACTTTCTCATACTCCCATATCTTTTTAATCAAAAGATGTATTTTTGAAATCCCAGCTTCCCCACATGATTTCATTAGTTGGCTAGGAATATTATCCGTCCCCGCTGCTTTATAGGATTTTAATTTTCCGATAGCTATTTCGACCTCCCCTATACTCGGTTCTTCTAATAACGGTTCAGCACTTTAAAATTCCAATAGTGGTGATAGACGGGTATTTTCTGGATTCAAAATACTATCAAAGTGCTCTTTGAACTTCCTTACTATGTCTACCGGATCCGCTATGATGTTATTATTATTATCCCTAATACCAGTCGTAACTGGTCCTAGACGTTTACGTGATAAATTTATGCCTTTATACATATCTCTAACGTTATTTTGGATTCCATTATTTTCTATTTCTATTATTTTGTTTTTGAGATATTCTCTTTTTTTATTTTTAAGCAATTTAGTCGTTTCGTTCCTTATGCCTCGAAAGTAGGCACGATTGTCTTCGCTAGGATTATTTAAAACTTTGAGTTTAGCGGCTTTTCTTTTCTCACTCGAGTTTAAACATTCTTCATCGAACCATGGTTTATTCTTATTATTTTCCCTTTTGCCCAGACACAAATTACTGACCTCTTTAATATTATCCCTAATCCCTTCCCACAATTGATCAATATCTTTACCATTCTCTGTTGATGGTTCTAATACATCAAATCTATTCTTGAGTTCAATTTCAAATTGTTTTCTAATCGCCGGAATTTTAAGTTTTTCCAGATTAAAATATTCGGTATGAGATCCGGTTTCTAACCTTTTTTTTATTGAAAGTCTTTGCCGAACTTTAGCGACTACTAGTTCGTGATCGGATCCGCATTCCGCCCCTCGGTACGACCTAACATTAATAACACTATTTCTTCATTAATAACACTTTCAAGAAAAACCTATTAAATTTCAAAGATACTCTATTTCACACTTCGGAAGGTTCTTGAATAATACTATTACTAAGGTATGAAGATAAAAAAAATATGATTGCATTATTGGAATCAGAGCCCCAAATATATTTAACCCTCTGTTGAGTTACCTCAGCGGGCACGCTGCTGTGTACGGAGCGCATCTTTGTTTTTTACATATTTTATTTTAAAAATAAGCAATAACTTACCTTTTTTTGTTATTGTTTACTCATTGCTTTAATTTTATTCTATTTCTAATCAATGAAAATCATCAGTTATATAAAGAAAAGGATAGCAAAAAAAAAAAAAAAATAGCTTTGGAGATAAAAAAAAAAAGTTTACTATTGTTAATATAATGTATAGGGATAATATAATAATAAATTGCTTATAATAATAAATGTTGCTCATATGAACATAGGAATAATGGTGGAAGATGGTTGACCGTGGTTATAACCGTTGAATCACATATTTCATTTTTACCAATCGTTAACAGTTTCGACCCAAATTTTAGGTCCTCATCAGTCCTCTTTGGCTGATGCTGTCCCAGTGAACCCATAAGGTAGAGAGTATTGCATTTATAAACATAGGCTTGAGGTATGGGTCAAGGTTTTAAAGGAAAATAATGAAATACACAGCTAGATTTCACGATATACTAATTTAGTAAAACAAGCCTAAAAATAATAGTACCTATGTGTAAAAATAATTCAAACAATATCAGACAACGTAAAAATCAAAATTCTTGCATTTTAATTTATGAACAAAGCGCAAAAAATGATAAAATAGTTCATCGGAGATTATCTGAAACTGTAACACGAAAGGGCGCGCCGCTGTGTTTGGACCGCACTTACAGACGTACTGCAAATTAGGCAATATAACTATTGAGGTAAACCGGAAGATCTCGGTCAACAAATACATGGAATCCTCGGCTCAGTGATTCAATTAGTATTTGTAATATTTTGACAAATGTTCAGATTGCGGTCCAAATGCCGCAGCCCTCCCGCCAGAGGGTTAAATTGAGCTATAAGATTCTAGGCACTAAGAAAAAAAAAAGTCTGTAGGGCTGTGCTATTTTATTGCTTCGCTATCTCATGGTGGCTATGCGAACTACTACCGAAAGATGGCAGTCCTAGTAGTTCGTATGGTGACCAACAGACAGCAGTGTGCAAAGCCAGAAGGGGAATAAGTGAAGTTGTACCAATATTTGGTATATCTAAAAAATTATTGTTCTTAAAAACGCTTATTTTCAAAACGGTTTGTGTTTCAAGATTTTACATTTATTGAAAAGGAATGTAATTGAAATGAATTGATCATCATGAAATATTTAACTTTCATAAGAGAGTATACGCATGAGCAATAGTTAAATAATTACTTCTATTTGCTACTTGCTATCGACCCTGATACCAATAAAATCCAAAAGAGATGAAATACTCTTTGTTTAGGCCACACCCCCCCCCCACACGACGGTGTTTTTGAAGAAAGTATTTATTTTGTATTTTAGTGGTTGGGGGGGGGGGGGTCACTATAAAATAGTTAGAATTTCGGATTTCTTTCACACGGGGGTCCCATTTTACGTTATCGGGGACGGTGTTTTTGAATATAAATAATTACTTCTATTTGCTACTTGCTATCGACCCTGATACCAATAAAATCCAAAAAAGATGAAATACTCTTTGTTTAGGCCACACCCCCCCCCTCACACGACGGTGTTTTTGAAGAATCTATTCACTTCGAATTTTAGTGAGGGGGGGGGGGTCCCACTATGGTATAGTTGGAATTTTGGATTTCTTTCACATGGGGGTGCAAATTTGTGATGTGTGTTGAACTGGTCCAATATCAGATTTTGATTGCTTTATTTGGTAATCATGATTATGTCATCTATATATTTTTTAATTAAAATCGGCCTTGTATTTAATTTTTCCAAATTTTTGTCTAAAAGATCATTTAAATATATTCCACTTAAATTTACAAAAAGTCTTGATCCCATTTGTAATCCAAATAACTGCTTAAAATATTTACCATTATATATGAAAAAACTATTTTTTATGCATAAACTTATACATTCTATGAATAAATTTCTTTCTTTTATTACTGTATTATTTTTTATTTTGTCACAATTCTTCTCTAGAAGTTTTACACTTACTTCTATGGGAATGTTGGTAAACAAGGATTTCATGACTACGCTTATTATTCCTAGCTCGTTATCTATTTTTACACAAAGAATAATATGATGGATGATAAAGGAAAAGAAGAATCAGACGTAACAAAAATTCAGAACAAAAATAATGATAAAGGTCAAAAATTTTATAAAATGAATTATGTAACTACATTGACAGAAAAAATACATAAGGCTTTTAAAAATTATTCCACTGAAATTTGAAGTTAGGGCTATATAACAACAATAAACTAAGTAATTATTTAAACAATATGAAAGATAGAATTGAATTTTATGACAAACAAAATATAATTTTTAAGATTGACTGCCAAGATTGTGAAGAGATTTATATTGGGGATGTCTAATAAGCTATTAATATTAACGATTAATATTAACGGGTGGGGTTTTACGCCCCCCCCCTCCTGGCTGCCGCGACGAACGTTTTCAATGCGATCTCTTTTTAGTTCTCGCGAACTAAAATGTTAAAAACCGTAATTAATACGGCTTTTTTTTTCGCGACTAGTTACCTCTCGCATAGGTAATTAGTCCAAAGATCTTTATTAGGTAAGACTATAGATTGGGGAGGGGGGGCGGGTTAACCCCGACCCCACCAGGAACCACCACCGTCGCCAACTAGTTGTCCCCGCGCTCCGGTTACCTCTCGCACTCGTTAATTTTCATTAACTAATAACTATGGGTTTTTTTTTCCTAGCTAATTACCTCTCGCAAAGGTAAATATTCAAAAAGTCCTTATTATGTGGTGAAGCGGCGGGGGAGGGCGGGTGGGGTTTTACGCCCCCCCCCCTCCTGGCTGCCGCGACGAACGTTTTCAATGCGATCTCTTTTTAGTTCTCGTGAACTAAAATGTTAAAAACCGTAATTAATACGGCTTTTTTTTTCGCGACTAGTTACCTCTCGCATAGGTAATTAGTCCAAAGATCTTTATTAGGTAAGACTATAGATTGGGGAGGTGGGGCGGGTTATCCCCGACCCCACCAGGAACCACCACCGTCGCCAACTAGTTGGCCCCCCGCTTCAGTTAGCTCTCGCACTCGTTAATTTTCATTAACTAATTAATATGGGTTTTTTTTCCCCAAGCTAATTACCTCTCGCAAAGGTAAATATTCAAAAAGTCCTTATTATGTGGTGAAACGGAGGGGGAGGGCGGGTGTGGTTTTACCCCCCCCCCCTCCTGGCTACCGCGACCAACGTTTTCAATGCGATCTCTTGTCAGTTCTCGCGAACTAAAATTTTAAAAACCGTAATTAATACGGCTTTTTTTTTCGCGACTAGTTACCTCTCGCATAGGTAATTAGTCCAAAAATCTTTATTAGGTAGGACTATAGATAAGGGCGGAGGGGAGGGTTTTCCCCGACGCCACCAGGAACCACCACCGTCGCCAACTAGTTGTCCCCCCGCTTCAGTTAGCTCTCGCACTCGTTAATTTTCATTAACTAATAACTATGGGTTTTTTTTTCCTAGCTAATTACCTCTCGCAAAGGTAAATATTCAAAAAGTCCTTATTATGCGGTGAAGCGGCGGGGGGGGGCGGGTGGGGTTTTACGCCCCCCCCCCTCCTGGCTGCCGCGACGAACGTTTTCAATGCGATCTCTTTTTAGTTTTCGCGAACTAAAATTTTAAAAACCGTAATTAATACGGCTTTTTTTTTCGCGACTAGTTAACTCTCGCATAGGTAATTAGTCCAGAGATCTTTATTAGGTAAGACTATAGATTGGGGAGGTGGGGCGGGTTATCCCCGACCCCACCAGGAACCACCACCGTCGCCAACTAGTTGGCCCCCCGCTTCAGTTAGCTCTCGCACTCGTTAATTTTCTTTAACTAATTAATATGGGTTTTTTTTTTCCCAAGCTAATTACCTCTCGCAAAGGTAAATATTCAAAAAGTCCTTATTATGTGGTGAAGCGGCGGGGGAGGGCGGGTGGGGTTTTACCCCCCCCCCTCCTGGCTACCGCGACCAACGTTTTCAATGCGATCTCTTTTTAGTTTTCGCGAACTAAAATGTTAAAAACCGTAATTAATACGGCTTTTTTTTTCGCGACTAGTTACCTCTCGCATAGGTAATTAGTCCAAAGATCTTTATTAGGTAAGACTATAGATTGGGGAGGTGGGGCGGGTTATCCCCGACCCCACCAGGAACCACCACCGTCGCCAACTAGTTGGCCCCCCGCTTCAGTTAGCTCTCGCACTCGTTAATTTTTTAATTAACTAATTAATATGGGTTTTTTTTTCCCAAGCTAATTACCTCTCGCAAAGGTAAATATTCAAAAAGTCCTTATTATGTGGTGAAGCGGCGGGGGAGGGCGGGTGGGGTTTTACCCCCCCCCCCTCCTGGCTACCGCGACCAACGTTTTCAATGCGATCTCTTGTCAGTTCTCGCGAACTAAAATTTTAAAAACCGTAATTAATACGGCTTTTTTTTTTCGCGACTAGTTACCTCTCGCATAGGTAATTAGTCCAAAAATCTTTATTAGGTAGGACTATAGATAAGGGCGGAGGGGAGGGTTTTCCCCGACGCCACCAGGAACCACCACCGTCGCCAACTAGTTGTCCCCCCGCTTCAGTTAGCTCTCGCACTCGTTAATTTTCATTAACTAATAACTATGGGTTTTTTTTTCCTAGCTAATTACCTCTCGCAAAGGTAAATATTCAAAAAGTCCTTATTATGTGGTGAAGCGGCGGGGGAGGGCGGGTGGGGTTTTACGCCCCCCCCCCTCCTGGCTGCCGCGACGAACGTTTTCAATGCGATCTCTTTTTAGTTTTCGCGAACTAAAATGTTAAAAACCGTAATTAATACGGCTTTTTTTTTCGCGACTAGTTACCTCTCGCATAGGTAATTAGTCCAAAGATCTTTATTAGGTAAGACTATAGATTGGGGAGGGGGGGCGGGTTATCCCCGACCCCACCAGGAACCACCACCGTCGCCAACTAGTTGGCCCCCCGCTTCAGTTAGCTCTCGCAATCGTTAATTTTCATTAACTAATTACTATGGGTTTTTTTTCCCAAGCTAATTACCTCTCGCAAAGGTAAATATTCAAAAAGTCCTTATTATGTGGTGAAGCGGCGGGGGAGGGCGGGTGGGATTTTACGCCCCCCCCCCCCTCCTGGCTGCCGCGACCAACGTTTTCAATGCGATCTCTTTTTAGTTCTCGCGAACTAAAATTTTAAAAACCGTAATTAATACGGCTTTTTTTTCGCGACTAGTTACCTCTCGCATAGGTAATTAGTCCAAAAATCTTTATTAGCTTTATCTTTATCTTTATCTTTATCTGCAGCAGCCTAAAGCAGGACCTTCCAAGGAGCTACAATCAAATACTCATCTGGATGAGGACCCATCCTCACTAGTAACTGACCCCGAAACGTTTCAGGTGGTATCTAGTAAAAGGAAAAGAAAGAAAAATAAATCAGGAAATAAAAATAGAACCTCAGAAGAACCAAAAGAAAAAGAGGAGCTACTAGGACCTACCGTTGGTTCTCCTAATACCAAGTCACTAACCATAGCAGAGATTGTTAAATCTCTGCCAACAAAGCCCAATAAGCTAATAAGCCAATAAGCTAATAAGCTATATTAGATGTCTAATAAGCTCAAAACAAGAATAACACAACACATTAGAAATTGTAAAAGTTTAAAAAAATGTAGGCGAAACAGCACTCGCCCAACATATTATAACAAAGAAACACAAATTTAATTTTAGAAAAAACAAAATAATAGAGACAGTCAAGAACACAAATAACAGAAAAACTATAGAAGCCATATACATCACAAAAACATTAATAAAAGTTAAATTTTAAACAGACATTAAAACCATAGGCAGCCGTTTCGTGGACACAATTAAAAAATTAAAAATTTGATGATATATACATATAAATAGATGTGTGTTGTTGTGTGTGTGTGTGTGTGTGTGTGTGTGTGTGTGTGTGTGTGTGTGTGTGTGTGTGTGTGTGTGTGTGCTTGTGAAAATAAAAATTTGTAAAACAAAATAAAATAAAAATCTTTCATAAAATAGCTATTTTATACTAATACACATGTCACCTCATGCAGGCCTCCCCTAGATAGGAGGGTAGAGGTCAAACTTCCCTTTAGTTTAATTTTTAGTGACAGTTTATTATGCTTCCTATTTCCAGTAGAAGAACTTGTTTGGTTATAACTTTCTTGCAGCACTTTAATAATTTTATGGCATTTGGCTTGAACTGTCTGAAGAGAGCACTCCCCCACCCCCAGCCCCTTAATTTTATTTAGATTTTCTTTCAAAATGGCACTAAATTCTTCCGAATTTTTACTCTTAAATTTTAATACATTATTTGAAATTTTAAAAGGTTTTTCTTTTTTAAATCTGTTGATACATATTGTTGCCCTCTCTAGTCTATGATCAGTATTATATTTTAGGTTCTGGATCACCTCCACTGCTTTTAAAAATGTAGTATGGTTCACTAAAGCCCATGAAGACTATATAATTATTTTTTCTCTTCATACTACTGAGAACAGAGAGAATCTGCTGTAGGAGCATGTACCTGGACCACTGTCATTATTTTACTTCTGCCCAGAGCCAAGGTTAAAAGACCTATTCTAACATTAATTTATTCAAAATGTAATATTTTATTTTTCAATTTATTACTAGCGAAAAAACCAACACCATATTGTCCATTCAATGAAGTAGAATGCATAAATACTGAGCCGGATTTTAATTCCACTATTAGTTTCCCTCTCCTTCTCACTTCTGCTAGCCCAACTATATCCCATTTAATGTCCTTTAAAGCATTTTCCAATTCCAATAACCTATCATCTCCTAACAATGTTCTAACATTTAATGTACAAACATTGAGGCATACTTTAGCAGTCCTATGTTGTCTAATTTGCTATAACTTATTTGGCCGCTAGGTTTCCTCCCCTTGATTTTTTTCAGGGTTGCTATTAGAACATGTAGTGTATAATGGAATATAATCCCATTATAATGGAATCCACCATCAAACGGAAAAATCAGAAAAACTTGAATTATTACTTTTTTTGCCACCCCCCCCCACTCGAAATTTAAAATGAATATCATATTTTAAATGTACCACCCCAATTATATTGGAATGCATCCTCAAACCGATAAAATCTAAAAAACTTGAATTATTAATTTTTTTGCCCCCCCCCCCGGTCGAAATTAAAAAGGATTTTGTATTGTAAAGGTACCACCCCAATTATATTGGAATCCACCATCAAACCGATAAAATCTAAAAACTTGAATTATTACTTTCTTTGGGCCCCCCCCCCCGCTCGAAATTTAAAAAGAATGTCGTATTTTACAGGTACCACCCCAATTATATTGGAATCCACAATCAAACCGATAAAATCTGAAAAACTTAAATTATTACTTTCTTTGGGCCCCCCTGCTCGAAATTTAAAAAGAGTGCAGTATTTTAAAGGTACCACCCCAATTATATTGGAATCCACCATCAAACCGATGAAATCTGAGAAACATGAATTATTACTTTTTTTGCCCCCCCCCACTCGAAATTTAAAAAGAATGTCTTATTTTAAAGTTACCACCCCAATTATATTGGAATCCACCATCAAACCGATGAACTGAGAAACATGAATTATCACTTTTTTTGGCCCCCCCCACTCGAAATTTATTATGGATATCATATGTTTAATGTACCACCGCCATTATATTAGAATCTACCCTCAAATCGATAAAATCTGAAAAACTTAAATTATTACTTTCTTTGGGCCCCCCCCCGCTAAAAATTTAAAAAAAATGTGGTATTTTAAAGGTACCACCCCCAATTATATTGGAATCCACCATCAAACCGATGAAATCTGAGAAACACGAATTAATACTTTTTTTGCCCCCCCCCCGCTCGAAATTTAAAAAGAGTGTCGTATTTTAAAGGTACCACCCCAATTATATTGGAATCCACCATCAAACGGATGAAATCTGAGGAACATGAATTATTACTTTTTTTGCCCCCCCCCCCACTCGAAATTTATTATGGATATCATATGTTTAATGTACCACCGCCATTATATTAGAATCTACCATCAAACCGATAAAATCTGAAAAACTTGAATTTTTACTTTCTTTGGGCCCCCCCCCGCTCGAAATTTAAAAAGAATGTCGTATTTTAAAGGTACCACCCCAATTATATTGGAATCCACCATCAAACCGATGAAATCTGAGGAACATGAATTATTACTTTTTTTTGCCCCCTCCCTACTCGAAATTTAGAAAGAGTGTCGTATTTTAAAGGTACCACTCCAATTATAATTGGAATCCACCATCAAACCGATAAAATCTGAAATACTTGAATACTGAAAATTTAAAAAGAATGTCGTATTTTAAAGGTACCACCCAATGATATTGGAATCCACCATCAAACCGATAAAATCTGAATAACTTGAATTTTTACTTTCTTTGGGCCCCCCCCCGCTCGAAATTTAAAAAGAATGTCGTATTTTAAAGGTACCACCCCAATTATATTGGAATCCACCATCATACCGATGAAATCTGAGAAACATGAATTATTACTTTTTTTTGCCCCCCCCCCCCCCCCACTCGAAATTTATTATGGATATCATATGTTTAATGTACCACCGCCATTACATTTTAATCCACCCTCAAACCGATAAAATCTGAAAAACTTGATTTATTACTTTCTTTGGCCCCCCCCCCGCTCGAAATTTAAAAAGAATGTCGTATTTTAAAGGTACCACCCCAATTTTATTGGAATCCACCATCGAACCGATAAAATCTGAAAAACTTAAATTATTACTTTCTTTGGGCCCCCCCCCCGCTAAAAATTTAAAAAAAATGTGGTATTTTAAAGGTACCACCCCAATTATATTGGAATCCACCATCAAACCGATGAAATCTGAGAAACACGAATTAATACTTTTTTTTGCCCCCCCCCCGCTCGAAATTTAAAAAGAGTGTCGTATTTTAAAGGTACCACCCCAATTATATTGGAATCCACCATCAAACGGATGAAATCTGAGGAACATGAATTATTACTTTTTTTGCCCCCCCCCCCACTCGAAATTTATTATGGATATCATATGTTTAATGTACCACCGCCATTATATTAGAATCTACCATCAAACCGATAAAATCTGAAAAACTTGAATTTTTACTTTCTTTGGGCCCCCCCCCCGCTCGAAATTTAAAAAGAATGTCGTATTTTAAAGGTACCACCCCAATTATATTGGAATCCACCATCAAACCGATGAAATCTGAGGAACATGAATTATTACTTTTTTTGCCCCCTCCCTACTCGAAATTTAGAAAGAGTGTCGTATTTTAAAGGTACCACTCCAATTATATTGGAATCCACCATCAAACCGATAAAATCTGAAATACTTGAATACTGAAAATTTAAAAAGAATGTCGTATTTTAAAGGTACCACCCAATGATATTGGAATCCACCATCAAACCGATTAAAATCTGAATAACTTGAATTTTTACTTTCTTTGGGCCCCCCCCCCCGCTCGAAATTTAAAAAGAATGTCGTATTTTAAAGGTACCACCCCAATTATATTGGAATCC